>CM034150.1:127701635-129011635 GCA_019776745.2 Taxus chinensis
TTTGAACTAGAAGAGTCATCAGGATGCACTTAAGGACATTAAGTAGGGCTTAACAGAAAGTGTTTGGGAGTATGATACACATTTTAAAACCTTTTTTTCAAAGTTGTCTTATGACATACACCCTAGTCAACATGTAAACTAGTGATTTTTTGGAGGGATATTGACTCCTTTCAAATGGGCACTATCTCATAATACTTTTGTAGATCTGTGTGAAACTTTGGAAGAAGCTATACATGTTGAAGCACTTGGGAGTGTGGACATCATTGTGAGTTAATTTTTAGAGGAAAAGATTGTAGCTATGGAGAAACAGTTGGAAAATATCTATGCTAATTTATCTCATGAGACACATAGTAGGATATGGTGTATAGATTATGAGGTTGAAGGACATACACTAAGGATAGATGTCCCTTGCATAAATCAATGCATGGGATCATGCTTGTTGGATTGTGAGATTTGTCATCTAGACCATGATGTCGAGTAGATGTCCTCATTTTACAATGTGTGATCCTAAGAATGTATCTATGTATTGTAAGTATTTGTAAAAACTCATACTCATGATATTGTTAACTATAGAGTGGTTGATCTGAAGCCATTGAAACTAGTGTGCGCCAGACTAGTGTAGCAGGTGGATCTAAGGAACAAGGAGAACAACATAATGAAGGGCATAATAATGGGGATAATAATAATAGAGGTTTCCGTGGTGGATATAGAGGTCAGGGTCGCGACAGTAGAAGAGGAGGATTTCCTAGAGGAACTTGTTTTACTTTTGGATCTCTTGATCATGATCAACGTGAATGCCTTCATAATGTGGTTTTCTTATGGTGTGGAAAATAACATAATTTTGAAGATTCCCTGACTTGTATGAGCATATGAGAAAGCAACACAAGTAAGAAAAGGGAGCAGCTATGATTAGGATACAACACACAAATGGAGAAATGGATGCCAAAGGTTGGGCTTAATTTTAAATTGCAACCAGTGTTAGTTATTACATGTGTTGAGGTTTTGCACACTTGTGAACCTCCAAAGTATAAGATGAATATAACAAATCAAAAACTGATTAATGCAACTTACCCTGAAGCTAAACATCAGAAAGAAGTGTACCTAGATAATAAGGATATTATCAGGAATCTACAAGGATAAATTCAAAGTTTGAAGGAATAGGTGTGCACAATGGAACAAGTAAAGAAGGTTGAAATCCCACAGAAGGATGTAGATGACTTAAAAGAGGTATGATGAATGCTTCTCTAGGAGAACATAATCTCCTTATTAGGAGAGTGGTTGAGAGAGAAAGTACCACACATAGGTAATGAGCGCAAGAGGAAAATACTTCATGCAAATATTTCTCCCCATAATCATGAGTATGATAAACATATTACAATGAATAGGGTCATGGATGTATTGTTTTTTAGCAACATTATGATAGATAGAGGTGAAAAATTTAATGTACTCATGTTGGATGCTTAGAATCAGATGGGTAGACCACCATTGTAGCCTTCTTTGAATGTGATGTATATGACAAACAAAACTAGGGCTAATCCTATTGGGGTATTAAAGATGCAACTATTATGATTCAAGGAGTCAAGTTCACAGGGTACTTTGAAGTGTTGGATCTTGCAAAGGTAGATTGTTTCCCAATGTTACTTGGGCACCCCTGGTCTGCTATGTGAATAATGTATATTTTCACTTCAACAAGGGGTACATTAGCTTTGAAAACAAAGAAGAGCGTGCCATTATACATTTGACAAATGCAAAGGATGATCCGTATGTTGAGCCTTTGAGTGATGAGGACTTGAACATGATATAAATGTATACAATTAGAGACCCTAAGGTAGTTTATCCATCTAAGGAAGGAGTGATACAATGGGATGATGATCATTCAATTAGTGATACTACAAGTATTGCTTGTGACAACTGGGTGCATGGAATGTATGAAGTAGTTGGGTGAGAGATTAATAATACTGTTACTCATGATAAAGCCACATATGCCATTTCGCACTTTAGTCATAACCAGGTACCACAGTACATGGTACATTGTGAAGGGAAACCTAATGTATTTTTGTGCATGCCATGGAAGCCCAATGGAAGGATGAGGGTTACAGAATAAATATGCTAGTTTATACCCTTCAGAGGACAAAATAATGTTGATGGAATACACACAAAGAAAACCTATTTGAATGGTGAGAGGTGAGAATCACCTTTTCTAATAGGTTTCTATGGAGAAATGTACCTTCACAGATATGTGAATTCCACGAGAAGGATTTTTCTTCTCATCATGTTCAGAAGTGTGAGAGACTCTGGATGAAGGGGAAGGAGGCCTTACCACCATCACTCTGGGTACATAATTTCTATGCCACCCTAAGTGGTTGTGCACGCGCGTGGTATGTCCATGCAGAGTTGACACATAAGATAATTAATTGGAAGGAGATGACTTCAGGTATGATCCATAATTTTGATCACTATTCTACTACACCATCAGTCAATAAAGAACTATAGATTATGAAGTTCCTTACTCTAAGAGGTAGTGCAAATTCTGAGGAAATTATTTTAGACATATTTTGAGAGCTAAATTTAGAGGCGCACCTTGACCTGTAAGAGACAGAAGAAGAAGAAATGGTCCACGCATGGGAAGAAAAGGAAAAGGGTAAATTAGTATGCAACATAGATGATGATGAGGACAATAACTTGATGTTAACCACACTAAAGGTATGCATGAGGTGATGGAAACTGTAGATGAGAAGGTGCACATGTATCATGCTCCTATGAAAAACAAAGAAGGTTAACATTAGGAAAGATGCAGAGCCTAAAGATGCCATTATTTGTGATTATTGGTCTGAGAAGGAGGTGGACAAATATTATTGAGCTCCATGGGTGACTTTCAGGACTTATTTTTGTGAGACTATCATGAGTTAAAATGTGTACACCCTTCTTTAGGTGAGATGATAATAAAACTTAAAGAAGGCATGTCCCCGATTAGGAAGAGACCTTACAGAATGAATCCTAATCTGCACATCAAGGTGAAGGAAGAAATTGATAAGATGTTGAAATTTGGAATTATTGAGCCCATTGAGGAATCTGAGTGGGTGAGTCTTATGGTCACTAGTATAAAAAAGGATGGGAGGATAAGGATCTATGTGGACTATAGAGAATTAAATGCTTCATGTATTATTTATCCCTTTCCTACCCATTTATAGAGGAGTTCCTAGAAGGAGTTGTAGGGCATGAGATCTTCTCTTTTACTAATGGGTTTTCAGGATATCATCAAGTGCGCATATCAAAGGAATATTTGGAAAAGAAAACTTTCACCACTGACTGGGGAAGTTGTACATACATAGTTATTCCCTTTATATTGAATAATGCACCTACAGTCTTTTCACGCATTGTTGTACAAGAATTTCAAGGCTTCATTCATAAGTTTTTATAGGTGTATCTCAATGATTGGATAGTGTATAGTTTGGTTAAGGATCATGGTGAAAATTTGAGGCTTATGTTTGAGAGGTGTAGGTAGTTAAATATATCTCTAAATATTAAGAAATGTATATTTGGAATACCTTTCAACACTTTTCTTGGGCATATTATTTGTAAGGATGACTTGTTGGTAGATCTAGCCAAGGTCATTGTGATCTTAAAATTGGAAGAACCTAACAATAAAAGTGAAGTGTGAATATTTCTTGGTCATATGGGGTATTACAGGAAATTCATTAAGGGCTATGCAAAGATTTATGCCCCTGGAGGAAATTTTGAAGGCTAAGGGAAAATTCTATTGGGGCGAGGTGCAATAGCATGCATTTGAAACACTGAAGGAAAGGATGATCACTACACCTATTTTACGCTTTCCTTTATGGGACAAACCCTTCCATGTTCATGTGGATGATTATGGAATGACGATTGGTGCCATGTTAACATAACCAGGTGAAGGAATTGTAGACCACCTTATTTGTTTTGCAAGCAAGAAACTGGCACTAGCTGAACAGAACTATACAACTACTGAGTGTGAAGATTTTTCCATGATTTACGTGTCGCACAAGTTTAGAAAATACTTATTGGATACACCATTTATTTTATTCATAGATAATATGGAACTTAAGTATTTGGTCAACAATTTTGTTTTGCAAGGGTGCATTTGTAGGTGGATACTACTATTTCAGGAGTTTCAGTTTACTGTGATTGTGAAACTAGGAAAAAGTAACTCAGGGCCAGATCATTTTTCAAGAATAAATTTTGGTGAGGACTCGTAGAGAATTGAGGACAAAATATTGGATGCAAAACTCTTTAGATAGAATCGCACACCCACCAAGTTGGAAGATATTGCATTTTTTACGTATTGGACATGCGCTTAAGGGAATGAATACTTTGGAGAAGAAACAAATTGCAATATGCATGGCACCTTACTAGTTGATAGGTGGTGATTAGTATAAGTTAGGTCATGATGAATTTTTTTGCCAATGTGTACTAGACCATGAGCATAAGGCAATAAAGGAAGAAGCTTATGGTGTAATTGTAGGAATTCATTATGCGGGAGATACCATTATGCACAAGATTTTAATGGCTGGCCTTTGGTGGGAAACCTTATAAAAGGATATTAAAGAATATGTCAAGGTGTGTGATCATTTTCAATGCCTTGGGAAGCCTAGATCCAAGGATGAGATGCCTTTGAGGCCTATTGCAAGTGATGAACCTTTTGATAAATGTGAGATTGAATTTGTGGGTCCTATTTCCCCACCGCTCGTAGGACTAGCACACACTGCATTATAACTCATATAGACTATTTGATAAGGTGGGTAGAAGAAATTTCTACAAAGGATTACACAACAATGATAACAATAATATTTCTATGGGAAAACATTATTAGTATGTATGGATGTCTGTTGAACTTGACAAGTGATAGGGGAACTCATTTTCTTAATGAGACCATCAAGATTCTTTTAGCTGAGTTTATGGTGGCACAACACAAGAAAACACCCTATCACCCATATGCCAATGGTACTAATGAGGATTTCAATAAGATTCTGGGACAAATACTGACAAAATCTGTGATAATGGAAGAAAGGAATGGGATGATAAAGTTTTTGTTCTACTTTGGGCATACAGGACTACTTACAAAATATTGAATAAATCCACACCCTTTTAAGTTAGTGTTTAGTGTGGAAGTTGTATTTCTTGTGGAATTCATTTTTCCATCCCCGTTTATTGCACACGCAGGAGAATTGGATGATGAACAAGTTGTTAAAGAGTGCATAGAAAAATTGATGTAGTTGGATGAGCGGTGCATTATTGCTTGGTGGAGTTAGAAGATAGAAAAATCAAGTAAGAAGGCGTCCCATGATAGACATATTCAGAATAAGGAATTTAAGGTTGTAAATATGGTTATTTTGTATAATTCAAAGTTTTTTCACCACCCTGGGAAGTTAAAAGTTCATTGGTTTTGTAACGAAGATACTTGATTTAGGTGTTTTCTAGTTATAGGCGCTAGATGGCACTTATTTACCTGGTTACTTCATGGGAGTAGGTTGAAGCCCTACTATAAATAAGTCTTCTTGGTGTTTGTAATAATGTAGTATTTCCATTTATATTATGTTTCCCTTTAATGCATTTTCTTTATCTATGTTTCGTTTTATCGTTGCCATGTTTTGTCAATTTAATTTAGTGTTGTGTTGTAATAAGCACACTTGTGTGCCAATAGCTGATTACTATCTATTGAATTCATGTAACGAGGACCACCCATAATTTTAGTGTGGGGTGGATAAAAAATAATAAGTGACTAGCTCTAGGTTGTAGATTGGTGTGTGTAGTAAAAAGGTTACATGATACTCAGAAGGAAGATTGATTTGGTTAAAGACCACATAGGAAAGATGATTGTAGAGTGTAACTTGAGGTGGGCAGCGACATGTGGAGCTACTTGGAACATGGAACATAGGTTATGTACCTCAACATAGGAAGATGTGTAGAGGAGGTTTGTGGCTTAGAATTAGTATAGCGTGTCAGAAGGTTATGACTGCAGCGCACGAAAGGAAGTTACAGAAGTGAACAACAATAGAAAAAGTACTTTATTAAAAAAGTAACTTAAAATCATGGATCGAAAGGAAATTTGGGTCATTGGAAAAGTATAAATAGGGGTGAGGGGTATTAATTTATCTACCTTGCCTTCAAAGAAAACTTGAGCAAAGAATCTACTGAGCGTTTGAGTGTGTAGAAGATCTAAGTGAAGAAGTGAAAGTGTGAACCAAAAGTGTGTGGTGACTGCGTGTAGATCTGTGTGGAAGGGAAAGTTGGAATCAACAACAGGGCATAAGGAAAGAGGGGGTGTGCATAATTTAAGTAGTTAAGGATCACATATCCTGGGTAGGAGAAAATTTTGGGTCACAGAGAACCTAAGACACACATTTGTATAAATATGGATCTGAAAGGAAAAAATCCTAGAAAAAAAAGTTTGAGGTGGTGGCACAAGAACCCCTCGAGGATATCTATTTAGAAATGCAATATCCCCCTAGAGTGCATAGGGTGCAAATATGGAATTCAAAACTCTTTAGGAGTAAAATAAGTGAATACAAACACATGACGGAGGAAAATGAGAAGAAGATGAAAGCATATATGGAGAAGGTACTCCTAGAGAAAAATGAAGAAGGAAACATCTTGGTTGATGACTCTATGAGAAGGAAACTGGAAAAGACCAGAGTTTTATAACTATACGAGCTTCCTTTCTTCACAAAGCTTACAAACCTTTACCAGAGGTTGATGTTGTGGGTACATGAGTTTTTATTCTACTTTTCTAGAAGGAGAATGCAGCTCACTGCTTAGTTTATTGAGTGTAGAAGGTCTTCAAAGTATGGGGGAAGACATGGGATTAGATATTTTTGTAATTGTGAAGATTGAGGAGTTGGCCACAAAATAATGGTATGAAAAGGGTGGTAGGGTGATGACCATTGAATATTTAGATGATCTTTCAACTAGGGTTGCCTCTAGATTGGTAAGATGTAAATTGGGTGCTTCCGAACGTTGGATAGATGTAAATAAAAGATTTATATATGTGACACACAAAATAACGCATAGGGAACACTATAATATCATGCATTTTATTGTGAATGGTATCATAGAAGAAGCACAAGTACATAATGAATAAGGTCCTAAGATTACATGGGGGTTGGTACTGCTAAATATTGTGTTTTGGGAGATTGGAGTGCCAGATAGACATGAGTATAATATGTTGGTTTACCCACTAGTGCATCCCTCCCCCACAAATAAATTTGCGGGATACACTTGTGGTGAGATCATCACAAGAAAATACAAAAAACAAATAAAAACATGGTATGATAGACTGAGAGGAACATTCAATAATGAATGGAAGATTGTGCGTGACCTACCCACTATGGTTGGGGAACAGGTAAAATTCACAGTAATGCAACACTTTAGTCTTGGACGCTTCAGGATGGTGAAAGGGGAGATGGGGCCCTGGTGTAAGCTAACATTTTCCTTTACTACATGATACCTCAAGTATTCGATAAAAAAAATCAAGGACATGTAGAAGTTGAATTTTGATGCGGATATAGTCAACTCAGATTTACATACATTACGTGCGACATACATGTATAACTCTAGGCCTACATACTTGGAGGTATTGGAGCCATACATGATAGACCTGCACCCCCATCTTAATGTCACCATTAGAGGCATGATTTGTAGAGTTTTTGTATAATTAAGACTGAAGACTTAGGGAGGATTCGAAATAGATGTTACAGATTCTACCTTCACACATCCCAGAAGAATAGTTTTGCCACCTTTGAAGCAGGTGCATGAAGAAGAGGACCATAAAGAATAAGAGTGAGATGAAGAGGAAGGAAATTTGGACCACTCGAGGAAGAAAATGTATTATTCTCAGCAGAGCAGTGGTGGTGTAGGAATCTCGTAGAAGGGAAGCACAAAACAAGAAAAGAAAAAGAGTCTGTGTGAGGTCACATTTGGCACTAGTTCAATTTAAGAGTCTGATTTAGAAAAGTTGGGAGCCTCTTTAAGAGAAGATGAAAAGGGGGAAATAAAAAGAAGATGAGAAAGTTCGAGAAAAAAAGGCACCCATACATGGGGAAGAAGGAAGTAAGAGACCAGTCAAGGATAACACACCAGTTCAAATGGAAGGACATGAGAGAAAGGACATTGGTGAAGGTTTTTTCATTAAGGAATATAATATTTACATATATGCACATGTACACCCACTCCCAAGAAACATAAAACACAAAGAAAGGTGTTAAGGAAGTGGTGGATACCAAGGTCACCCCACATGGACTACACGGATGACCCCATAAAGGTATTACAGGCTTGATTTCAGAGCACGATACTAATAGAGAAGTTACTTGCTTGAGATTTGTTAGGTCAAGATGGAGGGGTGTCTAGGACATAGAAAATACTGAGTTGGAATTTACATAATCATTTGGAGGAACCTAAATTTGAGGTAAGCGAGCATTCGATTGAAATGATGATATTAAAAAATAAGCCTAGGAAGAAGTACAAGGCAATAGATTCAAATCATTTAACTGATGAACTAGTGTGTAACGCCTTGCATAAGATGTCTTCTGAAGTGGTAAGGAAAATATTTGACTCTAGTGCAACTATTTTCACCTTGGTTGTAGCAAAGAAGGAAAAAGAGCACAAAGTGGAAAGATTACATAAGGGTCTACAGGGAGAGCATATAAGAATGAAGGAAGTATATGATAGATCCAGCACATGTGTGAGGAAAAATTTGGAGCAATTCCATTCCTTAGTTAGCTAACACATTGCCTTCCCCTTGCAGGGAACAGTTTCATCACAGCGGTTGGTCCCGCTTTGGGCCACATACTCCTTCATTGACATCACATGCACCCCAAATGAGGGGGTCATCATATGGGTGAATCACTCACCCTATATAGAGTTATACACAACACAATACCAGTACAACACATTTTCAATTTCGATAAGGATCAGAATTAGATTCGGTTTCTTAGCACAGTGGCCTTTCTGAGATTCCTGAAACCAAGGGGAAATACAATGGTCTTTCCTAGAATTTCAGTAACCAGGGGACAATTACACAATTCTTCGACATGTCATAGAGGATTATGATAGGGAAGAGAGTCCTTTATTACTGGGAATTTACACATCAAATTTTATAGGGTAAAGAGTCCTTAGCACATACACACCATCTGCTGTGGTTTTTTACATGGCGGGAAGCAGTTAAAGGTTAGCAGATGACACCAGATAATTCTCCCTACACTTATTCCATTACATTGACATGAGATTGCCTCAAAAACTTGAGTGTCAATATCATCCTCAAGATCCTTTCTACACCCTTTTTCTCATCACGTATCATGTACACATGTTCCTTTTTCACATTTTCACACTTTGCATACTTTCCTTACACGTGTTTTTACATATTCTGATCATATACATGCGTATTTGACTACTTGTCAGCTTCTCTTTTATAGGTTCATCCATATGGGAAGTGGTAGTCAAAAAAACCAACAACAATATCACACACATTTCCATCAACAACAGGTAAATCATAACAACTACAAATGCATTTTACACCCTAGGTTCATTTTCATGACTTTTTTCACTTTTTCAGCCTTGGCATCCACACTTCACTTTTTTATCATTCCATGCTTTTCCTAGTCCCTTGACACATTTTCTAAATCGATCTACATGGTTATCAGGTATGAATATCTATCTATTATATGTTACCAAGATTTCTCTTCACCAACATAAAGTTGCGGAAACTGTAGACACAAAATCATGCACTTTAGGTAATTATCTAGTCTTGATTAGATAATATTATTCATATGATTCCTAAGTAATAATAGTACTAATTAAACCATGTCTTTGGCCACATTTCTTTGATTTTTGTCGTTACTTTCAATATTACACCCTTACTTTCTCATTATGCCATTTCACTCTTTGGCATTTGTCATCTTGGACACTAGCATCCAAACCAACCTCCAACATCAGGCACCCTCATCCAATCTCGGTGTCCTTATCCTCTTTGTACTTTACTCACACTTTTTGGGTCCTTTCTAGTTATTTGAGCATATTATCTTTTTGTTAGTCATCCTTTTCGGGGTTAATTACAAAATTTGAGCAAGGGAATAATATAAATATAAAGTTATGTGATCATAATAAGGGACCAAACACTAAGCATCTACTATTTCCACATAAGGTTTCATCCATCAAGGAATATAAGAGATCCATTGCATCCATATAGCTCCATCACAAGGGAGCCAAGGTCTGGTTCATCTACATACACTTCATAGGAGGGAAGTTCATTTTATTCCATGCACACATTTATTACATTCTACATCTAGTTACTTGTTTGCTATCCAAGTGTGACTAGCACAAGAGAAACCTAGGTCACAATTCTACACACACACACATAGAAATACATTGAGTCTAAGATGTAGTGCAATGATCAGTTGTAACTCCACCATTGTGGTGGCTAAGGACAATATGACCCCTCATTTTACATTTTCTTTTTTGGATTTGATGTCTATCTGAGGGTTTTACAGGTTCATTATTCATTGCAGGTTTATTGCGACCTCAATGATCATTATGTGAATCTATAGAGACAAAAAGAGAGCATCAAAGAACATTTGGCAACCCTGAGAATTAAGGTACCTAAAATCAGTCCATCTTATCTGTCTAAATCTGCATTTTTTTGTGCTCTAGTTTGATGGTCAGTGCTTTGGCTTTCTCCAGTTTCTAGTCTTGTACACCTTTGACAACATTGGGAATCAGCTGAGGCATCTAACTCTTCTTTACACATTAGAGTTTCAATAATTATTTCTTAGTTTTCTTTGGTATATTTATGTATTTCATTGCATCATTTATTTATTGCTATTATAACATCAGATTAGGCTTGTTTATTCACATTTTTGCTTAATCACTATCTAATCCTACTCTAATAATCCAAGGGACAAGGGAAAGAGGAAGATGCATGAAAATGGGAAATCCTACACTAACAAAGGTGTTAGCACCAAGAAAGGGCAGAGAGAGACTCTCAAATGAGGAAAAATGGAAGCAAAATGATGAAGGAGAGGGCAAACAAATGTGTCACAATCCAAAACAACCTTCAAACCTCCATTTTCAAGGATCGCAATCGATTTAGATCCTACAAAGAGAACAAAAGATGCAAAAAATACGTACAAATACAATGAAAATAAATAAATTGCATTATAACACAAGCTAGGACAGATTAACAACCACAAAAAAAATATTTTAATGCTTTAGAAGGATGCACAATACATTACAATAAAGGTGAAAGGAAAGATTCACCATGAGAAACCCAAATTTGAGGCTTACAGATTATACACACATGTGCAACAATTTAAAAAATGCAATAACATTACAATAATGTCCAACCCTTAGATACAAGTCTCACTTTACATTATATAGAAAATGGGAGAGAGAAAGAGAGGGGATAATAGAGGGAAAATCAAATTCCCCTTTTTAATCACTATCAAGGTGCATTAAATCTCTAAAAACAATGATGGGCACCCTGCCAGTCCCATTCCCCATGTCAGTTTTCTTGTTGAAGAAGAAAAGGGTACAATACTCCATTAAAACTAGTGGTTGATCTACCTAGAACTATGTATTTCAGTGTTGGAGAAGTTTTCTTCCTTTTCACCCACCTACCCTCACCTAACTCAAGATTCTACATATCCATGGTGTAGAACATAAAGAGACCTTTCTAGTGGTATATAATTTATCAAATTTGGAGTACTAGGGAGGAATATATGGCCATGAAGATCTAGGGGTGTCATGAGGAACATGGGTTCTCTGTACCTTATCACAGTCCATAGTAAAAATGATTTTTCCTTTATCGTGCAGATGATCTAGGTTTTTGGGGTATAGAGGGTATGTAGGAACTATAACAATTTGGTGACTTAACAGGGATATCTTCCTGTCACTTGAAGAGATCAGTGGCCTTGAAACATCCATTAGGCATGGATTTAACCTGATAGTCTGAAACTAATCCAAACTTGAACCTCTCACCCTAGGTCCAATTGAAACACTGCTTGGACTGAACCTAGCTTGAATTGATCACTCTCATCATAAAATTTTCTAATTAAAGTTTTATAAGAGTGGAAAATTGTTTTAACTTGATTATTTCACCATGCTTCCCTTACAATCAATTATGAAACTGAGTAGCAGTGACACCAATCTTGAATGTATGCAAACCTGACTTGTAATTGGTCTATTGGAAAAAATGAATGAAAAATTTGAAACTATCCCAAATCTGATTTTAGTTTCTCTGGATTTGGACTTTCTAAGATATTGCATCTGAAATTATTCCAATATTAACATTTTTTGAACATATCTTCATGAGAATTGTGCAATGAAAACTTCCAGAAGCAAAAAAATTGTGCAAAACACTTATGGAAAGTGAAACCTATTTACCAACAAGACAATGTGCTGAAAAAACTTAAAGGATTTGAAAACTAAACTACTATATAAAAGGGAGGATATTTCCTTCAATAAAAATGCTTGAGGTAGATCCCGTTGATTGAGATTTGTAATTCTTCTGTAGCCAATCTGGATAATTGGAAAGCATTATTTGACTTACAGCCTGAAATTATGTAGGGGTGACTCCATATTACATCAAAATTCGAGTTTCTACCTAGTTTATTCTTGTATTCATCCCACTTCATAACTTGACTTACAGCCTGAAATTATGTAGGGGTGACTCCATATTACATCAAAATTTGAGTTTCTACCTGGTTTATTCTTGTATTCATCCCACTTCATAACTAAGTCCCATTCTTGGAAACTTCTGGACCTTGCTTTATTGTCAAAACTCCTCTTAATATGAGCTTGATCCTTTTCCATTTTCTACACTACTTGATTTCTTAGTTCTTCCAGCTCCATGAGATCTGCATACCTGACTTCTATAGCTTCAAATTCAAATAGATCCAGCTGCTTGATGAGCTCTAATGCTGGAAATTCAAGAGATATTAGCAACCTTGCTTCTTTTCTATAAACCAGTTTGTATGGAGAGCTACCAATTGATCTCTTAGGTGTAATGCTATCAACCCTCAAGGCTGATTTTAACTTTGTGAGCCAAGTCCTCTGGTTTTCATCCAAATTCCTCCTTCTGATTCTCAACAATTTTTTTGTGTGGAATCATCCTGGCCATTACCCTAGGGTAATAGTTTGAAGATGTTCTCAAGTAGATACCATTCTTAATAGCCCAATTAGATATCTTTGTGCCAATGAAAGCCAAAGCATTATCATAAATTATTGTGGAAGGAACAGCGAACCCTGCCACAATACCTTCATAGAAATTTAGGATGTTGGCCTCATTTGATTCCGTCAATGAAGCTCCCTCTATCCATTTGGTGAAGTAGTATGTGGCTGTTATGATCCACTTATGGCCTAAGCTTGAATTTGGATTGATCACTCCAATGAAGTCCAATCCCCATTACATGAATGGCTTATCTACTGAGGTGAGATGGAGTGGAAGGGTTGCAAGTATTTCTTTGTCAGTAAAGAAGGCATGCTTATTACATTTCTTAACCCATGAATAACAATCATTGAAGAGATTGGGACAACGATAACTGAATTTCATGATCCTGAGAGCTATTACACTTGGAGAAAAGTGACCTCTTACTTCTCCATCATGAAACTCATGCACCAAATTCTTGATCTAATTTGTTTTGATGCACCTTAGGATAACACTATTCACATATTTCTTGAATATAATTCCATTAACAAGAACATATGAAATGGATTGAAGTCTGAAATACCTTATTTTATCCTTGTTCAGCCCTTAGGGACATTAGCTTGTTTGGATAAAGTTGAAAATATCCTAATTCTAGTAAGGGTTGGGAAAGGCATTAGCTGGTTTTTCTTGATTATATTGAATCACAACAACAACCTCTTGCTAATTTTTTTTGTCCAAAAACAATTGATCACACAACCCCTTGCCTCCAACTAACTTAGTCACCTTGATATCAATGTTATATTCCATCACCTTGGTTATGCAACTAGCCCTTTTCTTATTTAGATCAGGTTTCATTTTAAGAGACCTCTTGGAAATTGGAGGTGGAAAATACCTGGCGAATATCCCCGGAACTGGTTTCACTGAAAGGCAAATTTACCAATTTTTTATAACTAAATTCCCACTTTTTTTTTAGTCAGAGAGAATGCAGATTTGTAGATACTAACGCGTGGTTAACACACATCAACAAGCCTTGTTGACACACGTCAATGAGCCTCATTGATGTGTGTCAACAAGGCTTCGAAACCATGGTTTTTTCCTATAAATACCCTCCCACCATTCATTTTCATGTTTACATTTTCCATCTCTCGAGTTTTATTGCATACAAGAATCCATTATCCAGGTTAGGTACAATCAAGCTCAAGGAAAACTACAATGGCAACTACAAGTGCATCCCAAGCTCAAGATAAAAATCAAGAGGAAAATCCAGTCAACCCACAAGCCCTATCCATGGGAAATATACTCTACAGGAACCCTTTGTACCCCCACATCCATACTATTTTACAAATGAATTAAGAATACAAGGATTTGATCGATGCATGTGAGTTTTGTGGGCTCATTAAGATGCCCCATTTCGAAACAGACTAAGATATTTTGAACTACCTTATCTCCTTGTACAATATAGAGGATGACCTATTTAATGCTACTATGGATGATGGCCAATTGTTTCAATTCGGTATCGACCCAGCTGATATTCATCGGTTTACATGCCTCACATTAAAAAATTTACCCATTGTTATAACGAAGGCAACACTCGTTGAAGACGCTAAGAAATATCTTGAATCGACTTTTAGTTTCCATGTTGATTGTAAGTGTAAACTGTTTTCATTCGTCATTTTGTATTCAATTTTTGATTTTGATACAATTCAAATTTATATTAATTCCAACGTTTTTTTGGCATTTGTAGCTCATGTCAATAAATTCAAACGTGGTGTGGATACGCAAGAAATTACACACCACTTTCTTGCTTCTATGATTTCCTTCTTTCAATCCATAATATTTTTACAGGGTCGGTAAATAGATATACCAAACTGGGCCATTGCATACATTCTTGCAACTATCACAAAGCAAAAATTTGATTGGTGCACCTTTTTATAAAAAAATAAGAAATGACATTACAAATGCAAAGCTTTCAGAAAACTAGTCATTTACTCCACAAACTATCTCCTTGGCCTTTATTACGAGGCTCTTTTGAATTTAAAAGAAAAACCAATCCCCACTTGCACGGACGAGGCATTGATGAATTTTTCAATTCCATTTCAAGAACATGTATAAACTATAAAGTTTGTATTTTGACATTAGATTGACAACATGTATTAACTATTTACTATTTGCAAAGAAGATTTATGGAGGCCCTTCCCCAAAAAAGGGCGGCATCAAGAGGAAGATGTCAATAACACACTGAGGTGTCAGGAGATTCAAAATCTGAAATGGAAGATCACTCATCTCCGAACCGCCAACCGTTTGAATTCGTTAAACACCAGAGAAGTAATACCCTTACATGTATTATTTACAAATTCTAAATTTGTATTTTCATTTTCCCATTTAAATTTTACCATATTGAATTGACATAAAATTGTATGTTGATGACATTGCAGGGACTTCGGACTATACACATGCTTCTCAAAGTTAACCGTCTTCCCTAACTCACTCAGTTCAGTTGCATGCATTTGTGTCTTCTCAATAACCACCTCAGCAATCCCAGTGACAGATAGCTCATAAACCACAAATTACTACTCCAACATGAGCACCTCAAGCACCATGACAAGCTACCCCTCAAAAACAAGGTACAAGTTTTGAATAGTACTTCATTTAATTTCATAGTTTTTGCATAGTTTTCTAGTTTTTCATATGATTTTTTCTTGAAATTTTCAGCACATTGCAGTCCTCCTCCTTTTGTACAAACAGTGGCACCACCTCCTCCTCCACCAATAATATTCAAAATGCCAACCAGAGGATCAGGAAAAAATAACATTGGTAAACACAAGCCAATTTCTCTAGCCCCTGGTGGGACACTAAACATTGCCTCCTTGTTTCGAATTCCAACCCTCTCACTTGATGGCTTGCCCAACGCAATGGGCATATCAGTTTTAAATAATATAAATTTAGATGAAGATTACTTGGGCATTGATTACAATGACCCAACATGATTTTTCAATACACGTGAGATGATTCAAGGCTAGCAGGTATACTTCTATTTAACCATAATTTACCATATTGAATTACATTTCACTTTTTATTTATTTGTTTGAATATTGATTTATTTTATCACAAACAGGATCAGGCCACCCAAAGGAAAAAACAAGTAGCAGTCAATCAACCCAAAAGCCCCCATACCTCTCCAGTGAGATCATCTTCTTCAGATACAGATGGTGAACAGTTACTACCTTTTCCTTTAGAGAACTTAATTGGTTATGATTTTCAATCCCATGTCGATGGGTTTATTCTACCTCATATCAGTCAGCTCATAGAATGGGAGAGAAGGGCTAAAGTACTTATCAATGAGATAATAATTCGTTATGAAAATCATTGGCAAATGGATAGTTTATATGTTGCAGTCCAGAATCAACCTGCAAAGATGGATTCCTTACTTACCCAAGTAAGAAGTGGGACTTTCACGTATAACAATAACTATAAAGACGAAATTTTGGATAAGACATTAAACAAATTGGAAAATATTAGTGTTGAGGCCCAAGCATATTTTAACAAATGGTCTAAGGATAAGGATCTGGTAGCAGTTGTAAATGCTGAGAGAGATAGAGCGGTCGTAAGTATTATCACTTACAAATAATATTTTTTGTTAATTTGAAGTTTTCTTATTTTAGTAATATGTTGAATTGACATCACTTTTTTTGTGCAGTTGAAATATGAAAATTTAAAGAGTCAAGAAAAGGTTTTCCAAGTTCACTTGGAAACCGTGAAGAACAGTTTATCCGCAATGAAGAATTTGAAGGAAAATATTTTTTTGGTTAACAAACAAAACAATACACTGAAGCGGATAATTAAAGAGCATGGCTTCAACCCTGAAATCTTATTCAAAACCAAGGAAACTGCTGATCCAAGTTTTCTATCCCATGGATATGCAACAAAGCAAGAAGAAAGAATTTTAAAAAATCTAGATAGTGTTGCGGAAGATCTCATAAGTTATGAGATTATTTCTGCCATTGGGGAAAGGGGTACAGGTGGAAAAGCCATTGGGGAAATGAGTACAAGAGTGGAAAGGGGTACAACAAATTGAGGGTTGAAAATTTTCATTATTGAGTGTGGAAACTTGAAAATTTTTATTATGGTCATGACATTTGAATTTTATTATCTAGATTTGAAAGTTGAAACTTGAATTTGATAGCCTTTGAAAATTTGAAATACGATATAATCTTTAATTTTATAACCTCTTATATATTATGTATAGAATTTCTAGATTGTATATGGTGTTTATATTTCTTCTCTACTTGCAATGATGGTTGCATTAGATGTGGATGATGACATTACAATAGAATCATAGTCTCATAGATATGTATTATCATGAATTGTATGTGGATTAGATTTAGCTTCAAGCACGATCATGGAATCTAGATGATGATAATGGATAATTTTTGTAAGAAAATTTGGAATGTAGTACGACAGAGACATTTAAACGTTGTCAAAATATTCTTCTCTATCCTTGTAATGATATGATGACATTAGAATGGATATAGATGATGATGAATGATGATAATGGATAATTGTTAAAAAAATGGAATGTGTTAGGACAGAGACGTTTCTGCACATTTAAAATAGATAAATAATTGTTTTAATAATAATTGGAGTGTCAGGATTATGATAATGATATGATGAATTTAATAATAATTGGATTGTCAGGATTATGATAATGATATGATGAATTTAATAATAATTGGAGTGTCAGGATTATGATATGATATATATGGATGATGATGAATTTTATGTGGACGTAGATTTAGCTTCAAGCATGATCGTGGATGATGAATTGTATAATATGGAAAAATATTCCTCTTTGTAAAATTCGATAGTATGATTTTATCCCACAAAGTTTAAAAAATATATCAAAGCATTTTGTAAATATAAAAATAAATTAAACATAATTATAAAAAAATCAAGAAATGTCATATGATAGGGTTTAAGTTACCTCTATTGTTTTATATGCCTATGAAATCATCCTTCGTAGTGTGCTAGATCTTTGATTTAAGGAAACTCAACACAAGAAATGGATTAGTAGATAGATGGGTGAGTTCCCTGACATTGTCAGTCTCGAGAAGTACCAGCTTCCTTTGATGGATGTCAACCCATGTTTTCAAAAAAAAAGGATGAAATAATTGTATTTAAATAAATGTAAATATATATACTTGTAACATCTTTAATGATAACAAGAGTTGAAACAAAATTTAAGGTGACAAATAATAAAAGTAAGGTGAAGGAGATACCTATTTAAAGTTGAAACAATCCATTATCAATAGCTTCTTCAAACTTGATGTTCTCTTCTATAGAGTGTGACAATGCACCAATTCCACTCTCATCGTTGGGAACAGTTGTACTTGTATCTGTATTATTCACACCTCTTCTTTTTCAAAGGGAATTCCAATGCGTAATTGCTCTGTCAAAAGGAAAGGTTTCCATGGAGTAGCGAGATACATAACATCTCATGCAACTTTCCATATTTTTATCCAACTTGTTTCTCATTTTTTATTTTATAAATGATAAATCTCTGAAAACCCTTTCGTCCTCCACAGACCCCAAAATCATTGTTTGGCATAACTCATATAATCTGAAATATTCACTGATATCTTCTTGTAAGATAGAACTTTGATAGATTCCTCGCCACAACCTTGTAATAGCACCACTTTCAGGAGGTTCATCTAAATTTTTATATTGGCTCCTCATTGTTGTTACAAAATTTGTTAATTGAAATTTTAATAAATAAACATTAAGTATACCTTTGATTTCCATTCCCTTGAACTCTGAAGTCTTTGCATGAAATGTTCCATTATTGTACCCATGGATTTATGGAAATGCTTTCTTACAAAGTCAGCACGACCACCTTCAGTATTCCAAAAATTAGGATTCATCACACCCATGGTTTCAAGAATTTTATCTTTGGAGAAGCATTCTCTAATTTTTGATGATAAGGATTTTGAAATCTTTCTAAAGATTTATTCTTGTTTCAACTATAACAGACTGAAAGAGATTACGTGTCACAGGAACATCTTCTCATTCCTGATCCTATAATATCTTGACGTTTTTGCACAATGTGCAATGGTATGTCCCTTCCATTAACAGTATGTAGAGGTGATCGTGGATATTAAATCTCAAATAGTTACTGGGATTTTTAAGATCTAATAAATCTTTCCAATCAAGACTTTAACATACAAGATATCAAGACTTTGACATATCATTTTTCTCATCCGTATAAAATCCACAATATAGATTAATCTTCCATGTGCATGCTTCATCAATGTATTGATCTACTGCAACATTGGAAGAATACCAAACCAATGTAAGCAATGTCTCCAAATCAGTTAAATGAAACAATAAGTCCCTTGCCCTATCAACTTCATGACGGTATTTGTGCATGAAACCAACCAACGAAGGATACTCCTCACAAACTCTACATGCAGGTTCATACAAGGAGATCCATCTCAGTCTCAACATCTTTTAGAAGTTTTTTTGCCATCTGTAATTCCAATTACAAATTTCTAGAACTCAAGAAATCGCTTTGCGCTACTTGACATATAGGCATGAAGTTCTCTTATAAGGTTTTCTAATTTAGCAACATTTTGGTGGTTGCTTACCATTTTATACGATAAATTCATTCTGTGAGCCATACAGTGAATTGGTAGTATATATGGGGCCACTTTTGTTTGTAATCTAACACACAAGCCCTGTTCAGTGACCCTGCATGATAGATGCACCATCTGCTCCAACGCATACCAACTTCGTAGCAATTTCATAATCAGTCATTCCAGTAAGATCTTTTAAATGAGAAATAACTATTTTAGGTAGGTTTTCGGCATTGCAGTTTTCAACCATTTTCATAACACCCAACAGATGACGTGTCCTTATATGATTTTCTAAAGTATAGATGTGGATACATACCCATGCAGTGTTGTCGATTGCTGTCACTTCATCAATTGAAAGAGAGATAAACTTTTATTTTTTTACATTCTCTTTCAAATCTTCCTTCTCTATCATTAAAAGGCATTTTGCCATTTCCCATCCACTACTTTCAAACCAATGAGACTAAGGTATGTTCAGCATTCCATTATATTGATACAAAACTTTGAAATCAAGGAAATCTGAAATCGGTCTTCCTTTTTTTAGTATGTGAAATAGAGTAGAGAATTGTATGAGTTTTGCATGTAGATTTGTTTTTTTCATCTTACCAATATACGATGTGATCATTCCTCCATTTTCCAAGAGATTTCTGTGTTTTTTTTGCTCTGCCTCATATTCCATTGCGTATCTAACATGCGTGAATTCTTTTTCAGTTTTCCACCTGTGTGTTTTGATTTTCTGGCTATCCACCCCCGTTACAGTCAAATATTGTTTTGCACAATGTTTTTCTAGTGTCCAGCTTCATTTGCATTTTTTGTTGCTTTCCCAATTTCCACGTACATATTGTACATGTACATTCAGATGGGATCTCTTCAGAATTAGATGATTATACAAGTTTGATAAATGGAAATTTAGGTGCCCAATCAAACTTGTATGTCTTGCCAATGGTCCACATATTCTTGTTCGTTTTCAATGTTTTACTTTTTTGAGTAGAATTTTGAGCAATATCAGAATCACCTAGTTTCCTCTTTCTTGGAACCGGAATTTTAATTTGATTTTTGTGTTCCATTTTGTTGAGTATTTGTATGTGTGATATCTTGATACACTTCTGGTTGCACCCCAACAGGAACAATATCTTCAAGATCTGGCATATTATCGTAGGTGTCATTTGTTTGACTTTGATACTGTGCAGAATGCATGTCCACCTCAATAATACCTTCCACATAGTTAGTATTATGATTCTTTGTGGTGACATATATATGGTTGGTATTTTCAATATATGTATCCGCAGTAGAGTTTCCAAAATACTTGAAGAGTGATTTCTGAGATTTCTTAGTTACTTTTGGGGTCTTCACATTTCTTAGAACTAGCACCTTCCATTATTCTGAAGAGAGTCCTACGTCAGCAAAAGAACCAAGTAGCGACTGCCTGTTACGTGTCAACAAGGTGTCAGCAAGGCGTCAACTGACACTGTCATGCATCATGAAGGCGTCCACTGTCTGAGGTCATTGTCATGTATCAACTCTACCCTTGTCGTGCGTCAACTGCCTATGTCCTGTCACGCATCAAACCTATTCATTTTTCACCGCGTCAACTGCAATATATCCTTATCGCACGTCTGCAATAACTCTTTTTTGCGTGTCAACTATGTCCCTGTCGCGCATGTCAACAACTAACCCTAACAGGCTAACAACAATCTCTGTTGCTTAAGAGTATGCAAGTTCAAACTTCACGATAATGGTAATTTGGTAAGCTACTTGAGGTATACTACCCGGAAAATTACCTAGGTTTTTATAGGAGAAAATATAATTTCAAATGAAGGCAAAGCTGAACCCAAAAAAATATACTGTATATTTAGGCGAACAAGACACCGACCCACTTCTGAAAAAATCACCTTTTAAAATTTTCCTAAAATGAAATTTTTACCATATTACAAATATTCGCCGCTAAAATTATCCCTACTGCTCATTGTATATAATATATGTGGATGACATAATTTTCGGTGGAGATCATGACAATATGACATACAAGTTACCCTTTCAAACATGATAAAAGAAGAATTTGATATACTGATTCTGGGGGATCTTTATTTCTTTTTAGGACTATAGATAAATCAATCAGATCAAGGTATATTCATCTCCTAAAGCAAGTATATAAAAGAGATGTTGAAAAGATTAAGGATGGAAGACTAAAAACCTATTGGGACACCAATTGAAGTTGTATGCAAGTTGAGAAGAAGTGATAACTCACCAAATGTAGACAAAAATTGTACAGATCCATAATAGGAGGCCTACTTTACTCCACAACATCAAGACCTGATATCATACAGGTGATAGGGACTTGATGGTAGATTTCAAGAAGATCCAAGGGAAACAAACCCTAAGGCAGTCAAGATAATTCTAAGATATCTCATGAGCACAGTTGAATATGGATTGTGGTACCCCAAAAGAAACAACTTTAGCATAAAAGCATATATAGATGCAGAGTGGGTAGGAAGTGTTAATGATAGAAAGGCACAAGTGGAGGAACATTGTTTGTTAGAAATTACTTAGTATCATGGTTAAGCAAGAAACAAACGTCAATGGATTTCTCAACATGTGAAGCTAAGTATATATTTTCCATGATATGTTGCACACAATTTCTATGGATGAAGCAAACATTGGAGGATTATAAGGTAACATGTCAACATCTTATTCCCCTTATTGTGTGATAGTACAAGTGAAATTAGTGTCTCTAAGAACCCAGTGTTCCAGTGAAAAACCAAACACCTACCAATAAGGTATCATTTCTTGACGGAACAAGTGAATGACAAGAAGATCATTCTAGAATATGTGAGCACTAAAGAAGAAATAACATATATAATGACTAAGCCGTTACCAACGGTAACATTTGAGCACTTAAGGAATGAATTGGGGGTCATTCCTGATCCCGCCAATAACTAGAGGGAATGTAGAAAAATAAAAGGGAGCATTCTAAAGTAAGATTATCTCCTTAAAAGTGCCAAAGTGACGGGGAGATAATCTATTAGCTCAAATTTATCAAAAGTCAGCTCGGGGCATCAGCTCGGGGAGATCATTTTTGCGGAAACACCAGATCAAATGGATAAGAAGCATATGCCTAGGGGGAGCTTCTTGAGGTAAGCACATGAAGAAACCAGCTTACTAATATATTCATCTATATGTTGCATAGATGACCCTTTATCTTTGTTATCAAAGGGGGAGTAAAGATGGAAGTTAGAAACCAATGGATCACAGAACAAAGGGGGAAGAAATGAAGAAACCAGAAACCAGTCCGCAGACATAGAAGAATAGGAGAGAGGAGGATTCAGGTATGTAATAATTTTTCCATTAAAAGGTTATAAGGTTATAGAGTTTTATATGGGTTGGAGTGTTGCCATCAATGAAAAAGGGGCAGATTGTTGAATTTTTTCATTATTATATATGTTGCCATTTATGTCAAGATGGATGAGTTGATATTTAGTTGCATTGATGGAAAAAGGATTCATTTGGTAAAATGAGCAAGTTGAAAAGATGAAGGTTGCCTGGTAGTGTCAACCCAAAGAGTATTTGAGATGATTAAGGATAATCCCTAAAGGACTTAGACAACATTTGATCAAGATGTAGATATAAGGTGTGAGTTGTCAAGTACATAGAGATTCATAGAGTAAAGAATCTCAAGGAAGGAAACATGGACTAAAGGAAAGCTCCATAAGAAACTGTCAAAGGTAGGTGAGTGCCACAAAGTGAAGAAGGTTAGAAGGTAAAGCTCTGCGGATATGAAGATTTGGAGAATGTCGTGTATAAAGGCAAAAAATGCAAAAACCATGAATAAGAAGAAAATCTACTAAGAATAGAAGTTTTCCACAGATATAAGGAAAGTCACAATGAACTAGAAAGGGAGAAAATCTACATAAGGTAGAACACAAGGAGGAAGGCGTGAGAAGTTGAAAAATCCACACAATGCAAACAGATGTTGCAGATAACTAAAAATATGCATAAAGAAGGGAAAAATATGACATGACAATAGGAGAATATGTGACATGCAGGAAAAGATCAAAGATGCCAAAGGAAGTTATAGAACTATCAAAGTGAACTGGAGTGGATCAAGGAAAATTAGTTATAGTTCAAATTGAAAGAGTGAATGTTTGTATTCATATTTTTAAGGAGATTTGATTGAAAGAGAATTGCAACTGTAAGTACAACTTGAACTTCACACAGAGTAATGCAAAATTCTCTATTCTAGCTATCAACATTTAATGCATGTTGACCACGAGGAAATTTCATGTTATAAACTTGATGGAGATTCCTGATTTCAAGGAAAATTAAAATAATGCAAAGAATATGGATCACCTTTTTAATTTCACGATGCAAATTCTAAACAATGCATTTTTTCTATTTTTAGAATACAACTATTTAATTGGTTTGACAAATGGGTGGAAGGAGGAATGAAGACAAATAAGGAAAGAATAAAATTGTTGAATGTCATCCTTGGGATAACCCTCTTAATGATACATAGATTCTTAGGCAGCCACACCCTATCAGGAAAGGATCCACAATGCAAATCTCGACAGAAATTCATTTTGGTTTCCAATTTACTAGTGAAATAAAACAAACACTCTGTATGTGATCTCTTAAGTGATTTGTTTGCTGCATGAGAGAAAACTAAGGCGGGTAGATCCAATAAAGTGACAGAGGCAGAGAAAAGAAAAATATGATAACAATCAAGCTAAGTTAAGATGCTACAATGGTGCGGCATGTTTCTTGAGAAAGGGTGAGATCAAACAAATAATGAAGAACACTGATCATAATCTTACACTGGAGTTATTTTGAAAGGTGAACCAAAGCTTGAGATGAGCTAGCTACATTGAGAGTGATATGGTTGAAGATGGCACTAGATCGAGCTAGGAAAGTGATCATAATTCATTGTAGGATTACAATTGGGATGTAGACTACATGATAAAAATGTATATGTAAGCCTAAGTTTAAGTTGGTATGAAGGCTTAGCACAGGTCAGATATTTTGTAGCTTGTTACCTTCTAGGTGGATACCAACTCATTTCCAGAAAGAAATCTCTTGTGATGTGTAATCATTCACCTCTGAGCAACTTTTTTGTGTGTAATATCAGCATAGTGGATGCTAGGCTAGAGCTTTGATTGCTCCTTATGGGATTGGTGTCTCACTAAACAAATCTTGTATAGACACAAAATTATATTCTTATGAGTCCTTGATTTAGTGTAACAGTAAGCATATGGTACTATTCATATGGTTTTTGAGTCCCGTAAAGTACTAATTAACCCACTGTAAATCTTGGCCATGTTCAATGTTTACTGTGTTTGTGAATCACTGTCAATTTACTCCTGCATGTACTGACCCAGTACATTATAGATTTGTAAAGTCAATTTAAAATTGAATCAAGAGTGTACCCAAGTTTTAATTTGTACTAGGATTCTCCACCCCCCTGGTCACTACTTAAGGGTGATCTGTAACATGGCTTTCATCACTTTACTAGAAGCACCCCTTTATGGTCATTTATATAGAAAGTGATGAACTTTGCTGTAGCCTGTACTCACCGGTCTTTACAGGGTCTAATTATGAAATATTCCATAAGCTATATCCATATCACTGATGAGGATCTGTCACCATTTTGCTAGGGACCAATCCACTGGGCACTATTATTCTCATCTACCGTTGGATCCATTAAAGGCACCACTTGCATCTAAACGAGCTACATTATTAGGGATAAGGTTGGATCATCTGCATCAACACTGCATAGTGTTTATTCTCTTTTAAAGTTTATTGGGTATTAGCGATCCATCTCATTTCTAAGACATTCTACTATCATTCAAGTTTATGAATCTAGCCACTTCACAAAGTGTGTTTAGGGACTATTTTATTACACATTTGGCACGAATTGGGCCTACAGACCGTTGTCACTAAATTTTATGTCTATAGATGCCTCATTTCAATTCAATCTATTGCTAGGTAGACCGTGGATTCATGTAATGCAAATAGTTCCCTCTACTATTCACTAATGTGTCAATTTTTTGCATGATGCTTATGAACATACTATTATTTCTCATTCGAAACCATTCAAGTTTTGTCACATAAAACATTTTACTGATATACCTACATAACATCCACCGAAACCCATTCTATATGGTAGTATTGGCACCTGTCATATGACATTGGTCAGTCTAGCACCCTAGCGTCCTCAAATACTGTAGCTATTTATACTCACACTAAAACCGTTATTTCACCTACCGTATCAGCTTATATCAGTACTTATTCTCCACCTATCGAGGCACATTCCATTACTCCATCTGTTGCAATACCTACCAACATACTCGAGAAAGCTATACAACATGATAATGCTAACACAAATGATTCTAAGGATTCTGATGATGAATTCGATGCTATCAAACTTATTGATGAAGCATTAAGACAATTAAATTTCACACCTATTAATGTAGATGAGTCCTACTTCAAAGACACATTTTTGGCCGATGGCCCGGGAGAATATGAATTCAAGACACCTCCTTCTACTAATGCTATGATACTTTACCAGGAATATGTTAACACTATCAAGACTATTTCATCTTCTATCATGCAATGTACATCTTCATCACCTCCTTTCATATGCACACTCCTCATCAACAACTCCTTTTGGCATAACATTCCAATTGATCAACTACCTCAATTACTATTTGCACACTTGAGGGCTTAATTAGACTATGTTTAACACTTATTGATATCTTATCCCCAATACACTCACCTCATCTCTATCACATATATTGTCACATTACAACCACTTATGGCCTTTGTGTGTTTCATTTGATGATATTTTTTGCCCGCACTTCTTCAGTGATACTTTGGAAATCTTGGCTTGACTATATTGGTGATAATTTAGTATCAAACCACACATCTCATACGTTTCCTATTCCATTTGACAATGTCTCCATCAGTAATGACTCATCTCCAATTTATGACCTTAATATTTCTCATATGTATGCACATGACTATCCATTTGTTCCCTTCACTGATGAATAATATATTATGGGTGCTTGCACATTACGTCCCAATGGTTATTTATATGATCCACCTCATTCTATCACTTATCATGTCTCTAATGCCACTCTAGTATACTTCGATCACAACAGTGATGATCTTTTAGAAACTTTTACATGATTTTATTGACCACCACGCACTTAGAGGGCATAAAATTCACATATTACCCTTTCAAATTAGCATTAATACATCTTTCATACTTACATAGTCATACATCTATCTCTTAGCATGCGCATACTCATCATAGGCTTTGACCATTACCTGATGACACACTCTTGTGTATTGGTTCACACTTGATTGTTAAGGGAATACTACACATGAAACCCACACACTATACAATAGGAATTACACACTACATATCTTCACACATCTCATGTCATATGTCTTACATCTTACATCATGCACTTTACATTTAGTCTATATCATTTCAACATTTGTGCATCTACACATCATACATCATATTAGTCATCAACACACATGTATTACACTCTTATGTTCTAAGAGTCTAGCATTACTATTATTACCAAATTATAGCACCCTCTAATTTTCTTGCAAGTGACTAGGTAATCAGTGTAATTGGGTAACATGGAGTTGTCTCAAGGTATGGGACCTTGCAGTTGAGACACCTCTCTATAGAAAATTGGTTCTTCTTCCTAAAATAATACAACGACTAATTCTAATGAAGGAAAATATACTAACTACTCCTAATCTATGATTTCCAAGGGATGAAAGAGAGGGAGAGTGCATGAAAATAGAGAAATCCTACATTGAGGAGGTGATAACACCAAGAGAAGGGTGTTGAGAATATCTCCAATGAGTGAAAATGGAATAAAATGAAGAGTAGAGAGGGTATAGATGATTACCACAGTCCAATAAAAATATTTAAACCACCATTTTCATGAAAACATAACAAACATAGACCCTGCAAGGTGAATAAAATAGACACGATAAATCTACAATTTAAATAAAGAGGCCAGAGAATGCAAAAACACAAGCTAGGGAAGAAGAATATCCACAAAAATCAAGTTTTTTGCTTTATTGATTCACACAGTTCATTACAATGCAAAGGAAAGGCCAGCATCAACATGCAAGAAGTCCAAAATCTAGGCCTATAGACCATTTGTGTTCTGAAACAATTTTGGCAGAGTTTCACTACTATGAGAATCCCCCCTCAAATGAGAGGGACTTTATAATTTATAGAGATGAGAGAAGAAGAGAGAGAATATGAAAATCCTATATTCATGCGTTCACCTAACAAAAATATGCATTTACTAATTGGAAATAATCAATGGGCACTTGAAAAATCCCACCCCCCTTGTACCATAGTTTTTTGGAGAAGAAAATGACCTTCATGCCCCATTAATGTCGGTAGTTGGCTAGAACTGTTCATTTAAGTTTTGAAGAATTTTTCCATTTTTCACCACCCTTCCCTTATCAAAATTGAAAATTTGAGTTTTTTCTACATATAGGGTGACTAGAGCTTTCTGGAAAGTCCAATTTTGTCAAAAACAGAGTTCCCAACACAAAGTTATGGCCATTTGAATATCTTTAATTTTGTGGGAAACTAGAGTGCCATTACTTGTGGCTTCCTTCATTGTGGGTTCCTAAGGGTGAAAAAATTCTCCTCCTTTCTTATCAAACCTTTGAAATTATTCTACTTGGTTTTTTTGAGAAGTGAATTAGTCCCAAAATCCTGCATTACTTTACCTCCCCTTCACCTTCTTTATGGACTTTGGGGATCTCATTACTTCATTTGGGAAGCGAGCTAGCTCGCACCTCAGCTTGGCTGGGAAAAAATCCCCACACAACTCACCATGCATTATGGGATTTATAAATTCTTCGACTTAGGCTTTGAGGAGGGAATAAATAATTTTTTTTAGGAAGTAAAGTGACTCAAAAAACCTAAGTCACTTTACTTTCTCCACCATGTTTAGCTCTATGGGCTTTGCAACCGCTTCAACTCATGTAAGTGAAATGAGCCCTTACCTCTCAAGTATTCACCACTCCAAACCCTACTCAACTCATTCTCTAGATCTCCCCTCTGTGGTTTTCTTCATTACTTTAACTCGGTGATGTGTATGGTCATTACTCAAAGTAATGAGCTTCCTGAATGCCATAACTTCACATTGCGTCGCCGTGACTTCACCCGACTCTATGCCTTCTTTGCAAAATCCTAGAAATACTTTACTCATGCTTTGGGGCAGTCATTTCTTGAAATAATGACCCCCAAAATCCATGCAACACTACCACTCTCGTCCTTAGCTCACCTGGCATGGTGATGATCAACATCGAGCCGACCCCTTTCGCACTTCCCTGAGTCGATCTCTCTGGTTCATCGAGTTAACTCAGTGAGCCCTCCTTCTCCTTGGGCCACCATTTATACTTATACCTTAGTCCTAGCTCATCCCTAATCACCATGTCAAGTCCTATGTCATGCACCCCGGTAGTCAACTTGTCGCATTGTATTCTGTGCAACCTGAGCCACCGGGTTATCTCCCTTTTGAGCTAATCAAGTCAAGCCCTTTGCCATAGATCACACTCAAGACATATAAGAAACTAAGATTCACCCCTGCATATATTGAAAATCTAAGCTCATCTTTCCACCAATGCTTCCAACTAGCTCAATGAGATGTTAGGGAGCTCAATGATAAATTTGATATTTTTCCATATTTTACTCTAAATCCTTTGAATATTTTTGGAATTTTTTCAATTCTAGGGAGTCACGGGGACGCAGTACAGTTCCCTAGAGATATATTTTTAAATTTTCTCATTCTTACTATTTTTTTTCCAAGTGTGGGCCCATCAGAGCCCGTTCTTTCTTTCCATTTAGACCCTAATCCTCTAAAACCTGGAAGAGGAAAAAATCCATCTTTTGATCCCAAATCTCCTGAAAAACACTGTATATGCTCCTAAACATGAATTTGTCTCAAAATACCTAAGATACCTTGATGAATCCCTTTTCATCACCTAGGTCCAATATTTCTAATTTTTCCATTCTCACCTAGGGGTTAAAATGGATGACAATTATACGCTCCTCATCTTACATACTACATAGCACACACCTTACAATTTTAGTCTACATACTCATCTTGCATTACATCTTATACATTGTACATTACACAATCTACACATCACATGGTCATCTCTTATCATAACACATCATACATCTTCTTCTACGTGTTGTACTTGCTACCTTATGATGCACTCTAGTTCCTTGGTTCATAATCGACTACCGAGGGTTTACAAATCAAATGGACCTTCTCATACTAACATGTTCATCATTCGAACTTCCATCATGTGACATTACTAGGTTATTGGCATACACTATAGGATAAATGCTCACCTATTCCTTCATCTTGTAGTGGTATACAATTTAGGATACATCATCACGCGTTCATCTCTAGGCTACATATCATCCCTACACATACACATTCATCACAATGCATTATATACAATATACACTTCAACAATTTCCTGATGATACACTCTCATTTACGGTTCATTCTTGACTATTGAGGGGATAAACCAAATGAACCTCACTGCATACAACTTCATTCACTTGTGGGTCATGTGGATCTTATCATCCATCTTGCATTCTATTCCATCCATCCACAACATATTACATATCTTGGTTAATTGTACTCTTTCTTGCATTTTCTTATATATGGTTGTCTTATTAAACATGCTAGATAGATCTCTTGGATGTCATTATCTTTACCATACACACATGTGTGTTCACACCTTTCTCTAGTTGTGATCATAGATACATGTCTCTTATACGCAACGTGGATGCTTTCCTTCTAACACACCTACAATGGTTGTTGGGGACATCCACATTCGTACACTATAGTTGTTATTGTTTCATTTTGTACTTAGCACTTTACATTACTTGCTTATACATGATTTTGACATATTGGTTATCTTTCTAACATACTAACGGGTGCTTCACATGAAACATTTGTTTCCAGAATTATTTTCTTCCATGGTTATCTGTTGTTATTACTTTCTTGTTTTTGTTTGCTCTTGTATGCGGGATTTTCTCTTGTTAGATGTGCACACTTGTTTGTTTTTATGCAGCCATTATGGCCTTGCATGTTTTGTGACATCATGAGTGGTGTCCCATGTTTGCAACCCACTTTGGCAGTCTATATTTATTTCTTATGTGTTTAATTGCATTATAGCTTATTCATTGTTTGCATAACATACACTTGTATTTTACATGCATGCTTGTTCGTACTAACATTTTTTTTCTAGCCATTTTTTGTGTGATCCTTGGGTGCTACCAAGCGCATTCCATTCCCCCTGTAGGGCACAGTTTACATGGTCAATCCTCTTTTGGGGACACATTCTCCTATCAATGACGTTGCATGCACCCCTAAAGAGGGGGGCATAATTTGAGGTTTTACACACTATTCAACACTTTCTACTAGTCTAGTTCAGTTCATTTCAGTCTTTGACATTAAGGTTTATACAACAAGTGGGTTCAAACCAGTCTATGAACCCCATACACAATCCCTTTTACAGGACAAGGTAGTCCTTAGAATTATTAGGAGAAGTCATAGGTTAGAGGATATATAGCAGATTTACTCTCTATACTATTTCAGCTGGTGGCGTCGAGTCGCCCAAAAAACCAGGTAGTACAAAGATCTCTTCATACATCTTCAGGGAAGTAATTATAGGTTGGAGAATAATGCAGCTTTCTCCCTACACTTCTTTGACTAGGGTGGCATGAGATCACCCAAAAAACTTGTAGTTACAAGATATCCTTCTACACCCTTTTCTCTCATCACAGATCACATGCACATGTTCCTTTTCCATTTTTCATTTCCATTACATGATTTTTACTATATATGCATCTTTATATGCGTTTTTGACATATATACATGTGTATTTGACTACTTAATCATCTTCTCCTTTACAGGTTCATCCGCAAGAGAAGCAAGTAGTCAACAACAACAACATTTTACAGTAGCACACACCTCATACTAATATGCAGGTACATCACACACATCGGCAACTACACATGCATTTCCGCCCTAGGTTCATTCACATCACTTTTTCTCTATTTCATCTTTAGTTTCCATACACCATCTTTTTGTCACTCCACACTTTGTCTAGTCCTTTGGCACACTTTCTACATCACTCTACATGGACATCAGGTACATATCTCTATCTACTTTATGTTACCAAGTTTTTTTCTCACCAACATAAAGTGGGGGAAAATGTAGACAAAAAATGATGTACTTTGGGTATTATTTAGTCTACGTCTCATACTACTATTCATATGGTTTTTGAGTGAAGAAAGTACTAATTAAACCCTATCCTTTGGTCATTTTATTTTTCTTTCTGTCATCACTTTCGACCTCCTGCATGTACTCACCGAGTCATTTTTTTATCATTTTGCATCATTTTACCCCTAACTAGAACACCTAGCTCAGTACTAGGGCACCCTAGGAACCTTGGTCCCATTCAGGGTTCCCTAATACTTTTCCCACTTTACTTCCATATTTTGGGCACTTTCTAGTCATTTGATCTTTCCATATTTTTAGTGGTCAACCTTTTCGGGGTTAATTACAAAATTAGAACAAGAGAACCATATAAATATAAAGTTATAAGACCATATTGAGGTAACAAAAACTAGTCACTACTATCATAACCTAAGGTTGTATCCATCAAAGGCTCCATTTACATCCATCTAGCTCCATCACAAGGGATAAGGCTAATTCATCTGCATCAAACTGCATAAGAGGTAATTTTATTCTATTCCACACACCATTTTATTACATTTCTACATCTAGTTATATCTCACTACTTCACAAAGTGTGACTGACACAAGAGCACCTAGGGAATGTCTTTCACACAAACACCTAGAACTAATTTGGGTTTGAAATGTAGTGTAACATTCAGTTAGTAAGTCCACCATTATAGCCACTGAGGACAGTCTGACCCCTTCATATGCATATTACTTGTTTTAGGGTTTTGATGTGTGGCTTGGGGTTTTACAGGTAGTTTCTTCATCATTGATTACCAATGACATCCGGTGCAGTGTAACAAAACACATGCAATAGGAAGAAAATACCTTGGATCATTTAGCAACCCTGCAAGTTTGGTTTCTAGACCTTCTACACAGACCATGGCGCCCATAACTTAGACTAGGGTGCCCCAAGTGCCCTCATCCCTCTCCAAACACCCAAGTCCAACTAGATAGCTCAGTTTTGTACCTTCTAGATCTCTCATGTGGTTGCATTTGCATTATTTTTTTCTTCTTTACTCTGTGACATGGCCCTAAACAACTGTCGAATTAACTAAGCTATTTCTAACCCTATTTTCTTGTTAGGGTTTTTCATTCATAATTTACTTATCTGCTTGGGTCATTTAGTTTATTTATTTATCCATTATTTACTGCTTTTTATAGTATTATATTAAACTAAATTAGGCATCCATATCCCATTTTAGTTTAATCAGTTTGATTAGAATTGGGATTCTCAATCTTGGGGAAAATAGGCATTAGTTGTCTAGGAACAAGTTTCCCAGCCTGGATAAGAATATTTTTGGTCCTAATAGTAATTTTATAGGCATCTGATAATTTTCTACCCCCATAGACTGAATCATGAATGAAATATAACTATTCAAACCCTTTAGATGATAAATAAATGCATGTTGGGGTGTAGGCCTTACCACTTGAGGGATTCTATCCCAAGTCCTTTGAAATCTCATGTTAAAATCAAACATGTTCTCATTAGGTGCTCTCTTCATTGTTGTCAACTGCTTCACTAAAGATAAGTGATATGATTTGTCCTCAAAATGGTTGCACATGGCTGTGGCAAGATCATCCCAACTAGGAATGGATGCAGGTCTCAAGATTTTATACCATTGAAGTGCTTTACTCTTGAATGAAGATGCTTTGTAACCTAGCTACTACATCATCATGTGTAACTAGATGAACAAAGCATACATTTTTAAATTTTTAAATGTACTCATTAGGGGTAATTTGATTTTCACCAATGAAGTATAGAATACTTTTGAGTGCAGTTACTGGTATGCCATGTTGAACATTAAGAACAAGAGAGATTCCACCTGTAAAGTTGGTAAATGGTAAATTCCTTTGTGGAGGTGGTGCTACCATAATTAGAATGGGTCTAAAAACTCTAGATGACTACAAGAAATGTCTACCAGGAGGTGGAGTATAAATATTCGTATTCGGTGGTGAAGGTGATATTTGAACTACTCTACCCCTTCTTCTCCTCTTGGGTGATAACTGCATGTATTGAATTATTCCTTCTTCTGTTATTCTTGACCTTGTTTGAATTCCTCTCATGAACTTGAGGCACTCTAACTACTGAAACCAATTTATTTTATCCTTGGAGTCGCCAGATGTGTTGTTGTAGAGCTTCAAAAGGAAAAAAAATTACCAAGATACACACCAAAACTTGTCAAACATGGAAATAGTAACGTATGATGTCCCATCTAGCCAAAACTGTTATAACTAAAAAATAACACCCTCTGATTTTTCATGAATGTGTGGATGAACAGTCAGTTTTTTTGGGTAACATGGGATTGTCCCTCAAGTTTTGGGACTTGCTACTTAATCCAAACCTTTAGAGAAGGTTGGTTCCTCTACCTAATCCTAATGTTAAACTACTTCTAGGGAAGTAAATGCAGTTATCTAATCCGAATCTAATAATATAAGGGAGTAGGGAAAGAGGAAGATGCATGAAAATAGGAAATCCTACATTAAAAAAGGTGATAACACCAAGAATGGGTGAAGAGAAAATCTCAAATGTGGAAAAATGGAAGTAAAATGATGAATGAGAGGGTAGAAAAACATGCCACATTCCAAAACAACCTTTAAACCTCCATTTTCAAAGAGCACAGAAGATTTAGATCTTGCAAGGAGAATAAAATATGAAAAAATAACGACTAATACAATGAAAGGAAAGAAATTGCAATAGAACCCAAGCTAGGACAAATTAATAGTGGAAAAACAAGTATTTTATTGCTTTAGAAGGATACACAATACATTATAATGAAGGTGAAAGGAAAGATTCACCATGGGGAAACCCAAATATGAGGCTTGAAGCTCGTACACACATGTGCAACACTTGAAAATAATGCACAAGCATTATAAGAATGTCCAACCCTTACAAATCAGTCTCACTTTACATTATATAGAAAATGGGAGAGAGAAAGAGAGGGGAGAACAGAGGGAAATTTTAATTCCCCTTTCTAACCACCAAAAAGGTGCATTAAATCTATGAAAACAATGATGGGCACCCTATAAAATCCATTCCCCCACATCAGTTTTCCTTTTAAAGAAGAAAAGGCACCATACTCCATTAAAACTAGTGGTTAAGCTACCTGGAACTGTGTATTTCAATGCTGGAGATGTTTTCTTCCTTTTCACCCAACTACCCTCACCTAACTCAATATTTTACATATACATGGTGTAGAACATGAAGAGACCTTTCCAGTGATATATAATTTATCAAATTTGGAGTACCATGGAGGAAGATATGGCCATGTGGATCCAGGGGTATCATAAGGGACATGGGTTCTCTGTACCTTATCATAGTCCGCAGTAAAAATGATTTTTTCTTTATTGTGTGGATGATCTAGGTTTTTGGGGTACATGGGGTACTTAGGAACTAGGGCATGTTGTTCCTTATTTCTTCACATTCACCGATTTGGTTGGGGTTTAGTTGTTGGGTGGATAATCGGCACCAAGGTGGAACAATGGAACAGTTCCCCCCGAGCCTTGGTTCCCCAAAACTCCCGCATTCACATGCAAAACACCACCCCCGCTTCCCTTTGTTTATTGGCTGAAATCTTGTGCAAGGAGCTGATCACTTATGGAAAATGTTCCCCATGTTGTTCTTCACCCGCATCTCTAAAATCCAAGTCCTTACCTTACACATTCGTTCGTTGGCCCGACTCTCCATGTGGGGAACTCTTTAGCCCAAGGAGCTTGTTCCATCTGACCTCCTAGTACTCACAACTTACCATGAACCCATAATGTATTGAACCCCTTTTATTTTTGAAAAATCAATAATGTGAGGAACTTGAGGCCCAAAGGAACTTGTTCCTTGTGTTCCTGTTAACCATTTAACCTACCCAGAGGAAGGCTATATGTCAGACTTATGTTTTTAAAGAAATCCTCGCACAGTGAATTTTGCTAAGGCCAAGAATATGAAAGTCTGAATTTTTAGACTTCGGGGTTTTTCTCTTTTGGAGTTTTTTAAGCTCATTTTTAGAATTGCATTTGAGATTTTCCAGAGTCCGAAAGTCTGAAAGTCTGAAAATTCAGACTTTCAGGCTTTTAGAAATTCAGAACCTTTTAGCTCATTTTGTTTAAATCCCTCTCAAACTTACAAAGTCTGAATTTCTGAAAGTCTGAAAATTTAGACTTTCAGGTTTCAGGTTTTTGGAGTTCTCTGAGTCATTTTAGGATTTTGACTTGATTTTTCCCAAAGTCCAAAACTCTGAAATTCCAAATTTTCAAACTTTCAGGTTTTCGGGTTTTGGACTTTTAGTTGCCAATTCATCTTTTTGCTTCCCATTTTTCCGAAGTCCAAAATCCTAAATTTTTCAGAATTTCAGGCTTTCAAGTTTCAGAACTTTGGAGGTTCTATGTGTGATTAATTCTCACCTACCTCCGTATAGATCAGATTTTTACCATTAATATCAGGATTTCTATATAAACACAGATTTTTACTTGACACATTCGCTCTGACATTTCACTTTTTTACTTTGCAGCGTCCTTTTCAAGGTATGTTTTTTGGGTTTTATTTTCTTTTGGTTTAGGTATTTTTCCTCCTCCTCCCCATTTTGGGTTTCCTTTGTTTTCCCTCTTTTTTTTCCTTGCAATTTCATTCTTTGTCACCTTGCTTCGTTTTGTGAATTTTCTCCAGGTTTTCAAGTATGTTTAGGGGATATTTTTTAGATCCCTCATACTTCCTCCTGTTTCTCAAATCCAACTTGGCTTTTTCACATTTCTTTTTTTAGTCCCTCCAGAGACCATTTGGGATTTCTTTGCAGAAAATTCATTTCAGATAATTCCTTCAGATCACAAGGCGGGAAACTATTTCGGAGAAACTTTTTGGCAAAAATCTTTGGAGATTTCCAAATTTCAGAATTTTGAAGAACTGTTGCTTCAGAGAACTATTACTTTTTGGTTTTCAGATTTCTTAAATTTGGGAAAATATTTTGGAGTTTTCACTTTGGAGTTTTCTTTCAGACTTCTTGACTTCCGGAAACTGTTTCAGAGATTTCAGTTTTGGGTTTTCGGAGAATTCAGTTTCAGGTTTTTAGAGAATCAGAATTTAAGAGAACTACTACTTCAGAGAATTTAGATTTTGGCTTTTTAGAGAATTCAGTTTCAGGTTTTTGGGACCTCTGACTTTGGAAAACGTTTTCGAATATTTCTTTCGATAATTCCTTTTAGACTTTTTTGGTTCGGGATTTCAAAGTTTCCTTGCTTTCGGGTTTTCAGAATTTCTACAAAGTTCATAAGTTTTGATGTCTTCCTCCACTTCAAAAGGGAAAAGAGAAGATGAAGTACACATTTCTTGGGGTTGCTCCCCAATCCTACTTGACCTCTGACTTGGGAAATATCGGGGACACTGATCTAGGATAGATTGATCTCCCCGAGTTCTGGGAAAGATTAAAGGCCCTGAACAAAAAGCCATGGATGTAGGCCATCTTCGACACTGGTCTTGCCCTTTCCACCAGTTTTCCCGCATCCATGAAATGCCTAGAGTTTTTCTTAGCTGTAGCAGCCCACTATGACAAGGACTCTATGTCGATAAGAGATAGCGATGATAAGGTAGTAATCCATCTAGACCTGGACTTCTTTGAAGACTTGTTTAAACTTCCAGATGTACAATATTATTCCACTATCTCACCTGAAATAGCAGTTGAGCACTAGGATAAAAAATAAAAAGAGTTCTTGAAAGTTATGATGAAATCCTACCTGACTAAGAATTTCACCAAGTTTCCCAAAACTATACATCGATCGGATTTCATTTAGGAAGTCAATGATCTCATTATACTTTTAAGCAGAGTTTCAGGTCTTCCTTCTATAAAGGAATTCCAAGAATGGATGTTCATATACTTAGCAGCTATCAAGAATAATGATGAGTTTATCTGATGGGGTAAACATATCAGTAGCAACATTCGCTATCAGTTGGGAAAGGTAGCAGAAACAAAATCTTTCTACATGACATCTTTCCTAGTATATGTAACTACTGCTATGGGGGATTTTGCAAGATTGAATACCAGGGGATTTCACAGCACATCCCAAATATATGAGTTTTATCCCCAGCTTACTTTAGACGAGGGGAGCAAGCACTTCTAAAGAATCAGGGACGATTTCTTCACTGTTGTCCTCTATCACTTCGATAAGGAGCTATATAATTGGTGGATTTTCGATAAGGCTTTCCAAGAGGTGCGAGAATGGGGAACAATCTACCTTCAGTTTCCCACATTCACCTACCTTCATATTCTAGGTTTTATAGGTGCCCCAAAAAAGTTGCCAAGGTGCCCCACTAACAAATGAGTTCTTCTGGAATTGGTTCGGTAGTTGTTGGATTACCATAAAATCCAAAATAAGCATCACAAGGTGGGAACACATTTCCCTATTACAATTGGCAGGTATTCTTGCCCAACTATCCACAAGGAAAGAAACGTGGATGCTGAAATGGTTGAGGTAACCCTTCAGACCTTCCATCTGTGAACTAATTTTGACTATTCAGGTAAGTTTGGAGAGACAAGAAAGTCTAGTGCTCATATGCCCCAATTAAAAGACATATGGATCCATTGTCGAGATGAGTACATCATGCGACAAAGGGATTATGAAAGGTTAACTCTTAATGAAGTTTGGCAGTTTGCATTGGATGATGTGCCAAAGGATTTGCAAGACAATGATGAGGTCCTAGATTCATCATACATGAATGATAATGTTGCCAATCAACAACTTCCATGGGTTGATTGGTATGTTTAAGAGTGTAGCAATACCAAAGAAAGGGTATGACCCATTCTAAGGAGAACTTTCAGTTGGTTGGCCACCTTGGGAATATCACCCAAAGGTGAAAATCAACCTACCAATACAGGGTCTACATCAGCAGTAAACCAACTCACACCCACAAAAGGAAAGAGGTCGACTCAAAGGGTTCCTACCATTCCAAAGAAGATATCATTCGTGGTTGGTGGCTCATCTCTTTCTAGGTCTGTTGCTGCCAGGATTACAGCATCTACAGTACCAGTCACTGAGGTAGTTGAAGTAACTGATTCCCTGAGTATCATTCAAGATCCATCCCATCTTCCCCTTCCTCCATTATCACTCCCAATATCAATTCCTTCCACTTCTACCACCATTTATTCCTTCCCATCTCCTTCTATGGCCTAGGTATTTTCGTCACTTCCAGTTTTATCAGCTGGGGAAAATATTGGGTCACTTGTTTCCTCCTCACTTCCTTTGACACTCCCATTTTCTTCAATCTCAACCCCCAATGTTGCTTTTTTAATTCCTATGGTTGTCCTCACACCCACACCTTCCATCATTTCCACCTCTGCTAAGATATCAGTTGACATTTCTAGTGATCTTGCTCTAACTGGAACTTTAGGCATCGGATTTGCTACTCTGTCTTCCTCAGCTCTAGCCATAATAGAGTGGTTGTTTAGACATACTCCTAAGAAAAATAAAAATGTTCCTCTGGGAGATGTGATAGATCTTAGTATATTGGAGTCCATTCCCAAAAGATAGGCCAAGATATCGAGAACCGTATCAAGTCTAATGGTTAACCCATCAGGAGAGTGTGTGAGAGAAGTGGCCACCCCTATTGAGGGGAAAACTAAAGAAACCATCACAGCAGTAGACTACTGGATCTCAAAGTTCTCATTGGGGAAGGCTACTCATGAAGGAGCCAAGCAGGATGTACACACTACTCTTGGGGCCCTTTTGGAGAAGTACGACAAAGACAAGGCCACCAAGGACGAGCTTAAGGCCAAGGTCGAGAAGCTCACTGCACTGCTACATAAAGTAACTCAGCCCACTCCATCCACTGACATCTCAACTACTATGGCCATGACGATTTCATCTACAATCGATGATATCTCTTATCATGAGCTCTAGAAGCTAGGCCAAAAAGGGAGGACAGTGAATGGATTGATGGAAAGGATCTTGCAGAAGGGCAATCCTTTGATGATCCAGAGGATCCTCACAGAGAAACACCGATCTAAGATCTTCTTAGAAATTGTTGTAGTCATTTTTAAAGCGTGGGGAAAAACTATACAATTCCGATGACAGTCTTGTTTGCAGGAAACGCAGCTCATTTGCAAAAGTTATGGCCCGCTGAAATTTTTGGGCAACTGGCAAAATTTTGAGTTTTGTGTAGGTTGGACGTGTGCACGCTCACCAAGTTTTTCGATTATATTGCGACACGTGGACGAATTGTGTGACGTACTAAAAAAATGGGTTTTGGAATGCCGGTCTTGGACACTCGTTCTCAGACAAATGGACCCCCCTATTTACTGGCTAGGGGCCTTTAGCCAGGTTTGACACACTTGATTATGGAGGGGTGCCTTGGTCTCCTTCTCATTTAATCATTAAACCAACTTTTGTATATAAACTCTCTATATTTGCCTTTTACACCATGCATGTGGTACATTGGGCATGAACTGATTTAAATTATCCATGCCCATTATAACCTATTTCCAAATTTCCACACATATTTCTATACTGTTCAATGCATTAAACTATTCCACTTTCCACGCAATATTTCTATACTGTCCACTGCATTAAACTCTACCACGCATATTTGATGGGATTTTTTTAGCACCTAAAACTAAACAATGTTTCATTCCCAAGAAATGCTCCCCAAACAATGTGCCTCCACACAAGCATAAGGTGGCTCTTTAGCCAATGTACAACCGCCCTCCATGCATTTTTAAATGCATTCCATTTTTCATGCCCCCACAATGTGGCATAAAACTCTAAAAATGCACCTAAGGAGAAGGAGGAGATGTGGAGGGGATTTGAACAGCTGACCTCCCATCCAAAAGTATAGGCGCCTAACCAATGCGCCAGCTGTTTGGAAACAATATAAAAGGAGGTTTATCATATTTGTATTGTATTCGGGACTGTGTGAAATTATTGTAATGCTCATAACTTGAGCTAGGAGTGGAATTTGGAGGAGATGTAAAAAGCAAACCCTGTTATTTTCAACAGAGAAAGACTATGAGAAGGTCATAATTTTGTAGAATTCTTTGTAAAGAATTATTTTCAAGATTTTAATAGATCAGTCCCATTCAACCGGATCCACAAGGTCTACCTCCCAAAAGAGGGGTTCAACATGAGATACAGTTGCTTCAGGATGCACCTCTTCCCAATATCAGAATGTACAGGTTGTCAGTAGTAGAGAACAAGGAAATCAAGAGACAGGTAATGGAACTTTTGGCTCAAGGTATAATTCATCCAAGTACATCCCCATGTGGTTCACCAATTATATTGGTTCCTAAGAAGGATGGCACTTGGCGAATGTGTGTTGATTTCCGTGCTTTAAACAAGATTACTATAAAGAATCGTTACCCTCTTCCTAGAATAGATGATTTACTGTATCAATCAAGAAATGCAATTTATTTCACTAAGTTATACTTAAGAAGTGGTTATCACCAAGTAAGAATTGCAGAAGGTGATGTTTGGAAAACTGCTTTTAAAACGAAACAGGGATTGTTTGAATGGTTAGTGATGCCTTTTGGTTTGTGCAATGCACCGGCAACATTCATGAGAGTTATGAATGAAATTTTTAGGCCATTCATTGATAATTTCGTTATTGTCTACTTAGATGATATTCTTATTTTCAGTAAATCATGGGATGAACATATTAAACACATCCAGAAAGTCTTAGATGCACTAAGGAGAGAGAAATTGTATTTGAAGATGTCAAAATGTGAATTTGGAAAAACATCTTTAATTTACTTGGGGTATATTATAGGAAATGGAGAATTGAAAATTGATCCTGCAAAAATAGAGGTTATTGTGAAATGGCCTAGACCCACAAATGTGACAGAAGTTAGAAGTTTTCTAGGTGCAGTTCAGTACTGGAGGAAATTTATTGCTAACTTCTCATATATTGCATCTCCTTTGCATGCTTTGACAAGTATTAAATAGGTCTTTCAGTGGGGAGGAAAACAACAAAAAGCATTTGATACATTGAAAGAGAAGATAAGTACCACTCCGATCTTGGCACTTCCGGATTTACAACATTCATTTGAGATTGAGACGGATGCTAGTGACTACGCAATGGGGGCAGTTTTGATGCAGAACAAACGACCAGTGTGTTACCATTCAAAAACCTTTACAAGTGTGGTAAGAAACTATCCAACTTATGATAAAGAGTTGTATGCTTTGGTTCAAAGTGTTAAAAAATGGAAGCATTATTTAATGGGAAAAGAAACAATTATCCATACTGACCATCAACCGCTTCAATATTTACAAACACAAACCAAATTGCAGCAGTCTAGACATTTCAGGTGGATGGGATTTTTGCAACAATTTCATCTTGTAATCAGGTGTAAAAAAGGTATTCAAAACAAGGTTGCTGACATGTTGTCCAGACCACTAGTGGTATTAGCATCTATCCTTTTACAGCATAGTTCTTTGGCTCATGTTAGTTACAAGGAACAATATGTAAATGATGTTGATTTTAGAGAAGTGTACGAGGATTTAGTAAGTGGGAAACAAGTAGGAGAAAAAGATTATCATTTGCATGAAGGATTGTTATATCATTCTGGAAAACTCTGTATTCCAGAAAATGAGCGTGTGCATATGATTAGGGAAGCACATACTTCTCTTATTTCAGGGCATTTTGGTGTAAGTAAGACAGTTGCACATTTACAAAAATATTGCTATTGGCCTAGAATGCATGAACATGTAAACCGATATATTAAGGGATGTGTTCTTTGTGCCACAAGCAAGCCAAGTAATAGGAAATTAGGACTTTACACTCCTCTTCCTGTTCCAACACGGCCTTGGGAAAGTGTTTCCATGGACTTTATAGGAGGCTTGCCCATGACACAGAGAAAACATGATTACTTATATGTGGTAGTGGACAGATTTAGCAAAATGTGTGTGTTGGTTCCATGTACTAAACAAATAACTGGTGAGGGAATTACACATTTATTCTTTCATTTTGTTTGGGTTCATTTTGGTTTACCTACTTCAATCATATCTGATTGGGATTCTAGATTTCTTGGGGAATTTTGGTCAACATTGTGGGGGTTAATGGACACAAAACTGAAAAAGAGCACTGCTTTTCATCCACAGACTGATGGTCAAACAGAGGTTGTAAACCGCACAATGGTACAATTACTTAGGGGCTATAGTAACAAACACCCTAAATTGTGGGATGAACATCTTTATTATGTGCAACATGCTTATAATCGTGCCTTACATTCTTCTACTTTAAAGTCTCCGTTTGAGACTTGTTATGGATATCTGCCTAATTCTCCATTAGATATATATTATGGACATGAAACTGTTGTTAATGGTGCAAGTGATTCTGACAAGGCTAAAAGATTTGTGCAGAGAATACAGTAGGTTCATCACTATGTCCATGAACAATTGGAGAAAAGCCAGGCTAAGTACAAAGCTAGGCATGATAAACATAGAACTGATCACAAGTTCAAAGTTGGTGATTCAGTTTGGCTTCACATCAGCAAGGAAAGACTGACAGGTGAAGGTAAAAAATTGAAACCTATACGGTATGGTCCGTTCCAAATATTGGAAAAAATTGGTAACAACGCTTTCCGGTTAGATTTACCTCCATATATGCAAATCTACTCAGTTGTAAATGTTGAGAATTTAAGATTGTATGAACTGCCTATGATTGTTGATCATGATGATTCTAACATTATGCCTTCCATTGATGATTTTGCTCCTGAGTATCTTGATGAGTTGCAGGAAGACATCATTTTGGACAGGAAAGTAAGAACTTCGTGAAGGGGTGATATTGAATATCTTCATGTTGGGTTCAGAGGCATGCATCCGAACAAGGCAAAATGGATGGAAACTGGAAAGGTGAGGGAGAAATACCCTCACCTATTCACCAATTAGGTTGACTTTTGGGGTCCAAAAGTTTCTCAGTGGGGAGGAATGATCCAGGGGATCCTCATAGAGAAACACTGATCTAAGATCTTCTCAGAAATTGTTGCAGTCATTTTTAAAGCGTGGGGAAAAATTATATGACTCCGACGACAGTTTGTTTGCAGGAAATGGAGCTCGTTTGCAAAAGTTATAGCCCGCTGAAATTTTTGGGCAACTGGCGAAATTTGGAGTTTTGTGCAAGTTGGACGTGTGCACGCTCGCCAAGTGTTGCAATCATATTGCGACACGTGGACGAATTGTGTGATGTATTAAAAAAATGGGTTTGGGAACGCCGGTCTTGGACACTCGTTCTCGGACAAATGGACTCCGCTATTTACTGGCTGGGGGCCCTCAGCCAGGTTCGACACACTCGATTATGGAGGGGTGCCTTGGCCTCCTTCTCATTTAACCATTCAACCAACTTGTGTATATAAACCTCTATATTTCCTTTTGCGCCATGCATGTGGGACATTGGGCATGTATGATTTAAATTACCCACGCCTTATAACTTATTTGCATTTTCCACGCATTTGCTATTCTATTCAACGCTTTATCCATCCCACTTTTCACGCAATAGTTTAAACTGTCCGCCGCATGCATTATACTATGGGATAAGCGCCTAAAATTAAACCAAGTGCCATCCAAGAAATGCGCCCCAACTTAAGCACCTACCACATAGGCTAAGGCGGCTCTTTAGCCAATGTACAACCGCCCTCCATGCATTTTTAAATGCATTCCATTTTTCACGCCCCCACAATGTGGGGTAAAACTCTAAAAATGCGCCTAAGGAGAAGGAGGTGATGTGGAGGGGATTTGAACAGATGACCTCCCAGTCCAAAAGTGATAAGGCACCTAGCCAGCATACTAGCGCCAGGCTGTTTGGAAACAATATAAGAAGGAGGTGATATTCATATTTGTATATTCATTCGGGATTGTGTGACTAATTATTGTAATGCTCATAACTTGAGCTAGGAGTGGAATTTGGAGGAGATGTAAAAAGCAACCCCTATTATTTTCAACAGAGGAAGATTGTGAGAAGGTCAAAATTTTGTAGAATTCTTTGTAAAGAATTATTTTCAAGATTTTAATAGATCGGTCCCATTCAACCGGACCCAGAGATGTAGGACTCAAGCGCCGAACTCCATTATCAATTCTTGCGTCACATTGCTAGTGAAATCCTATTCATTTCTTTCAATATTCGCATAGTACATGTAGTTTTTATTCTTTTATTAAAAATACAAAAAGAAATAATGCACAATTTTTACATCGAAAATCAATACAAAGCAAGAGAATGTGTGTACACAATTGCTAGTTAAATTTGACTTTCAGATCATTTGATTAAGGAAGCCGTCGAGATTTATACTGATTTACAGATTGTAAAACCACCATTGCCAAGATGGATGAATCTCTCTCCGAAGACAATAATAACTTGAATTTAACTTTGGCAACATGGAGTGACATTAGAGAAGAAGATTCTGACTTACTTCTGCAGGAAGAGGTAATTGATGATGCCTCCAAATTGTTCGAATATCAAAAGGCGATGGAATCCTGGTGTTAGGTGATGTAGGATCTGATTAAGAAATTGGAGGATAAATGAGTGGAGATTACAGATTCCCTCAATGATATCTTGGAGGAGTTTGACAACGCCCACTACAATTTTTTCAATGAAAATATTAACGCCCTTCTTGAGGACTAGATTAAAGAAAATTTCAAAGATTTGGTGAAGCGGGACGCCGATGTTGTGAAGACTTTCAATAGTGATTCCATGGAGCGACTGGTTCTGTGTCATAATTTCATAGGGATACTAAAGAAAGTTGTAAGAAAGCTTCAAAGGCTGCTGGCCAGGATTACGAAAGAGATCAAAACAACGAACGTAGTGAATCACTATGTGTGTGGACCTAGAGATGAAGAAATAGAGGGTATTGTCAAGTTTTTCTTTGAGTACAGACACCAAATTGTTGTATGGGAAGAAGGACAACAAAAACTTGCAGAGAAAGGAGATGCAGATGAACCAGGCCAAAGCTGAGCGGCCATGAAAGGACAGGTTTAAGCTCTGAAATCAGTCAAAGTTGCAGGGTTGACTTGGTCAACCTTTTACAATAAATTTGCTATTTTTATGGGAGCCTGTTCCCTTTTATTAATGACATTACTATTTTTATTTAAATGTTAGTTAAAGGCCTAGCTGTAATGGCCCAGCCTAGGAACTTATAAATAGTGAAATGCTTCCATTATTTGGGATATACATATTTTTTGAGAGATTTGGAGGAAAGTTGATGTTCAAGCTTGGAAGAGTTCTTTCAGAGTTTTGTTGAAACCTTTTAATTATATTCAAAGTTGTTCCTTGCACTTGAAAATATGTTTTATTGTGTTGAATGATTAATAATTACATGCCTTGTGAATGTGATTCCTTAGCATTATTTGATTAATTTACCTTTATTTCAGATTATCTGTTTCATATCGTGAAAAGAATAGTGTGATTACTTCCAATCAGTTGTGATAAACTATTTTCCTCCTATTGGTTAAGAGTTGCATTATTATTATCATTTAAGTAAATATTGGACATGTGCTTGTGATTAACCTTTTGATAAATTATCTATGTATCAAATTAAATCTGATCCCTCTATTGTGTATGTTTGAAGTTCAACGAAGGAACATGTGCTTCTAGTCTATGGTATTTTGTACCCTTTCCAAATTGCAATAGGTGAAGGTGGCTAATGATGCATGCATTCTATCCACATTTACCCTTCTTGAAGTTGAACGCCCCTTTTCTTGGTGCATCACCACTTCTAGCATAGGTTTTATTTGCTTGCATTCTTTCTCTCCCTAATCCCATGAAGTTTTAGTATAGGACTAGTTAGCCATCTTTCTTACATCAAAAGTAGTGTTGTTTTTAGTTTAGGAAGAGGAAACCGACCTTCTTCGGAGGTTCACCTTGATCCCAAGTCCCACAGCTTGAGAGGTGATCCCATGTGTCCCAATCACACCGAATTTCGTGATTCATCTCAGGCAATTCGGGGGGTGCAATGATTTGGAGACAACAGTTCCTCCCAGACCCGCAAAACCCGCAATGGTTTAGAAATGACCATTTTTTGCATTTTTTCTTGATTTTTCTAAGTCTTTGAAAATGATATAGGAGACTTGCAAATAATAAACACAAAAAACTTCTTCTGTTATATTTCCTAAATATTTCGTACATTTCATTTGGCTATTATATAGCCACACCTATAGGCAAACCAACTTCCTATTAAATAGGAAGTCATACTAACTACATCTAACAATACACGAGTATGTGCGTATACAACTTGTTGGTAATATTCAAGCTAATTATGTAGGTTGTTTACAAGAACCATTAACGAATACATTACATGATGTAATTATTTACCTCTACGTAAAATATTATCAATACCATATACTGTGAACACTACATTGTAATTTCCTAACATTCACCCCCTTAGTGTGGACATTATTAATAGCTAATCTTCACCCCCTTAATGTGAACATGGCGAAAAACCATATTTCGAAGAAGTTGAACCACCTCCTGAAACCACTGCTTAGACCAGGTACAAACTCCATAGATTCTCTTTACCTTCGTAAAGGCGTAGTGTCGAGCCGAATTATGCAGGAACACTGCCTACCTCTTTGGGTTCCTGTTGGAATTTCCCTCCCTCCTTGGGTGTCTGAACTCTAAATCTCCAAGATCCACAAACTTGGCATTAGTTGGATAACCATCCCTTGAGTCTACCTCAAAATCTTCTCTTGCTCCCCAAAATTGAGTTTTTTTTGAAAATATGAATCTTCCCCAAATTTCTAGAAAGGGTTTTATTCAACAAACAACATAATAGCAACACTAAAAACTAGGAATACTGAAACTAAAACAAATAGAACAAAATGCCACCAAATCATTTTACAGCTCCGTTGTTGGCGACCGACGAGAGGTTGCTGATCGACCTCCAACCTCCGATGCCTCCATCCTCCGATTTGTTGCTTACTCAATCAATTTGGCTTTGAGGATCAAAAATTTGTCATTTTTCCATATATCTGACATATTTGACACAAGATGTCGGGTTCGCCCGATAATACGTCCTTCTACAAACAAATTATTTGACTTTTGACAACATGACTCAATACATTTTATTGATGAAAAAATGACTTCTAACTTAATACTCATTTTTTATTTTGAACTTCACTCCACTCGACTCGACTCTTGACTTTCACAATGATAATTGACAAGAGAACAATATAGACTGACAAGACTAGAATACAACCTTGAGATAATAAAATAGACCCCTAAAATAAAGAAAAACTACTATAGACCACGACTTTAAGCCAATCTATTCCTAGACCAAATATATATTTATCACTTTTAACTTACTAATAAACATAAACCAAAAACTTACGAAACTAAAGCTTAGATAATAGCACTAGGTATGACCAATGCAAAGTAAATTGACGCTTTTACTCATTTGACCAAGAGGGAAAGCTTGAACGTACAAGACAATTAACGATGGGCTTGATAAGATCAATGGCACAAGTATAGCTGAAGCTCACAAGACAACTGTCAACAATAATAGAGAGAGATTTGCTAATTCATCTCTGGTAACGTTCGTTCAGATCTCATAAAGAGTTAGAACACGCCACTTGCCTGCACTACACAGCGATAAATGGAGATGCCTACTCTTCACCACGCTTTAGACAAGATTTTAGAAGAAGATCCTTTGAATGCAGATTATCAATACAAAGAATATGTGGAGAATATCTCAGGTTCTGCAATACGAGCTGGCCCAGAAAGGAAACTATAGACAGATGACTGAGAAGCAAAAATATAGTCAATTCTGATTTCTATATCCTATATCTCCAAGCTGTGTTTTTGTTTGACGTCACACTAATATGACTGGGCGATGGACTGTGTGTATCATAAAACAGAAAGTTTAAATCACCAATAATTACATGAATAATGTTGACAAGGAGCTGGAAGATACTTATCAGGTTGACCAAATCTCAAAGAGATCTAAAATTTAATGCAATGCAATAGTATACTACACAGACTGTAAATTTACAAAGGATGAAAAACTTTATAGACACATCTACATACCAAATTTGGGCTCAAAATGAGCCAAGTTCGATGACCCACAGGTTGATCACCTTGCAAATTATCTCCAAGTCAGCTAGTGAAACCAGTGTAGTAAATGCTTATGTCACAAGCTTGGATCGGATTATTAATGCAAGGATATTTGCAATCCTAGATTTTGAAGTGCAATAAGATACTTGAACGCATGAATGAGTGGCTAGGTGCACGAATCTGGATTAGTGCACGAAAGAAATTATTTCTCCATTTAAAAGGATTGCTCTGATACCAGAAGAAAATGATATAGAAGAGCAAATAATAAACACAAAAAACTTCTTCTTCGTACATTGCATTTGGCTATTATATAGCTACAACTATAGGAAAACAAAATTAGTATTAGATAGGAAGTCATAATAACTTCTTCTAACAAATTATATATGCGTATATACTATTGGTTATAACAATATATATGACTAACCATTAAAGAATAATTACTGATGTAATTATTCATTTTATAACAATTACAATAATAACGTGAACACTACATTATTTTCCTAACATTCTTTAGGTAAATTGTGGAATTAAGGAGTTAGGAACAAGAGAGGGGAAACCTTAGAACACTTCAATTTTCCATTTTACCCAATTTTATCCTTGTTCAAGTCCAAATAAATCACTGTAATTTATCAAAATAACTGAAAGAGGAATTTTGGATAGCAGGAATTTGTAAATTTTACAAACATTAACTAGAGTAGGCCCACATTCAATAGGAAGATAAACAATTATGTAAGAAAAATCAATATTAACAAATAAAAGATAATTTTTTTATGGATTTATTCCTCAAAGAAACAAATTTATTTCTTCGTTTTCCAAGATTACAAAGCTTGCATAGTTAGAAAGTGGGAAGTAAAAGAACATAGACAAGGAGATAGAAGAAATTAGCCTCTTTTTTGTAGTAGTAGGAGAACAAAATCTAACCCTTTGGAATTGATAATCCATCCCGATATAACCTTACAAAGTTTATCTTCTTATCCCCAAGTGACTTTTCATATTCTTACCATTTTTGACCTTACATATTCTCGTAGAAATAAAAGTAAGTTTTTTTCTTATTTATGAAAAAGAACTTTTTACAATGCATAATTAAAAGGTCACTTAAGTGTATAAGAGGAAATATTCAAAAAGTACATTCCCAATGAAGAATTAGAAAGTACAAAGAAAAGGAAGAAGAGAGAGAAGAAGAGAGAAGTGATATATTTGAATATGAAGAATCTTTTGATGATGAAAAGATTTCTCTCGATGGACTCTGTGGAAATGTTCTAGTGATGGAAACCTTTCCCTTAACCTCTTTTCTAAAATGAGTCACTGCGAGTACAATTTCCTTTTCTTGTGGAACACAAACATACTCTAAAACAAAAATCTACATATCAGGAATGTCACCAAAGGATTTGCACTATGTGAACCATAATTTATGACTTCCACAAAATTAGAGATGAATCCTCTAATCGCTGCAAGCGATTCCAATGTATTCTCATTGAAGGAGAAAGGATATCTTATCTCTTTTTGGACCAATTCTTGGAAGGAATTTAGGAGTTCCTCCAAGGATGAATGTTCACTAAGTGAAGGGGATCCAATCTTCTACACACTTCTATTGATTTCTTCCAAGATGTCATATGTTTGCTCCTCAGAAGACTCGAGTTCTCAAATTTCATTTTTCATTGTTTCCCACCTGGAAAATGTTAGGAAATTAATATTTACATGGTTGTGGGTAATTTACCGTTTGGTAAATTTGTACTTACTAGTTTGTTAGTAGAATATATTATTATAATAACAATATATTTCGTGGTTAGTTAGTTTTACCTATATCACTATTAACCAGTCACTTTTTTTATACTTCCTATTAATTAGGAAGTTAGTTTGTTATATATATGGCTATATAATATGCCTCCATAGATTGTAAAATAATAATAGCTGATTGTGCAAATTGCTCATACCCTAGATTTGGTATCAGATCAATCTATGTTCAACCCCTATGAACAATGAGAGTCTTGATAGGTTCTTGGTTTTTTGTTATGCCATGTTTGCAGTAGAGATTTGAGAATTTGTTTTAGAATTTCATGTAGTTCAATCATCGATGGTTTAAGTTTCAACTCTGGTGCCTACTATATTTCTTGCTTTGAGTATAACATTGTGATCAATTTAACACATCTTTGCCACTAAATTCAGCTGCATTCAGATCAGCCTTCTCTCATGCATTTACGATTTGAATACCTTTGGGGAGACAAATGTAAGAACGGATTTTGGAAAGGCATCATTATCAAAGGAAAAAGGAAGAAGTGGAGTTTATTTTTGTGAGTTCAAACCTGTCGCCTCACTGTCGTATGGCTTATTGAATGAAAATATATTAGTTTGGTGATTAATTATCTTCTATCAGACTGTGCCATTTTGTCTTAGATTGTCTTACAGAGATCAAACTCTCATTGTATCACATCTTTAAACGTGCTCCAGTCCATTTAAACATATGCCTTGGATTTATTATCTATCCGAGTTGGAGATTATACATTTTATATAAAGGTTACAGTTCTATGTATTTTCTAATCTCTGAAAAAGATCCAACTGACACTCCTCTCAGATGCATTCTTCCATTTGATGGTGCAGATCAACCTACTTCCAATAATCAGATTCTCTATGTAATAGCGTCTCAGGTCACCCTCAAATTTCACATGAACCATAGTATTTTAGGAGATCTCCAAGTGGTTCGGTCAACTCAGCATTCCAGTGTAACAACCTTCCATGCATCAAATATGTGGTTTACTCCAAAGGAAATTGGTAATTAGTGGTGTTAGTTTTTTACAGTCGAATTTTATATTGTACACATTACTTGTTATTTGTAAGTCTTAAGTCGATTATTTTGTTTCATTTGTTTGTTTGTAGTTCAAAAATTTCTCTAAACTGCCTAGTCCATACCTGGCCCTTCATTTAAGAGTTGTTATTTTATTTATTATATGTTTAGTGTGTAGGTTTTTTAGTAAACAATTTTTTTGTGTCATTTTAATTTTATCCACTTTGTATAACACAAGCGAGCCATATTGTATTTAAATATGTAGTGACAAATTAATGTGAGTTCATGGTTTAATAAAGTGTCCTTTTTTCTAGGTGTTGTCTAAAGGGAGTCAAAAGCTAAAAGAATATTTACTTGTCATGTTTATGGTTTGAAAAGTGTTAGGTGATATTAGTGTTGTCTTTATTGTGTCTAGTCAAAGTTACTGGTCAAAATTCGTGTCATTGTCAAAAGTCTGTAAAATTAATAAAACTTGCCCCACGGATGCATTTTTCAATGTTACCTAACATCTAGAAAATAAACTATTTCACATTGCGGGGGCAGGGAGTGATACAAATAAACCCAATGTGGAAAATGTTGAGCTTTATATCCAAATCAGGATGAGCTAGCAACATTAAAATGGAGGATGGAGGCACATGAGGCTAGAGGTCAATCAACGACCTCTCATTAGTCACTAATGACTGGGCCGTGCATAATGATTTGGTGGCATGTGTGTGAAGTGTGTTTGTTTTCAACTTTCAGTTTTCAATTGTGTTTTTCATATTTCTTGTATGGTGTGAAAAAAATGAACATATGAGGTATGTTCCTGTTCACTGGTATATGTGTCTATTCATACATTATTCCTTGATACAATAACATAGTGAAGACCAGATAACACAAAAAAATGTAGCATCATGAGTCTTGAAGAGGTTTAACAGTCAGATGTGTTCATGTTCATACCTAGGTTTGTGGTTAGCCTCTGGAAAACCATTGAAGGATGCTCATATGTGTTCCTACTTGAGTTCCCACACTGCTAGGTCAGATGTGTTCCCTATTGCGACTAGTTGATAAACATATGATTTCTGAGCATGTTCCCATCCTCGTTGGTCAGATGTGTTCCCGATATTGCATGGTTGATAAGAATTTTATGTGTTCCTTCTTCTACCTTCAATTCGAGTGTTGCACCAAGATCATGAGCAAGCACGGGCAGCAGACCATAGAGGAAGTGTGAAATTTCTTTTACTACCATGTAAAAATTAAGGGGTGGAATGTTAGGAAATTAATATTTACATGGTTGTGGGTAATTTACTATTTAGTAAATTAGTACTGCTAGTTTGTTATTAAGTTATTTGTTAGTAGAATATATTGTTATAATAATATATTCCATGGTTAGTTAGTTTTCCCCATATCACTATTAACGGGTCATTTTTTTATGCTTCCTATTAATCAGGAAGTTGGTTTGTCTTATATATGGATACATAATAGCCCTCCATAAATTGTAAAATAACAACTGATTAATACGAACAATATATATTTGTTGTGCGAATTGCTCATACCCTAGATTCATTGTGTGTAACCACAAAGGAGGCTAATTATCGGTGGAAGATATGATTCTTTGTCATCAAGGAGTGAAAATTGAAACATCTCATCTCAGATATCAATGGCAAAATACTATCGTAATGGGACAATTCTTTCTTGATCTCAACCTTTCTCATCTTCATCTTGAAATGGTGGTGAGGGTAGAATTGTAAAGAGAGGGGATTTCATAAAATAGTTCCTTCCCTTTTTGAGCCATGATCCAACTGCCAAATCTTACAAATATGAATCCATTATTGAGAGGAAAATTCCCAAGTGATGATCACCATATTGTTACTTGTGGTAATTTGTAGGCATTGAGAGATACCCTTTGGAGTGAGAATTGACAGTAGTGAATTATCATCTTCTTGAATTGTCCTTGAATCTGGGTCATAATGTTGGGCACAAGCTATGACAAGCTCTGTGCTTTGAATGGAAATTGGATTTTTTCCAACTCTGAACATCCCACTTGAGAATATATTTTCCTCCATATATTCACATGGCTTTTTCAGCATCTGTGTTTTTTATATCCTTCAAATCCATGTTTGTCACATCAATGTTGCATACATTGGGATACCCATTGTTTAATGTGAAAGTTTGTTTTAAACCTAAGTTTATAATGTTCATGTTGAAGAAAATTAGTGAAATGGACAGGTTTTGGATGGATATGAACAATTTGACCAAAATCCCAACACTTATTATTTTTAGCAAGTCCCACCTCGGATGTCTATTTATAGAAAGTTTCTCAAATTGGAACTTTTGAGTGGTCTTGACATGAAAGGGGTGATGGTGAGTCAGAAAGTGACTCATTTTCAAATCTTACTATTTTTAGTATGTGATAACCTAGTAAAACTTACCATTTTTACTAAGTGGTCTTCTAGATGTCAGAATGAGATGGGAGTATTCTCAAAAAAACAATTCACTCTAGGATGTGTTGCTCAAAAGTTTATTGGTTTTTAATTGCTAGATTTTTATAGATTTGAAAAGGAAATTTTTATGGCTACATTTTTCTTCTATCCCTTAAAAATTATTCATACCATTAATGGATGAAATATTAGTACAAAAAAAGGTGTTTTTGCAAGGAATGTTCTATTAAAATTTCATGAGATTCTGATGCGGGGTTTTTGAGTTATGAGCATGGAGGTTTCTCGAAAGTATCAACAACATAACAACATGTATCTAGTATTTGTGAGGTAAAAATATCACATTCAAATATTCAAAAGTGGTTAAGTGTTGGAGTTTTAACCCTTTTTCCCCTTTATCACTTTAACTTACCATTAACCCAACATGGCTTAACCCGGGTCAATTGGGTGCTAGAGGGTGAGTTGCACCCATCAAAATAGGGGATATTTATGGTGAGGGGACAATTGGGACATTAAAGTGCACTTTTCATTAGATTGTGACAAGTGTCACAATGTTGGAGCACATGAGATAAATACATGGGCTAGAAACAAATCCCATTCTGCATCTGTCGTACTCGAGGGTTTGTTGGATCGGAAGGCACTTGGAATGATCTGGCTATGTCTTGCATCTTCGGTATTATTTAATGTTTCAAAGGAAAAGATGACAAAAGATCTAATGGATGTATTAGGGAAGTTGTATGAAAAACCCTTTGCCTCTAACAAGATATTTTTAATGAAAAAGTTGTTTAATATGAAGATGTCTGAGAATAGTTCAGTAGTAGATCATTTAAATGATTTCAATACGGTTGTGAATATGCTAGCTTCGGTTACAATAGAATTTGATGAAGAAGTTAGGGCTTTATTAATTTTATGCTCTTTACCTGAAAGTTGGTTTGCTAAAGTGTTGAATCGCAGGGAAATTTTTTAGCTTGAGTGGGAGCTATGACAGATGATGGAAGATCTAGGGTTGATAAATTCAACGGGCAGAATTTCAGTCTTTAGAAGATGCAGATGGAAGATTACCTTTATCAGAAGGATCTTTATACTCCAATGTCTGAGAAGGTGAACAAACCCTCGAGTATGACAGATGCGGAATGGGATTTGTTGGATCGGAAGGCACTTGGAATGATCTGGCTGTGTCTTGCATCTTCGGTATTATTTAATGTTTCAAAGGAAAAGACGACAAAAGATCTAATGGATGCATTAGGGAAGTTGTATGAAAAACCCTTTGCCTCTAACAAAATATTTTTAATGAAAAAGTTGTTTAATATGAAGATGTCTGAGAATAGTTCAGTAGCAGATCATTTAAATGATTTCAATACGGTTGTGAATATGCTAGCTTCGGTTACAATAGAATTTGATGAAGAAGTTAGGGCTTTATTAAATCTATGCTCTTTACCTGAAAGTTGGAATAGCTTGGTAATGGCGGTAAGCAACTTGGTTCCAGCTAACTCGAAGTTGAAGTTTGAGGATGTTATAGGGGTGATTCTAAGTGAGGAAATGTGAAGAAAAAGCTCCGGGGAATCTTCTACTTCAGGGAATGCTTTGACAGTGGAAACTAGAGGGAGACAGAAGAATAGAGAAAACCGTGGAAAATCGAAAGATCGGGCAAGGTCAAAATCTAAGAGCAAGATTGTATGTTGGAACTGTGGAAAGTATGGGCATGCAAAGAAGGATTGTTGGGAGCTTCGGGACAAGAAGAAACAACAGGAAGAAAACAAGGAGGAAAATGTGGCATCGAGTAATGTATGCCAGGATGCTTTGATTCTTTCTTTGCATAATATTACTGAATCTTGGGTTTTAGATTCAGGGGCTTCTTTTCATGCTACTCCACATAGGCATTATTTTGTTGATTATGTTCAAGGGGATTTTGGGAATGTTTATCTTGGTGATGATGAGCCTTACAGTATAGTTGGAAAATGTTATGTTCAGATTAAGATGCAGAATGGGAATACATGGCTATTGAAAGATGTCAGACATGTGCCTACATTAAGGAGAAATTTGATATTGGTGAGGTAATTGGGAAGTGATGGTTGTACTGTGATATTTACAGCTGACTCTTGGAAGGTTACCAAGGGTGCTCTTGTGGTGGCAAGAGGTAAGAAGGTTGGAACCTTATATTTAATCATTGATAGTACTAATGATTGTAATCTTGTGGCTTCAGATGTAGATACAACATTATAGCACTATAGGCTCGATCATATGAGCCATAAGGGCATGGACATCATAAAGAAGAATTTTCCTGGATATACAGAAACAAGTTTGGATTTCTGTGAGAACTGCATATATGGGAAACAAAAGCGAGTAAGGTTTCTCAAGGTTGGACCTATGAAGAAAGAGAGTAAGTTAGAGCTGGTAGATTCTGATGTGTGGGGGCCGGCTCAGGTATCATCTCTTGGGGAATCAATTTATTATGTTACTTTTATTGATGATGCAACAAGGAAAGTTTGGGTTTATTGTATTAGAAACAAATCTGATGTATTTGATACTTTTGTTAAATGGAAAGCCTTGGTAGAGAATGAAACATGTCTTAAGTTAAAATGTCTCAGGTTAGATAATGGAGGGGAGTATTGCAGCAATGAATTTGATGATTATTGTTCTAAGAATGGAATCCGCAGGAAAAAGACGGTTCCAGGAACCCCATAGTAGAATGGGGTGTCAGAAAGGATGAATAGAACAATAATGGAACGTGCTAGGAGCATGAGGATACATGCAGGACTACCTCTTTATTTTTGGGTAGAAGCGGTGAGCACAGCTGTGTACTTGATAAACAGAGGAACCTTAAGTGCCTTGGATGGAGGCATACCTGAGGAGGATTGGTACGGTAAGAAAGTTGATTACTCATTTCTTAGAGTCTTTGGATGTGAGGTGTTTATTCATATTGACAAGGATGATAGGACCAAGCTAGAGGCTAAATCAAAAAAATGCACTTTTATTGGTTATGGTGGTGATGACTTTGGATTTAAATGTTGGAGTATTAAGGACAAGAAAATCATTCGATCTAGGGATGTGGTCTTTAATGAGAAAAGTCATGTATAATTAATAGTTGCATGAAAACAGGGAAGAATCTAAGAAAAGAATATACAGTGGTAGAGAATCTTCCGAATGGGACAGTGACCCATGGATCAGTTCAGGAACCTACTCAATAGGAACCCCAAACTCCTACAGTGAGGAGGTCTTCTAGGGTAAGAAAAGAACTTGAATGTTTTTCTCCTTCTCTTTATTATTTATTACTCACTGATAGTGGAGATCCAAAGAGATTTGATGAAGCAATGTAGGTAGATGCCAGTAAGAAGTGGGAGCAAGCCATGGATGAGGATCATAAGTCTCTCATGGAGAACTAGACTTGGGATTTGATGAAGCTACCAGAAGGTAAAAGAGCATTGCAGAACAAGTGGGTGTACAAAGTTAAAGATGAAGGAGGAAAGAAAAGATATAAGGCCCGGTTGGTGGTTAAGGGGTTTGCACAGAAAAAAGGTATATATTTTGATGAGATTTTTTCTCCTGTAGTAAAAATGAATTCTATTAGAATTATTCTTGGAATAGTGGCAGTAGAAGACTTGCACTTAGAATAGTTAGATGTAAATACTGTATTTCTCCATGGTGATTTGGAGGAGGAGCTATATATGCAGCAACCAGAAGGATATGAAGTCAAAGGTAAAGAGGATATGGTGTGCAAACTGAAGAAGAGCTTGTATGGCCTGAAACAAGCTCCACGCCAATGGTATAAGAATTTTGATAGCTTCATGATGAAGCAAGGTTATATTAGATGTCATTCTGACCATTACGTGAATACAAAGAAATTTGAGGATGGAAGTTATATTATCAAGTGTTTGTATGTTGATGACATGTTGGTTGTAGGTAAAAACATGCAAGAAATAAAAGTACTCAAGAAACAACTAAGTGAATCCTTTGATATGAAGGATTTGGGGGTAGCCAAAAAAAATCCTTAGTATGAGGATAGCTCAAGATAGGAAGGAATAGAAGCTGACTTTATCTCAGGAAGAGTACATTAAGAAGGTATTAGATAGGTTTAACATGCAAGATGCTAAACCAGTTGGGACTCCTTTGGCAGGCCATTTTTAGTTATCAAAGGAGAAGTGCCCCAAGATAGAGCAAGAAAGAAACTAGATGTCCAAGGTACCTTACTCATCAGCGGTTGGCAGTTTGATGTATGCTATGGTGTGCACTAGGCCTAATATTGCCCATGTAGTGGGAGCTGTGAGTAGATTTATGAGTGATCTAGGTAAAGAGCATTAGCAAGAAGTAAAGTGGATCCTTCAGTATTTGAGAGGGACCATGGGGGACAGTATTGTGCTACAGTGGTTTAGACACCACTTTACGTGGTTATGTAGATTCAGACATGGCTAGAGATGTTGACAACAGGAGGAGCACGAAAGGTTATATTTACACTGTAGGTGGGACAGCAGTGAGCTAGATTTCATGACTACAGAAGTTGGTGGCTTTATCAACCATAGAGGCTGAGTATGTTGCTACCACAGAGGCAAGCAAAGAGATGATTTGGTTACAACAATTACTTGAGGAGTTGGGGCATAAGCAAAAGGAATGTAAGCTGCATAGTGATAGTTAAAGTGCTATACACCTAGCTAAGAACTCTTCTTTCCACTCCATGATGAAGCATATACAGTTGAGATATCACTTCATCAGGACAACTTTGGAGGAAGATAAGTTGAAGTTGGAGAAGATTCATACCGGTCAGAATCCTGCAGACATGATGACCAAGGTGGTCACAATGGATAAACTAAAGCTATTTTCAACTTTGGTTAGCCTTTGCAGATGACAGTGAAGGGTTGAGAAGCTTGCTCAGTGAAAATTGGTCTCCAAGTGGGAGATTGTTATGTTTGTGAAGCCTATTTTCATGTTAGAGTGTGGTACACCTTCTATGTGTTACACTCAGGTATTTTTACGACGGTCCCACTCGCCGCTGAGTGGGTCAGGGGGGTTTGGGGGCGAAGCCCCCGAAGTAAATTTTCATGGGTGGTTTATTAACCCATGTGTAATGGGTAATTGTTATGGGCTGTTTTTTGGGCCCATGGTTTTTCAGTACCCATTGTTTTGTAAAACCGCCTCTTCGGCTATCCATATGTTTATGGGACGGTTTTTTTTTTTACCCATTGTTTGATGCCCACGGTTTTATAAAACTGCTTAAGCAGTTGTCTATTTATATGGTCTTATGCATATGATAGATGGACAAGCAAATGTATTGCAGATGTGTTTTGAATTCGGGTGTGAATTCTATAGAGTTTGTTGAGCATAGCTCCAAACGGATCTGGGTATTGTATTGAGAGAGTGGAGGCTTGTAATAAAATCTGAGCAAGTAATTCTTGGTGGACGTAGCCTAAATTGGGTGAACCACATTAAATCTTGTCTCTTTGTGTTGTGTTATTTATTCTGCATTTTTATTTGAGATCTGTAATATTTTATGCATATTAGTTTCTACTGTTGCGATTCTGTAAGGGATTATTCCGCATATTTTATCTCTTATTTCCTAACAAATTGGTCTTGCTCAGGTGGATCCTAACACCACATACCTCCACATATTTCCTCTTCTCAACCTATTAATTATTTTAACCCTTGCAAGTAGCTTCCTAAGGATGTTTTCTTGCTATAATATGGCTACAATGGCCATTTTAGTGCTTCTGGGAGCACTTTTCCACATCAAATCTTAGTAGCGTCATGAAATTCACTTGGATATACCTCATTACACATGGAACACACTTGAAATCCATGTTATAATGTTCCTCCCATCTATAATGAGGATGAAATAGAAGCAAAGGAGTAGTATGAGTTGATAGGCTAGCTAGAGGAAGGGTTCACAATGGTTAGGAAAGGGGATTTCAAGTGGCGGACTTTGTTTTTCATGACCAAATTTTTAAATTTTACATGACAAAAATGTATTATGACAATAGATACCTATCTTTATCTTATTTATAAGCCTTATAAACCTATATCTATCCTAAGGTTAGGGTCATTATTCTCTAGAATTACAACACTAATGCTCTTTGAGCACCTTTGTTTCTACATAATATGTCTAGACATATATTGGATCCCTATATTTGATAACCTAACTAGGAACCTATATTTTTCCCATCATACACTCTGGTGAACTTGACATGAATCTTACCTGCTCTTTTTATTGATTCATATTCACATTTACCTTTTCTATCAGCTTATATCTTCACATCAACTTCACTACACCTTGGTGAAACTGACATGAAACTTAATTTTCCCTAGACTAGGTGACATTTAATATGATTCTATTTTTTTCTACTTTTCCTACACTACCATCCCTTATGCAGAACCTTACTATATGATCAATCTTGTATGCACACCATTCTCTATTCTAACACCATTAGCCACTATGCAAGCTCTTGTATGGCTGATCCTATTTGAAAATGTTTAATTTATAACATATATCATCCTATTTTATTTCATATTTATCAATATTTTATGTTTTATATTAATATTTCCATATATTGCATACCCTAAATCTAGGTTTCACAATTTCCCCTTGGGTCTTATGGTCGTTCCTCCTCTTTGGGTCTCTATTTAATTATTCTTGTTGACCTACACACCTTTCATTTATTATCTACCCATTAATGACTCTAATTTAAAATACCTTGGAATATTTTCTTTATTTTTATTAATTAAATGAATACCTCTTTTTGTTTGGCACAATGTTTTGCACAATTTTTGAAAATTAAAGATTACTATTTTTAGTATTAAGGCTAACGATTTTATTACACACATTTATGCGATAATTTTTTTTTGTTAAATTCACTTCTACATCTCCATGAATGATTGTTTTATTAATTTGACAATGGTTTTGTTTTGTAAAAACATCACTTTTTGGGGCCTACCTTCATTACTAATTTTGTGATCACTCTTATTTATATCTAATGATAAAAGTTTTAGTTATATATTTTAAATATCAATTATATTCCATCCTTACATTATTTATATTTTATATCAATTACTTTATTTATGTCTTCAATTCCTATGCTATTGACCACTATTTAAATCCCCTTATGCGGTTGATCCCACCTACATATTTACTTTTATAATCTTATGTCATCAACATCTATGTGTCTCTACATAGCTAATCCCATCAGCATTTGTGGGAAATACCATGGAAAATATTCACAATGGCCTCACCTACATTTTCAACATCATTTGAGAGCTAGATCGTGATATTTTTTACATCATTTTTGGAATAAGAGGACCTAAAACATTTTCTTATTACTCCACAACTAAAGAACCCTGAAATTATCTTCTTATTTCACATCAATTTGTATCATACTTTCCATATAAAATTCCATCTATATATTTTGTCACCATTATCCTTTGTGCTCCATCATGACCGATCATATATGTATATATAGAAACATTTAGTTTCAATATGATTGAAATTCAAATAATGATCCCAAAATCCATAAAATTCCTCAACAATAATTAATATTGCACACCCAAAAGGATGGGAAATTAATCAACATACCTCCAAGAATTAATCCTATGGAAGATACAATCCTAAAACCTCACTAAAAACCTATTAATCATGAAAATCCTCCTACAAATGGAAAAACCCCCAATAAATCCCCAATAAATCCTTTACAATACAACAATACCAAGGCTTCTTCCTCTAATTTCCCTAATCCACCACTTGATCCTTATCTCATGATTTTCAATTTTTTGGATCAAATGGCCATCATACAATCTTCCACTTCTTGGATGTATCAAACGTAAAATCAGATTTTACAAATGGCATCTCAAGAAGCACATGTCCTCATTAAGCATAATCATGCTTCAGCACCTCCCTTTCCTTTGGATGTTAATGGCTCCTCCTTCAATCCACAAAAAGTAACTTTTAACATTACAAAAATAACCCATATCTCCTTACATATCTTTTATGGATATAGGGCAGATATCTTCTACCATTTTTTATGATGTTTTGATCAATCAAACCATCCATCTTACAAAATTTAGAAACATGTACAAGGTGTGGATGTAAACTAATACCAATGGTACAACTAAGCTCCTAGCAAGGAACTTGTAGGATGATTTATAATGGTATAATCAACTCCCTTCACATTATCTTTTCAATATAGAAACATTATTTTAATCTTTAGTGAAGGATTTCCAACAACATGATCATCCTAAAAATACAATTAATCAATTTGAAACAATTACCTAATGAATCAACACAATATTTCATCAAGCAATGGAAGCTTTTATATAATCAATCCAATCATCATCTTGATAGTCATAATATTTTTCAAATCATACTTAAGGAACTTGTTCTTAATATCCAATATAAGGTTTGGTTTTTATCTCCTACCACATTGGAAGAGTCTCTTGAACAATCTTAGTGACAATAATATCTTACACGAGAATTCATCTATAGATTTTATAATAAAATTCCAGCCTTCTATTTGGATCCAATGTGGTGTTTCTTAAATGTTTTTGCAATAATAAAATAATTGATCTTTTTTTGATGATAAAAGAGTGGTTTTACATCTATTTTGTGGATAAATCAGTCCTACCGACTTTTAGTCACATGGTGAACTACGTACAAATTCTTCATATGCCTATCACTTTCCATCCTACCAAGAAATTGCTTGGTTCCTATAAATCATGACCTATTTTGGATTGGTGGAATTTGCGGCTATTTCCATTTGGGGGCATGAGGATTTGTCCATTACGGATCATTAAACAGGTTTCCTATGCGAAAGTAACTGATTCTCGTACACTCCATTCGAATCCAATAAGCCCGTGGTCCAATAATGGTATGTGTCATATGAGGGATCCCTCATGCAAGCTTGTGAATTCCTACCTATCTAGGTGCTTAACTCCATAACCCTACTTCATTTTATTTGTGTGGGGAAGGCAAGAGCATTTTATTATGGTGTTTATTTGGCAACATAAAATAAATAGTATTTTTTTAATACTAATAAAGCTTGTAAGGGATTTTGGATCGGTAACTCAGTTTTGAGTTCCACTAGTATTGTCACAAAAGTGCTTGTTTTTTTGTGCTCTTTCCATTAGAAATATCTACTTTCGAGAATAAAATTATAATTATACCATTGCCATATTGTAACATCACTCATTATAAAGTGCCAAAACTATGGGGCGGGGGCTCATTTGTTGCATTGCAATGGTTCTTGCCATACCTCTCATTTTCAATTTTTTGATCAAATGGACATCATAATTCTCAATTAGACCAGTGTTCTTGAGCAATGTAACAAAACAGGTAAGTTAAATCAGATTTATACAAATGGCATCTCAAGAATGGAAAATAATCCTGAATTAAGCGATAATCATGGATTCAGCACCTGGGCTTTCACTTTGTATATGAAACACACTCCTGATCAATTCACATGGGGACCAATATTATTGAAATTTCAGTAAAATTAACCCAATTTTACATGAATCTTGTATGGGTTTGATAGGGAACTTATGTTGACTACTCATTTTTTATCATGTTTTGATAAAATGAATCATCCATGTTTATCCAATGATTTAGAAACATGTACATTTTTTGACTTGATGCTTGCATTAATATCCTTTAAGGTAAAGGTGGTAGCTCCTAGCAAGATCATACCTTGTTGGACATTGATTGTATGTGCGTACATAATCAACTCCCTTCACAGATCTTTTCAATAAGAAACATTAACCGTTTAATCTTTTGGCTGAAGGATTTCCAACTATCCTGAAATACAAAGCAATTAATCAATTTGAAAGAGTGAATTCAACACAATATTTCATCAAGCAAGTGGAAGCTGCCAGCGGATGCTAGTTCCAGGATCAGTGTGGTACTTCCTAGTTGGCTAGTCAGTCCACTAATTTTCAAACATACTTAATGTAAACTTGTAAATAAAGCCTTAATATCCAATATAATTGGTTTAGGTGTCTCAGTTATCTCCTACCACATTGGAAGAGTCTCTTGAACAATCTTAGTGACAATAATATCTTACACGAGAATTCAAAAATCCTTCTACATAATCAAACACACTCAAACCAATGTCTAATTATATTATCCCTCAAGTCATTTCTAAAGGAAAATATATCACACATTCCTCTTCAAACAATGATAATCAAAGCGTTATTTCTCATAACACACACCACCGACTTTTATAACATGGTGAGCTATTACAAATTCTTCACATGCCTATCACTTTCCATCCTACCAAGAAACTGCTTGGTTCCTTCAATCATGACCTATTTTATTGGTGGAATTTCATTATTTTCAATTCCCATGAGGATTGTAGGGATCTTAAAAAGGTTTCCATTTATAACTTTCTTGGAACTCAATTCAACTCCAATAATATTATCCAATAATGCTATGCGAAATATCAATCCCTCATGCAAGCCCCTGAAAACCACCAATCTAGTACTAACCATAAAACTACTACATATTGTGTCAAAAACTTTGAAAATGGTGTTGATTTTGCATCGTTTCATGAATGATTTTTTTAATTTTAATTTTGGAAGGGATTTTGGACACAAACAGACCCACTAGTATTGTCACAAAGGTGGCACAAATGTGGTGCAAAGAATGTCACTTTTGTGCCACATTTACACCACCTTTTCATCACATTAATTTTAATTATGCGGCCCCACATTTCTTATTCAATCCCAAGCCATACCTCTCATTTTCAATTTTTTGAAGTTGGAGAAGAAGCTCAAATAACCTAGTGTTTTTGAGGTGTAAAAAAAGGTAAGTTAAAAATTTATTTAAATGTTCTTTTTTGGAAAATAATTGATTTCAAGTTATAACAAGTTTTTTTTTTCATTGTAAATGAAACACACCGTGATAAATTTATTCCATGGGACCACATATTATTGACTAATTTTTTCATTAAAATTAATTAACTTTTATGAACTTGTGAGAAATTTTGAATTTAGTTGAACTTTATTCTCGTATAAAATGAATCCCAACTTTATCCAATATTTTTACATGGGAATTTTTTGACTTGATTTTGCATTATCTTCCTTTAAGGTAAAATTTATCTACAAGATCATATTTTTGCATTGATTGTGGTGCCCTTCTTAGACAAGTATCTTTATTCTTAGTGTTATGAACTAGACACTTTAAACACATGCAATAACCTAAACAGTCACACAACATGATAAACACTAATGGGATACCTTAAAAATTAAAACAACACTTTAAACATTGATAAGACACCCTTAATAACACAATTCACACACCCTAAATAATAATGTAACACCCTAAACACTAATGGGAACCCATTAATAATAGATTTTAAATACAATAAACACTAATATGAGACCCTAAAGACTAAAAACACCTAAACAATAATAGGCCACCCTTAATAACTTAATTTATACAACTTAAAAATTGGTGGAAGATCATAAAAATTCATACGACACACTAAACACTCAAATAACATACCAAACCCTAATATACATTTATCTATAAACCCTAAGGTAAATTATGTACATTGTATGGGATATTGTGTAAACCCTAGGTAAAATTGTGTAATATATATGGAATGTTGTGTAAACCTTAGGACTGCGTTGGGGCATGTGTGTGATTTTTTTGGGTGATTTCATGCCTTGCAAAAACATAGTGGTTATCATACATTTAACTAGGTCCATACCACTTATGAGTCCGCAAGGCATGTTGTTCCCTCGTCATATTATGATATGGATGATATAGTATACAATTATGATCAAGATGCCAATCCTCTTTTGTTTTGAGAAAGAGCGCCCCACTTTTCCTATACACCAAAGAGGGAAATGAGTTTCCCCACACCAAAGAGGGAGTTTCATAATGAACATGCAAGGAATTCTATACCAATTTCAACGCAAAACATTTTTGGGGGGAAAATGTCATGAGAAAATACTAATAAAAATGATAGATTTTTTTTCGATAATAGATTACCACGTGACATTCATATCTTGTTTTGTGTATTTAAAATTATATACTTTATTATACTATTATATACTACCCATTTTTTGGGATCAAGATCTACAATAAAGGGTCCATCAAATGGTGGGTTTAGTAATATTATTTTCATTTTTTTCCTCTTGTCATATGTCTTCTCATCTGCTATAGACTCTGATTATTTACCTTGGTTACTAACATTAGAATTCAAAAACTAATTCTCATGTTCATTAGAAAATACATTTGGGCACCAATTTGTATTTTATGCACTTAAAAACATATTTATTTTTGGTATTTTTCTCAAAAGGTTGTTTTATCACTCAATGCATTTTATAATTTTGGTTTTTAAATTAGAGAGGATGCAACCTATTTAGAAAAAAATTTGATGATTTACCTACAGCGATTATGGAGAGAAAATTCTGGCATAATATGACATTGATGATGATTTAGATGAAAACCATGTGCCACCTTAACGTTCATCTACCTCTACATGTCCATGACAAAGGTATAAGTTTATAACTTATATTTTTTAATTTAATAATATTTTTCAAATGTAAAATTATAATCATACATCTTCATAATGACATGTATACTATTTATAGAAACCTACTAGATTTTCTACTCTTAGGGTGTCCCCTGCATTGATGTATAAATTTATAGTTTATTTTTAAATATATATTGTTTCTCTTAATTGAACGATTATAATATGACTTGATTAGGATATGTCTACATCCCATATCAAATGACATCAGGAAGAGGACACTCATAGGTTGAGGGAGATTTTTGCATATAGTTATAAAGTCTTCATTTATTATTTAACGTGATTTTAATTAATTATTTTATAATAAGTTGACATTTTTGTAGATGGACTCGTCAGAGGAAGGTTGTCTCATCTTGTTAGAAATAAAAATGAAATGATGAGAGACTTCCCCAAAAATTATGAATGACCTACTCCTGAGTGGATTAAGGGAGGATGACAATGTACTCTCACCCCCTTCAGCAGCAACATTGATAGACCCTTTCATCTTGCTCGTAGTAATTATAAACACAGGGTGCAAGTGGACCTCAAAATGGACCTTTATATAAATGATTATATGAAAATATTAATGGATATTTGGGGCAATTAAGTATTTTTTATTTTTATTTTTTATGAATAGGATCTTATATTATATTAACAAGTAAAATTATACAACATTATTCACAAAAAATTGGTGGTATGGAAGCACTCCCCAAATCCATGAGTTTAAACTAGGCAAATAGAAAGCCTAGAAGTACATTCAATTACAAAACATCAAGAAATAAAAGAAGGGGCTGGATCTTGATCATGTCAACCAGATCCAAGTAGATCCTTGCCAATATATGACATGTCCTAGCCATATTTAGGTTGGATTTCTTTTTCAATGTCTTGGACAGTGGCCCGAGTGAGTGAAATGGAAAGAGACATCCTGGTAACCTTGTCAGGTGGAGGAAAAAGGCTCCAACCATCATGAGTACACATCTCATAGGTGGATGGATATCCCAAGCCAAGTTGTTTGGGTGGTAGAGGGGCATCCCATACCTTATGGTGAGTTGAGGGTAGAGGGAGGAAGCTCCTCCACAAAGGGTGACTGTGTAGAGATCAAAGGGCTTGACTATATGAGTGGTGTTGAGAGTGTATCTAATGACCACCACCTCTAAGATATCCACTAGCACCGCCTAGTGGTAGAGAGTGGTAGGAGGCAATAACATCTCATGGGAAACATTACAAGGTGCATCGCCCTAGTTTTTAAGAAGATTCTAGAGGTGCTCCGCCTAGAGAACCACCTTGTTTTCTTGAACTTGGATTTTCAACAATACATTTATTTTAACCACAGACTTGTTACAAATAGACAATTATTGATCAAATTCAACATTATAAAATAAACAAGAATATATTTATTTCCAAATCCATGAGAGAATTTCCCCTCCAAAATCATGTCAAATTTGAGAAAACTTGTGAGGCATATGAGGATTGGAAGGAGAATTTATTTCCAATTGAAACATTTAGAATAGAAGGGAAGGAAGAAAGAGGGAATATAGTTATATGCCTTCTAGTATTTGGTACAATATCACAAAATATGAAAATAGTTTCCAAGTTGCCATAAAAGGGACACTTAAGGGCCAGAACACCAAGGTGAACTAGATGAGCACCAATTGGAAGGTCTTAGTGAAGAATGCACAACAAAAAGTGAGCAAATTTGGGTTCCACACAGGCTGACCAGAAAATATCAAATATCCTTCTCCATTTTGTTGGAGAGGAATGTAATCCCCACCTTGAATTAAGATTTCTCACCATGGGAAAGTGGGGTGAAATCCACGCATAACCATGACCAGCTGAGTAATTCCAAAAATGGGTGTCTACATACCACTTCTAGTCTGTCCACCAAGGGTGAGATGGAAGCAAAAAGATCTTATGGATCATGCAGTTTGATATAAAGGATATTATGTAATTAATAAAAGAACAATCTAGTAGGGATAATTTGAATTGAACCTTGAGCTCATACTAGGGATGCCAAGATTGAGAATGTTTTTAGAATAGGTCTTGGATAGTGAATGCCTTGCTTGAAAAGGTAGGGCACATGAATCCAAGAAAACTCTACATGACAACATTCGTTGAATTAAATGACAAGAGACCACCATAAAGAATGATGATTGAACAAAATTCCATCACAAAATCTAATTCCCTTCTACAAAAGCCATGGTTCTATCTACTCCCAATATTTCCATATAATTTTGAGCACAAAAGTGCCAACCAATTTGATAAAAATGGTGGCAATGATAAGGTTGGAAAATCCAATGCCTTTCCAAGCCGAATGGCCATATAAGGAGCCTTCAACAATTCCATGGCACATAAGAACTTTCCATGATTTTTCTCCTTCTATGTTGTGAATTATCCATTTGGTGCAGAGAGATTGACCTTGTCATAAAATTTCGTTAAGACCTACCCTCCAAAATATCTAGGAAGGAAACAAGTCTCCCATGTAACTCTGTGGAAACCTTTATTAGAAAAGGAATTGGTCCAGAGGAAATATTTAAGTAGTCTTTCTAAAAAAATTTACATATTTTTGGAGGGTACCCAATAAGAGTATCAATAAATGTGTTTGGTTGCTAACACCTTAAAACATATCTAGAAATTTATGGCTAGAGACAGGAGCTTAGTAATCCAACAGTATAGCTTTCAAGCCACCCGTTGAATTACACACTGCCAAAAATCTAAATGTGAAGCTTGAAATGTAAAAGGAATACCAATAAATTTAAACATTTCACCATGGCCTAGTATTTTCTAGTCATACCTATCCATCCAATGGGGAAAGGTGAGGAAGGATTATCTGTAGCATTGAGTTTTATGCCATTGGATGGAAGATCTTAAAGCTAAACAGAAAATTATAAGGAACTGCATAGCATTATGAATATTGTTTTACTCTTCAATGAGCGTAAGGAAGGAGCCATCTAAAAATGACCATTAAGAAATTGGAATTTATTGGGAGAAGGAAAGGTAATTCCCCTAATAAGATCATTAAATTGTGTTTTGGAAAGTATATAACCAAACCCTTCAGCTGCAAGGACAAACAACAAGAGCTACAGGAATCCTTTTCAGATGGAACCAAAAATTCCAAAAGGATCTAAGTTATGACCATTAATGGTGATATTAGTGGAAGAAAATGCAAAAATCATCTTAACATATTGAATGAAATTGGGACCAAAACTCAAGGCTTGAAGTATGACAATGATGAAAGGCCACTCTATTTGGTCATATGCTTTCTTGAAATCAATTTTAATGTAAAGGGATTATTGGTTAGAAATTCATGCCCATTCCATGTGTTCCCATACCATAATGATATTGTCAAGGTGTTTTCATTTGTTTTTGTAAGGGAAAAATTCAATGTTGAAACATGATAACTTTACCCTAGTGTCAAATTTTTTAATTGAAATCCCTCTTGAATCATCTCCAGATTAACCTTCCCTCCATGTCATGCCTATCCCAAGCCTTTAAATACCTCATATGTGTTTTATATATGTACCTCCTTGTTTTAAATGTTTATACATGGTGACTCATTCCTTTCACTACAGTGCTTTCAATGATGAGTTCTTCAGTAGGCCTAAAAATACTATTTTTGGCCTTTTTGGGACAAGTGTGCATCCTCCAAGAAATATTTGAAGGCTAATGAGGCCAAAATATGTCCAATTAATGTATAATATATGATCTCATCTTACTTTTCTTTTGATTAAGTTTGATTGCATTGTGTGACTTTTAGTTGATCTGATATGAGTTAGGATGTAAGTGTTTGTCTTTTGATTGATTGTGATCCTAATGTTAAAAGCTCTGAAATTACTGACGTAGTGTGTGTTTAAATTCAGTTTTGTAATAAAGAAAATCTAATCAATCAAGGGAATTAAGTAGGTGGCATTCAGTATGTTTTTGATAGCGTCTGTTCCTACATAGCTTAGTTCTGGAACTTCCAAGCTAGTTATGGAACTCCATCACACAATCATCATTTAGTTCCAGAACTTTCAGACTTAGTTTTGGAACTTTAGTATTTAGTTCTGGAACTCCTGGGGATATCTCCAAAACTCTGACAGGTTTTGGTTCTTAATAATTTCCTATGGTTCTGTAACTTCTCCAAATTTCCGAAACTGATTGGAGTTATCTATTTTAAACCACATCCGGAGATTTTGCATCTACGACCCTTTCAATCATGAAGGACGAGAATATTTCTGAATGCAGATCCTGGGAGAGTTATCCTATAGTTATCTAATCAACCACCATTTGACTCAGCATCTATTATGGGCATGATTCGATTTCATCAAAATCATTGAGATAGCTGTGATTGTAAAATGTATATAAAATCAGACCTGTAGTAAATAAAATATAGAGAGATATAGAATGAGATAAAAATAGAACAGAGAAAATAAATAGAGTAGGTACTCAAATCCAGTACGCTTTGTAATACTCAATGTTTTATCAATAAAATAACCATTCTGAGTTGAGAGAATTTTGAGTAGTTAAATCCTAATTCGAGGAGGAGCAAGGGCCCACTCCCTCAAGGACCAAGATATTCGTTTATTTGGTATTTATATTTCTTCAACAAATAGCTTAGATCTATTAATTTTGTATTATTTTAGTTCTTTCAGTTAAACTCTTTTGTAGACTTGTTCATTATTATATTTCTTGCAATTGTTTTCAAGCATTCTAAATTGAGTGTGTTTATTTCCAAAAGCAAGTGTGTTTACTTTCAGAAGCAAGTGTGTTTATTTTCCAACAGTAATTGTGTTTCCATTCTACACGGTGTGTTTCCTTTCAGCAAAGCTTTCAGTGTGTTTTACTTTCAGCAAGTTTTCATAGTTTGATTTGAATAAGGTTTTACCAAGAAGTCCGTAAGACATTAAATAGATCCCTCGGAAAATACAAAAATAGCTACAGTCAACTACTAGATTGGTTAAAGTACTCTTGTTGCATATAGCTTTAAACACACCCCTGGTTTGATATGATATCAACAAGAAGTTGATTAAATGAAAGGAATGATGTCACCCATCATTTTTGGCACCATTTCTAGGGAACACCAGTTGGAACTTTCTAATTAAGTGTTAGCAAGAGAAACAAAACATACATCTAGTCGTTGAAGAATTTTCCCTACTATATCACAAAATATATGAGTAGACCGAGACACTCACAGGGTAGATTCCTTCCAAAAACATCTTCACAAGAATTCATAACATCCTCTAGTAAAAGTAAGGAAATTGATCAAGAATTGGAGGCACCACCATCCCCTATCAGACAAGAAAAAAAATTTCCATTTTTTGAATTTTTAAATCAGTCACCTAAAGGGAGTGGAACTTTTAGGAGAAGGCTTATTACCCAAGATCCATTTAGGGTAATTTTTGATTCTCAATTGAGTAGTCAACCTCCTACTCTTGATTTTTCACCTTCCCCAAGGCATATTGCTTACCACATTAATTGGGAGGAAAATATAGAAAATATTTTTAAAATGGCATGAGAAGCTTAGAGAGAACCTGATAGGACCTTTACCTATCCAATCCAATTGGGAGATGATGACACATCAATGAAAAATATCTTACTGCATAACCTTTTAATGACAATCATGAAATTTTTTGGGTTGATTCTCCTAAAGCTAATAAGAAAAATTTGTCTTCTTTGGCTATGATCACATTGCAGGATCATGTAAGAGAAGTAGAAGAGATGATTAATCCACCATTGGATGAGAACTTGTTGTCTTCGGTGCAATCAGAAATAGTTTCAAAACTCGTGAACTTTTTTCTGTAACCTGAAAACTTAGTTCCAGAACCCGCGAACTTAGTTCCAGAACCCGCGAACTTAGTTCCGGAACCTGTGGCTATAGTTTCGGAACCACCACATTTAGTTCCAGAACCATGACAACAGCAGTTCTTTTTGATTGAAAATGATTTCGCTCTAGAGGGACGATATTTCTCATGGGGAGAGGATGAATCAGTAGCTTTAGTTTCAAGTACATCAAGAAGTGGTGAATAATTTCTAGAAAGTAGCAGTGACGAGGAATTTGGCCTGTAAAGAGATCAGTATCATAATTCTCATTACTGTCCTTTTTCCAGTATTATATCTTAAGGAACTTTTAGAGATGTTGCTACATACCATATGCTGTTACCACATGTATGTCCATTAAATACTTTAATGAAACCATTTCCACGATTCAGTTCATCACATATTTGAACCAAGCATGTTGAAATTCAACCAGGTAAAAATTTAAACATTAACAACAGGTTGAAGGAGGATGAAGAAGCTAAATTGTTTGATGTTCTAAAAAATCATACTAAATATTTTGCTTGGGATTACAATGATATGAAGGGGATTCATCTAAGTATCTGCACTCATCACATCTATACTAAAAAACATTAAACCAGTTAGGCAGCCTCAAAGAAGGATTAAACCCAGCTTTAAGGGATATAGTCAAACAAGAAATTGAAAAACTATTACAAGTAGGTTTCATCTACCCTATCTCAGATAGCCAATGGGTATCTCCTCTTGTAATTGTTCCCAAAAAGAACACAAAATGGAGAATATGTGTTGACTATAGGGAACTAAACAAAGCCACAATGAGAGATTATTTTCCCTTACCATTCATAGATCAAGTCCTAGATAACCTTTTAGGTAAACAATACTTTTCTTTTGTGGAATGGTTTTAGTGGGTACAGTCAAATCAGAGTTTCTACTAAGGATCAAGAAAAAACTACATTTACATGTCCATAGGGAACCTTTTCCTATGGAGTGTTACCATTTATTTTATTCAATTCTCCTGCAACTTTCCAGAGAGTTGTACTTGTAATCTTTGTTGATCTAACAAATGATTGTGTTGAAGTATATATGGATGAATTCACTGTACATGGAGATACATTTGAAGATGCTTTGAGAAATCTGGACAGAGTGTTAACAAGATGTGAACAACACAAACTGTCTCTTAGTGATGAAAAATGTTTGATGATGGTGGATGAGGGAATTGTATTAGGACACCATATTTCAAAAAAAGGAATTCAGGTGGATTAAAACAAAATTAGGATCATTTTAGATTTACCTATCCCTCAGACCCCTACAGATATCAAATCATTTCTAGGACATGTTGGGTACTATAGACGCTTTATAAAATATTTTAGTAAAATTGCTACCCCCATGTTTAATTTTCTAACCAAGGACTATGAATTTATTTGGGATGAAAAGTGCCAGCATGCTTTTGAAGAAATTAAAGAAAAATTAATCAGTGCCCCAATATTAAGAGGTCCTAATTGGAAAAATCCATTTCATATCCAAACAGATGCCTCAAATTTTTCCATTGGTGCAGTATTAGGACAGAAACATGAAGAAGGAAAGATGTATGCCATTTACTATCTTAGCAAGAATCTTACTCCCACTCAAAAGAATTACACCACCACTGAAAAGGAATTTCTTGCTGTAATTTATGCAATCAATAAATTCAGACATTATATTACAGGGTACAAGATATTTGTATACATAGATCATTCAACAATTAAGTATTTAATGAACAAACTAGTGGTTGGAGGAAGATTCATTAGATGGTTATTACTTTTGCAAGAATTTGATATTACCATTGTGGACAATCCAGGTAAATCTAATGTGGTAGTTGATTTTTTGTCAAGACTAACCACCACAGGGGAACAAGATCTAGTCAAGGATAACTTTCCAGATGAACAATTGTTTGCAATCTCAGCAAGTACACCATGGTTTGCTGATATGGCAAATTATCTTACAACAGGGAATTTCCCTCCTTCTTTCACTAAGAAACAAATAAAGAATTTAATTAAAACTAGTGCACAATTAAAATGGTTAAATGGAATGATATTTAAGTGTGGTCCTAATTTTGTCTTGCACAAGTGTATAAGAGAGGATGAAATATTTGACATCCTCAGAGCATGTCATGATGAACTAAATGGAGGACACTATTCAGTAAAAAGAACATCTCATAAAATACTTGGCACTGGTTATTATTGGCCATCTTTGTACAAGGATGCCAAAATATATATCAAGAGGTGTGATCCTTGTCAAAGGATGGGACAACCAACTTTCACCAATGAAATGCCTCTTTAGCCTCAAGTTGTGGTTGAACCATTTGAGAGATGGGGATTAGATTTTTTTAGTCCCTTTAATCCTCCTTCACAAGGGAAGGAATATATTCTTGTATGTACTACTATGTGACAAAATGGGTAGAAGTGTAGGTATTGAAAAATGCCACTGAGGAAGCAGTTGTTGATTTCCTTTGGAACAAAATTATGATCAAATTTGGAGCACCAAGGAGCATAATTTCATATCAGGGACCACAATTCATTTTTAATACGATCCAAGATTTCATAAGGTATTACCAAATCAATCATAGGAAGTCATCTCCTTACCATCCATAGTCAAATGGACAAGCTGAAGTAACAAATAGAGAATTGGAGAACATCCTTACCAAAATGGTTGAAGTTGGGAGAAAAGATTGGGTAAAGAGACTACCTGAAGTTGTCTGGGATTATAATACAACTTAGAAAACTACAATAGGGTTTTCACCATATGAATTAGTCTATGGGAAAAATCCCTTGTTGCCTATAGAATTTGAACTTCAGACATTGAGGACAACAGTGAAGGTGGGAATTGAGTTGAATGTATCTCAAAAAAGAAAGAATCCTTCAACTCAATGAGTTGGATGAATTAAGGTTGGAAGCACTTCAGCAGAAAGAGATGATTCAAGAGCAAAGGAAGCAATGGCATGAAATACATATCAAGAAAAGGAAATTCAAAGTAGGATACTAAGCATTACTGTTTGATTCTAAGTACCAACGGTTCAAGGGAAAATTGAGAACCAGATGGTTAGGACCCTCTCAGATTAAGCAGATTTTTGAAAATGGTTCTATTCAGTTACTTTCCAGTGATGGCAGTAGCAGAACACTCTTGGTCAATGGACATAGGCTGAAACTCTATAGGAAACCTCCCACTAAGAATGAATTTTTGAGGAAGATTGAAGCAGACAAAGAATTTGATCATATGAAAGAATTCGGTTCTCCCAAAATGATCAAATAACTAGATGATAGATCTAGAATAAAGGGAAGAATATGAAAACCAGTAAATGGCGTTTTCTTCCCCAAAAAATATAAAAATATAAAAAAAAAGAAATTCTCTCAAGGTCAATTGAAAACCAACAAATGGCGGTTGACCTCTTTTTGGCTAGTTCAAATAAAGTAATTCTTTTGAATTCGAGTTGTCTTATCTAATCATGTTTTCCACTTGTAGGAATGACGAGTCACCATAGCAAAAGGATTACATCATCAAGGATGGTAATTATGTATTTTAATTTATTTAGGGTTGACTAAATGTTTACATGTGTGATGTGACTTAATTTAAAAGTAGGTATGATGAGTCATCTATTTATACATTATGATTACAAGTGTGTAATCATGAAATTGATTTGGATGGAATAAGTGGTGACATGGTTATCATTAGTAATCATTATTACAAACATCAAGTGAAATAAAGATTGTAGAAATATTTTGAGGAAGGAGTAGCGAATTGAGTTTGTATTCCACAACTAAGAACTAAGGTTCTACAGCTAAAAATAGAGGTTCCAGAGCCAAGTCGTTAGTTCTGCAGCTAAAAAGAAGGCCTAAAACCAATTCGGACAAAATAAAAAGAGATAGAACTCAAGTCGATATAGGGATTAAGAAGAAATTAGAACCAGAGGATGATTCCCAGCTGCTCACAGACAAACAATTAGCATCCTTCTTTGAGCATGCAGGGTGACTTGAATTCCTGAAGAAATTTTCAAGGCATAATGATGAATTGGTAAGAGAATTCGTCATAAACCTAGAACAATATAGAACAAGGGTGAGAAATGTCTTTATTCCTTTTTCAGTAAATACTGTAAGTAATGTGTCTGGAGTCCCCATTGTTCATGTCCCACAACCTACCAAGGGGACTTTGAAAGAACTGGTTGAAGTCTTACTATAAGAAGAAGAAACTGAACCCCAATACATCTATAATACAAAGAAAATCATAAAAGGGGTCAGAAGGGCTAGTTTTCCCAAACCCTTTGATAGGGTAGCATTTTGGATAGTAAAATATTTAACCTGTGATGATCAGTTTGGGTCTGTGGGAAAAGAAGTCTTGAAAATGCTCATATATCTGAAGTATGGAGCCACCAAACCTGAATACATAATAAACCTCCCAAGGTTTCTTTTTTATTCCATTCAGACCATGACTTAGAGGTATTCCTAAGGTGTTGGGATAATTAGGCATCATGGTATAATTTATTTGATATGCCAGCACCATTTCCTGTCAAAGAAGGATGGAGAAGAAATTTGGGACAAGTTTCTTGGCAAGTTAAAATAAACCCTAATATTATCATAAGGACAATTCCAACCCCATTCTCTCCTTCAGCTAATCTAGAAATTGATGCCCCTGTAGAAGGATAGAGGGGAATGGAAAGAGAAAACATACCAAAAAAAGGTCGGTGAGAAAGATAAAAACAGCAGAGCCTTCTATACCTATGAAGGAAATTCCTTCTTCTACAGCAGCATTAGGAGAACCAATATTTGTCTCTAACGGTGATAGCTCACCCACACAAGAACAAGAAAGAATAGTAAGAAGAAACTCTATAAGGAAATTCTCTACTGGGCATGTTGTTCCCTAGATAAGAAAAAGTCATAAGAGGTCAAGGGAAACTCCAGAAGGAAGGAGTGAGCAGGAAAGGATGGAAGAGGAAGTTGTTGACATTTTGGGTAGCATGGCCATGACTCCACTTGAGCCAAGTCAAGCTAAAATGGATAGAGGAGAAGAGAAATTTGAAGATCAATATTTTCAGAAGTTGGCTAAACCATCAGTAGTGTCACATGAAGAAGAAGAGTTGGCATCTAGGATAAGAAAAGGAAAATTTCCTTTGATAGAGGAAGAATGCCCAACTCCTCAAATAATTTCAGAGGAAGAAGAAAGACAACAAGTTAAACATGATATGTTCTTGTCTAGAGCAGAGCTCATTATCAGAGAAAAAGATGAGGAATTGGACTTCCTCAAAATTAAATTGGAACAAAGGGAAACACACATTGATGAGCTAACAACTTAGCTTGTAGCTAGGACTGAGGAGTTATCAGCAACCAAGAAGCAGCTGATAGAAAAAGAGGAAGAATTCCGGACTTCCAGAAAATAGAGTGATGTGTCCACAACCTCTACACAGATTGAGTTGACCTATTTGCCACTCAAATAGCTATGGGATGATATTTGCAGAGAGCTTAGAGAATCCAAAACATCAAATGAAGAATTAAATACCAAGATGGAGGAAGAGATGAAGGAAAGAAAAGAATGGGAAGAAAAATTTTATAAGGAGGAAGGAAATAAATATAAATGTCTTGCCAAAATTCATATGGTCTGTATTATGAGTGATAAATTACTTGCCTGTAGGAGGCCTTCTCCTGTATATAGTGTGTTTTTGGAAGAGCAATTCATTCGCTAGAAGCTGTCAATAATTGCATATGGGCTTCCACATGAACTAGAAGATGAATCTGAATTCATAGAAGCTTACTCTCTATCCAGCCCTGAGTAGAAAAATATCATGTGTGAATTTTATCTTTGTAATTATATGGTAGAGAAAAACACAATATTTATGATCAACTTGTCTATAGGGGAGAGCTAGCTCAATGCATTTGTCTCTATTTTGCAAAACTAGATTGCATGGAAGGAAAGGGAATCTGAATTTTTATTGAAAGCCAACTCAATAGGCCTCTATATGAGAGCTCACTATGGTAAACATTTTTCCTTCCTCACACATTTTAGAACTCATGCCTTTGATAGGATATTCAAGACACATTAGCCTACCATTTTGCAAAAGAGTATTGATGCCTTCACCTCCTATGAGGAGGAAAAATTTGAAGATATTTATGAAGGATGATCAAAGAGGTGGGAACTCCTTATTGTTTCCTTAAAAAGAAGGGAAGTAATTTCCCCTACAAATCTGATCTAGAGTTTAGAGAGGGCCAAAGCATTATGCACAATAATTCCCCAAGTCAATAAAACCTACAAGAAAATATGAATGGGAATGAGAATAAGGCCCCCACTACTTCTCACCCCCATGTCTCCTTGGTAGAACAAAGAACCTCAAGACCATGCTGAATTTGAAAAGTGGGAGAGGAAAATAGAAGGAACTGGGTACAGTAAATATGAGCTTAAGCATTGGGAAATCTAGTTTCAGCCATTTGATCTAAGCGATCAAATGGAATGCATAACATATGATCCCACTTTTGAAGAATGAGTTTGTAAAGGGACTTACAAACAAGTAATTTTGGAAGAATGATGAGGCCAAAATATGTTTGATTAATGTATAATATATGATCTCATCTTACTCTCCTTTTTCTTAAGTTTGATTGCATTGTGTGACTTTTAGTTGATCTGATATGAGTTAGGATGTAATTGTCTGTCTTTTGATTGATTGTGATCCTAATGTTAAAAGCTTTGAAATTCCTAACGAAGTGTGTGTTTAAATTTAGTTTTGTAATAAAGAAGGTCTAATCAGTCGAGGAAATGAAGTAGGTGGCATTTAATATGTTTTTAATAGCGTATGTTCCTACACAGCTTAGTTTTGGAACTTCCAAGCTAGTTCTGAAACTCCATCACAAAGTCATCATTTAGTTCGGGAACTTTTGGACTTAGTTCCGGAACTCCAGTATTTAGTTTCGGAATTTTTGGACTTAGTTCCAGAACTCCTAGGGATAGCTCTAGAACTCTCATAGGTTTTGGTTCTTAACAATTTCCTATGGTTCTGGAACTTCTCCAAAGTTCCGAAACTGATGGGAGTTATCTATTTTAAACCACATCCAGAGATTTTGCATCTATGACCCTTTCAATCATGAAGGACGAGAAGATTTCTAAACGCAGATCTAGGGAGATTTATCCTATAGCTATCTGATCAACCATCATCCGAATTAGCATCTGTTCTAGGCATGATTCGATTTCATCAGAATCATTGAGACAGTTGTGATTGTAAAATGTATATAAAAGTAGACCTGTAGTAAATAAAATATAGAGATATATAGAATAAGATAAAAATAGAACAAAGAAAAGAAATAGACTAGGTACTCAGATCCAGTACGCTTTGTAATATTGAATGTTCTATCAATAAAATAGCCATTCTGAGTTAATATAATTTTGAGTTTTTAAATCTTGATTTGAGGAGGAGAAAGGGCCCGCTCCGCCAAGGACCAGGATATTCGTTTATTTGGTATTTATATTTCTTCAGCAAATAGCTTAGATCTGTTAATTTTGTATTGTTTTAGTTCTTTCAGTTAAACTCTGTTGTATACTTGTTCCTGCAGGTGTTTAGATAAATTCTTATATTTCTTGCAATTTTTTTTATCATTCTAACTTGAGTGTGTTTACTTTCAGGAGCAAGTGTGTTTATTTTCCAATAGCAGGTGTGTTTCCATTCTGCACGGTGTGTTTCCTTTCAGCAAAGCTTTCAGTGTGTTTTAATTTCAACAAGTTTTCATAGTTTGATTTGAATAAGATTTTACCAAGAAGTCCTTAAGACATTAAAGAGATCCCCTAGAAAATACAAAAATAGCTACAGTCAACTACTAGATCGGTTAAAGTACTCTTGTTGCATATAGCTTTAGACACACCCCTGGTTTGATATGACATCAATAAGAATTTGATTAAATTAAGGAAATGATGACACCCATTAAAGGATAAAATTAATCAAGTAATTTTTAGGAGTTAAGAACATATTTCAACTAATTTATTAAGGTTTAGGAAATGTTTTAAGGTTTAGGAACAAGAACAGTGAAGGTGGGTTATTGAGGGTGATAAAGGATTAAGCAGTTTATAATGGCACTTGATATCCATCAGATGATTTTGGGAGCTACGTAAGGAGTTATAGGAAAAAATGTGTCATTTGAAATATAATTAAACCATTTAAATGATGGAAAAATCAACTCTTTCACAAGACTCGGGTGTTTCTCAGGAAAACTCAGTTTGGGAACACTCACCTCATGGTACTGAAGGCAAAAGTTGAATTTGTTTGACAAGGAAGATGAATCAAGTATTTAAAATCATCCCATTGATCTTTAAATTATATTATGATTAAAACGGATATAAAATTTCATGAAAATACTTTCGGGAGCTCCGAGAAAAGTGATTTCAATTTTTGGGGACTTAGTCATTTTCTTAGTTGGGAGGGTGGCGCATTTTGGTGTCCCGATTGTCTAAATTATCCTGAATGTCCCAGGGATAGTGGGTAAATTAGATAAAATTGGGTAAATAAAATGTTCCCCACCCCTCATTTGTTCCTCTTGGTTCACCATATGACCTCCTATCTCTCTAAGAGGGTGCTAAGTTATTTTACACTTGATTTTGCTAAGTTTCACCACCTAACCCATGGGATAATTTTAATTTCCCAACTATCTCAGGGATATTGGGGAAAAACAAAATCACCCCATCCTTATCCCATTAATAGGTTCATCACATGACACAAATTTTTCCCTCCCAGGTGCTAAAGTGCTTCTCTCTCACCTCCCTATCTCCTTGAATCTCGTTCTGCCAGTTGGCATGTTCAAAGTAGGGGGCATATTTTTTTCCCTAAATATCCCAAATGCCCCTATTATAGCTAGGATAGTGGGGAAAATAAAATGTACCCCAATCCCCATGTTTTTAAAATAAAAAATTTAGCGAAGTGTTTTGCCTTGCTTCTTCTCATTGAGGTCTTGAGGCATCATTTTGATCACAGTAACAAAGAAAGACATCACAAGGCAAAATACGAAAAACCTAGAGAAATTGTACACTTAAAAGTTATTAAAAAAAATTTAAAGATCCATAAAACATCAAGCTAATCTGGTCATCATAACTCATTAATCATGTTTGATCCATCCACACCTCCTCAGTGAGCTAGTTAAGTTGAGCTTGATGAGCTAGGAGAGTTGACCAAAGTGAGTTGGGTTGTTTGAGTGAGTTCGGTGAGCCGTTCAAGGTGAGTTGGTTGAATAAAATCATACTAGGAGTGATTAATTATAGAAAATTTCTCTTTAAATACATATATGTATGTCTTCTATAATGGACAATATTCCCCATGATGATCAAGATTTGGCTCCACAATAATCTCTAGAAAATTCTCTATTGATTGACATTGTATCAAATCCTAAAGATCCATTTCCATGGATTCAAGAAATGATCGAAAGTGGGCCAATGATAACACAGCTTCCTATCATTCCCAATATCAAATAAATATCAGGAACATTGAAGTGTAAGATAACAAAGAAGGCCTAGATAACATCCTGCTTCTTTAATGACACTTTAGGTAATCAGTATGTTAAAATTGCTAGAACTAAGAATGAAAATACCATTGAGAACATGACTCCATTAGACTTTGAGTTGACCCAAATGTCATTATTTCAAGCTTCACATGAGGGTGAATCTCATATATTTAAGTAATCCTCTTCCCACCTCCTCACTTGGAATGAAGAATACATTCAAACAATAATTCAATTAGATGAACAGGTAAAAGCTCTCAGTTCCTACATGCAACCCTTCTTGGAGTCTGACTACGCATCTTCTCTTCCAATAGAATATATTCCTTTTATAAAAATTGTTTATCCCAAGGAAATCAAGAAAGAACAAGGTTACATAATTCAGGGGAAGGATAATAAGAAGAGGATTGAGAGAATCATTTAGCAAGGCAAGTTATTGTTTCCATTCAACGTTTCCCTCATCAAGTACGTGTTTACAATATTATTTGAAGTAAAGAAATTAAATGAGGCATTTGCAAAGGAGGTAATTCACTTGAATGAGGTGTTCCAACTAGTGTCAAATATGATCTCCTTTGACTTTCACACTCTCATGAGTAAGAGCATGTTTCTGTTAGCTGCAGAGAACTTGTCTCAAGTTTAAATCCACATCATAGATGTGAGATACAAAATGCTCAAAAATGAAATATATGAGTTTCTCTTATGGAAAAATTCTTTTGAAATCTTGAATGATGTCTACAATATTTTTAAAAACTTGATATCCCTCCTCTCATTGAATATTCATCATCATAGAAACTTCTTGTTTCATTCCAAGAGCTGGTCAAGAAAGAGATGGGTGACTCTCTTTCCTTCAATAAAGATAATTTAGAATCCCTGGAAAACATTAGGAGTTACATTTCCAATATTGAAAAGGATCATGAAGGATGGCTCAGTGAGTGCAAGAAGATCAATGATGTTCCCATGGCATGGACTAAAGTGTTAGGATGTGTTTTCATTCCATAGGCAAATAAGTTGGCACTTGCATTAGTACAGTTCAACAAGGAATTCAAGGAGCATGAGAAAGAAACATGAATCAGAAAAGTTCTTCATTGTAGGAAGCATATTCATCACGATATGACAACTTCTTCCCTCTTCCTTATCTCCCCTTTCTAATTATTTATTATGTGTGATCGTGATATTTTGTCTCATTCACTTAAGTGACTTTTTAAAGTTGAATTGTAAAATTCCTTGAATTTATAAAAATGTAACTTATTTCTCATTTTCTAGGAAGATGTAAAGTCACAAGTTGAATGAGATAATGAAGAGTCATGTGGGGGAAGATGAAAGTTCAATTCAAAATGCTATAAATTGAAATGGTCTATCCATTCCAAAGGATCCTAAAAAACTTTAATTGTAGTTCTTTGGTAGAAATTGTGGATTTTTGTTGTTGAAGTTTGTATCATCAATGCATAGGAAATAAAATCTACATTTCTTCCATTTCCCCTCTTCATATGCATTCCTATATTTTCTCTCTTTTATACACTCTATTAGCATAGTGATCAAGAACTAACATTGTATCTTTCATAAATGAATCCAAATCTATGTGTCTAAGTTTATTAGTCTCATTATATGCTTCATTGTTTCCTTTTTCTAATTAAATTTTGAACTACTCTGGTTATTTGGTGTGAACTCTGAAATTTCCTCCTCAAAATGATAACCTCCCTTCTCCTAATTCCTCTCCTTTATCTCTTATTATAGACACCTTTAGTTTGATCAAAGCACTATTATTTCTAATATTGTGCTAACTATTCTCCTTCTTGTAAATTGATGATACCTCGTCAATTGGACTCCTCTAACTCATCGTTTACAACATTCTTTTGGTCGTATTTCTCCTATAAACCAAATAATGGGGTTAATATAATCCTTGATTGGCTAAACCATCTTCTCAACCTCTTCTATACCACTTTTACTAACTTCCTAGTCTATCAATCCATTTCATTGGATTGATTAGACCTCTCAAAACTCTCTCAAAACCCTAATTCCTCTCTAAATAAGATTAACTAGCCTAGACCTAGGTTAATTACCCTAAACCATGGTTAACCTCTTCTAAACCTAGTCAAATCTTACTTTGACTCACCTAGTTAACTTTTTGACTCCTTTTTAGTCCCACATGCACCAAATTCCCCCACTTTCCCAAATGGAAAACTATAAATAGCCCACTAGACCCTCCCTCTCATTTCTAAGAACTCTCTTTCTTCCTAACATAAACTATAACATTTTACTTAGGATTTGGACCTTATTGCATTTCTTTTATTGAGTTATTGCTTTTGCCATTGCACTACACACCAAGCATTGAGTAAATGGGAAGAACCATTGGCCTTGAAGCCATTAATGGTGAGCTCCCATTCTCATAATCACAAACTGATTGCTTAGAATCCTTACTAGGTTCATTTGTTAAAGCTTTCAAGAATAGAGGATTACTAAATATGTTAGGTTGCTTGTTTCTTTCAAGTTTAATGCATGCAAAGGTATGAATCCTTGTTTATTTCTTATATGATGGTCCATTGACTAGTTTGTTAAAAGCCTTTGGGGTTTCTTTAGAGATTCTTACCCCATGTTCATGGCTTTTGCAACTTTTTATTGAACACATTTGGCACGCCCGGTGGGACACTTAGTCCATCCTCCATTAATGGAGTCATTTTGAAGCTTTTTAATTCAGTTTCTAACTTTTTACATATTTTTTTAGGGTTAAATATTTTGCCTTGGGCTTTTTAGCTAGGTTTTATATAGTTAACCTTCATTTTCATGCCACTTTGTTAAGTTTATGCTAGAAATTGCATTTAATGGCTAAATTCTAACCTGTTGACACTTTTATAATTTCATTTTCCGTGTTTTTTGGTGGTTTTTCAGGCAAGTGCACATACACCTTTCTGCCAGCGCAGGCACCTTCAGACTATTTTTTTAGCAAAGGTGCGCATGCACCCAAACCACACGCAGGTACCTAAAATCAGGTACACACGCCCAAACCTTAGCACATGCACCCTCTGCCAATGTAGACACCCTGTAACCTGTCATTTTTACTAGGCGCGCAGGTACCCAAACCCACACGTCAAGCACCCTATGTGTTCTTGGCCCTCTGTCAAAAAACAATTTACCAGGCACGCACACACCCAAACTATGGCGCATACACCCTTTTGCTGGCACAAGCACCCCTCAGCTAGCACACATACGCACTGTCATAATTTTTACCATATTTTTTGCTTCGCTAGCGCATGCACCTATTCTCTGGTGTAGGCATCTCTTGGGTGGTGCATGCACCTTGTAGACCTAACTAACTGTAATTTTCTCAGAGGCGTGCACACGCATAAAAAGGCACACATGCACCCAAAACCACATGTAGGTGTCTCTGTAGGAGGTGCACACATGCATAAAAGGGTTTGCACACACCCTGAGCGGTGCACAAGTATATCTATTTGCTCTTGATTTGTTTACATAATTTTTAGTGCTCCTAGTTTTGGTCATATCTTTTGACCTGTTGACCCATTTTCGAAGTTTGAATAAGTGTCGGAAAGAGAATAAAGTGAAATTTGCAAGGGAAGTTCTAAAATTAATATACCTTTTGTATAAATTACTTCTATCACCAAACTCCCAAAGTGCCCCGGAGACCTCCAAAAATGCAAAATACTAAAAACCATTGAAAAATTGCTAAAAATAGATTTATAGAAATTTCCTAATTTTTCTTGGTTTTCTAACTTGTTTCAATAGGATTCTAACAAGTAATTGAATAGGTTTATTTTTGAAGACAAAGAAAGTTTTATTTGACTAAATTAGTTTGAGTGTTTCATTTTCTTAGTTAAAAGGGGAGTTTCAAAGTGTGTATACTCTTCCCTCGCACCTTTTAGGTGATCGTTGGGAATGAAAAACACTTCTAAAACCTCCTCGTCACTTTTAAAAACACCTACTTTACGTTTAAATAATTGGATTGATCTTTCAAAGTTGGCTAAAATGAACTCTACCTTTTGAAGTATTTTTGTGGATTATAAGGCTTATTTGCAGTAGATTTTTCCTACACCGTTGTGTATGAAGGCATTCCTTCGCGCTATTTTTTGGTGATCTTAGGTAATCAAAAACAACAATGAAAAAACTCTCTTTCTATATTTGATGGAAAATTACTAACTCCTTCAAGCATGTAGGGCCATAACACTTGTCAAAGAAAGGATAAGTTAAGACAAAACAAAAACCTTCTAATACACGTGTTTTCATACAGGTTGCCAAATGGTGTGCTACTTAAAACCACATTAATTATTAAGCAAGATAAAAAACACACCATTTCACTTCACACTGTATTGCAGAAAATCGATAAAAGGGTACGTCCCTATCCACTCAACTGGAACATAACCCATTTGGCATAACGCCTTAAGCTATAACAATGGGGTAAATGGTTCCACAAACCCTAAAGTAATCCACCATTGAGTAACCTTGTGGATGAAACATCCTGGGGAAGTATTATAGCTCCTATTTGTTTTGCTTACCCTGCTTGACTAGATTTCACATTGTAAGTTAGATTCAAATTCAGAAAATTGTATCGTGACCATAAATTCAGTGACGGTACAACTAAATGCACTAGTTGCTCATTGTATCAGAAGGGGGTAAAGTAAATCGAGATACTCCCAAATCAGTCAGTGTGACTCTTTGGGTAAATCGAGCTTGATCCTAGACAACTTGTGACACCTAGTTGAGATATCTTATTAGGGAAGCCATTATGTCTTGGAGCCCACTTTTCTAGTCCATTATCGCATCAAGCCATCATGAAGTGACAACTCACTTGGAATCTGAACCTTGTTTCTCAAAACAAGGAAAATAAGACCATGTAAGTTAGAACTAAGTGTCTTTCATCATGGAATTAAACAAACGTCTCACTTAGCTCGGTTTCATTCTCACCTTCGGACGAGGTGAAACTCTTCCCAAGTGGCACTTAGTTTATTTTCATCTTTTTTATCTATACCCTTACATTCTCACTTCCCATTTGGAGTGAGAAGGAAGATCATACCTCACGTGTCTTATCAAAGATAGTACTTGCCACTTTTTTGTCAGTTTACACCCATCCATGTTTGCGACTGGGTTGTTAAACATCTAAAGTGCACAAGTATGTTTTCATATCTTTGATAGCCCTTTGATCTTTATTTCAAGATCATCTTCACTGTTGTGTTTCGGTTCATCATTTATCACTCCTTAGGTTGATAGTTTTGCTCGCATTTTAGTCACACAATTTTGGTGCTTACATTATGTTTTCAATTTCTTGAGAACTTGATATAAGTCCCTTTATTGTGTGGTTACATGGCTCATGCAACTAAAAACTTCTTGCTATACTCATACTTTGTTTCAATTCCAACGTCATCTAAGTATTTTTGAGAGTGTCGATATTGCCTTATATATACTGAAATAACATCATCTTGATACTAACACCTTGCTTGCTCGGTTAATGTATCAGGATAGTGTTGTTACGCTATACACATTTGTGACTTCATTTTTTCAAAAAACTTAGCTTTCATCGGCATTTAAACTAGTTTTAGTATACCCAATTGAGAGACTGTGTCTATAGTACTTTAATACTTAGGCCTTGTTAGAGTTCTAACTTGACCTACGTATTAATACGATATTTTCACTATCTTTGGACCCTTCACCGGAATTATTTAGGGTATAAACTTGGAAAAATGACAATTTGAGTGATCATTGCATTTGAGTGTTCATATGAGTGTTCTTTAAATCATAAAAACAATTACATAGCATTACTTCTAGAACACACTAGGTTATTTCAACATCACATCGAACAACTTACACAAACATACACCTAGGTTTCACGTAAACTTTGAAGCACATTTAGATGGAACCTCGTATAACTTTGACTAGTGATGCCTAGAATCACGAAGATGGCATCCAAACCAAAGGATCGTGACTTAGGAGAAAATAATATTAAGTCTTTCCCATTTAGTGGAAACAACTTAGCACCTCTCTTTTCATAGGTCAAGAACACAGAGCCGTTGATTGATCATAGCAGAGAAGAATCTGATTCTTCTGAAAAATAACACCAATTAGACCTAGGTTGCTTTGATGAAATCCTTTATTACAACAGAGACCAAGTACTCGTAAAATTATTAGAATTAGGGGTTGAGCTTCCGTAGGAACCCGAAGTAGAAACCAAGGTCATTAATCATAAAATAGAAGAACGAAGGTCCCTCTTAGACATGGATAACCCCTTTGACGTAGGGTACACTTCTACTTCTGGGAAACATCACAACACCGTTGAAGGAGACCCATCTAAGCCACTTGTTGATTCACCCTGACCTTATTACAAAGATTCACGCAAACCGAATATTGAGTGCAAAGCTTCACCACCTCCCAAGTTCGATGAGGAAGAGGATCCTTTAATTAAAGAAGAGATCCTTCAAAAATAGATCCTGAAACTGAGCCAAAAATTAGCAAACTTAGGCTCTTCAAGTAGGAATGTATACAAAGAGAAACTCAAAATGAAATCTAGCGAGTTCCACTTTGATCCATATAATGACACAAATTTTAAAGTGGCTAAGGCACAAAGACCAATATCACCTACCAAAGAACAACTCATCAAAAGGGAATTACAATAAATGAAAGACACGCTTACTACGTTACAAGAGGGAAATGTAGGACATAGTAGGAAATATTTGTATGAAGAACTATGCCCTTACCCATTTGATAAGGACATGTTATGACAACCCTTCCCAAAGAATTTTACCATTCCTAAATTTGATAAATATAAAAGCAAATGTGATCCTCGTGATCACATCAAATAATTTTATATGGCTTGCCAAGAGGTTACATACATCGATAACTTCTTAATACGACTCTTCCCTTGTAGCCTAGGGGCACTGAGATTGGAATGGTTCTTTAGCATACCCAAGGGCTCTATTACAACGTGGCCCACGTTAGCAGAAAAAATTGTATGACATTATTCCTACAACATGGAAAATTATATCACAATGAACGACCTTTGCAATGTAAATCAGAAGCCCAACAATACCTTTGTAAGCTTTTTACAGTGACGGCGAGGGTTGACAAGTCATTTCCCTTGTGCCTTGCCAAAAAAATAGCTAGTAAGCATATTTGTGCCTAACTTAAACCTAGAGATAGCCTTACATTTACAAATGCAATGCAGCTCTAACTTCAAAGAAGTCATAGAGAATGGAATTCAAATAAAAAAGGCCCTCATCACAAAGGGAACACTTAAACTGGTCGTTAAAGACAAACATGAAGCAAAATCCTTAGATAAACTAAAGTTTTTCAACAAAAACAAGCATGTCATTGGTGATGGCATTACGGACTCCAAAAGAGTCCAAGATGTGTAGACTGGTAGTATTTTAAAGCTCTCATAAGGACCTCATCCCAAGGCACCCACTAAATGTATGTTTACACCATTAACAGAATCCCTATCTGCCATACTAAAATAGCTGGATAACGTAAAAATGGTGGAATACCCAATCGTGACAGTACCATACCCAGAAGATGCTCCAAAACCTGGTTGGTTCAAAGACCATGAGTACTTTGAATTCCACCATGTTAAAGGACACAAGACAGATAGGTTTTTAAGACTACGTCATTACATACAAGACCTCATTGAAGAGGGAAAATTCACCATATATTCTCCTCATGAATCAGGACAAGGTCCAAATGAGAAAATGGGTATCTACAAAGAGCCTTTCCCTAACCATGCACATAAAAAGAAAAGGAATCCATATTATGGAAAAACTTCCAATGACTATAGGACTTGACCACTTATATTTATCCCACTAATGATAGTTCCTTCGATTCCCTCATAGGATGTATCCGTTCATTCGATGAATAGGTCAATACTATCAGGATCTTCGAAAAGATTTGTGCAGTAGGGACGAGACATGCTTGTTTAATGATATAATAACCCCTGCCTATCCCTCAGGAAGTTCAGTACAATTTGATAGACCAGTTAGAGAAAACATTAGGATATAAATTTTAGATCTCCTCAAAATCTCTACTACTCATAAAAACATACTTTATAAATAATGAAAAATTCAGGAGTCTCAACCGATGTAGATACCGCAAACCTCTAAGCCATGATTGTGAACCTTGAGTCCAATGATCATATCAATTTTGATCATGTTGCAAACCCGCGTAACGACCTAGAGCACAACTTATCCTTATACCGAGAAAGTGGTTGTTACCTATCGCAAAATTAAGAGAGTACTTGTGGATGGTGGATCTAGTCTAAACATTTGTACTTTGAAGCTGGTTAAGCAGCTAGGCCATTCAGAGACAGATCTAGGGGCCAAAACTATTACAATCACGGCCTATGATAATGAGGAGTGAGAGTCAGTAGGCACTATAGTAGTTCTAATGGAAGTAGGGCCAACTTTCCATGATACAATGTTCCATGTCCTTTACTTGGATCTACCATATAACATGCTCTTAGGATGCCCATGGAGCCATGCCATGCAAGCCATTCCTTCAAATTTCCATGAATGTATCAAAATGTGCCATAAAGGATATATAATCACTATTTAGGGTGATCCAGAACTGTTTACACATTGCAGAGCCTTGCATATTTTTTCTTGTGCAACTTATGAATGCCCTTCTTTATACATTGTTGTTACTTTACAAACAAAGGCTATCAAATAACGTGTGGATCTAGATTCACTCACTCCTTGTAATCAAGAATTTCCTTTGTTAGTCAACCCTTTCACATCATGGGAGGCAACATCAGAAAAATATGGCCCAGGTGAGCCGTTTACTCTTGAATAAGCGTTATTAATATATGATTTATCCTATTGTCTAGGACATGGGGTAAACCTTACTTTCAGTTCAAGAGCACTCGGGAGGAATGCCCTAAACCAATGGATAAATTCATCCCTAGTGGTCTCCTATCAGAGGAAAATATGTTAGAGGATCCCACTACCAGAGTACCAAAAGGTATCATAGCTTCATGTCATCAGGGCCCTCAGTATATCAAAGACCACCGCATGATGTTCATCATGGGTTATAGTGGGTTTGGATGTGGAATCAATGCATAAGGATAACTAGAGTCCATTCCCATCCCTCATTTCAAGTCTAATAGACATGGTCTTAGGATAAGACCTCGTGATGATCCACCCTTTGAGATTGATGCCACCTCTTTTGAACATGAGGATGACTCATCTCAATTTGATAGGGAGGCATATTCCCTATGTAACCTCTACGAGGATCTTTCCTCCACTAACCTATTCCCTGATTCGGTTGTCCTTACCTTATCTTGATCCAACCCTTAAACCAATTACCAAGTAACCCTTGTGTATCCTGAAATTATAGATTGGGATCAATAATTTCACATACTAATCGATTTCTGTGAAAATGATGAGGTATTTATGGAATTCATGGGACTCAGGGATTCTATTCCGGCTAGATATCACAAGAAAGGATTTGAAATTCAACTGGGTACCTGTGTGTACTTTAAATAATAGGCATAGATGTTTAGACATTTTATTAAGAATATCATTAGCAAGAGTAAGAATACTTCAGAGAAATCTTGTGCAAGGAATAAACGCAAGTCTCATAGCAACAAACTTTTTCAAGCACTCGTATATAAACAAAATGAAGAACCTATGGAAAAATGATCTATCCATTCAAGTATGATGATGAGATACCTAAGGAGGTTGACCTTATTCTTCTCCCTAATCTTACGCAGATGGAAGATACTTCTAAAATTCTTGTGGAAGAAATCATCAGTGTCAACATTGGCTCGAAAGAGGAACCTAGAATGATAAATTTGGGAGCTTCTCTCTTAGCTCAGAAATAAAAGGTTTTTATGGAGCTATTAAGAGAGTATGGAGATATATTTGCATGTTCATACACCGATATGCCTGGTTTGGACCTAGACTTGGTCGTGCATAACCTCTTTGTGCACCCAGATGCCAAACCCATCAAACATAAGTTAAGAAAGATGCCTCCTAAAATTACACTCCTTGTTAAAGAGGAACTGGAAAAATTATTAGTTGTTGATTTCATTAAGCCCATTAACTATTCAAATTGGATATCTAACATAGTCCTTGTTCAGAAGAAACTTGTTGGCATAAGGATCTGCATTGAATTCCATGACATCAATAAGGCATGTCCTAAAGATGACTTCCCCTTGCCTAAAATTGATATGATCATTGATTCCATTGTTGGTTATGAAATGTTCTCCTTAATGGATGGTTTTTCAGGTTATAACCAAATCAGGATTGCAAAAGAGGATCAACATAAAACAAATTCCATCACCCCTTGGGGGATATTTTGTTACAAAGTCATGGATTTTGGACTCAAGAATGTTAGGGCCACCTATCAACGCATAATGAACATCATCTTCCATGACATGATGAATGACATCATGTAAGATTACATTGATGATATATTTACAAAGTCCAAAAGCAGAGAAGAGAACCCTGCAGTGATAAGACATATTTTCCAGCATCTCAGAGATTAAAAGCTACGCTTGAACCCCAAGAAGTGTGTTTTTCACATTTTGTCAGGAAAACTCCTAGGTTTCATTTTTTCACAAAGAGGAATAGAGGTAGATCCTACCAAGGTTACAACTATTATAGAAATGCCTCCACTTACAACTCTCAAACAACTAAGAAGTTTACAAGGAAAAATTTAGGCAATATGCCATTTTATTTCACAGCTTGTGGATAAGTGCCACCCATTTACACATATCCTAAAAAAGGATGTTGCATTCAACTACATACTAGACTGTCAAAAAACATTTTCACTACTTAAACAGTACCTTGTCAACCCACCTATACTCATGTTGCCTACCCCAAGAAAACCTCTCCTCTTGTACAGCTCAGCTACCCATTTTTCTATTGGTGCACTGCTTTCCCAATATGACCTAGACCATAGAGAAAAGGTAGTTTATTATCTTAGTCGCACTTTGATTGCCTATGAATTAAATTACCCACATACTGAAAAGGCTTTCCTAGTAGTCATCTTCACCTTTCAAAAACTTCACCACTATCTCCTTAATAGAAAAACCAAGCTAATATCCAAGGTTGACCCTCTCAAGTACCTTTTATGTAAACCTGCTCTTATGGGACGAATGGCTAATTGGATCATTCTCTTAAGCGAATTTGACATTGAGTTTGTAAATCAAAAGTCCTTGAAAGGACAGTATTGGCAGAGCAGTTGGCAGAAGCTCCTCTACTAGGAATGGAACCTTTGTATCTGGACTTGCCAGATGCATCCATGATGTATGTTGAAGAATTTGTAGAATGGAAAGTCCATTTTAATGGATCATTCACCTTCCAAGGATCAGGGGTAGGGGTAGTTCTCATCACTCCCATGGGTGTGGTTATTCTAAGAGCATTCGGTTTGGGATTCCCTTGCCCTAGTAAAATTGTAGAGTATGAGGCACTCATTGTTGGCATGAAGTTGGCTATCACTTGGAATATTAGACAACTATGAGTCATTGAGGACTCCCAATTCATTATTAAGTAAGTTAATGATGAGTATAAGGTTAAAGATGAGAAACTTGTTCCATACAAGAAATTGGTTGAAACCTTGAAGGAGTATTTTACAATAATTCTCTTTTAGCAAAGACCAAGGTCGCATAATAGATTAGTAGATTTTATAGCTACAATTGGATCTCTCTTACGCATTCAACCTTAGGAAAGAAAAATGCCCTTCTTTGTAGAGCATTTACAAATACCTGTATATGATATGCCAGAGTCATGTTTGGCATGTGAAATTATTGGTCCATTATCCCCTTGGTATGACCCTATATTCAAATACCTACAAGATGGCACATTTCCCCAGGACATTACCCATTCTGATAAGAAAGACCTTATCCGTCATATAGCCTGTTATACCCTCCTAGAAGGCACCCTTTATCGTCATGGCTATGACAAGAATCTACTTCACTGTTGGGATATTACTGACTCATTCCATGCTATTAAGGATGTACACGGTGGTATTTGTGGAGCACATACCAGCAGTATGGTCTTGGCTAAAAATCTATTAAGGGTAGGTTATTATTAGCCCACCATGGAAGCATACTATTGTAATTTCATCAAGAAATGTGAGTTGTGCCAAAAGTATGGAAACTTGATACATGCACCAGCATAGACTTTGTAGTCTATCGCAACGCCTTGGCCGTTAATGGGGTTTGGATCTGATAGGGAAGCTCCATCCTTCTTCAGATGGCCACACCCATACTATTACTGCCACCAAGTATTTTACTAAATGGGTAGAGGTTTTTCCTCTTACTTATGTCACTAGTGTGAAAATTTCCAAATTCATCATGAACCATCTCATTTTCCATTATGGTATCCCTTCTACCATTGTCACTGATAATGGTAAATCCTTCAAAAATAAAATGGTTAAGACATTATGTCACCGCTTCCATATTAAACTCAAGTGGTCTACCCCTATTACCCCCAAGGTAATGGACAAGTTGAAGCTATCAATAAAACCCTTGTACACATCATGGAGAAAATGGTAAGTAAAATTGGTCATAATTGGCACTTACAAATACATCCCACCCTTTGGGTCTATCGAACCTCCATCCGCACCCCTACTAGTACAACCCCATATTCCCTAGTTTATGGCACTGAAGCCATCATACCCTTGGAAGTGGAGCTTCCCTCCCTGATAATATCTCTCCGGGATTATCTTGATAAGGATGGAGACTATAGAGTAGCTAGGCTAGTAGAGCCAAAGTTGTTAGATGAAAAGCGTATAAGAGCGCTTAATCACCTCAAGGTTTACCATAACATAGTATCAAGAGGATATAACAAATATATCATTCATCATGAATTGTATGTAGGTGATCTAGTGCTGAAAGAAAATCAAAGAAAAACCATCAAATACAGAGAAAATAAAGGTAAGTTTGAGGTGAACTGGCTAGGGCCTTATGTGGTGGTTGCTAAATATGGGTCAGGAGCCTATAAAATATCATATTAAGATGGTGAAGAAATTTCAAAACCTATGAATTCCATGCATCTCAAGTGATTCTATGCTTAAGTATAGCACGAATATTAGATAAGAACTAAAAAGTAGAAAACAAAGTAAAAGCAAGCAAAACATGGAAAATTTGAGAAAACAACAAAGAACAAATAAGTCATCCACTTGTGAAAACCATGCAATTGTGGTGTAGTGGGTAGGTATTTGGGTGAAAACTAGTTTTTGGTGCTCAAGGAGGATTCTCTAGTCATAAACCACTCTTGCATCAAGATGGGTAAACCTGATCTCTTTCTAGAAATAACTTCCTTTGCTAGGTCTAGGAACCCTACCAAATCCATATTTGTTTAGCCATGATCTGGGTTATTTACTCTTATATCTGCATAAAGGATGTGCCTTTTTATATTCCCATCTAATGTTGGGGGCACCTTCACATTCCACTTTCTCATACGTATGTGCATTACATTCTGCCCTTTGTATATTCCCACATCACACTAGGGGAATCCATGATTATTTTTCCTTGTACATTGCTTTCGGCACATGACCTTAGAAAATACAAAAAAACATTCAAAAAATATTTTTGGGAAAGAAGCTATACCAACTTCATAACATTGTCTTAGGGAAACTTCAAAAACAATGTGAATAGTAGCCTTGAAAACCTATTTTTCAAGATAACCCAAAAACATAAGTAAATATATCAATGTTATCCCACAAAAACAAGGAAGTATTTAAATTACTTTTCGTTGTCGATTTGTATAGTTTTGGTTGTACATTTATTCTATTTTTAAAAACTTTTGTTTGTGCATTTGTTTACTACACATCTGTTGTTATCACATCTATCATATATCATTCATCACCATATCACATCCTCAAAAGCATCATATATACAAAAATGATAATTTTTACATCATGAATGTATACTAAGCTAATCATCACATATCGTATCATCAATGGGGGAAAGAGGGGTTGCGCATGATCACAAATCCATCCACCCCATACCAATACCATCTAATATCATCCCAAATGATAGCATCTACAAAAATATCTCATGTACAAAATTTATGATAGCTACCCTCGAGCACTATTTGCCACCTATCGCTTATCTCTAAACCTTGGGACATTTTTAGGTGTTTCCAGGAGCTTCTTGTCTTCTATTTTTATCTAGCGCCATGATTATTTTTTAAATAATAATTGTTAGCCCATTTGTCTTCTCATCAGGGCATTTTATTGCCACCCAATGCCCATTCTCTTTGCCTTGGGGCAATTTCTCTTGCTTTTAGGTGACCTTCCATTTCCTAAATTCCTCAAACCGATCAAAAATTTAAAAATTATAAAATCCAAAAAAAATCGTAAACACTTTGAAAATGGACTAAAATTGGTAAAAAGCTCATATGCAGCTGAAATTTGTATCTCTCACATGACACTCATCTCATATCTTGCTAACTTTTTCACATGTTTTGAAACAACAACTTGTGGATCACCTAACTCTACAATCATTTACAAAAGCTACACTGCTTACTTCCTCTGTACTCCGTGGAACTATCAGTTGTCTGGTACTATTTTTGTCATGCACATTGCTTTTTCATCAGACCCAAGTGTCCTCTATCTTTTCCCTTGCATATACAAATTTCTTGGGGCATCATTTTAAACCCTTTTTGTTTATCAAAACATTTGGGATTGCAACTTGATAACAAAATATTTGTGCAACCATCTTGAACGTTGTTTTTTTGAGTGTGTGTGTTGTACTTATTTCCTTGTTAGGTGAGTTTGCTTACTTCTCGTATTGCATTGCATGTTTGTACCTTGCATGGAGTTTTTGTTTTATCAAGGGATGAATGTTTGTATCTTAGATTTTCATGTCATTTTATGCTTCTGGTGTATGCTTACATATTAATAAGGACCAATGATGAGGATTCTAAGCAAAATGATGATTACAAATTGTTTCTGTAAGCACTGGTTTATGGATAGCTCAATATCCCCTTTTCTTGTTGTTTTCACATATTCTCTTCACACTTTTATTTCTTATGTTATCTTTTCAATTGTTGATTGAGTTATTCCATCACCCCATCAACACTCGAGGGGGCATCCCTTTAGCTAACTAACTTTTCTTCTACCCCTTTAAAAAAATTCATTTGCTTATGTTTGTCTACTTTCTTTGAAGTGACGTAGCTTACATCACCCCAAAGAGGGGAAAATTTAGGCACTTGTAGTTTGATCACAGAACTTTTATTCCTAATATCATGTTAAATATTCTCCTTCTTGCAAATTGATGATACCTCGTCAATTTGAATCCTCTAACTCATTGTTTACTACATTCTTTTGGTCGTATTTCTCCTATAAACCAACTAATGGGGTTAATATAATCCTTTATTGGCTAAACCATCTTCCCATCCTCTTCTATACCACTTTTACTAACTTCCTATTCTATCAATCCATTTCATTGGATTAATTAGACCTCTCAAAACTTTCTCAAAACCCTAATTCCTCTCTAAACAAGATTAACTAGCCTAGACCTAGGTTAATTACCCTAAACCTTGATCAACCTCTTCTAAGCCTAGTCAAAACTTACTTTAACTTACTAATCAACTTGTTGACTCCTTTTTAGTCCCACATGAACCCAAATTCCCCCATTTTCCCAAATGGAAAACTATAAATAGCCCACTACCCCCTCTCTTTTCTAAGAACTCTCTTTCTTCCTAACATAAACTATAGCATTTTTCTTAGGGTTTAGATCTTATTTAATGTCTTTTATTAAGCTATTTCTTTTGACATTGCACTTCAGACAAAACATTAAGTAAATGGAAAGAACCATTGGCCTTGAATCCATTAATGGTGAGCTCCCATTCTCATAATCATAAACTGATTTCTTAGAATCCTTACTAGGTTCATGTGTTAAAGCTTTCAAGAATAGAGGATTACTAAATATGTTAGGTTGCTTATTTCCTTCAAGTTTAATGCATGCAAAGGTATGAATCCTTTTTTATTTCTTATCTAATGGTCCATTGACTAGTTGTTTAAAATCCTTTGGGGTTTCTTTAGAGATTCTTACCCCATGTCCATGGATTTTACAAATTTTCATTAAACACACTTATCTCTGCAATTTCCACACTTGTACGCTATACAAGAAATTTGTCAAAGGTTAAATGATGTTTTCTTGTGTGATCCATGTCCTATTTGGTCATCCCAAAACATTTAGATAGAATTAAGAGAGCTACATTCAATAATGGGAGCCTCCACATACACAATAAGGAGGGGCGTATCCCCATGAGCGTTGGTGGAAACATGGAATTTCTAACATGACAAATTATTTCACCAATAGTTTTTGATGAATCTACTGGGGAGATATTTTTGTAAGTGCACATGAAAATATCTCTATGAAATACCAAAAAAATTATAAAACCACAAAAAAAAATCATATTTTTAAGGTGACTTTGTCAAGGAATGAATCCGTGTCATGTTCATTTCCTGCAACACAACCACAAAGTTTTAAGATTGGGTTTTGGTACCAATGAGTGGCAGTGAATAAAGAAGAAGAAGGTGAATGCTAATAAATGTAAATGTTTGATCAACCATCATTCTGAACTAGTTCTTGCAAGGATGAGAATTCAAGAACAACAAAAAGATCTCTTGCTTCAAGAAAAAATCTACAATTAGACAAGGGAAAGAAGGCTAGTGGCATATCTCTAAAAATCAAGTAAATACTATGTAGAATGAAGAAGATTTATGTTTTTAAAGAACCTATCATAAAATCTTGGTGGATTCGGTTTAAGTAGACTATTGCTAAAGGAAATAAAATGGGACTTGCTGATGAGGAACAAAGTAATAACTTGATGAAAAAGATGCAAATGAGGTATAAGTTTTTTAATGAATTTTAAAAAGATGAATGATCCTATGAAGGTAATATTTTCAAGCTCACATAGATGAACAAGAAACTTAGAGCCATGTCTTTTATATCTGTTCCTTATGATGATTTCCTTGCATATGGAAATGAAGAAATTGCATCCTTAAAAATTGAGTATGTGCAAATAATTTTGATTATTTCACAAGGAAATTCAAATCCCTGAGTCTACAAGTAAATTATGAACTATGTTGAATCCATGTAAGAAAGATATGAAAAAATTGAAAAATTTCATAGCAAGGAGAAAGAAGAGGAGATTTGTCCCTTTGAGGAAGATCCTGATGATTGTCAGCACTATGAGGTGTTTATTCCTAGAATATTCTTGTGCACTCTTGATGAATGTTCTACCCTTGAAACTCCTGATGAGAGCCAAATCAAAACTTTAGAGGAAGATGAAGAAGAAATGATGGTTGAACCTCCATTCATCAACTCATTCTAGATTGAGGCACAGTCCATGGAAGAAACAATGAATTCAAGAGAGGAAGATTCTTGTTATATGACATATGGTTTAATGCTTTGCGAGGACTCCATCAGTCATTCATCCTAGACTCAAGATGATGAATTTGAGGTAATCATGGATAATCTCATTTCCAATTTTGATTCTTCAAGTGATGTATAAATTTTAAATGATGAAGTGGAGATAGTTGGAGAATCGAATTCTCTTCTTGGCTCAATTACAAATGATCAAATGGAAGATTTGAACTCCTTTCTAGAAACCAAGGAGGACAAAAAAATTGAGCATGAAATTTTTGATGAGCTGCTTTTACCATGCCCACCAAAGGAGAACAATGATGATCATCATAGCAAGTATGAAATCTCTCATTTTACTTGTAAACAACAAAATGATGCAAAAAATTATCAAGATGGAATTGAAAATTCTTCTCATATTGCTTCCCTAACACGGTTCTCTACCTCTCATTATGAAGATAATGAAATATTTTTTTAGCTAAAAGGTGTGCCCTTCCCACATAGCTTGGATCTCTTCTCCTTGTCAGAGAATGTTGAAATCCAAGTATTATCATCCTCTCAAAAGGGTGAATCTTAGATGAAAAGAATTACAGAACATGAGAACAAGGATGGCTCAAATGACTTTTGGCCATGTATGGATCATATTTTCAACAATCTCCTTGAAGCTCATTACGATGAATACTCTAGTGAAGGTGAGAATGAGTGTATGGAAGAATTTAAAGGGAAATATATACAAGAAATTTTGAATACTGTGGAATAAATTAAAGACCCTCAACTTAGTGTTGAGATTCTGACTTATACCATGGAAATGCAAGATAGGTACAAAGCAAGTTGTTTTTCTCCTTTCTATGCACCAATTTTTGATGTTGATATAGAGAAAATGGATGAACTTTAAGTTTTCCTCAATGCATGGGTGGAAGATAGAAAATATGAAGGTAATATTTCCTCTTTCTGGTTTTGACACCTCTGTCTCAAAGGATGATAGTGAAGAAACTATTGAGCTAATTTGTATTTAAGGCGATTGTTCAAGATAAATTCAAAAGGTACAGGAGTCTTGTGAGTAGAGTCAAGATCATCTTGTTCTCATCACCTTTATATGCCCTACCAATTTGGAATAAGAATCCATACTGCAATATTCACTCAAGTCTGATGAATTCTCCCATTTTCAAATCAAGGATTGTAGTTCTGAAAATGATGTCAAATTCAATTTTGAGTTGGTAGGTATTGACAACAATTATTCTAGAAAACTAAGTGAGAATGTGTAAGGATCTTACAAATGGTTTCTAAGTTTGATTGCAGTCATTGTTTCCAAATCCCATGCTAGAAATGAACATGTTTCCATGTTGTTATGCTCACTCGAGGATGATGAATACCTTCATACCATTGATCCAACCTCTATTTATCAAAGCACTTGATTAGAACAACAAAGTGAGAGGTTCAAAGAAATTTTTGATCGGAAAGTGAATCATCTTGATCTCAAATCCTCTAAGTTCCTTGTTGATTTAAAATATGATTTCATGTTGAAATTAAAGGATGCATAATGTTTCCAAAAAATTACAACATTTCCACTTTTTAGAACATGGAGGAATGGTTTCTCATGATCATAGAGCATCAAGTAGAAGCTATAAGATATAAGAATTTCAAAAAACTAGAAAAAAATTCATTGGATGAAAGAATTTTCTCAGTGAAATATAAATATGATTATGGAGCCTTGGTATGTCTCCTTCTTCTCAAACCATGCAAAGCCATCATAGGAGCATAGTATGATCAGATAGTGATCTTTGAGCTTCAAAGGTTGGATTTCAGTCTATTTTTCCATGATGGTGTGTACTTATCCCAACCCATTATCGAGTATGTGTACATTATTTCTCTACCTCTATAAGTTTCCCTCCCCTATAATATAATTTTTATTTTTTATGTGTTGTTTTCTTATTTTAGTGTGTTTCCCTTCCATGTGTTCATTTGTGTGTGTTGTTTGGAAGAAATGGCTCCATAATCCCAATGGACAAAACATTAGTCGACATAGTGTCTTGAGATCATAGGTTTATACTTTCTCTGTCCTCACTATGTGTGATCCAGAACATGTCCCCAAGATAGATCCATTTGTTTTCATGTGTTTTTGAAAGGGAAAAATGCAATGTTGAAACATAAAAACTTTACCCTAGTGTCAATTTATTTTCTTGAAAGCCCTATTGAACCATCTCTGGATCAGTTTTCCCTCTGTGTCATAGTTATCTCGAGCCTTAAAATCAATCATATGTGTTTTATATACTTTACCCACTATTTTAAATGTTGAGACGGGGTGACTCATTCCATTTAGTGCAGTGCTTTCAGTGGTGAGTTATTCAGTAGGCCTAGAAAGGCTATTTTTGGCCTTTTCGGGATAGGTGTGCATCCTCCAGGACAGAGTTAAAGGATAAAATTAATAGGGAAGTGGTTTTGAGGAGATAAGAACAAATTTAAGCTGATTTAAGAATTTTTATGAAATATTTGAAGGTTTAGGAACATGAATAGTGAAAGTGGCTGAAGGATTAAGTAGTCTATAATGACACCTGAGCTTCATAAAATGATTTCAAGAGCTCTGTAAGGATTTAGAGGCAAAAAATTATGTCATTGGAAAGATAATTCAACCCTCTACATGATGGAAAATTCAACTCTTTCACAAGACTTGGGTGCGTCTTAGGGAAACTCAGTTTGGGTAGACTCACCTTGTGGTCCCAAATGAAAAAGTGGCATGCTTTGGAGAAGGAAGCTGAATTAGGTCTTGAATACCATCCCATTGATATTTAAATTATCTAGGGATTCATAATTATATAAAAAAATTCATGAAATTCTTTCTAGGAGCTCCAGGAAAAGTGATTTCAAGTTTTGGGGACTTTGTCATTTTCTCAGTTGGGTGGGTGGCACTTTTTGGTGTCCTAATTGTCCCAAGTTCCTATGGATTGTAAAAAAATCAGGGATATTTGGGGAAAGAAAATTTATCCCACCCCTCATTTGTTTCTCTTGGTTCACCATATTACCTCCTATCTCTCTGACAGGGTGCTAAATTGTTTTACACTTTTTTTTGCTAAGTTTCACCATCTAAGCCATGGGCGTAATTTATTGTCCCAACTATCCCATGGGTAGTTGGGAAAGAAACAAATTCACCTTATCCTTAGCCCCTTCCTGGTTCATCACATGATCCAAACTTTTTCCTCCCTGATGCTAAAGTGCTTCTCTCTCACCTCCCTATCTCCCGGAATCTCGTCCCACCACTTGGCATGCTCAAAGTAGGGGGAAAATTTTGTTTTCCAAACTATCCCAATTATCCCTAGGATAGTGGGAATAGTGGGGAAAACAAAATCTACCACACCCTCATGTTTTGCAAACCAAATATTTAGCTAAGTGTTTTACCTTGCTTCTACTCATTTCTTCTTTGCATGTGAATGAAAAGTGTTGTCGAAAGTTCTAAAACATGAAATAAATTATTTTCACCTCATTTTTTTATCCATGATTTATGCTCCATAACACCATAATAACTTGAAAATTATCCAGAAATCCATATGCACCAAAACTCAAAAACTAATATCTTACAAATTGTTGCATGGAATCGGGTGAATTTTTCTCTATTTCTCTTCATCCCAAGTGCATTTAAGAACAATTTTATATCATAGCATATTATGACCTAGTTTATTAATTGTATCAAAAACTATTTTTATTCCCTAGTGTTTGATTTTCATTTTTCAAACATTCCAGCAGGCGGATTGAGCTGAAATTCGGAGCATGAGATCACGACGAAGAGCCAAATCTAAAAATAATATTTCCGTCGTAAACTAAGGATATTTTTTCACTTAATAAAAAAATCATATTTAATGCCCCTTGACATGATAAAAAAATAATTACTTCCATTTTCAAGCTCTGATAACCCAAAACACTCAGAAATAGTGCAGAATGGTAAGTAGGGTAAAATTGTCAATTTATCCAAAATAATAGGTATGGAAAAGCATCTGCTAAAAATAGAAAGTGGATAAAAATAGAAATACACCATCAAAAGAGGAGAATTGTAATGTTCCAAAAGGTTCATAAATTTATATTTGATAAAATAGTAGATATGTCCTAAAATAACAACTCATGGTCCTACCTGCTAAAAATAGAAAGTCTCCATTTTGAATGCAAAAAATTGAAGTTAGCTTCATTTTATCTCGTCTCTATGATTTTTGACATATTCATAAGGGTTTAATATGGTTGTATATCATGAAAAATTCAATTCATTCTTTACGGAGGTCTCTAGGCATCATTTTTATCACATTACCAAAATAGGACATCACAGGGCACAATAGGAAAAACCTATAGACATTGTGCAGTTAGAAGATATTTAAAAAAGAGCCAAAGATCCATAAAAATTTAAGATAATCAGGTCATAATAACTCATAAATTATGTTTGATCCATCTACACCTCCTCAGTGAGTTGGTTGAGTTGAACTCAGTGAGCTGGGAGAGTTGACCAAAGTGAGTTGGGTTGCCTGAGTGAGCTCAGTGATCCATTCAAGGTGAATTGGTTAAAGAATATCATAATATAAGTGATTCATTGCAACACCTTTCTCCATAAATTAATTTTGGCATGTCTTCCCCAGTGGTAAATATTCCCCATTATGATTAAGATTTGGTTCCACAATAAGCTCCTAAAAGTTCTCTGGTGACAAACATTGTCTCAACTCCTAAAGAGACATTTCCATGGATTCAAGAAATGATCAAAAGTGGGCCAATGACAACACATCTTTTTATCATTTCTAGTCTCAAATAAATATTAGGAACACTGAATTCCAAGTGAATAAAGAAGGCCTAGATAACATCTTGATTCTTCGGTGTAATTTCTGGTAATCGATATGTTGAAATTGTTAGACCTATAAATGAAAATCCCATTGAGAACATGAATTTTTCAGAAAATGAGTTGACCTACGTCTCATTGGGTAAAATTCACATGAGGGTGACTCTCATATTTTTTAAGGAATTTTCTTCCTACCTCTTTGCATGGAACAACAAATACAACAAAATAATTGTTTGATTAGAAAAACAGGTAAAAGCTCTCATTGCCTACATCCAACCCTTCTTGGAGTCTGACTATGCATCTTCTCTTCCAATAGAATTTATTCCTTTGATAAAAAATGTTCATCTTGATGCAATAAAGAAATAACAAGGTTACATAATGCAAGGTAATTCTAATGAGAAGTGGATTGAGAGAACAATTGACCAAGGAAAGGTATTGTTTCCAGACGTCATTTCTCTCATCAAGTACTTTCTTTCAATCTCATTTGAAGTAAAAAAAGTAAATGAGGGTTTTCAAAAGAGGTAATTCACTTAGAGGAGGTATTCTCACTGGTGTTAGAGACGATCTCCTTTGACTCTCAAACTCTCATGAGTAAGAACATGTTTGCATCAATTGCAGAGAACTTGTCTCAGGTTTTGATCCACATCATTGATGCAAGATACAAAATGCTCAAAAATTTAATATGTTAGAATCTTATTTGCAACATGCTTTCAAAATATTGAATGATTTCTATAAAAAAGAAATTCAAAAACTTGATTTCCCTCTACTCACTAAAGATTCATCATCAAAGGAACTTCTTGTTTTATTCTAGGAGTTGGTCAAGAAATAGGTGGGTGAATCTCTTTCCTTCAATAAAGATAATTTACAATCCTTAACCAACATCATGATTTTCATTTCTAAAATTTCAAAAGATCATGAAGAATGGCTCAGTTAATGCATGAAGATCAATGAGGTTCCTAGGGCTTGGACCAAGGTGTTGGGATGTGTTTACAATCCAGAGGTAGAAAAGTTGGCACTTGGAGTAGCTTAGTTCAATAAGGATTTTAAGGAGTAGGAGCAAGAAACATGAATGCTCAAAGTTATTCATCACAAGAATATTATTTATCAAGATGTGGAAACTTATTCCCTCTCCTCTCTTTCTCCCTCTTCTTATCTCTCCTTTCCAATTCTTCATTGTGTGTAATCATGATATTTCATCTCTTTCACTTAAGTGAATTTCTAAATTTGAATTGTAAAAGTCCCTTTAATTTATAAAAAGGGAAATTATTTCTCATTTCCTAGGAAGAGGTAAATTCACAAGTTAAATGAGATCATAAAGAGTCATGTGGGGGTAGATGAAAGGTAAATTCACAATGCTATAAATTGGGATGGCTTCTCCATTCCAAAGGATCTTGAAATCCTAAATTTTAGTTCTTTGGTAGCAATTGTGGATTTTTTTTGTTGAACTTTGTATCATAAATGCACAAGAAATAAAAGCTACATTTCTTCAATTTCCCTTTTCCTATGTGTTCCTCTATTTTCTCTCTTTTATGCACTCTATAAGCATATTGATCAAGAAATAACTTTATATATTTGATGAATGAATCTACATAATTGTGTGTTTAGGTTTGTTAGTATCACTAGATACTTCATTGTTTCTTTTGTCTAATTGAATATTGAATTACTTCAGTTATTGGGTGTGACTCTGTAATTTCCTACTGACAATGATAACCTCCCCTCTTCTAATTCCTCTCCTTTATCCCTCATTGTTGCATTTTCCTCACTTATACCCTGTACAAACACTTCACCACAGGTTTAGTGAAGTGTTCATGTGTGATCCCCAACCTATTTGGCCATCCCACAACATTTAGATAAAATTAGGATAGTTTCATTCAATAATGAGAGCCTCCCCATACACAAGAAGGAGGGGTGTGGCCCCATGAGCGTTGTTGGAAACAAATAATTTGTAACACGACAAATTATTTCACCAGCAATTTTTGAGAACTCTACTAGGGAGATATTTTCCCAAGTGCACCCGTAAATATCTCTATGAAATATGAAAAAAATTAAAAACCCACAAAAAAAATCAGATTTCAAAGAAAAAATATATTTTTAAGGTGACTTTGTTAATGAATTAATATGTGTCATGTTCATTTACCACAATATAACCAAAAAGTTTGAAGATTGGATTTTGGTACTAATGAGTGACTCGAATCCAAATCTTTTACCAAAAAATCTAAAGGTAATAATTTCAACCTCACACATCTAAACAAGAAACTTGAGGCCAATTCTTTTATCTCTCTTGCTTGGGATGATTTCCTTGCATATGGAAATGAAGAAATGACAACCTTGAAAATTGAGTATGTGTAAAGAATTTTGAGTATTTCGCAAGAAAATTTAGATCCCCAAGACTAACTTTAAATTTTGAACTATGTTGAAGGCATGCAAGAAAGATACAAACAACTTGAAACACTTCATAGCAAGGAGGAAGAAGAGGATATTTGTCCCTTGGAGGAGGATCCTGATAATTTTCCGCACTATGAGGTATTTATTCCTAGAAGATTCTTTTGCACTATTGATGATTTCTCTATCCTTGAAATTTCTAATGAGAACTAAATCAAAACCTTAGAGGATGATGATGAAGATATGATGGTTAAACCTTCATTCATCAACTCATTATGGCTCGAGGCACAATCCATGGAACAAAAAATGAATTCAAAAGAGGAAGATAATTTTTATATGATAGATGGTTCAATGCTTTTCAAGGACTCCATCAATCATACATCCCACACTCAAGATGATGAATTTGATTTAATCATGGACAACCTCCTTTCCAATATTTATTCTTCAAGTGATGTAGAAATGTTGAATGATGAAGTAGAGATAGTTAGAAAATCAAATTATCTTCTCGGATCAATCACATATGAACAAATGTAAGAGTTGAATTCCTTTCTGGAAACTAAGGAAGATGAAAAAATTGAGCATGAAGTTTTTGAAGAGTTGATTCACCATCCTTGCCAAAGTATCACAATGATGATCATTAGAGTAAGTATGGTATCTCTCGTTTTCCTTGTAAACTAGAAAATTATGCAAGAAATGATCAAGATGGAGTTAAACGTTACTCTCATATTTCTTCCCCAACATGGTTTTCTACCTCTCACCATAAATATGATGAAATATATTTTGAGCTAAAAGGTTTTCCCTTCATGCATAGCCTGTATCTCTTCTCCTCATTAGAGAATATTGAAAACCAAGTTGTAGACACAAGTTTTTGGTATCATTCCTCCCCTTCACCCCGCGTTTGATCTCCTTCATTACGCTTATCCATTCGAATCCAAATTTGAATAAATCCCATTCCCACAAAAAAATGCATATTCCCTTAATCACACTTAATTAGTTAATTGTTCCCCTTTAATCTTTAATCCTCATTATATGTTAATGGGCTCCATGTAAATCCATTTCATAATTAATATTTTAAACTAATTCACATCACCTCACCTAATAATCAAATACTCCAAAATTATTCAAATCATGCACCCCACTCATGAATTAAATAATTATATACTCCAAAAATTATTCAAATCATGCATCCCACTCATGAATTCAATAATTCAAAATAATCTACCTGGGATTCACTATTGCATTCAAATCATGCACCCCACTCATGAATTAAATAATTATATACTCCAAAAATCATTCAAATCAAGCATCCCACTCATGAATTCAATAATTCAAAATATTCACATAGGATTCACTATTGCACCTAACCATTCAAATCATGCAAAAATCATTCAAATCTAACTCATGAATTCAATAATGAAATAATCCACATGGGATTCACTACACCTAACCATTGAAATCATGATCACTAATTAAATAATGAAAAATAATCCACATGGGATCCATTATTGCACCTACTCATTCAAATCATGTCTCCCCCACTCACTTAATCAGGGTTACTTTTTTAAACCAGGGTTACTTGATAACCCCTAAAGTTAACCCCATCTTCAGGCTATAAATATAGACCTTTCCCCCTTTTTCAAACAAGTTGGAATTTATAGTGAACCTTTGATGTTATAACTCTTCATTTTTCATATCGTAATGTCATTGTGATGCCATTTGTGTCACCATAGATCATCTTCATGCCTTTTTAATTCTCTTAGCAAGTCCATCTCTTGGACTAAGTCCTTTGTGGTTTTTCTTCCCAAATCCTTTATGGTTTTCTTGGAAAATCTATCTCTTGGACAGGTCTAGCCGACAAAATTGTCGTTTATTTGTGCAGGTTTGGTTTTCTTTGATTAGATCAGTCGTTTCTTCACTCATCAACATTTTCATGTTCTTATATTCGTCAGTTTCTGCATGTTATCCATTTATCTCACATTTATATTATTTTCTTTATTAAACGGGGGTTGACATCCACCGAGGAAGTTAACACTTCTCGGGTCCGACTTTGTCGGGAAACCCCTGCATAAAATATCTAATCAGCTTTCTTTAGTGTCTTTGAGTTGTAGGTTTACCAAGATCACAGCGAGGATCTCATCATCTACTTTGCACCTGTATCATTCATCATCATATTCTCCCAAGGTACTAATCCCTTGCATATTTGAGGTTGTTTGGTGTTCTTTGTTTTCTAGCTCACTAATCTAGAAAGGGACGAAGAAAAATTGATCAAAATTATGGAACACCCGGTGGGACCCTCCCATGATTTGTTTTTGTTGGTTTTACAACTTGTTATCTTATCAGTCATTTTCCTGTTAGTGTTTGTTTTGAAATTTCATTTTATATACCATATGGATTGATTTGGTTAACCATTACATTGTGGGAAGTATTCTTGTTCTGTGTTGTCTTATATTGTCTGTGTAGATTTCTGGTAGTGGTGGATACATTACTTTGCATCGTTCACGAATCTCTTGGCATTTTTTAGTTTTTGGTTTTTAGTTTTTGTTATAGGCTAAAATATCTTATAATTCTTGACCACCATATTCTGGTTTCTGCTGCAAAGCCAGTATTTGGATTTATAGTCATCACCACCAGTATTTGGATTTCTAGTTGGGACTCTACCACTGTAGTTTTTTTAGGTTGCAGGTCAGCTCTGCCGCCATAATTTTAAAATAGTTAGATGATTTAAATTTTATTTTGGTTTTCTAATAGTTTTTCTTGATTTCTGGTTTTCTTTTCTACTACATAGGCTTTAGTTAAATAGTTGTTGAAATTTAAAAAAAAAAAACAAAACAAAACAAATATTTTACTGATCGTGTTTGTGTATTCTCTTCTCTTGCACTTCTGGGTGATCTTGAGAATCAAAAATAGCCATGATCATTTACTATCCATTTAGCTAATCTTATGTCTATAGGGTAAACTTAATCAACATCCTCATTTTGTATTTCTATTGTACTAACTTTACAGCTAGTCCACGTTGTTTGCTTGCTCGTATTGGGATTTCTTGGAGCCTACTTTTCACGTGCATCAACTTGTAGCCAGATAAAAAGGAAAAGCGCTATCCAAGTATTCTTCATTTTCTCTATTTTCTCTTTTTTGCATCGTACTCCCTTTTCTTATCTGTGTCCTCATCAAAAGATAACATTTGGATTTGGATTAAAAAAGAACCTTCCTTTCTCATCTTGCTTGCTCACATAGCTTAAATAGGAGGTTCAAATTCTGCATCACACATTTTACCTCACACTGTCTGAAAATTCACAAACCAATTAACACATCGAAACATTCCTTTCACCTAGTTCACTGATTGGGATTTGATCACCCAACAGGAAACCATTATAGACATTTCCTGGCCATAACTTACCTAAAATAAAACATAAATTTTCTTTCCTAAGTAACTTATTATCCATCCTTCCTTTTTCTTTTCACATTTTCTAAATAAAAAAAAAAAAACTAACTCTTTTTCCTGACTTGCCTAGTTTAGTTAGCATAAAAGTTTCTTTTGTTTCATTCCCGTAATTACTCATTCACCCTGCTAAGAAAATGGAAACAAATACTCTTCATCTCAATGAACATCCACCATAACAACAGTTTCCTTATCCATGCCCTTGATTACCTCTTTCATGGGCACTCAACCCCTCATCAACGTTTCTCACCAAGGACCCCTTGTTCACACTTTGACCTTAGATGAGACCAATTATTTCTTATACCATCAATCTATCCCATCTAGGCCAACCACCCCACCATCTGTTAGATTGGAGCCTTTTGGTCTTCCTATTGTCCCTCACGGTGATGTAGAGTTCCAACAACTTCTTGATGCCAATCTGATGGCTCTCTAAGACTATCTCCTTATAAAATCCACTCAGATTCCTCCAGATGGTCCACCACTTCAGCAGATTTACTCTTATCAGACCAATCCCAAAAACACCCAACTTATCGTAAATGAACTTCTTACATCCCAACATGACCTCACTTCATCTTCTACCAATCCACCATCCCACCAAACTACTCAGTTAGTCACACCTATTCCCCCAATCTCCCTCCAATCAATAAAACTATTATAACTACCATTCCTATCACCTCTTCAAGCCACAATTATCACTAGTTCCCCCATCCAACATGCCCACACATCACATCCCCTATCCTAAACCGCATAGGTTCCTCTCACATAACATGTGCATGTCATTGCTTCCCAACCCCCTTTTATGGGTCCTTTGCATTATTCAATGTCTCACCCATTCCATCAACCTATCTATGCCCACATCCCCACTCAATAATTTCCTGCAACAACCTACCTAGTCCCAACAATCATACCATGTCCCCATTTCTCAACAAAAATTATTTCACCAACCACCCCTTCAATCACAGACCATGATTCATGCTCACCCCTATCAAATTCCTCAAACACCCACACATCCACAAATCCAACAAAAAACTCATCTAGCCACTTATTACATGCAACCACCACCTATTCTCCCCTAAATAAATCTTCTAAATGATCACATGCAATCCTTAGTGAATCAATTAGCCAACCTAGATGCCACCACTTTGGGATCTAGAGTCTCATTTTCATATGAGAAAATATGCAACGAACCTGTCCATCCATCTATACCAATTAAACCATATCCTCTACACTAGGAATTGCCAAAAATTTGCCAAATTTAATAGTAAAGACGACCCACAGTAACATCTCCATACATTCAAACATGCATGTTATCTCATTGTGCATGATTAAGACCTGATGCTCCACACTTTCCTTATGTCTTTAGTTGGTCTTGCGTTAGACTGGTATAACAGTATCCCCCAACATTCAATATTTTCCTTCTCTCAGCTTGCACAATTATTTTTAGAACACTTCTCAATTAATATTATGTGCAAAATAACCATTAATGATCTCTATACCATCAGACAGTTTGAGGATGAATCCATCATGGACTTCATCACCTGATGGCGTAACACCATAAACCAGTTATCTTTCCCTCTTCCATAGACCGATCTTATTGAAAAATTTTCACGGTCATGTGCGAAGCATATAGCTTCTACATTACAGATCTAATCCTTCCAAACTTTTGATGAATCCTTCACTATGGATTGGAAGCTTGAGACACGGGACCTTGAACAAGGTCACTTAAAATTGAGATCAAACAGACCCAAACATGAATTCACCAAATCACCTACCCAAAATGACAAATCAAAGGTAGCAGTCAATGTTGTAGTTGTTAAATCATCCCCTGCATTCACACCTACTACATAGACTCAACAACGAGTCGTGAGACCAACACCCAATTATACTCCCCTTGGGGAGTCATATAACAAAATATTTGATAAATTAATGGACGTCAATCTCATCACATTTCCCCCATCCGGATAGTTGATGAGTTCTAGACCAAAACCCACGTGGTATCGAGAAGACCATTACTATAAATATCACCAAGTCCAAGGACACGACATAGAGAGATGTCAAAACCTTCAAAGATCTAGTCCAAAGACTCATTGATCAGGGATATCTTCAAGTAGATAATCCTAATGCATCCCCTAACCAACCACTGGACATCTTTAAACAACCATTCCCAAATCACGTACCAACATTAACAAGTCAAGCCACCACCTCTTCTACATCCCAAGCACCCAACACTCATACCATAAACACTTTGCACACTATTGATCAAGATCCTATCTCATCCACAAATTCACCATCTTCATCAACCATCATATCCACCTCCCTAGACATTCTTCCTACATCCACAAGTTCATCAACACTCATTCCCATACCAACACTAATCATATCTACATCCATATTGACATCTCTTCCCACACCCACACCCACTTCCATACCATGTAAAATCTTCCCCATTCACAAATATTACTCCTATCATTCTTCACTTATCACATCCACTTTGTTAGGACTTAATTACCTTATCTCGCATCCATTCCAACTTTATCCATTGTACCATCCTTAGCATCAATCCCATTCCCTCTTTCCGCACTCTTACCCACACCTATTACATTAACTATTGTGAACACATCTACGTCACCTTCTTCTTCTATAACACTTTCTTCACTTGAAGAAATTTGGAAAGCACTTCAACTTGCAATGACTTCAAGTGATCCTCCCATCTCTTCTACACAATTAGACACCTTCACATAAACCAATATTCGCTTCTTTTGACATAATCATGAAAGTACTACTCCCTCCTCATCATACAAACCACATTATCATCTTTGACACCCCTAGTAGAGATTTTTGTCATTCCTTCCAAGGGTTCCTATTCACAAAAAAGATCTAGACCCCCATTTCCCCAACATCCTCCTTCACGTCCTTATAAAAAGATAGAGCTTCCTTTCCCTAATACCAATCCTCTTAAAGCCACATCATCTTATATTTTGGGACCCCTCCCCACCACTCACTTCATCATCTTATTCTATTTTAGGACCACTCCCTTCATCGTCTTCCTCTATTTTGGTATCATCCCCTTCATTGAAAAACCCTTACGCTACTAATAAAACAACACAAGGATGACCTCTTTATAAACCACTTCCCAAAACTGAGTCTAGGATGTCCACATCATCAACCAATATCCCAAAATCAAACACAGTCAGACTCCTTCCTCTTCCAAATCTAAGACAAGTATCAAAGCCTCCCATCACACCACCACATGTCAAACCATCATCAATTTCCCTCGCAAAAACTTTTACCTATACCACACCATCACCCATTCCTTCGGGGTATTATACTACAATGTTTTATCAATTTCTCTAGGCCTCAAAAATCACTTTTCCACCAATTAAACCCTTCGACCCAAATGCAAAAAGACCCTCATGGTTTGACTCTAACCTTATTTTTGCATTTCACCACACACCAAGGCATGACACTAAACATTGCAAATCCCTTCAAACCATCATACACAACTTTATCAATGAGAATGATCTCCTTGATGAGTTAGAACCAACTCTTCCACCAACCCAATTAGCTGCCTCACCCCAACATACATCTTCCAGAACATCTAAGCCACCCCTTTCATCAAAGAATCTTGCATGCCACCATCAAATTAAGATAGATCCAAGAACATCACTACCAACTCACCAAAATAATATACATCCAAGGACATTACCAAGCCGCCATAAAAAAAGGATGTTCCCATGGATGGTCCCCCATTTTTTATCAATGTTGTTTAGATAACCACCCATTCTAAACCACATAACCCTAACTCCACTACACAACCTAATCCAAAAACTTTGTTTCTATCCCTCCTCCTAGGGAGCTTACCTCATCCACACCCCCATTGTAACCTAAATTTATCGTTGTTGCTCCTGCCACTCATCCTTTATCAACCCATCCATCTTACTCTAAGGAAAAGGTATATGTTTTAGCCACTCCCAACCCCACTTCCATCAAACAAACCATTATAAAACAAATTCACCAGGCCCTGGTTAAAATTTCACTTTATGAACTTATCCAAAGTTCTCCTAACCACAAACAGACTCTTATTGAGGTTCTACAATGGATCCCAGTATCATCTGATGAGCCTCAACCCATCATGCATCTAGCTGATGCTCTCATAACATCTAGTGCCATGTCCTTTGAGGATTCAAAAATCCCCAACATGCCTCCCAAGGAACACGATCTTCCTCTCTTCATCATGGTCCACATCAATGACACATGCATCTAATGGACTATGATTTATAACAATGCTAGTATCAATATAATTTCTTCTCACACCTTCAACCAAACTCAAACTACCTAACACCATTATCGTTGAATCTCCTACCATCCTTGTTATTTTAACGATGTTGTAACCCCTCCATTGGGTATAATTTGTCCTTTCCATTTGTGTCAGCCATAAACTCCTCCATGAGCTCTTCTATATTATAGAAGGAGAATTTTAGTATAATCTTCTACTTGGATGTCCTTGGATTCATGCCATGCATTGCATCCCATCTACCCTCCACCATTGTATTAAATATGAACATGAGGGGACCATTTATGCTCTTCTTGGTGATGCCCCTCCTTTCAAGACATGTCACATGACCTATAGACCTAAGGATGTGCTTATCCCCAAATCCAACTCTTCTTTCGATGCATCCACCAGTTCTTCTATGCCTGCATCTACATTACCCCATGATGGATCCTCGATGTTATGATGTGGTGCCTTTCCTTAGGATAATATCAACTCCTCACTCTTAATGCTCTTCCTTCTCCCAATCATCTCATCCACCCTGATAAGGCCCCCATGTATCAATAAAATGTTGGGGAAATCATCTCATTTGGCCCCTCTTCTCTCAAAACCAACCTATTCTATGGAGGCCTTGATCAACCTTCTTCTCATGTTGAAAATCACCCTCACACCAAACCATATACTGGCAGTTTTAGGTTTCTCGGCAAACCATCCTTCACCCATACATACCTCTACCATTGTGCATGGAAGGGGTTTGGTATGGGGCATTATGAAAAATTCCCTCATGGCCATGTCTTCAAACAAGCCCATGAACCATGTGAAAATTTGGCTTGGGATACAAGTATCCCTCCTTCATGCACTTTTCCATCCTCTCCCATCAACCTTGATTCACCTCCCTCCTCTCCATCCAACTATCTTATGAATCCAAATGATACCTCCTCTCCATCCGATTATCTTACCGATCCAGATGATACCATATCTATTCCGCCTAACTTTTTTTTTTAATTTCCACCATTTCCCTTGGACCGGTCATTTATAAATTTGGAAATGAAACCTAGTCCTTTCTTCTCGAACATCTAGAGATGGTAGAGGAATATTCCCATACCATTGACATTCTTCAGTGTGGCGATGATAATTCCATTCTTTCTTACATGGGGGATGAAGATTCTCATATCCATAAGTCCCTTCCCCTAACACTTCCACTATCAACATTAATATCAGGACTCCTCAAGAGCCTCACATCCTTAAGGTAGGACAATCTCTCAGAGCCACAAGAACTCAAATCCTTCATCTCATTCTCATCAAAGCACAATCGGGCCTTTGCATGGTCATACTCTAACATGTCAGGTCTTGACCCCTCCATCATTGTCCATAACATTGTCACCATCCCCAACGCTAAACCTGTTAGGAAGAAGCTTCACCACATGCATCCTCGAGTTGGTCTCCTTGTTAAAGAGGAGTGTAAAATGTCTTATTTTGCCAATTTCATCATTCCTGTTGATTATCCCCAATGGGTTTCTAACATTGTACCCATCACTAAATCATCAGGCAAGATTCATATATGTACTGAATTTGGAGATATTAATATCGCTTTCCCTAAATATGACTTTCCTCTTCCCAACATTAATCAACTTGTGGATCTTACCGTGGGACATGATATTTTTTCTCTGATGGATGATTTTTCTAACTACAGTCATATTCTCATCGCACTATAAGATCAAAATAAGACTTATTTCATTACCCCATGTGAGACATTTTGATATCATGTTATGCCGTTCAATTTGAAAAATGTTGGGGCCACCTATCAACAATCCATGACATATATCTTTCATGATCTCATACATAGGACCATAGAAAACTATGTTGATGACCTCTTGGGAAAGTCCAAACATCAATGTGATCACCTCTCTATCCTCAAGATCCTTTTTGATCGTCTCACCCATTTCTTCCTCTGCCTCAACCCGGAAAATTGTTTTTTTGACGTTCTTACTGGAAAAATCCTTGGCTTCATCTTTTCTATCAGGGGTATTGAGGTTGACCCTGCAAAAATTAAATCAATCCTCAAAATTCCTCCTCCTTATAATCTCAAGAAGCTTCACAGTCTTCAAGGATTCCTCTAATCTTTCCTTTATTTCATCTCACAATTTTCCAATCATTGTCAACCCTTTCATCACCTTCTTCAAAAGACATAAAATTTGATTGGGATCACAATTGTTAAAAGTATTTTGAGGATTTCAAACAATATATTTTATCTCCGCCAGTGCTCACACCTCCACACGAGGGGGAGCCCTTTTATTTATACATCTTTATTACCAATCATGCTCTAGTATCCATGTTAGCACATCGTGATGACCAAGGTTGTGAGAAGACCGTCTACTACATCAGTCGTACTCTTCACAACTATGAAACTTGGTACACTGAAGCTGAAAAGATGTGTTGCGCCATTTTATTTTCTACTTTGAAACTTTGACATTATCTTCTTAATCACAAGACCTATGTTGTTACTAGCTTCCAACCCCTCAAAACAATGCATTCTAAACCATATCATAATGATCACATCACTCGGTGGCTCATGCTCATGACCAAGTTTGACCTTGAATTCATTTCTCAAAAATATGTCAAGGGCCAAGCTATTGTCAACCAATTAGCAGAATCCCCTCTTCCCAGTATGAAACCCCCTCATTAGTACTTCCTAGATGAATCCATCAATCAGTCTCATCATGATCCCCTTAAAATGGCCTTCTTCTTTGATGGTTCTAAATGTTAGCAAGGGGGAGGTATGGGTGTCATTCTCACCCCTCACGGGGATGCTCCTATTCCCCTCACATTCAAACTTGACTTTGAATGTACAAAAAATATGGCAGAAAACGAAGCCCTTATACTAGGACTGGAAACTGTTATCTTTCTAGGCATTTTGATTCTTGACATCTATGGTGATTCAGAACTTGTAATAAAATAAGTCACAAGTGAGTATCAGTGTAAAAGTGATACTCTACAACAATATTGTGACATTTCTCATCTTTTTCTTAAAAACTTCGATTCTTACACCATTCAAGTTATCCCTAAGTCAACCAATAATTTTGTTGATATAATGGCATCCGTTGTAGCCCTTAGCCCTTGGATAACATAGGAGCCCAAGCTTTCTTTCACTCTACACCGTCATGAAAATCCATTTCATGACGTATCCCAAATTCATCTTGTTCAACCTGATTCATCAAACCTTTGGTATTCATAGATCTTCGATTATTCATCCAAATCAGTCACTCCTCCTAACCTCTCTAAAAATGCTAAGAGGTATTTCATTCAGTGCGTTACCCGCTATATGATCCTTGGTGACATTTTTTATAAACATGGATTTCATGGTGTCCTTCTTCGATGCCTTAAATCCCATGAAGCCTTTCGAGCTATACAAGAATTCCATGATGGAATTTGTGGTGGACACTTTAGTGGCTTATCTGTGGCTAAGTGCATTCTCCATCTTAGCTATTATTGGCCTTCCCTTAATCATGATTTTTGTGAGTATGTCAAGAATTGTGAAAAATGTCAGCAACACTCTAATCTCATCCTGTGTTCCTAGCCAAGCTTTGCAACCCACTCAGGATTTGTGGCCCTTTTCTCAATGGGGCCTTGATCTCATTGGTCTAATTAATCCCCATTCATTACAAAAACATCATTCTATCATCACTGCTATGGAATATTTCACTAAATGGGTGGAATCAATCCCACTCACTTTGACTAAATCTGGTCCAATCATTAATTTCATCTATCAGCACATCATTTGTTGCTTCGACGTTCAACATAAACTTGTTATGGACAACATAAACTCATTATCTTAATAAAATCTGTAATGTATTCAACATCTAACTTATCTTTCCTTTTCCATATTACCCTCAAGTGAATGACCAAGCCGAAGCTACTAATAAAACTCTCTGAAATATCCTTGCCAAAACTATTGATCAAGAAGGTCAAAATTGGCATCTCCAACTTTCTTTTTCCCTATAGGCCTATCACACTAGCATTCACACCTCCACAGTGGCCACTCCATTTTCTCTTGTTTATAGTTTTGAATCCGTTCTCCATCTCAAAGTTAAAATTCCATCCTTTTGTGTGTCTCTTCACAATTTCATTTCTGATAAATATTATTGCCAAGAATGGATAATGCAACTTGAGTTGTTAGAAAAACACCACCTTCTCACCCTTGAGCACCATAATTTTTATCAAGAGCACATCTAGTGTGCTTATAAAAATCATATCAAAGAATTTTACTTTAAAATAGTTAACCTTGTCTTGAAATAAAATCAAAACGTCACTACCCTAGAAAGGAGCCAATGGGGAAAATTTTCTCCCAACTAGATTGGACCTTACATTATCACACATAAGTATGTGTTTGGGGCCTATCGTTTGGCTTCCCTTGATGGTAAACCAAATACTGAACCACTTAATGTGTTATACTTACAACCATTCTATTGTTAGCATATATACTCATACATAGATAGTCATACTTGTAGATTATTGCTCCATCATTATCCCCTTCAGCTATCATGGTAATGATATGAACTATGTGGTCTACATTCACTTCTTAGATATGACCTTAAATATGGGCACCACAAATCTTCTCGTAGCATATTCATTATGGATAGGTTCTCCCAATTGGTGAGGATTCCACAATCATTACATCTATCACCCTCTCATTCGCCTATTGAAGCCATGTGAAGGGTCAAAGGATGTCTCTTATACATCTTTATCCCCTCCTAAGTGGTCTACCTAGCTAGTCCCAGCTCTCCCCCATGTATATTGAAAATTCACAGACGTTGTTATCAAAATAAAATTTATAAAAAAATAGGATGATCCCTCGAAGGATAGTTTTTCATGAAAAAATTAAAAATAAAAAAATATAAGAGAGAGAGAGAGAGAGAATAAAAACATGAAAATCAAATTAAAAATCAAAAGAAATAGACCGATCCCTCAAAGGATGGCTATCATATATATTATTCTTTCCATCCATATTATGTATAAACTAGACCATTCCCTTGAAGGATGGCTACTCATTTATTATGGAATTTGAAGGCTTCCTGTATTGATCAACCTTCCTTTTTATCAGCATTCTCAAAAATCTTTCCACATTGATCAACTTTCTTCTAGTATTGTTCTTCCCCTTTCCAAAAGTTGGGGCATAGACTTAGGGAACATCACTTTGGGATAACTATCTTCCCACATAAAAATTACATCTCCAACCCCTTTGTCATGTTGACATTAGGTTTATGAGATTATTATATCCATGTTTCCCTAATGATCTTTTAGTATAACTAACTATCATTTGTTATGTGTTAACACCTACTATTGGTTGTAAGTGCAATGCCTTCAGTGTTTATTTTTCTTGTTTACCTCTAATCTAATTTGAAATATGGTTTCCCCATATGCCCCATACTATGATTGTGTCTCACTTATCTCAATAAGCTCACCTTTTATCACAATTTTATTCTTATAGATCAAATTTCAAATCATGAAATCTGCATCCATATGTTTGCTCCTAAGGATTCATCTATTAACATTACCCATAAATCCATGAAATTTTTTACTATTTATAAACACTCTCTCTCTCATGCACTATTTACTTTAGGAATTCTACTTGATCTACATTGTAGTTTGTGAATCCTACTTGAGGATACTTCTCAAGGAGAATTCATTTTCCTACAGCTCCTCATCCCCCAACATGGCCAACATGTCCTTTCTCCATCCATCCTCCTACATCACCTTTTTCTTCTTGTCAATTATCTCTCCATCACCCTTCTCACCGTTCTTGTCCCTTTCTACCACATACAACAAATATCACCTTTATCACTCTTCTTGGCTTTTCATCTCTAGATTGGCACATCTACTTAACTATTCATGCAACACGAGAATATTACTCAAAGTAGACCTACCATTCTAGACAAAGCCTCATTCAGAATCACGTTCATTGGCCATTCCTTCCTCCTAGTCTCCTTTACCAACCAAAATTTTCCCCCTACAATTACCCTTTTTCATTCACCATAATTTTCATGTCTTGTTTCCACATCCTCACCTCATTCATCCTCATCCTCTGTATCCCCTCCTTGTCACCATCTTATTACAAATAATCATTCATGCTTTCTATACTCCTTCTGCTCCATATTTTTAAGTTTCACCAAAAACCCACTAATGAACTTATCATTGGTATCCCCTAAAATAATTTCAAGATCTTCGATTTCCAAACTAACAGATTATTGTTGGTCTTCCCCTAATATTCACTCCATATCATTCTCTACTACTCTTCTCACCCTTTTTGTCCTTATTTGTTGTTTCTTCATTCCTTCATCCATCCTTCACCAATAATAATTATTGTCAGTTTTCCCCTAACATTATTTTTTTGGCATTGCTTCCCCCATCACCTATCTCACCTTTCCTGCCCCCTTTCATCCTTTTTATTTTATTTTGACAATCTTACTTAACCATCCATACAGTTTGAGACACTTAGTTGAAATATACCCATTTTCTAAGATCTTCTCGTTGTAGAAATTCCTTCATCATTTCCTATTCCATCAAACAAAAAATCACCACCATGAATGTATTTATGCTCCATCTCTTCCATTTTTTCCTCCATCCATTCATATCACACTCCTTTTTTTCATTATTTCCTTTTTATCACCTCCTCTCACCTCTTGTTCCATTTTGGAATACACTACTCACTTTTTTCTCATTATTTTATGTATCTGCCTTTCACTCGGTAATCTTACTTACACACCCTCGCAGTATGGAAAATTCACTATAGGGTCCCCCTTCGATCCATCTTGTCATACCTTTTTCTCACCAACTTCGTCAATCACTTACTTTTTCCCACCATTCTTCTCCTCTAGCTTGGTAATCCTACTTAACCATTTATGCAACATGGTAATCTTACTTAAGAGTCCCTCTTATAGTTTATTTATCATCTAGCACTCCCCCATCCCATCCTATTTCCTCAATCTTATTTCTCTCATCCCTCATCGTCATTATCTAATCCAATAAACCATTCCACCCCTATATCCAATACACTCTTATCTTTCTCCTTTAATATTATCACTGTCGGTTTGGCAATCTTACTTAACCACTCATGTGGCATGACGATCTTACGTAAGAGTCCCTCTTAGGAATTATTTGTCATCTTGCCTTTCTCCATTGCTCCACATTCCCATTGTCCACATTTTCTCTTCATTCCCTATAATCACATCTTCTTACATTTTCTTTCTTCCTCGCACACACCATCTCCAACTTCCCCATTTTTCATCTCCATCATCCCTCACTTGGCAATCTTACTTAACCACTTTCACTGCATGACAGTATCACTTAAGGGCCCTCCTAAAGTTACACACATTGTTTTGGACTTCTCCCTCACTTCATTCTTCATTCCCTCCATTGATTATTCCTTCCTCTTGGTCTCCCCTACCAACCACATTTTCATCCTACCATTATCATTTTTCAACCTATCATATCACAAAGTACATCTACAATATTACTCCTATCATCATGTTCCTTTCCCCAATTTTCCCCTTCTTGATCCATCATCCTTCATACCGTTTCCTACCATTGATTTCATGTCTTGTTTCTTCATTTTTACCTCATTCATCCTCCTCCACTACATCTTCTCCTTGCCTTCATCTTGGCATAACTCATTATCCCTCATTTATTTACTTTTTCCATTCCATCTTCTTGAGTTATCCCACATATATTCCTCCATACTTACTCGTCATTCTTGTTGATCATCCCTTAACATTATTTCACCATCATCTTCCATTTCCGTGCTAATAATTATCGTTGGACTTCTCCTAAATTTCACTCATCCCCATTTTGTGTGGCCTTGTTTTCTATATTTGATTTTCTCATTATTTTCTTCATTCCTTTCTTCCTCTGTTCCCTCTAATCATTATCGAGGGACTTCTCCTAACTTCCCTTCATTAGTGTTTCCTCTTCCATTCCTCATTTATTTTTTCCCTTTCCTCAATTTTCCTCCAACCTTTTCCCACCAAAAAATATTGGTGGTCTTCTCCTAACATCCTTTAACTACAATTTCTTCTTCTATCCCCCTTTTGCTTTTCCCTCTCCTTCATTTTCCCCACCTCTACCCTTTCTTGTCACTTCTTTCCCACCTCTCCATCTTCCCTTCACCCAATTTAATATCTTTACTTTCTTCATCGTAAACCCTCTTTCTCTTCTCTCATCATCCTCTTATCCTCATTTCACATATCTCCACCTCTTTTCCAATCTATGTAATTCCTCCCATATTTCTTCTCTTTACATTCCTAATATTGTTCACTCTTCACAGCATATCATTTTTCTTGGTTTCCTTCCTTCTGCATCATTTAATTTGTTTTCCTTCCCTCCTTTCTACTCGTATATTTTTTCTTCCGCTATATCATCTTCTTCCCTTTTTTCCCTCACACATCCTTCTTACTTCCCCATTGCTAACCAAGCTCTTCCAGGTTGTGCCATCTTTTTTATCATCCTACCCTCTACATGCATCTCTATGTGATTTTCTCTATATTCTTTAATTTTTTTTTCCTCTCGACACCTTGGTTCTTTTAATATTCTCCCCATATCCACTCCATCATCTCTTCTTTCCCTATCATTTTCACCTTCCCACTACCATCAACTTTATTTCTTTCTTTCTCACCCCCACCTTTTCAATAATTCTGCACTAGATTCCCTTCTATTCTCTGCTCTTGTCCACATCTCCCTGGTCCCTCATTGTTTCTTAATTTTCTCTATTCTACCTCCTCTTTCATATTCTTTACATTCTTCATCATCTTCATCTCCTTTTTTTTTTCATCATCATCTCCCTTTTTTATGATTTTAACCCCTTCTCTCCTCTCTTCTTCTTTTTCGTCTTTCCTCATTATCTTCTCCTATCACCCTTCTCTATTATTCTCTTCTACTTATTCTTTTTTTCTTCACCTCCAACTTCTATAGTTTATTTCTTTTCTCAGATATATCGTCTCTTTCATTTTCCATCATTTCTCTTCCTTCACCCTTCGTCAATCCCTTAATTTTGACCATCTCTCTCCCTTTTTCTTAATTTCACCCTCTTCTATGTCATTTTCTTGTTTTCTTCTTATTTATCCTTCATTATTTCCTTTTTTTACCTATCATCCCTCTCTTATTCTCTTTTACATCTTTCATTCCTTTTTTCTCCTCCTCTATCTCTATCTGCTCTATCCCATACCTTTGTCCTCTTCACCTTCAAATTTTCTTTCTCTTCTCATAATCAACCACTACTCCTGTCTATTTTTGTGTTATCTTTCCACTCTTAATCATTACATCCCAATTTCCATTCCTTTGTCTACTCTTCTCCGCCCCTCCCTCCTCCACCATAGTTTCCTTAGTTTCTCAGCTCTATCATCTCTTTTGTCTTCCTTACACTCCGCCTGAAACTCATCTTCCTATTTTTTTCATCATTCTCTTCATCATCTTCTATATCATTCTCCATTTTTTCCTTTTTTGGTTTCCACCACTTTCATTTTGTACGTCTCTCTCACGTTTTCACCCTCTACTCTGTCATCTTTTTTCTTCTCTTTCCCTTTTACTTTTCCTTGTTTGTGTATCATTCATCCCTTTAATTTTCCTCCCATCATCCTTATCTCTTTATTTTTTTCCATCTTCTTATTTCTCTTTTTCTATCATCTTATCCATTTGTTCCTCTTTCATTTCATGTTTTTATCTATCCATCCTCATATGATTGATTTCCTCTTCACTCGACATCATTGTCATCTTCCAATTATTGTTAGTCTTCACTTAATGTTCCTTAACTAGCATAGTCTCTACCGTCCCCCACTTCTCTTACCACTTTTGTAATTTTTCATGTCATCCTTTCCCCCATATCTTTTCATCATGGCTTCTCCTTCTCATTCATCCTTCCTTATTCCTTCCTTCTCCCTTCCTCTTTCTCTATTTTATTTTTTTTCTAGGACCATTGCGCCCTTCTCGCCCTTCTTTTCATAATTTCTATATTTTCTTTGTTCTATCATCTCTTTCCTACCTCCCTCCATTTATCTTTTCAGCTACCTTCCTATTGCACAACTCTTTCCCTCTTCTATGTTTTCACTGTCTACAATGCTATCTTCTCTCTTCTCCTATCGTCCTTCTCTATTATTCTCTTCCTCCTCTTTCCTTCATGATCTTGACTGATTCAAACTCATTATTTTTTGTAGTCAGCATCTTCTCTATTCTATTACACCCCCTCCTCATCCTTCTCTCTCTAAATTTACCCTCTCTTCCATTTTGAGAGAGGTGACATCTCTTCTATTATCATCACCCCTCTCATAGGGCATCATCACATATATCCCTCATCACATCTTCCCATGAAGTTTTCATCTTGGATAATACCATAATGGTCATCACCTATCACATTTTTTTTATTCCATGAATTTCTGCTCTACCTTTTTTTCATTATATTAGTTTTAATTCTTCACTTATTTTCCAGAGAAGTAGGACTGTTTCATTATTTTCATCCTCATTCCTTTTAATAATTCTTCACTTATTTTCCAGAGAAGTAGGACTGTTTTCTCTTTTTTTCGTCTACTCATCTACCGTCAACAAAGAACCTTTCTTATGAAACATGTATTCAAAATCATATTTACTCCCCCCTCTTGGGGAATTTTATCTCACATTTCTATCAAATCGTCTCTCCATATCCGCATTTGTGACCATACTTATTCCACCTTTAGGGCATTTTATTTAGCCAATCCATCTTCCACTTTTTCTTCTTGGTTATTTTTGTGCCCTGTGCTGGGGCATCATTATTTTCATCCTCATCCCTTTTAAGAATGCATAATTTTTCACTCGTTTCCTTTCATACGAAGGCTTTCACATACATTTTGCATTTAGTTGCACATACGTTGATGTTTGTATATGACCCATTAATCATCGCGGTTTGCATCTATATTGTAGTGATTTTTGCCCACTCACTAGCCTATAGAAAATTTCTATCATCTCCATTGAGACTGCCCCTTTTCCCCTACCCATGTGATATCAAATTCACTGCCATGGTTTTTAATGTTATTGCAATCATTTTTTGCTTGGGACATCTTTCCTTAAATTATCATTTTTCTTTACCCTACAGATATTTTACATCTATCTCTTTTAAACTCGTGATCGAAATTCCTTAGATCGTCAATCCTAATATTGAGGGGGACAATCAATCAATAATATTTTCATCATTTTTGTCTCACGGCTTTCCCAATTCAATCCACTCATCAAAAAGGGGAAAATGTAGACACTAATTTTTGGTATCATTCCTCTCCCTCACCCCGCATTGGCTCTACTTTATTAAGCTTACTCATTTGAATCCATTTCCCCCCTAAATTTGAATAAATCCCATTCCCACTAAACATACATATTCCCTTAATCACACTTAATTAGTTAATTCATACCCTTTAATATTTAATCCTCATTATATGTTAATGGGCTCCATGTAAATCCATTTCATAATTAATATTTTAAACTAATTCACACCACCTAACCTAATAATCAAATACTCCAAAATTATTCAAATCATGCACCCCACTCATCAATTAAATAATTATATACTCTAAAAATCATTCAAATCAGGCATCCCACTCATGAATTCAATAATTAAAAATAATCCACATTGGATTCACTATTGCACCTAACCATCCAAATCATGCACCTCATTCATGAATTAAAAAATTATATACTTCGAAAATCATTCAAATAAGGCATCCCATGCATGAATTCAATAATTCAAAATAATCCACATGGGATTCACTATTGCACCTAACCATTCAAATCATGCACCCAGCCATTAATTAAATAATTATATACTCCAACAATCATTCAAATTAGGTATCCCACTCATGAATTTAATAATTCAAAATAATCCACATGGGACTCACTATTACACCTAACCATTCAAATCATGCTCCCCACTCACTAATTAAATAATGAAAAATAATCCACATGGGATCCATTATTGCATCTACTATTCAAATCATGTCTCCCCAACTCACTTAATTAGGGTTACGTTTTTAACTAGGGTTACCTAATAACCCCTAAATTTAAACCTATCTTCAGGCTATAAATACAGACCTTTCCCCCCTCTTTCAAACAAGTTGGAATTCATAGTGAACCTTTGATGTTATAACTCTACATTTTTCATATCATAATGCCATTATGATGCCATCTGTGTCACCATAAATCATCTTCATGCCTTTTTCATTCTCTTAGCAAGTCCACCTCGTGGAAAATCCTTTGTGGTTTTCTTCCCAAATCCTTTGTAGTTTTCTTGGAAAATCTATCTCTTGGAAGGTCTAGCCCCAAAATTTCCATTTGTTTGTGCAAGTTCAGCTTGCTTTGATAAGATCAGTGGTTTATTCACTCATCAGCATTTTCATGTTATGATATTTTTCATTTTCCACATATTATCCATTTGTCTTGCATTTATATTTTTTTCTTTATCAAACGGGGGTTGACATCCATCAAGGAAGTTAACACTTCTCAGGTTTGCTTCATTGGGAATCCCCCACATTAAATATCTAGTCAATTTTCTTTAGTGTCTTTAAGTTACAAGTTTACCAAGATCTTAGCAAGGAGCTCATCATCTTCTTTACACCTGTATCATTCATTGTCATCTTCTCCTAAGGTACTTAGCCCTTGCATATTTAAGGTTGTTTGGTGTTCTTTATTTTTTAGCTCACTAATCTAGACAGGGATGAAGAAAACCCGATCAACACAAGTATGCCCATCCTTTCAAAAATGGGAATCTTAGATGATAGGAAATGCAGAACATAAGGATGAGGATGTTTCAACTGAATTTTGTCCATGTGTGGATCATATTTTCAACAATCTCCTTGAGTTTCATTATGATGACTCCTTTAGTGGAGGTGAGAATGAGTGTATGGAAAAATTTTAAGTGCAATACCTATAAGAAATTTTGAAGACCTCAAAAAAAACAAAATACCCTCAACTTAGTCTTGATATTTTGACTCAGGCTATGGAAATGCAGGATAGGTATGAAGAATTTTTTTTTTCTCCTTTCCATGCACCAATGTTTGATGATGATACGGGGAAAATAGATGAGCTTGATGTCTTCCTCAGTGCATGGGTGGATGAGATAAAATGTAAAGGTAAGATTTCCTCTTTCTAGTTTTATGAAGTTGAGGATGGGGCGAGATATTCCATCTAGGGGGAGCCATCTATAGAGATCAAAGATTTGGGTGGTTGGTAAAGGAAAATATATTCTCGAACCTCTATCTTGGAGGATGATAGTGAATAAAACTTTGAGCTAATTTGTATGCAAGTTGATTGTTCAAGATAAAGTGAAAAGGTGCATGAGTCTTGTGAGTGGAGTCAAGATCAACTTGTTCTCACCACCTTTGGATGCCCTACCAATTTGGGATAAGAATCTATTTTGTAATATTCAATAAAGGGTGATGAATGCTCCCATGACCAAATCAAGGATTATAGTTTTGAAAATGATGTCAAAGTCAATTTTGAGATGGTAAGTATTCAATACAATTGTTCCAAACAACTAAGTGAGAATGTGAAAGGATATTGTAAATGGTTTCTAAATCAAAATTAACTCACCATTTAAAAATCCCCTGCTAGTCTCGAGCATGTTTCCATGCTACTACATTTAGTCGAGGATGATGAATACCTTTAGACCTTTGATCCGAACTTTATTTTTCAAAGCACTTTCTTAGAAAAAAAAGTGAGAGGTTTGAAGTAAATGTTGATCAGGAAGTGAATCAACATGTTCTCAAGTCCTCTAGTGCCTTGCTAATTCAACAAATGATTTCATGTTAAAATTCAAGGATGACGAATGTTTCCAAAATAGTGCAACATTTCCACTTTTGATAACATGGAGGAATGGTGTCTCATGATCACATAACATCAAGTAGAAGTTGCAAGATACAAGAATTTCAAACAAGTAAAAAAAAATCATTGGATGCAAGAATGTTCTCAGTGTAATAAAAATATGAAGATGGAATCTTAGTATGTACCCTTCTTCTCAACCTTGCAAAACCATCAAAAGAGAATGGTATGATTAGATAGTGATCTTCAAGATTCGGAGGTTGTATTTTAGTCTATTTTTTTATGATGGTGTTTACTTCTCCCAACCCATTGTCATGTATGTGTACATTCTTTCTACCTCTATAAGTTTCCATTCCTTGTAATATAATTTTCCTTTTATGTTATGTGTTGTTTTTTTTCTTTTTTTTGTGTTTCTATTCTGTGTGTTCATTAGTGTGTGTTGTTAGGAAGAAATGGCTCCATAAGACTAATGGAAAATGAATTAGTCCATGTAGTTTCTTAATAATTTTGGTTTCCTTATTCCTCTGTCATCACTCCACTTAATCCAGAACATGTCCCCAAGCTAGATCCAACTATTTTCATGTTGTTTTTAAGGGAAAAATTCAATTTTGAAACATAACAACTTTACCCTAGTGTCAATTTTTTTACTTAAAATCCCTCTTGAACCATCTTTGGATCAGTATGACCTTCGTTTCATTCCTATATCAATCCTTAAAATCCCTAATATTTGTTTTATATACTTTTCCCATTGTTTTGAATGTTGAGATATTGTGACTCATTCCATTCAGTGCAGTGCTTTCTATGGTGAGTTATTCAATAGGCATAGAAAGGCTTTTTTGGACTCTCTGGGATAGGTGTGCATCCTTTGAGATAGATTTAAAGGATAAAATTCATAGGGAAGTGGTTTTGATGAGATAATAACATATTAAAACTTATTTAATAAGGTTTACAAAATATTTGAAGGTTTAGGAACAAAAACAGTGAAAGCGTGTTATTGAGGGTGAAGGATTAAGCAGTATATAATGACACCTAAGCTTCATTAGATGATTTTGGGAGCTCCGTAAGAGGTTAGAGACCAAACAAGATGTCATTGGAAATTTAATTCAACCCTATACATGATGGAAAATTCAATTATTTCACAAGACTTAGGTGTTTCTCAGGGTCCCCTGAGAAAAATCAGTTTTGGTTAACTCACCTTGTGATCCCAAATGAAAAAGTGGATTTTTTTTTATAAGGAATATAAATCAGGTCTTAAAACCATCCCTTTTATCTTTAAATTATATTTGGATTCAAAATGATATAAAAAATTTCATGAAAATACTTCCAGGAGCTCTGGGAAAAGTGATTTCAAGTCTTGGGGACTTAATCATTTTCTTGGTTGATTGGGTAGCACATTTTGGTGTCCCGACTGTCCCAACTATCCTGAATGTCTCAAATGCCCCAACTTTCCAAGTGATAGTGAACATAGTGGGGATATTTGGGGTAAATAAATGTGCCCCACCCCTCGATGTTTCTCTTGGTTCGCCATATGACCTCCTATCTCTCTGATAAGGTGCTAAGTTATTTTGCACTTCATTTTGCTAAGTTTCATCATCTAACCCATGGTCACATTTTACTATCCCAACTTTCCAAGGTATGGTGGGGAAAAACAAAAATTCCCCATCCTTAACCCCTTCCTAGGTTCATCACATGACTCAAACGTTTTCCTCCTGGATGTTAAAGTGCTTCTCTCTCACCTCACTATCTCCTTGAATCTCTTTCCACCACTTGACATGCTTAGAGTATGGGGCACTTTTTTTCCAAACTATCCAATTTTTACATGGAATAGTGAAGAAAACAAAATTCACCCCACCCAATGATTTACAAAATAAAAAATTAGCTAAGTGTTTTACCTTGCTTCTTCTTAGTTCTTCACATGTGAATGAAAAGTGTTTTTGGAAGTTCTAAAATATCAAATAATTTTTTTTCACCTCATTTATTCTCCATGAATCCATTATTTCTTCTCAATAACACAAAAAAAACTTGAAAATTATCCATAAACCTTTTCTAAATTCTTTCAGGAAGTCATATGCATCAAAACTCAAAAAATGCATAATTGCAAACCGTTGAACGGAATCAGGTGAAATTTCCTCTATTAATCTTCATCCTAGGTGCCTTCAAGAACAGTGTAAGAAAAAATAAAATTATTACCTAGGTTATTAATATAATAAATCCCTATTTGTATTACCTAGTGTTTTATTATTCATTTTCTAGACATTCCTATGGGACGATCAAGGTCAAATTTGGAGCATGAGATTGCTACTAAGAGCCAAAATCTAAAAATGATTTTTCATCACAAACTAATGTCATTTTTTCACTTAATAAAAATATTATATTTCATGCCCATTCACATGATAAAAACAATAACTCCCTTCATTTTCAATATCTAATCACCCAGAACACTCAGAAATAGTGCAAAATGGTAAGTATGGTAAAATTGTCAATTTTCCCAAAATAGCATGTCTGGAAAAGCATCTACTAAAAATATGAAGTGGCTAAAAATAGTAATGAACTATCAACATAGGATAATTATAGTGTTCCATAAGGTTCAAAAGGTCATATTTGAGAAAAATATGAGATATGTCCCAAAATAACAAGTCCCGATCCTAGTTGCTACAAATAGAAAGTCTCCACTTTAGATGCAGAAAATTACAATTGGCTTCATTTTTACCCATCTCTATAATTTTTTACATCTTCATAGGGTTTTAATATGGTTTCATATCCCAAAAAATTCAATTCATCCTTCATGGAGGTCTTGAGGCATCATTTTGATCACATTTGCAAAGAAAGACATAGTAGGGCACAATAGACAAAACCTATATATATTGTGTATTCATAAGATATTGAAAAAAGAGTCAAAGATACATAAAAATTCAAGCTAAGAGGTTAATAAAAACTCATAAATAAATTTTGAGCCATCCACACCTCCTCAGTGAGCTAGTTAAGTTGATCTCGGTGAGCTAGGAGAGCTGACCAAAGTGAGTTAGGTTGTTTGAGTGAGCTCAGTGAGCCATTCAAGGTGAGTTGGATGAAGAAAAGAATCACATGAGTGATTCATTGCAAGACATTTATCTTTAAGTTAATCTATGTATTTCTTCCCAAATTTTAAATCTTCCCCATGATGATCAAGATTTGGTTCCACAACAAGCTCCTGAAATTGCTCCAATGACAGACATTGTGTTAATTCCTGAAGAGCCATTTCTATGGATTCAATAAATTATCAAAAGTGGGAAAAAGACAATGCATATTTCTATCATGCCTAGTCTCGAAGTAATCTCAAGAACACTAAATTCCAAGCAAAGTGTTGGTGAGAAAATTTTTTGGGTGGAAAAGTTATGGGTCTCTACCAATGCTCACGGGGCTACGCCCCTCTACATTGAATGGTATAGCTCCCATTATAGAAAGTAAACTAATACTAATCCTATATAAATGTTTTGGGTGACCAAATTGGCTGGGGATCACACAAGGACACTCCATTGAACTTGTGGTAAAGTGCTTAAATGAGGGTACAAGGGAGGACATTATAGCGATGAAGAGAGAAAGGGAGAAATTATGCAAGGAATATTACTGTCATGAGTAGCTTACAAATATCACACCCAGTAACTTGTTATCCCCATTTTGAGTTCACGAAAAAACGATCGGATAACCCCTACAAAATTTTCGAAGTGATTTTGCATTATGGCCTCTTTTAAAGAAAATCAGGTTTTCGGGTGTTACCAACAGCTCGACATACCTAAGTTTAAACTTGCTTTGTGTCACGTGACCTCCGAAATCTGAAACCCGCCTTGTATTGAAAAAATACTTTGAAATCAGGTTTTTGGAAATTCAACGCATCAGAACGTACATAAGCCAAAACATGTTTTATGACATCTGACTTCCGAAATCCGAAACCCGCCTTGTATTGAGAAGACCCTTTGTATTCGGGTTTTCGAAACCCCAAAGCATCGGAACATCCATGCTCCAAAACATGTTTTATGCGCCATGTTCTCCGATTCCCGAAGTCCGCTCAATCCTTTGTATTCGGGTTTTCGGGGCTATGTAGCACCTAAGCACTTCATGTTTTGTGCTCTATGTTTTCCGAAACCCGAAACCCGGAATGCACTAAATCTCTTCGTGTCGGGTTTTCGGACCCCTCCAACATGCTGACATGGCATTCATGCCGAATGGTTGGTGAGTTGGCACGTGCCGAGCTGAAGTGTATTTATTACTAATTTTCTTATAAATACACAAATTTCCACGTCATTCTTACCATTCATATTTTTAATTCGTGGATTTTTTGCATGCTCTTCCGCTTTCAAAACCCGTAAACTCGCATTGCCCGATTGGATAGTTTGTTTTCGATCTTACCTGTCTCGAATCGAAGGTATTTTTCTTCCCTTCTTTATTCTTGATTTTTATGAATCGATTGCGCGTATTTTCTTCCCAATTTCTTGCTAGTTGTTGAAGGTTTTCTTCCCTTCTTCTTTCTGTGTTGTTTTGGAAAGGGTTTTGGGTTTTTAGGGTTTATTTTCTTTTTTGAGACTATCAATTGATGCTGTTTCTCCCAAAATTCTAATTATATGCATGATGTATGGAATATGAATAACAAAAAAAGAAAGGAAGTTGTATATGTGGAAATACAGGAAAGACTTTGTTTTTGCTTCTCGGTTTTTGAAAACTGTTTTGCAGATTCAAAGGCCCGGAGTATAAAGGAAGCTTGAAGTATCGGGGTTTCTCAACATTCTGACCTCAACAGTAAGTGTCAGGAATCTCCAAAGTTCCGTCATCAAAAGTGGGCACCGGGTTTCCTCCCGTGTCCGCCATTAACAGTGAGTGCCGGGTTTCCGCCTGTTTCCGTCATCAAAAAGCAAGTGTCGGGCTTTGCCAAAGTTCCGACAGATCAAACTTGTCGGGTTCTCAAGGTTTTCCGACATCCTCTTCAGCGTGTCGGGTTCTTCTCTTCTTCCAGTGTATTCAGTCAATCGGGATTTCCAGTTTGAACAGCATCACCTGAGTTCCGAGTCTTTCTCCCTCCACATTCTTCATGTCGGACCCTGGTCCATCTCAGGAGAAGGCCGAGAAGTCTAGCAGGATGAAGTACAAATTTAAGAAACCAGAATCCCCATCATATATTGATTGTAATTATGATATCAAGGATACTGAACTTGGCAACATAGATATGGACGACTTTTGGAATAGGGTGAAGAGTTCTTCTCAAACCCCATGGATGATGGCTTTAGCTAACAGTGGCTTGCCCCTTGCAGCAGGCTTTCCCATGTCTGCCCAATGTCCAGAGTTTGTTTTGGCTTGTGTGTCCAGTTACGACTTGGCTTCTCGTTCAGTAAGGAATCAGGCTGGTGAGGTAGTTATCAAACTAGATGGAGCTTATTTTGATGATCTCCTGAAACTACCTGATTTTGAGGAGTATGGGGACCTAAATATCAAGTCGGCTTAGAAGGCCTGGGACAGTAACCAGGAAAATTGCATTAAGGATGTCAATAAGAAGTTCTTGGTCAAGGCAAAACCAGTAATATCTAGATTTCCAAGAACTATTCCTAGATGTGATTTCATACAAGAAATCAATGACATTATCACCCTGCTGAGCCGGGTTTTTGGCTTACCGGAATCAAATTTATTTCATGGATGGATGTATCAGTTTATGGTCACCATCAAGAAGAACCAGCAAGGGATTGACTGGGGAACCCTTATCAGTAATGAGATTGAATCTCAGATGACGACGGTCTTATCGACTGGAAAGTTTTATATGTTCTCATATGTGGCCTATGCAGCAGCTGGGATGAGGAGCTATCCCAGACTAGATACTAAAGGAAGCAGAACGACAAACCCAGTCTATAAGTATTATCCTCAAATAACAAAGAAGGGGTCCAAGGATCATTTTAGGAGGGTGAATGACGCATTTTTCTACGAGAACATCTGCTGGCTGAACCCAGGGCTAAGAAAGACAAGGGTATCAGACGAAGCTTGGACTGAGGTATCTAAATGGGGATGTATCTTCTTACAGTTCAAGAAGTTTACTTACCTTCGAACGGTCATGTACTCGGGAGAGCCTTTCCGTCTGCCTCGCTATCCAGGGGATAGATTGATACTAATAGAATTGGTCAGACAGCTATTGGATTTTCACAAATTCCAACAGAGCAAGCATAAGGCAGCAGTATCCTTCCCAATTTCTATTGGGAGATATACTTGCTCGACAGTGGCAAAGGCTAAAAATGTTGAATGTGAACTCCAGGAGAAATTAAAGAAGCATATGAAGTCTCGGGATGGTTTTGACATCCGAGGAGTACTTAGAACCTATGGAGCCCAACATCTGCATAGGCCTAACATTGAGGATATCTGGGTGGATCTGCGTAATGAAGTTACAGTTCGCAGAAAAGATAATAGTAGGTTAACTATTAATGAGATTCAGATGCTAGAGCTTTCTGATTTTCCAGATGGCACAACTGACAATGAAAGTGTGTTGGATATGTCCTATGATGGGCTTAATGAAGATTGATACATTTTCCCGCCTATTGATTGGTCGGCCAGCGAAAAAGCCTCTATCACAGATAGGCCGGCTCTCATTCTTGCTCGCACCAAAAAATGGCTCTCTTCTTGGGGCATGAATTTTAAAGATGACAAGTTTCCAAAGTTGGCTGAAACAGAGGTGGGGCCCTTCCAAAAGAAAAAGGACAAAGAATCTTCTGGGGGGTCTATAAAAATCAGGATTCCCAAGAAGAGGAAAGAAAGACAAATCTCTTCAATTGTCTCTTCAGCTCAAACGGTGGTTGTGCCAGAATCACCAACACCACCAGAAATAGGGGAGATTAATTTAGAAGAAGGAGGAAGCCAGCTCTTGACTTCACCATTTTCTGATTGCTCAACTGGAGAGACCTTATCTCTTGCATTCAAGGCTTTGGAAACTGAATCTGTGCCTCCCCCTCAACAACCACTTCAGCCTCCTCATTCCCCATCCACTTCTTCAAGCATGGCCAATATTTTCTCCGGGCTCTCACCCCTCTCTGCTGGAACCCAAGTGATCACCAACACTCCCCCACAACCTGTGCCTCTATTCATTGCACCTACTACCACGTTGGCTGTTGTTCCCCCTCCAATAGTAGAATCTTCTCCCCTTGAGAGTAGAATACCAGTTACTACAACATTGGCAATTTCCTCTGATACTCCACAATGGTTACTCGAGCAAAATCCGAGAAGAGGAAAGTGATTGTACCCCTACCAGCCTTTGATTTCAGCTCACTTAAGGCTTCTACTACGAAATCAGCCAAGAAACCCAAAACAGTTTCAAGGGTTTTGGTAGATGCTTCAGGAGATAAGTTCGCAGAGATTGCCACTCCCTCAGCTGACAAAACTAGAGATGATGTAACAGCTGCTGATTACCAGGTAACCAGGGTGGCTCTAGGGAAAGTAACAGCAAAAGGGGTGCAGCAAGATGCAAAGGATTCCATAGACGTCCTGTGCCAAAAGTTGAAAGAAACAAAGGACAGCAGAAATGAGCTTAAGGAAAAAGTGGAGCAGTTGACAGAGGTTTTGATTAAACTCTCAACACCCCTGGAATCCATACAATCTTCTTCTGTATCTACCGGATTTGATTTCTCATCGGTGCCTACGATTGAGAAGATTGCTAAAAAAGGAAGGGTGGTTGATGAATGGATCCAAAAGTTGCTCCAACAAGGGAAGGAAGTAATTCAAGACGTGGTGAAAGTTCATCAGTCTTTGGGGGAGATTCAGAAGGAAGGAGAGAAGATGGATGAGGAATTCACTGAAGAAATTGGATAGCTTGATTTGACTTGTGAAGCTCTCCAAGTGCTAAAGCAAATACCAGCACATCTCTTGGTAGAAGAAGGCGTTCTTCCACATACAGATAAACACTTTCAGCTGACCAAGGCCATCAAGTTCAGAGTAAAGATCCTCAACGAAGCCTGCAGCAAGTTGAGAGAATCAAGGGATAAATTGATCGATGGGAAAAGTGATCTGGAAGAAGAATTGCTGAAGATTTGTCCAAAGGTGTCAGTTGGGAATGTAGGTATCCTATCACCAGATGATCTCTTCAAACAAGTTCAGGAATCTATTCAGCATGAACCTGTACACGGATTTGACCTTGAAGTCATTGGTCAGTTTGTAAGGATTGAGCACACTTTAGAGGCCTTAAGAAAGCTCAACAAAGGATTGAAGAAACTTCCTGGCACTGCCAATGATGTTCATGAAACCTGTGAAATGTGGAATGATCATTCCACTGCGCCTGATGAGAATGAAATGCAAGGCATTATTCGGAAGTTCCAGGAGTTTCGTAACAAACAGTCTCAGCTGGAGGAGGAGAAAGAAGAAGAAGAAAAAGATGATGATTCGGATTAATTCCCAACGTCCCATGTCATTTCTATTTTTAGATTGACATGTCTTTTTTATTTCTGTTTTGTCATATTTTTGATTCATGTTTTGACTTGATCTCCTGCGTGAGAGTCATGCAAAACTGAACTCCAGTTAACATTCTACTTTTTAGGATCTGTCCTGTTTTATCTCTAGTTCCTTTTGTTATAAATAAGGGATGCCTGTGCATTCAAAAGGGTCGAGAATTTTTGAAGCATTAAGAGGCTATTGGAAAGGAGAAAAACTTTGTGTTTTCTTTCAATCATTTTGAAGAATAGAAGTTGATATTGTTTTACAAACTTTGTGTTGTGAAATATATCTTATTTAAGACAGTGTTCTTATGTTCATGATCTTAAAGCTATTCTTTGCATAGAATCTCAGTGTTTCTAATCATCTCAGACACTATATCTGTGATCTAAAACTCGTATGATTATTTCGTGCTCTGTGTTTACTCGAAAGAAAATACGTTTCTCACATTTCTTTTCTACCGTGCTTCTTTCACTGTAACAGTTTCTAACCTATTTCACTTACGAAAGCAATATCCTTGAATCGTGTGAATGTGGATTTCGGGATTTCATCCCAACCCCCAATGGTTAGATTAGTGTGAATATTGTATATATTATTTACTGTGTTTTAGATTAGCAATAAACAGGCAGCCTCACCTGTCTTTGAGGAGGGATTTAATCCCATGTACTATGGTTGAACCTCATATTTTGGTTTGACAAAATATCCAACCAACATAACTGTAGTAGTTCAACCTTCAATATAGAGGAAATCACAATGAAGCTAGTAGGACCAATGAATTAAAACACCAAGTTTTTAAATTCATCTATCGAGGACACCAGGTTCCTCTCCAACTCCATATAAGATCAAATATGCTTGCAAAGTGCATGAAAGAGAAAAATAGAGGAAAAACAAGAAAGGGAAATAGAAGAAGTGTAGCTTTTATTACATGTGTAGTGATGAATACAAAGCTTCAACCAAGCTATCACAATCCTACATAGTAAGAGTTCTTCAAAAATCTGGAATCCTTTGGAATAGAGGCCATCCCAATTTATAACAATCTAAATTATCCTTTCACCTCTCTTACATGCCTCTTCCTTTCCATATTCCACTTATGAACTTTCATTTTACACGAATTAAGTATTTCTCTTATATTTTGAGAAAATACTTTTACAAATTTAAAATAGGTCACTTAAGTGAATAGGACAAAATACAATGATTATGCTCAATGAAGAAATAGAACGGAGAGAGAAAGAAGAGGGAGAAGGGGGAAAGAAAGGTTAATGAAGACCCCTCCATCTCAGATGAAAATTTTTCTCCACTGATGAATTGGTGCTATGTTATCTTTGAACATTTGAACTATGAAGAGACTCCTTCTGAGTAGTCCATGAAAATTTGGCACTTCCTTTGAAAAATTATGCATATGGATAGAGGCTTGACAAAATTGTTTGCACAATGCACCCATGATAATCCCATTGAATTGATGAATGATGATCCTCTAGACACCTTTGAACACTTTTCTAATGATGGTCACAAAATCTATGATGCAAAAACCCCTCAAACTAAGTGTTTAAAAACACAGTTGAATGATCAGTTTGATGACCACTAGCATTGTTCACTCAGGTCCACTCTGAAGAATATTGAGGATGGAGAACAATATCTGATGAAATTATTCTACACAGTCACACTATTTTACTCATCAGAAATATTTGAAGTATATTTTAAAAACTTTTTTTTATCCTTTTACACGGTGCTTAGGCATCTTGGGTCTCGAAATGAGTGTTGAGAAACATTGTTCTAGGACTTCTGAATGTGAGCTCGAGATGGATGCAAGCATCGTTCACGATGATACTCCTTGATACTTGATTGATTATTCATTGTAATCAATTGAACTCTCTGAAAAACTCATTTTGAATCACCCAATTCTCTGAGTGATGAAGATTACTTCATCCATTGCACCTTATGATGCCTTGAATTACTTATGAGCACATTTGAATTAACAATGATGCTTCTAAGACAAATATGAAGTTAGCAATGATATATTTGAGCTTTGGAATCATCTTGCAATCCCAAAAAGATGAAAAAAAGTGATGATATATGTCGTTATGGAGGTGACAACAAGTTTCTGTGACTAGGGCCAAAACCTGCTATTTTTAGAAAGTACCCATGGGGTAACTTACTATTTTTGGTAAGTGTACAAGCTAGCATTTACCACCTCAACTGGATATGGTATCTTGAATTATATCTTATTACTATGTTCCTATCACCTTCTGGACCAAATGGCTATTTATAACGGGACTTGTGGAACCACTTACTATTTTTAGTAAGTGTCAATTGCGAGCCGAGATGACATTTTTGATGAATTTTCCTGCGATACTCCCTCTATGTTCACTGCCTTCTTCATAGACTATTCATATGGTGTTTTACCACATGTAACATTCCCCTATGTAGGAAGGCCTACTATTTTTAGTAAATGCATCGTGGATGTCATATTGCAACAAAACATGTCTTGAAACTTTGGTTTTTATTTTGGGGTTCCACACTCCGCATTTTTAGTAATTCCTTTGTCTGAACAAGTGGGAAAGTGATATTTTCATGGAAAGGGAAGGATAATGACAAAAAACAAAACACATCCCTCCATATCTCTAAAAAATAGGGACTTTATGGTACAAAAATTAGTCTACATGAAACTAGATTTTTCAACGATCATTCCCTCCAATTTTCACGCAATTTCACCCACTGGAGCCCTGAGAAGTGAAGAGTTAGCTCACTTCCTTTTTCACTAATGTTCTTCATGTGATAGGGAAGAATGGTTATGAAAAATAATTCCTCCATATCCCTAAAAAATGTGGACTTCATAGCACGAAAACTAGTTCACACAAAACTAGATTTTTCAACGATCATTCCCTCCAATTTTCATGCGATTTTGTCCACTTGAACCCTGAGAAGTGAAAAGGTAGATCGCTGATTTTTTTTACTACTGCATCATGTCATCCATTAATGGAGCTTGAAAATTTCATGTTTGGTTTTCTTCTTTGTTCGCGACAAAAATTATATTTTTGTTGTGGGTTTTTGCTTCTAGTTTCACCGATGAAATTTCTCTTCAAACCAATTGTCGGTTTGATGGAAAATCAATTTTTTGTCTTCGTAGAGATGGAAGGGAGATTTATTCTATTTGATTCATTTTTACTGAAAAATTATGGCTTAAAGATGATCATTTTATGGCCTTCTAGATTGAATAACATTGCAACAAATAGTTCTTCCTTTCGTGCACTGGTTAGGAAAATACGTTTGAATCTTTGAGTCACGACAATGGATTTTTCTTATGAATTTCTCTATTTCTCCTTTTGTTCTTTTATCCTTGAGATCTTCTGATCAATATTACCTCTAAAAAATTTGTATTTTCATGGAGTGGAGGGTTTAGTTTCCATGGTAGAGCTGGTTCTAAGCAGCAATGGCGGACTGTGTGTTTTCTATAACTTTTCTTCTGGCAGTGAGAAGCAACAAGAAGCGTCAAATGGTTAGAAAAAATTTCAAAATTTGGATTTGGATTTGGGAAATTTTTTGTGTTACTGATGTCCCTTAAGAATCAAGGTATGAAAGGGACATCAAATTTCATGTCGTGCCTTGGAGCGACACTTGGCAGAGATCCAACGGTGGAGTGTTTAGGCCAAAAAGCTGGAAAAAAAACACCTGGGGGCTTGAAAATGATCAGATGAGGGACCAGGAGAAATTCCTTAGGCTAGGAAAATTTTTATATCCCTCATTTCCATCAGAAAAAAGGTACACGAGGGTCACCAATTTACACATGGCACCTCAGCTCGACACTTGTCATGATCTAGACGGTTGAGGGAATGAGCTCTTGCAAGTACTTAGGGGTTGAACTCGCAATATAAGAGGTTGTATGAGTGACCAGAGGGATAATTGGGGCTGGGTGCATTTTGATTTCCATCATGTCCCTTTTCTTAAGGGATGAAAGGGACATGAAATTGTGTCAGGCTCCAAGATCTGACATGTGTCCTCATCAAATTTTAACTAACTCCCGAACTCGCTCGTAGAGGGCAACTTCAAAAAACGATATCTCGAGCTCCCGATGGAATGTTTTGGAAAAATATTATATGATGTTGACCTAAAATGGCCTTCATTATCTAATGGTGGGGGTCTTAGGTCTTTATTCCTCCATTAGAGCCTTAAAATTTTGGATTTTTGATTTGGCTCCTTTATTGTTCATGGAAAAAACTAGTTGTCTGCCTATTGCTCCAAAGCGTTGTGAAAGATATGATTTCACCATCTTGTAGGGATTAAAATTCCATTTCTTATGATGTATGTTTTTTCTCATAAATCCATCCATAGCTCTTGGAATCACTTCCTGAATCTCAACAACTCTTTTGACCATGTGCACTGCTGAGGCCTGTGAACCCTATTTTTGATCAAACCACCCCAACTTCTCCAAATCATTCTTGAATTTTCAAAAATCACTTAGATGATGTTTATAGACCTTAAATTCACCTCTATGTAAATTTAATATTTTCTTCTCTACTGCAAGGGGTTGTGCTCATCTTGGGAAGGCTTGTGATAGCCCTTCCCACAACTGCTCAAAATTTGCTTTTTCCAAGAACTCCTAGAATCACCTTGGGGGTTGAATTTACTTTCCTAAATCACCTAGGGGACTAATTCATCGTCATCTAGGAGATCACTGGACTGACTGAGTAGACTTTGGGTGCCTCGGAAGGGTAGGACTCAAAATTTTTGGCACAGGGGTATTGTTGTCATGCTGGAAAATTATAGATTTCCTTGTTGAACATTTGCATGACAACATAAAGGAAGAAGGCCCAGACAACATCCTACTTCTTTAGGTAATTAATATGTTGAAATTTATAGACATAAGAATAAAAAACCCATTGAGGACATGACATTTTTAGACTACAAGTTGACTCGCATCTCATTGGGCCAAGCTTCACACGAGGGTGACTCTCACCTGTCCAAGGAATTTGTTTCCCACATCCTCACTTGGAATGAAAAATAATAGAAAATAATTGTTCAATTGGAGGAATAGGTAAAATCTCTCAATGCCTACATCCAACCCTTCTTGGAGTCTAACTTAGTGTTCGTAACGCCTAATATTTGCAACTCAAAATACAAACAACTATTCGATTAAAAAATTGGATAAGTTTTTTGTTTTTTTTGTTTTCAGGCAAAAGGAACTATATTTACTCACACCAAATTCCAAAATTATCGTTAATAAAAACTTACCAGGTTTAAAAAGACTTCAACCACCCAACCAAAAAAAATGACAATAAAAAAATAAAATAAATCATAAACCTAAAAGTCGTTAATTTTTTTAACCAATATTTATTATTATTATTTAAAAAAAAACCAACCCTATTCAAACTTATTTAAACACTCAAATATTAAAATCTTTCCCAAAATATACCCTTTATAACTTTTAATATTTTACTCCCCCTAAAAGTGATTTGCATCTTTTTAATATTAATGAAGTCCATTATCTTCTTTTTCCAACGTAGAGGAGGGGAAAGATTTATTTAACCATTAAAATTAAACTTATTCAAACCTAAGGTATGAAAAGTTTCAATAGTCGTTTGATTCTTTTAATCTTAGCCATAGGATTTCATGTGCCCTAACTTCTCTTTTATTCTTTATTTTCTTTGGGAATGTTTATCTCTTTTATTTTATTTTTGTTTTCTTCACTGCAGGTTGACCTACCTTGGTTGAAAAGGGGAGATTTTATAGATTCACTTCAACTGAGGGCGGCCATGAATTCAACTTCTTTTGTGCTCATTGTTTACATGGGGTCTGATTTATTATTATTTTTTTTGATGTTCTACTAATGGAGGCGGCCCAATCTGAAGAGGGTTTTCTAATTTTTATTTATTTTTAGATTTTCCAAGAAGAGGGTTTTCATCTTTCCTGCTGATTTTTTTTTTTTAAAATTAGCAAAGGTTGTTTCCAGGCGGTGGCCATGGAAGAGCAACATTTTGTTTTATTTATTTTTGTATCCTACCAACAGAGGCAGCCATGGAGGGGGAACTCCATTTATTCTTTTGTTGCAGGGCGGAGGTTCTGACATTTGGACAACCCTAAAGAAAAATCTGATTTAAAAAAAAAATTGAACCGTTCCATTGTTGCAGTGCTCCCTAGTGGGGCGGCCATGGATAGAAGGTTTTCAGGTTTGTTTCTGTGATTAATAAATATTGACTACACTATGCAGATCGTAGTATTTTAATACCAGTTCCATTTATCATTTTCTCTTTTTTTTTAACACACATTTTGCCTTATATATTTTTTTTTGTTTTCCAGTTTTGATATAAAATCAGAATATGCTACTATGAAAATACATATATTTTTGTTTAATTTAAAACTCACAACATAAATAACTTATTTTGAAAAGTGTAAATAACATTATTTTCTTTGATTTTGACTACATAAATACTAGCTCAATAAACAAGATAAATGCACCTACCATACAACAAAATAGGCTTGCCATTTATATTTTCTACTAAGAAAGGAGAAACCGTTTATTTTTTATATATACATATATTCTTTTTGGAATAAAGAGATCACTCTTTTTTTATTTCATACATTATCCCATGTAAATTAATGCTAAACCCAAAATTTATTTAGAATTTACACACAAGTTTGATGATAACATTATAGTATTTTGCAAAACAATAAAGCTAATATTTAAGATAATTTGCAAAACAACACAGCTGAACCTTAGGATCATTTGCAAAATAATATAGTTCGTTTCTTATTCAATCTCGTCCCAAATACATTTTCAAAATAAAATCCCAAAGAACTAATTTTTTTCCTTTTCTTACCCACAGTAAATTTCAATAAGAAAAGTAATTTTTTAATACTTACATAAAATGAAGTAGACTTCTTTGGATTTCAACCCACATAAGAATACAATGACTATATACACTTCCAAATCCCAAACAAGCTTCCTTACATTATTTCAAGGAAACAAAACAAGGCTCATTAACAACCACACATCTATCTTTCATTTTGTTAGGTGTATAAACATACAAGAATACTAGAATGAAGATTTATTTCCACATAGAGCAGCAAAGTGCAATATAACTATGTTCCCTATAAGTAAAAGTGTGTTTCTCCTCCAATATGGTATAACCAAGATTTTCAAACACAACAAAATTTCCACTCAAGAAGACATTCAAACGTCACTAAATTCTTCAATAAACAAGAGTATCCCCACAACTTTTCCTTGTGAAAGAAATTTTCAACAACAATCTTCATAATAATAATAGGATACATTACAACAAGTAGACATCCAACTTAAAAAAAGGCCAACATTCCTTCACAAGAAGGTAGTTCCATTCAACCCTTACAAGTGCAAAACTACAGGTTCTTTCCAAGAATATTAACACTTAACAATATTCATAACATTATTTGCAAAACCATCAAGTATCCAAATGATGAAGAAGGCTATCCAAATGTCAGGAACATTATAACAAAGTCTTCATTCTTCTCCAACAATTCTCAAGCAAAGGAATCTTCATACTTTTTTATACTTCAAAGGATCTTCAAACACAAGGAGAAAGGCCTAATTTACCACCCAACCTATAGGAATCATTGCATGCCTATCCAAAGGTTGGAAGACATGCTAGCCTCCCCCAAGCCCATGGGAGAGAGGACTATCTTCCACAAATGTGCACAAGATTTAGGGAGAAATAAACAAGAAACACATTCACATACAAGACCAATCCATACATAGAAGAAACACAACATTTACCAATCAAACGAAAAGAGGAGAAAACCATATTCCTCCTCAACAATGGGGAAGAGTGGATGAGACATCCAAATTGCCAAGAAGTGTGGTCCAACCATAGGATGCACACTTACAATATTCTTCACAAAACCTCCTTATCCCTTCAAGATAACAAACCCGCCTTATTGCTTCACCCATTCACCTAAAAATCCTCCTTGGGAGGATTTTTAAACCCATTGGGTTTCCTCTCCAAGGATGGGGAAGGGGGGGTTCAAACCATATGAACCACCTTCCCCACCTCAAACCATATGAGGGGAAATAAAAGAACCAACATGGCTTGCCCATCAAACCATGAGGTTTAAGAGGTAAAATCCCTCCCTCTTCCCTATAAATCTCCAAAATCCATCAAGCCATATGATGGATGGAGAAAATAGAAAATAACCCATCAAGTAAACCATTCAACACATGCAACAGGGTAAGTGCACCAAGTGGGGGGACAATTAAGTGGACATCAAATCCTAAATTTTACATTAAAAACAGCAAAACATCAAATTTAGTCTTCCGCGGACTTGAACCATGCTGAAAATTAAAAACTATGTCATAAAAATGGTACCATTGTGTAGGGGAGACTATTAGCTTTGTATAAATACTGATTTTAAAGTGAATAGAAGAGGATAAATATCATTTTATAATTTTTTACTAATAGTAGGTCTTTAAGACACTTTTTCCTGTGAATGTTTGTCTACGTTTAAGACTAAAAAATTTGTTTCACTTATTAGAATGTGATAAAACGTATACCATCCCAACCATGGTGAAATTATATACATGTTCAAAAAAAAAATTATTTGATTTCAATATTTTTTGATGAAGTTATGGCGGGCAAACGGAAAGTGCTCTGTTTTCTTTATGTTTTCATACCAATTTCACGGAAAAAATCATAAAAAATAAAATATTACTCAAAAAAATACAAAATAAAATCCATCCCAAGATAGATAGTGGCATATAACTTCTCACCAAAGGAAAAAAATATATATCAATTTTTGGTCATCCAAATTGTGGGCAAACGGACTATAATCTTATCGGCGTTTTTAAAAAGAAAATACCAAGTCATTGAATTTTGAGTGTTTAATATAGCTAATCTTGTCCATTTTTTACAAAAATTAGTATTTTAGAAACTAGATTCCGGATGCTACGATTCATATTTATATAATTTTGTCTAATTTTGAGTGTATGTATTGCTAATAATCCCTACAAGTTGATATTATGTTGTTATTTGCAATATGATGTCCACAGATGACCCTATATTTGTCCATCAACTTCCTGCACTTACCCAACAAAACAATACTTCAACCATAAGCAAAACCACATCTAACATGCCAATTTACATAACATAAGATCAAGGGGCCTACCTCCAAGAGCTCTCCAAAACTCAAATATTTTCTCCAATCCCTTGTCCAAGAAAATCTCCCACTTCCAAAATTCTCTAAGCACCAAAACAAAAGCCAAAAAAACAAAAAAAATGGGTCCCCATTCTCCCACATGAGGGAGTATATAAATAAAATAAATAAATAAATTTCCTCACCAATGAGGGGGTGACATGTGTCACCCCTCTCTTCCCTCCAAGTCAAATTTTCCCTAAATAAAAATAAGAAAAGATAAACTCACTTTTAAACACCCTTCTCACAAATTTCCCAAAAAGAAAAAGAGACAAGTTAGTGAAACTTTTCACACACACATATTACAATCCATCTTACATGGATGGTGAAAAAATAGTGCCTAATGGGAGGGAAACGCCTTCCATGCCTTGGAATTAAGCCCCCCTACCTAATAGGTAGGGTCCAAGGGCCTATTTTCATGTGAAGTGAACTCCCAAAACTAAAAGGGGTCACTGAAAGTGCCATAAATAGCCCAATTTCGGGTTTGGCACATTTGGGCACAAGTGTAGAGGATGTGGGGCCCACTCAAGGGTGGACATGTTACCCTAATCCTCTCTAGTTAACAAACACTTACCCATATACAAAACTTAATGCAAGTGGGGACCTTTAAGTCCCCAAGCCTAGTTTATTTAACAAAAATAAACATCCTAAATAAAAATAATTTTACATGATAGACAACATTGCAATTAAGGGTCACTCATGGTTCCTGACAACTCAATTCAAAATATAAGGCCTCATACAACTAACATGGTAAGGGTTTAGCCCCGTGGACTGCTCGTACACAATTTACATAGCTGCCTTGAAACCCACGTTCTCATGTGACCTGTCACCTACACACTCAATACACACATTAAACACATATGTCCAATACAAGTGTAAACCAACTACTCAATAAATGATCAAGTCTAAACATGAAAATTTATGATATCACAACATCACATGGAATCATAAATGCAAATCATACACAATCTCACGCAATTCTTCATATGTAAGCCATCGTAATACATATATATGTCATATAACCATGTTGTCACTTGTCCTCATCAATAATCGAATATTCTATAGCATCAATACATGTGGCTAAACTATGTATCCATCATATATTAATTAATCCCGAATATCATAACAATAAATTAGTATCCCCAACATCTAATAAAATGTTCCAACATACAAATCAAAGCTAACTTGGTGATACACGCCTGAATAACCACACATGTCCATGAAGGTCAAATAACATAACATAATGTCCAAAATATGTCAAAATTCCTGTCGAATCATAACTATGAGTAAGGACGTCTGCAAATAACTGAGGCTGGAAAATGCGGGCACTACAGTGTTTTCTCTTCCAATAGAATATATTCCTCTGATAAGTAGTGTTGATATTGAGGAAATCAATAAAGCACAAGCTTACATAATGCAAGGGAAGGATAATGATAATTGGATTGAGAGAATCGTTGATGTCATTTTTCTCATCAATAATGTTCTTAAAATCTTGTCTAAAGTAAAGAAAATAAAGGAGGAGTTTTTAAAATAGGTAATTCACTTGGATGAGGTGTTCCCACTGGTGTCAAAAATGAGATCCTTCAATTCTCAAACTCTCATGAGTAAGAATGTGTTTGTATCAGTTGTGAAAAAATTATCTCAAGTTTGGATCCACATCATGGATGTGAGATATGGAATTCTAAAAAGTGCGATATATGTGTTGGACCCTTGTGGACAACATGCTTTTGATATATTGAATGATGTCTACAATTTTGTTTAGAAAAGTGAGTTCCCTCCGCTCACTAAAGATTCATCATTAAAGGAAATTATTTTTTAATTCTAGGAGATGGTCAAGAAAGAGGCAGGTGACTCTCTTTCCTTCAATGAAGATAATTTAGAATCTCTGTCCAATATCAGGAGTTGCATTTCTGAAATTGAAAAGGATCATGAAGGAGGGTTCAGTTAGTGCAAGAAGATCAATGAGGTTATCGAGACATGTACAAAGTTTTTGGGTTGCATTTTAATTCTAGAGGAAGATAATTTTACACTTGTAGTAGTTTAATTCAGAAAGGAATTCAAGGAGCAGAAGCAAGAAACATGAATTAGTAGAGTTCTTCATCACAAGAAGCTTATTTATCAAGATGTGGTAACTTCTTCCCTCTTCTCTATTTCTCCCTGTTCTTTATCTCCCCTTTTTAATTCTTCATTGAATGTAATCAGTATATTTCATCTCATTCACTTAAGTGAATTTTTAAGTTTAATTGTAAAAGTACCTTTAATTTATAAAAAAAGGAACTTATTTCTCATTTCCTAGGAAGATGTAAAGTCACAAGTTGAATGAGATCATGAAGAGTCATGTGGGGGGTAGATGAAAGTTCAATTCACAATGTTATAAATTGGAATGGCTTCTCCATTCCAAAGGATCTTGAAATCCTAAATTTCATTTCTTTGGTAGCAATTGTGGATTATTGTTATTGAACTTTGTATCATAAGTGCACATGAAATAAAAGCTACATTTCTTCCATTTCTCTCTTCCTATATGTTCCTATATTTTCTCTCTTTTTATGCACTATGTAAGCATAGTGATCAATAAAGAAATTTGTATCTTTGATAAATGAATCCAAATAAATGTGTTTATGGTTTTGTTAGTCTCACTAGATGCTTCATTGTTTCTTTATTTTAACTTAATGTTGAACTAATATGGTTATTAGGTGTGAAATTTGTAATTTCCTACTCACAACAATAAACTCCCCTCTCCCTTATCCCTAATTTCCACAATTTCCTCCCTTGTACCCATTACAAGAACTTTGCCATGAGTTCATTGAAGTGTGCATATGGGATATCCTGCCTATTAGGCCACCTCATAACATTTAGATAGAATTAGGATAGTTACATTCAATAATGGGAGCCCCCCATACATAACAAGGAGAGGCATAGCCCCATGAGCATTAGTGGAAACACATAATTTGCAACACAAAAAATTATTTCTCTAACACAAGGATATATCATCGTTAGATGAAAGTAGTTTTCTTCAGTAGGATAATGACATGAAAAATGTGTCATAGCTGGATGGCAAGAGATTTGGAAATAATTTTATAAAACACATTAAGCAAGGTTATGGGACTCCAATTTCTTATGAGATCAAGATCTCCAGGTTGGGGATGAACTTGATGTTCCATTTTTTAACAACTGGCTATTAAAACATTCCATGTAAACCTGAAATAGATCTAGGCCAACCGTGTCCAATAGCAATTTGTAAAATTTGTAGGGGAATCCATCATAGCCTAGAGCTTTATCATTATCCATCTACATGACCACTTCCTTTAAGTCTTTGAGAGGGAGTAAGCAATCATAAGAATTTTTCCATGCCTAAGAGACCTTCGATGGAACCATGGCCAATCATTGATCCAAGGTAACTTGGTGCTCCTCCAAATGTGATTAGGCTTGGAAAGATTTCTTCTAATGATTGAAAAAGGATTGCAACATGATTTGGGGATCAGTAAGCCAAGATTCGTTTTTACAGATAGCATGGATTTTCTGAAAGGACTATTTGGCTTTGAGGTTTTGAAATAATTCCTTTGAGACTCTATCCCCAACCTTAATCCAATTAAGGAAAGGAAGGATTTGTGCATCTGTGGCATTATAATTGTCCACAATTTGAATTTTCTATCAAATTATTGCAACCTAGAGTTAAAAGACTTCAAAGAAAGGATTTTCCTCCAGTTCCACTACTACTCAACTAAGAGAAGAGGAGGTAGTAGAGTAAGAGAAGTGTCGAATGTTGGTGAATGGTTGACCATAGATTCTAAGGAATCTGGTTGTCCTAGTCATTTCATCCTCCCACCATTTACTCCAGCCAGACAACAAAGGTGGATGATAATTTTATAGATGACGTGGTTGGGGTGTTATGCTCTGTACTCACTTGATATGATTGAGTGTGGGTCCATATTCCATTAAGGTCGGGTTTAGAAATAATTGGTCTTTATGATTTAAAGGCCTCTTATTTTGCCAACTGATATGAAATTTAATAGGGGAGTGGTCAGAAAGGATGTTGGGTTGTTGGAATATAGCCTAAGTACTAAAAGTGGATAAGGATTGGGGATGCAGACATAGGGTGTGTAAGGGTGCATAGAAGTATAATCAATCAAGGTGTGCGCGGGAAAGGTGACTCTTCAGGAATTAGTTATTTTTTAGGATAAAGATAATTATAGACATGGAATGTAGAACACATTTTGTATAAGACTTGAAGAGAATGCAAAGACTATTTTGGGAAAATAGAATATCAAGTGTGATGCATAGTTTTGATGCTATTAATAGGATTAGAATTTAGTTATATTATTAGATATTCTATTATTAGTGAGCTTGCATGCTCTTGCATTTATAATGTAAGGGTGCATGGTTATTATTATCATGTAGCCTATTTTTGGAAGGTGTATGGGTGGTGAAGGGTAAGTCCCCACCCCTATAAATATGTATTAATTTATACGGTTTAGACAGTTCTATGTTTTGGTAGACTTATATTGTGAGATTATGGTCGCGCATGACTATGGTAATGATACTATGTATATATGAAGCTTATGTGTTTTACAACATTTAATATAATGAATCTTTGTGCTAGATATTGGTTGCTTACACATATATTAATGATTATTTCATGGCAAACTTAATCTTAATACTGGTGTGAGTTAATCTTGTTATGATTGAGATTTAGATCTGGTTTATACATTGCAATATGCTTAACTATCTGTTATGGAGTTGTCATATTTGTATAATCATGCTAACTACTGAACCAAGCTGACATAAAAGAGAAACCTGGTACCCTTGTGCACTTTGGGTGAGCTCTCAGTTCAGGCTGAGTGATGTGTCAGTGTGCCTTGGGTTGTTGGTTATAAAATATAGGTTACATTTTGGTTCTGTTGTTTGGACCTCTTTTTCATTTTTTGGACAGGATGTTACATGATGAAGACATAATGGTTGACCTTTGCTAGTATTGAAGAGTGGTTAGATGATTTTGAGGAAGAGTATGCTCACAGATTTAGCACTAGACCTGAGTTTAATGCATGCACATGGGTTGAAAAGAATTTGTATGACACTTTACACGATACATTCTTCATTATATTTCCTATAGATTTATATGAGTGGTTGGTTGCTTATGCATCAAAGAGAAATTGGAGTTTTCACACACTTGTTTGGATGTAGGAATAATTCTAAGCCTTGTATAATACATATTTGACATGGACGTGCATTGTGGTGAAAGATGGCAGACCTAGAGGTAAAAAGATAGAGAGAAGAAAGGCAACATAATTTTAATGAGGTGTGTGAGAGGGATTTGGATAAGCATCGTGAAGTTGTAGAATGAATGGTGTTGTGAAGAGAGATGTCTCGCAAAAGATTTGGAGCTCACGCAGACGACGTGGAGCTGGAGAATCTATAACTCCGTCATTTAAGCAAACATGACAGAGAACCCTCTTCAACCTTAGATGAGAGAATGCTAATGGAAGATACTTGGACCAAAGGCGTGCATATGATCCCTCCTGGCAACCTATCCCTTGTGTTTGGCTTTCCAGTTTCTATGACAATTAGTAGTAAGCAAACTAGTGTGGGAAGTACAATAGTGATAGATAGATTAATTTACAATCAATTTTAATAGGTAATCAGGTAATGTATTCATCTATCATGGTGCAATCATCATCTATGTTATTTTGAGGTCCAGTTGGAGGTGTCTTTTCTAGAGAAAGTGGGTGCACATAACGTTGTAATCACATCTAGAAGTAGCACAATTTCCTAGACTATGGGAGTTTATTTTAGTAAAAATCTTGGAGCACAAGGAAGTTCATCCTCTGGTCCATTTCCCACTTCAGGAGGGGGATCAAGAGGATTAGGTGGCTCAGGACCTAGTGGATCTAGTGGTTCTGGGGGGTGGAGGAAAAATAGGAGGAAATAAAGGTTATGGATCTTTTGGGAATAATACACACCAACCCCAAGAAATTTATATGGAGATGTCTCTTTTTCTTGTTAGGTAAAATTCACAGCACCCCTGGATGTTTTCTTATATTTCTAGTTTGATAATGGGCATCCAGTGTGATTGCACAACATGGAATATTTTCCCCAAGTGTGGGACTTGCAGAAATGGGAAAAAAACATCTCCAGATTAAAGGTTGGTTCCTCTACTCCTCTGATCAAATGTATGCATGAATTTTACAGAGGTTTAACACAAAATCCTAGTCTAATTATGCCATGGAGACAAGGATAGAAAAGAGAAAAGAATATAAAACTAAACTAACAAGGTGATACACCAAAGGAGTGGTGAACATATATTTTTCAAAATTGACATAGATTCTAAAAATGTGACAAAAATCATGTAAAAATTGATAAAATTGTAATGAAGGATTAGGATAGAGAAAACAACGCAAGAAAAAATTGAAAATTCATTCACAGAGCTTGCATTGTCATTTCCATTTTTAAAATAAAGTCCATTACTACAACAATGAGGTAGAAAACATGTTGAAATCCTAAAATAGGTATGATATTCCACAAATTAACTTTCCAGGGTGAAGGAGGGAGCTTGAGAATCATAAAAAATGTTCAACCCTTTACAAATGAGCCAAATCTGTCTTTTAACAATGAAAACCCAAGTTCAGAAAGGAGAAATGTGGGAAAGATGAAATAAATAATTCAACCACTGACCAAATCCATCAAAATAGCATGGGTACCCTTAAAATCCCATTCCCCAATATTTTCAACCATGCTGGAGAAGAATGAAAGCCATACTGCATTAAAAATTGTGGTTGAATGTCGGTTCTGCTCTTTTCCCCATGCCAAAGGAGTTTTTCCTCATTTTTCTCTCACTAAAATTCACCAAAAAATAAAATTGAAGATTCCATCATGTAGAGGACTTCAATATCTTTCCAATGACACCAAAATCAAGAAAAATTAAACTCTGGATCGAAGGATATGCCTCTCTGAAGATTTAGGGCAAAGGGGCAAAAATCAGGTCGGTGGGCCAAAACCAAAAAATTTCCCCCTTTTTTGAATTTGGGAAAAATTCCACAAAAATCTTTGCGCCCCACCGCTCTATTGCCACGTGGCACTTCCCCATTCATTTGTAGGTCCAAATGGCCTTTTTACCCTTTTTTGAACTTTGGAAAAAATTCCAAAATCACTTTGTTGCACTCCGCCGCTATGCTGCCACGTGCCATCCTGTGATTCGACACAGGCCTGAATCAATTCTCTTTCCGCTGTGGGCACACAGGAAAAAACTTTTCCTTTGTCACCATTGCCGACCCTTTTGGAAAAATTTCCAAATTCTCCCCATTGCGCCCCTGACCTCTGACATGAACGAATAGGACATATGTTAGACTTTGATTAGTCCGCGGGGTTTTACTCTAAATTTCCATTCGTTCCTCCTTGGTGGGCCCGTGGGCCAATTCTCTCCTTTTGCACATTTTTAATATTTTAGTGCAAAATGCCAAAATCTACTCCGCCTCTCTGACTCCCACCGGTCTGATGGACACGAGGCAAATTTTGATTTAGCATGAGCCTTAATGAACTTGCTTTCCTTTGTGGGCCCACGGGAAAAAATTTTCCTTTGCGCCCCTGCTGCTTACATGGAAAAAATTTCAACTTAACCCCCACCAATCCAATCTTCACCGACACGTGTCACTTCCTCATTCGTTTACAGGTTCAAATCATTTCTTTTCCTTCTCCCTGGCAGGCTCGTAGGCAAAATTTTCCCTTTGCACCCCCTCCACTTCTATGGAAATTTTTTTAACTTACCTCCGCTGACCTGCCATTCCACCGCCACATGGCACATTCCTATTGGTTGCGGGCCTCCCTAGGGAAAATTTCCCTCAAAAACTCCGCCGAGCCATAACTTGCAAAACATAAGGAGTTAGAAGGAAAATTTTACCTTTATGGAAAGATGAGAAAATCCTCTATCTGATGAAGCCATTTCTAGATAATTTTGAGTACCTAAAAAGTGAAAAAAATTGATTGAGGCACAAGGAAGGAAGGAATGAAAAAAAAGTTAGTCAAAATAAGCAAGGGGCTTATTTTGGACAACAATTTTGGCAACTCAGAGGGGTCATCTTCCTACTGGATGAAGTGACTAGCTTCCTAAAGCAATCCATTGGGCATGGAGTCATCAACTTAACTGATTAGTACTCTCAACTCATTAGAAAATTTCTAGAAAGAAGACTGTGAGAGTAGAACATCACTTGATCAGGAACATGGCCTACAAAGATGCATCCTTGGGACATCAAAGCTTGTGCCAAAGCACTTAGGGAGATGTAAAACTAAGCTATAACAAAAAAATGTGCACAAGCACTTGGAGGAATGAAAATCTAAGCTAATATGTACAATGTGAGGAGTTTCCCTTCTAGTAAGAATGCTTTAGATGGATTCCATTAACTGGAATCTAGAGTTCTTCACCATCCAATGTAGATAATTGGAAGGCATTGTTGTTCTTACATTTTGTGACCATGTAGGGTCCACTCCAAATAGAATCAAACTTTGAATGCCTTCCTAGCTTTGCTCGGTCTGTATCCCATTTCAACACTAAATCTCTAACTTGGAAGGTTATAGCCTTAGCTTTCCTATCAAAGGTTCTCTTGATCAAGGCTTAGTCCTTCTGCATTGATTTGGCTGCATGCTCTTTGATTTCTTGGAGTTCCATCAATTTTGCATATCTAACCTCCATGAGTTCAAACTCCAACAATTCCAATTGCTTCATGAGTTCCAACGTTGGCAACTCAAGTGACATAGGTAAGATTTCCTCTCTTCCATAAACAAGTCTGAATGGAGAGCTACCGGTGGATCTCTTGGGAGTTATCCTATCAGCCCATAAGGCTGATTTCAGTTTATTATGCCAAGTCCCCTGATTTTCATCAAGAGTCATCTTGATGATCTTTAACAAGTTCTTATTGGTAGACTCAGCTTGGCCATTACCTTGGGGGTAATAATTTGATGAAGTGCTCAGATAGATCCCATTCTTAATAGCCCATTCAGTTACCTTTGATCCGATGAATTCCAATGCATTATCTAATATTATAGTGGTAGGTATACCAAATCTGGTTACTATCTCCTCATAGGAGTCTAGAATGCTAGATTCATTTGCCTCTTTGAGTGTCACCACCTCAACGCATTTGGTGAGGTAGTCTGTTGCTGTTACAATCCACTTGTGTCATTGGCTTGAGTTTGGATTAATGAATCTAATGAAGTCCAAACCCCATTGCATGAATGGCTGGTCAACTGAAATTGGGTGCAATGGAAGGACTGCTAATCTTTCCTTTCCTGTGAAGAATGCACAATTTTTTCACCTCTTGATCCATGCATAACAATCACTAAACACCTTGGGCCAATAATAGCCAACCTTCATAATCTTGAGGGCTGTCACTCCTGGAGAAAAATGACCCCCAGCTGATCCATCATGGAACTCTTCTAACATTCTCTTAATTTGATTTGTCCCAATGCATCTCAGCAACACTCCATTTATATCCTTTTTGAACAAGACACCATCAACAAGTGCATATGGAATTATTGGGACAGCAATATTGTCACACAGAAAAAATAAATTGGTATTATATTCAACACTCCTTGAACTACAATCACAGGCTAATATATAGCCATATCAATAGGAAAACTGACTTCCTATAAAATAGGAAACTACAACACACCCGAATATATATTGTTATATATTTGTTATAACAATATATATATAACTAACATTTGTATTTAATGAATACATAAATAATGTAAACATTAATAGTAGTTTCCTAACATTCCTCCCCCCCCCCCTTAATGTTTACATGGTAACATTAGAACTTTCACACTTCCTTTGCAGCCTGCCGCCTCTGCGCGCTCATGATCTTGGCACACACTCGAACTGAAGGTAGAAGAAGGAACACATCAACTTCTTATTGACCAAGCACTGTCGGGAACACATCTGACTGACGAGGATGGGAACACGCTCAAGAATCATCTACTTATCAACCAGTCACTCTAGGGAACACATCTGACCTACTAGTGTGGGAACTCAAGCAGGAACACATCTGAACAACCTTCAATGGTTTTTAGGAGGCTAACCACAAACCTAGGTATGAACAGGAACACATCTGACTATTCTACCGCATCAAGCCTCATGATGATGCGTTTCACTGTGTTATTTGTTCTGTACTATGTTTTTTCATTTGGGGAAATAAGAATAGCCACATACTCAACTGAAAAACTGAAAATGGAACATTAGATCATGTTGATCATGTTCCCCCCTCAATGTGAACATTTCACTTATTTAACACAAAACAGGAACTCTGAAAAAGAATCACACCAAGCTGAAATTCACACCACACAACTGAATCTGGAACACTGCAAAACTCAAAAACAAGTACTCACACTGCACACCTGTGCCACCAAATCATTCTATGCGGCCCCGTCATTGGTGACTGACGAGAGGTCGTTATCTGACCTCCAGCCTCCGATGCCTCCATCCTCCATTATCATGCTACTAACTCAACAAGATGTGAACATGAAGCACATTTGTTTCCACATTGATCTTATTCTTTTCTTCCCTCCCGCAATGTGAAACACTTTATTTTTCCGGACATCAGGTAACACCAAAAATGCATCCGTAAGGTAATTTTTTTTTTAATTTTTGGACTTTTACAATTAGATGACTCTAACTCTTGACTTTGACAATGACTATTTTGAATTGGACAAAAGAACTTGACTAAATTAAAAAGTTATAAAATGAGATTACTTTTTAAATGAAAATGAGTATTAAAAATCCTAAAATCACCTATATGGAATTATTTGACTTGTCAAGCTTTTGAATAACATAATGACCCTCTAGATAGACATAGGATATTAAATCCAAGACTAATACAAAATTAAAATGACACTAAAACTTGACACGTAATTTAAACATAACTGACTATTTTGACATTACAACGATAATAAAAAATTTGACGATTCAAACTTTAACACATTGATGGATACAAAAATGAAAATTTTATCAATTTGACTATGAAGACTTTTAACGAATATTATGACTTTAACATATAAGAAATAAAATACTAAATCTTTCTTTTGACCCTTATCACAAAACTATGCAAACAAAACCTAAATAAGACTCACAATATTTCTACCAGCCATGGAAGTGGCTTTTCTTCACAAGATCTCTACATTTTATTGAAGCCACGTGCTCAAGGTAAAATAGTGAAGTGTACAGCTGACTTGAAAACACGAGTTTAATAACCAGTTGAGGAGTAGATGACATGGCAGAATGTAACTCCAAATTGCATGCAATAAACAAGTAGCGAAGGATGTTGATCATGTTTTGTAAACACATGCAGACCTCTGTGCTACCATGCAAGTAGACTGTGATGGGATATGTGTGTTCTGTGGATTGAGCTAGAATACCATCAAGCCCACCTTCTTCAATTCATCTGATTTCTTAACAAGATGGAACACCGTAGGTTTCTTCCCACTAAAGAGGATCTTAAACAATATTGTCAATACAACTAATCAGAAACTCCAACGTAGGTCAAATTGTCAAAGAGCAGATTGAACACGGCCAATGCATATAAAAGAATTCTCGACCAGTGTTAGATTAGTGGTGATGAAAGTTGTGACCAATAACAATAATCAATAAAGTAACTATCCAGATTGAGGCAATGTCGCACACAGTCTACCTATTACATTTGGCACAGGAATGCTACAACTATTTGTTCACTGGAGTCACACAACCGTAATCTCCTACCATTATTTAGCAATTTCGAATCACCCAATGGCAGATTAGAATTCAATATAAAACTATATTACATTAATCCAGTAATGCTAATAATTCATGTGTGATTGGGTCTAAACATTTGAATGCAAACCAAAGCAAAAAAATTATCTCCTGTTATTCATATGGCTTCAGAAACTCCAAATTTGTGTCCATATTGCCGCGTGGAGATCATTTGATAAACAATTATATATTCTACACTTTCAAAGAATAAAATAATGTGAATGATAGCTGTGGGCATGCAAAGAAATGCCCAGATCTGTCAGAATCGTTGGAGGTAGAAACCACGATCCATTATATGCGCAGGCACATGGATATACAAATTGCCTCCAAGACGTGAAGAATTCACCTCATTTCTATGCAGCAGGTCTGCAACCGATTGATGGAAAACATTTTTCAATGAGAAATGAATCTCATTTGGACACAACCTCAGACCTCTGATCGCTCTGATACCAAATATTGGGACAGCAATATTGTCACACAGAAAAAATAAATTGATATTGTATTCGACACTCCTTGAACTACAATCACAGGCTAATATATAGCCATATCAATAGGAAAACTGACTTCCTATAAAATAGGAAACTACAACACACCCGAATATATATTGTTATATATTTTTTATAACAATATATATAAAACTAACATTTGTATTTAATGAATACAGAAATAATGTAAACATTAATATTAGTTTCCTAACAGGAATAACTTGCAATCTGAAGTGTCTTCTCTTGGTTTTGTTCATCTCTGGAGGGCATAGGATTGTTTGTAATAAGTGCACTATGTCTTGGGTCTAGCAAGGAGTGAGTACACCATAATTCTCTTCTTGAACACCTCTTTGATCTTGGTTGTCTTGCAACGCCAAAACAACATCCTTCCCATTGCTTACTTCCATTGATTTGCTCAAGACCAGCTACTTAGACAATCCCTTTCCTCATACCATCTTAGTGACTTTGATCTCAATGTCATACTCCTCGACACAAGTAATCCACCATGCACATTTTTCATTTAGGTCTTTGTTGAGGAGGAAGTCCTTAACTCCCACATGAGAAACCAACAGTTGAACCTTTTTGTTTGAAACTACATGCTTAAATTTATTTAAGATCCTAATTGCTGCAAGAACATGCTTCTCAATGAAGGAATACCTCACCTCATAGTCTTCCAAGCTTTGGCTAAAGAAGGCAATTGGCTGCTCTGCATTTTCTTTGTTATATTGTACTAAAATTGTAGAAATTGTATCATCACCTCCAAATGCATAAAGGATAAAATATTTAGAGAAATCTAGGTTAATAAGAGTTGGATCTTGTGAGATAGCCTCTTTGATTGCCTCAAAACTTGCCTTACCTTCATCTATCCATTTGAAAGCCATACTTTTCTTCAACCTCATAGTTATTGGCTTGACAAGGGATGCAAAGTCTGGAACAAACCTTCGGACAAAATTGATTCTTCCCAAGAAAATTTGAAGGGCCTTCTTGTGACTTGGTAATGGTAGTGCTTTTATTGCTTCTACCCTCTCTGGATCAATTTCTAATCCCTCTTTGGAAACAATGTGGCCTAGGAGCTTTCCTTCATGAGCTAGGAAAATACATTTTTTGGGATTCAAGGATACCCCCAAATCTTCTACATCTTTGGAACACTTGTCTCAAATGAAAAAGGTGATTTGCTGCACTTTTAGAAAATATAATAATATCATCTAGGTATATCAGCACTTATTTTTTTATCAATCTGTTGAACACCATATCCATTGCCCAAATAGCATTTTCCTATATGCATAGGTTCACCATTTGATGGTGAAGGCTGTTTTGAACTGATCATCCTCCTTTATCATGATCTAATTATACCTTGAATAACCATCTAGCAATGAAAACCTCTCGGAGCCAGCAACAACTTGCAGAATCTGCTCCATAGAAGGAAGTGGGTAATGATCCTTGAGGGATGCTCTATTCAAAACTCTAAATTCTACACACAATCTAATTTCTCCACTCTTCTTTCTAACTGGAACCAAGTTTTCAACCTAGCTTGAATGCTTGATGGGAAATATGATACTTTCCTCTATTAACTTATTCAATTCCTTCTTCATGAGAGGATCCATGTGTGGATTGACCAGTCTTTGTTTTTGCCTGGTGAGTTTAGCACTTGGATCTAATTCAATTGTGTGTTGAGCTAGCTTGGGACTGAAACCTCTCAAGTCTTCATAGCTACAAGCAAATATATCCGGGGACTCTTGGCAAAGTTGCATGAACTCATACCTTTCTTGCTTGGTTGCCACTTTACCAATTTAAAGTGATTTGCCTTCTCCCACTGGGATGGGCACTGAATATTCTCCCTTGACTTAGATGTTTGCTTTCTCCTTCCTAAATTGATCATTAGGATTAAAGATGGAATCCAAAGTGACAATTCCTTTTGGCAGTTTGTTGGTTCCCAACTATACCACTTGATCACCATATTGCTGTTCTAACTTTTCCTGATTTTTGGAAGAAAACTTAGCTTCTTCTTACTAGAAATTTATGATTTTTTGGTCACTTTCAAACACTTTCCAACTTACATTATAGTCTAGCACTAATGGCCTTACAACCACATGAATGTTTGGTTACACTTTATCTTCCTTGATACTCTCCACAACATCAAAGGCTACTCCAACTGCTGCAAGCCTATCAGTAGCTTGGTTTTCTTTCCTAGGGATGGAGTTGATGCCAAAGCCTTCAAAATCCTCAATGAGGTCCCACACCCTATTCTTATAACTCTTGATCAAGTCATTTTTGGCAGCATGTTGTCCTTTAACTTGATTAACAATCAGCTCATTCTCACCAAAGACTTGTAAGTTTTTGATACCTCTCTTTTTTGACCAATGTAACCCTTGTATCAAAGCTTCATATTCAGTAGTGTTGTTAGAACATGCAAACTGAAATCTAAAAGTTGAATAATACTTAATGCCTTGAGGTGAAATAAGCATAGCTCCCCCGTGCACCTTTTCTACTTCTTGATCCATCAAAGAATAGCTATCATACCTCATTATCATCTTTATGGTTTGTCTTGGTGATGCTAGGAATAGGCTGATTTTCTTCATGCATGCAATAAACTCCTAGTTTAGATTCCTCTATTTCCTTGTAGAGATCAAAATCATGTGCCTTGCTTGCCCATTCATCAAGATTCAAATCTAGGATACTTCCAACTTTGGTGTCAGCTTCATCAATTCCTGGATAATCCTCTTGATCAAATGTTGAATAGTTGGCATTGATTGGGCTTGGAGTATGAGGCTCAATGTGAAAGTTTGCAATAAATTTATACCTAATTATGGCCTTGGTTCCATATCTGGTCTGAAACAACATGTGTGACCAATCAATAGATAAATAACCTCCAATTCTAACTATGAAATCCCTTGACAAACATAGGGTAAAGAGTGTTGGTAAATCTATCGCTGACACATCTTTAAAATAGTGACATTGGTACATGCATGAAAAGTGAGGCTCAAATATTTAATTACCCCAACTGTTGTTACTGATGTCCCATCCAATTGTACCACCCCTTTGGATATGACTTCATATTGCAAGCCCAATTGATCAGCTATTTGCTTGGGCATCACAGAACTACTTGTCCCAGAATCAATCATACAATTGTGTACTAGTTTATCCCCAATGATCAATGAAACATAGTATGGAGGGGGTTTCAAAACTTTACCTTGCTATCCTCCAAGCTTCCCCTCAGGCTGAGTAGCATTTATGAGTACCTTCTCTTGCATATGAGCTTGCTGATTTGAAGTTGACCAATTCTTCATGGAAGCTTGTAGTAGATACCTTTTTCCTGGGATGGATAGTTATTCCCACATAGATATATTCATGTTTGTCTTCTTCATTTATTCAATGATGTTAAATGGGGATGAAACATCTCTTTCCTGCCCCTTAACCTGCACACTCTTTTCTTGCACATGGGCTGCAACAGCTAGCATTTGAGCTGGTCTAGAAGGTGGCTTGGGTTGTCCTTGTACATTTGGAACTGCATTTTGTTTCCCAACACTTTGTTGAGTGATGGAAGGTTGTGGATCACCTAGAGCTAATGATTTCCCTTCACCAATATTCCTCTTCTTTAACTGTGTGTTAGCTGCTACATTCTGAGGAATTATTTGATTCATACCACAAAAATCTTCAGCCTGCCAATTCACAAGTGTAGTATCATTTGGAGTTGTATTTTGTTGAGATGTTCCTTATTGTTGGTTTGTTTCTTGACTCACCTCACTCTCTACGCCAGTTGTTGTCACCATCAAAGCTTGGTTCAAAGCACCATTGAAGCACACAGACTGGTTGTGAGGCTCATTGCATGCGAAACACCAATCATACTTTTGAGCTACATTATTTTGCATTGGCACTAAGACTTTATAGGTAGAGACTTTAGAGGTAGATGCGACATTGGGGTTATAGGGCTGAAATGGTCTATTGGCAGGAGGCCTTACTTGATTTTGATTTACAACTAGATTGGATGGCCTATTAGGCTGATATGGTTGCCTATTAGGCTGAGTTTGAGACTGATAAGAAGGTCTAAACTTTGGTCTTGTTGCCTCTTGAGTGTAACTAGCTCATTGCCTAAATTTTGTAATTGTTTCATGACCTCTTGAAGTTCATTTAAGGCACTAGAGGATGAATTAGAAGTTTCATTTGAACTCTGATTTCTAGGAGTGGGAATAGGAGCTAAAGTAGGTGCTTGACTAGTGCTTGGGTTTTCCAAGTTTGGATATAAGGGCATGGGAGGCCTAGGAGCCAGTTTACCAGCTTGGATTAAACAATTCTCATCCCTAATGGAAATGTTATAAGCTGCAGGTATATTTACACCTCCCATGGATTGGATTAACATAGAAATATCAGAATTTAAAGCTTTGAGATAGTATAAGAAAGCACCTTCGGATATTGGCCTTACTGTCACTGGGATTCTATCCCATGTCCTTTGAAATCTAAAATTGAAGTCTGTTAGCTACTCATTGGGAGCTCTCTTAATAGTTGTTAGTTATTCCAATAGAGACAAATTATCTCCCTTTTCTCCAAACTACTCATGGAGAGCTATGCAAAACTAATTCCAATTTTGGATAGAGCCAGCCCCAAGGCTCCTAAACCATTGCAAGGCTTTCCCTTTGAATGAAGATGCCAAAAATTTGACAGTAATTTTCATCTCAACAATCTCATGGATTGCACAAACATTAGCAATATCTTTGACATGATCACCAGGAGTGGTCTGATTTTCTCCAGTAAAGTATGGAATGTTCTTCAATACTACAACTGGAACTAGGTTTTGTGCATTGAAAGCAAGTGGGTTTCTGCCAGTGAAGTTGACATAAGGGTTGTGTTGTTCCATTTTGATTGGCTTGAGAACCCTTGTTGATTGGGTGAAAGGTCTACTAGGTGGAGGAGTTGATAGAGTTCTATTTGGTGGAGATGGATACCTTTGAATTATTCTTCCCATTTCTCTTCTTCCTAGGGATAACTACAGATACTCAGACAATCCCTCTTCTTTGGCCCTTAATCTTGTTTAGATCCTTCTCATGAATCTTAAGACCTAGACTATTGAAACTAGTTGATTTATCCCCTTGGAGTCACTAGATGTGCAAATTAGGGCTCTTTTTAAGCAAGAAACTTACAACAAATGCACATCAACTTTGTTGTGATGAAGATGAAGACCTCTAAGGTCTCACTGGGAATGCCAAAACTATTAGGGAAAATTCACAGCACCCCTGGATGTTTTCTCATATTTCTAGTTTGATAATGGGCATCTAGTGTGATTGCACAACATGGAATCTTTTCCCCAAGTGTAGGACTTGCAGAAATGGGGAAAAACTCTCCAGATTAAAGGCTAGTTCCCATACTCCTCTGATTAGATGTATGCATGAAATTTGCAGAGGTTTAACTCAAGATCCTACTCTAATTTCTGCCAAGGAGACAAGGATAGAAGAGAAAAATAAACTAACAAGGTGATACACCAAAGGAGTGGTGAACATCTATTTCTACAGATTGACACAGATTATAAAAATGCAACACAAATCATGCACAATTGCTAAAATTGTAATGAAGGATCTGGATAGAGAAAACAACACAAGAAAGGTTTGAAAACTCATTCACAGAGCTTGCATTGTCATTTCCATTTAAAATACCATGCATTACAACAACAAGGAGGTAAAAAACATGTTGTAGTCCTAAAAAAGGTTTGATATTCCACAAATCCACTTGCCAGGGTGAAGGAGGGAGCTTGCAGAACATAAAAAAATGTCCAACCCTTTACAAATGAGCCAAATCTAGCTTTTAAAAATGAAAACCTGAGTTCAGGAAGAAGAAACAAGGGAAAAATGAAATGAATGATTCAACCACTGACCAAATCCATCAAAATAACATGGGTACCCTTAAAAGTTCATTCCCAAAGATTTTCAACCATGCTGGAGAAGAATGGAAGCCATACTGCATTAAAAATGGTGGTTGAATGTCAATTCTACTCTTTTCCCCATGCCAGAGGTGTTTTCTCATTTTTCTCTCACTAAAATTCACCGAAAAACAAAATTTAAGGTTCCATCATGTAGAGGACATTAATATATTTCCAATGACACCAAAATCGAGAAAATATGAGCTCTGGATCGAAAGATATGCCCCTCTGAACATTTAGGGAAAAAATCTAGTCGGTGGGCTGAAACCCTAAAATTTTCCCCTTTTTTGAATTTGGGAAAAATTCCCTAAAAATCTTTGTGCCCCGCCACTTTGCTACCACGTGTCGCATTCCCATTGGTCCACGGGTTTAAATGGCCATTCTACACCTTTTTGAATTTTGGAAAAATTCCAAAATTCCTCCACGCCCCGCCACTTCACTGCCATGTTCCATCCTTTGATTTGGCGTGGGCCTGAATCAATTCTCTTTCGTCTGCGGGCCCGCAAGAAAAAATATTCCATTGTGCCATTTTTAACACTTTGGAAAAATTTCCAAATTCTCCCCGTGCATCTGACCTCTGCCATGAATAGGACACGTGGCATCCTTTGATTTGGTGCAGGGTTTAAACAAAATTTCCATTTTCCCTTTGGTGGGCCCGCGGGCCAATATTTTCCTTTGCGCCATTTTTAACACTTTGGCGAAATGCCAAAATTTACTCCACCTCTTTGAATCCCACCGGTTCGATGGAAACATGGCACATTTTGATTTGGTGTGGGCCTTAATCAACTTTCTTTCCTTTGTGGGCCCATAGGAAAAAAATTTCCTTTGCACCCTCGCCGCTTCCATGGAAAAATTTTCAACTTAACCCCCGCCGGTCTGATTTCTGCCGACACATGTCGCTTCCTCATTCGTTCGTGGGTTCAAATCATTTCCTTTCCTTCTCCTTGGCAGGCATGCGGGAAAAATTTTCCCTTTGCGCCCCCGCCACTTCCATGGCAAATTTTTCAACTTGCCTCCACCGACCTGCCATTCGGTCGGCACGTGGCACATTCCTATCGGTTGCGGACCTTCCCGAGGAAAATTTCCCCCAAAAAATCCACCGAGCCATACTTGCAAAATACAAGGAGTTAGAAGGAAAAATTTACCTTTCTGGAAAGGTGAGAAAATTATCTATCTGATGAAGTGATTTCTAGATAATTTTGATTGCCTGAAAAGTGGAAAAATTTGACTGAGGCACAAGGAAGGAAGGAATGAAAGAAAGTCAAAAATAAGTAAGGGGATTATTTTGGATAACATGTCTTACATAATACAAAGGAATAAAAGATACATATGAGCACGTCCATATGTGTAAGATACTATGGCACATGAAGGGTATTAAAGCTCCAGAGTGCAAGGCAAGTCAGTTTTTAATTACATTACAAGGGCACGTGCATAGTTGGTACAAGAAATTTGATCTGGACCAGACTTGTGTAGATTATACCACGTTGTAGGATGCCTTCTAGAAAGAATTTTATATACATGAATTTGAGTAGAAGAGTATCAGCAACTTAAAGGACGTCAAGAAGGGTACAAATGAGAGTGTTCAGGAATATGATGCACATTTCAAAACCCTTTTGTCTAAGTTATCTTATGAAATTCACCCGAGTCAGCATGCTCAATGGTTCATTGGAGGACTAATCACACCTTTCATAAGGGCACTCTCACAAAAGACTTATACAGATACGCGTGAGGTAATTGAAGCGGATGTGTGTTGAGGTAGTTAGAATTATAGACATAAGAGTGAGACCATTTTTGGAGGCCCAGATTGTAGTTATGGCTAAACAACTAGAGAATTTGTCAACTAACTCAACACATGAGATGCGCAATAGAAATTGGTGCACAAATTGTGAAGTAGAGGGGCATACTAAGGATAGTTGAACTCGTAAATCAGTGTGTGCCATGTTGTTAGACTATGATATTTTTCACTTGGATCATAATTCAAGTAGGTTCCCATTAATGCAACGTGCGATAAGAAAGAATGTGTCTTGATAATGTAAGATTTACAGGTCTACCACTCATGATACTAAGAATTGCAGGTTGATTGATCAAATTCACGATGTCGTTGATACTGGTGTACATCATACCAGTGTTGCAAATAATTCAAAGGAAAAAGGTGAGCATCATGATCATGATCACAATGAAGGGCACTCTAATTGGGTTCGATGTAGGGGTCAAGGTTATGATGGTGGATTCAGAGGCTGAGGTCGTGGTGGTGGAAGGAGTGAATTTTAGAAAGGAACATCTTATACATACGGATCTCTTAATAATTACAAATGCGATTTCCCTCAAAAAATTATTTTTCTTTTTGCGGAAAGAATCGTAACCATGAAGAATGTTCAGACTTGTATGAACACCTGAGTAAGAATCACAAGTAGGACAAGGGTGTGGGAATGGTTAGGGTGCAGCATGCTATGAAAGATCAATGGATGTCAAAGTTAGTGCATGATCCTAAGTTGGTACCTATGAAGATCACTATGCATGCTGAGGTTGCATGTGTAAGTTCTAAAGTATAATTTTTCCATTACAAAGGAGGATTTGCTACATGCCAAGTATCTAGAACCTATGCATTAGAAGGAAGTTTATCAAAAAACCATGCAGGTGATTAGGAATTTAAAGGGTGAGATATAATTTTTAAAAGAATAATCATGGAAGTTAGAGTGTAAGAAAGTAGTTGAGCTCCATCAAATGGATTTTAATGATTTAAAGGAGGTTTGCAAGATGCTATGACAAGAGAACATCATCCCTTTATTGGGGGAATGGTTAAAGTGAAACACCCCATGTGCTAGAATTGAGGTTGAAAGATAGATTTTACATGCTAACCTTCCTCCTCATAGTTTGGATTATGATAAAGAGATTACCCTGAATGTTGTTGTTGATGGTTGGATTTTGAGTAACATTTTGATTGACACAGTGTAGACACAAATATTGCACATTAGACAATATTTAGTTTGGTTTTATACTACTGTTTAGAAGGTTCTCAAGTGTACAAAGTACTAATTAATCCCACATTTTTCCCATATTTATTTTATATTTTATTTCATATTTCTCGTGTATTTTACGATACCTATCAACCCATTTTGAAACTTCCCCAACATTCTAGCCCTAAATCAGGATGCCCCAGCTTGTACGAGGGTGCCCCGGTCTATGCACAATATCTTTTGCTTCTTTTAAGGTCGCTTTTAGTTGTTGGTCATCCTTATCTTCTTCTCAATCGGCCTCGTCAAGATTGATTATGAAATTAAACTTGAAATCCCTATAAATATAAAGTTATAAGACCATGATGAGGGTTCTAGGTCTTTGCATCTTATCACTACTATCACTCCACCTAGGGTTGCATTTATTACATCACTTGCATCCACATAGTACCTTACATTCAAGAAGGAATTCTACATCACACACATTATTAGAGGAGGAGGGATTTTATTAATTTTATTCTACTATCTACATCTTATATAGCTACTATAGCTCATTATTTCAAAAAGAGCAACTGACACGAGAGCACCTAGGATATGACACACACACACACACACACACACACACACATTAGAACTACATCTGGGTCTGAAATGTAGTGTAGTACTCAGCAATAAGTCCACCAGTTTGGTAGTTGAGGTCATTCCAACACCTTCTTCTTCTTCATGTTCAGAGTATCATACAAATTATCTAGTGAATCCAGTGTGACAGATAAACAAGGTTACAAGTTGTGACACTACCGAACACAAATCTTGACCATTTCCATAGTTCACAAGACCCATAATCCAAACTAAGGAGCCATAGGGCACCGTAGTACACTACCAGGTGCATGTGTCACTTCAAACAGTCCAAATATACCCTCTGCAGGGCCTCTAAGTGTTCATCTACACTGTCGAGTTCTAGTTCTAGATCTGCGACAACCTGTGACAACTGCCGTCAATCAGGTAAGTCATTTCCCTTTCCCCTCTTACACATTAGGGTTTTAATTTCACTTATAATGGTTTATTTTTATTTATTGTATATTTATTTACATTATTTAATGTTTTTATATATATTTTTATTGCTCCTACTTAGATTAACTAGTTTTACTATTACCTATCATATTAGGTCCCTAGTTCAATAATTAGTTGATCACACAGGTGCCGAAGTGAATGTACTCACTTTGGACACATGGATTCAGATGGGTAGACCACTGTTGAATCCATCTTTGAATGTTTTATTCATGGCAAACAGGACTAAAGCCATGTCTATTAGAGTTTTGAAGGATGCATCTATTACTATACAGGGGGCCAAGTTCACTGGGGACTTTGAAGTCTTGACACTTATAGAGGCTGACATTTTTCCTACATTACTTGGTCACCCTTAGTGTTATGTAAAAAATGTTTATTTGTGTTTCAATAAGGGTTACATCAGTTTTGAGAACAAGGAAGAGAACATCATTATTCCTGTAGAAGATGAAAAAGATGCACCTTATGTAAAGCCCTTAAGCGAAAAGGATTTAAACCAAATTTATGTGTGCTCCATTAGAAACCAAAAAGTACTTGATCCATCAAAGGAATGAGTTCTCCAGTGGGATGATGCAAATTCCATGAGTGATAATATAAGTGTTGCATGTGACAACTGGGCACATGAAACTTATGAGATGGTTGGGTACGAAGTAAGAAGTGCATTTACATGCGTAAGTAGGTCACGTTGTGCTCAGTGTTTAGGTAGAAACTAGGTACCAAGGTACACTAACAAAGGAAATCCTAAAGTATTCCTATGTGCTATTGAAGTTCAGTGGATAGATTAGGTGGAAAGAAGGATTTTTCTAGTTTATACTCTGCATGGGACAACAATGCACTAGTGGATGGTTCATAGGGATAATATTTTGAAGTGGAAAGAAGTGAGAATTTCTTTCTCTACTAGATTTCTCAGGAAAAATGTGCCTACTTAGATCTATGAATTTCATGGTAAGGATCTTGTTCAGCATAACATTTAGTAGTGTTAGAGAATCTGGATAGAGGGTCCAGAATATTTACCACCTTGATGTGGGTGCAAAATCTCTATTACACCTTGAGAGGCTACACATGCATATGGTATGTCTATGATGAGTTGAATAGATAAAATAGAAATTGGCAAGAGATGACTGTAGATATGATTAAGACCTTTGACTATTTTTCCACTAAACCTCTAGTGAATGAAGCATTACAGGTTATGAAGAACTTGACTATGGGAGATAGTGCAAAGGCTAGGGCACATATTTAGGAATTACTAGGTGACTCAAACCTAGAGGTGCGCTTTGAAGAAGAAGAGACAAATTCAAAACAACTCATGCGCTCTTGCCTAGAAAGAGAAAAGGGTAAGATGGTCTATATAATTGATGATGAAGAAATGAAAAATATGGATGTTGAGCATATAGAGGGTACATGTGAGGTCTTAGACAGTGAAGATGAGAATGCACGCACCTACCATGAGCCTATGAAAACTAATAAGGTCAACATTCGGACAGATGTTGAAACTAAGAAGGCCATCACTAGAGATTATTGTTCTAACTCTAAGGTTGCTAAGATAATTGAGTTGTTGCATGACTTCTAGGACTTGTTCCCTATGGGCTATCATGAATTGAAACGAGTGTATTAATCTTTAGGTGAGATGATAATAAATCTAAAGGAAGGTACACACCCAATTAGGAAGAGGCCTTATAGGATGAATCGTAGCCTATGCATCAAGTGGAAAGAATAAATTGACAAGATGTTGAATTTTGGAATCATTGAGCCCATAGAAGAATAAGAGTGGGTTAGCTCTATGGTGATTAAAATTAAGAAACATGGAAGAATAATGATTTTTTAGATTACATGGAGTTGAATGTTGCATGTGTAATTGATCCCTTGCCCATATCATTTACTGAAGAAATCTTGGAAGGCATTGTAGGGCACGAAATCTACTCCTTCATTGATGTATTTTTTGGATATCGTCAGGTGAGGATAGATAAAGAAGATCAAGAAAATAAAAATTTCACCACATAATGGGGAATATTTTCATACATGGTTATGCCCTTTAGATTAAAGAATGCACCTACAGTGTTTTCGAGCATTGTTGTGTAGGCATTCAGGACTTTATTCATAAATTCTTGTAGGTTTATCTAGATGATTGGACAATCTATGGGCTCTTGAAGGATCACTATGATAATTTAAAGCTTATGTTTGAGAGATGCCAATAGTTGAGCATCTCTTTAAACATTAAGAAGTTTTTTTTGCTACACCTTTTAGGACTTTTCTTGGTCATATCATTTGTAAAGAAGGCTTGTTAGTGGAACCTGCTAAAGTTACTGTTATTTTGGGCTTAAAGGAACCTACTAACTAGAGTGAGGTGCGTAGATTCTTAGGGCACACAGGATATTACAGGAAGTTTATTAAAGGTTACGCCAAGATCAACGCATCCTTAGAATATCTATTGAAGAGTAAAGGCAAGTTCCACTGGGGTGAGACGCAAGAACGTGTGTTTGAGACACTGAAGGAAAGGCTTACTACAGTGCCTATTTTGAGATTTCCTTCATGGACTAAGAATTTTCATGTGCATGTGGAAGCCTCTAGCATGACCATTAGCACGATATTGTCCCCACCTATGGAAGGTATTATTTATCATCCTATTTACTTTGCAAGCAGGAAGTTAACTCTAGCAGAAAAAAATTACACTACTATAGAGCGCGAAGCCTTTTCCATGATCTATGCACTGCATAAATTTAGACAGTACTTGTTGGTGACACCCTTTATATTTTATATAGATCATATGGCATTAAAGTACTTGGTGAACAATCCCATTTTCTACGGGTGCATATGCCATTGGATTTTTTTGTTTCAGGAGTTTGATTTTATAGTGGTGGTTAAGCCAGGAAAGAGTAATTCTAGACCAGATCATTTATTAGGGATTAATACAGGTGAGGACACTCAAAGTATTGAGGACACAATGTCAGATGCACAACTATTTAGATTGAACCACGTGCCCTATGACTTAGAGGAAATTGTTTTCATTTTGTGAACTGGTGTGGCACCTAAGGGGATGAAGGCTTTCAAGAAGAAAACACTTGCCATCCACGTCACACCTTACATGTTGATTAGTGGAGACTTATACAAAATAGGTTGGGATGAAGTTTTAAACCAATGCATACTTGAACATGAGTAGGAAGATATTATGGAGGAGGCTCATGGCAGTATTATAGGTGGACATTATGCAGGAGATGCTAATGTGTGCAATATTTTATTGGTTGGCTTGTGGTGTGAAACATTATATAAGGATTGTAAATAATATTGTAAGTCATGTGACCACTGTCAGTGCCTTGGAAGGCTTGGGCAAAGAGATGAAATTCCTTTAAGGCTGATTTCTAGTGCATAACCTTTTGAAAAATGGGAAATTGACTTTGTGGGTCCTATTTCCCCACCCATGTGTAGGATTGATTCATGCTACATCATAACTTGTACATATTATCTTACAAGGTGGGAAGAGGTGGCACCTACAAAGGATGCACAGAAACTATGATAGTAAGGTTTATGTGGGAAAATATTATCAGAAGGTAAGGGTGCCCAATGAGTTTGACAAGTGATAGGGATGCTCCTTTTATTAATGAGACCATCAAGATATTACTGGCAGAAGTAATGGTGGAAAACCATAAAATAACACCTTATCACCCTTAGGCTAATGGAACTACTGAGGCTTTCAACAATATAATTAGCCACACATTGACTAAAATTTGTGATGTTGGAAGGACTGGGATGATAAATTCTCTGGTGTACTTTGGGTGTATAGAACAACTTATAAGAGGTTTAATAAGGCCACACCCTTTTAATTGGTGTTTGGCACAGAGGTTGTTCTACCAGTGGAGTTCATGTTACCTTCCCTATTTATTATGCACATAAGAGGTTTGGTTGATGAGCATGTACTTGAAGAGTGCATTGAAAAACTTATGCAGTTGGATGAAAGGCACGTCATTACCCGATGGATTCAGAAGATAGAAAAATCCAGGAAGAAAGCATGGCATGATAGGCATATTAAAGATAAGAAGCTTGAAGTTAAGTAGATGGTTCTTATTTATGAATTTAATTTTTTGTACCACCCTAGAAAGCTTAAGGTGCATTAGTTGGGACCGTATGTTATAACTTATATAATTGATTTAGGTGCTTGCTAGCTAGAGGCGCCATATGGAACACGGTTATTTTGTTACTTGAACAGGAGTAGGCTGAAGCCCTACCATAAATAATTCTTCTTGGTGTTTGTAATAAGGAAATATTTCCACTTAGCTTAGATTTCCTTAATGCATCTCCTTTATATGTTTTTCCTTTATCATTGTTATGCTTTGTCAATTTAGTTCATTTTTTATGTAATCAGTGCACTTACATGCCAACAGCTAATTACTATCTATTAAATCCATGCGCAGAGGAACGCACATACCTTTAGTGTGGGTTGGAGTGTATACAAGATACATGGACCAGATCTGAATGTCCTCTAAAGAATGGGTATGCATAGAGAAATATTATGCAGGTGTTTGAAATAAAGGTGCAGATAGAAAAATATTGTTCATGAATGAAGACCACTTGTAAAGGCATGGAGGCACATTATAACACAAGGTAGGATCCAACGGTGGGAACTAATTAGTAGAAGGCATAGTGGATAGGTACTTGGGTGCATGGAGGAACGCAAAAGGATTTATGTGGCTAAGAAGTAGTGTACATTCCAAAATGTTATGACTGTGGCACGGAAAAATCAGCACAGAGAAAGGAAAGAAATGTCAAGTTAATGTTAATTACAGTGGTAGGTGAAGAGCAATAAATGTGGAAATGTTTTGAAAATATATATAAGGTGGTGTTTTGAAATCATTTTTACCTTTCCAATCAAGATAATTCGAGTGAGTTTTTTATGAGTGGGCTAGTGAACAAGTTGTAAAGTGCAGAGAGCTACGCACCAATTGAATTTATCAGATTTACGCACCAAGGTGATTACTGCTCCATTTGGAGAAGTGTTTGAGAAAAGCAGAGTCATACGAGGAATAAAATTGACTGCTAGGGTTTGGAATTGAGCTAGGGTACATATTTTTGAGCTAGGGCATGTAGGGTTAAGTTTTACAGCTCGAATTAGTTAAAATAACACACCTTTATAGTTGATATGTCACTGAAAAGAGCACCTAGAGTGGCTACAAGGGGAAAGAAGTGAAGGGAAATCGAGGTCAAAGTTAATGACACCCCTGAAATCCATTTTTCTGAGATGTATTTTTTATCTAATTTCTATTTCCAACTAAGATTAGATAACAAGCACATTCCTGCTTAATCAAAGTTCCCGCAGTTTCAAATCTCCCCAGGAGTCAAGCCTTCAGAAATATAGCCAAATCCACAATTAAATCCAAGATCGGGACATGCCAAACTCAAAAGGAAGCCACGATCCCACATGTAGTGCCAAATTTCAACTTGGTGCGAGTTCCAAGGAACAAAGGAAGGGGAAGCTTTGGATCCCCATGAGGCTTCCATGTGGAGTCAATTATGGATAACCCACCCAAAATAAAAGTCTTCACAATAATATACGACCAGCTCATTGCTTACCCAAAGGACATCAACCTGATCATGAATAAATCTAGGTGTCAACCCCACGCACCCCCAGGATCTACAATGAAGGTAGGGACCCTAGAGAAGCGTTTGGCCTCCACGTAGATTTCATCAAATCAGCTCCAAGATTGAGGCAGATTGTTAAAAGATTGGCCATAAGCCAACATCCACGTAGGGGGAGTTATGACACCTATCTAAAAGGTTTAAATATTTAGATTTTTGTAAAGATTAAAGGCAAAGGGTCATTCAACTAGTATTTTTAGGGATGAAGTTAATGCGTAGTTCTGTGTGAAGAGTGCGAACCTGGGGATACTTAATTTGTTCACTTGCATTCAATGTGTCATTCTCATAAAAATAACATAGATATGTTCCACTTGAATCATGAGCTTAGGACCCAATGCATAAGCAATTAAAGATCAGAATCTGTAATAATGGTTTGGAAGAATAAGTTCGCTCTAAGGGATTCGGTTGCAAAAGGTTAAAGAGATGCATTAAATAGGCATGGCTCTCACTCTTTAAAGTAAACATAATGGGAAAGTGTGACAAATATCTCAAAAAAATCTATTTCTGTAACTTCGCACCATTTATTGTATTTAAGAAAAATTTCAAGAAGGGTATCTCACGCCCTTCTCCTCCTGTATATTGAACCGAAGGATTCAAAATGAGGGAGACACTTCTGGAGTTAGTTTTTTCTTCTGTCTCAGTTCTTCTTCTATAAAATGAAAGAGGTTGGACCTTTTGGCCTTCTTTATGAGCTTGTAATCACATTTTTCCTCTTATCTATTGTAATATTGTGCACAATATTTGGAGTAATATAATATGCCCTGTGATGCGTTCTATCCATCCTTTGCGGAATCTATGTTATCTCTGATAGCCTTTATTTAGATATAGACAATTGTGTGTTTCGGTGTTATTTCTATCTTTAGAAGTTGTGCTTGGATAAGTTTTGAGTAGTATTTTTGTGTGGATCATGTCTGGTATGTGGTGCATCTTTTCCACCCTTTTCATTTCCCACCTTTCTCTCTATTTCAGCTAGTCACGTTACGAATTAACTCTTTCACTTTTCGGCACATCGCCCCCATCAAGTTTAAATATTATTTCATTTTCTCGGACCCTCAACTCATACAACAGAGAAGATCCAACTTCTTTGAAATCTGGAGGTCACCTTAGGGTGCACATCCCACTAACCTAAGGTTTCCTACGACTTTGACGGTTTATCTGCCAAGGATGATCATCAAAAATTTTCCTGACACGCCCGATGGGACAGTTCAAAGCATCCTATCATTTCATTTCAACAATTTGGTGTGTTCTTGGTGAGATTCAACCTATGGAGGAACATAAAAATCACATCTGGTGACTCTACATGATCCAAACAACCCATTCTCTAAATTTTCATACCTTTCTTTCATCCATCTCTATTCGTCTTTATTTCCACATCTCTCATTTTTCTTCATTCTATGAAGTTATGCAACCATGACTTCGTTCCCACAATGGTATTCTCACTTTCAGCAGTACAATCATTCTCTAATGAGCTTCATAACTCCTCCAAACCAGTAGTGTGATCAGATCTAGAGCCGCTATGCTTACCCAAATGAGCAAATGCAAAACCAATTTGGCTATGGAGCCTATCGAGAACACAAGTATGCATATGATAACAACAGTCAAATGGAGGATGTTGATCTACTAGAGAGACTCCAAAGAATGGAGGTTGGTATGGTTCAAACTCGTGCTATGACACAAATGAAGGCATCTAGGATTGGCTATAGGGCATCTTGTCCATGGGAAGGCCATTTTCCAAGACACTATAGCCCACAAGAAAAGCTTGATTTCTTGGATGAAATGTTGCCCTGACTTACACAATGAATCAAGGGTATTGAAACATACGAGAAAAGTATGAGACAACCTTATCAAGGGGTAGCTCAATCACCATCTCTTTATTCTTCTTTCTCTCATTCACAATCTTATTATATGTTGCTCCAAATGTTGAGTTCCCTTCCCCATTTCCTAGTCTTCCATCCCATCTTGATTCTTCTGCCTTTTTCCCTTCACAACAGTCACTCCCTCCATGTAAATGATAAGTTCCATTTTCTTCTCCACCACAAATGGTTACAAATATTATGGTAAACCAGTCCAGCCCTCCTCTTGTTGTCTCAATTATATCTGGGGAAGAAAGCAGTATTAAAAATAGTCATGAAGAAATAGCTGAAGATTGGAAAATATGGGCTCATATTTTTGGGATTGATAAGATCCACTTGCTAGTTAAACCTAACATTGAGGCAGCCCCAAGCCTCTAAGAATAGGATCATGTTCAAACAAAAGAGGAAAATCTCCCTAAAGTACAATAGGCTTCAATGGAATGCAGTGACCTTCGTTGTCCTGCATGCCTATAGATTTCCTCATTGTTAGAAGTTTGCATTGAGCCACCACAATTATTATCATCAATTGTGACCAACAATGGAGAGCTTCATGTTGTGGAGGAGAACAAATCATATTTTGAATCCTTGGATGAAGAAGAGATCATTGGAAGCTTTTTGTTTTCTTTTAATGATAAAATTTTAGATTCTTCTTCTATTACATCTTTGCAAGAATCTGATTTAAAGGATGAGTTTGATCTCTCAAACTTTATGTTTGAGGAGGAATAAAAAGATGATGACAACAAGATCAAATAAATCATCATGGAAAGGGAAGTTTTGGGAGAGCAAAAATTGTTTGTAGAGGAGAAGCATCAAAAATATCAGCCTGCAAGCAATCTCCTTCTTTTAGAAAGTCTGCAAAATGGCTCCATTCATGGAATTGGGATTCAATGGAATGGGGAAATAAAACATATCATCCCATTGGTTCCTAAGGCCCCATGCCCAAGAAAATATCTAATAGCATAGGAACCAATCAAGAAGCCAATTCTAGTCATGCTCATTTCAGAGCATGAGGATGATCTTCAATACACCAAGGATCAGCTACAACACCTTTGACCAAAAGATGAACATCTTGAGGAGGTATTATTTTTATTTATTGATACCTTGGATAGAAGGGTGGAAGGTAAATTTTCACTCTTGTTACAAGCCATAACCGTTGTTAAATTGATTACATGGCTGCATTTCTAAAAAAAAAAGGAATCTATTTCTCCTGTCAGTTTCAAGTTTTGTTTAGTTTTTCAAAAATAGTTATCTTAGGAGTAAGAGTAGATTACTTTCTAAAAAATAAGTGTGTATGTGCACTCTACATGACTCATTTGAGTCATGTAGTTTTTTTCTCTTTGTATAGGCCCAAGTTTATATTACTCTATTAAGAGGCACCAGATTCCTTAAGAGGACTCTAGCTTGCAAGAGAATTTGTGGTGACATGTAGCAATTATAGTATTCACTCTAATCAAATGAAGAGCAACTAAAATTAGTTAGTAGAGTGACATTATGGATTCTTCAACTTTCTACTCTCACAAAAAAAATAAAAGAACTTCCCTTATGAGAGTAGGAAGGCATAAGGATCGACTAAACGACTATTGAGGCTTAACAACCCTTCAGACACCATGGACTAGGTTCATATTATTTCATAACAAGGCCCAAACCCAAGGGACAACAGGATATTTTGGATTCTTTCCATTTAGTAGGATAATGGTCTCCATGAATCACCAAACGGTTATATAATTTCCGCCGCCCTCTAAGATTAGATAACAAGCAGATTCCTTCTCAATCGAGGTTCCCTCAGTTTGGAATCTCACCAAGAGTCAAGCCTTTGGAAATACAGCTAAATCCATGATTTAAGCCAAGATCAAGACATGCTAAACTCAAAAGGAATCAAAAATCTCACAGAAAGTGCCAAATGTCAACTTGGCATGAGTTCTAGGAAGCAAAGGAAGTGGAAGCTTCAGAGCCCCATGAAGCTTACACATGGAGTCAACTGTGGATGACCCACCCAAAGTAAAATTCTTCACAATAATATATGGTCAGCTCATTACTTACCCAAATGATAGTGGACCAATCACACATAAGTCCAGGTGTCAGCCCTGCACACTCCTAGAAGCTACAATGAAATTAGAGACCCTAGAGAAGTGCTTGACCTCCATGCAGATTTCATTAAATCAGTTCTGAGTTTGAGGAAAATTACTAAAAGATTGGTGATAAGCCAACATCCACGTACGGGGAGTTATGACATCTATCTAAAAGGTTTAAATATTCCGATCTTTTGAAAAAATCAAAGGCAAAGGGTCATTCAGATGGTCTTTTCAGGGATGAAATTAATGCATAGTTCCATGTGTAGAGTGCAAACCTAGGGATAATTAATTTTTCACCTACATTCAAAGTGTCATTCTCATAAAAATAACATGGATATGCTCTGCTTGAATCATGAGCTCAAGAACCAATGCATAAGAAATTAAATATCCAAATATGTAATAATGATTTGGAATAATAAGTACGCTCTAAGGGAGATGGTTGCAAAATAGTTAAAGATATGGATTAAATAGGGATGGCTCTCACTCTTTAAAGAAAATATAATGGGAAAGTGTGACAAAGATCTTAAAAAATATATTTCTGTCACTTCACACCATTTATCATAATTAAAAAAGAGTTTGAGAAGGGTCTCTCACACCTTTCTCCTCCTATATATTGAACTGAAGGCTTCAAAATAAGGAGACACTTGTGGAGTTAGTTTCTTCTTCTGTCTCAGTTCTTCTTCCATAAAACGTAGGAGGCTGGAGCTTTGGCCTTCTTTTTGAGCTTGTACTGGCATTTTACCTCTTATCTATGGTAATACTGTGCATGATATTTGGAGTAAAATAATATTCCCTATGATGTTGTCTTTCCATCCTTTGCGTAATTTTTATTATCTATGTTAGCCATTATTTCAATATAGACAACTGTGTGTTTTGGTGTTATTGCTATCTTCAAAATTTGTGCTTGGATAAATTTGGAGTAGTGTTTTGTGTGGATCATCTCTAGTCTATGGTGCATCTTTTCCACCCTTTTCATTGCTCACCTTTCTCTCTATTTTAGCCAGTCATGTTACGAGTTAACTCTTTCACTTTTTGGTGCATCACCCCCATTAAGTTTAAAGATTAGTTCATTTTATCAAATCCTCAACCCATACCATAGAGAAGAGCCAACTTCTTTAAAATCTGGAAGTCACCTTAGGTCACACGTCCCACTAACCTAAGGTTTCCTATGAATTTAACGGTTCATCCATTAAGGATTGCCATCAACAGTAGTACATAGAAGGGTTTTTTAAGGGTCACGATTGGGACTCACACATTTTCCATTATAAATTCATTGACTATAATCACAGAAAAAAATAAAATAAGGATGAACTGGAAAATTTATTGGTTCTGAAGACAATAAAGAGAACAACAGATGACATGGCCATGTATGATGATGTAGGCGAGAAGTTGTTGACAAAGGTGGGAGTTTTATAGTTGTATGATCTACCCTACTTTGGAAAACCAGAGAAGTTGTACTAGTGGTTAATGAGCAAATTCCATGAGGAATTTTTCTAGTTTGTTGGGTAATGCATGAGGCTCATCACACCCTTTATTGGAAAGTTGACAGGGTTGAGGAGTTTAGGTACCAAAATTAGAAGTGATTTAACTGATAAGGAGAGTATAGAAGTGAAAAATAAGGCGTTTGGGTACATGAAAGGAGGGTACATGATGGATATCCTAAAGTTGTAGAAGTATCCAGTGATCCAGGTAGTAGCACACCTCTTGAAAAAATCAAACAATCAAGAGTGTTGGTCGCACATCAAAAAGGCCTTGCTGCATATAGCCAAGAAGATGACAAAAGGAGTGGTGTAGAACTTATCTGATTATATTGTAAGGACCATTATTGAAGAACCACATGAAGGTGAGAAAATAAGATTTTGTGCAATACTTTTGTCACTTGTTTTTGCTGAAATTGGGGTGCCCAATGGGCCAAGAGATAAAATATGGGAGTACCTAGAGGAGAAAAGATATCTTGTTAAAAGATTTGAGAAGTACACATGTGATGGATCCATGATTTTACCTTTAAAATAAAGAGCAAAAATGTGGTATGAGATCATGTGCATTGCGTTCAAAGAGGAATGGAGGATACCAAAGGAGCTTCCTATGGTATTGGGAAAACAGGTACAATTTGTAGTATATCAGCACTTCTACATCGTGTGCTTTGGTATGAAGGATGGAAAGTGGAGCCCCTGGTGCATGATCCCATATTCCTTCATAGTGATGACTTTACAGCATTTGTACATAGGTTTTTGGTCGCACGTCAGTTATTGTTCAATGCAAATAAGGTAGATTGTGACTACCACACTCTCAAGAAAACATATGTGTATCTAGGTACTTCTACATATATTGAAAAGATGATTTCAGATGATATTAATTTTAAACCTATAAGTATAGAAATTTGAAGTTGGGCATGGATCTGGTATACATATTCCTTAAGACTAGGTTAGAAAATAGAAAATATGTGGAGAATGAATTTAGGCTCCCATAACCGCCTAAAGGAAAACACACTATGGAGACACTTGAAGATGAGGATCCCATTTCACCCCTTATAGGTGAAGAGGAAGAAGAAGAGGGGAAAATAAAGAAGGAAGACAGTGATAGCCTTTTTCACAGAAAGAAACATCATACTATTGGAGATAAAATAGAACGCGAGGAAACCCCTCCACTGCAGTAGGAAGATGAAGTTTTGGATACCAAAACGATGGAGGTGGACATAGAATAGACTAATGAGGAACCTTAGTTTTAAAAAGTTATAATAAAAACAACTCATGGCTCATGACCATCATATTCCTTTAGGAGGTCACCGAGGACTACTTTTGTGAAGGTGGAACCTGAAAAAGTGTTAGGATTAGCACACTGGTTATACAGATAATATATCAGATATAATCATACATGTAAATAAAAGTGGATATTCTACAAGAATAAATATACAAAACAAGAGACATAAATCAACATCATATTTAATGTGGTTCACCCAATGTGGGCTACGTTCACCAAGAAACAAGCCAATCTATTATCCAAAGCTTTGACAAGATATACAATGAAGATTTACGATCTTTCACACGTCTCAGATGTACAATACTTTCTTTCTCTCAAGATTTTTGCTTCGTCACCAATAATTCTCTCTCTCACCAACCTTTGCAAATTATTCTTAATTCTTGTTAATACTTGTTAATACTACTTCTAAACCCTATATTTCATGCTTATAAAGTCATTTATACACTTAGGGAACTCATTCATGCATTTACAATCAATAGATGCACTTTAATGCTAAAAATAGATCTAATTCCTGAGAGTTAATTAAAACATCCTTGCACAGGTAACCGATGTTGGTTAGCCCTAACCAATAACGGTTCCTCCTTGCCTGACCGATGCTAGTCTTGGGTGACTGATGCTGGTTCCCCTTAACCAATGACGGTTACTGTGTTTTCCATCAAATTTCACATTACAAGCTAAACAAAAGTAATTGAGCTCTACAACTCAACAATATCCCACTTGGAGATTAATTAATACACCATACATGTATATCATCATTCTTAGATCCTTCCTTAGCTTTGTTTCTTTGTCTTTAAGTCTTATACTTGAATACCAACAGAAGTGGAGTGTAGCTCCAACTTCTCCTTTGTTAATGGATTTATTAGCATATCCGCAAGGTTCTTGCTCGTATGAATCTTTTCTAGATTCAACTGTCCATCCTCTAATACTAGCCATATGAAGTGATACCTCAACTTAATGTGTTTCATTCTCAAATGAAACACTGAGTTCTTTTCCAAATGAATTGCACTTTGAATTTCATTGAACAGTTTATAATTACCTTTCTTCTTTCCCAACTCTTCCGTAAACTTACTCATCCATATCATCTCCTTGTTAGAATCTATAGCTGCAACATACTCTGCCTCTGTAGTAGACAAAGCCATGACCTTCTGCAATCTTGAAATCTAGATAATTTTCATCCCACCTATTGTGAAAATATATCCAGTAGTGTTTCTCCTACCATCCAGATCTCTGGCCATATTTGAATCAACATAGCCACATAATGAAACATCTAAATCTCCATATCATAACTACATGCTAGATGTCCCTTTAAAATACCTGAGTATCCATTAGAATGTTTCCCAATGCTCTTTACATGGATTGGCCATATATCTATTCATAACTCCCACTTCCTATGTAATTTCTGGTCTGGTACAAACCATAGCATACAAGAGACTCCCAACTGCTAAAGCATATGGCACTCATGTCATCTATTTGACCTCCTCATGTGATGAAGAACACTGATCGTTGCTCAATTTGAAGTGTCCAGCCATAGGTGTACTAACATGTTTTACATTCTGCATCTTGAACCTTTCTAACACCTTGTAGATATAATCCTCCTAAGACAAATAAAATTTCTTGTTTTTCATGTCTTTGTGTATTTTCATACCAAGGATTCGTTTTACAGCTCCTAAATCCTTCATAGCAAATGTGTGAGCTAGCTTTCCCTTAAGCTCACCAATGTCCTACATACTAGATCCTGCAATTAGCATATCATCCACAAATAGTAACAAAATAATACAGATCCCATTTCCAGGCTTCTTGAAATAAACACAATGGTCATATTCACATCTTAAGTAACCATGCTCATGCATAAAACTATAAAACCTCATGTATCATTACCTTAGAGCTTGTTTGAGCCCATAGAGGCTCTTTTTCAACCTACAAACTAATTTCTCCTTACCCTTGACTTTATACCCAAGCAGCTGCTGCATATAAATCTCTTCATCCAAATCACCATCAAGGAAAGCCGCCTTCACATCTAGTTTCTCTAAATGTAAATATTTTACTATAACTAAACTCAATATAGTAGGAATAGAAGTCATTTTAACAATAGGAGAAAATATTTCACCAAAGTCAATACATGCTTTCTATGCAAATCCCTTTACTACAAGCCTGACTTGTACCTTTTTTGTCCACCCTCTTCTTCCTTGATCCTGTAAACCCACTTTTTTTTCAATGTTCTCTTACCTGTTGACAACTTAACCAAATCCCAAGTCTGGTTCTGTTCTAAGGATTCTATCTCCTCATCCATGTCATGCTCCCACTAAACATGGGTCTTATCCTACATTACTTCTTCAAAGGTCTCTAGTTCACCATTATTAGTCAATAATAAATAAAATAGAGAAGGTGTAAATATTTTTGGAGGTTTACTTACCCTTTGTGACCTTCTCATAGGAGTTTGGGGTACTAGAGGCTCAATCTAGACCTCCTGGACATTTGTTTCCAAATCTGACAATGACCAACGTCGGTCACCTCTAACTGACATCATTTTTGCTAACCGATGCCGGTTTGGATCTTTTGTAACTGATACCAATTCATCTAAGCAATTTTGGTCATGGTTTAACTGACACCGGTTACTTTGTAACCCTATCGGTAATACTTTTAAATCCAAGAGTTCATTTTCATTCACAAACTTCTCAACCGGTTCATCCTTGGGTAACAAAATTTGATCCATGTAAATTCTCTTTTCATTCCATTCAACATCACGAATCCTAATAATTTTAGAATTCTCTAAATCCCAAAAATGGAAACCGAAATCAGTAGTTCCATAACCAATGAAAGCGTACCTGTTGGAATTTGCATCCAACATTTTCCTATTTTCCTTATTAACATGCACAAAATCTTCTGAACCAAAAAATTTAAGAAAAGAAATATCTACCTCTTTTTCTATTTAAGCTTCCTCTGGTATTCCTCCATCTAGTGAACTTAAAGTCCCATAGTAAATCAAATAAACTGCTCGCCAAAAATGGAAAGGAAATCCATAATGTATCCTCATACTTCTAGCACGTTTCATGTTTTTCCTGTTCATTATTTCTGCAACACCATTCTCTTGTGGTGTTCTTGGAACCGTTCTTTCTCTATGTATCCCATTCATTGAACAATAATCATTGAAATCCTTACTACAATATTCACCCCTGTTGTCAGATCTAAGACACTTTAAATTTGAATTTGATTCATTCTCAACAAGGTCTTTCCATCTTTTAAAAGTCTCAAAAACATCATATTTATGTTTAATACAATAAACCCATACCTTTCTTGTAGCATCATCAATGAAAGTAACATAATATTGGGATCCTCCATAAGAAGCTACCCAAGCTGGTCCCCACACAGCTGAGTGTACAAGCTCCAAATTTTGCTCCTTCTTAGTTGCCCTAACTTTGAGAAATCTCACTCTCTTTTACTTTCCAAATATATAATGCTCACAGAAATCAAGATCTAAATCTTTCAAATCTTATAACTTACCCTTAGCCTTTAAGATCTACATTCCTTTTTGACTCATACGGCCCAACCGGTTATGCCACATGCATGCATTTGAATCTGAAGTAGATAATGTAGAAAAGGAATCACTAATATAGGTAGATAAATATAATGTTCCTACCTTCTTACCTCTTGCCACAACAAAGAGTACCCTTGGTGACTTTCCAAGAGTCCCCTGTAAAAGTAACCATGTAACCATATTCACCTAATTTCGCTACAGAAATAATATTCCTCCTGAGGCTTGGCACATGTCTCACATCTTTCAATACCCATGTATTTCCATTCTGCAATTTTAGATGAACTTCCCCTTTACCAATAATACTGCAAGGTTCATCATCACCCAAATAAACATGCCCAAAATTTCCCTGGACATAATTTTTGAAATAACCCTTATTAGGGTTTGCATGGAAAGAAGCTCCTGAATCTAAAACCCATGATTCAATTCTATTATCTAAAGAAATAATAAGAGAATCTTGCATTACATCTGATGTAGCAAAATTTACTTCTTTACCTTTGTCTGGTTTTTAATTCTCTTTATCATTTAACCAACAATATTTCTTTGCATGTCCTTTCTTTCCACATTTCCAACAAGTAATTCCCTTACTTCTATATTTATATATGATATCCCTTGACTTTGATTTCCCATTACTCTTACTCTTGGATCTCTCCTTTGCCTACCCCTGCATTTCCAGATGATGATTCCTCTATACTCTTCCTGTGAATTTCTTCATTCAAGATTATACTAACTACATCATCACACTTCAAAATATTATTAGCAGATGTTGTATTACTAATAACCATTACCAAGTTATCCCAACTATCAAGCAAATAACATAATAATAAAAGTGTTTTTACTTCATCATCAAATGGTATTTCAACCAATTTTAACTGATTTACAATAGATTAGAAATCATTCAAATGACTAGATGCAGATCCACCTTCATGTATCTTAGAACTAAATAGTTTCTTCATCAAATAAACTTTATTTAAAGCACTAGGTTTTTCATATAAATTAGCAAGAGATTTCATTAACTCTACCATAGAATCCACTTCTATAATATTGGAAGCCATGGATACTGTCAAGCTCAATCTTGTAGATCCCAAAGCCTTTTTATCAAGAATCCTCCATTCTCCATCAGTCATCTTTGTAGATCTAGACTTCTCATCCAACGCTAAATATAAATCTCTTTGATATAGATAATCTTCAATTTGCATCTTCCATAATTGATAATTCCAGTCGTCAAAATTCTCTACCTTGTATTTGTTTTCTTATGCCATTGTTGTAGCTCCCACTCAATCAGAAAATCCTCTGTGAGTAAATCTGTCAATACATATAACCCTTAAACAAAGCTCTGATACTATTTTTTGGGGTTAGCACACCGGTTGTATAGATAATATATCAGATCTAAGAATACATGCAAATAAAAGTGGATATTCTACCAGAAGAAATATATAAAACAAGAGACATAAATCAACACCAGTTTTAACGTGGTTCAACCAATGTGGGATACGTCCACTAAGAAATAAGACAATATATTATCCAAAGCTTTGAAAAGATATACAATGAATATTTACAATCTTCCACACCTCTCAGATGTACATTACTTTCTTTCTCTCAAGATTTTGCTTCATCACCAAGAATTCTCTCTCTCACCAACCTTTACAAGTTCTTCTGAATTCTTGTTAATACTTGTTAATACTACATCTAAACCCTAGCTTTCATGCTTATAATTTTTTTTATAGACTTAGGGAACTTAGTCATGTAATTACAATCAATAGATATACTTTAATGCTAAAAATAGATCTAATTCCTGAGAATTAATTAAAACATCCCCGCACAGGTAACTGATGTTGGTTAGCCCTAACCGATGTCAGTTCCTCCTTGCCTAACTGATGCCGGTCCTGGGTGATTGATGTCGGTTCCCCCTAACTGATGACAGTTACTGTGTTTTTTAGCAAGTTTCACATTGCAATCTAAATAGAAGTAATTGAGCTCCACAACTCAACAAAAAGAAGAAAAGGCACAAGTATATCCCTCATAAGGATAAAGAATATGAGAAGTTTGATGATAACGCACTTAGGACTCCAATATACATTGGGGATACAGAAGAGACTATAAGAGGAGAAATGAAGGTTGAGGAAGAGTTAGAGAAAGATAAGGGCGGGCCTTCAGGCACACCACATACCACATAGTTAGGTGGGGATTCAGTGTTGGATTTGAGAGTGCACACCCCTAAAAATAAGCACTCAATTGAAGGAAAGGAGGAAGAAAATTATGAAACGCCATTAGATGGGTATGTAGATGATGTGACTAAGATCATATGCACAAGGTTCCAAAGCACTTTGGATCCCAAGTACCTCTATGGAAGGGAGTTAATGGATATAGATATCGCAATTATGTGCACATGGAAATAACTATCTTGAAGCATGCAAACTCATATGGATGATCCTGAATTTGATGTATGTGAAGAATCGTGTGTTTCACACCTGTTGAAGAAGTCACCACACTCGCACCATGTGACTGTTAAGCTTCCTGTAATGTCAGATGAGTAGGTAATAAATGCTTTAACAAAGGTATCTGCTGAAGTTGTGCATAGAGACATGAACAAAGAGACAATTATTCAATCACTATTAGATGATAAAATGATCTAAAATGGTACTAAATTTTTTTCAGTACTTAGAAAATTCTTAGATGATTAAACTTATCAAATTCAACATTGATCTTGAGTTCAATTTACTCGATTTAGGGTGTCTTGAAAACCCATTTTTTAAAATCTTCCAATATGATCAATTAATCTGATTTTTTTTCAACTTAAGTGAATATATTGAATCTATTTCAAATCCATTAAGAATAATCACAAGTTGAATTAAAAGATACACTCAATTTGAATTATGGATTCCAAAATTTGCAAGTGCGTTCACTATTTGATTGTTGGTTATGGATACTGAAACAACTTCAATCCAATTAATACATTTTCTTTCTTGATTTAATAATTAATCAAATAAACTAATTTGAATTATTTTATCTGATCAAAATCTTCTTAAAACTGAAATAAATCCACACAAAAACTAGATTGTTAACAGAGTTCACCTGAAGGCTACATCTCTGGATCCACGTAATCGTGAATTGATCTATTCAATGACTAATGAAGTAAAAAAACACTTCAATAATGTATAAACAGATCATAACCTAAAAAAGAGATAATCAAAGACATTGGAAATTCTACAATTTACCAGAAATTGTTCCCAAAATGATCCATGGCTCCTACAGTGCTTTCACAGTGTGATCCCCTTGCAAATGCAACTAAAAAACACCTACAACTTGAGATTTATAAACACTTCATGAAAAAAAATTATATTCTTGGAAATATTATGAAATTTTGAAAAACTTTCCTTTTTACTCCATAGCCTGGTTCAGACCAGAAGTGCTTGGAAATTTTAGATCTCTCTTAGTTCCTCGTGCTTGTTTTGTGCAACTGCAGTGGAAAACCACCTACACATGAAATTTTGTAAACACTTCATGCAACAAAATTTACATTTCTGGAAAGCTTATAAAATTATGATAATTTTGTCTTTTTACACCGATCCCTAAAAATGACCCTAGGTGCCTTAGAATTTAGATTTTCTCCAAACTACCCTTGTTGCTCTCTCACAGTCCACTCAACAGAGCTCTATTCATATTGGCGAGCTCATTTCTAGCCTAACCGAGCTGAGTGCTGAGTTGGTTGGGGTGAATTGTTTTTGAATTTAAGGTCCATGGTTTTAATCCCAATGGTTCCTTTTGTGGCAGGCTCGTTGGTTTAATATCTCCAAGTGGGAAATTCTAAATTCAGCAGCAGGTTGGTCGGTTTGAGCTCTAAATAGGGAAAGACCCCCCTCCATTCACTTGGCTAAGGCCACACTTAGAACTTTTTACAAGCTCACCACTTTTTCCGAGTTGTTGAAGCCACTACGTGGCGAGCTAGTTGCTTTGGTTTGTTTTTTGTGATTGTTGTGCCCATGGAAATAGATATGCACCGAGATATGTTTGATTTCTCTGTCTATTCAAAAGGCCGAGCTATCCACTAAGGTACGTGGGATAAGATAGATCCATGTGCATTCTTGAAATGGTTATAATGCCAAATATAAGTCCAATTCATGAGGTTTGAATGCAATCCTGAACAATGAGGAGATAAAACTGATTCAAATCGATCCAAACAAGTAATGTGGAAACATAGATCAACTTGGTGGGGAGTTGATCACCCCACCGAGTTAGTAAAATAGCTCATCGAGCTGATTATAACCATGCAATGAAAATATCAACTCCTAGTGTAAAAATTGAACTCAAAACACAATATCAGGCTTGGAATGCAAAATCGATGTCCACGTCCTAGTTTGAGAGCCCACCACATTGCCAAACAAGAATATAGCTCTCATGGTGGTTGGGCTCCCCTCTGTTACAAAAGTTTAGCCTCTTGTTCTTTTCTGCCATAACATGAGTCAAAGACCGAAGGTTCGAAACCATATTGAACAACCTTTATTTTTCCTTCTTGTCACTTTCCACTTTTGTCATGTACCACATCCAGATTGGACTGTTAACCAAGTTTGACCCGTTTAAGACCTTAGCTTTGACCGGTGATATAATTTGCATACAGAATCTATTTATGAAGTTCAGCATACCATCAGAAAGGTCTCAAGAAGCCCTTTAGCATGGTTCATATTTAGGGAAGTTTGGGGAATATATATATATAGTGAAAAAATCCTCTGGATCTTAAAAAAGGATACAGATAATGAGATAAATTGTTTAACAACTGAGAAGGTGCAAGATTTGGAAAGAGGTCGTAATTTAAGAATAAATTACCACAAAATTTCCCATCTGTGATGTATTATGTACGTGCACTTGTTTAGATGGTAATGGAATAAATCCTTGTGCGAATGTCTGAACCAAAGCACACTACCGCATAGGTAGAAAGACACAAAGCAACTATTGCAAGGAAGATTACAAGTTATGATTCTATTTTTTAGACTTTGAAGGATGAGATGAATAAGGTAGATATGGCATTGAATATTTGTGTGACACCTAATTTCATAATCAAGACAAATACCATGGCCGAGGAAGATGATATCCTTCAAGCAATGAAGAATGAAACACTTGGACATGTGGAGAGGATTACTTTGGTAAAGGCAAAGTGTGATGCACTTGTAGCAGCCCATGACCCATACAAGGAATGAATTAAAGAGATTGGGAAACTCATCACATGAAAGATGGATATAATTGAAGGAATGGTTTGAAGCATGGCTAATATTCTCAGGGTCTTGTAGAATGAAGGAGAAAATAGGACCCTTGATGAATTGGATGTCGTAGTTACAAACATTCCAAATAAAACTAATCAAGTGCTAAGTGATTGGAATGAACTAGAGGCCCAAATCAAAACATAATATCCAGAGTTGATTCTTTCTGCAAATGTATAGGGTGTAAAGTATTTTTTCATTCTTTATACAATCATTATTTATTCTTCCTCTTTGAGAGATAAGTTGTTATTACCCATTTTTCGGGGGTGATAATGAAATTAGTGTGTGGTAATGTTGGGTTGTTGGAATATAACGTAAATACTGAAGGCACAGAAGTAGAGATGAAATTAGTGTGGGATAATTTTGGGTTGCTAGAATATAGCATAAGTACTGAAGGCACTAAAGGATTAGGCATGTGGACATAGGGTGCATAAGGGAGCATAGAAGTATAACCAAACAGGGTGCACACGGGAAAGGTGACTCTTCAATACTTTCATGATATAGACAATTATAGAGGGTGCGTGCGGGAAAGGTGACTCTTCAATACTTTCATGATATAGACAATTATAGACATGGAGTGCGGAGCACATTTGTATAATACTTAAAGAGAACACAAAGAATATTTTGGGAAAATAGAATATCAAGCGCCATGCATAGTTTTTAGGCTATTAATAGGATTAGATTGTAGTTGTATTATTAGATAAATGATTATTAACGACCTTGCATGCTCTTGTATTTATCATGTAAGGGCACATGGCTATTATTAGCATGTAGCCTATTTTTGGAAGGTGCATGGGCAGTGAAGGGAAAGTCTCCACCCCTATAAATATGTATTGATTTTCACGGTTTAGACAGTTCTACGTTTTGGTAGAGTTATGTTGCGAGATTATGTGCGCGGATGATTATGGTAATGATACTATGTATGTATTAAGCTTTTGTGTTTTACAAAAATTAATATAATGGATATTTGTGGCTAGATATTGGTTGTTTCCACATATGTTAATGATTCTTGCATGATAAAGTTAATCTTAATATTGGTAAGAGTTAATCTTGCTATAATTGAGATCTAGATTCGGTTTATGCATTGCAATATTCGTAACTATCTGTTATGGATTTGGCATCTTTGTATAATATTGTTAACTACTAGAACAAGTTGAAAAAAAGAGGAACATAGTACCCTTGTGTGATTCAGTTGAGTGCTCAGTTCAGGCTGAGTGATGTGTCAGCATGCCTTGGGCCGTTGGTAAATCTAGAATACAAAGGACGAAATCTAACATCACTTCCACAGGAAAGGAATAAATGGTGTCAAATTCAAAAATATCTTGAGTAGATAGCATGGACCTGTCGATCCATTAAGAACCTGATTTGATCCATCTCATCGATTAGACCAAGTAAACCATGCTTCAAATATGGGCCTACACAAGGCATTAGGGTCATAAAACTCAAATTTATTGCGCATATAAAACCACTCCTCTCTTTCGTCAGTTGTCCATCACATAGGTAAATTCCAGCACTTATCTGTGGGTAACTCAACCATGTTGAAGTCACCGATATGACCCAATAAGAATCAAAGATTTCATTTGCAACCCACCACTAAATATTGGTTGTTTCTACTGCATCATTAGAAGCATAAATGTTATTGAAGCCAAAAGGGTGGATTTCAACATTAAATAGGGCCCAGATGACTATATTGGTGGGGTCTGTTCTATAATCCATTAATAAGGAACATCATTTGGGGGTGAAAAAATAAGTTAAACCCCTGGGATCTCCATCATGGTTATGGGTAAAAGCCAGGATGTCATGCCAAATGGATTTGTAAACCACTGGTGATTGAAAACCTGCAATTTTAAATTCTTAAAGACATAAAACATCCAACTTGGTAATTTTTTGGCAAACATTGAGAACGATATATTTACGATTGGAGTCTATGATACCCCTCACATTCCATGACATACAATTCATGAGTTCAACGTGGATCAAGAGCCATACCGTCATCATCCAAGCCATCTAAGGCATCAAATTAGTTTTGTTGGAATTTAGCATTATTATGCTTTAAAAAATCTTGTAGCTCAAATTCCATTATTCAACATACTCAATGTTATACTCCTCTTATGTTGGCTCCACATAGTAATTCAAGTTATGTTCATAACTTTCCATGGGGTGTCGAGAGGGACTTTGAGCCCTTTTGGATGGGCCCTGTGAGCTGGTTATTATTAGAAACTATGAAGTCAAAGGAGGAAAGGAGTTTCGGATGGAGATTGATAATTCCACATATTCTTTGTGCATGTTGGAGAACTTGGGCAAGGGTACAGGCTAAATTTAGAGACCGGCTCCGAGGAGCAACATGGGCCAGAAGTATATTCCTTAATAGATCACTCTTTGGATCCATTATTACTAGTCACCTTGGCTTGAACCGATTTGTTCTTATTTTTCCATCCTTTGAAAGTTTTCCACCCTTCTTCCTGTGAGGATTTAATGGATTCGAAAGCTGCCTTGGGCACTAATTGATTGCGTGAAACATATAATGAGAAATACTTGATCTTATGATAAGATGTCTGACAACAAAAACATGTGTTAGGCATGTTGATGTAAATAACTTGTTGAGAATAGCGAGTGTCACCTATTTGGATCCCCATGAATTCTTTCAATTATTATGAGAGGTCTACTTGATCGTAGACCCGTTTCTGTGGATGGGAACTGTAAAAGTGTGATGGTTCCATGCAAACAACTTTCCCGGTAGAGGAGGTGGTTTGGTGAAGAAAATGTATGTAAGGCAGCAAAAACCCAGGGAACTCCACCCAGATCGGGGACTTTAAGAGCTAAAAACTTAGACACCAAAAACTCCTTATTCGAAGGAGAAAGGACCAACATAAAGTTACGAACATACTAGGTAGCTGATCGTTTTAGGATATTCAAGGCACGTGAAGGGTCAAAGAAGTGGAAAATGAAAAATCCTTTAGTTATGTTTTACACACTTTCTAGCATAATGCCATGAGAAACCCAGTTAAGTTAACCCAAGAGTAAAGCATGATTTTGAAGGGGGCATGACCAACAAAATAATTGATAAGGCATAACTACTCAAGCCATTGGAACACAACATTAAATTCAAAAAATGATAATACAATATCAGGAGAGAAAAATTACCTCATGAAATGCCTTCGAGATAAATTTATGGGGACGTTTCTATGGTGGCATCATTTCTCGTAGCTCCAATAGATTCAACCTTGACATTAATATCCAAGCTCAAAGTGGAGGGTTTCATTATATAGACAAGCCCAAAGGGTGATAAAACCTATAACTTGGCAAGAAAATTACTATCCTGCAGCACCCGAAAAAGCTGAGGTATGACATGAAACCCATTTTTTAAAATATTATTCGAGCTATAATAATTTATCATTGTACTATCTTAATTTTTTTAATTTGTTTTATGTCATTTTTAGTGATTTCTTTTTTGTGGTTACATGTATAATAAAAAAAAATAGTTGACCGAACACGAAAATTGATTCATTCATATTGTCATCTATAGTGGTTGAAAATCCCACTTGAGATATGGAGAACGTTGGTTGATGTAACTTTCACCAAGTTTGGGAAGACTCACTATGACTTAAATATTATTAGATAATGTGCATCAATATGGTTTAGGAGAAAAAAGAGGAATTTGAGGGTTATTACAATGCATGAATTAATTTTTAATAAAATAGCATATAGTTTTTCTACCAAGGAAACTCAAATGATAAGAGGAGGCATCTTCAACCTCCTGAAATAGAGAAATATGTGTGGTTTAGTTTGTGTGACGAGTGGCTAACAAAGGGCACTAATAGGGTTGGAGGTTAGTTAATGAATGGAATTATATATGTTGACATTTGAACTATAAAGAGGACTATTTAAAGCTTTGCACTTTGGTTGATAAACATGTTTTCTTTAATTTGATATTTATGTTGTTTACTTTTCATTAACGTATTATAAAAGATAAATATGGTCTACAATAGAATGTGACTGTGATTTTATAACATGGTGATTGATTAAAAATTTAATAAATATTGCAATTGATGTAGGTATTAAAAGTAATACGCTCAAGGGGTATGGAGTTAGAGTCCAAAAAGGGTTATTGGTGACTCATCATTCAGGTCGAAAAAACTTAGAAGAGTCTGCTAATAAATTTGTAAGTGTAATATAAGTTATTTACAAAGTTATATTTTTTAATGTATTTCTAAATAAAGGTATTAATACATGTAATTTAACCATATACTTGTATTCGTCGGAAGAGCGCTATAAGAAGCATGTAACAAAGAAATTACATGTTACATTAAAATATTTGGGATGGAACACAATAGCCTTTAATCAATGGACCCAAAATAATAATTTTGTACTGGTAATACATTAGTGTTCAATTTTTTGTATACGCAAACTATAAATTGAAATTTCACACTTTTAACATTTTATCATAAAATATTTTAAGGGTAAAATAAATTGGAAATATGAAGAGCATTTAGAGAAGGATGAGGATGATCATATTTAGGAAGAGGAAGAAGATTTTGAAGATCGCGATGAATATGAGGAGGAACATGATGAAGAGGATGGTGGGGATGAGGGGGAGGATCAAGTTTAGGAAGAGCAAGAAGATTGTGAGGATCAAGAGGAAGATGATGAGACCGATCACTTGGATATTTAGGGTATAGTTTTACATTTATTTGTTTTTTAATTCAAAAGGGACCCCTCAGTACTCCCTTGAAATTACACCTTTATATATTATTGTAAATCAATTTTTGAATTGAAGCAATGTCTTCTTTTATTATTTATACTAATATTTGGCTACTTTTCAAATTCTTTTACAATTTATTTTAGTATCTAATGTTTAGTAGGTCTAAATAAAAAATAAATGCAATATAATTATTTGTAATTATACCATTTGTAATTACAATTAATTATAATATTTTTTTAAATTTATTAAATGCATTTTATGTCATCTTTGTGTCACTCGATGTTGTTAATATTCTAGGTCTTGCACCAATTTTTTGTGGCGTAAAGAAAATGAAAAGTTGACATAAAGTGGTGCAAATGTGATGTAAAAGTGACACAATTAAAATTATCTAGTCACGTCACTATTGTATCACTTTTGCGTCGCATAAATCAATGCAAATTCTCTTAAGAAACATGTTGAAATACACTCAAAAGGTCATCTTTTGACTCAGAAATGACCCAAATTATGGTGTTATATGCACATTATGTAGTGGTATAGAAAAGAATCTATGAAAACAAATATAGGTACCATTTAAGGGTTCTATGATTAAAACTACCTCAATTCACAACATGTCAATGCAACCAAAGTAAATTACCAACGTAATCCCACACATAAGAACCCCATATATAAACCCAAAAATACTTCACCTACCAATAAAAAAATCACTAATACATCCCATGTACAATATAAGGATGATCATTCTCTCTTAGTTGATCCTCATCCCAAAATAACTCTTCCCTTAACTTCCCAAGCTTCTAAGTCTATAACCATATAATTTCCCAAGTATGATATGATTAACGATGAAATATTACTCCATGTTGATGATCCACCCCTCCTTATTAGTGTCATCATTCATGATGATCAAGTTTAAGAAGGGTCTTGATGGATGAAGTCTCAGGTATGATATGATTAACGATGAAATATTATTCCATGTTGACGATCCACCCCTCCTTATTAGTGTCATCATTCATGATGATTAAGTTTAAGAAGGGTCTTGATGGATGAAGTCTCAGGTATTAATGTTTCTTATTTATCTCTCATTAAAAACCTCATATTCTCCATTAATGACCTTAATCATACCTGATTAATTTTTCATGAATTTGACAAAACCCATTAGAAAATACATGGTTGTATTTATCTCCCTATAACCATGAGACCCAAAACCATCTACCAAAACCATCTAAACCAGTCTTATGGTTATGGATCAACCTTTTTCTTACAATATTTTAGTAGGCAAACCTTGGACAAACCGCATGTATGAAGTTGGATCATCTAGGTACCAATGCATTATATTCACTCATAACAACCAATGATATAAGCATGATTTTGATCCTAATCCATGGAACATGCCTTTATCCTTCCCTAATAATCCCTTCTGTATGCATGTGAATGAATTAATCTAAGTTATTGAAAGGAAACTAGCACCAAGTATCATCCTAACTTAGTTAATCAAACATAAATATCATGATAAATCTAGAAAGGAAGATCAATACTAATGTGCATCAAAAATTAAAACATTAAATGTAAACAAATTATTTGATATTTGGATATGATTTTTAATTCTAGGTATTTCTTTAGTGACCCAAATTTTAGCTATGCATGATCAAAGGAAATTCTCCATGGAAGAGGAAGAGATCTCACCAATATGGCTTAATTTCCATGTTTGGTTCTTCTCTTACCACTCTTTTCCAAGAATAAGATGAAAATGGTTTCTTGATCAATAAGCCTTCCAAGATTTAAATTCTCTTATCATATGCACATGTCTTACAAGGACATGTTGTAAATTTATGTAAGATTTATATGAAGGTACTAAGTTACTTATATATCTTTCCAATTTGAGAGAAGCTAGCAACCTAGTAAATGCGGGATAAAGGTAAAGTAAAATTAGAAAGGGATAAGTATAATTAGAAGAGATTAATTAGAGATTATAAACTCATGGGAGTTTGAGGTGATTTAATTAATCAACTAGGATTAATTAATAGGCCAAATTAACCTTATAGAAGCTATTTGGAGATGATTTAGAGAGAAATTAGTAGAAATTGAAGGGTTTGAAACGGAGATTTAACTAATAAGAAGGTTTTTTAGTTAAATACAAGATTTAATAGAATAAGAAAATTTCACTGAATCAACTGATATCACTATAAGAACATCTAGAAAAATGGAAAGATGGGAATGGGAGCGGGAGAAGGAAACAAAATTTTGAATGCATCAAAAGGAGGAAACTCTAGTTTGAATGTTGGAAGTGGGAGCAATGGAATCCATTCTGCGGAACCTAAGAATCCTTTTGGGCCATTGCGGGAGCACATTCTTGACCCATGTAAGGACAATAGAGTAAAGCTAGTGGTAGAATCCATGTGGGTGAAAATATTGGTCAGGAAAAAGTTGGACAAAAATACCTTGGAAGGATTGGAGCCTTCTAAAGATAAGGTCCTTCTGGCCCTTAAAATTCCTAACTCTCTCTTAGAGCGAGCCAAGGAAAATATGTAAGGAGCTTTATTCACCCAATGTTTGGGATCTCGACCCAACATTGATTTTTTCAGTAGTTGGGCCAAGAGAAGATGGGCGCAAAATGGATCTATTGAGGTAACTGAATATGCAAATGGTTTTTTCTTAATTTATGTTCCATTTAAAGACCATGTCTTAAGAATTCTATCTGGAGGGCCTTGGTTCATTGGTAAGTCCCATGTGGTTGTGCAACAGTGGGAACCAACCTTCAACCCCTTTGAAAAATTGTCTCTGAATATCCTATCTGGGTGAATCTCCTTGACTTACCTCTTGAGTTTTGGGAACCTGAGGTCCTGATTGGTATAGCCAAAAGTATGGGAACCCCAATAGCGATTTATCATGTTACTAAATCTATAACAAGGCTTATGCATGTGAGGTTTTGCATTAATATGAAAGAAGAAGTTGTGTTAGAAGAAACTATCACTTTGATCTCAAATTTTGGGGATTGGGTGCAAATATTTGAGTATGCTTCATACCCTTTTGTTTGTTACAAATGCAAATCTATAGGGCATGATCCTCAAAAGTTCCCAACATAGAAGAAGAATCAAGAAACAGGTCCAAGATTTAATTCTATGGCTCCTAATAAAGATAACAAAGAATGGAAAAAGGTGTGGGAAAATGGAAGAACCTTCAGGAAGGACCCTGGAAGGGAAAAAGAGGTTCCAAAGGAGACTATAGTTATAGAAACACAAGTTGTGGCTGAATCTAAAGCTGAAGAGGAAGATCCAAAGAACAAGATTAAATGGGGTAAAGTAGAAATTGAAAATATGAGTGAAGAGGACTTTTCCCTAAATCTAAAACAGAAGGAATTTGAACATCTATCTGATTTAGAAGGGAACTATATGCTGAAAGTGGCTCAGGGAATTTCCCTGGAAGATATATCCTCGATTGGACAAAGCTCTTTCTGCCAAAGACAGGAGGAAGGCATCTCAACTTCAAATGTTTTTGATCTCTTGATGGGAGGTATTGTTTTGGATTCTGTTGATCAAGTTTCCTCCCCTGTCACTCCCGCAACATGGTCCAAGCATATTACTAGAAGAAATTTTAGAGTCAATGTTGGTAAAGACTTAACTCCAAAAGGGAGAAAATATAACAAGGAGAAGAGGGAGACCTTGGTAAAGAAAGATATGGATAAAGGGATAAAGAAACCTCTTAGTTTTCCTCAATCAAAGAATAAATGATCTTACTCTATTAGAATATTAGAGGGTTGAATAACCCCAGTAAGCAAATAATCCTGAAGGATTTTAGGAACAAATGCAAACCTAATATCTTGATGATACAAGAAACAAAGATGAGTACAGAAAGATTCAAAGAAGTGGGAAATATGGTCTGTAAAGAATGCCTTTGGGATAGGGTAAGCTTAGAAGGGGCTTCAAGAGGCATTTTCACCCTTTGAAACCCCCTCTTGGTTAAAGGCTTGGTGCTCCTGTCATTGACCAACCACCTAACCATGGGTTTTACTAATTTAGCTTCAAACAAGTCCTGGATTATTTCTAATATCTATGCCCCCAACTCTGTGGTTGGTAGTAGGAATATTTGGGGAGAACTTACTTAGGGGAGGTCCCTATTTAAAGATGTGATTGAATTTTTGGAGGAGACTTAAATACCCCTCTTTCCCTGGGGGAAAAAAAGGTGGATCCATTTCCTATATTGATAACATGGATGAGTTAGCTAATTTTTTAGTAAATAATGATCTTGTGGAACTCGAGCTTGGAGGGTCCAAATTTACTTGGTCTAACAGAAGAACCGGTCAGGACCTTATATAGATTATACTAGGCATATATGTGGTGAGTCATTCTTGCATGCTTAATACACTCTACTTTCTATCCACCTTGCTCAAAATTGGATCTGACCACAATCCAATCATTCTCAAACTAGGTATGGATATTCCTAAAAAACCTAGACCTTTCAGATTTGAAAAAATGTGGTTCCAACATCGTGACATCCCCTTGAGAATTTAGGATTGGTGGGGGATCACGATCGATGGGGTCCCAATATACAAATTAAGTTTTAAGTTGAAACATGTTTAAAAAATCTAAAAAACTTGGAATAAGGAAATTTTTGGGAGCATCTTTTAGTCTAAGAGCCACATAAAGGAAGACTTAAGGACTATTGAGGAACTGATGGAGGAATATGGGCCCAACCGAGCACTTAAAAGTCAAGAGAAGACTCTCCTCATTGAATACCATGATATGTTTGGCCAAGGAGGAAGTCTACTGTAATAAAAAATCTAGAGTTAAATGGCTAAATGAGGGTGATAAAAACAATAATATCTTCCACTTATCTTCCACCTCCAAGAAAAATCATCTAAAGATCAAGGAAATCAAGAAAAATTATGGTACTCTCATAGAAGATGAAAAATAAATTAATGAAGTTATTATCAAATATTTTAAGGACCTCTTTCTCCCTGGGGCTGATCCAAATAGAACTTCTTAGGAGAAGGCCCTTGGAATCTTCCAGAATGTCATTTCGCAATAGGAAAATAGAGATTTCATGCTCAAACTTAGGGAGGAATAAATCAGATATGCCATTTTAGACATGGAACTAGATAAATCCCCCAGAACAGATGGGTTCCCAGCTTTCTTCTTCCAATAGTTCTGGGAAGTGGTCAAGAATGAGGTCATTGAGATGATCCATACTTTCTTCAGTAATGGTCATATTCAACAACAATTTCGTGGTCCTTATTCCCAAGAAGATAGGGGCCAAGGATGTGAAATATTTCATACCCATTAGTCTATGCAACACCAACTACAAATTGATTACTAAAATTATCACTTTCAGGCTCACGAAAGTGCTAGCCAATTTTATCTCTCCTAATCAAGGGGATTTTATTCCTAGGAGACAAATTCTTTATAGCATTTTTGTCATTCAAGAATCCATTTAATCTGTCAAAATTTTAGGAAGATCTGCCATTTTGTCAAGATGGATATAAACAAAGCTTATGATAGAGTTTCGTGGGCCCTTCTTCGTGCCATTTTGACCAAGTTGGGGTTTGATGCCTTCTTCATCAACATGGTTATGGTCTATATTTCTTCAGACAGTTTCTCAATTATGATCAATGGTAAATGTTATCCATATTTCACCCGTGTGCCAAATATTGGAACAGTCACGACCTCGCATAGAAGGAACCTGAAAGAACTCATTCAGATCTTGCAAATTGGTCGCATAAGGACTCGACCATGGAGTGACAGAGGCCAAGAGAGATAAAAGGACCCTATACAAAATAAATGACTCTTTTGGGCCGTTTCCACATCTTAAATCCGTTCTTCCAGTCACAGGTTGACTCAACTATGGATAGCAGGGTCAGACAGGATGGGGCAATGTAGGAGAGGAACCAGAAACAAGAAGGGGAAGAAATGGAAAAGATTTGAGGTCCTCGGGCTCGAAACGGTTTAGGAAAAGGTTCCCAAATGAGCGTCAGACTGCCACATGTCCCAGGGGAAAGAAATTTGTTGGGGGGAAAGTTGATTTTTTTCCCCTTGTTATCTCAAAAGGATAAAAGTTACAAAATGGCCTGCAACTCCGCCCAAGGAACAAGTCAGAGTTTGGGCCTGAGTCAAAATGAAAGCAGGGAGTTGGAGGAAAAGGTGAAAAGTTTCCTTTTGTATAAAAGGCACAAAGATGAAAATGGAAGCACATTTCCTAGCCAACCAAAAGGAGCCACGAGTCCAAGTGCAATTACGGGGCTGTGGGAGTTTTTTGAGTTTTTCATTTTTTACGCTAAAGGGAAAAAAGATAAATTGCGGACCCGTAAGCCCGATTTTTATTCCAGCAATGCTGCCACATGTCCCGTGCCAAAAGGGGGACCCATTTTTCAAATTGTTTTCCCACCCATTTGTACAGACCCAATACAAACTTCGAAGGGGCATATCTTTCGACTCAAGGCTCGAAATATTACAAATCTGACACTGTTAGAAAGATCTCAGCATCACCCATGCAATGGAGGTCTAAGACTTTATTTTTGAGGAGGTTAGGTGAAGGAAATGGAGGAAACATCTTTGGGATTTCAATGCAAGTTCTTCTTACCTCAACAACCAGATCAGATTTGATCTGTTTCACCATCTCCTCTTCCTTCAAGGTGCCGAACCAAGGATTGATGTAGTAAAGATGGATTTGGGGGAAGATTTTATCAAAAGCATTAACAGCAGTGGTTGAGTTTCAACCTACTTTTCCCACTTCTTTCTCTCTTTATTCTTTCAGGTTGAATCTATAAATATAGGGGTAGGATTCATTGTAAAGGGCTGGACATTCTTTTTTTTGTAAGCTCTCTTCTCCTCTTAGCAAAGGGATTTGTGGGGTTCAGGCCTTCCATCAAAATTGCATTACGTTTCTACCACTTGGCTACTTTTCAATGGACTGTATCAATCTATAGAGCAATAAAACACATATGTGATTGATTTTAGATCCTTTCTTACCTCTTTTACTTTCATCTGGTCTTCTATTACATATCTAGCCATCTATGCTTGTTTATTGTATGCATTCTCTTGGTTTGTGTCTATTAAAAAATAAGTGTTCATCATTCCTTTGGTGCATCACCTAGTAGTTTAGTCATTTCTTATTTCTTATACTCCTTTTACCCCTGTCTCCTTGGCAAGTTTTAGACTAAGTATAGAGATAAACCCTCTACAAGCTCCCATGTATGCACCTGAACAGAGGAATAAGGAACCAACCTTTAATCTGGAGAGATTTTCCATTTTGTGAGGTTCCACACCTTGGGGAAAATTCAATGTTATGCAATCACACCAAATGAATCTACCAAGTAGAAAATAAAACTTGTCGAACTCATTTGGGGGTGCTGTGATTTTGCACTAACAGTTTTGGCACGCCCGGTGGGACTAAGAAGTCTCCATCTTATTACAATAGGGATTGATGTACACTTGCTATGATTCTGGCTTTTAATAAGCCTTAAAATTGTACATCTGACAACTCCAAAAGAAACAAATTTACTAGTTTTAGCAACCCAAGCTTGGGAGATTCATGAGAAAAACCTGGTCTAGAGTAGGGAAAGAAGGTATATTTGAATACTTGCATCTATCCCTAGGAAGAGAAAGGAGAGGAAAAAGATTTCAGAGGTCTCTATCTCCACCAAGCAGAACCTTGTCAACACCTCCATTTGCAAGGCCTTTATTTCAGTCTGCAACGATTCTTAGGCCAATCAGAATGACAATCAAATCCATATGTCAACTTCACCAGTAGTAGTCCACTCACCTTTAATGCACAAAACCCAATTCTGATTACAACATTAAAGAGCATCCCATATTTCACTGAGGAAAATCAAACTTCTCCTAGTGACCATGTCCAAGATATTGTAAATGTTTGTATAATCCACGAGATCCATGAGATGGACATTGCAGTCAAGCTTCTCACCTCTTCATTCAAATGGAAATCTTCACAATGGTTCAGGAGTCTTGAAGCAGGCTCTATCCAGAACTAGAACTAGCTATGCATGGATCTTCATAATCAGTTTGGGGAAAAAGGTGATAACTTGTCTTTGTCAAAGAAACTAACAACAATCAAGAGAGCCCCGAACAATAAGTTGACAGACTTCAACCTTAGATTCCAGTAGACCTGGGATAGGATTCCAACAGTAGTAAAGCCCACTAATGAAGGTTCCTTCTTATACTTTCTTAGGGCTATAAATTCTAATATTTCTCTAATGATTCAGTCAATGGGGGGCACTACATTACCTGTAACATATAGCCTCTCCATAGGGGTTGAGAACCATTTGATTCAAGGTGGAAAAATCACTCCTAGGCCATCCATGCCTCTGTACCCTAAGTTAGGAAGCCTATATACTAGCCAAGTGCCTACATTAGCTCCTATACCCACCCCTAGGAGTCAAATCTTAGCTGAAGCTTCCACTTCATCATCTAATACCTCTAAAGAGCTTCAGGAAGTGATGAAGAAACTTCAAAACTTTGGGAGTGAGCTAGTGACCATCAAAAGACAACAAGCTTAGAGTTCTAGGCCATACTAGCCCCAGGCTCAATATTAAGCTAGACCCCAGTATCAGTGGAATAGGCCACCACCTCAGAATGTAAACCAGAACCAGAACCAAGGACAACTCCAAGATGTTAGAACTTTAAATCCGTATGATCCTAACACAGCTTCAACATCAAGAGCATTGTTCCCAACATAGAACAATATGGCACATGAATATGATTAGCGTTTTCCATGCGATCAACCACATAACCAATCAACATGCTTTAATAGTGCTCTAAATCAGGCCTTGATGGTACAAACCAGTATGGTGCCACAAGAACCTGGCCAAGAGGAAAATCAGCAACAAGATCTCAACAAGGTGGCCCGCTAAACGAGACTATGCTTATCAATTAGCAGGTTGAAGACTTCTATGGGATGAATCAATCCCCTCCTCAAGGTGTGGCTTCCAACACATGGTCATCCAGCACTATGATAATTATTCACCTGGAACTCCTCGTGATATGATTATTTAGTAATGCATAGCCTTTAGTTTGGTGGATGTAATCTGGAAATACAACAACAACATAACACAAGAATACCATAGACTATAATAAGAAGGAATGATGATAAATCTGAAATATCAGAGTAAATTATAATATTAACATGAAATTGTTACAATCTCACCCATGAGGTACTTCAAGTGTTATTGACTTCACTTGCCTTTCACCAAGACTATGGGAGAAACTTTACAATTACACCTCTTAATGGCTTCTTCAACACACCTTTAAACTGATGGCTTCCTTTGCACACTTCCTACAATATTTCTCACTACTTCCTTCTATGCTAAATGAGGGGGGTGGCCTCTTTATTTATAGAACTTCCAGGCTTATCCATCTTATCTCTAAGATAGGATAAGAAATCCACTCTGACGAATCATATTCCATACCTTAACTCTTATCTGTACATGTAAGCTTATCTTTTAAGATAAGATAAACCTTATCATTTCACATGGGTTCCACATTTTTAGACTTTTTACAAATAAAATATACAAAATATTTATGACCTCACTCCTTGTCCTTATTACCAATATAATATTTCTAATTCCTAATCATGTAGACCCTACTTCTCTTCTTACCCCAACTTTGACATTTTAACATTACTGGACCACTTACGACAACTATTTACTTTTTACCACAACATTCCTATTGTACTTTTGACTATTTCCGTACTATACATTATTGGCGGCGTCGTACTGGCAGCGCCGTTATCTTCTATCGGACGCTACTACTAATTATACTTAACAACATCCTATTCCTAATACATACATTAATGAAATAGAAATTACGGAGGAAAATTTTAGTGTCGACATCTTCCCCCTTCCTAGCTTCTACTCCGTCCTCGGAGTAGACTCTTCTGGTGCTTGGAAAATCTTCAACTTGTCATGGTTGACCCATTTCGTAATGGGAGTGCCATCCAATTCCTCCAGTCGGTACGTACCATTTTCATGCACAGCTGCTATTTTGTAGGGCCCCATCCATTTTGGAATAAATTTTCTCTGTCTTCTTTTTTTGTATCTGGAATCATATACTAGAACCAAGTCATTCACATGAAATGGAGACCACCGGATCTTTTGATCAAAGTATTCCTTCTGCTTCATTTTCTTCTTATAGCTTGTATCCTTAGCTATTTCCCTCATTTCCTCTAGCAAATGAAGATGTACCAACCTTTCTTTTACTGAATCACTTTCATCCATTCTTTCATTTTTCATTACTCTGACCGTGGGAATATCAAACTCAATAGGAAGAACTGGATCAATGCCATAAGCCAACTGAAATGGGGAGTATCCTGTTGCTGACTTTGATGTTGCCCTATATGCCCACAATGCTGCATGAATCCTTTTATCCCATTTATGTACCTGCAAGGCTGCATCTTTTGCTAGAATTTGACACAACACAAAATTTGTTCGTTCCACCTGTCCATTTGTGCTTGGCTTGTATGTTGTTGCCTTCCTGTGCTTAATAGAAAACTTATTGACTAGGGCTTCTACCACCTCATTAATGAAGTGGCTTCCTTGATCTGTTACAATTTCTAATGGACAACCAAATCTGGTGACAATGCGTTCATATATGAACCTTGCCACTTCATCCATGGAAGCTGTTTTCAATGGCCTAGCTTCAACCCACTTGGTTAAATAATCTGTGGCAACTACAATATACTTATTTTGGCGTGAGGTAGTTGGAAGTGGACCTACAATGTCTATTCCCCACTTTTCAAAGGGACCAAGTGGAAGAATAGGACATAATGGAGCTGATGAAGTCTTACGGTTACCATGTGTTTGACAAATATCACATGTCTTACAATAATTATAACAATCTTTAAAAAGAGTGGGCCAGTGATAACCTGCATCCAAGATCCTTCTTGTTGTAAGTTGTCCAGAGAAGTGCCCTCCACATGTACCATTGTGGAATTCTTCTAGCAGTTCCTTCCCTTGATCACGTCCAACTGCCCTCTTGTACTGTCCATCAGGTCCTATTCGAAATAATACTCCATGCAGAATAGAATATGGACGACTGGCTTGAGTAATCTTTCTCTTAGTCTTTGCATTGGCACCATCAGGAAACTTGAATTCATTCAGATAATTCCAAATATCTATGTATTCACTAGGGATTGTGTCAAGGGATAACAATGCTGCATCGGGGAAATCATCATCATCACAAGATGATCCTAAACCATCATAGGCTCGAGAGAGTGCATCTGCATTGACATGCTTCTTTCCTGGCCTATCTATAATATCAAATTCAAATTCTTGTAGCAAAATTATCCATCTTGCTATCCTCCCTGATGGGTTAGGCTTATTTACAATATATTTTAGAGCCTGATGATCTGTTACAACTAGAAATTTTTTCCCTAGCAAGTAATTCCTAAACTTCTTTACAGCAAAAATGATAGCCAGAGCCTCTTTTTCAGTTACAGTATAATTTACCTCAGCACTGCTCATTTGTCTGCTCCCAAAGTAAATTGGATGTTCATTCCCATTTTCATCCTTTTGGCTCAAAGTACTTCCTAGTGCTGCATCTGAGGCATCAGTGTACACAATGAATGGCTTGCTCCAATCTGGATTCTTTAAAACAGGTGAAGACACCAGGGCTTCCTTCAGTTGTCCAAAAGCTTCATGTGCCTTATTTCCTGGTTCATAAGTAACATCCTTCTTCAAGAACTGGGTTAGTGGCTGTGCAATCTTTGAGAAATTCTTGATGAACCTTCTATAGTAACCCACATGGCCTAAAAATGATCTCAACTTACTTCTATTCATAGGAAATGGTAAATCTTTGATTTTTGAAACTTTATCAGGATCAGTACCAATACCATCTCTGGATACAACATGCCCTAACAAAACGCCTTTAGAACATCCAAAGACACACTTTGTAGGGTTTAGTGAGGCTTGTGCTTCATCTAACCTTTGAAATGTTGTCTCCATCTGGTGCAGGTGGTCCAACTTGCTCCCATAGATGCAAAAATCATCCAGAAATACTCTGATGAAGGTCCCAATGTAGGGTTCGAACACCCTATTCATCAAACGCTGGAATGTTGCCGGAGCATTACACAACCCAAAAGGCATAACTCTATAAGCAAACGTTCCCCAAGGAGTGGTGAACGTGGTCTTCAGCTGATCTTTCTCTGCTATACGAACTTGGTTGTAGCCGCTATATCCATCAGCAAAACTATAGCACTCCTGGCCAGCTACTTCGTCCAAGATCTGATCTGAGAATGGAAGAGGGTAATGATCCTTCTTTGTTGCCTTATTGAGCTTCCTGTAATCAACACAAATGCGTAGCTTCCCATTCTTTTTTATTGAGATCACAATGGGAGAAACCCATTCTAAATTCTCCACAGCAAATATGAATCCTGCATCAAGCAACTTATCTATTTCTTCTTTTACAGTCTTGGAAAAATTAGGATTCATTCTATATGGCATTTGCTTTATGGGCTTAGCACCATCTACCAGCTCAATAGAATGTTCTACCCAACTTACTTGACGGAGTTCCTTGTAATCAAAAGTGAATATGTGTATGTACCTTCGAAAGAGCTGGAGGTAGGATTCCTTCTCACTCTCCATCACAGCATCACCAATCTTTATTTGTTGGAGACGATCATCAACTTCTTCTTCAGATAATTTTATGGGGTCATGAGTTGGTGTGACTGGAAGGATATCCATGACTGAAACATCAACCTCACTTTCTTCATCTTCAGTGTCCACTTCACTGGTACTAGAGTAATCAGAGGATGTCCAATCATCAGTTTCATCACTTGAATCCACAGGTTCTGCCTTATGATGCCGAGGGATCACGTTTATCTTCACCCTCTCTCTACCACGTCCAAGTGTCATGAAGCCTTCATTCCAGTAGTTTCTTGCATGAACTCTCCTTAGCCATGGTCTTCCCAGCAACATTGGGTACGCAACAGTACCATTTTTCATCACCTGAAAGTCTACCACACATACAACACCCATAACAGATATTGCCACATTTGAAACTACACCTTCTGGTTTAGTTTTTCCTTTATTTAATGACCTTAACATAAGTGTTGAAGGGCGATCAATTTTTAAACCCAACATATTCATTACAGACTCGGTCATTACATTAACTGCAGCACCTCCATCAACTAAGACATCATGAATTGAAATACCATTACATAATACCTCAGCTTGTGGAGCATAGGGATCCGCCTCTGCCTCCAAAACAGGGACCTCAACCTCCTTCCTTCGTCGAGCATTGAGTCCACTTCGCAACTCCCGCCTCTTCTCAGAAGACATAGCCAAGAGTTGACCATATGTAATATTTGCAGGCCTTTTGGACAGATCTTCCAAGATGGAGTATGGTCCTTGCCCCTGTGAAATCAGAAAATCCTGCACACCCAACTTTCTTCTCCTATGTTTCTTACTAGTTTCTCCTTTCATCTTCTTAGGATCATTTCCATCTTGATTATCTTTTTCTTTCTTTCTTTTTGTTACAAACACATCTACTTCATTATTTCTGCTCTTATCTACTACATCAAAAGAATTCACAGGTGCTTTTCCTTTATCATTATCTCCTTTACCAGATGTAGAAGCTCTATCTGGACAATTATACTTATAATGACCCTTTTTATAACAACCATAACATACAACTTCAGAAATATTTCTTTTTGGACCTCTATCTCCTCCCTGAGAACTAAATTCTTTTCCTTGAAGAAGATTTATAGTTAACTGACCCATCTTTTTGATCAGATCTTCATACTCAGTAGATGTACTAGGAGAAATATTTGTGCTCACTGGGAGTGGTTGTGGATTCTGGACCAAAGGTGCTAGTGTAGGCTCTACTTTAGCAACAATTTCTTTGGGCTCCTCTTCCATGCTTTCTTCTTGCCTTCTTGCAATCTCCTTTGCTTGTTCAATGGTAGCTGGGCGGTCATACTTCACTCGTTGTCTGATCTCTGGCTTCATCCCAAGAATGAAGTGCTTACATAGGAGATTATCCACGCCGTTCATCAACCCATCCGCTAATCCTTCCTTCCGGATCTGGGCATCGAGCTTCCTCCTTAGCTCTAGAACACGAGCATGATAATCCCTTATCTTCTCCTTCTCTCCTTGGGATAGCTTTGTGATCTCGATCATGAGATCTGCATATTTCTGTTGTTCACCAAATTCTTCAAGAAAACTTTCAGTTAATAAATCCCATGAATTTTTCACATTTTCACCTAGTGTTTCAAACCACCTAAGTGCTGAACCATCCAAAAAGGTAGGAAAAAATTCAGTCCATTGTTCCCTTCTTATAAGGCCATTACAAATACAAGATCGTTTAAACTCTTGAATGAAAGAGGAAGCATCTTCATTAGATTGGGCTGAAAAAACAGGAATCTTCCCCATTTTCAAAAGTAACCACCGTAAAATACCAACCCACAAGTACAATCAACAAGACTTATGTGCACAAATAATTGGAATCACTGTAATAGAAAGTGACTTTACACCTTTCTACAGTAAAATAGAAATGACCACGGTAACTATGGTAAAACTTGACTTACTACGGTAAAAACTGACTTTACTGTGGTAAACACTATTCACAGTAAAAAGTGAAGTTACTGCGGTAAATACTATTCACGGTAAAAAGTGACTTTACTGTGATAAATACTATTCACAGCAAAAATGACTTTACCATGGTAACTACTATTCACGGTAAAAATGACTTTACCATGGTAACTACTATGCACAGTAAAAATAAGGTTACCCTCCAATTGATTTTTGACTAAGTGGGAATATCTCTCCAGAAAATCCACCAACGAGGAATGGTCCCGGCAACGGAACCAAAATGTCATCACCAATCCGGCACTATGATAATTCTTCACCGGGAACTCCTCGTGCTATGATTATTTACTAATGCACAGCCTTTAGTTTGGTGGATGTAATCTGGAAACACAACAACAAACATAACACAAGAATACCATAGACTATAATAAGAAGGAATGATGATAAATCTGAAATATCAGAGTAAATTATAATATTAACATGAAATTGTTACAATCTCACCCATGAGGTACTTCAAGTGTTATTGACTTCACTTTCCTTTCACCAAGACTATGGGAGAAACTTTACAATTACACCTCTTAATGGCTTCTTCAACACACCTTTAAACTGATGGCTTCCTTTGCACACTTCCTACAATATTTCTCACTACTTCCTTCTATGCTAAATGAGGGGGGTGGCCTCTTTATTTATAGAACTTCCAGGCTTATCCATCTTATCTCTAAGATAGGATAAGAAATCCACTCTGACGAATCATATTCCATACCTTAACTCTTATCTGTACATGTAAGCTTATCTTTTAAGATAAGATAAACCTTATCATTTCACATGGGTTCCACATTTTTAGACTTTTTACAAATAAAATATACAAAATATTTATGACCTCACTCCTTGTCCTTATTACCAATATAATATTTCTAATTCCTAATCATGTAGACCCTACTTCTCTTCTTACCCCAACTTTGACATTTTAACATTACTGGACCACTTACGACAACTATTTACTTTTTACCACAACATTCCTATTGTACTTTTGACTATTTCCGTACTATACATTAGAGGACAAGTGTGAACATTTCACTATGGGAGTCATTGGCCATTCCAGGGTAGAGGGATTTGTTACAGACTACCATGCAGAATTGGTCAAGTTCAAATCAACCCCCTAATCAGCAAGAGAGAGTGCTTGCTAATGCAGTTCGACCTGAGAATGAAACCAAGGAGAACAACAAGGTAATAAGCTTGAGACCCCCTCCATTCTATGTCTCATTGATAATTGGAGGACAAATTAGTGCACAATTGTATAATTGAGTCTAGGGCTAGTAGTTCTATGATGCCCAAAACAAATAAGCCGATCAGTTGGGCTCTCTAGTATGAAGTCATATCTAGAGGTGTAGTCTAATTAGATGGGACAACGGTAACCACTGTGGGAATTATCAAGGATCTGAGTCTCACTCTACATGCTTTCCCCTAATGTGAATGTCTTGTACAAAATGTGTCCATCATAGATTTGCCACCGCATTTTGCTTTGTGTTTGTCTAGGGACTTCACTACCAAAATTGGAGGCTACATGTCTGTTGACTGGTCACATATGCTCTTTTAGGACAAGATATGGGGCAAATACCACAGTCAAATCTGAACCCGATTACATGACTATCATATTAAAACTTATGTGCCTAGCCCAATTAACATGCCAAATTACTCAGCTTTTGATCAAGAAGACCTCCTAGGTACTAATGAAGTAAATACCATGGTAGGAAATGTATCCCAAACATTGACTCTAGATGAGTGGGCCAACAAAAGACATGATTTTGACCCCTATAAATAAATGGAAGAATATGAGCTGGGGGGTCTACCTTCTACATGAAGAAAATCACCCTCTCCCTGAACCTTATTATCAAGCCTGGAACATAAAAGATGAAAATGAGTGTAATGGAATATTATTCTTTGATGAGTTGGTAACTCATGTAAACAAGGAGCTCGAGGAGGAGATATGATTGTGTCTTTAAGGGGTATGAAATGGGATTATGCAGCCTTTAGATTCTAGTTTTTCTGGGGATTCAGGATAGATACTGCTAAATATGAGTGCTTTAGTCCAAGGTCTTCATTGGGTAAGAAACTCTAGGATCAAGTAATCTTACAAGTGTTTGGTGATTTGAGATCCCAAACTGGTTTGCCATATCAAAACTTCACTAGGACTATTTCTGTTGTATTTCTATGTTACCTGATTCAAAAACTATAAGAATCAGAGCTATGGGACCTACATGGAGGATTTCGAGAGCAAGCTTCAGAGCAATATGATGTCCATAAGTTTTGAAAAGAACAATGAAGCCACTAATAGACTTACATGCTAGTTGAAATAAAAGCATCTTAGTTTGAGGTAGTGCTCATGTGGAAATGCAAATACAGTATGACCAAAGAACTTACCATATTATCCATGTGTGTCCTCATGATCTGGTCATTGTAGTTCAGGATATATAACTACATGGTGGCAGGTGTCCTTAAGAATGATCAGCAGATCATTATACTTTTCTTACAATGAAGAAGTTGAATTCTCAACGATTAGTAAGTTCAGAGCAGACTAGAGCAGCAGTATAGGAATCAAAGAATAGTACAGCTACATACGGGACAAGCTATATACAAAGGCTTAGTAGACACCGTGAATCTATTTTCAATACTAATGTGATCAGTTCCAAAAGGAGAAGGCTAATTCATTTACCACTCAAAGTTAGAAGATTCATTTGTGCAATCCTTGATTTGTGCATCCAGATCTTGCAACGTACTTCCACTAATTGGAACAGGTGGCTACCGAGCAAGAAAGGTATGTGTTAGATCTACAAATTCACAGATATACCCCATAAATGACTGCCTTACATGGATCTGGTGTGTGCTAAGGAAAATTAATTTGGTGTGATTTCACAACATATGATGATTTCCCAAAGTCATGGGACCTTTTCAAACTGGGGAAAATCTCTCCAGAGAAGGTTGGTTCCTCTTCCTAAACAGACTTGCCACACGGCTCGTATTCCAGTGCAGAAAAGATAATCTAACGCTAATCTAACTTCCAAGGAGACAAATAGGATGGTATTTAGTTCAAAAAAAGTGTAAGTTTTAATGAGGCTTATCACTAAAGGTTGAGTCGTTTATACATTTATGTTTTGTTATTAAGTTTCAATTGTGTTGATGTAGTCTATCAATTGTTACTGTTGGTTGGAACCATTGTATACTTATGTGTTGATCAATGGAAAGGATGGACAAAAGTGCATCACAAACCAAAGATGGATTTCAGTTACAGTCAAATGTATCACAAAACACCATGTGAACATTAGCTCAACAATTACCTAAAATTGGATCCACTCCAATTCGTGCACAAAATACCCCTGCTTAGTATGAAGTTAGAGGTCAAGGAAAACAACAAATAAAATGTTTAGCCAATGTATGGACAAATGCATCAATAAATTAATTACATGTTTAAATATTGCTCAGAGTTATATCATAAAAGTACTTCGACTTCAATATGTCACGTTTTGTAAGAGGTCAAAAGTGCCATTATAGAGTCCATTTGTGTTGTAGTAAAAAGTAAGGTTCAAACTGTCATGTTATTGTAAGTCATAGTGTATCTTCGTTAAAAAGAAAAGAGAGGGAGTAGGCAGATTAAGAAGGATGAACAACCTTTTACCTCAAATGAGCCAACTATCGGACGCATTTTTATCGTTTGAACAGAATGAAGGAAATGAGAAAAATGCGGTGCAAAATCAATTTTAAAACTCCAAACACTGATAAGATCCATTTAATTATCCTATAAAATGATGACTTTTTCCATGAAACATTTCCCATAACTTCAGTAGCAGTATATGGAGGCTTCACAGAGCAATGGAGGCAAGAGGCCCCATAGCTTCATCTAATTTTGCACCATGGTTGGGGTCGTGAAACTATAATTTTTCCAGTGGCCAGAGACATTTTCTATTGAGTGTTTGCTTTCAGCGTAAAAATCTATCAAAATAAGAACAAATTGAGGGGTCCATCATGTAATGTATAAAATTTCTAACATGTATTTCCTGATGATACCAAATAGGTGAACAAAAGCACCACAGTAAGACAGCTCATGGATCTTGAAAGATATGCCCCTCTGAAGAGTTCCAGGGAAAACCACACGAGGTGGAAAGGTGATGGATCTGTTAAAAATCAAGGTTCGCGGTAAACCTATAAATCCATAGAAGGTTGAGCATTTCTCCCTTCATTAGTTTCAAGGTGGGAAAATTTCACAAAAACTCTCTACACCCCACTCCTCTGATTAGAGGATTTCAAAATGCATTTCAAGAGTGTGTCAATAGTTTTTCCCATTGATCACACTAAAATCATGAAAATGTTGAGCTCTAGATCAAAAGATATGCACCTCTGAAGATTATTATGAGTGTGGAAATAAATAATATGGTGAAATGTAGGGCATAAAATCAGATTCACGAGTTGGCAAAATCCTGTAAATAGTTGTAATTACCTAAGGTTTGTTGTCAAATTGGAAAAATTTCCCTAAAACTCTCCGCGCCCTACTCCTGGGAATTAGGAGAGATATGTGGGATGAGTGCTTGACTCCAAGATTTCAACAGCTTTCAAAATCTAAAAATTGTAAGTCTTCCTCATCTATATTAGAGGATTTCAACAGATTTTCCATATCAAAACTTCACTAATCATGAAAATCCAGAGTATTTCTGGATCGAAAGATATGGCTTTCTGAAGATTTAGGGCAAACTTTTGAAAAATTAGGGCAAAAATTGGTGTCTGTGGGCTACATGAAGATAATTGAGCCTTTTTCCCAACTTTTTTCAAATTGGGAGAATTTTCCCAAAAAGTCTCCATGAGGTATGGCCATTGTACTTAGATGACACATGGCAGTCACTTGATTAGCTAGAGGAGATGTGGCCCATGATCTATGTCCTTTTTTGTTTTTGCAACTTTGAGAAAAAATTCCTATCCTCCCAACGCCCTAGATTCCTCTGCTCGATGAATGGGACACGTGGCATCTGAATTTGATTGCTTTAGGCGGAGATGTGGTTCTATTTTTTTCCTTTGAGAAATTTTTGACAAAAAAATCCAAAAATTTTAAAGTCTTTCCGCTCCTCGCCACTCCATTTTTACACGTGGCACATCTTGATTGGTTGCGGGCCTCAAACAATTTATTTTGCTCTATGGGCTTTCAGGCCGAATTTTTCTTTTGAGTTTTTTGCCCAAAATGGCTAAGTATCAAATTTCTCTCCATGCCCCCACCTACCCACCAACTTTGCTTGGCAAAATTGCTTTCCCCGCTCCGCTGGCCCAAGCCTCTTTGGCACAAAACTCTCCCAAGCTCCACGGGCCAGCCTTAGGAAAATTTCCCCTCCAAACTCCGTTGAGCCATAACTCAAAAAATACAAGGAGTTAGGAGGACTTCTTTACCTTTCTGGAAAGGGGAAGAAAAATCCTATCTTATGAAGCCATTTCCAAAATATTTTGAGTATTTGAAATGTGTGAAAATTGGATTTTAAGCACATTTGGAGAAGACAAAACACTTCAAATTGGAAAAGTGGCCACCAAATAAGAAAGGTATGAATTCATACAACTTTGCCAAGAATTTCCTGATGTGTTTTCTTGGAGTTATGAATACCTAAGAGGGTTAATCCCAAGCTAGCACAATACACAATAGAACTAGATCCATCTACTCAGCCCATCAGGTAGAAGCAGAGACCAGTCAACCCACATATTCAGCCTCTGATGAAGAAGGAGTTGAACAAGCTAATAGAGGCAAGCATCATATTTCCAATCAAACACTCAAGCTAGGTTACAAATCTGGTCCCAGTCAGAAAGAAATGTGGAGAGATCAGGATGCGTGTTGACTTCAGATATTTGAATAGAGCCTCCCTCAAAGATCACTACCCACTCCCTTCAATGGAGCAGATCTTGCAAGTAGTGTCTGGGTGAGAAAGGTTCTCCCTCCTAGATGGCTACTTAGGGTACAACCAGATCATGGTGAAAGAAGATGATCAATTCAAAACTACTCTCACCACCAAATGGGGCGGGGCACCTATGCATACAAAAACATTCCATTTGGACTATCTAACGCTGGTGCTACTTTCCAAAGAGATATGGATATGGAATTTAAGGGGGCTAATCAACAAGATAGTGTTGATCTATCTGGATGATATCACATTTGTTCTCCAAGAACGCAGCAGACCACCTTTTTCATCTAAGGCAAGTGTTTTCAAAGATGTAGAAGATTTTGGGGGTATCTTTGAACCCCAAAAAATGGCATATTCTTGGCCCATGAGGGTAGGCTTTTGGGCCACATTTTGTCTAAGGAAGGTATTGGAAATTGATCCATGTTAGAGTTGAAGTAATAAGAGCACTACCATTGCCAAGTCACAAGAAGGATCTTCAAATATTCCTTGGGAAAGATCAAATTTGTTCGACAATTTTGTCCCAAACTTTTTCTACTCTTGATTAAGCCAATAAAAACTAATGCTAAAGAAAATAGCTTAGCATTTAAATGGACAGTTGAAGGAAAGGAAAGCTTTCAAGGCTATCAAAGAGGCCATATCACATGCCTCAACTCTTGTAAATCCATAATTTTCCAAAGGACTTCATATTGTATGCCTTTGGTGGAAATGACACTATCTCTACAATCCTATGGTGTAATAGAACAAAGAAAGCTACAAAACAGCAAATTGCTTTCTTTAGTTAGAGTCTAGAAGACTATGAGGTGAGGTATTCCTTCATTGAGAAGAAAGTCCCTAGCAGTGATCAGGGGACTGAAGAAGTTTAAGCTTTTGGTGGTCAAACAACAAAATCCAACTATTGGTCTCCCATACAAGAGTTCAAGAATTCCTCCTCAGCAAGGATCTGAATGAGAAAGCATGTAGGGTGGATCACTCGTGTCATGGAATATGACATTGACCATTAAGGTCACCAAGCTGGTCCATGGGAAGGGGCTTATGTGAGCAACTAGCCTCTAGCTCTACAAGAAGAAGAAAAACAGTGAAAAGGAGGTTGTTTTTTTTCTACAAAGATAATCAAGAAGAAGGGAGAGATGATGTACCTGCTCCTTGTTATACCCAAGACATGGTGCATTTCCTTCGAATGGGGTCCATGTGTCCTCATGGGATAAGTAAAGAAAAAATAAGGAATTTCAAACTCCAGGCCATCCCATATGTTCTTCATTGATGGTGTCTTGTTCAAGAGGGACATCAATGGCATTTTGATGAGATGCATTGGAAAAGATTAGGTGGAGAGAGTACTACAAGAAATTTCATGTTGAAGCAGCTGGAGGTAATTTTTTCTCCAAGAGTGATAGCACTAAAAATCATGAAAGCAGGATATTATTGGCCTGAGATTGTTTAGTGACTTTTTCACATGGATCAAAAGGTGCAAGAGTTGTGCATTCTTCAAAGGAAAAGAGAAGGCTAGCAGCACTTCCATTGCACCCAATCTCAGTAGACCAACCTTTCATGAAATGGGGATTGGAATTCATTGGAGTCATCAACCCAAACTCAAGCCAAGGTGACAAATGGATCCTGACAGCATGACTAGATTATTTCACCAAGTGGACCGAGGTAGTGGCACTCAAAGAAGAAAATGAGTCTAGTATCCTAGATTTCTATGAATGGGATAGTGATCAGATTTGGAGTACCAACCACCATCATCTCAGAAAATGCATTACCATTTATAGATTCAAAAATTATAGGATGGGATCTGTTAAGAATGGGACTTATTTGAGTAATTCATCAAACTATTACCCACTAGGTAATGGCCAAGCTGAGTCTACAAACAAAAACCTGCTGAAGATCATCAGAAGAACTCTCGACGAGAATCAGAAGACATGGCACACAAAGATCAAAATATCCTTATGGGATGATAGAATAACACCCAAGAGATATATAGGCAGCTCCCCATTCGAGCTTGTCTATGGGAAAGAAGCGGTGTTTCCCATATCACTTGAATTGTCATCATTGGAACTTGAGAAACAACTAGAGATGTTTAAATTTGAACCAATGGAGGCCAGGTACGTAGATTTCATAGAATTAGAAGGGATCAAAGAGCAAGCTCTCCAAGCATTGGAGAAGAACCAGGCCTCAATCGAGAATATTCTTTGATAAGAAGGCTAGAGAAAAGGACCTTCCAGGAAGGGGACCTGGTTCTGAAATGGGATGCAAATCGAGTAAAGCCTAGGGAGACATTCTAAGTTTGACGTCATATGGAGTAGACCCTATATGATAACAAGATGCAAAATTATTAATGCTTTCCAATTGTCTACATTGGAGGTTGGAGAGTTGTAGATTCCAGTAAATGGGATTTATCTTAAGCAATGCCACTAAAAGGGGAGTTCTTACCTTGTACAAATCAGTTTAGTTTTCTCTTTCATATAAGTGCTTATGCACATTGTCTTGTTGTAGTGTAGATTGCTTTCCTCCTAATTGCTTTGCATGATTTGCATGTTCAATTTTGGAACATGTATGATTTCAAATTTTGTATATAGTGTGGTGCTATTTTGTTGCTCTTATGCAATCCATTTAGAGAGATAGATGAAGCCCTGGATCAAAACAATTTTCTACTCTCATTAACTTTCATTTCAATATTTCTTATGAAAATTGGGAGTGTAAGCAGCCGAGCTCATGAATCAGAGGAAAAATTAGTATCATACCATATTTCTCAACTCCATACCCAACGGATATGACAAGGCATTTTGTCTTTTCATTTAGCAGGCAGATACCCTTGTGAGTCACCAAATTATTATCCATATTTCGCTCCTGTGCCAAATATTCGATCAATCACGACCCTGCATAGAAGGAACCTGAAAGAACTCATTCAGATCTTGCAAATTGGTTATAGAAGGAGTTGACCATGGAGTGGTAGAGGCCAAGAGAGATCAAAGGACCCTGTATAAAAGAAACAACTCTATTAAGTCATTTCCACATCTTAAATCTGTTCTTCGAGTCACAGGTTGACTCAACTATGGATAGTAGGGTCAGACAGGAGGGGGCGGTGTAACAGAGGAACTAGAAACAAGAAGGGGAAGAAACAACGAAGATTTGAGGTCCTCGGGCTCGAAACGGTTCAAGAAAAGGATCCCAAATGAGTGCCAGATTGCCACGTGTCCCAGAGGAAAGCGGGCCATCAAGGGGAAAGTTGATTTTTTGCCCCTTGCTATCTCAAAAGGATAAAAGTTACAAAATGGCCCGCAACTCTGCCCAAGGAAAAATTCAGCGTTTGGGCCCAAGTCAAAACCAAAGCGGGGAGTTAGAGGAAAAGGTGAAAATTTTCCTTTTGTCCAAAAGGCACAAAGATGAAAATAGAAGCACATTTCCCAACCAACCAAAAAAAGCCATGTTTCCAGGTGGAGTTTCAGGGCTGCGGAAGTTTTTTGAGTTTTGCGTTTTTTGCGCTAAAGGGCAAAAAGATAAATTGTAGACCCGTAAGTCCTATTTTTATTCTAGCAAGGCTGCCATGTGTCTCATACCAAAAGGGGGACCCATTTTTCAAATTGTTTTCCTGCCCATTTGTACGGACCCGATACAAAATTTGAAGGGGCATATCTTTCGACTCAGGGCTCGAAATATTACAAATCTGACACCATTGGAAAGATCTTGGTCTCACCCACGCAATGGAGGTCTGAGAATTTATTTTTGAGGATGTTAGGTGAAGGAAATGGAGGAAACATCTTTAGGATTTTAAAGCAGGATCTTCTTACCTCAACAACCAAATCAAATTTGATCTGTTTCACCATCTCCTCTTCCTTCAAGGCGCCGAACCAAGGATTGATGCAGTAAAGATGCATTTGGGGGCATATTTTATCAGAAGCATTAATAGCAGTGGTTGATTTTCAACTTCTTTTTCCTGCTTCTCTCTCTCTTTCTTCTTTCAGGTTGAATCTATAAATATGAGGCATGATTCATTGTAAAGGGTTAGACATTCTTTGTTTTGCATGCTCCCTTCTCCTCTTAGAAAAGGGATTTGTGGGGTTCAGGCCTTCCATCAAAATTACATTACGTTTTTGCCTCTTGGATACTTTGTAATGGACTGTATCAATCTATAGAGCAATAAAACATGTTTGTGATCAATTTTAGATCCTTTCTTGCCTCTTTTGCTTTCATTTGGTCTTCTATTACATATCTGGCCATCTGTGCTTGTTTATTGTATGTATTCTGTTGGTTTGTGTCTATTATAAAAATAAGTGTTCATCATTCCTTTGGTGCATCACCTGGTAGTTTAGTCATTTCTTATTTCTTATACTCCTTTTACCCCTGTCTCCTTGGCAAGTTTTAGACTAAGTATAGAGATAAACCCTTTGCAAGCTCCCATGCATGCACCTGAACAGAGGAATAAGGAACCAACCTTTAATTTGATGAGCCTTTCCATTTTGTAAGGTCCCACGCCTTGGGGAAAGTTCAATGTTATGCAATCACACCAAATGAATTTTCCTTAGAAAATCACTCTTGTCGAAATCATTTGGGGGTGCTGTGATTTTACACTAACAGTAAATCATAAGGATTCTTTCAAGATGGTAGAGGACTCATATAGTGAGATCCCCTCTCCCCCTTCCTCTATATGATTTTGGCAGAAACTTTAAGTAGAATTTGTAACCAAGTGGTTTCCCTTAACATCTTGCAAGGTATCAAAATTACTAATGGCCTTCAGCCTACCTACCTCAACCAATTTGTGGATGAAATTTTTTTGATGGGGAAGGTATCTATACAAGAAGCCTATATTTTCAAAGAGGTTCTGAATGGGTATGACGAGGTCTCTGACTAGCTGGTCAACTTCCTCAAAAGTGTTATTTTCTTCATAAATGTGAAAGATCATTTCCAAGAGAGACTGGCTCACATTTTTGGTTGTAAGATAAATAATTTTCTGGATTCCTATTTGGGAATGCCCCTCATTCACAAAAAATTGAATCATTCCATCTTGAACACTCTTTTCGAGAGAGTTTCCAATAAGTTGTCTTCTTGAAAAGGGATTCTCCTATCTCAAGATGGAAAAATTCAACTCCTCTAAAGCTCTCTTCAAGGTGTTCCAATCTATGTCATGTCCCTTTTTCGGATCCTGTGTAATATTTTTGGAAGCTCTTGAAAAAATTCAAAAAAGGTTCTTGTGGGCTAGTGCTAAGGAGAAGTTCAAATTTCCTCTTGTGGCCTGGGAAAAAGTGACCAAGCCTAAGGATTGTGGGTGGCTGGGATTAAAGAATATGAGACTCATGAATGAATCTCTTGTGGTTAAAGCTGGTTGGAGTGTGATAAAGGAAGAAGGCCTATGTATTGATATCATCAAAAGGAAATATTTAAGGAATATTGGCATAATAGAGACTTTCTTTCTACAGGACAATATCCCTAAGGGATCCTTTTTTTGGAGTTCTTTTATCTCTTCTAGGGGGATCTTGAGTAGGGGTATTAAATGGAATATTGGGAAAGGAGATAGAATTCAATTTTGGAGGGATTGTTGGCTCTCTGATAAACATCTCGTGGAGGAGGATCTTAGGAGAACTTTTGTGCGGTTCTTTGAAGACAATGGTAAAGTTTGGGTTAAGGACTATTGGATCTTCTCTAACAATCTTGTTCTTTGGGAGAAAGTGCTTCCCCCTCCCAAATTCATTGGGGAAACTCAACTTTTTGATGACCTCAACTCTAGGTTAAAGAATATTTATATTCCACTCTTCCAACAGAATGAAGATTCTATTATATGGAAGGAAGAGGATTCTAGAAATCTCCTAAACTTCAAGAATTCTAACCAAAAATATTAGTGGAGTAAACTTTGGGTAAAATACCTCCTACCTAAAGTTAAAATTTTCCTTTGGTTGGTTACTCAGAGAAAAATTCTCACAATGGAAAATTTGAGGAAACATGGCATGCTCCTCCCCAACAGATGTGTACTTTGTAAAAAAGAGGAGGAAAGTGTTAAGCATCTCCTCATCTCCTGTCCCTTTGCTCAAGTAGTGATGTCCAAGGTGTTGGAGCTTTTCAAGGTTCATAAGGTCTGTCGTAATTCCATTGAGGAATGCTAATTACAACGGTATTGTCCTTTTAGGTATCCTTTTCTTATGGCTACCTAGAAAATGGCCCTGCCCCACTTCATCTGGAGCTTATGGAAGGAAAGAAATGTTCTCATCTTCAGAAATCAAAAGACCAATATTAGAAAGGTTAATACTGGTTTGATTTCCTCAATTAAATAGAACTCCAAACTTATTAAGGTGAAGACTAAAAAGGTTGTTTCTAGTAGAGAAGAGGAAGTGCTCAAATAGTTCACCTTCATTCCGCCTCAAGTCAATTTTCCATCCACTAAAATTAATTGGTCCAAACCTAAAAGGGGAAAAGTCAAACTTAATTTTGATGGGGCTTCTAAAGGCAACCCTGGCCTGGCTGGTGGAGGAGGCATAATCAAGGATCATAATGGGGACTGGATTTTAGCCTATGCTAGACCTTTGGGGACTCAGAAACAACAATGTGACCGAAGCTCGTGCTCTTCTCTGGGGTGTTAGTCTTGCTAAGGAGAAAGGAATTAAACATATTCTTATTGAGGGGGACTCTCTTCTCATTTTAAATGCAATCAGCAAGACTAGTCACAAAAATTGGGTCTTGGGAAATATTATTAATGATATTAAAGAGCACCTTAAGTACTTTGATTCCCATATCATTACTCATATCTCTCACATAGGCAATACTTGTGTGGACAGATTGGCGAATGAAGTAGTTCAACGTAATGATTACAAAGTGTGGCAAAAAGGTGAGGTCATACATGTGCATATTAATGATATTATTAATCATGAAAAGTTGTAAGCACTTCACCTTAAGTAACACGAGGGAGAATAATGGGTTAATTTTCCAATATTGTAAAAGTGAGTTTGGATTAAGCTATTCTTGGAAAGGAAAGTCTAATTTAAAAAATTGTAGACCTTAAAGTGTTATGCATTGGAGTAAAATTTTGGCTACCATGGGCAGTGATAGAACTAGATTCGAGCCATCCATCCATGGGCATATTGTGGAGGATAATTCTTTGTGGTACCTATTTATAATTGGGGGTTTCAGGAAATTTATCACCAGACTCCAAGGGAATGATCCCTCGCTTAGTATGGAGTTTGGGCTGGCATGGAAGGAGGGGAAAGCAGTGATCCATGGCATGGAAATTGATACATTAGAGAAGGCCATTTCTTGTGTTACTAGCATGGACATGAAAGGTCTGAAAATCTTCAAGGATAGGAATCAGAGAGAGTACGAAATCTACACTTTATTTTTGGGAAAGGATAATGTCCATTACTTCACCAATGGCATCACTTGTTCCTATATTCCTGGGGTGTGGAGAGAGTTATTCTTGCACATCATGAAGTATCTAACTCTAGAGGGTAAATACCACAAGATATATACCCACCACTTTTCTTTTTTGAGCATTTTTAGACATTAAAAAAATCTTAGTATTCCCTTCTATCTTTTCATTTCTCTAATGACCTTGGTGAGGGATTTCCAACGGAGTAAGGTGGAGTCTCACATCCATGAGGGCCTCATTCTTCTCTTGTTCCGCAATGGGAAACCAGACTGGGATAAACAAATGCCCCTAATTGAAGATGAGGAGGATATTACCCTGGTTGAGTGTTTGTCCAAGACGAGGGAGGGAAATATTGGTTTTAAGTAGATGGGTGAGGGGAAGAATGTGGAAGGAATGGAAAATCAAGATGTTGGTCCATCGAAGGGGAAGGATAAAGCTACCCTGGAAGGAGTGCATGGTATTGATATGTGGAACAAAAAGGTTCAGTACTTGGAGATGGTGGTTCAAGTCCTAGAAGAGACTAAATCAATGGTGAGAAAGGGCATGATTGATACTATCGAAGCCACCAAGAAAATATGCTTAGCCCATAAGAACATCCGAGGGGATATCAAGCAGTTGGATTCTCTAGTTCGAGATTTGGGTGCTCGTCTAGATGTTGTGGAAAAAGAGAAGCGGAAAAGGAGGTGGATTAGTTTTGATGATGTTGAAGAGGAGGAGGAGTCTGAGGAGGATACTAAGGAGGACGTCAAGGAACCTCCCTAATTATAAGAAGCTGGATTCTGATTCTAGCATGAAAGAAGAGACCAGGGAGGTTAAACCCTCCAACAAAAGTAAAGCTAACTAATGGAACTTCTTTCCAACTGTCTGCAGACTTTTGGTGAATTTTTTTTGTTTTTTTTTTTTTAATGGCTTAGTTCTCTTTTTCTCATTGTTTCTTGGACCCCCTTCTCTATTTTGGAGTTAAGTCTATTTAACTCTAGGGTCATATTCCTATTTTGTCTAGCTTTGTTTCATTCAAGATGTAATCTTTTTGTACCCGGCCTCTGGGAGCCTATCCCTATTTTTTACGCTATAAAATTAAAAAAAATTAAATATTGAAAGGCTTGATTAATTAATAATGGTTAATTAATTATTTAATTAAAATATGATTATAACTAACGAAGTGTCATTAATTGACATCCAAGATGGGGGGAAGGCTAGTTAATTAACAAAATGTCATTAATTGATTGAAATGAAGGTGAATGTTAGCTAATTGGTGGGAAATTACTAATTATAATGAAATGATAGGAAAGAGGATAACTAATGCAAATTTAGTATCAAAATTGTGTAGTCAGATTTAGGTGTCTACATTTGCCCCTTTTTGATGTGGTGTAGCGCAAGCAATGCCACTTCAAAGATATTAGACAATTACAAACAATTAAATTTCGTAAAGGTAGAAGAAAAAAATAGTAGGATGGAGAATTCCCCCTCAATTTTCGATGGGTGATAGAAGAGTTCGATGAATGCTTGAAAAGGAGAAGAGAAAAGACTATAGTGGTAGAAAATCCCATCACAGTGGAGAGACGGATATTGATATACTGAATATGAATATACATAAGAGATGAGATCAGCGATCCCTGCATAATACCGGTACGAACTCTTTTTTTAGTAATTTCACAAGGTCATTGTTTTGGATTACAAAGTATGATTTTATTAACATATCCTATAGAATAAAAATGTTTCATATTGACAGAAGGGATTCAAACTTGGCTTGGTTGGCCATAGTTCAAATTGATATATTAAGTGTGAACTCGTTCCTCAAGTGGAAGAAGCAATGGAGGAGGAAGAATTGGAAAATGATAGGTAGAAAATGAAGAGAATAATATAAGATAAGATAGATGGAGAAGGGGAAGATCATGATGTAGATAACATACCATTTGGCTTAGAAGTAACTATTTATTTGATATAAGCATACAAAACAAGTGTATAATGACATGAAAAGCCATAATACTGATTTTTGTTCATTGCTAAATGAATGATAAAAATACATAAAGTAACGTAGTACGAGAAATTAAACAAGCAGACTAAAAAACAAGCACAAACAAACATACTCAAAAACACAACGTTCAAGAAAGTTGTACCAATGTTTTTGTTATCCAGATTCAATTCCCAAATGTTCAAGAGATATGAAAATGATTAATATGATTCCCTAAGTGAGGATACATACAAGGGAATAGACGAAGAACATAGAAATCCCATGAAAATTAAAATTCACTATGAAACTGCCCAAGTAATGATATATGCAAGGGAAGACATACATAGCAATTAAATCAGCTTTGTTAATGAAGGAAGATCAAGATGGTCCACATGTCATGTGCTAGAAAAAACAAGCACTAAAGTAAAATGTTTTGTAGGATAGTTTTTAATTTTGAGAATGTTGTGTTGTGTGAATGTTTAGGATGTTTTGATGCTTTACCAATTTTTTGGAACTTTTATGTTTTACCAATGTTTTGGATTTTTGAAATTTTTACTAATGTTTTTGGATTTTGATGTTTTAGTAATGTTTTAGATTTTGATATTTGTTTTACCAATGTTTTTGGATTTTTTAAGTTTTATCAATGGTTTTGGATTTGTGAATGTTTTAAATTTTTTGGGTTTTTTGAAAGTTTTCTGAAGCTAGGTATAATAAAATGAAGATGTAAATATGCCTCAACGAGAGGTGAGAATATACAAAGGAAAACTTTGTGCATATATACAAGAGTAGAATCAGTCGGATCAAGGTTACGAAGGATAGGTTAAAAATTATTTCAAACATAAGCGAAGGACTAGCCTAGGAAGAAGTGAGCATGCCCCCAATATGAGATGCTTGTGAAAAAAGAATCCTCTTATGGCACCGGAAACTAGTTTTCACCAAAGGAATTTTCCAAAGTGCCACCATTGTGTTGCTTTCACATTTGGATGACTTTATTTCTCTTTAATAGTTTTGGATTTTTATATTTTTTTGGTTTTTGAAATGCTCCTGAGCTCAGGAATAAAAAATATTGAGATGCATGATGTTCATAGGTTCCCATATCTCTTCACCATTAAGATAGGAAAGCTTATAGGCCCCATAACCAATTTTCTCCACCACACTGAATGGACCTAGCAAGCTAGGATCAATTTTTCCTTTCTTTTCATGTTATTTGGTGGTATTAAACTGGTTTTCCTCAAGCACAAAATCACCTACCTCAAATTCATGAGGTATGATACATTTATTAAAACCTACATAGATTTTATTTTGATATACTTTAAGGTGATCCAAGGTGTGAAGGAATTTTTCATCAAGGAGGTCAAGCTCTGCTATCCTGACAACACTATAATCCTCATATTTATTCAGATAGTCTTGCAAGGATATTCTCAAAGAGTGGAGCTTGATCTCTAGGGTATAATGGCTTTAGTTACAAATACCAAGGAATATGAGGTTATAGTTTTAGGTGTGAAGATGGAAATTTGATAGGCTTAGAGGGTGGGATGGATTTCAAGGTGTCAATTATGGCTAGTTTTACGAACCATTTTCTCCAAGATTTGAATAAGATTTTTATTGGATCCCTCATTTTCCCATTCCCTTGAGGGTAAAAAGATGTAGACCACTTCTAGCTAATTTTAAAGCACTGACATAAGGCCTTCACTTTTTTTTTTTTAATTGATTTACAATTGTCAAATACAATGGCAGAAGGGATGTCGTAATGGAAAATGATATAACTCATGATGAACTTGGAAATTTGCACACCTGTAACATAAGTGACAAGCTCACCCATTTGGTAAAGTACTCAGTGGTAGTTATAATTTGTTTGTGGCCATCAAAAGAAGTTGGTGTGAGTTTTCCTATAAAATTGATCCCCCATTTAGAAAATACCCATGGTGTTGCAATAGGTTGTAATGAATGAGATGATGCATGGATTGAATTATTGTGCTTTTGACAAAGGACACATTTCTTCACACACTGGTAACAATTTACTTCCATAGTAGGCTAGTGGTATCACATTCGTAGTATTTTCTTCACAAGAACCATGCCACTAGTATGAGCACTGCATATGCCTTCACGTACCTCTTTGGTAGCATGGATAGCTTCTTCAGAGTTAAGGAAATGTAACAGAGTCCCATCATAACCTCGATGATAGAGAGTGCCCCCAAGTATGGTGTAATGGGACAAACATTAGATAAGGGTTCATTTTTAGGAGTGGGAGAGGTGGGGTGGGAAAGTACCATCCTATAGGTAGTTATAAATGTTTTTGTATCAGGGGTAAAGGGACCAACAACTTCACATACCAAACATGACTCTGGCATGTTGTAGGCTAGTATCGTTAGATGATAAAAATAAAAATAAAAATAAAAAGGAATGGAAATTATCTGGTATCTGGTGATAAAAATAAAAAGGATCCAATGGTAGCCATAGCATCCACTGATCAGTTCTACATGCGTGGAACTTGATGGAAGGAAATCAGTAAAAAACACTCTTTCAAGGTGTCGACCATGCATTTGTATGGGATAAGTTTCTCATCTTTGAATTTGTATTTGTCATTCACCTATTTGATGATCATTTAGGATTCGCCAATAACCTCAACTTGTTTGATGTTTCATTTTATAGAGAATTTAAGTCCTACAATGAGAGATTCATATTCAAAAATGTTATTTGTATATGGGTTCAGTTGATTCTGATATCTCCTGTGGGAGTAATAAGGATTACTCCATCTCATGAGCCATTAAATTTGAATGCCCATCAAAATATATATTCCATGTTGATGAGTATTTTATGTATAAGAAAAAAGCATTTAGAAGATCCATACTTAAGGGTTCCATTCCTGGGAGTGGTGTTCCAACCAGTTAATCAGCAAGCACTTGTACTTTTACTAATTTTTAATTAACATACTCAGTGTCAAACTCACTTAACCAATAATTTATATGTCCATCCTTCTTTTAAGTTTCATATTTGACAAAAGGTATTTGAGAGGGTCCAATTGAGATATTATCTTAGTATGGTGGTACAAAAGGTAATGGCGTATTTTTTGAAAGGTGGAGACAACATCCAAGCATGATTTTTTGATATGTGGGTAGTTGAGCTCATATGCGATTAAGGTGTGACTAAGATAATAGGATGATAAATGGCTCTCTCTTTGTGTTGGGCATCGTACTGTGCCAAGAACGTGCCTATAGAAAATTGAGTAGTAGATATATATAAAAAAAAAAGGTTCACATGGGGTATGTGGTACAAGGAAAGGCGGATTCACCAAATATTATTTTATTAAATAAAAGGCTTGTTAGTGATTCAGACCTCAGTGAAAAACCACATATTTTTTAAGTAGATGGGTGAAGGGATGACACTTGTTTGCAAGTTGCGAGATGAATCTTCGAATGGATTGAATTTTACCTTGCAGTTTACGTAACTGTTTGATGATCTTAGGAGGAGGCATCTCAGTAATAGCAGTGAATTTATCTGGATTAACTTCAATTCCATGTCAAGACACAATGAATCCCAATATTTTACTTGAGATGACACCAAAGAAACACTTCTTTGGATTCAAACGGACCTCTTAATCTCATAACCATTTAAATATGTGACTAAGGATCATTAGGTGTTCTGCTCTAGTCCTATATTTTTTAAGGATATCATCAACATAGTCCTCTATAGTATCCTTTTAGCATGTCATGAAATATGATAGTCATAGTTCTCTAGTATGTTGCTCCTGTATTTTTGAGGCCAAAAAGAATGACATGATAACAAAAATTACCCCAAGGGGTGGTGAAAGTAGTTTTGTGTTGATCCTCTTATAAAATCTTTATTTTATATATCCTTCCATCTATGAGGGATAGCATTTCGTGGCCTGTAGTAGAATCTACAATTGTGTCAATTTTTGAAAGAGGAAAGTCATCTTTAGGAAATGCCTTGTTGATGTCCCTGAAATCTATGAAAATCCTTATATCAATATGTTTTTTCTGAATAGGAACTATGTTGGAGATCCATTCGGAGTAATCAATAGGTCGGATGAATCCCATTTATAATAGCCTTTCTATCTCCTCTTTGACCAAAAGAACCATACGTGGATGTATTTTGTGCAGTTTTCACATTTCGGTAGTTTGTATTGAAACCAATATTGAAACGTATTACTTATAGGAAGTATCTCACCTTGATCTCACTTTACATCATCATGCTTCTCACATTGTATCAATCCATTTTTTAATACTTAAATCTTATTTTTCTTAAACTTGATATAAGTTTCACAAATTATATTGTTACGTTGCTTACATTATATGGACCCATTTTTATAGTTAAACATTTTTTCTCCAAACTTGAGTTGATTATTGAAAGTGTATTGTTACATCAAGCTCACCTTGTGTCAATCCCTTTTTAATACTTACATATTGTTGTCTTCAAATTGATATAAGTAGTGAAATTTTATTGTTACGCTACTCGCATTTGTATCAGCCATTTTTTAAACTTAAAAATTGTTTATATTAAACTTGATTTAAGTGTGAAATCTTTCATTGTTATGCTGTTAAAATCACCCCAACCCATTTTTAATACTTAAATCGTGTTTCCTCAAAACTTGATTTAAATATTGAAATTGTGTTATTGCATTATTAATTTTTTTTTGAGACATTCGAACATAAGAATTGGTTTCCTTACAAGCATTCCTTTGTCTGGAACTCTGTAGATTTTCCTTGGTGAATTTTGTTATACATTTTGTACCCTTGTAAAATTCATTGTGACACTTGATGTAGTTATGTTGCTTGTTTTTTCCTAGATTCATCATTACACTTATGCACATTTTTCAAATATTAGCAAAAAAATTCCCATCATGGCTCCTGTTACAAGGACACATTAAAGGATGAGATCAAATAATTTCCTTCACACCACTTTAGACCTATTAGCTGAAGAAGAAACATTGATTAACCATAGTGGAGATGAGGGAACAACTTCTCAAGATAGCTTTGATTATGACCCTGCTCGCATAAATAAATTCCTCTTCCAAAAAAAGATCAAATTTTAGCATAAGTAGTAGAATTAGGGGCGAAATTGCCACCTAAATTTGATCCCACTATCCTTACAAACATGATTCATGAAGGAGAGGAGACAGAACCTCCCTATTGATCAGTTGAGGAAATATTAAAAAATGGACATGCTTCTACTTCTGGCCAAGGAAACAATGAGGAAGCTTAAGCTCCTAAAACTATGAATCACTATCACATACCACTCATTCGAACCAACTGCGAAGATATAAATGAGGGTGAATATCATGAACAAGACCCTTCACATGAACCTCAACTAGAACCCCAAAACGAAGAGGTTACCGCATAACAACAATCACAAACCCTTAGCCGTCAATTAACAAACTTAGCTTCACATGCCCGTAGGGACACATGTAGAGTTGCATGTGCCATATGTATGTATGTGAATGAACTAATCTAAGTTATTGAAAGGAAACTAACACCAAGTAGCATCATAACTTAGTTAATCAAACATAAACACCATGATAAAGCTATAAAAAAGAGCCTATACTTATGTGCATCAAACATTAAATACAAACCAATCCTTTTATATTTGGATATGTTTTGTAATTTTAGGTACTCCTTTAGTGAGATGAACATTAGCTATGTGTTATCAATGGAAATTATCCATGGATGAGGAAGATATCTCACCAATATGGATTAATTGTTATGTTTGGTTCTTCTCTTACTACTCTTTGCCAAGTAGAAGATGAAAATGCTTTCTTAATCAATAAGCCTTCCAAGATTAAAATGATTTTATCATATGCATATGTCTTACAAGGACATGGTGTAAATTGGTGTAAGATTAGTAGGAAGGTACTTGGTTGTTTATATAGTTTTCCATTTTGAGAGAAGCTAGCAACCTAGTGAATGTGCGATAAATCTAAAGTAGAATTATAAAGGGATAATTATGATTAGAAGATATTAATTATAGATTAGCAACTCATGGGAGTTGGAGGTGATTTAATTAATCCACTAAGAATAATTAATAGGCCAAATTAACCTTATATAAGCTATTTGGAGATGATTTAGAGGAAAATTAGTAGAATTTGAAGGTTTTGAAAGGGGGATTTAACTAATAAGAAGGTTTATTAGTTAAATACAAGATTGAAAGGATTAATTAATTAATAATGGTTAATTAATTAATTAAAATAGGATTATAACTAACGAAGTGTCGTTACTTGGCATCCATGATGGGGGAAGGCTAGTTAATTAACAAAGTGTCGTTAATTGAATGAAAAGAAGGGAAATGTTAGCTAATTAGCTGGAAATCACTAATTATAATGAAATGATGGGAAAGAGGATAACTATTGTAATTTTAGTATTAAAACTATGTATTCCGATTTAGGTGTCTACATCTTCCACATTACCACTACTCCTACATTTCATAGAATTCCATATCCCAAGTTACCTAATTACATACTTGAATTCAATCTCACTCTTGTTGACTCGGATGATGATGAGCCTAAAGAACTTAAAAACATGGTTAGCAAAATCCATCTACCAAAATCCAGTATAGATTGGCTTCTTATGGTTCTTTTACCCCAGGAAACCTCCTAAAACATTAAGGAGGACCTTTATAATGCAATGAATTTATAATTTCCAATTTATTCCATGATTATCACATCTTTCTCCTTGATATTTTTGTAAGTTGAGCATCTTGGCCAAAGATCTTCTTTTGACACTATTTTCCTTAATGACACTAACATACCTACATCTAACATTCTTCCCTCCTATGATGAGGATAACATCATGTCACAAGAACACTTTAGACACCCCGATGTATTCCATTATCAAAAGAAATTGGATAGAATGATTACCTTTAATCACATGACCAACATGATTGATGTTTCTTTTAGGGAATCTCACAATTCCACTTGTTTTACCACACTATATTTTTGGGTAGCTCATGATGCCTACCCTCTCTTTAAATAAAAAATTCAACTCCAAGAAATATTCTAAGAATATCACATCTTTAACAAAATTCTTCAAATTAAATACTTCATCAATGTACTATGTTAATCTAGTTCATCCCACTTGGGTTTATCCTTCCCACTTGGGTTTATACGATGATTGTTTCCTGCCTTGGATACTTCGGAAGTTTATCTATCTATCTCTTTAGGACCACTAAATCCACGACATCACGTCCCGATTAGTGCCTTTTATCATACATTACCATCCTTATAACATCTACCCATGGGTTTTTAGCTCACTTCATCATTGTTATCTTCCTCTCATTTATCCCTCCAATGGCCTTCTAGCTAGGTGATTTGTTTTTTAATCAATTATCTTCTAGTGTTTCTTTTCAATCTTACATATTAGCATTCTAAGCTCAGTTATTATTCCTTCCACAAGAAATTAAATCAACACTAGCATTTAAGTATTAGGAAAGTACATTTCATTTGGTAGAGTTCATTATTTCATTACAACACTTTCATCGCGACTTTACTTTCAACATTTACCTTTGATTCTACATGTTACAGAGGTCTTTTTCTGAATACCATCTCATGTTTCACTATTGTGATATGCGATGATATTTGGTTAGGGAATATGTATACACTTAATTTTTTACACTTTCTAATCATTTCATTGTGTAGGGTTTGTTGATGCATCTTCCTCTTGAGAGGGTACCTTAAGGGGCATATTGGGATTGGGGTGTGATCAAACTTGGTCATGTGGGATAGACCACAACATTTGAGAGATGTCGCTAGTATGCCATAGTTACCCTACCCTTTCCTCATTTCTTCTCTTTGTTCACACATTACACCCATCATATCCACTTACCTTATTATTCTACTTGTTTCTGTTTGTTGTGTGTTATTATCTTGGCTTTTGGTCACCCAGGACCTTCATCATTTACCTCCATTTACTTTCTCACCTCCATCTCTCATATTTTTCACCTTTTTACCTTGGGGTTTCCACTAAAGCCAATACCATCTCCCATGGGTGATGGTGTTTATTTTATATTTTCCGTGGCCGACACCAACACCCTCGAGTGATGGCATTAGGTATATACACCCCACTGCCTTATTTTCATTTTAACCAATGACAACCACCAAAAAAACACTTTTAGGCATACATGAGAGAGCTTGTAACTTGCATATCTTCACACTATTTCACACCTAATTGTTGACTTGGAGTCTTGGAGCTTACCTTTGTGCATTTTCGGTCACCATAGTGAGTTCAGACTGGAGATCTTCTTGGTTAACTTTTCCCTTCTCCACCCATAGCGATTGTCTCTTGTTGTTATTGTCTTTGGAGAGGATTACATATCAATGGTCATATACAAGCTATAAGAAAGTATTTCTAACCCTCTCAATCATTTATCTTGCACATGTATGTTTTATGTTGATCATTCATGTTAGGAAATATTTATTAGTGTTCACATTATTATAAGTTGTAATGTGAATTTGTTACAACAAATTCATGTATTTAGTTTAATGTTTGTATTACGGGTTAAAAAACCACACAATTCTCTCCTAAAATCTTGGGTTGTTGACTCTCTATTAGTAGGATATGGTTTTCCTATATTATTTATATGTCTGATATCAAATAATTAATCGAATCATTATTCTATTATATATTTTTTCATTTGGAATCAGAGCAAGATTATTGTGAATGTAAGATGGAGTATTGATTGTTAAGGGGTAATTCTATATTAATCTTTCCGTGACCTATGATATTTAGGTGTGTTGAAAGTATATTTAGTTTGATTATGTTATGTGCGTTGGTTGGATCATTTATATCCATTGTGCTCTAAGTAGTCAAAAAAAATTCCACTACAGTTACTATCAAATGCGTGCACCATCAATAATCTAATCCATCATAAGTAGATGTGCATGATAGATGTTTATGTCAAAATTCATATCTTATTGTTGATTAAGATCTAGAGATTCTTCCTCCACTTGATCAACATATCATCCAAAAATTGTTAGCATTACATTCGATTCACTAGTAAATCCATCAATGTATTCATCGAGTCAAATTTGGATAAGGAAGAACTCATATTATTTCCTGATATCATCGACATTCGTAGATCCATTTGCATTATTTCTCAACAGTTGCAGCCTCAAATAGTGAGAAGATTAACATTGCTTGGGTTGTGCAAATCATGTTGTGTTATCCCATCTTGGCATCGCTTTGGTATTAGATTAGTGTCAGCTTCCAACTTACTCCTCATTCACATTTTACGTTGATTTGGATCAACTGAAAACCAACTTGGCAATCTCCGTATCACAATGCCAACGACATTGTTATATCATTTTTTACACCGTGTATAAACCTTTGAAGTTGGAATTTTCATATTATCGGCAGTCCATTAATTTTTTGATCAATATCCATTCACTTTCCTTTTATTGTCCATTATTATGAAATTGTTGAATTGTCTCTCGTAGTCTACTGTTGTTGGGGTTAAACCATATAATAGTGTTGCATAGATCTATAATCAGATAAATCTTAAAATCAATGAATGTGGAAATAACCAGAAGATAAAATAAATAAGAGAAAGATAACACCAGACTTAACATGGTTTACCCAGTGTGGGCTACATCCACCAAGAAACAACAAATATTATTATTTAGTACTTTTCATAGGAAATACAATGAAGATCTATTGTCTTCTAACACCTCATAAGATGTTCAATGTTTTTCCCTCACTTAGCTACTCTTTTTTGTTCACCAAGAAAACTAACATGCAAAAAAAATGCTATTTTTTTCTCTCATACCCACATACAATGCATACATCCATATATATTTATTAGAGGAAACTAACTATGCTTTTACAATCAATAAATCATATTTAAAGATATATATTTATTCTAATTATTGTTAAAGAACAAAATCATAGTCGCACATATGACCGATGTTGGTCCCTGCTTGACTGATGTTGGTCATGTCCTGACCGATGCCGGTCACTATCAAAACCAGTAACATGTAAAAGTAAGTTTCTTGTGAAGAAATTAAGCTCCATACTCAACACTCTCCCACTTGGAGATCAATTGTTGCACTGTATTGTGCATCACCATCCTTGGTTCCTTTTCCTTGGCCCGTTTCTTCCTCTTCAAGTCTTAAACTTGAAGACCAACAGAAGTGGAGTGAATATCCAACTTCTCCCTTACCAATGGCTTTGTTAGCATGTCCGAAGGGTTTTCATCCATATGGATTTTCTTAACTTCAGTTGCACATCCTCCAACACCTGTCATATGAAGTGATACCTCAACTGAATATGTTTTGTTCTTGAATGAAATACTAAGTTCTTTTCCAGATGAATTACGCTCTGACTATCACTGTATAATTTGTAATCCTCTTGCTCCTTTCCCAAATCTTCCATGAACCTACTCATCCATATCATCTACTTTCTAGATTTTTGTAGTTGTAACATACTTTGCCTTTGTAGTAAACAAATCCACAACCTTTTGCAATCTCGAAATCCAAATAAATACCATTCCACCTACTGTGAAAACATATCCAGTGGTGCTCCTCCTGCCATCTAAATCTCCATCCATATATGAATCGACATAGCCGCGTAAATAAGCATTTGACCCTCTATAACATAACTCCATGATGAATGTACCTCTAAAATACCTGAGAATCCATTGGACTTGCTTTCTAATTTTATTTACCTAGATTATCCATAAACCTGCTCACAACTCCCACTGCCTGTGCAATGTCTAGTCTAGTACAAAGCATGACATACATAAGACTTCTTACTACTGAAGCATAGGGAACATGTGTCATGTACTGCAACCTCCTCGTGTGATAAAGTACACTGATATTTTCTCAATTTTAAGTGTCCAACTATATGTGTACTAATAAGTTCTAAATTTTTCATGTTGAACCTTTCCAACACCTTATTGATATAAGCTTCTTGAGACAAATACAAATTCTTTTTTTTCCTATCTTGGTGAATTTTCATACTAAGGATTTTCTTTGCAGCTCCTAAATCCCTCATTGTAAATGTGTGAGATAAGATTTATTTAAGTTTACAAACATCTTTCAAACTATATCATATAATCAACATATCATCCACATACAATAACAAAATAATATAGCTCCCCATTCTCAAGCGTCTTAAAATAAACACAATGGTCAAATTCACATCTCATATAACCATGCTCATGCATAAAACTGTTAAATCTCAAATATCATTTCCTTGGAGATTGTCTTGAGCCCATATAGGCTCTTTTTTCAATTTACACACAAGTTTCTCCTTACCCTTGACTTCATAACCACTTGCGAGTGCTGCATATAAATCTCTTCCTCCAAATCACCATGAAGAAATTTTTTCTTAACATCGAGTTGTTCTAAATGTAAATATTATATTGCAACCAAACTTAGAACAATACGAATAGAATTCATCTTAACTACAGGAGAAAAAATCTTATCAAAGTCAATACCTGATTTCTGTGTCAAATCCCCTTACCACAAGCCTCGTCTTGTAGATTTTTCAGTCCACCCATATTCTTCCTTGATCTCTGTAAACCCATTTATTGTGTAGTCTTTTCTTTCATGTTTGCAACTTGACCAAATCCCATGTCTGATTTTATTCCAAGGATTCCATCTCCCCATCCATGCCATGCTCCCACTACTCATGTATATCTACCTACATTGCTTCTTCAAATATTTTTTGTTCACCACTATCAGTCAATAATAAATAAGAAAAGGATGGTGAATACATCTCTAGAGGTCTACTTACTCTTTGTGACATTCTCACTGATATCTGGGGTGTTTGGGGCTCATTATGTGCCTGTTGCACATTCATGTCAATATTTTTCAGTGACCGACACTAGTCACCTGTAACCAATCAAGATTTTGTAACCGATCATGGTTCCTTTGTCTTCTAACCGACTATGGTTGCCTTACAAAAAATCGGTTATAGGAGTACCAACATGTCGATTCTTATAGCTATCTCTTTTCTGAAACTTGATCCAGTCTACTGATGTCATGGCTATCCTAAACGATATTGGTTTCTTTCAGAATTGATTTCAGTATCTATGGATGTCTTGTTTTAGGTCTAAAAGTTAATTTTCCGTTTAATTTCTCCTCAACCTATGTTCATGTTTATGCATCCAAAACATGATCCCTGTACATTATTTTTTCATTCTAATCAACGTCACAACTCCTAACAATCTTAGAATCTTCTAAATCCGAAAATCAATATCCGAAATCACCAGATTCATAACCAATGATAACTACATCTCCTAGATTTAGCATCCAATTTCTTCCTATTTTCTCTATCAATATGCACAAAATATTCTGAGCCAAATAATCTAAGAAAAGAAAAATCTAGCTCTTTTCCAGCAAGCTTCTTCTAGTATTCCACCATCTAGTGTTATTAAAGGCCCATGGTTGATTAAGTACACCGATTGTATCCACTTGCTTCTTCCCATAATTTTAAAGGCAAGCCAACATGTATCCTCATGTTTTTAGCACATGTTCCATGATTGTTCTATTCATTCTTTCTACAACTCCATTTTCCTATGGATTTATAGGGAACCATTCTTTCTCTTCGTATTCCATTCTCTGAACAATAATCATTGAAATACTTGCTGCAATACATCACCACCATTGTCAAATCTAAGGCACTTCAATTTTAAGTTTGTTTCATTTTCTACAAGGGCTTTCCACCTTTTAAAACTTTCAAAAACATCAGATTTGCATGCTTAATACAATAGATCCATACCTTCCTTGTGGCATCATCAATGAAAGTAACATAATATTAAAATCCTCCAATAGAAGACTACCTGAGGATGGTCCCCACACATATGAGTGTATAATCTCTAATTTTTGCTCCTTCTTTGTTGACCCAACATTGAGAAATCTCAATCTCTTCTACTTTCCAAATATGTACAGTGGTCACAAAATTCAAGATCTAATTATTTCAAATCTGATAGCTTACCCTTAGACTTTAAGATCTGCATTCCTTTTTCACTCATATAGCCTATCCGATTATGCCACATGGTTGCATCTAAATCTGTAGTAGATAGCACAGAAAAGGAATCAGTAACACAGGTAGACAAATATAAATTTCCTACATTTTTACCTCTTAACACAGCAAGAGATCCCTTGGTAACCTTCCAAGAGTCACCTGTGAATGTAACCACGCATCCAGATTCACCTAGTTTCCCTATAGATATTAGATTTCTCTTGAGGCTTGACACATACCTCACATATTTCAATACCCATGGATTTCCATTATGCAACTTTAGATAAACATCACCTTTACCAATAATATTGCATGGCTCATCATCTCCTAAATAAACTTTTCCAAAATCACCCTAAACATAATTTCTGAAATAACCCTTATTAGGGGTAGCATGGAAAGAAGCTCCAGAATCTAAAACCCAAGATTCTAATTTATTATCCAAGGAGAGAATAAGGGCATCTTGATTTACCTCACTTGCAACATTTTCCTCTTTACCTTTTTCTTTACCTTTGTCTGATGTATTCTCTTTGTTTTCCTTAGACCAACACTCCTTATTTACGTTTCTCTCTTTCCACAATTCCACCAAAGTAAATCTCTGTACCTGGATCTAGATTTTCTATGTCTTGAATTTGATCTCCCATTCTTCTTGCTCTTTGATGATCTCTCCTAAGATCTTCCCCTACTTTCTATAGATAAAAAATTTCCAGATGATGGTCCTCTTAAGCATTATCCTACGTATTTCCTCATTAAGGATTACACTAACCACATCATCAAATTTAAAACCTTTAGAAGCAGTCATTGTATTACTAACAGTCATTAACAAGTTATCCCAACTATCTCACAAAGAACATAAGAATAAAAGTTCTTTCACTTCATCATCAAACAAAATTTCTACCAATTTTAATTGATTTACAATAGATTGGAAATCATTCAAATGATTAGATATAGATCCATCTTCTTGTATCTTAGAATTAAACAACTTTTTTATCAAATAAACTTTATTCAAAACACTAGGAGTTTCATACAAATTTGCTAAATATTTCATCAACTCTATCGTAGTTTTTGAATCTGTAAAATTTGAAGCCACACTTCCATGGTCAATCTTATAGACCCCAAGCCTTTCTGTCAAAAACCTTCCATTCTTCATCAATCATCATGTCTTGTTGCCCATGCTCATCCAACGGTAAGTATAGATATTTCTGATACAAATAATCCTCCACCTGCATCTTCCATAGTTGATAATTACAACCATCAAATTTCTCTACTCGGTATTTACTATCTTCTGCCATTGCTCTACTCCCACTCAATCAAAAAACCCTCTGTGAGTAAATCATGTTAACACACAAAACCTCCAAATAAATATCTGATCCCAGATGTTGGGGTTAAACCATATAATAGGGTTGCATAGATCTATAATCAAATAAGGCATATAAATAATGAATGCAGAAATAACCAAAAGATAAAATAAATAAGAGAAAGATAACACTAGATTTAATGTGGTTGACCTAGTGTGGGCTACATCTACCAAGAAACAACCAATATTATTATTCAGTGTTTTTTAGATAAAATACAATAAAGATCTATTGTTTTCCAACACCTCACAGGATGTTCAATGATTTTCCCTCACTCAACTACTCTTTCTTGCTCACCAAGAAAACTAACGTGCAAACAATTTTTATTTTTTTCTCTCATACCCACATACAATGCATACATCCATATATATTTATTCTGGGAAACTCACTATGCTTTTACAATCAATAAATCATCTTTAAAGGAAGAGATTTATTCTAATTCTCGTTAAAGAACAAAAGCACCATCGCATAGATGATCAATGTCTGGTCACTGCTTGACTGATGTCAGTAACCTGACTAATGCCAGTCATCTCCTGACCGATGCCAATCACTATCAAAACTAGTAACATGTAAAAGAAATTTTCTTGTGAAGTAATTAAGTTTCATACTCAACAATAGCCATATGTTTTTTATATAGTTAGTCTTGTTTCATAAGTCTTTGTTAAAAGACAATTATCATGTTAATGTAATAAGTGTCATAAAAGTATGTCTACAATCACAATGGCATGTGTTGAGTCAACTCTAATATAAATTTTATGTCGTGTCTATCTTATAAAGAGTCGTCATCAAATTTGAGTTTTTGAAGTATTTGTGTCAATGTACTCTAGTTGTCAAAATTGTAAAAAAAAAATTACCTGCATTTCAACTGGACGCAATATCGGTGGAATCCGACGTTCTTTGATTTTCACTTGAGCTCCATGATCAAATCCAGTTGAGCTAGTAGCATGAAAATGGAGGACAGAGGCAACATAGGATGGAGGGCGATCAAAACCTCTCGTCAATCACCAATGACGGGGTTGCATACAACATTGGTGGCACCTTTTTATATTATCTCATATGTGTGTGCAGAATAAAATGGTGTATGGTTTCGGGGTAAGTGCATGAAGTTAGTGGACAACTCCGTGGACATAAAAACCTGAAATAAAGGAACAAAAATCATGGTTTTTAAACCGCGATCACGGTTCCTGAATTCCAGGTTCAGTAATTACCAAACCTAAAATTGTGATCATGGTTTAGAACTGCGAGCGCGGTTATAAACCACGATCGCGGAACTTTGAGACAAAAATTAGCAGTCCCGCGACTCCTTATTTTCCTCATTTTTCATTTCAAACTATGATTTTTCCTAAACGTTTTTCACTCGAGCTTTGAATACCACCTCAAAATTTCTCATCAGACTTCTGGATAGCGATAGATTCAACCATGCCACCAAGACGAGGAGGTAAGTCCCCGATTGTAATCATTTTTTTGCATTTTAGGTTTTTTTTTTGCATTTTCATGGGTTTTTTGAAATGTTTGTTTATGTATACAATTTTCTTGTTTTATCAGTTGGTCGGCAAGCTTGAAATCATGCAAACCATCAAAAAATTCCTCAAAACCCACCGAACATTCCTCAAAAACCTCTGGAACATTCCTCAAAACCCTCCTCCAAACATAGATCCGCCTCCTGTGGCTCCTTCTGTCCCCACTGAGCCAGCAGGAACACAAGATAATATCATTGGAAGAATCTGAGAAAATAAAATTGTCATTGAGAACCTAATTCAAACTATAAGACAAAATCATGCTACAAATCCATCCCGCATGACTTTAGCCAATACATTGCAAACATTGATTGGTGAAGTCGAGTCCGCAACCAACCAAATACATAGATGGAACACCTTTAGAGGTGACTGTAGGTGGTGGTATGTGGATAAACTATCCCATGCAGCCGTAAAAGACAAAAAAAATGGAAAAGACCTCATTTGTGCATTATTTACCGACCCTAGAACCAATGCCCCCCCGCAGTTACTTGCAAATGGTTCCCAATCCATTGGTGCCACGATGACCGAATCAAAAACAATTTTTGGGACCGATGGTGGATGGTTTTTTATTATCCACCATGCAACAACAATGAGGTTCCTCTTTATTTTTTGAAGAAATTATATTGCGAGTTCGTGCTCAATGAGGTCTCGAATTATTTTGGCTTTTCTAACTTTTTGGTCGAGGAGGTGGCTCTGCACAGAGCAGACCTGGTGCACGCATAGGTCAACCTAGGATCCCCCATGCCCCAAAACCCCCACTACCTTCAGTTATCCCTCCTACAGTGAAGGAGGTTGTGGAGATTGATACATTGCATGCATTGAGGGAGCTCACTGACACTCTGACCCAGCATAGTGACCAGATTGCATCTGGTGATGTTGGTGGAGGTGCCAGTTCTAGTGCACCACACCACTGTGGATCATGTGGTGTCATATGCACTGCGGGTGAGACATCATTTTCTGGTTCACAGGATTTCTTTTCTCTAGATGAGATGCTAGGGAATGTTTTTGGAACTGGTGCCACTGATATTGGTCTTTCACAGGTAAATTTCAAATAAATTTAAATTATATATATATATATATATATACAATAGTTTAATTCACATGTTTGAGATATATATATATATATATGATTGTACGTCATGTACATACATGTAAAAAACTAATTTTTTATTTTATTTTAAATAGCAAGAGCTGGTGAAGGAAACATCCGGCGTCGACATGCTAGCTACTGCAGCTGGGCATGTTTCAAACGTAAGTTTCAAGTTGTACAAACTTACATTTTTAATTTCATTTGATTGCACTAGATTATTATTATAATGTTTCACATGTATGTTGTACATATTAATATTTTTCTCTTTTATACACAGGAGCCTGACGGGTCATCATCTGCTCAGGGAACTGAGGCTACTGGCATGCCTCACATGAGTTTTATGCAGGTTAGTAAATCTCTTTACACTTTGTTTCTAATTACTGGAAGTTCACGTGGATTACATGCTTTGGACCTCTGTTATGTGGTGCACAGTCATGTAGATTTTAATATTGATTTGTACATGTTTTTTGTATAGCTTATGACTGCTAGAGAGACTCCTCCATATATGCAGACTGTGGAGGCTGCTGTAGATACTGCCATAGCATCTGCAGATCCACTAACTGAGGTACAATTTTTCAAATTTGTTAAATTTTGGAGGTTCATTATTTCTTATTACTTAAATCTACAATATCAAATTTTGTATGTATATGTGAAATATTTAATTTGAAAATTAATTATTTGTATGTAGCTTACCCCTCGTGAGTCTATTGTTGTCCCTGCGATGCGTCAACAACAAATTGATAGGGATCATGACATTGCGGTAAGATTTCACATGCATTTTAACTAAATTGTACAAGTTTCTAAATTTTGAATGTATTTTAAAATTTTGGGTGTTAAAAACTTGTTGTTTATGAATGTGCAGGTTAGGTTGCAGGCATGCTTAGAGACACCTAGGACCACATGGATGAAATCCGTAGTGGCATCTCCCTCCACTACATCCCCAGGTCGTGGACGTGCTACTTCTAGCAGGGCAAAGAGAGGGAAGATGTTTCATGAGTAGATTCATAGTCCACCTGGATGTACATAGATATATATATGGGCCATCTGGTCCTAGTGAACATGTTTCTTCATATAGTCCATTGTATATATATAGCCTTTTGCGACCGCATGTGGTCCCATATGTACATTATGACACACTTAGTTCGAGATGTACACATACATTATGAACTTATACATATATATTTTCAGAGACGTGCGTCTGGAGCACACTTTGTTTGATTCTTATATATCCATGTGTGTTGGTTTTCATAACGATAAATCTGAACTATATATGTTTGATTTGATTTCATTGCATGTATGATATCCTTCTATGTATGTTTTCATAACCATTTAAATTAGTTCTCTGATATGTACATGTTTGATTTAAATATTTAATCATGTCTTCTTGTATTTGGATTGAGATGAAATTTTTTCATTAGATTAGGTATTTTCATATGGTTTCCTGCTTCAAATTTCAAGTCTTTTCGATCTCTAGAATTGCAAGGATCTAAAAAGGCAAGTTTTTTCTCTGAAATTTTAAATGGGATGCTATAAAAAATTATGGTACCAATGGAAAATATTTTTAGATCATCTTCAAGGAGTTCATGAGTAGAAGTTTACGGGCAAAATTACAGGGGAAATGGAGCAAAAATGAAGGAGATATGAGCAAAAATGTGATTTTTGCAATAGGGTTTCTTGAAAATTTAGTAGCATAACTAAATATACTAGCAACAATGAAGGAAAAGGAAATATTTTTAAAAGGGATTAAAAAAATGGCTAAGTGTATGTTTATACTCACCTCTTAACATTAACCTAGCTAACTCACCTTCTAACTCATCCTTGACCATTCTGGATTAACCCGGGTTACATGGCATGACAGGGTAGGGTTACAAGCCTTAAGTGACAAAGGGACTTAAAGGGGTGATAATGTGAGAAGGGGTTAAGTATTCATGAGAGGGGGAAACATAATCAAGTTGGGGTGCTGAGGAATTGAATACCTAGTGAGAATGTTACAAGCCTTAAGTGACGAAAGGGAGAGATTTCATGTGGTGGTGCATTCTGATGTCCCAAGTTGAAACTTGGGTAAAAATTTGACAGTAAGCCCTTATTAGTATTCTTAGGTTCCACCCATCACATGAAGAATCCTCCTCTAATGAAGAATCAACTCATGTCTTCCTCCCGGAAGATCTTGAATGATGAGGCTTTTCCATAGACCATCTTGTTGAATCTGGAAACTACAAATGAAACTTTCTCATCTTCCAAGATGTTCACATGCTCCAATGTGTTGAGTCAATTCTCAGGAATGGCATTGATATTTCCACATTGACTAAAATATTTTTCATTTAACTCTTCATAGGATTCTAGAGATATAACCTATGATCTCTACAAGGGCTGAACTAAAACTTATTGACTATTGAAGGAAAGGGTCACAAATATTTTCCTGAACCAATTCTTAAAATTTGAATCCTGAAGATTCTTCATGTGGAATTATTCTCCCTGAGAGGTGTACCAAGCTCATGCATTCTTGTGCCAAGAATGCACAATGGCTTCTTTTAGAGCTTCAAACCTCTAGGTGATGGTATGGGACAAAATGTCATACAAGTTCTCTGAGTCAGATGAAAACACACCTGAGCTCACCAAGGAATGAGAATCAAAATTATTCATCTCACTCGCAAATGGGAGATTATTTTCCCAATGGAATTTCTCTTTCTTGATCTCAACTCTATTCCTATTGATTTTCAAAAATATGACCAAGAACAATCTAAACAAAGAGATAATCTCAGGAAATAGATCATGTTCCCTTTTTCAAGGATCATGCTCACCCAATGGTCACATGTCCTTCTTTGCAGTATGAATGCTTGATCTTGCTTGTTGGACTGGGGGTTGAAGTTTCAGATGGGAGACATTGCTTCAATTTGAGGCAGAGATGATTAATCTCATGCAATCAATGATGGCACTTATGAATAAAAGGTCCTCACACATGTGTTCCCTTAATTGTTTGATGATTTGTACTTATACTCCTAATTCTGTGTCTAGTGATATGTGATGAAGAATCCTATTACAATGCAAAAATAATGAGCATGTAAGCACATAGCTGGGGCAGCAGAGGATGGAGAGAGATCACCACAACAACATAGCTCAAGAGAGAAAAGCAAGGATAGTGATGAAGTAGGTCTAAGAGGACAGAGGCAAGTCCAAAGAGAACAAGAGAGATGGAAGGTAAACAAGTGACAAATTGAATGTTTTGAGTCCTAGGAAATGAACGGAGGTGAGGATGGGAAGTCATGCCATAGGACATCATGGCACCAAACTGACTGTGCAACCACATCAATGGCCAGGTGAATGCTTTCATGGAGGTGACATCATGTTTGCTTCATGAGCTAGGATTTCATTCGGGCATAGTCTCCCTTAAGAGCCCTAGACACGGTTTTACCAATGTATCATTCATTAGTGACATGGTGCACTGTCTAGGTGGCTAAGAGCTCATCTAATCTGGTGAATTGATTGATCCATTCTACAAAATCCTCTAGAGGAGGTGGTGTTTTCGGTGCGTTGGAAGTGGGTCTAATTGCTTCCAAACTAATATGGCTATGCTGAGCAAGGTAATGAATTCATGCATAAACACCCATTCTTGTTGCTAACAGTCCAGGTTTCGGGCGTAGTCCCTTAAGAGCCCTGAGACCAAAATATCATTCAACTTTGACGGGTGACTACTCGGACTCCATGGCACCTAGAGATGGCTCATCTAATCTGACACCTTGGTGTAGGGACCCTCTACAAAATCCTCTCTCAGTTTTTTCCTTCTCATTTCGGTGCTCTCGCTGCCCTATTGTTTGCAAACACGTGAAATAGTGCAGTTGGAGCCAGTGATTGGTTGTCAAATGCTATATTTTGTAAAACGGTGGGTCATGGCACCGAAACTGACTATGCTGGCATGTCTGGGTGGCTAGGTGAATGCTAGAGGAGGTGGTGTTTTGGTGCGCGAAAGGGTCGTTGCTTCCGGGCTACTTCGTTCGGGCGTAGTCCCTTAAGAGCCCTGAGACCAAAATATCGTTCAACTTCGACGGGTGACTACTCGGACTCCGTGGCACCTAGAGATGGCTCGTCTGATCCGACACCTTGGTGTAGGGACCCTCTACAAAATCCTCTCTCAGTTTTTTCCTTCTCATTTCGGTGCTCTCGCTGCCCTATTGTTTGCAAACGCGTGAAATAGTGCAGTTGGAGCCAGTGATTGGATTTCAAACGCTATATTTTGCAAACGGTGGGTCGTGGCACCAAACCAACTATGGCACATCTGGGTGGCCAGGTGAATGCTAGAGGAGGTGGTGTTTTGGTGTGTGAAAGGGTCGTTGCTTCCGGGCTACTTCGTTCGGGCGTAGTCCCTTAAGAGCCCTGAGACCAAAATATCGTTCAACTTCGACGGGTGACTACTCGGACTCCGTGGCACCTAGAGATCACTCGTCTGATCCAACACCTCAGTGTAGGGACCCTCTACAAAAATCCTCTCTCAGTTTTTTCCTTCTCATTTCGGTGCTCTCGCTGCCCTATTGTTTGCAAACGCGTGAAATAGTGCAGTTGGAGCCAGTGATTGGTTGTCAAACGCTATATTTTACAAACGGTGGGTCGTGGCACCGAACCAACTGTGCCGGCACATCCAGGTGGCCAGGTGAATGCTAGAGGAGGTGGTGTTTTGGTGCGCGACAAGGTCGTTGCTTTCGGGCTACTTCATTCGGGCGTAGTCCCTTAAGAGCCCTGAGACCAAAATATCGTTCAACTTCGACGGGTGACTACTCGGACTCCATGGCACCTAGAGATGGCTCATCTAATCCAAAACCTTGGCGTAGGGACCCTCTACAAAAGGCTCTCTCAGTTTTTTCCTTCTCATTTCGGTGCTCTCGCTGCCCTATTGTTTGCAAACGCGTGAAATAGTGCAGTTGGAGCCAGTGATTGGTTGTCAAATGCTATATTTTGCAAACGGTGGGTCGTGGCACCAACTGAACTACGCCGACACATCCAGGTGGCCAGGTGAATGCTAGAGGAGGTGGTGTTTTGGTGCGCGAAAGGGTCATTGCTTCCGGGCTACTTCGTTCAGGCGTAGTCCCTTAAGAGCCCTGAGACCAAAATATCATTCAACTTCGACGGGTGACTACTCAGACTCTGTGGCACCTAGAGACAGCTCATCTGATCTGACACCTCAGTGTAGGGACCCTCTACAATAGCCTCTCTCAGTTTTTTCCTTCTCATTTCGGTGCTCTCGCTGCCCTATTGTTTGCAAACGCGTGAAATAGTGCAGTTGGAGCCAGTGTAAGGTTGTCAAATGCTATATTTTGCAAATGGTGGGTCATGGCACCAAACCGACTGTGCCGGCACATCCAGGTGGCCAGGTGAATGCTAGAGGAGGTGGTGTTTTGGTGCGCGAACAAGGTCGTTGCTTCCGGGCTACTTCGTTCGGGCGTAGTCCCTTAAGAGCCCTGAGACCAAAATATCGTTCAACTTCGACGGGTGACTACTCGGACTCCGTGGCACCTAGAGATGGCTCGTCTGATCTGACACCTTGGCATAGGGACCCTCTACAAAATCCTCTCTCAGTTTTTTCCTTCTCATTTCGGTGCTCTCGCTGCCCTATTGTTTGCAAACGCGTGAAATAGTGCAGTTAGAGCCAGTGATTGGTTGTCAAACCCTATATTTTGCAAACAGTGGGTCGTGGCACCAAACTGACTACACCAGCATGTCTGGGTGGCCAGGTGAATGCTAGAGGAGGTGGTGTTTTGGTGTGCGACAAGGTCGTTGCTTCCGGGCTACTTCGTTCGGGCGTAGTCCCTTAAGAGCCCTGAGACCAAAATATCGTTCAACTTCGACGGGTGACTACTCAGACTCCGTGGCACCTAGAGATGGCTCATCTGATCCAACACCTCAGGCGTAGGGACCCTCTACAATAGCCTCTCTCAGTTTTTTCCTTCTCATTTCGGTGCTCTCGCTGCCCTATTGTTTGCAAACGCGTGAAATAGTGCAGTTTGAGCCAGTGTAAGGTTGTCAAACGCTATATTTTGCAAACGGTGGGTCGTGGCACCGAACCGACTGTGCCGGCATGTCTGGGTGGCTAGGTGAATGCTAGAGGAGGTGGTGTTTTGGTGTGCGACAAGGTCGTTGCTTCTGGGCTACTTCGTTCGGGCGTAGTCCCTTAAGAGCCCTGAGACCAAAATATCGTTCAACTTCGATGGGTGACTACTCAGACTCCATGGCACCTAGAGATGGCTCATCTGATTTGACACCTCAATGTAGGGACCCTCTACAAAATCCTCTCTCAGTTTTTTCCTTCTCATTTCGGTGCTCTCGCTGCCCTATTGTTTGCAAACGCGTGAAATAGTGCAGTTAGAGCCAGTGATTGGTTGTCAAACCCTATATTTTGCAAACGGTGGGTCGTGGCACCGAACCGATTGTTTACACGTCCGGGTGGCCAGGTGAATGCTAGAGGAGGTGGTTTTTTGGTGCGTGACAAGGTCGTTTCTTCCGGGCTACTTCGTTCGGGCGTAGTCCATTAAGAGCCCTGAGACCAAAATATTGTTCAACTTCGATGGGTGACTACTCAGACTCCATGACACCTAGAGCTGTCTCGTTTTATCTGACACCTCAGTGTAGGGACCCTCTACAATATCCTCTCTCAGATTTTTCCTTCCTAGATCGGTGCACACGCGTAGGTATGGTCTTGTAAACACTTGGGGAGGAGTCGTTTTCAAAATTTACAACATTTTCAAAATTTACAACATTTTCAAAATTTACAACATTTTCAAAATTTACAACTTTTTCAAAATATACAACTTTTTTCAAAATTTACAACTTTTTCAAAATTTACAACTTTTTCAAAATTTACAACTTTTTCAAAATTTACAACATTTTCAAAATTTACAACATTTTTTCAAAATTTACAACTTTTTCAAACAATGAAAGCTTCTCTTAGCTTCGAGAATTTAAAATTCTCTACTAACAGTGCCAACCACGTGAAGGTGGAAGCTTTTCTGGCACCACTAACCTAAACATAAAAGTGTTAGTCAAAGAAATTTAAGTTTCAAATCAAAACCATATACTATCTATATATGTACAAAATACACAAATTTAAAATAAAATATATTCAAACTTAAATCTAGATCTTTAAACTAAAAAATTTATATATATATTGAAAAGAAATTATATATACCAGACATGAGCATTGTAAATTCATTCCAATGAACCATCAGGATCGGATCTACTCTGAATAGCAGACAAGATTGCTTCATGATCTGACTCTCGAACCTTCCAAAGAATCTTGTTATTAGGCCTTCCTCGATATCTATACAGCTGAATATTTGTCGCTAGAACTAGATGCGAATATAAGAGTATTTTCCTGTGTGTCTCAAAGTCTTCAAACACCCAAACAGAGGAGTTTTTTAATGGATACCGTCGAAGCCAAGTTCCAGTAACTACCACTGACCCTGTAGGATACTCAATATCTTCGCCATCTATAATAGGAGAAGTCAACTTCTTTCTTTCCTCGATGCAACGACATAAGAAATAGTCTGTTCCTTCTTCATTGTCTTCTGTCGCAATTACTGCAAACACATGTCCTACAAAAAAACAACTTGGTTGAACAACTCAAATTTAAATTACATATTAAAATTTCAATGGACATAACTCAATACAAAAATTAAATAAATAACCATAAATACCTTGTCACACCAAAATCAAAATTTCGTCAAAGTCCTTGGATGTTGTAACTTCATCTGCAGAAACAAGTCGTAATGCTTGTGGAGGTTGATAACTAGGAAGCGGAGTTAGAGGCCTACAAATCCATCCTTCCACCCATTCTTGTGAATCACACTCAGCAGTGACAAATTCGATACAAGATACACAAAAACATGTCAACTTTCTTGTCCATACGGCCCATGAAGTAGCGTCTGAGCTACAAAATGAGTGCATATCACTGGACCCAGTGAGTGTCATACAATCCTCGTAGTTAGCAATATGTTGTTCCTCTATCAACCAAAAATATCTGTGAACTGTGGAATTTTCTTGAGAACCTCGGGCCATGTTGTCAGTACACCATTCCACTATGCTCTTTGCATCTTTTAATTTAGCACCATCTTTGTACTTCAACTCTTCTCTTGTAAGAGCTCTTTTCACACATGCCCCTGCACCGTCATGCTCTCCTTTTCCATGTCCAGCCTCAGTGAAACTCCAAATATGTTGCACACCCATCTTGACGTGCATTCTGCTCATCCAATAAAACATTCGTGCATTCTTAAACTGAGACATGTAATTATCTGACCATATATAATGTTGTTTGAAGTGGATGTCCCTATCAGACAAGTTTCCATAAAATAACTGGAAACACCCTTGCACAAATTCAGTAGAATGAGTACGATCATCACTGATATAAAAGTGGTACTCTCTTAAAAAAATTTGATCATTCTCTGTACTGTCAGGAGAATGTAGAAATGCTATATGCACAAAAATGGCAACTTGTACTGAGTTGTAATATTGCGATTGAACCTCCATTTGTGGTTGCAATGTGTAATTCTCTGCAAAATCGACCACTGAAACAATAGTACCAATAGGAAATGTGTCTTTGCATAGCTTGAATTGTTCATCCAACCATCGAGCTCTATGTGTATGCCTCGCATACTCATAAACAATTTCATCCTTAAATTTTCTCAAAAATTAGAAAACAGGCATTTGTTCTGTAACTAGCTCACACCGTTTAGACTCTTTTCCATCTTTCAACTGGTATGCAACTGATTTATATTTATCAAACTCAACTAAATTATGTCCTATTGTACCTTCAATTTTCTCATGGATGCAAATTTCCAATTTAGGTAATCCGCCGCATGTACTACAACTTCCATCTAAACAATCCTGACTATAAAAAAATTGTCCAACTTCTTTTTCACAAAATATAGTAGGAATGAAATCCCTAGAAGATATTGGTGGAACTTGAACACCACATTCCGATAACATAGTTTCAGAATGAAAATTAGAATGAATACGTAAAAATTTAGCATAATGCATCGCAAATTCAACATGTTGCCTACAACAACAAGTGGTGTGAGCGTGGTTGATTTTCACATAGAATGGTTTCAACATTTCAAAAAAATGTTGACTAATTTTAATTTCCAGATTCTCTTGTTCAAACTTACGAAAAAATTGAGTTTGAGTCATATCTAAGAAATGCTTTGGATGTGGTTCACGATTAGTAGAACCAACTCTCCGTTTTATAACATCTCTTGTATTAGGTGAAACTCTAGTGTTATCATGCCAAAATTTAATAACAACTTCTCTTATAGCATCAAAATTATTTTTGTCCTTACGCGGTGCTCTAGCAGAAAATGCCCAAAAATTGGCATTATTGAGTGATTGAAGGATATTACGTCTTTCAATTGCTTTCATTAGAGTTTTTCGATTAACTTGCAACATTCGACTTGTTTGCGTAATCAAACGTTGTTTTTTTATTGATTCACTTACAACACTAGTAGCAAGTACACGACGCACAATATTACTATCCCTAGTGCGTCTCTTGACACCAACAGTGTGATATGCATCATGAAGGTTTTCAACAATTGTAGAGGTTTGACCACGTATATTAGATGTTGTCAATCCTAAGGTGTTTAATGTAGGTCTCATTTTAATCAATTTCATCAAACTAACCAACAACTGACATCTTTGGGAATCATTTAAAATTTCAAAATGATTATCCCAAATTTCAGTGGCTTTTCTTCTGATTTGTCGTTCAGAAAGTTTGTCAGACATTGGTTTCAAAATGTTTTCATCAATTTCAATAAAAAAATTAGGTTTCTTACGTAAAATCCTAGGAGGTGTTTTTGTCAAATTTTACTTGTCTACAGTTTCAACATGAATTTCCTTATTCACATTTTCATTGTCTCCTTCAATTTCAACATTTGCTACATCATGAGTATTTAATTCTTCTTCAACATTGACAATAAAAACTTCTTCATCACGAGTATTTAATTCAACTTCAACATTGACAGTAGAAACATTACCTGGTTCTTCATTGCTTACAATAGTTGGGATTGAAGATGAACCTCTTCTTGATTCATGAAGTTTCTGCATTCGCTCAGCATTTTGAATTTTGCTGGCCTCTAATTCGTTTGGTGTTTTTTTACTTAATGACTTCCTTTTTTGACTTCGTTTTTTGTCTCCCATGATGTTTTGCTTCCGGTGATAAGAAAAATGTGCAGAAAAAGACATAATTTCATAGTAATTCATACGGTAAGGTCAGAGAGTAAAAATCACATGGTAATTCAGACATTGGGATGTGTGTAAATATGATTTATGAACCGCGAGTGCTTTATAAACCACGATCGTGGTTTATAAAGCGCGCTCATGGTTTGTGTTAAAAAACCATAAAACTATGATCACGGATTGTGCTCACTTTATAAACCGTGATCGCAGATCTATCTGCCAAACCTAAGCCTCGGAAAATCTTTGTTTTTCCCCAACCAAAGCTATGGAAGGTCATTATGAAGTGTAAAAGGTCAAAAAACCTCAAATCTGCTCTTCCAAAGACTTGAACCATGCTAAAAAACTGAAAACATTTCACAAAAATGGTGCCATCGTGTAGGGGAGACTCTTAGCTTCGTAGAAATATTGTTTTTAAAGTGAATAGAATAAGATAAATATCATTTTATAATTTTTTACTAACAATAGGTCTTTAAGACATTTTTTCCCGTGAATGTTCATGTCTATGTTTAAGACTGTAACTTTTGTTTCGCTTATCAAAATATGATAAAACTTATACCATCCCAAGCGTGGACAAATTCTATACATGTTAAAAAATATATATATTTGATTTCGATATTTTTTGATATAGTTATGGCGGGCAAACGGAAAGCGCTCCATTTTCTAAATATTTTCAGACCACTTTCACGGAAAAAATCATAAAAAAAAATATTGCTAAAAAAAATACAAAATAAAATCCATCCCAAGATAGACAACTACATCTAACATTTCACCAAAGGAAAAAAAAAAACAAGATTTGGTCATCCAAAATGCGGGCAAACGGACTACAATCTTATAAGTTTTTTCAAAAAAAAAAACTAAGTCATATAATTTTAAGTGTTTAATATAGCTAAACTTGTCCATTTTTAAAAAAAAATTAGTATTTTAGAAACTAGATTCCGAATGCTACGATTCATATTTATATAAATTTTTCTAATTTTGAGTGCGTATAGCTAATAATCCCTACAAGTTGAGATTTTGTTGTTTTTTGCAATATGACATCCATGGATGACCCTATAGATTCTTTCCTAGAATCTTGGGTTGTTGACTCCCTATTAGTAGGCTATGGTTTGCTTATTTATTTGTATGTCTGATATTGAATAATTAATCGAATCATTATTATATTATATTTGTTTCAATTCATTGCTATAGAATAGAGTAGATATATGTTTGCTTTCATCTGTTGCATTATCTTATTATATTATGCTCCTTGGCTTTATCTATCCCTTGATTACTCTTATTCAAAATCCTAGCAGGACGCATATCTTTATCTCTATCTTTCGCTCATCATATGTATCCTTTACTTGGTCAAAACTAGGCTATGAATGAAATGGTCACTACTAAAGGAGGGTGTTTTGAGACAATACTAGATGAAATCATCTCAAGTTGAGACAAAAAAAGTTGAGTATTGTTTCAAAATGAGTCTTTAATTAATGTCTCAAATAATTGTCTCTCCATAAACAATATATACTACTTCTTGTTTTGTCTCTTGAATGACTATCATTTTTGTCTCTCTAAAGACAATATAAATAATACTTGATTCATCTCTCCAAAAATAATCTGGATTTAATGAATTAAAAATTTGAAATAGAAAAGTTGTTTGCAAGATAAAAACAATAAAAATGTGTTTTTTTTTTCTAAAAAAATTAGGGGTTCTTATCCAGGGCCCTCGCCCCTATTTCAAAAGAAAACATCGATTGCAATGCCTCAGAAAAAAATAGAAGAAATGATGGAAATAGGAAAGGAATGATCTTCAAATTTTCTATGTCATTGAACTTTCAATCTTGGATTCCAAAGCGTCCAATCATGATTTAACCTTTTCAGACTTCTTGTTTTGTGTGTGGGGTTTGCTTCTCTTAGCTTAGGAACTGTTGACTATGATATTGCATGTTAACTTTGATACTACAATCAAACCAAGTTTTGATTCTTTAGAAGACTCTTTCATGAACTTGTTGCGGAAATAAGTTTTGCCATCCAGACAAGGTATTTCTGCAAGTTAAAATACAAAAACGATTTCAGATAAAGAGCTAAAAAATAAATGGTTGAAAATCAAAGAGAGACAATAAATATAACTTCAACGATCTTAACGTCAAATCTATAAAAATAATAAACTATTTATAGGCAAAAGGTATATCTACATATTCAATCAGTCATCAACAAATGTGACATAGTTTAAGTTCTTCCCTGAACATTGGAGAAAATAAAAAGTGACAAAATTATCCTTAACCATAAAATAAAATAAAACATTAACAAATAGAACATTGTTATCACATAATTCTACCATGTGATGTTGTTTATTTCTAGAAACTTATTGGGAAACCTTCTTTGATTTTATTTTCCTTCTCTGCTTAACACCCTTTGCTTTGCATTTGTTTGTTGTTGGAAATTCAAATTAGAATTTAATGTGCATCTAATATTTAACTTTCCCAGATTTAGTTACCTGACATATCAAATTTGCATTTAATTATGTCTATTGCACATTTACTTTTTGTTGATTATTCTCCCTGATTATCTCTTGTCAGAGATTTGGTGTTGACTTGCAAGGCAAGTTTGTTGTGTAAGTTTTTATTATTATTGCATTATGTTTTATTGGGAGAAGTAAGAGAAAAGAAAGAAGAAAGAAGAGCAAGAAGCAGAAGGAAGAAGAAGAAGAAGAAGGAGAAAAATCAGATTTGGGAGAAGAAGAAAAGTGCTCTATTCCAGCTCAAGTCTGGACTGTTTTTGTTGATAGAATTCCTTCATTTTCATGCTGTTAATGTATGAATGAATGTTTTGTGTGCAGCTGTAGCTGCTGTTCATTATTGACAAATATATTTGTATTGCTCAAGCAATTTCAATCCCAGATCTGTGTTATTTGCAGCCAAGAGTTTTATCTTATTTTGCTGTTATAAATTTCTGTAGCTTTCCTTCATTTTCCCTTGTTTTGGATCATTTAAATCCGCTGCATTTTATTTCCTATTGTTGTTTGGAAGACTCTGTAGATTCCGTAGAATATGCAGTTTCCATAGATCCTCATTTCATTTCCCTTCATCTGGTATCAAAGCTTGGCTAAACCCTTCTTCTATTTCATTTCTGGGTTTTTAGTTTTTCATTTGGCAGCCATTAATGGCTTCTACGTCTGGTGCATCGCTGGTTAGTGTGCAAACTCCGATTTTCACAGGAAAGAACTATGAGTATTGGTCTTTGACCATGAAAGCTTTGTTTCGGTCTCAAGACATTTGGGAAATGGTTGAAAATGGTTACCAGGAACCAGCAGACCAGGCAAGCATACAATGCTCTTACACAAGCTCAAAAGGACGTGTCTTGAAGGAACAACAGGAAGAAGGATGGGAAAGCATTGTTTTATATCCATCAAGCAATGCATGAGAGCATACTCCCAAGAGTTGCAGCAGCAAAGCAAGCCAAGGAAGCATGGGACACACTTCAGATTGCATATCAAGGTATGGACAAGGTTAAAACTGCTAAATTACAGCTCCTTAGAAGAGAATTTGAAAATTTATCAATGAGAAACTCAGATTCAGTAGAATCTTTCTTTACTCATGTTGTTGGTTTGATAAATCAAATGAAGTCCCATGGAGAGGTCATAGAGGATAGGAAGGTTGTTGAAAAGGTACTTAGAAGTCTCCCTTCTAAATTTGATGTTGTAGTTGTGGCTCTAGAGGAAACCAAAGATTTGAGCCAGTTTAGTGTTGATGAACTACATGCCTCTCTTATCAATCATGAATATAGACTGAACAGATCAAATAGTTCAGTAGAAAATGCATTTTCATCTCAGATTTCTGTAAATCATGGAAGAGGAAGGAGGAGTTTCAGTCCTAGAGGAAGAGGGAGAAGTTCTCCTAGAAGTGGACGTAGCAGCAGTTATGCAAATGCTAGTGGTAGAGGTCAAAATCAGAATTTCAGTCACCCAAGTGGCCAAAGATTTGAAAAATCACACATTCAATGTCACTATTGTAAGAAGTTTGGGCATTATGCTCATGAATGCAAGAAAAAACAGTATGACCAGCAGAAGCAAGGTCAAAATCAGTCAAGTAGCACTCCCTCAGGCAGCATGTTCATTGCATGCACGAAGATTGCTGAAGCAATCCCTACAAACTCTCCAGTTGAGTGCAATGTTGTTCAAGAAATCCCATGTGACATATGGTATTTAGATTCGGGCTGCAGTAATCACATGACAGGTAATAAAGATTTGTTTTCTAGCTTGGAAGAATCAGTTCAAACTGATGTTACACTTGGTAACAACAACAAAGTCACTGTTTTGGGTAAAGGTACGGTTAATATTCTAACCAAAAAGGGGGAGCCGAAATTTATGCCTAATGTATATTATGTTGCTGGTCTAAAACACAACTTGATGAGCATTGGACAGCTGATACAAAAGGGATATAGAGTGTACATGGAAAATAATGAATGTGTTATTTTGGACAAGCTTCCAAGCAATATGCTTATTGCCAAGGTACAAATGACTGTAAACCACATGTTTCCATTAAAAATAAGGCCGACCATGAAAGGAAAAACAGCTCAAGCTATTCATGAGACACATACTGTAAATTCTGGAGCAGCTTTTAAGGTAGAAGATACAAAATCAGTAGTAGCAACAAACAACTACGGAAATGTTCAAAATAGTTACAAAAAGGTTCAAAATTTCTACGGAAATTTCAAGAAATCTAAGAAATTTCCAAGCTACTAGAAACGGCCAGAACAGCTCCAAAGAGGTAAATGATGTTTATGTAGAAACTCCAGCAGCGTTTCAATCAGTAGTAAAGGATGATTCTTGGCTTTGGCATTTTGGATTTGGGTATTTATATTTTGGAGCACTAAAATTACTACATATGAAGAATATGGTAAAAGGTTTGCCATTAATTGAGAAACTGGAAAGAGTTTGTGAAGGATGTATTATGGGCAAACAACATAGAGAGTCATTTCCGATTGGCAAGGCAAATAGAGCTACAGCTCCACTTGAGATTGTGCATTCAGATATTTGTGGGCAAATGCAAACACCATCTATAGGAGGCTGCACTTATTTTCTTACTTTTATTGATGATTTCACAAGAAAAACGTGGGTGTATTTCTTGAAACACAAATCTGATGCATTTGCTTATTTCCAGTAGTTCAAGGCACTTGTGGAGAAGCAAAGCGGCCACTACATCAAGGTTCTAAGGACAGATAGAGGCGGTGAATTTATATCTAATGAATTTATAAATTTTTGCAGATCTCATGGCATACACAAGCAATTTACAGCCCGTTATACACCTCAACAAAATGGTGTGGCAGAGAGGAAGAACTGAACAATTATGGAGATGGCTCATAGCATGATGGCATCCAAACATCTACCAAATGAATATTGGGCTGAGGCAGTGGTAACTGTTGTTTACATCATGAATAGGTGCCCAACAAAGAGTGTAAGAAACAAAGTCCCTCAAGAGGCTTGGACAAGAAGGAAACATAGTGTTTCTCATATGAAGGTATTTGGATGCATAGCATATGCGCATGTTCCAGATGAGTTGAGAAGGAAGTTAGATAATAAAGGACAAAAATGTATATTTGTTGGTTACTTAGAGGAAAAAAAGCATATAAGTTGTTTGATCCTATCAATAGGAAAGTTATAATCAGCTGTGATGTTCAGTTCGTGGAGGATGAAGCATGGGATGGAAGCATAGAGAGGACTGTCAGAATTGCAGCTGCTGTCCCAAATGATAATATGGCAGATGAAGTGTTTCCAACACCAAATATAACTCCAACAGCAGCTCCTTCCAATCCCGGGATGGTACCACAAGTTGCAGCTCAAGCTACACCTTCATTCACACCAAGGAGATCTTCAAGGCTGCTGTCCACACCAATAGGATAGAAAACTTCACAAGCATCTACACCACCATCTACATCAATCGGTATCCTTGGAGCAACACCATCTAGCACTCCAAGTAGTTCTTCATCTCCGGATCCAACTCTAGCAAGCATGATGCCACGAAAAACAAGGAGTTTGAGTGAGTTGTATAATGTTGACACAACTAATTCATTTTCAACTTTTGCTTTATTTTCTCATATTGATGATCCATTAACATTTGAAGAGGCTATGAGTAGTGATATATGGGCAGAAGCCATGGATGAGGAGATTGAATCCATTGAAAAGAACCAAACATGGGAGTTGGTTGATTTCCCGAAAGGCAAAGATGTAATTAGTGTCAAATGGATTTATAAGACTAAACAAGATGCTGATGGGAAAGTGCAAAAGCATAAAGCAAGGCTAGTTGCAAGGGGCTTTACACAACAGCCCGGTATAGACTTCAATGAGACATTTGCTCCGGTTGCTCAGTTGGATACAGTTAGGATTGTTTTAGCTATTGCTGCCCACAACAAGTGGCATGTATATCAAATGGATGTAAAGTCTACATTCTTAAATGGATATTTAGAGGAGGAAGTGTATGTGGAACAGCCACAAGGCTATGAGATACCGGGTCATGAAGACAAGGTGTATAGATTGAAGAAGGCACTCTATGGATTGAAGCAAGCTCCAAGAGCTTGGTACAGCCGCATTGACTCCTATCTCATTCAAAATGGTTTCCAAAGGAGCGGTTGTGAACCGACATTGTACATCAAGGTCAACAAGCAAGGTAACATTTTGATTGTTTGCTTGTATGTGGATGATCTAATCTTTACCGGTGATCTAAACATAGATTCTTTCAAATCAGTAATGAAGAATGAATTTGAAATGACTGATTTGGGTCTTATGAGGTATTTCTTGGGGATTGAAGTCCATCAATCCAATGATGGTATATTTATTTCTCAATCTAAATATGCAAATGAAGTCTTGAAGAGATTTAATATGGCAAGGTGCAAGGTATCCCCAACACCGGTTATGACAGGGATGAAGTTAAGCAAGGAAGATGATGGAGCATGTGTGGATTCTACATTGTTCAAGAGGCTGGTTGGAAGCCTTATGTACTTAACAGCCACAAGGCCGGATATTATGTACAGTGTAAGTCTGATTTCAAGGTTTATGGAGTCTCCAAAAGACTCACATTGGCAGGCCGGTAAGAGGATATTGAGGTATGTAAGTGGTACAAAGGATTTTGGTATTTTGTATTCTACTTCAGATGATTTCAGTCTTGTTGGGTACACTGATAGTGACTGTGGAGGCAGCATAGATGATAGGAAAAGTACTTCTGGGTATACTTTTCACTTTGGTACAGGCGTTGTGTCATGGGCATCGAAGAAACAACCCATTGTGACTCTTTCTTCAGCTGAAGCTGAGTATGTGGCAGCCACTAGTGCTGCGTGTCAAGCTGTTTGGATGCGAAGGATGTTGAAAGATTTGATGCATGATCAAAAGGAAGCCACTACAGTATTCTGTGATAACAGTTCAGCCATAGCATTATCTAAAAATCATGTGTTTCACAAGAGAACTAAGCATATTGATACGAGGTATCATTTTATCAGAGAGCTTGTAAGCAACAAAGAAATTTGTCTTGATTTTTGCAGGTCTGAAGATCAGCTGGCTGACATATTTACAAAAGCACTGGCAAAAGAGACATTTGAGTATTTACGAAGTGGCTTAGGAGTTTGTGACTTTGCACAAGTTAGCAGCTCCGGAAAACTGTTAGTTAGCTACGGAAATGCTACAACAGTTTTTGAACAAACTTGATTCATATTTCCATGATCTGCAACAGTTCATAATTAAGGGGGAGTGTTGGAAATTCAAATTAGAATTTAATGTGCAACTAATATTTGACTTTCCCAGATTTAGTTCCCTGACATATCAGATTTGCATTTAATTATGTCTGCTGCACATTTACTTTTTGTTGATTATTCTCCCTGATTATCTCTTGTCAGAGATTTGGTGTTGACTTGCAAGGCAAGTTTGTTGTGTAAGTTTTTATTATTAATGCATTATGTTTTATTGAGGAGAAGAAAGAAGTAGAAAAAGAAGAGAAAGAAGCATGAAGAAGAAGGAGAAGAAGAAGGAGAAAAATCAGATTTGGGAGAAGAAGAAAATGCTTTGTTCCAGCTCAAGTCTGGACTAGTTTTTGTTGATAGAATTCCTTCATTTTCATGTTGTTAATGTATGAATGAATGTTTTGTGTGCAGCTGTAGCTGCTGTTCATTATTGACAAATATATTTGTATTGCTCAAGCAATTTCAATCCCAGATCTGTGTTATTTGCAGCCAAGAGTTTTATCTTATTTTGCTGTTATAAATTTCTGTAGCTTTCCTTACATTTTCCCCTGTTCTGGATCATTTAAATCCGCTGCGTTTTATTTCCTATTGTTGTTTGGAAGATTATGTAGAATCTGCAGTTTCCATAGATCCTCGTTTCATTTCCCTTCATTTGTAATGAAGGCATGATCTCTTTTGAGTTTCAGGTCATTAAAAGGGAACTCTAGTCTTGATCAATGCTTAGCCTTTTGTTTCCTGGGTAAAGTATTCTCCTTATTAGTAATACCACCCTTCATCTAAATCTCTAATAAGTTTAGCTGTTATAAGGACCCTAACGATGCCTTTCACTCATCATACAGTTTTGACTTTGAACTTTTATTTCTTGGCATTAAATTTCAGACTAATTGTCCACATTTTCTTACTTCATGCAAGAACATAACATTTTAAATGAAATTGAGACACCACAGGTCAAGTAGGTTATTGCAATAGAAAATAGATATTTATATTGCAAGTGGTTTGAGATGAAAGACCATATATTTTGCTTCTTGCAGAAACAACACTACATGCAAGTATGCACTCTACCAATGTTTTTTGTATTTAATGTATATGCAACGACATGTCAGTGGTATTAATTATGTGTTTGCTTGATTTCATGTATACATTGTTAGGTGTAGCAATTGGCCTTAGCATGTAAGGAAGTAACTCTTCTTGGCTGTTGTATGCAAAAACCGGCTATGCAGCTTTCTGAGTGCACTATAGAATGATTCACAATGGACTGCATTTGATAGTACATCCGAAATGTTCAATAACCACTTTCTTACATGCATAATAAGATGCAACCACTCCATTAGTAATCTATTTATTATTAAAAATATGGTGAAGATAAGGATGTGAGGGAAGAGGATACAAGATTTATTTTAGTATCATGTGGAAGTTTATGATATTTGCATGTATTTGTCAGCAACCATAGGTTTTTCAGTCAAGGAATGATCTTGTACGCCAATGGATTTGTGCATGTGTTGGGAAAAGATAGGGTGCATTGTTCCATGAAGATGAGACCAATCTCAAAACACACCAACCCAACACAACGTATTTTGAGCAGAAAAGGGAATGACCAATCACATGTTCAAGGTAATTACAATTTTTCCTTGTTCATATGTAGATTCATTGTCCAAAGAATGATTGGAGGAGGAAAATAATTAGAGTATCATTTGTTTGTTTCTCCCATTAAAGGCATTTATGGCATGGAAATAATCATAGTTACCTAAGACTTTTATCGAGATGGATTTTCTAGGATAACAAAAAAATTCTAAATAAACAAATAAAGTTTTTAAAATTCAAGACTAGCATTATGTGACACTACCATATGCAATTGTGCTCAAAAATTATGTATTCATATATAACTCTTAACTCTTATTTTGTATTCATATAACAATTGATCTCTAATAGAGTAGTTATTAAAACAAAACAAAAATGTTAATATAGACCTTATAGTCCTAAAATTCTATTATCAAGCAAAGTATGCTTCACAAGTAAAGAACTAAAACTTATGGTTTGTAGTGAAGTTACAAGTGAAAAAATCTCAAACAATTAACCATACCTCTCCTATAGAGAGAGAACTCCATGGATTAAACTCTCCTGGAGCTTATAGTCAAGTTCTCCAATAAAGTGATACAGGAGCATCCCAGGTTCAAGGAAAACTTGCACCATTTTTGGCTAAGTTTGTGTGTGTAAGGATGGAAGGTGCTACAGAGTGAAGAGATGATTGCGTGAAGTGCGTTAAAGACTTCACACAATAGAATGAGAAGGAACACAAAAAATGCACAAAGGATTGAAGAGGCGCATAGTAGAATGAGGTGTGCAAAAGTTCACGAAGAAGAGAAGGGAAGAAGAGGCATGTGGAAGGATAGTGAGCAGTAGTGCACGAAGGTGTTTTTGCATAAAGTAGATGACTGAAGGCACGTAAGGAGTGCGGAGGAGTTTAGCATAAGGAAGGAAGATGTGAAGGATGCGTAAGAAGATGAGCAAAGGGATCGCACAATGGTGTGGATTGTAAAATTGGCATGTGAACGTTTAAGAAAGCCCAAAAGGTGACATAGTGTGAGAAAGGAGGAAAGATGTATCTTGAGATTTATGGAGCAGCTTGGCAAGGAGAAAGAATGCTAGAAATGCACAACAAAGTAGGTGGTTGTCAGAAAGAGGCAAAAGTGGTCAAAACTATCTAATAAGGCAGATGACAACGACTTAACGATCAAAGAAGCCTAGAAACAACTTTGACTTGGCATGATGAGGACGTTCAGATGGTGCAAAAGTAGCTCAAAAAATTTATTAGCTAGAAGACCAACTCTGAGTTTGAGTGGGAAATCTAGGAGTATCTACAAGAAGCCAACTAGGAAAGAGAAGTAGGAAGGCACAACTATAAAAGAAGGACGATTTCATCATTCAAAGTTTCGGTCGGAACCAGAAAGAGAAAGGTTGAAAGCACCAAGAGCTAGGTTTTTTGAATGTGCGTAGACACATAAGGCAACTAGTCTAGGCTAGGTCCTTAAATGAGACACCAAAGAGTCCTTAAAGTACTCCATTAGAGAGTTTGTAAGCTCCTTGAGAGAAGCTATATGTAGACGCTGCAAAGGCCATTAAGAGAACAAGAGAAACTTTAGTGTTTTGTTCTGATGTGTTGGAATCTTCAAATGGTCCGGAGTTGTCTCAATCCCACCATCATCATCACAAAGTTTCCAAAGTCCATGCATACCCTAATGATTGAGTCATCCTTCTACCCAAATTTCAATTGCCATTTAAAGCAGGCCAATAGTGGTCTAGGTTAAATCCTACCTTGTACCGGGCCATGGTTCTCAAGGAGGGGTTGTTTAAAAGACCCAATCACTTATTTAACCCCATTGTTGATATCGAAACTTATTCTTGATTGGTCTAGGACTGAAATCAACTATTTCTGTGCAAAATTTGAAAACATTTATTGTGTATTTAACTCACAAATCGATTAGACACAAAATTTTAGATAAAATCTAAAGAGAACCTACAAAAATAAAATAAAATAAAAGATGTCGGGGACGTCGACGTCTCCCAAATAAAAAAGGGAACATTCACTAGTCATAATGTCCCAAAGACATGCCCCCTAAAAACCCATGCACAAGAAACGTGGTGGGACGTTTCTCTATCTCGTCATCCCCACCATGTCACCAACATATGAGACGTCTATTTTTGGGGTGAACGCATCCCAACATGACATTGAAAAAATCAAATTATGAACCTTCTCAAGGAATGGATTGAATAAGAAAAAACTATAGAATAACTGCAACAAAATTCCTCTTCAAAATATTAACGTTTTCCATTTTTCTGAAGTGATTCAAGAAAGATTTCAATGGTTTAAAGACCAAGAAAGTCCCTTGTTCAAGTAGAAGGATTGAGAATTATATTCATCTTATGTCATGAAGAAAAATGAGAGCAATGGATGAAAATAAAGAACATTTTTTAATGTTATCAACATCCTCAAGTTGTTGTAAAAGATGCAGAATAGGTATGAACAATCCATGTAATTCATAGAGGGATTCTCTGAATGTTCCTTGCAAGACCCCTATACCAGTCCATGTAGCTTTACTAGAGATGAAGGCTTGGCATTTTACCAATGTGGTAGTGTCTAAAACCACCACTTTACCATGTATTTGTGCCCTTCAAATTGATACTTAATTTGTTAAGAAGTGTTGAAAATGAGAGGATCAAATGATAACACTATTCAGTTATTTTGATGTGCTGGTCCAAGATTCGGGTTTGTTTGGGGTGTTTATACCTTATTGTTGAGATTTTCACTTATACTTGGGGCCATGAGGCCCATACCTCCTCAAAAAAATTGTTAACAACCACATCATATTTGAGGCCTACATCTCTGCAATTAAGTTATACTTTCTTAAGTAATCCACATCATCTTGTATGTAATCAATGACAGTGATTTTTTTGTCTAAAAATTCATCGTAGTCTATCAACACATCCCCAAAGTATACTTACGTTTTCCCATTTTTGCATCCACTACATTCAAAGTCCAATCAATGAATGAGGTTGCTAATCTACAAAGTGAGATACAATGAAATATTTTTGAGCCCACATAAGGTTTTAAATGATAGTATCACAAAAAGGTATGTATGTTGCATTCTAAGGCATTCAATTTACACCAAAAATAAAAAATAATTGTTTTCACCTACTCACACTTTGATATAATATGCAATTCCAATCAAATAAAGGTTGCATTGGAGTGAGGACTAGCAGTATGTGTTGTTACATATGAATTTGTTTCCAATTCAAACTAAGCCTAACCTTTTCATAATTCATCATTCAATGGCATTGGAACTAGAAGTTATTCGAAATATACTAATTTATAACCTCTTGAAGCCAAATGTATAACTTCATCAATGACTTAGTTGATATACATTCATTTATATATAAGCCACACAGAGGAACTTCCTTTCGACAATATTTCCTTTATTTTTTTTAGTCATCTATGCAATGAATAGAAGGCAAGTGCTATTTTTCGTTAGCATTGTTCTAAATAATAGTCTTAAGGGTGTTGATAACACCTATCATGTAAATATGTCGATAAACACTTCTCATTTGAATGACTAGTGTCTGCAATATAACTGCATATATGTCATAGCCTCAGACACAGTCTCATATGTTAAAATATTTGTAGAAATACCATCGAGTCTACTTTCTCCAACAAGAATGGACAGTAACCTTCAAGGCCTGCACTATATAAAAAAAAAAAATCACAAATGAAACAAAAACAAATAGATATGTTGTGAATAAGAAAAAGTTACAAAAGCTATGAAATGAGGCAAGAAAACTTAAGAAGCCCAAAATCTTTAAACAACAAGTCAATGGACCATCATGATAAGAGATATGCAAGAAACCATTACTTTGCATGCATTAACTTGAAATAAACAAGAAAACCTAACATGTCTAGTTATTCTCTACTCTTTGAAAGCAATGAAAATGAACCTATTAAATATTCTTAGCAATCAGTTATGATCATTTGATTTCTCAAGATATTTGAGAATGAGAGCTCACCATTAATGGCTTCTCTCATTTACCAAAAAGATTGAGTGAAAGATGCAATAAAAAAGCAAATAGCTCAATAAACAATGAAGAAAGCTCTTAATCCTAAACAAAATACTATAATTTATGCTAGAAAGGAGGAAGTGTTCTTAGAAATGGTCTAGGCATAGTGGGGCATTTATAGTTTTCTATTTCCAAGAATGGAATACTTTTGGTGCATGTGGGATAAATGAATAAGCCAAAAAGCACTTTTAGGTTTAGAGGAGATTAAACATAGCTTACGCTAGTTAATCTAGGTTTAGGCTAAGTAATCCTTATCAGTGAGGAATTGGGGGTCTAAAAGAGTTGTGAGAAGACTACTTAATCCAATGAAATGGATTGATAGTCTAGGAAGCTAATAGAAATGGTTCAGAAGGAGATAAGAAGAGGATTTAGCTAACAATAGACTATATTAGCTCGATTAGTCAGTTATAGGAGGAATACGACCAAAGGAATGTCATAAAAGGAGAGTTAAATAGGCCTAATTAACTAGGTGTCGTCAATTTGCAAGGAGTAGAATAGTTAATGCAATATTAGGAATAATGTTGCTTTGACTGAATTATAAGTGTCTGCATATGCATTATGGAAATTCATTGTAATATCTATTAAGAAAATAAAATCAGAATAATTAATTTGATCATGTTGCAATGAATCTCAGTGTCTCACTATATGATGTTTTAATGTTCTCTAACATATCATACTATTGGTGTTAAAACATTTTAAAAAGCCTTGAGTAAACCTTGTCAAACCCCAACAATATAAGCACATGAGAATAATTGATACCTACAAAACTGGTTAACTGGGTCATTTTAAGAAAATCAAACATTCCCTTACGATAAAGATGCCATAGGATTTGTTTTGTATGCAGGACATACCCAAAAGATCACATGCAGCTCATCGAAATCACCTAATATTTTTAAGCATGTGAGTATTGTTTCTCAAAATAAAATTATCTCTAGCCTATAAAGATTGCTAAACTGCAATATGGGTATGCATATATAGAGGTCCATTTTAAGATGATGAAAAATCCAATTGAGCTAAAATGCTAAATTGGCCTATAAACAAAGGTGAAGCCCAAGAAAGAACTAATATTCCTTTAAGTGAGCAATTTCTGGGTTGTTTCATCAGCATCCATGTTACATTCTTGCAACATTATATGCATACCATCATCACTATTTCTTTCAAGCCTTCGATGATTTTTCAAACCTCAAATTTGATCCCTCATCCTCCTCAAGTTATGGACTAAATTCATAACATGTACTTTATAACATGTCCATGTTATTTTTACAGTACATATGACTTAATTCATAAACAAGTGAGATAAAGTTTACATCATGACCAACATCGACAGATCTCTAGTATAAAAAATTAAGTAGAAGCTAAGTCACAAGGTTTGAGTTTGCATTTATGTTTGACGAGGATAAAGTAAGGTTTAAGCTCACTAAGTAATAAAATTTGAGAAAAAAAAAACTTAAGTTTGAACAAATTTTTCTATCATTTTTATTTTGTGGAAAAATGCATATGTCAGAGGGAAACATCAGAGAGAGTGTTTTGTTTGCCACTTTCATTCATTATATGTATATATATGCACATTTGTAAAACAATACAAAATCGTGTCAAAAACTTCCCATGTAAAAATAATGGGTAAAGTTTGTTTCATGATTGATGAGAGGAAAGTTCGGCAAAATTCAAATTTTTTCAATAGAATTTAGAGAACCTTGTGACATAGACTAGAAACATCCTCCTCATTATCCGGTGGCTCCTAATTATTAAACACACTCTTGGCTTGAAAATTCCTTTACCCAACCCTTGTCACTGCTCCAATAGGGCTGCTAAGATTAATGGCCCCCTCTGATTCCTTCTCCCTTGACAGTGAACAATAGAAATTATTAATGCTACAAGTTTTTAAGGTCTGCCATAGAAAAATTGCAAATACAATGAAAATAGACAATATTGTAGAACAAAACAACATGGTATATTAGGAATAAATCCTGACACGCATTCTAAGGGCACACAAAAGTGGATAAATTTAAATATCATTGATAAAATATAAGTCACTTACATCGGAATGCAAGAGGCATAAATTCCTGACACACAAACAATAAAAAAATTGTTTGGGGTTGTTGCAGAAGCGAAAATGGTAGATAAGTATTTACAAAATCACATCTTCAATATTGCTCAAAGATTCAAAAGAAAAAACATGCTTACATGTATTCACCTACAAAAGAACTTACACGAATATTGTTGTAGACAAGGTTTATACATCTTGTACTAATAAATGAGGACAACATTATTCAATGTTTAAAACATTAAGTAACACCCTTATGAAGGGAACAACATGAACTGGGGATGCCATCTCAAATACAAATGAAAGACCTTAGATAGGTTGACGGGATGCTATGGATGGGGAATCCAGTGGAAACAGTGCAACAATTTGTCCACCCAAAAGGTGAATGGAGGAGAGGCTGACTGGATTCCATAAATGTGGAACTAACACAACAAAAAAAACTCTAAATACATTTAAAAAACAAAAGAATTCCTAACGGAAAAAGGCTATATCAAAAAAAATTTTTGACACATGTTGTAAGGGTGGCCAGCTCTAGACGAAAGGCATGCAATCACACGACATGATAATATTTACAAAATTTTATCTTCAACATTTTTCAAACATTTGGAAGACAAAAACATGTGTACACATATTCAACGCCCCAAGAACTTACATAAATATTGTTTTAGAAAAGCCTTACATATACATACGTAAGTAATAATAAAAACACAAAATAGAGGATAACACCAACCCATAAATAGTCAGGGGTTTGCATTAAAATTTCAACAGTAAAAAAAATGTAAAATGGAAGATAACACTAATTAGTTTTTGACTGACATCCTTATGAGGAGAATAATACAAAACGGAAATGACATCTCACAAGACAACTTGAGAACCTCAGACAATCCTGCAACATATTAAAGATTAGGCGTCCATATTTATGCAAAAATTGTTGTGGCTATTAATAATTGTTGTAACTGGCGCAGAAGTGAAAATGCCAGAATAATATTTACAAACTTGAATCTCCAATGTTGCTTAAATATTCAAAAGACAAAACATGTGTACACATATTCAACACCCCAAGAGCTTACAAAAATATTGTTTTAGATAGGTATTACATACATATACATTAGTACCAGTAAGACACAAAACATAGGATAATGCCAACCCAAAAATGGGTCAGGGGTCTTCATAAAATTCCAACAATAAAAAAATGTAAAACACAAGATAGTGCTAATTAGTCTTTGACCAACACTGTTATGAGGACAATAACATGAAGAAGAAATGACATCTCACATGACAACTCGAGGACCTCAGATGGATCCAGAACATGTTTAAAATTGGACACATGTTATGTAAAAATTTATGTAGCTGTTGAAAATTGTTGTCGTTATTGTAGAACTGAAAAATGCTATGGCAATATTTACAAACTTGAATCACCAATGCTGCTCAAATATTCAAAAATCATGTGTAAACATATTCAATGTTCCAAGAACTTACATAAATATTGGTTTGGACAAGTATTACAAATTCATACCTTAGCACTAATAAAAACACAAAACAGAGGATAACGTCAACCCAAAAATGGGTCATGGGTTTGCATAAAATTTCAGCACTAGAAAAATGTAGAAACACAAGATAACACCAATTAGTCTTTGACTGGCATCCTTATGAGGAATATAACATGAAGTAATAATGGCATCTCACAAGACAACTTGAGTACCCTTGACAGATACACGACATGCTAAAAACTGGACACATGTTTGTGCTTTATATGAGAAGGTGAAGCAAACCCAAAAAAAGCAACAAGATTTTCTTTACCATTCAACACAGACTAGGCCAACTCCATACAAATGGCATGTGATCATATGGCAACAACCAGAAACCTCTTCACAATAGATGGTAGGGAAAAAAGGCTTTTCAGGAGCTCATGACTACAACAAAACAAGGATTTCAAGATAGTCCTTATATACAAACAAATCCCTCTTGTGCATTCCATCTAACAAAGGACATGCCATTGAAGACAAATAGATGGAGGGCCTCCAATTTTGAAGGTTGTGTGTTCCACTTGAAAAGCCATTTTGGAAAGGAGAGGAGCAAACATCGACTTATAACATGTTCTGTTGAATTGGGATTCCTGCGGTATAATCCAAACTAGAATATATAAAAATGAGAATTTCAAATTGTCCCCCTAGGTCTAGCCCTAAGTTTTCTTTTACCAATCCCATTACCGCCATTGTACATTTTCAAAAGATATGTTACTCACAATTAGACTGTGTTTTAGCAGTGCAGTTGAGATTTAGAATTAGAATAATCAACTTTGAACAACAATTATACAACTTCATTTGTTGCAGTAACAACATTGCTTGTACCATGTTCACTGAGGTTCCATGATAGCTATTGTAATTATTTTGTCAAAAAAAGGCAATGATGCAATTGTAGAGGGAGAGAGAACTAGTGTTACGTGTATCAATAATGCAATTAATTCAGGACAATTACTTGGGTCAATGTATACAAGAGAAAATGCAAACATAGAAAACAACTGACAATAAAAAATGAAAGCAAACCTTTCCAATGAACTCCTTCACCCTGAGATTGGATTAGTTGAAGAGTGGGATCGAGTGACACTCTTGTTGGATCCTAATGAGAGATTGATTTCTTTTGATTTGTGGTTTGCTCCAAGATATTCCGAATGGAAGTGAAGCTAAGCTACAAGCAATGGGGATTGATTGATTTAAATGGTTGTATGAATGAATGATCAATTGGATAATATAACGGTATGCAAGAGTGATTTCCAATGGAAATTGGCAGAATAACACTGTAAATTCCTCAAGCTTCTAATGATGATTTGAGAGGAATGGAGCTTCTTATTTATAGATGTAGAAAAAGCCATGGATCGAGGATGGTGGAATTGACTGAGTTGCAGACTATTGATTTCATTTTCCTTATTTAGCATGGTTGATTTGTTTTGTGCAGTTAGCCTTGTGAATGAGAAATAAAGAGACTTTATTTCGAATTGTGTGTGCATATTTGCATCCATGTTTTTAGGATTCTAGAACTTCTAGTCAACTTGAGTGAGTTCGCTAGTGAAGTGGAGATAAGTGGAAGGTGAAACATTTTAATTTGTTTTATTTATTGAAGTAGCTAATCAAATTATCCAAAGGGGTGTATAGTGTATAGTGTATAGTGTATAGTGTATAATGAGTGCAATAGAATTAATTGATTAATTCTAGAAGGGTGATATGGGTGAATAATGAACCAAATATTATTTGTGAATGTTGTGCAATAGTTATGGGAGGATATGGGCATTTTAGGAGGTTATAATGCATAATGGATATTTTTAGGATGGCTACAGTTAGATCAAATGCAACATAAGGTATTACATGTACAGGGGACTATAGAATACATAAATGCTTTCAGACCTAAACGATAAACCACAAGATACAAATTTGAATTTTTGTGAAACCTTCATGATTTGGGTGGAAAATTGATAGTCAATTACACCGAAGGCGTTCCCCCTATGGAAAAACCCCTTCCGGTCGTTTCTGCAACAATGTTAAATTTGACAGTCTTTTGGACGTTTTTGCACTAAATCATCGTCTAATCCACATGATGGAAAGCGTTTTCTACTGAAAGAAAAGCTATAGACGTGGAGAACAGATTCGCTAGATTCGCAGTCGAGTTACTTGAGGAGCTCCATCTCTAATAATTCTTAGGCTTCGCACAGGAGCCTAAATATTTCCCTAAGTTGTAGATTCGAAAACTTGCCCGTTTGGTGTCCTTCTTGAGATCCGTGACGGACAACATGGTGGTGGTGCAGTGTTGTCACTCGAGCTTGTGGCTATGGCTGAAGATGCAGGTACTTTCAGTCAAGAATATAATGGTCACGAACCAGAAATTTGCCCTCTCTAATTTAATAGTGAAGCCTCCGAGAAGGACAACTGTTGCCGAGATGAAGCCCAGTGCTCCCAGCGTGCTCGCCGCCTTCTCCAAGAGCACCAGTCTCAACGCAAACACCATAATTTTATACTCCTGTTTTCCTAATTTTATGATATCTGCTGACATTGATGCTCATGGAATCTCGTATTTCGATTTCTAACATAGAAAGTCGGTCACCTGCAGATGGAATATCCAATCGGACGATTTTTATGCCTCATCATGAATGGACGGCTGCATCGAATCTGAACCCAATAGTACACTATGTAGATGTATTATCCCTTCTGCTTCGATTACTCTGTATTGCTTGAGCTTCTATATAGGCAGCAAAGGCCATTTTGATTTCATAAACAAAAATAGGTGCCTAGGGATTCAAGGCAAGTGTGTGTAAGATGATTCAATGCATGCTCCAGTTTTCCTTTGGACGGACATGTGAGACATTTGCACGCCAATGCCACTCTCGTCTTTTGCAATTGTTGTCGGCCTCCTCCCCAAATCTAACTGTTGGTCTACCTAAGTAGACCATTCTTTATGTGTTCTTTTATGGTTTTAATTGTGTTCTATGTGAAATTGGTTACAAACTTATAGTTTATGAATAAGCATCACTTAATATCTCTGATATTTTTCTATCTATAGCCAGAAAAAATAAGCCTCTGCTGGTTAGAAGGAATGCCTTCCTTTTCCTGTACCTTGGTTATGATGTGGGTTTTCCATAAATTTGTTTATTTTTCACTTTTCTGTTTCTCGTTCTTGAAATCATATTTTCTAAGTTTATAGCTCTAATTTACCCAACAATTTCATATATCTATTTGCACACTTTGATTTGCATGTGGGGTTTGATTTAGGTCTCAACTTTCACTGAAAAGAACAAATATAGTTGTTCAATTTTTTTTTTTCAAATTGTGGAAAAGTGGGCATCTTATGACATTATTTATTGATTTTGTACAGGTTCTCCTTCTCAACATTGCATTTTTTCCATTGTTTAATGATTTTATTTGTTTTATTTGCTAGAGGTGACAATCATAGTTGGTATTTGTCTCCGTGCTTTTGAACTTGCGATGATTGAACAAGTACCTGAATAAGATTTCAAACATTATTTGTCATTGAATATTGTGGGTGGTTCTAGTTAAAAATGGATATGTTCATCTTAGAAGGCACTTTCAATCAAAAACTATATATTCACTTTTTCTTTCTAGTGCCACGCAACATGATACTGGGAAATTTTTGAATGTCTGTGCTACATGTCATTCTTTATTCTTAGTATTGTACGCCATGTTTTTACTTTCATTTCAAGCTTCAACCTTTTGAAGAGATTTTCTTTGCTAACATTGGTAATTTAGATAGGTCATTTTAGATAGGTCATACATAATTACGGGTGCACTTCTTTTAACTTGAGAGTTTATTTGCTAGGTTGTATTTAGACTTTCAGTAAGAACATGTTATTTAAACTTTTATTTTCATATGTTGACATTGGTTTCTATACGTATTTGGGTCAAATGAATTATGATGTCACACTCTCACCAGGTCATTGACATTATGAATTATATAGAAAGTGTTGTTCAATATGACATAATAGCACAAGAAACATGACACATTTTGTAAAAATTACCACTTTTTATGTGCAGTCATTCATTTGTATCATTAAATGTTGGCAAAAAAATTATGAGCCATGTCGTTGAAAGTGACATCGATGCACAATAGACAACCACTTTCTTAGATGCATATAAATTTCATCCTACAACCATGTAATACCTACCACTTATTCAGGTTGCTCGAGATTGGAGCTACAACAAGAATCGTAAAGGTGATAAACGAAAAATATGACAGAATCAAGCAATTGTTTGGGTTCACCCGAGATTTGTGGATGTCCCAATTCAGGATTTAACGTCATATGACCATTTTTGTTGGTTAGAACTCCTTTTATACAAGCGTTTCAAAAATAGTGCCTCCAAATTTGGCTCAACCCCACATGACATCAATGACACTTGGGACATGTTCAAGCACAACTACAGACCATGGCATGTTTTACGCACTACCACAGACACATTATGAATTATATGGAAAGCGTTGTTGAACATGACATAAGCGCACAAGAAACATGCCATGTGTTGCAAAAATTGCCACTTGTTATGTGCAGCCGTTCATTTGTATCATTAAATGTTGGCGAACAAATTCTGAGACGTGATGTTGATGGACAACAAACAACCGCTTTCTTGGATGCATATAAAGTTCATCCTACAACCATGGAACACTTGCCACTTATTCAGGTTGCTCGAGATTGGAGCTACAGCAATAACCGTAAAGGTGATAAATGGAAAATGCGACCGACTCAAGTAATTGTTTGGGTCCACCCGAGATTTATGGATGTCCCAATTTAGGATTCAACATCATATGCCCTTTTCTGTTGGTCAGAACTCCTTTTATACAAGTGTTTCAAAAATATTGCCTTCGAATTTGACTCAACCCCACATGACATCAACGACACTTGGGACATGTTCAAGCACAATTACAGATAGTGGCATGTTTTACACACTACCGCAGACACAAGACATGTTACAGATGTTAGTTCTGACTTTGAGGCCGAATGTAGCATTCAACACATGAACCATTGCAAGAATGGCAAGTCTTCGCACAACTTCGTCTAGGAAACAACATGGGTCTTAATAGTCTTGAAAAGTTGGTTGCATTTTGCCCATTGTTTAATGATTTTATTTGTTCTATTTGCTAGAAGTGACAATCATAGTTGGTATTTGTCTACGTGTTTTTGAACTTGCAATGATTGAACAAGTACTTGAATTGATTTCAAACATTATTTGTCATTGAATATTGTCGGTAGTTCCAGTTAAAAATGGATATGTTCATCTTTTGATAATGTTTATAAAATAGAAGGCACTTTCAATCAGTAATTATATATTCACTTTTTATGTCTAGTGCCACGTAACATGATACTGGGAAATTTTTGAATGCCTATGCTACATGCCATTCTTTATTGCCATTAGTTTATGCCATGTTTTTACCTTCATTTCAGGCTTCAACCTTTTGAAGTGATTTTCTTCGCTAACATTTGTAATTCAGATAGGTCATACATAATTATGGGTGCACTTCTTTTAACTTGAGAGTTATTTGCTAGGTTGTATTTAGACTTTCAGTAAGAACATGTTATTTAAACTTTGATTTTCATATGTTGACATTGGTTTCTATACGTATCTAGGTCAAATGAATTATGATGTCACACTCTCACTAGGTCATTGACATTATGAATTATATAGAAAGTGTTGTTGAACATGACATAAGAGCACAAGAAACATGACACATTTTGTAAAAATTACCACTTTTTATGTGCAGTCATTCATTTGTATCATTAAATGTTGGCAAAAAAAATATTAGATGTGTCGTTGAAAGTGACGTCGAGACACAACAAACAACTGCTTTCTTGGATCCATATAAAGTTTGTCCTAGAACCATGGAACACCTACCACTTATTCAGGTTGCTCAAGATTGGAGCTACAACAAGAACCGTAAAGGTGATAAATGGAAAATGTGACCGACTCAAGGAATTATTTGGGTCCACCCGAGATTTGTGGATGTTCCAACTCAGGATTCAACGTCATATGACCTTTTCTATTGGTCAAAACTCCTTTTATACAAGCCTTTCAGAAATATTGCCTCCAAATTTGACTCAACCCCACATGACATCTACGATACTTGGGCTATATTCAAGCACAACTACAAACCATGGCATGTTTTATGTACTACCGCAAACACATGACAGATGTTAGTTCTGAATCTGAGGCTGAATGCAGTATTCAACACGAACCATTGCAAGAATGGCAAGTCTTCTCACAACTTCATCCCAGAAACAACATGGGCCTTGACAATCTTGAAATGTTGGAGGAACGAGATTTCAACATACACAATATTTGGAGCATACATGACATTCCACCAGATTTATAATAATTGGTTCATCATTCATCGAAAGAGAAAAGCCAAACACAATTAATAACAGCATGCAGGCCACACCACCATCTTCCACACTTCCTTTGTCTTCAAAACAAAAACTAGCTCTTGATAACATACCACACCATTCAGCAAACAAAACCCTTCTACTTTTACTAAGATTGATAATTCAAGGAACGACTAGCACAGGAAAATCATTTCTGATAAATAAAATCTGGAATTCATTCACAACATCAACCACATCTCCCTCACCTCTACTTGTGCTCGCCACTACCAATGTTTCATAATTCAACATCTCCACATCCATAATCCACACATCCCTTCGTATTCCAATCAAAGAACTAAAACCCCTTGACGATAGTGCATTATCGTCTTTTCAAGAGTTGTTGAAACATATAGAATATGTTCTTATTAATGAAATGAGTTTCATCATCTCAAAGTTGCTAAGAAAAATTCACAGTAGGCTATGCAAATCTTTCCCACACTCAAAAACATCTGAATTTGGGAATAGATCAATCATTATCCTTGGCGACCTCAGCCAATTACCGCCAATTTTGGACAGTCCTCTTTATGCAAGTAATTCCTATGGAGCCAACCTTTGGAAGGGATTCAATTCTTCCATTACATTGCAAACAATATTTCGGCAATAACGAAGAACCAATGCACAAGTTTCATTCCGGAATTTACTGTTCCACATACGAGATGCAACCCCTCTTATTGAGGACTGGGAACTCATAATGTCTCACATAGACACACACCTAACTCAGCAGGAGCTCAACATTTTTAAGGACGCGCAACATTTTTTTACAAAAAACGATCTCGTGGACTCCCACAACCTTCAGATGTTGAAGGCATTGAACGTTCCAATCGCCCAATCCATTGCTCAAAGTAACAGGTGGGTTGGACCTGTAGATCCTGATGATGATCAGTTGGAACACAAAGTTCTGTTGTGCAAACAACAAAAAATCATACTTATTGCAAATTTATGGGTTGACGTAGGCCTCGTAAATGGTGCTACAGGAACAATCACCAAAATTGTCTACGACGCATTAATGCCACCACCAGCATTACCTTTATTTGTTGTTGACAAATTTGATAGATACAATGGCCCATGTTGGGATCCCTCCAACCCGTTACATATTCCCATACCCCCTATTTCAAGAGGGAATCGAAGACAATTGCCAATTAAAATGGCCTGTGGATTAATTATCCACAAGTCCCAGGGACTTACTTTGCATAGAACAACTGTTAACATTGGAACCACTGAAAGGCAGGGTCTGACATTCACAGCTTGATAGCACCTCCACTACTACTTTACTCAACACTTCTTGTATCCAAAGTGGCATTTTCGTTCAAGGGGTATCAAATGTCATCATGTTTACTGAACATAAAATTGCCCATAAAAGGCTATCATTCATGATATAAATACTGCAAATGTATACGTGTCTTTTTATGTGTACAAAGATCTTCATGTATCCGATGTTGTGATATATGATTTGCAATCTTATATGTACAAATCTGTAACAAAATTAAATGTACACATACAACCTTTCAATGTAATGTTTCATTTATATTCCTACACTACCACTATCAATCACACGCCTTATCGAGTGTACAAGATAGGGTTTTTCAACAAAAGACCAACCAAACAACTGATGCAACACCAACACAGTTACCCAAAAATAAATACAAACCACTCAACTAAAAAAGTAATTAACTATCGAAAACTGTATCAAATGTATTCATGTACGAATTTACAACAAGTTTAAAATGTAGAGAGAACCTTCAAATTAAGTGGGTCATCTATATTTCTACACTTACAAAATCAATCACACCCCTTATCAACATCAACTACAAAAGTAATAACTATCCCTCTAAATCAAATAACATATATCGTTCGGCGTTCACATTGCATTGTACACATGCGATTGCTAGTCTCATAAAAATAATTTACCTAAAGGATTTTATATTTTTTTAATATTTTTTCCATAGGCTCAAGAAGCTATTGACCGTATGTATTTGTTCTCTCAACAGGTTTTTAGCTCCCTCACGAGAGGATTTGCATAAAACTCATACAAGTCAATTACAAACCTGTAGATTCAACATCACAACCTGGCTTAACCATTGTCCGCAAAAGCTTATGACTTACACATCAACATCTAAGTGCTTAGGTATATTATTCCTAGGGAATTGGGTCCCATGACTAGAGTTTATTATGATCCTTCCCCTGTTTTGGAAGCTGCTGAGAGATAAATTATGAATATAGAAGAGATGATGAAGCAGGAAGAGAAAAGGATTTAATCTAACTGAAACCAGCATTCCCTAAAAATTCTGAAAGAGCTCCAATGGACTAAAATTAACTTCCATGGAAACTTCTGTACATCCAATATACTAAAACTTAAGTTAAAATGAACTTCTCTTAGTTCCAAAATGCCAATATACGATAGCTTCAGTAGAAGAGAACAGCTAAAATTCCAAAATTTCAAATCTAGGACCATTATATGTACAAGTCCTAAAATTTGAAAAACATTTTATTTTAGAAATTAAGATAATATCAACTTTGTGTGGTTTGTCTGTCATATTTTCAAGAAACCTAGTTGAATTGCCACCATTGCTGTAATGGTTGGATTTGCACAGATAATGTTTCAAAAGTGAAATTTGCAATCTAGTGGTTAAATGAGGCCCAATATTACTCCAAAGCAGGGAAGGCGGTCTCCTGGTATAACATTTCAGAGACCCCTTTGATATGCAGAAAAAAGATGCACCCAATAACACAATGGGTTCAATTGGTTATATTTTCAAAATGCATAATTTGCTACCCAATGCCAATCCATGACTCAATGAATCAAATGAGGCAAATTCATTTAAGATAAAGGACATAACTGCCAAGAAGAAAAGCAGTGGGCCAACTTCAAATGATGACAGAAAAAAAGTTATATAAAAAACTATGGTAAATAATGTAGATTTCAAACAGAAGAATCTTAACTATGAACTACATAAATTTTGATTTTATAATCTCAAGCATCAAACAACTAACAATCTAATGTTTTCCTCCATTTACAAAATAATATAGTTCAAATACTATTTTCAATATTTCAATCCACGTTTTTGTATGCTAAAATTGTAAAAGAAATGTCTCATCCAAACATGCACCGGCTGCTTATAACTTTCTGTCATTGTCACCGTTGTCTCCATGTCTTGTGCGGAACATTCTTCTTCTATAGATTTGTGCTTATAGCATTTTCCCTCTTGCTTTGATTTCAACTTCCGACAACATTGTTTGATAAAAGACTGAAAGCGTACAATCAATTTCAATCAAGCTCCACAATAACAAGTAAAAACGGAAATACATTTCCACTGTAAATTTCAGCTCCAACAAGAAATCACTCAAAGCCCAGGACTTTACCTTAACATGCATTATCCTTTCAATCTCATCTTCTGTGATACTCTTTGCCTTTGATCCTAAAACTAATGCTGTTTACAAAAACTCCAATATAACCTTGTGTCATGCAGACTCCTTACAGAAAAATTCTAATTTTGAGGAAAAAATATAAGTCAGTGTGGGTAAACACAGTTTGGAATTTAGCTAAATTTTCAGTTCAGAAAAGAAAAGAAATTGGTACAATGGGATGCAACTTTACTACTGCCAACATCCATCTTCAGTAAGTGGGGGTAAAGATGGCATTCTCTAGAAGGAACAAGATTGTAAGTAAAATATCTCAAACAAAGTTGATTTGATATGCTTCTAAAAGTTTGCTTGTAGTTGGTTCTTTATCGTCACATGTGAATAGGACAGCTCAGAATAGTAATAATAGAATCATGCTCAGTTGTAAATGTGCAATCTGGATTTCAGTGTATAAATAAATGCCTCTATCATGGGACTGTATACCTTTCAAGTAAAACATATGTCATATGATAAATACATCCAGCAAAGTTAGTCATAAGAATAGGCTCTGGCCCCAGCTATACATCTCAGAACTTCATGGATCTTATACATGTTGCTAAGCTAAACCATCAAGACATTAGGCATGGAAACTATCTTTAAGCACTATCCTCGTACCTATTAAATCTCATGCACAATTAGACATTCTCTTTTAGACAAGAAGAACAACTAGATAGCTAATCTTCCCTCAAGGCACGCACACAAACAATTTCAACGAGTGGTACATCATCTTTATCACTTCATCCAGTCATGCACATACTCAAAAATCACAGTACATGTGGGATGATTGAATCACCTTAGCCATGCAATATAGAAAATGTAAACATGTCATAAAAATCTAGTGAATACCATGCAGATGTACATTCCTTCTTCACATAACTATTGCCATAAAAACAATCATTCAAGGGACTTAAGCAGATTACCAGTTATAGATACATATCAGTCACATGAGGTTCCATCATATTCGTGTATGTATGTACTGTGTGCATGACTGAGATACGCACACAATCATGCAAACAATTCATATGAGGTCAAGAAGGTACCCATACTAAGAAGCAACATATTTAACCTATATAAGTGACTGGTCTTGACCAATATTTTGTTTACATTTGACAACATCCTTTACAAAATCTTAGCACAGTCAGAAATGCCACAAATCTTTCCTTTCTGAGTTTAAACATATTCCCTACATGCCAAAAAAAAATTAAGCCCCCTTAACCACAGTTCACTCCTATGGCATTTGAAGGACATGCGTCAAATGCAACATCTCCATCCTCTACAGCAATTTCACTCTGCTGCAACTTCTCTTCTTCTGCTGCAACCTCCTCTGGCATGTTTTCTTTTTACAAAGAATATTGAGCTGCTATTCACTCCTGAAAGCCTGCCACTTTGTCACTAGAAGAATTTGGTCCATTAGAATTATAATGGTTGCAGTAGGTAGGATTTTAGGCTATCAAGAATAATTGTCCTTATTAAGTATTGCCTACACTTGCCTATGACCATTCCTCATCTTCTGTAATATACATTGTTCTTTTTGAAGGATTGGGGGTATGTGTGTAAGGCATGATATTAATTTGTCCGTAATGTAGTTACTGGAATAAGTGCACCAAAGTCACTAACAAAAATAATACACACCATTGTTATCATACCATATTTTATTATTTTCGTCAATCATACACTAGTATATAAATCTGTACACTTCTATAACTGTTACTCTGTTGAGGAAAAACTTCCCAGTTATATCAATATCAGTCAAAACCTTGTTACATAAATAGTGACTGATTCATTATCTAGATTCTACACCATACAGGAGCTTGAGGAATCGCAACCTTGTCCATGGTTTTCATTCACTGACAACATGTACATCCCGATCTTGTAATGATGTAAATAACACAGCAAACTCTATATCCTTCTTTTTGCAAAATTTGCCTGTCTCTTGAAAATGGTCTGCACACACATGACAATATCTAATCATGAAATTTGTATCATGGAGATTCTCTTTGTTCTTCCCGAAACCACTCCAAACATTTCACCTTCACCTCATTCCTAAATACAATTTTTTTTTTTAGTGTAACCAAACATTCCAGCCTTCACCTCATTCCCAAATACCCATTTTTGATTTCTTGACAAAACAACTTTTATTCAGTATGTTTTTGTTAATTGTTGTTTAAAAATACCCTCATTTGAAAGCCCACACAAACACTTGCTAAACATGATCTATTAATGAAGCAACTCAAGGTATTAGGAAACAAAATATATGAAGGAATTTCTTTGTAGAAGCTGCTAGAAAGAACCTGTAAATCTGATGAGATTGGATAAAGAATAAAGTGACTAAATAAGAAGGAAAAATATGCACCTATCAAACTGTAAATGACCTTGCAATCACCGTAAAACCAATATTTTTAAGAGAACCAATTGTTAGAGATGCAAATTAGTTAAACATCATAAAAAACCTAGAAAATGGTCTGGTCCAATTTTTCGAGATACTAAATGAGAAAATTAAGATTATATGCAAATGATACTAAGTAAGACAATTATGCTTATAGGAATGTTTGACAAATGTGAAATCCTAATGGAAGCTCACGAAGTGTTTGACCAAATACATTCTGAATGGAATATACAAAATACATGGGTGTCCTCACATTTCATTGAATGTATTTCGGCAAATGCAACAAGTAGGTTCACAGCCCTTTCAGTTCACCTTTGGCAGCATCCTTCAAGCGTATATGAAGATTTATGTTGAATGAAGTAGTTGCAGATGCCCTGTTAGATTTGTACATTCACAACACATGTGAACCATTTAACAAAATGACTGAAATAAGAAGCCTCATTCCCCACACTCAATCTGAATCTGTAAATGGTCCCATGTCAGCTTTTCCGTTTGGTTAAATTTTTAGCCACCAACGTTCAGTTCCATTGAACCCCTACCCCTATTGGAGTTAAATAAGAAACTAAAAACTTCGAAAAAATAAACAACTTCATAATAATAAGAGCCGTTACAAATACAAAAATGAAAATTTCATGTCTTATCGTTTTCTTCATCCTCAAGCATTGGTGTTTGGTTTAACCTACTTGTCCAAACAGAGTGAAGAATCATATGAAAGATATCATATCTCTTTGGAGAATCCTTGTGCCACAAAAAATGTTTTCTAACTTTACCCAACCTGAAATACATTGTCAGGTACCTTTTCTCCGAAATATTAAGAAGAATATCTTTCAAATTAGGTATATTTTTTTCTGCAACTATAACAGAAAAAGATTGCCATTTGAGGACCTCACTGAAGGGAAGGAAAAAATTATCTGCTATTATGATAGGCACGCAGTCATAATAAATTGCCTCCACCATTCTAGGGCTGTTCACTTCATAACCCATGGGACAAATGCAAAATTTGCTTTCCTTCATGTGTTGTGTATAAGACTTCTTTTCGGCTATTTCAGGAGGCAAGTTTTCATAAACTCTAATGTCAGGATCCTTGCCTTTCCAATACTTAAAGAGGACAGGCCTTACTCTGCCATGATCACCCCCTGCAAAAAATGCAAGAATGGACCTATTTCTTGGAGATAATCCTCCAAGCCCACCAGGTGGCTGCTCGACACTATGTAAGTATGTTTCAGGGAGGCCACCATCTCTACCCAAATGAAAGTATCCATCAGAAAGGTCTGCATTACATAAAACCTTGACAACATTCAACTTTAGTTCATTGTGCCCAGCTGTTGTATAAGGTCCCTGAAAGCATATAAAACATGAATATAAGATTCCAAAAAAAAGGTGGCATTGAGTTTAACGTTGAGCATAGATTCCATGCAGATGCATGGGATTAGAAATATGCAGTGAAGGCCACATTATGACTGACAACTGCAAGTATAAAACTTAAGTGTGTTAATCTAGCGTTGTGAGTGTGTTTTCTTGGAGCATTAAACAAAAGGGGGAAAAAATGGCGGTTACTTACCCAATCATGGCATGCAACGAAAAAATGGTCTCTACCATGGGTTCTGTTCCAAAAGGGATATTTGCTTGCCAGCATGTTGATCTGGCCTTTTATGTAGGTAGTTATTTGCGGCATGTTTTGGTGATTAGGTGCAGGAATTCCAATCCTCATCTCAAACACACTGTAAGGAATGTAATACATGTGAGCTTCCCTATAATCCTTTGTCACAAACTGTTGGTTTTCTTCCATCTGCTTCATGAACCATCCTTCTGATGCATATATGGCTTCCATGGGCCCCTTGTGAAAATAGGGTTTCTCGCCATAAGCATAAACATAGACCTTGAATATCTTCTCCATCATTTCATAGCTCCTGCATCCATTATGCACCATAATGATTGCAAATTTATTTTTCTGTTCTTCATTTCAAATTCATATAACAAATCAATAGTGGTCTTGATACCTTTTGAAACGAGAGAGATTATGATATAAAGGCCCATAAAGATCTGGATCATTCACAAGTACAGGAGGTGCGTTATCAATTCCATTTTTGGCAAATGCCAGTTGTTGCGCAAGTGCCTCGACCCATTCCTCCACCTGCCCAAAAGAAAAAGTCTATCGACTGTTACGATATGAGAATCAATTTTCCTCAATATAAGCTATCCATTATTAGTATTTCAATTAACTGAGAAGGTTTCAGTGCCTTCTAATAAGGCAAGACATCTGCACACTATGCAGAAATATCAGGATAACTGAGCAACATCTGTAAAATAATTATGTATTGTTTTTTTTGCAATTCTAATTAACAGAAAACAGTAACTTTTTTTTTTGCAATTTTAAATTACCCAGAAGCCGTCTTTTTACAATTCTAACAAACAAAAAACTATTTCTTCCTGATCTTATGAACCCAAAACCAGTTTTTGCAAGTCTAATAAACCAAAACCTTTTTTTACAGTTCTAATAAACCCAAAAACCATTTCATCCAAATCTTATAAACTCAAAACCTTATTTTGCAATTCAAATAGACCCAAGACCCAACTATCCCACCTGAATATAGTGTCAAGGAATTAATCATATTATCATCTAGAAATTCAGCAACCAGGAAAACTAATGCAAAGCACTAAAAAGAAATGAATTGCCTGGACATGGTGATTCTGAGAAGAAGCATTAACAGCATTTGAGCCTGAAACAGAATTGTTCTCCTCGGTAATATTATGGAATCCCTGTCTCGCACTGTTGATATCACCCGAGGCACTCACATTATTTTGATGGGCAACTGAAGAGTTGTTGGAAAGATTATCATCATTACTCACATCAAAATCTCCAATGCCACTGGTAGAACCATTTTGTACCCCTGAACTATTCACAGCATTCAAACCTTCGCTATTATTCTTCCCTGCATCAACCTTCACCATTCCTTGAGGGGCCGAAGCATGAGAAACAGTAGAATTGTTTCTGCTGTAAGGAGGCAGAGCATGGCTAACCACAGAGTCATTTTCAGTCACTAAACCTTGAGGTGCAAGAGAAGGGGAAATGGAAATGTGAGAACTGTAATTGGAATGTGGTGAAATGGGGTCATGCCCAATTTCTGCAGAATGTAATGAAAACCAAATGGAAGGAGAATAGCCATTGTTCCATGCGAGAACCAGAGCATATATTGCAGTAACTCCAGCCAAAACTATAACCGTCCTATGAACCTGTTCCTTCCATATCTTGGACCCAAGAAACCCAACTATCTCCATTGCTGCTGCTTTTTTTCAATCCATTCTTGTCGCATCTCATGTTTCTATATTTTCTTCCATGTTTAAAATTTTGGAGCATTCTGGTGAGATAATTGTGGGGGAAAGATAAAAGCAAAAGGAAGACATGAATGGCAACACTTACGTTTCAAAACAAAGCTAACAAACGTGTCAATACTTGTGATAATACACTGCGTTTCTTGTGCTGACAAGGAAGAAAAACATGGCTATTTTCATGGGAGTTTGTTAATTTGGTTCACACATGGCAGTTTCTAAATTTGATTCACACTTGCTATGTTTTTTTGGGAGGTTTCTCTTTGTAATTTGTTACGTGCAAATCGGCTGTAAAGAGGATTTGTTTCCATGATCTTCAACGTCTATTTGGGTTGCCGTCATGTTTCTAACATGTTTGGATTTGGTTTTCTGCGAAACTTGGAGAATGAATAACAAACTGAATTCTCCTCTTTGTAGAAACATGTGTACCTTGTCATCACCCTTTCTTAATTTGTGGGTTGTTAACTATTATTGGGCTATTATTATTTCCTAATATTTCAAGTAAATACATTTTCAGGTTTCCGTGGAAGGTACATTCAGAAAATATTATTATAGGCTTGGATTTTGCAAGGCGTTTAGACGTTTTTACTCATTTTAGATGTAAAAAAAGAGTCACTTTTAAAATATGACCGTCATTATGAACGTCAAAATGACACATATATAACAAATTTATATATATATATAAAAGAAAGTTAATAAATTAAATATTATATTATATAATAATTTTTTTATATTCATTAAAAATACAATATAAATAAAAATAGAAATTTTGAAATATAAAGAAACTAAAAATAATAGAATCCTAAAAATCAGATTTTTCTATTTCATAATAAGATGTTTCTATAAAACTAAAAAAATAGAAAAATAATAATTAGTTTTGTTTGATTTCTTTTTAGTTTTATTTGATTTTTTGTTTAGTTTTTTTTATTGATTTTTATTTGTAATTGTTATTTGTTTGATTTTTTACAAATAAAAATTGGAAACTGAGATTATTGTAAGAAATGTGAAAGTTGAAGATTGAATTTGCTACAAATTGGAATTTGGAAGTAAGAAGGTAGCACTCATTTTCTACATAATTCATTTTAAATGAGTCATTTTTTTCATTTTCTTCAATATTTTTTTAAAATTGTAATTTGAAATTTTATTATTTGCAATATATAAAATTTAGAACAAAATATACACACATGAATTTGATGTACTACAAAATATGCATTAGCATTCCAGTTTAGAGTATCAAAGGAGGATATGAGTATCATTTGCAACATGCAAATATGTGGACTCCACCAAACCATAAAAAACAGAATTTTTTTAATGCTCAAAACATTTTGCAAATGTAGACTATTTCCTAGAATCCCAAATGTAGACTATTTCCTAGAATCCCAATCGACCAAGTTCCTAACAAAACAATCCACCCCGACTCCTGAGATATGCTATTGTGATTAGCATATTTGTGGATTCATATTACTCAATAGTCAATACTCGTTTCAGCATATCCGCCCCCAAAAGATTCTCTATTGTTTTCTCCTTTATTTTTGGAAAATATAAACTACAAGTTGCATGCATGGGTGATGCATTGGTGTCCCATTTTCCTTCAAATTAAATATTACTTTTGTGTGGGTGATGCTTTTAACTTTTCTATTCATTCATTTTTATCATGATATTGATAACATGCTACATTTACAAGTAGTTTTTCTTGGAGAATTTTAGGTTCTAAATTACTCGACATTTAAATTAGAATGATTTGATATTCATTCATTCAGTACTCTATATCTATTTTGTACATGTTAGAAAATGTTGCTGCTAAAACAATATACTCCACTAGGTAAAATTTAACATACCCTGGTACTAACATCAAAACATACACATTCCCCCACATGCGTTAGGATCTATACAACTCTTTTATAGAAGTGACGACATGAGGCATCAAAGTGTTATGGAACATCATGTTTCTCCACATCTTATCATGGAGTAAAATTCAAACAAAGCTCTGGTTTTCTTTATTTCGGATTCCTTCTTTAATTTTTTCTTCTTTAATTTTCAATTATTACTTTTTTGTTTCTTTAATTTTTTTTTATAAATATGTTTTCAATTTTGTAGATGTAAAATTTTATTCAATATTTACATTTTGTAATAATTATTATACAAAAAAATTGACGTGTATATTATATTTTAAACGTCAAATGACATCCATATGATTTTTTAGACCGTCAAATAATATTATTATGACATGTAACATTGAACGTCTAAATCCAGCACTGTATGGAACTAATATCTTTAACACTATTCAAAACTTCATATGCAAGTTCATGGCTTCTATAATTAAGAGTTATTTTGTTTATCTTACTATATCATCCTTGTGACAATCATGTCATGTAATATGGCATCTTCTATTTTATAACATTATCTGTAGTCATACAACAATGGGTGTTAAGTTTCTAGAAACTACATCATTCTTTACAATCATGTCATCTTCGCGGCGAGCACAGGTTCCGGACATGGAAACAGATCATACCAGAACCCAACTGATAACGATTCCCTTTAACTGCTGTCCGCCGTTTCCTACCATTGACGTTTGCCACAGATAATACAGTTACCTGAATAGTATTGAGTGATGCTCCAATTAGAAATTCCGAATACCTTCTGCCATTATATGTTTAATTAGAAATAAGCCATTTGGCCTTTTTACTTGGGCAACATATCTCCTATATATGTAGCGCTCAAAAAGTAGTATGACTTAATCTTTTATCCTTTTTAAAAAAAAAGAATATTTTTATTTTTATTTTTATTTTTTTTGTTTTTGTTAACTTGAATTTATAATGTCGCAAACTAATAGGTGAACATAATATTATAATATTATCTTATAAGTTGGATATATATATATATATATATATAACTCTTTCATTTGAAAATTTCAAGTGATTTATAATTGCATAGAAAGGATAGAGTGGTATTACTCCACCAGCATACTTGTCTTAACACTAGCAATCACATGTGTACAATGCAATGTGAACGATATATGTTATTTGATTTAGAGGGATAGTTATTACTTGTGTAGTTGATGTTGATAATGGGTGTGATTGAAACCACTTCATTTAAAGGTTCCATCTCTACATTTCTAACTTGTTACAACTTCGTACATATACATTTGCAATTCTCATATCATGAGTGGTAGCGCTTTTCTATCAATTTTATTTGTACTAAACATGTTACATGAAGATTTTCGTACATGTGCAGATTTTATATCATGAGTGGTAGCCTTTTGTGGACATTTTTTTTTGCACTAAACATGAATACATTTGATATTTTTTTGATAGTTAATTACTTTTATAGTTGATGTGGTTTGTAATTATTTCGGGGAAATTATGTTGGTGTTGCATCAGTTGTTTGGTTGGTCTTTTGTTGAAAAATCCTTTTTTGTATAGTCGATAACGGGTGGGATTGATAGTGGTAATGTAGGAATATAGAGGAAACATTACATTGATTTGTTCTATGTGTACATTTAAATTTGTTACAAATTCGTACATGTATAGTTGCAAATCTTATATCACTACATTTGATCTAAACATGTATACATGAAGACCTTTGTGCATTTATAGATTTTATATCATGAATGGTAGCCTTTGTGGGCAATTTTATTTTCACTAAACATGAATATATTTTATACCCCTTGAACGACACCGTCGCTTTGGATACAAGAAGTGTTGAATAGAGTAGTAGTGGAGGTGCTATCAAAGTAGAGGGTAGTATTTACGATGGGATGAGTGATAGTAGTCCTGACTCCTTTCTTCTTGCTCCAAGTGTTGTTACGTGCACCATTTTTGAGTATCTTTTGAATGAAAAAGGAGGTGAAATCCAAAAATTTGCAAGTGAGGGAACTCTGGAGAAAGGTGTGAATGTCAGACCTTGGCTTTCAATGGTCCCAATGTCAACAATTGCTCTATGCAAAGTAAGTCCATGAGACTTATGGATAGTTAATCCCTAGGCCATTTTAATCAGAAATTGTCTTCGATTCCCTCTCGAAATAGGGTGTATGGGAATATGTAATGGGTTGGAGGGATCCCAACATGGGTCGTTGTATCAATCAAATTTGACAACAACAAATAAAGGTAATGCTGGTGGTGGCATTGATGCATCATAAAACCATTTATGAGGCCTATGTCAACCCTAAAATTTGTAATGCGAAGGCCTTCCTAGATTGTGGATGCGGAGATGTTGAATGTTGAAACACCGGTAGGGGAGAGCAGAAGGAGAGGTGAGGGAGATGTGGTTGATGCTGTTGTGAATGAATTCTGTATTTTATTTATCAGAAATTATTTTCATGTGCCAGTTGATCCTTGAATTATCAATCTTAGTGAAGGTAGAAGGGATTTGTTTGTTGAATGGTGTAGTATGGTATCAAGAGCTAGTTGTTGTTCTGAAGAAAAAGGTAGTATGGAAGATGGTGGTGTGGCCTATATGTTGGTGTTAATTATGTTTGAATTTTCTCTCTTGATGAAGGATGAACCAGTTATCTGCAAATCAGGTGGAATGTCAGGTATGTTCCAATTATTGTGTATTTCAAAATCTTGTTTCCCCAACATTTTAAGACTATCAAGACTAGTGTTGTTTCTCGGAAGAAGTTATGCAAAGACCTTCCATTCATGCAATGGTTTGTATTTCTAAAAGGGTTGTATCAAAGGAGTTATGACCAATAGAAAGGGTCATAGGATGATGAACTGGTGAGCAGGTATTTACCGAGGAAATAACCGAGGTTTGGTAATCTAACTGAGAAAATTCGGAGGAATTTTCGATCCGAGGAAGAATCTCAATAATTTCATTGTCAATTATACTCATCTCATTACCGCCATTACTGCAAGTATAAAGCCCCAAGCCAAACATACCATGAACAAAGTCAAGTATGTAGGGATCAAAAAACCGTTAGACCTCACTTACCGATCTTGAAAATTATTATCAGCAAGAGCAACTGTTAGATCTGACATCTCCCTTGCTGATTTTCTTCTAGACTTGTCGATTTTTCTCAGAAACCTAAAGCATCTTTTATGCAAAATTTGAGCGGTAGGGGAAAGATGTATGGCAGCGGCCTTTGGATTGGCTTTAATGTATGTCGTGAAGGCACTCTATTTGGACAGACTACGGTGAACTGGTGAGCAAGTATTTACCGAGGAAATAACCAAGGTCTAGTAATCTAATTGAGAAAATTCAGAGGAATTTTTTGTCCAAGGAAGAATCTTAATAATTTCATCGTCAATTATGCTCATCTCATTACTGCCATTACTGCAAATATAAAGCCCATGCCAAACATACCATGAACGAATTCGAGTATTTAGCGATCAAAAAACTGTTAAAAATAGTAGGAAAATGTAAAAACATCCAGACGGCCGTCAAATCATCAAATTTAACATCGTTGTAGAAATGTCCGGAGGTCCTTTACCATAGGGGGAACGCCTTTAGCGTAATTCTGAATTATTTTCACAACTAACTAATGTATACAATTACATATTCACAAAATTTATACAATTAAATTGATATGTAACAAAATTTTCTTTCCATATAAGTTTCAAACACTTTGTTCTACACTCCATTTATGTAACTCCAAAATGAGCCGCAAGACCAAAACGAAGAGGTGTTCTCCTCCCAATCTATGTGAAATGGGTATAGAAGAGATTGATGTAGTGGCGGAAAGGATAGAAGAGAGCAGGCTTCCATTTCTGTGGGTTTTGTCCTTCCTCAATGTCGCTCTTGCTTTACCCCAAGAGTTTGAAGATCACACTCAAGGAAGAGGAATGGTGAACACATGTTAATCAGAACAAAATTGCTAATCAGAGCACAATGTCTGCAAACTGAAATGAAAATCCGAACTTAGAGTGTCTAGATGAAAGTCATGATCTAGATTTTGCAAGGCAATAGTATGGCACAAGAGTTGAGACACCTGAAAATCAACTACGACAAGTCGCACCCATGATATTATATTATAAAAATATTATATACATACATACATACATATTGAAACTTTAAATTTTATAGAGTGGACATGAATATGACAGTTTGAGAAAAAAATTCCCCATCCTTTAATACAGTTAACAAATAATTTGGTTGTTTTTTTGCGTTTAAAAACACAAACATGTCTAAATAGACATGAAATTTAATCCTTAGTTGTGTCTGCGCCTACCCTGCACATCGTGGGATTAGACATTCTAGCCATCGATGGCGACACAAATGTTATAGATATTTACGTCGAGATGTGTATTTACGGGTAGAAAGCCAAGGGGCTCTAACAACATATTGTAATAATTTGGTTGTGTTTTTGCTTTTGAAAAAAGAAACATGTCTAAATAGACATGAAATTTAATCCTTAGTCATGTCTGCGCCTTCCCTACACATCGTGGGATTAGACATTCTAGCCATCAATGGCGACACAAATGTTATAGATATTTACGTCGAGATGTGTATTTATGGGTAGAAAGCCAAGGGGATCTAACAACATATTGTAATTACCACCATCCATATGGTAGACTGTATAAAGGATCCTTTCAGTAATCTAAGTCATGTACTAGGATTCATTCTATCCACCTTGGCCTAGCATGTAGGAGATTGATTCATCAAAGGAAATCGTGAGAGCAAATATTCTGGTCATTGTCAGTCGAGCTGATGTTTTGTCTGTCTTTTTTCTTTTGTTGTGTTCTGTTTAATAAAAGAATCAAAATCGATTAGACTTAAAAGAAATGATTCAAAAGAAATAAATAAATAATCCTCACAGGAAAATCCATGTGATCATAAGATTTATTAGAGTGTAGCCTCTTGTTCTCACCCCAATGGAAATTCTACAAGAATCTCTAATTTTCATCTACAATTGCTTGCATAATTGGCATGTACGAGATCGGTTCATTATGGGACATTGTGGGATTAGACATCTTGGTCATCAGTGGTGGCTCAGATGTTTTAACTATCTTTTTTTTTATTCAATAAAAGAACCAAAATTAATTAGACATAAAAGAAATGATTCAAAAGAAAAAAATAAATAACAATCACAAGCCAAGTCGTGCGATCGTAAGATTTATTCGAGTTTAGCCCTTGGTTCTCCCTCCCCCCATGGAAATTCCATAAGAAGCTTTGATTTTCATCTATAGTTGCTTGCAATAGGTGCCTAAGCCTCTGTAATATTGCTTTGAAGCTCTTCAAGCCCCAGGTGTGTGTGGAGCCAAACCATAACAAATCGAACGGGCATAATCCTCTAAAAAATGTGAACCAGGCTGGAGACTTTTTTTACTTCTCATTTTCTTTGTTAGACACTAATTTTTCTGGTTTGATCTGTTTGTGAAGATCCACAGCTACTATCATGTGTGTACATTGAAGCATTGATGAAATATATCTAGCAGAGATTGCTAGCCATGGTACACTTTAATGGTGTTTTCCTAGTACTGCTCAGTTGTTGTCACTATCTCCTTCGTAGGTTATCCATCTTATCCAGTCAAGTGGCATTCATGCCTTCACAAGACACATGAATTTAGATAACATGCATGTGTCATGTAGCTAATGTCAGGGAAAATTTTTATCCGTAGGCATTAAATAAGGTATCTCAGTCGATGCAAGAACAATATATATATATATATATATATATATATATATATATATATATATATATATATATATATATATATATATATATATATATATATATATATATAGTTCTAAAACATGGTCGACAACAAAATATTCCCATGAAGGGAAATTACAAAAATATTTATACAAACAATATAAGTATCCAATGGATTTTTTTAGATATTTATGTCAAAACAAGTGTTTACAAGTATAAACCCCGAGGGTGGTTGATATGACAACATATTATAATTGTAACCATCCATACATGATAGACCGTATAAATGATACTGTCAGTAATCTAAGTCGTGCACTAGGATTATTTCTATCTACCCAAGCCTGGAATGTATGACATCTGTTCGTTAGAGGACATTGTGGGGTCAAACATTCTCGTCATCAACGATGGAGCAAATATTTTGTCTATCTTTTTGCTTTCACATGTTTTGTTCAATAAAAGAACCAAAATCGTTTAGACCTAAAAAAAATATTTAGAAATAAATAATACTCACAGACAAATTTGTGCTGTTGTAATCTTTAATAAAGTTTAGCCCCTAGTTCTTACCCATTTTGGAAATTCTACAATAAGCTTTGATTTTTTGTCTGCAATTGCTCGCAGAAATGGCATGTATGAGTTTAGTTCGTGAACGGACATTCTGGTCATCAACTATTTGCTTCTGTTATGTTCTGTTCAATAAAGGAACCATAATCAGTTAGACCTAAAAGAAACGATTCAAAATAAATAAATAAATAAAACTCACATGCAGAGCCATGCAATCATAAGCTTTATTCGATTTTAACCCCTACTTCTCGCCTCCCTCAGTGGAATTTTTACAAGAAGATCTTATTTTAATCTATAATTTCTCACATAAAGATGGAAAAGCCTTTGCTATATTGCTATGAATCCCTTCAAGCTCTGGACGTGTGTGGAGCCAAACTAGACCAAACTGAAGGTGCACAATCATCCCTTCCTGCATCGTATTATCTAAAAATAATAATTAAATATTCTTCTCCTTATTACGTCAACTTTTTTGTTAATCTTAGTAGTTAGTAGCTTGGACAGATGTTTTTCCTCATCCATTTGTTATGGGTAGTTTGGACAGCCTAGAATTTAGAGAAATAGTTGTTTTTGTCAAGCAAATATTGTTAGGATAAGAACAATTGTTATCTAATATTGACTCCTGTTAGGTGACACCTCATAACCAAGGTTGTTATGGTTATTGAGTTGTCTTAATCTCAGCCGTTCATTTGTATTAATCTCGGCCGTTGATTTTCAACGAGAGTAGTATATAAGGGGGTCATTGGGGTCATTTGTAACAAGGAAGTTTTTAGAGAAACTTGCAGTGTTAGCAAGTAGTCTTGCAATGTTAGCAAGGGCGCAGTGATAGCGTTGGAGATAGCAGTGGAGGAATATCAGCAGGAGGATTAGGAGATTGTCGGAGCTATGCCAGTAAGAGGCAAGAAGTATTCGTATCTCTTGATTTGCTGAAGTTTAATATATTTCTCATCTGTAGTACTGGTTTTCCCTACAAGGTTTTTCCAAGGACAATTGTCTGAAAATATTATGTTCACCTTGTTGGGTATTTCTTATGTGTTTGTATTTGTGAAGTTACAGTTGTGTTATTTCCCAATATTTTTTGATCAAATAATCTTACAAGATAGGAGGTTAATAATCAGTAACTGTAATAGATTTTTCACATGGTATCAAAGCTAAGTTCGGGTAGAAGAGATTTACCCTAGGTGAAAGAAAGTGAGGGTTTATAAAACCCAGTTTAACTTCTTCAAAATTATTATTATTATTTTCTTTTAAGATGGCCTCAACAGGTTTAAGAGATCAGGACAGATTGGATGGAGCCTCGAATTTTGGTGTCTGGAAAGCCAGAATTTCTCTATTGCTGGAAGAGAATGGTATCAAGGAATATGTGACAACTGTTGTACCAGTACCTACAGATGCAACACAACTCTTAGCATATAAGAAGGAAGATGCCAAGGCGAGGAGGCTGATTCTTGATGGCGTCAAGGATCATATTGTTCCGCATATTGCAGAGTTAGATATAGTGAAGACGATGTGGGATGCCATTATGAATCTGTACCAGAATGCTACCACTAATCGGAAGCTGATTCTCAGAGAAAGTTGAGGAATACCCGGATGAATAAGGGAGAAGACGTCACAAGTTACCTCACGAGACTTAGACTTGTCAAGGATGAATTGGTGGCTGTTGGAGACAAACCAAGTGATGACGAGCTAGTGAGAATAGCCCTAAATGGGTTTACTAAGCAATGGGATGTCTTTGTTCAAGTCATCAATGGACAAGACACCTTACCGAGTTGGGATCGACTATGGAGTGATTTCACTGAGGAGGAGCTTAGACTAAGTCTTATCAATGGAGCCAACAATAAGAGTCAGAAAAGTGAGGTGGAATAAGAAAATGTTGCCCTAGCGGGTAAAGGGAAAGCAAAGAAGGGGTCTAGTAAAGGATCAAATTCACAAGGTGAAAAGAAGAAGAAAGATTCTTCAAAGATCAAGTGCTATGGCTGTCACGAGTTTGGCCACTATGTCAGTGATTCCCCAGAAAGGAAGAAGAATAAAAAGAAAGGCAAGAAGCAAGTTGCGGCTTCAGCAAGTGCAGATGAGCTCTCTGGTAGAATGGAAGATGAGTTTGCACTCATAGCATGTATGGTTAGCTCAACCTCACAGAGTGTTTGGTACATAGATAGTGGGGTGTCATATCATATGACAGGAGTTAGAGAATACTTCTCTAGTTATAAGGAAGAGAGCACCAGAATCTAGATCTCTATGGGGAACATGTCCAAACTCAACTCAGTTGGGAAAGGGACTGTTCAGTTTCAAAGGGAAAGTGGTAAGATGATTCCCCTTCATGATGTGTTGCATGTTCCAGGCTTAGGGATGAATTTGATTTCTGTATTTGTCCTTCAGGACAAAGGGTACAATGTACTCTTTAGAGGGGCACATGTGTTGATCAAGCACAAGGATTGGAAATCACCCATAGCTATTGGAGTTAGGAGCGGCCGGCTTTTTAGGCTGCAATTTGACATTCCTAAGGCACTCATGAGCAACAGTAATCTTAGAGATCAGGGAGAGCTTTGGCATAAAAGGATGGGCCATATCCATCATGGAGCCCTTAAATTATTTCATGAGACAGTGACAGGTGTTCCTGAGGTGAGCACAGATCACGATGATGTATGTAAGGGATGCGTGTTGGGGAAGTTTGCTAAAGCATCTTTTCCAAGGAGTGACACTAGATCCAAGGGCGTTCTTGATCTAGTACATTCAGATGTATGTGGACTAATGTCGACGAAGTCTCTCAGAGGGTATGAGTACTTTGTTACTTTTATTGATGATTTCTCCAGGAAGACATGGATATACTTCTTGAAGACCAAGGATGAGGTTTTCTGTCGCTTCCAAGAGTTCAAAGCTCTTGTGGAGAATTCGACAGGAAGGAAGATAAAAGTTCTTTGGTCAGACAATGGAGGCGAGTACAAAAGTAATGAGTTCCAGGAGTTCTGTACCAAAGAAGGAATCAAGAGAGAGTGGATTGTTCCTTACAATCCACAACAGAATGGAGTTGCTGAGAGGAAGAATCGGTCTATAACAGAGGCATCAAGGGCTATGTTGCATGACCAAGATTTACCCTGTTATCTGTGGGCAGAGGCATGCAATACAACAGTATACATAAAAAATAGAGTTCCACATAAGGTACTAGGGAAGATGACACCAGAGGAAGCATTCACTAGGAAGAAGCCAGATGTCAGTCACTTTAGGATCTTTGGGAGTTTGGCATATTGTCACATTCCTAAGGATACACATACCAAGTTAGATTAGACTGCAGAGAGAGGGTACTTTGTGGGGTATAATGAAACCTCTAAGGCATATCGGATATTCATTCCGGGGACCAGGAGGATTATTGTTCGACGTGATGTGAAGTTCATGGAGGACAAGGCATTTAGAAGGTCTAGAGATTTTCCAGTAGATGATCAGAGTAAGCAGCCAATAGAAGCTCCAAGAATCACTCAATCGAGTCAAGGGAAGCAAAGCTCCAGTACAGTTACTAGTACAAGCATAGACTCAGGAGGAGAGAGTTTTCAAAGTATGGAGCAACAGGTGCAAGAAGAGATGCATCAAGAATACATGGAGCTTGATATTTCATCCTCTACAGTTGGAAGCAAGAACCGTGAGGTTCAACAGACACAGAAGAATACTGAGGAGTTAGTGGGTACTCCTAGGAGGAGTGATAGACAACGGAAACCACCAGCCAGGTATGATGACTATGTTGCATTAGTTAGTATGTTGGTAGATAGTGAACCTTCTAGCTATCATGAGGTTACACAACATCAAGTATGGCAAGAAGAAATGGTTGAGGAGTATACGTCAATTATGCAGAATGATGTGTGGGAGGTGGTGCCTAGACCAACAGATAGGGCAGTGGTTGGATCACGCTGGATCTATAAGATCAAGCACGGTGCAGATGGTAGCATCGAGAAATATAAGGCAAGGTTCATGGCAAAGGGGTTCTCTCAGAAAGAGGGAATAGACTACGAGGAGACATTTGCTCCAGTTGCCAGGTATACTTCTATACGAGCTATAATCTCAATTTCAGCATAGATGGGATGGCAGATCCATCAAATGGATGTCAAGACATCGTTTCTTAATGGTGAGTTGAAAGAGGAGGTATACATAGAACAACCAGAAGGCTTTGTAGCACACATCAAAGATACCCACGTGTGTAGATTGAAGAGAGCGTTGTACGGACTCAAGCAGGCTCCCAGAGCGTGGTATGATCACATTGATAGTTACTTGTAGGAAATGGGCTTTGTGAAGAGTGAGACAGATGCTAATCTCTACTACTTGGTTGTTGGAGGTGAGACTCTCATTCTTGTTCTATATGTAGATGACTTGTTTCTTACAGGTTCACTGGGGCTCATAGAAGAATGCAAGAGGGATCTTGCAGCGGAGTTCGAGATGAAGGATTTGGGACTCATGCACTACTTTCTAGGCATGGAGGTATGGCAAAAAGATGGAGAGATTTTCCTTGGGCAAGGGAAATATTGCATGGAAATCTTGAAAAGGTTCAGGATGGAAGATTGCAAAGCCATTTCTACACCCATGATCATTAATTGGAGGAAGGTAGACACATCCAGGGAAAAGGATGTAGACCCCACCTTATACAGGCAGTTGATTGGTTCTCTCATGTATTTGGTCAATACCAGGCCAGATATAGCTTTTGCAGTTAACTCTCTTAGTCAGTTCATGGTTGAGCCAAAGAGAGTGCATTGGACTGCGGCAAAGCATGTGTTGCGTTATTTGCAAGGTACAATCGAGTATGGAATTAGATATGCTCGAGGTGAAGAAATCAGGTTGATGGGCTATATTGACGTAGATTGGGCAGGTAGTACAACGGACAAGAGGAACACTTCAGGGTGTTGTTTCAGTCTGGGATCAAGAGTTGTATCTTGGTTCAGTAGGAAGTAGAAGTCTGTGGCTCTGAGTTCAGCAGAGTCAGATTACATAGCAGCTAGCATGGCAACATGTGAAGCTATATGGCTTCGTAAGTTGCTAGTAGCTTTGTTTGGTCAGAAGGTTGAGACTATGGTGATACATTGTGACAATCAGAGTTGCATCAAGTTGACTGAGAATCCGGTGTTTCATGATAGGTCAAAACATATAGACATCAAGTATCACTTCATCAGAGATTGTGTACAGCGTGGGGTTGTTAAGCTACAGTTTGTACCTACAGATCAGTAGGTAACAGACATTCTGACAAAGTTATTGGGGAAGGAAAAATTTATCTTCTTCAGAGAGATGTTGGGTGTCATGCAGAACAACTTCCTCGCTAAGAGGGAGTGTTAATCTTAGTAGTTAGTAGTTTGGACAGTTGTTTGTCCTCATCCATTTGTTATGGGTAGTTTGGATAGCCTAGAATTTAGAGAAATAGTTGTTTTTGTCAAACAAATATTTTTAGGATAAGAACAATTGTTATCTAATATTGACTCCTTTTAGGTGACACCTCATAACCAAGGTTGTTATGGTTATTGAGTTGTCTTAATCTCAGCCATTCATTTGTATTAATCTCAGCCGTTGATTTTCAATGAGAGTAGTATATAAGGGGGTCATTGGGGTCATTTGTAATAAGGAAGTTTTTAGAGAAACTTGCAATGTTAGCAAGTAGTCTTGCAGTGTTAGCAAGGGCGCATTTATAGCGTTGGAGATAGCAGTGGAGGAATATCAGCAGGAGGATTAGGAGATTGTCGGAGCTCTACCAGTAAGAGGCAAGCAGTATTTGTATCTCTTGATTTGCTGAAGTTTAATATATTTCTCATCTGTAGTACTGGTTTCCCCTACAGGGTTTTTCCAGGGACAATTGTTTGAAAATATTGTGTTCACCTTGTTGGGTATTTCTTATGTGTTTGTATTTGTGAAGTTACAGTTGTGTTATTTTCCAATATTTTTTGATCAAATAATCTTATAAGATAGGAGGTTAATAATCAGTAACTGTAATAGATTATAAAACCCAGTTTAACCTCTTCAAAATTATTATTATTATTTTCCTTTAAGATGGCCTCAGCAGGTTTAAGAGATCAGGACAGATTGGATGGAGCCTCAAATTTTGGTGTCTGGAAAGCCAAAATTTCTCTATTGCTGGAAGAGAATGGTATCAAGGAATATGTGACCACTTTTGTACCTGTACCTATAGATGCAACACAACTCTTAGCATATAAGAAGGAAGATGCCAAGGAGAGGAGGTTGATTCTTGACGGTGTCAAGGATCATATTGTTCCGCATATTGCAGAGTTAGATACAGTGAAGACGATGTGGGATGCCATTATGAATCTGTTCCAGAATGCTACCACTAATCGGAAGCTGATTCTTAGAGAAAAGTTGAGGAATACCTGGATGAATAAGGGAGAAGACGTCACAAGTTACCTCACGAGACTTAGACTTGTCAAGGATGAATTGGCGGCTATTGGAGACAAATCAAGTGATGACGAGCTAGTGAGAATATCCCTAAATGGGTTTACTAAGCAGTGGGATGTCTTTGTTCAAGTCATCAATGGACGAGACACCTTACCGAGTTGGGATCGACTATGGAGTGATTTCACTGAGGAGGAGCTTAGACTAAGTTTTGTCAATGGAGCCAAAAATAAGAGTCAAAAAAGTGAGGTGGAACAGGAAAATGTTGCCCTAGCGGGTAAAGGGAAAACAAAGAAGGGGTCTAGTAAAGGATCAAATTCACAAGGTGAAAAGAAGAAGAAATATTCTTCGAAGATCAAGTGCTATGTTTGTCACGAGTTTGGCCACTATGTCAGTGATTTCCCAGAAAGGAAGAAGAATGAAAAGAAAGGCACGAAGCAAGTTGCGGCTTCAGCAAGTGCAGATGAGCTCTCTAGTAGAATGGAAGATGAGTTTGCACTCATAGCATGTATGGTTAGCTCAACCTCACAGAGTGTTTGGTACATAGATAGTGGGGTGTCATATCATATGACAGGAGTTAGATAATACTTCTCCAGTTATAAGGAAGAGAGCACTAGAATCTAGATCTCTATGGAGAACATGTCCAAATTCAACTCAGTTGGGAAAGGGACTGTTCAGTTTCAGAGGGAGAGTGGTAAGATGATTCCCCTTCATGATGTGTTGCATGTTCCAGGCTTAGTGATGAATTTGATTTCTATATTTGTCCTTCAAGACAAAGGGTACAATGTACTCTTTAGAGGGGCACATGTGTTGATCAAGCACAAGGATTGGAAATCACCCATAGCTATTGGAGTTAGGAGCGGCCGGCTTTTTAGGCTGCAATTTGACATTCCTAAGGCACTCATGAGCAACAGTAATCTTAGAGATCAGGGAGAGCTTTGGCATAGAAGGATGGGCCATATCCATCATGGAGCCCTTAAATTATTTCATGAGACAGTGACAGGTGTTCCTGAGGTGAGCACAGAGCACGATGATGTATGTAAGGGATGCGTGTTGGGGAAGTTTGCTAAAGCATCTTTTCCAAGGAGTGACACTAGATCCAAGGGCGTTCTTGATCTAGTACATGTAGATGTATGTGGACTAATGTCGACGAAGTCTCTCAGAGGGTATGAGTACTTTGTTACTTTTATTGATGATTTCTCCAAGAAGACATGGATATACTTCTTGAAGACCAAGGATGAGGTTTTCTGTCGCTTCCAAGAGTTCAAAGCTCTTGTGGAGAATTCGACAGGAAGGAAGATAAAAGTTCTTCGGTCAGACAATGGAGGCGAGTACAAAAGCAATGAGTTCCAGGAGTTCTATACCAGAGAAGGAATCAAGAGAGAGTGGATGTTTCCTTACAATCCGCAATAGAATGGAGTTGCTAAGAGGAAAAATTAGTCTATAACAGAGGCATCAAGGGCTATGTTGCATGACCAGGATTTACCCCGTTATCTGTGGGTAGAGGCATGCAATACAGCAGTATACATACAGAATAGAGTTCCACATAAGGTATTAGGGAAGATGACACCAGAGGAAGCATTCACTGGGAAGAAGCCAGATGTCAGTCACTTTAGGATCTTTGGGAGTTTGGCATATTCTCACATTCCTAAGGATACACGTACCAAGTTAGATTAGACTACAGAGAGAGGGTACTTTGTGGGGTACAGTGAAACCTCTAAGGCATATCATATATTCATTCCGGGGACCAGGAGGATTATTGTTCGACGTGATGTCAAGTTCATGGAGGATAAGGCATTTAGAAGGTCTAGAGATTTTCCAGTAGATTATTAGAGTAAGCAGCCAACAGAAGCTCTAAGAATCACTCAATCGAGTCAAGGGCAGCAAAGCTCCAGTATAATTACTAGTACAAGCATAGACTCGGGAGGAGAGAGTTTTCAAAGTATGGAGCAATAGGTACAAGAAGAGATGCATCAAGAAGACATGGAGCTTGATATTTCATCCTCTACAGTTGGCAGCAAGAACCGTGAGGTTCAACAGACACAGAAGAATACTCAGAAGCTAGTGGGTACTCCTAGGAGGAGTGATAGACAATGGAAACCACCAGCCAGGTATGATGACTATGTTGCATTAGTTACTGTGTTGGTAGATAGTGAACCTTCTAGCTATCATGAGGTTGCACAACATCAAGTGTGGCAAGAAGCAATGGTTGAGGAGTATACTTCAATTATGCAGAATGATGTGTGGGAGGTAGTGCCTAGACCAACAGATAGGGCAGTGGTTGGATCACGCTGGATCTATAAGATCAAGCACGGTGCAGATGGTAGCATCGAGAAATATAAGGCAAGGTTCGTGGCAAAGGGGTTCTCTCAGAAAGAGGGAATAGACTACGAGGAGACATTTGCTCCAGTTGCTAGGTATACTTCTATATGAGTTGTAATCTTAATTTCAGCACAGATGGGATGACAGATCCATCAAATGGATGTCAAGACATCGTTTCTTAATGGTGAGTTGAAAGAGGAGGTATACATAGAACAACCAGAAGGCTTTGTAGCACACAACAAAGAGACCCACGTGTGTGGATTGAAGAGAGCATTGTATGGACTCAAGCAGGCTCCCAGAGCGTGGTATGAGCGCATTGATAGTTACTTGTAGGAAATGGGCTTTGTGAAGAGTGAGGCAGATTCTAATCTCTACTACTTGGTAGTTGGAGGTGAGATTCTCATTCTTGTTCTATATGTAGATGACTTGTTTCTTACAAGTTCACTAGGGCTCATAGAAGAATGCAAGAGGGATCTTGCAGCGGAGTTCGAGATGAAGGATTTGGGACCTATGCACTACTTTCTAGGCATGGAGGTATGGCAGAAAGATGGAGAGATTTTCCTTGGGCAAGGGAAATATTGCATGGAAATGATTCAGGATGGAAGATTGCAAAGCCATGTCTACACCCATGATCATGAATTGGAGGAATGTAGACACATCCAGGGAGAAGGATGTAGACCCCACCTTATACAGGCAATTGATTGGTTCTCTCATGTATTTGGTCAATACCAGGCCAGATATAGCTTTTGCAGTTAACTCTCTTAGTTAGTTCATGGTTGAGCCAAAGAGAGTGCATTGGAATGCGGAAAAGCATGTGTTGCGTTATTTGCAAGGTACAATCGAGTATGGAATTAGATATGCTCGAGGTGAAGAAATCAGGTTGATGGGCTATACTGACGTAGATTGGGCAGGTAGTAAAATGGACAAGAGGAACACTTCAGGGTGTTGATTCAGTCTGGGATCAAGAGTTGTATCTTGGTTCAGCAGGAAGTAGAAGTCTGTGGCTCTAAGTTCAGCAGAGTCAGAGTACATAGCAGCTAGCATGGCAATATGTGAAGCTATATGGCTTCGGAAGTTGCTAATAGCTTTGTTTGGTCAGAAGGTTGAGACTACGGTGATACATTGTGACAATCAAAGTTGCATCAAGTTGACTGAGAATCCAGTGTTTCATGATAAGTCAAAACATATAGACATCAAGAATCACTTCATCAGAGATTGTGTACAGCGTGGGGTTGTTAAGCTACAGTTTGTACCTACAGATCAGCAGATAGCAGACATTCTGACAAAGTTATTGGGGAAGGAAAAAATTATCTTCTTCAGAGAGATGTTGGGTGTCATGCAGAACAACTTCCTCGCTAAGAGGGAGTGTTAATCTTAGTAGTTAGTAGCTTGGACAGTTGTTTGTCCTCATCCATTTGTTATGGGTAGTTTGGATAGCCTAGAATTTAGAGAAATAGTTGTTTTTGTCAAACAAATATTGTTAGGATAAGAACAATTGTTATCTAATATTGACTCCTTTTAGGTGACACCTCATAACCAAGGTTGTTATGGTTATTGAGTTGTCTTAATCTCAACCATTCATTTGTATTAATCTCGGCCGTTGATTTTCAATGAGAGTAGTATATAAGGGGGTCATTGGGGTCATTTGTAACAAGGAAGTTTTGAGAGAAACTTGTAGTGTTAGCAAGTAGTCTTGCAGTGTTAGCAAGGGCGCAGTGATAGCGTTGGAGATAGCAGAGGAGGAATATCAGCATGAGCATTAGGATATTGTCGGAGCTCTGCCAGTAAGAGGCAAGCAATATTTGTATCTCTTGATTTGTTGAAGTTTAATATATTTCTCATCTGTAGTACTGGTTTTCCCTACAGGGGTTTTCTAGGGACAATTGTCCAAAAATATTGTGTTCACCTTGTTGGGTGTTTTTTTATGTGTTTGAATTTGTGAAGTTATAGTTGTGTTAACTTTTTAACGCTGATCAATTTACGTCAACTTTTTAACGCTGATCAATTTATTAATGGTACAAGTAAAAATTGGAGAATTTTTATTTTTTGGTTTGTCTAACTAACCATATAACCTGGTGTTTTTTTAACCGTAAACCATGTGAAGTAGCTACAAAATATTGAGGAAATTTGTAAACAACAAAAGCGCATATAACACAAGAGATGAAAATGTAAACAACTATTGCTATCTGGAATTTTGATCAACAAAATACGTTCCCTCGATCCCTTTCCTACCGTAAGTAATATTTTTTTTACATATTTGAGATCTAATTTGAATTTGAATATTATTAATAAATTGTATATTTTTAGTAATAAAATATTTCATGACTATAATTTGCAAGACATGAACTTCTTAAACGTAGACAAAACACATCATATCTTAAATTAAGAAAATAAGCAGCCTCTTTCCACCTATAGTTTACACATTACACTTTTATGGTTTTATTAGTTCAAATCTCTCTTTTCAATGGAAAATAAAAGCCACCTTTCTGTCATTTGGCTAAATGCTTGAAGAACCTGATTGTCAATGATTTTTTGTGTCTCCTCTATTCTCGTGTTCCTGCTTGAGGTTGAAATTGGAAAGGGAAGTGGATCACCATGACTTATAATCTTCCCACCTAAATAATATTTGTTATTTGCTCCACTTTTTCGTCGTAATCTCACTCGCATTATGAAATAGGTGTGGAACATGCAAGCATTTAATTCCAATGTTTTAATTTAAAAATATCTTTCGAATGAAAAATAAAATACACCTTTCACTCATATGACCAACTGCTAGAGTGGCTAAATTACCAATGGTTTTGTATCATCACCTATTCAGATAACATATTATTCTACCCCATACGTCCATTCCCTAACCGATCTCAATTACCAACAATTGTTCATGCATCGACTACTTCACTATAATTACACGCAAATAAGCAACTTACTTGCAAAGTGCTACCAGAAGCAACCTGTGCGGTTGGATCTCAAATAGGGACCCTTTTGAAATATCATATATTTTTATTTTTGCCCCTTTAAGCTCATATTGCACTCACTTGAATAAATCCTATGAAATTATGATGATTAAGTGGAGCACATATATTAGTTACTATTTGGGAAGGAACAATATGCTTCATGAAATAGGTGAGGAGCATCCAAGTATATAATTTCCCAACTTCTAATGCCATTAAATAAAAAACAACAAGCTTGCTTAACGAATAAAAGAAACCTTTCATGGATATGTATAATTGGTACTTGAGCTCAATTAATGATGTTTGTTTGTGCACCATGTACTTTCCTTCACTTACTTGATCGTACAACTTGAAAGGGAGGCTACAAAATGCTATAGGATGCATTCACTTAGCATGGGTCTTGAACGCTTGAACTTTTCAAGTTTCCCCAAATTTTATAGTGTCCTCCTTGTCATCTTGAAGTTCTTAACTAGAGCATAGATAACATATATTACTTGGGTAGGAACAATATTATTTGTGGAAGATGTGTGGGGCATGCAATCCACAACCTTAATCTAAATTTGACTTGTATGACCAATCGTTGGAAGTTTTCAATTATCTATACATGGAAATTCATCTTCTTTGTAGAAGTTCTTGACCTTACAACTAGATACAGAGGCTAGAAAGTTATATAACAAGTATGTATTATGACCAGGTTCCTAATTTGGAACATGTTGATTTTTTTTAATCCTCCCCTTTAGTTGTAAATTGCACTTGTGTGAATACTTCACTACCCTCTTTGTTAACATTATTATTCTGTGTCTTCATGTCCCTTACGTGTCCCATACAACATGCATTCAAATTCCCCTTACTTTTATATTTTCTCTACCTACCCAATAAAGTCAAGATATGTAAATTCAATCAAGTATTCACCACAACAACATTTTTCATCCCTTCTTGCATTTTCGTATATCTCCCTCTACATTTTCATTGATGTCTACCGCAAGATGTATTTTGTCCTTTTTACAATTACCAAACATGACGTGCTCTTCATATTTCATATACTTTCACATTGTCCCCAGTATTCTTATTTCCTTTCCCATCTACTTCTCCACCCTCAACCTCTTCCTTTCTCTTTATTTCTCTTTATCTGGTTTCAGTTCTTCACTATATACCTTTCAATGTTCACATCGTACATTATACATACAATTGCTAGTGTAATAATAACTTAGATTAAAATTCAACCACCCCCTTTAAGCAGATTTCAAAAATACTTAATCAAAATATAATAAATTGTAGGGTTTGAGGCCTTACAAGATTTGTAACAGTCACTTTTTCTTATTCAAATAAAATGATTATACCATGGTCCTCCAATTGTATCACAATTCATATGTGAATCTTCACAATATCATCCCAAATAATAAAAATGTCTAGAAACATCTCATATATGCACGTATACAATCCACGTCATCCCCCAAGGGTTATTGATCATTAAATTAGGATTTTAATATTATAATAATATGATCAAATTCCATGGAACTATATCATTGCATAAAATTAAGTAATAATGCTATGTTCCAAAATATTCAAGTGGTTATTTTTTAATTATCAACAAATGCAAGAAAAAGTGGTGTTTCTTAAAGACATTGTGTCACATATTCTAACAAGAGTGTCAATGATGTTATCATGACTTACAAGTAATGTTTAAATTTAAATCCATTTTAGTGGCTAAGGCATGTGGTCCATCTTTAAAACCTAATTATAATGTTTTCTCATATGTCACAATTGTACCATAAAATCACATTGCAGTGACACTATGTCTCTTGCAATTTCACACAAGTTGTATTATTCATTCTCAATAAATGTTTATAGAGAATCGAAATACATCAAAAGTAAGAGGTAATTACCCTATGATCTTAGAAAATGTTATAACTGAGTGAAAATCCTCATAGTTTTGATATTCATTATGCATCCAAGTTCACCTAAGATCACACAAATCAATGGATTTACTAATCCCTTCTAAATCCATGGATTTTATTAGGTGGATTTAAAATGGTTAAATTAACACATCAACATTTGGTTAAGAAATGTCTTGAAAGTTTATCAAAAGGAGCTTAACCCCATTAATAATTTACATGGTACGTGGATTCATTCCAAGTGTTCATGTGGCTTTGATCACCTTCTCAGTGATAGTCAATATGGACTCTTTGACTATGAGACATATATGACATTAAGTGAGCCCAATGTGGGATGTGACACATGCACTAGGAAAATAATGGGTAAAATAACACAATGAAGGAATTAGAATGGAAAAAGATGGATATCGTAGTAAAGGTGGTTATACAACCATCACTAGGTGAATATGAATTATTTGAGAAAGAAAAGTGTTAGAATTTGACATGGTGATTATAGATGCACCAAAAAGGGAGATATAACAATGTAGCACACATATGGAGGATGATGGCCATAGGGAAGTCCTTCTGAAGGAAGTATGGGTAGAAGAAAAATTAACCACAAAAAAGGATTTACACAAATTGGTGATAGAGAAAATAATTAAGAATCGATAACTACATAAGATAAGATCGACAAAAGGGGTATAAAAAAGGCATAAATGTCACTTGTGCATAAGAAGAAAAAACTGGATAAAGAAATTAATTCTCATATTGCACCATGTAAGGAATGTTTTCTTAGATGACCACATAAAAAACACATTCCTATCAGCACATGGTCTCTAAAATTATGACTGTGAAGATGGGTGGATGCAGATGGATTAAGTGTGTGTGTGTGTGTGTGTGTGTGTGTGTGTGTGTGTGTGTGTGTGTGTGTGTGTGTGTGTGTGTGTGTGTGTGTGACCATAAACAAGGCTAAGAACCATAAAATACAAGCCAAAAATATTTATTTCTTTCTAGGATTGTTCTTTGTGAAATTTTCTTTGTTATTTACTTTTACAAAAATAAGTGATCTATGCTCCAAACACTAGAAACATGAACTCACAAAAGGAAAAAAAACAGGAGATGCATACAAAATTATCATCACCCAAAAGGTACAAGTAGATTCCTTGGTTTGTAAATCTATTCATGCAAGTTGATAAGGAGCCTAACATGCTTCCATGCTAGATATCTAAGTTTCTCATCTAAGTGAGTATGGATTTCCTTCACACTTCCATGAAAACTTACTACATGAGTGATGTGATAAGTGGTCCACATCAAGAAGGAAGCCATAAAGGAGGTCTAAGTGTAATAATAGATCCAAGATAAAAAGTAATATACATGATAAGGTGTAGGGAAATTTAAACCTTTCAACCCAAGATTAATGTTGGAAGAAGGAAGATCATGGGTAAAGAATTGTACATAAGAACATGTTAATGTCAAGCAAGGTTACACATAACATAGAAAGGAAGAATTGTGCGCCAAGGAATTATAACATCACAAGACCATTGAAAGGATAAAAGAGGATCGAGATCCGAAATCCCTAACATTAGAGAGAAAAATGAGAAAAACACAAGTGGGTCATAGTTAGTAGGAGGAATAAATAAACAAGGGATGAATAAGAGGTGCATTATGGATCAAAAATTCTAAAATAAACTAGGGTTTTGTAGTCACAAAATCATGCACTCTAGACAATATTTATCCTGGTCTCATACTACTATTTAGAAGGTTCTTAAGTGAAGAAAGAAATAATTAATCCCCATCTTTTGGCCATCTTATTTTATTTTACTTCGTCATTTCCACCATTTTTTAGTCCACATGCCCAGTCAGTTTCAGCCATTTCTTGTCATTTTAGCCTTAATTGGGGCACTCAGGCTAGTGCTAGGGCACCCATGGGAACCCTAGTCCTACCTGGGGAGCTCCGATCCTTTTCAAATATTCCCGCCACTTTTTGGGTTCTTTCTAGTTGTTTTTCATCCTTATCTTTTTTGTAGTTGGCCATGTCAGGGTTAATTACAAAATTAGATCAAGAGAACCCTATAAATATAAAGTTATGAGACCATAATGAGGGACCTAGCATCATCTATTATTATCACTCATCTAGAGTTGCATCCATCTATTGCATTTGCATCCACATAGCTCCATCATCAAGGCACAAGCTAAGGAGTCTACATCACACTTCATAGGGGGAGGGATTCTATTCTATTCCATGCACACATAATATTACATTTTCTACATTTATTTATTGCCCACTACCTCACAAAGTGCGACTGACACAAGAGCACCTAGGGCACGACATGCACACACTCACCAGAACTACATTTGGGTCTGAAATGTAGTGCATCAATCAGAATAGTAAGCCCATTTTTGTGGCAGTTGAGGTCAGTACGACCTATTCATTTGCATATTTCTTTTTTAGGGTTTTGATACTTTCTTTTGGGTCTTTTGTAGGTTGTTATTCCTCATGGAATATTTGGGGCATTCAGCATAGTATATAGAAATTAATGTGATAAGCAGTGAAGGATAACAGTCATCTCTCGGACCTGTGAAGACTAGTTCCACACCTTTTTCCCAAACCAAGGCGCATGTTTTTCTCACCAGAGCACCTATGGGCACCCCAATCCTCTCCCAGGTGCTCCAATCCAGCCACATCCTCTAGATCCAATCTTTTTGGGACCTCTGCACATTCGTACCTAGTCCTATTTTCTCTGCTCACTTCGGTGACACTCTGTGATAGTCACTAGTTATCACCTGAGTTCTTTCCTTACCTCCCTCTTGCATATTAGGGTTTTATTTCTATTAGATTAATCATTTAGTTAATTTACATGTTATTTTAGTGCACTTATTTACTATGTTTTATGTCCTCCTAGATTATATTAACTATCCCCATACTACCTCTTGTAAAAATTTTTGTTAATCATTTTGGTGAACCTAACAATCTTTGCTCGATTAATTGTTGGTATAGTAGATGCTCTCCACTCTTCACTCATGTTTCCTATGCATGTTGGCACTATATCTATTTCTAATGATTCTTCTCCTACTTACATTCTCAATATCTCTCATTGGCACACTCATGGTTGTCCACCGATCACATTTACTGATGAAGAATACACAATGAATGTGTACAAACTCCATTGTAATGTTTCCTTATATGGCCCTCCTCATTCTATCGCATACCAATTTTTTGATGCTGCTCCAGTAGGTTTTCATCATGACAATGATGATCTCCTTGATAGTGTCTCTTATTTTTCCTCTATAGCATACACACGGGGGGCATAACACCTAACCCCCCATCAATTATTATAGCATTTCTACCTCTATCATGTTTGCACTTTCATCATGAATTTTAACGCCATCATTACCCGATGACACACTCTTGTTCTTTTGTTCACACTTAACTATTAACGGATTACTATTACAATGAACCCCATACACCATACTATAGGCATTACAAATTTGCATTCCATCACACATTGTGTGTCATACACCATAAATTATATGTTTTTTTCTACAAAATTTGTACATTTACACATTCATACATCACACATTTCTACTAATTTCCCCATACTTCTATCATCTCCGTTTTTAGGATCATACGCTATTTACCCTACACATTACATACATCATTAGGCTAACTACGTACATAGTCACATCATACACTGCACATTTCTACATCACATATATTCTACATACTATGCTAGGTTACATTACATACGAGTCTAGCTTTACATTTCATCCCTATAATCTACATTACTGCACATGTTACATCACATATTATACATTACATGTTTTTTACCTTTAGCATCACATTTTACACACCACGTATTTACAAACCCTACTCATCACATGGTCGTTTATTCTCATCATACATATTATGTTGTCTTCTACGTGCTGTACTCACCACCCTATGATGCACTTCATTTCCTCGGTCCATACTCATCTGCTGAGGGTTTACAAATCAAATGGACTTTTACATTCATCATGCGGCATTTCATCCTATGAAATTCCTAGGCTAGTGACATATGCTTTACGCTAGATCGTCACTCACTCTTTCTATTTAGTAGTGGTATATGCTTTAGGCTAGGTCATCATCTCCATTATATCATTTTTTAGTAGTATATACCTTAGGTTACATCACCACTCCTTACCCATCATTATATAGTGATATACGCTTAGGGATAAATCATCACTTTTCATGATATACGCTTAGGGATAAATCATCACTCATTCATTCATCAAGTCGTGATATACGCTTTGGGTATAGGGTTCACACACATCATTTTCTATATGTTGCACCTCATCACCACTACACACACATTCAGTGTAGAACATTAGAAAAACAACACTACTTGACCATTTCCCGATGACACACTCTTGTTTACGGTTCATTCTTCACTGTTGAGGGGGAAAAAAATGAATCTCATTACATAAACTTCCATCCAATTGGGAGGCATGCGACTTCTATCATTCCATCTTGCATTCCATTCCATCCATCCACAACATATTACATTACCTTGGGGGCATTTAATCTTGTTTACTAGTGTTTTACATGATCACTTTACTACACATGTTATATTGATTTCTTATATTTCATTACCTATATCATATAGACATGCATGTTCATGCCTTTGTTTAGTGTGATCGAAAATACATGACTCTTACATGCCGCATGGATGCTCACCTTCTACCCTTCTTATACTAGTTGGTAGGGGCATCCACATTCGTCTCTTTTAGGTGCTATTGTTTCATTTTGTACTTAGCATCTTACATTACTTGATCATACACATTTTTGACATATTGCTTATTTTTCTAACATGCTAACGGGTCTTCCATGTGCAACACATGTTTTGCAGGATTACATGTTTCCATGACTACTTCTTTGTTTGTCTTGTCTACTACTATTTGCATCTTTTTTGTGGGCTTCACCCTATGATTTTTGTGAACACTTGTTTATTGTTTATGGTCATGATGGCCTTACGTGTCTTACAACATCGTGAGTGATGTCCCATGTTTGCTAACCACTTTGTGCAACCCACTTGTTTTCTTGTGTGTTTACACTACGATGCTTATATTGTTTACGTAGATTACACATTGTCTTCTTACATGCATGTTTTTTGTACTAACACTTGTTTTGGCTATCCATCCTTGTTTTTACATGCCTTGGTTTCTACCAAGCGCATTCTCTTCCCTCTGCAGGGAAGAGCTACAAATTACATGTGGTTGGTCCTCTTTTGGGGTTGTATTCTCCTATCAGTGACATCGTATGTGCCCCCAAAGAGGGGGGAATCATTTGGGATTTTTCTACATACTAACATAGAGATTCTACACCGGTTTAGTTCAGTTATACATAGTGAGTGGGTTCAGACCAATCTACAAACCCCATACACACTAGATTTTACAGGACATGGTGTCCTTAGTATTCTGAGAAGTGGTTACAAGCTTGGGGGTTACAGTGGGTGTACCTCTCTACACTACTTTAGCCAGTGGTGTCGGATCACCCAAAAAACCAAGGTGATATAGAGATCTCTTCTTACACATTTTAGCAGAAGTAGTTAGAGCTTAGAGGACACATAGCATTTCCTCCCTACACTTCTTCACCCAGGGTGGCATGAGATCACCCAAAAAACTCATAGTACATGATTTCCTTCTACACTATTTCTCTTGACATGGATCAGGTGCACATGTTCCATTTACAGTTTTTCATTTCGCGTAATTTACATTTGTGTATTTTACACACTTTCATATACATGTGTATTTTACATGGTGTTTTTACACTTACATACATACATATTTGACTACTTGATCATTTTCTCCTTGCAAGTTCCATCGTATGAGAAACAAACAGTCGAATTGGGGGAAATAAGAACAATAACAACATTTTATGACAACACGTGTTTTATTAACCATACAGGTCCATTACACACCGTAACAACCACACACGTTCTACCCTAGGTTCAATCTCATCACTTTTTCTTTGTACATTTTTCATCTTTAGTTTCCATGTTCCTCCATCATTATTTTTCATTCCACACTTTTGTCTAGTCCTTCGGCATGTTTCTACTACATTATTCATGGACATCAGGTATGCATCTCTATCTACTTTATGTTACCAATATTTCAACTCACCAACATAAAGTGGGGGAAAAATGTAGTCACAAAATCATACACTCTAGACAATATTTATCCTGGTCTCATACTACTATTTAGAAGGTAGGGTTCATTTTAAGAAGTAGGTGGTAAAATGGAGGTGGAAAATCCCTGAAAAATCTAGGTGGATCCACTTTCGCGTAAAGGAAAATTTTCCATGTTTTTGAGAACTAAAATTTCACCTGCAGACGCTAACGCCTTCCTGACACGCGATAGAAGGCTTGTTGGCGTGCGTCAACAAGTATGCTTGACGGGCGACAGAAGGCTTGCTGTCATGTGTCAGGAGGGGTTCTTGATGTATGATAGAAGGCTTACTATTGAGCATCAAGAAAAACTCTTGACGCATGATAGAAGGCTTTCTATCACGTGTCAAGAACTCTTCCTGACACACGAAACAAGCCTTTTGTCGCACATCAAGAACCCTTCCTGACGCACGACAATAAGTCTTATGTTGTACGTCAAGAACCCTTCCTAACTCATGAAAATGAGACTTCTATTATGCGTTAAGCATACTTGTTGATGCGTGATAGAAAGCCTTTTGTCGCCATCAAGAAAATATACTTGACGCGCGACAGAAGGTTTGTCGTCACGCGTCAACAAGTATGCTTGACGCACGACAAAAGGCTTGTTATCGCACGTCAGGGGTTCTTGATGCGTGACAGAAGGCTTGTTGTCACACGTCAGGAAGGGTTTGAAACCCTATGTTGTCCTATAAATACCCTCCCACCGGTCATTTTATCATTTACACTCTCTGGATCCCAAAATTTCTCATTTACAGGAATTAATTTTAGGTACAATCAAGCTCAAGGAAAAGTACAATAGTGACTATAAGTGTGACGCAAGGCCAATCTCAAGATCAAAATCAATCGTAGAATCCAGTTAATCGGAAGATACTCTACAAGAATTTGTTATTCCCCCACATTCGGATAATTTTGCAAATGAATTCAGAATACAAGGATTTAATCAATGCATGTGATTTTGATGGGCTCGTTAAAATGCCCCAGTTTGAAATAGATCAAGATATTTTGAATTACCTACTCTCCTCTTGTAATTTAGAGGACAATATGTTTACTGTTACTGTGGACGACGGTTGTATGTTTCAATTTGGTGTCGATCCAACTGATATTCATTGCTTAACATGCCTTCCATACAAAAATTTATCCGTTGTCACAACGAAAGCAACCTAGGTCGAAACCGATAAAAAGTACCTTAAATCAAATTTCAGTTTCCATGTTCATTGTACGTATACTATTTTCAATTTTTATTTTTTTATTTTTTAGTTTTCGATATTAACCTCTAATATGTAATCTCTAACCTGTCTTTTTGGCTTTTTGCAGCTCATGTCAAAAAATCAATACATGGTGTGTATACGCAAGGAATTGCACACCATTTTCTTACTACTATGATATCTTTCTTTCAAGCCAGAACTATTTTGCAGGGACAGAAAAATGATATACCAAACTGGGCTATGGCATATATTCTTGCAATTATCAAAAAACAAAAATTTGATTGGTTCACGTTTTTATTTAATAAAATAAAAATTGATATTACAAATGCATCGATTTCCAACAAACTAGTTATTCACTCCACAAACTATCTCTTTGGCCTTTATTACGAGGCTCTTTTTAATTTAAAAGACAAACCAATTCCTACTTGCACAGATGAGAAAATGAAGAATTTGTCGATTCCATTTCAAGAACAACAGATATAAGTTTGTATTTTGACATAAGAATAACATTTGTTCATATGGAATTTGATTAATTATTGACTATTTACATAAAAGAGATGTGGAGGCCCTTACGTGAAAAAAATATGTAACAAGAGGAAGAGGCCAACAACACACTGAGGCATCGGCAGATTCACAATTTGAAATGGAAGTTCACTCATCTCCGAACTGCCAAGTTTTTGAATTTGTCAAATGCCAGAGACGTAATACCCTAACATTTACTATTTACAAATTCACATTTTGTATTTTCAATTTACCATTTACCATATTGAATTCACATACAATCAACTGTTGTTGACATTATAGGAACTTTGGACAATACCAGGGGTTATCAAAGTAAACCATCTTCACCAACTCACTCAATTTAGTCGCATGCAATTTTCTCTTCTCAAACACCCGCACAACAATCCCAATAACACACAGCTCAAACACAACCAACAACTACTCCAACATGGCTACCTTAAACTCCATGAAAAGTTACCCCTCGACAAGGTATGACATAATTACTTAAATATAAGACTTAAGTTTTCAATAGTTTAACAATTTTTCATATGATTTTTCTTATACTTTTCAGCACATTACAGTCCTTCACATTCTTTATAAATAGTGGCACCACCCCTCCACCACTACGATTCAAAATTCCAACCAGAGAATCATGGAAAAAGAACATTGGTGAACACACACCAATTCTTTCGTCCCCTAGTGGGACACTAAACATTACCTCCTCATTTCGAATTCCAACTCTCTCTCAGTGGCTTGCCCAGTGCAACAGGCATATTAGTTTTAAATAATATAAATTTAGATGAAGATTACTTAGGCATTGATAGCAATGACCCATCAGGATTTTTTAATACACATGAGATGATTCAAGGCTAACCAGTATACTTAAATTTCAACTTTCATTACTTTTCATTTTAGATTTATTTATTTGAATATTGATTTATTTTATCGTAAAAAGGATCATGCCGCCCAAAGGTAGAAACATGTAGCAGTTGATGATCAATCAAAAATCCCCCATACCTCTCTAGCTACATCATCTTCTTCAGATATAGATGGTGAACAATTGCTACCATTTCCTTTAGAGAACTTATTTGGTAATGATTGTCAATCCCATAACATGAAGTTTATTATACCTCATATTAGTCAGCTTATAGAATGGCAGAGATGGGCTAAAGTACTAATCAATGAAATAATAAGTCGTTATGAAGATTAATGGCAAAGAGAAAGTTTATACGTTGTAGTCTAGATACAACATGTGAATATCGATTCCTTACTTACTGAAGTAAGAGGTGGGATAGTCACGTATAATAACAACTATAAACATGATATTTTGGATAAAGCATTAAACAAATTGGAAAATATTCATGTTGAAGCCCAGGCATATTTTAACAAATGGTCTAAGGACAAGGATCTAGTAGCAATTAAAAATGTCGAAAGAGATAGAGCAATTGTAAGTATTATCACTTCGAAACAATATTTTTTGTTAATTTCACCTTTTCTTATTTTAGTAATATGTTTAATTGAGATCACTTTTTTTGTGCAACTAAAATATGAAAATTTGAAGAGTTAAGAAAAGGTGTTCTAAGTTCACTTCGAAAGCACTAAGAATAGTTTATCCGCAACAAAGAATTTGAAAGAAAAATATTGTTTTAGTTAATAAACAAAACAATATTCTAAAGCGGATAATTAAAGAGCATGGCTTCAACCCAAAAATTTTATTCAAATCCAAGGCAGCTATAGATCCCATTTTGTTATCCCATGGAGATGCGACAAGGGAAGAACAAAGGATTGTAAAGAGTCTAGACAGTGCTGCGGAATATCTTATTAGTTCTGGGATTATTTAAGCCATTGGGGAGAAGGGTACATGAGGAGAAGCCATTGGGGAAAGGAGTACAACTACATGAGAGGAAGCCATTGGAGAAAGGGGTACACAAAATTGAGGGTTGAAAAATTTCATTACTGAGGGTTAAAACTTGAAAAATTGAAACTTCGAATTTGAAAGTTTGAAATAATTTATTATCTATAGTTGAAAATTTGAAACTTGAGTTTGATGGTCATGATGTTTGAAAAATTGAACTAATTTATTATCTGGATTTGAAATTTGAAACTTGAATGTGATGGCGTTTGAAAATTTGAAATACTTTAAAATCTAGAATTTAATATCTTCTTATATATTGTGTCTAGAATTTCTAGATACATTCATTTGAATATGATGTCATTATGATAATGGTTAATTATTTGTTTTAAGAAAATCTGGAATGTGGTATGAAAAAGGCATCTTAGTACTTGTAATGATGACTACATAGAGGTTAATGATGACATTAGAATAGAATCATAGATATGAATTATCATTACTTGTATGTGGATGATGATAATGGATAATTGTTTTAAGAAAATTTGGAATGTGGTAGGACAGAGACATTTAAACCTTCTCAAAATATTCTATTCGATATGATATGATGACATTAGAATGGATATAGGTGATGATGAATGATGGTAATGGATAAGTATTTTAATAAAAATTGGAATGTTAAAATAGATATGGATGATGATAAATTGTGATGATAATGGATAAATAATTAATTTAAGAATAATTGGAGTGTCAAAAATTTAGTACTTACATCTTCTTATCAAGTTTATCAAAATCTTCTTCTCTCTACTTGTCAATTAAACTAGGACTTACATCTTCTATGATGACATTAGATGTGGATGGAAACATTAAAACAGATGGATTATGATGAATTGAGTGGACATTTTTTTAGCTTTAAGCACGATCATGGAATGTGGTAGGACAGAGACATTTAAACCTTCTCAAAATCTTCTTCTCTCTATTTTTAATGAATCAATTATTTGAAGACATTAGATGTGGATGATGACATTAGTTTCAAGTACAATAGTGGATGATGAATTGTATAATGGATAATTGTTTTAAGAAAAATTAGAATGTGGTATGATAGAAACATCTTAATATGGAAACATTGGAATGTGTTATGATAGAAACATCTTAATATGGAAAAAAAAATATCCAACAAAGTTTAAACACTTTATCAAAGAATTTTGCAAATACAAAAATAATTTAAACATAATTGTAAAAACTCAAGCAATGTCATATGATAGGGTTTAAGTTACATCTTGTCTTTTAGATGGATGTGACAAAGCATATGGAAGGAAAATGAGAAATCATCCTTCATAGCGTGCTGCATGCTAGAAGACCTTTAATTCAAGAAAACTCGACACGAGAAATAAATTATTATATAGATGGGTGAGTTTCCTGACATTGTCAGTCCCGAGAAGTGAGAGCTTCCTAGGATGGATGTCAACCCACATTTTCAAAAAAATAAATGAAACAATGATTGATCAGATTAACGAAGAAACAAAAGATTAAAGAAAAATGCAAATGATAACATGTACATGTCTGGACAGTAGAAGTCTAGAAGAGTATAACAATGGAAGAATATGCATATCTGAACTCCGAATGTCTTGCAAATTAGTATGCGATAAATGCATGTAATAAAAAGATTTTTTAAGCAGAATTTTGTATTCAATAAATCCAAAATAGTAATTATGTAAAAAAATTTTTTTATAAATAATTGTATTTAAAAATATGTAAATATATATACATGTAGCAACTTTAATAATAACAAGAGATGAAACAAAAATTTGTAAAAAGCCTCCTTAGTCAATATTTACATATGTAGATTTAATATGAAATTGAATAAATAGCCACAGTCAATATTTGCATCTGTAGAGTTAATAATTGAATAAATAACCATAGTCAAATAATAAAAGTAAGGTCAAGGAGATACCTATTTAAAGCTGAAACAATCCATTATCAATAGCTGATTCAAAGTTAATGTTCTCTTCTGTAGAGTGTGATGACACACCAACTTCAGTTTCATCATTGGGAACAGTTGTACTTGTAGCTGTATTATTTACACCTATTTTTTTAGAAAGGGAATTCAAATTTGTAATTTCTTTGTTGAAAGGAAAGGTTTCCATGGAGTAGAGAGAAACATAACACCTCATGCAACTTTCTAGATTTTTATCCAATCTATTTCTCAATTTTGATTTTATAAATGATAAAGCAATGAAAAAACTTTCATCCTCCACAGACCCTAAAATCATTGTTTGGCATAACTCATATAATCTGAAATATTCATTGATGTCTTCTTGTAAGACAATACTTTGATAGATTCCTCTCCAGAGCCTTGTAATAGCACCACTCTTAGAAGGTTCATCTAAATTTTTATATTGGTTCCTCACTGTTGTTGCAAAATTTGTTGATTGAGACTTTAATAAATGAAAATTCAATATAAATTTGATTTTCATACCCTTGATCTCTGAAGTATTTGTGAAATGTTCCATTATTGTACCCATGGATTTATGGAAATGCTTTCTTACAAATTCTGCACGAGCACCTTTAGTATTCCAAAAATTAGGATTCATCACACCCATTGCTTCAATAATTTTATCTTTGGAGAAACGTTCTCTAATTTCAGATGATGGATTTTGAAAAAAAATTAAGCTTTATTCTTGTTTCAACTATAACAAACTCAAAGAGATTATGTGTCACATGAACATCTTCTTGTTCCGATCCTATAATATCTTGATGTTTTTGCAAAATGTGCAGCGGTATATCCCTCCCATTAACATTGATGCAGAGGTGATCATGGATATTAAATATCAAATAGTTGCTAGGGTTTTAAAGATCTAATAAAGCTTTCCAATTCTTGAAAAAAAGTGTATCAAAACTATCTTGGGAATAGTACAAGACATCAAGACTTTGATATACCATTTTTCTCATCCGTATAAAATCCACAATATAGATTAATCTCCCCTGTGCATGCTTGATGAGTGTATTGATCTCCTGCAACATTAGAAGAATGCAAACCAATGTAAGAAATGTCTCAAAATTAATTAAATGAAACAACAAGTCCCTCACCCTGTCAACTTCATGATGATATTTGTCCATGAAACCAACCAACGAAGGATACTCCTCAGAAACTTTGCATGCAGGTTCATACAAAGAAATCCATCTCATCTCAACATCCTTCAAAATTATTTTTCCATATGTAATGCCAATTACAAATTTTTGGAACTCAAGAAATTTCTTTGGGTTGCTTTCCATATAGGCATGAATTTCTCTTATAAGGTCTTCTACTTTAGCAACATTTTCGTAGTTTCTTACCATTTTATAGGCTAAATTCATTTTGTGAGCCATACAGTGAATTGCTAGCATATAAGGGGCCACTATTGTTTGCAATCTAACACATAGCCCTGTATGGTGACCCTGCATGACTGATGAACCATCAGCTCTAACACATACCAAATTCATAGAAATTTCATAATCAGTTATTCTAGCAATATCTTTCAAATGAGAAACAACTATTTTATGTAGGTTTTCGACATTACAGTTTTTAACCATTTTCATAACACCCTGTAGATGAGGTGTCCTTATATGATTTTCTAATGTATAGACATGGATACATACCCATGCAATGTTTTCGAATGTTGTCACTTCATCAATTGAAAGAGAGATAAACTTAGCTTTTTTTACATTCTCTTTCAAATCTTCCTTCTCTATCATCGAAAGGCATTTTTCCATTTCCCATGCACTACTGTCAGACCAATGAGACTGAGGTACATTGGGCATTCCATTATATTGATACAAAACTTTGAAATCAAGAAAATATGAAATCGGTCTTCCTTTCTTTAGTATGTGAAATAAAGTAGAACTGTATGAGTTTTGCATGCAGATTTGTTTGATTCATCTTACCAATTTGCGATGTGATCAATACTTTTTTTTTCTATGAGATGTATGCGTTTTTATGTATTGCTTTATACTCTACTACGTATTTAACATGCATGCATTCATTTTTAGTTTTCCACCTATGTGTTTTGATTTTATGGCCATCCTCCCCTGTTACAATCAAATATTGTTTACCACAATGTTTTTCTATAGTGTACAGCTTTAGTTGCATTTTTTTCTACTTTCCCAATTTCCACAGACATATTGTACATGTACATTCAGATGGGATCTCTTCTGGATTAGATGACTGTACAGGTTCGATAAATAAAAATTTGGTAGCCCAATCGAACTTGTAAGTCCTCCCAATTGTCCACATATTCTTGTTCATTTTCAATGTTTTACTTTTTTGAGTAGAATTCTAAGCAATATCACAATCACCTGGTTTCCTCTTTCATGAACTAGAATTTGAATTTGATTTTTATTTTGAGTATTTGTTTGTGTGATATCTTGATGCACTCCTAGTTGCTTGCTAACAGGAAGAACATCTTCTAGATCTGGCATCTCAACATATATATCTTCAAGATCGGGCATGATATCATCATAGGTTTCATTTGGTTGATACTATGTAGAATGCATGTCCACCTCGATATTACCTTCCACACAGTCAGTACTTCGATTCTTTCTAGTGGTAGCTATATGGATGCTAGTGGTTGCAGTATCTGTAGCAATAGAGTTTCCAAAATACTTGAACAAGGACTTCTGAGATTACTTAGTTACTTTTTGTGTTTTCCCATTTTGAGCACTAGTACCTTCCATTATTCTGAGTCACACGTCATAGATAATTGAGTCATGCATCAGAAAACGCAGTGAGTCATGCTTCAGATAAACTTATTTCGCGTGTCAACAAAAAAAATAATTCGCATGTCAACAAACTTAGTCCTGTCGTGCATCAGCAAATGCAATGAGTCGCGAGTCAATAAATATCCTTGTTGCACATCAACAATAAACCCTTTGTATCCTACAGTAAATATTATTTTCACGCATCGGCAAACATAGTGATTCGAGTGTTAGGTAAATCGATGTCGAGTGTCAATAAAAAAAATAAGTTGTGTGACACCAAACTTAGTTCTATCGCGCGTCAGTAAATGCAATGAACATTACAACTTCATTGTATTGGTAAGGTACTAGTAGTCTGGTGGTAGTATACTACCCGACGAATCACCTACGTTTTTTATAGGATATGTTTTCAAATGTTGGCGAAGCCAACCCCAAAAAATATATACTGTAAATCTTAGGCGAGCAGGACACCGATCTGCTCCGAAACAACCATGTTTTCAAATTTTTCTAAAATGAATTTTTCTCCATATTACGAATATTTGCCACTAAAATTATCCTTGTTAGAAGGTTCTCGAGTGAAGAAAGTACTAATTATCCCCCGTCTTTTGGCTATCTTATTTTATTTTACTTCGTCATTCCTACCATTTTTTATTCCACATGCTCAGTCAGTTTCAGCCATTGCCCGCCATTTTAGCCTTAACTAGGGTGCCCATGGGTGCCTTGGTCCCACCTGGGGTGCCCCGATCCTTTTCAAATCTTCCCGCCACTTTTTGGGCTCTTTCTAGCCATTTTTCATCCTTATCTTTTTGGTAGTCGACCATATTGAGGTTAATTACGAAATTAGATCAAGAGAACCCTATAAATATAAAGTTATGAGAGCATAATGAGGGATGTAGCATCATCCACTACTATCACTCATCTAGAGTTACATCCATATATTCCATTTCCATCCACATATCTCCATCATCAAGGCACGCGTTAGGGAGTCTACATCACACTTCATAGGGGGTGGGGTTCTATTCTATTCCATGCACACATACTATTACATTTTCTATATTTAGTTATTGTTTTCTACCTCAAAAAGTGTGACTGACACTAGAGCACATAGGGAACAACATGCACACACTCACTAGAACTACATTTGGGTCCGAAATGTAGTGCAATGCTCAAAGTAGTAAGCCCATTATTGTGGTATATGAGATCAGTCCAACCCATTCATTTACATATTTATTTTTAAGGGTTTTTATACTTCTTGTTGGGTCTTTTACATGTTATTCTTCCTCTTGGAATATCTGGGGCATTCGACATAGTACAAATAAATTAATGTGATAAGAAGTGAATGATAACAGTCATCCCAGACCTGTGAAAACTAGTTCTAGACCTTTTTCCCAGAATAGGGCACCTTTTTTGCTTACCTAAGCACCCATGGGTGCCCTAGTCCTCTCCCAGGCACTCTAATCCAACCACATCCTCCAGATCTAGTCTTTTTGGGACCTCTGCATAGTCGTACCTACTCTTATTTTTTCAACTCACCTCTGTGACACTTTGTGACAATCACCAATTATCAGCTAAGTTCTTTCCTTACCTCCTTCATGTATATTAGGGTTTTATTTTGTTGGTTTTAGACACACACCAGAGTTATACAGATCTATAATAAATTTAAGCATACAAACAATAAACAAGAAAATTAAACCAGAAGAAAAATACACAAGATATAACGTGGTTCACCCAATGTGGGATACATCTACCAAGAAACAACCAATCTATTATTCTTTTCTTTACAGAGGAAATACAATGAAGATCTACAATCTTCCACACCTCTCACAGATGTACAATAATTTTCCTTCACAAGCTTCTTTAAAATTTCTCCAAGAAAATATTCTTATAATAATCTCTATTCTTACCTTATATCCCTATTTTTCTATCTTATAAGCATATACAAACATTAGGGAAACTTAGCTATGCATTTACAACCATCCGATCACCTTCATAACGAAGGGTCAGATCTAATCCGGTGTTTAAAATAAAAAATTTCACACACAGGTAGTTGATTCTGGTTACCCAACCGATGTCGGTTGCTTCTAGGTTATCGATGTCGGTTACCCAACCCACGCCGGTTACTGTTTAAACCTGCAAGTTTGTAAAGTATGTTAGTTGTGAAGCCATTTAGCTCCACAACTTATCAATCTCCCACTTGGAGATAAATTGTTGCACTATACTATATAGCTCCATCCTTATATCCTTTCCTTGGCTTGTTTCTTCCTCTTCAAGTCTCATGCTTGAAGACCAATATAAGTGGAGTGAAGCTCTAACTTCTCCTTTTCCAATGACTTCATTAGCATATCCGCAAGGTTCTCATTTTTATGAATTTTCTCTAGTTTCAACTACCCATCCTCCAACACCTATTGTATGAAGTTATAGCTCAACTGAATGTGTTTCCTTCTTGAATGAAATGCTTAGTTCTTTTCCAAATGAATCACACTTTGACTATCACTGTACAATCTGAAATCATCTTTCTCCTTTCCCAACTCTTCCACAAACTTTCTCATCCATTTCATCTCTTTGCTAGTCTCTATAGCTACAACATATTCGGCCTCTGTAGTAGGTAAGCCCACAACATTCTATAATCTAAAAATCCATCTAACTATCATGCCACCTGTTATGAATACATATCCATTGGTGCTTCTCCTACCATCCAAATATCTATCCATATCTGAATCAACATATCCACATAAATAAGAATCTAACCATCCATAGCATAAATGCATATTGGATGTCCCTCTCAAATATCTGAGTATCCATTGGACTTTTTTCCAATGCTCTTTACCTAGATTGGCCATAAATCTACTCACAACTCCCACTGCCTGTGCAATGTCTGGTCTGGTACAAACCATTGCATACATAAGGCTTCCAACTGCTGAAGCATATGGAATTAGTGCCATGTACTCAACCTCCTTATGTGATGTAGGACACTGATCTTTGTTTAATTTAAAGTGTCCAAACATAGGTGTACTTACTAGTTTTGAATTCTACATTTTAAACCTTTCCAACACCTTATTGATATAATGTTCTTGAGACAATTACAATTTCCTATTCTTCCTGTCTCTATGAATTTTCATGTCAAGGATTTTCTTTGCAGCTCCTAAATCCTTCATTGGAAATGTATGAGGTAACTTTTCTTTAAGCTCAAAAATTTCCTACATACTAGATCATGCAATAAGCATATCATCTACATATAGTAACAAAATAATATAGCTTCCATTTTTAAGCTTCTTGAAATAAACAAAAAGATCAAATTTACATATCATATAACCATGTTCATGCATAAAACTATCAAACCTCATATACCATTTCCTTGGAGCTTGTTTGATCCCATACAAGCTCTTTTTCAACCTACACACAAGTCTATCCTTACCCTTTAATTCATATCTAAACTGATGCTGCATATATATCTCTTCATCTAAATCATCATGAAGGAAAGCCATCTTAACATCAAGTTTCTCTAAGTGCAAATATTCTACTGCAACTAAACTCAAAATAGTATGAATGGAAGTCATTTTTACTATAAGAGAAAAAATCTCACCAAAATCAATACCTTCCTTTTTTGTAAATCAATTTACCACAAGCTTTGCCTTGTATCTTTTATATCTACCCTCTTCTTCCTTGATCATGTAAACCAATTTTTTATTCAATGTTCTCTTACCAGTTGACAACTCAACCAAATCCCATGTCTGGTTTTGTTTCAAGGAGTTCATCTCCTCATCCATGTCATGTTCCCACTTCTTGTGGGTATTAACCTACATTACTTATTCAAAACTTTTGGGTTCATCACTATCACTTAATAATAGATAAAATAATGAAGGTGTAAATCTTTTTGGAGGTATACTTACCCATTGTGACCTTCTCAAAAAAATATGGGGTGCCGGAGGTTCATCTTGTACATTCGTATCAGCCTCTAACAGTGACTGACGCTGGTCACATGTTGCAAACATCATTTCTTGAAACCGACGCCGATCCTCTACTGTTGACGTCGGTCCCTGACTTTACTGACGTTGGTAAAGGATACCAATGTTGGTTACTGTAACCGAGACCGGTACCTATAGGTGTCAATTTTGAATCTGAGAATCAATTTTCTTCCACAAACTCTTCCACTGGTTCATTCTTGGGTATCAAAATTATATCCCTATACATTCTATTTTCATTCCATTTAATATCATGACTCCTAAAAATCTTAGCATCATCTAAATCACAAAAACGGAATCTAAAATCACCAGAGCCATAACCAATAAAAGTGCATCTCTTGGATTTAGCATCCAACTTATTCATATTTTCTTTATCAATACGTACAAAATCTTCTGAACCAAATACTCTAAGAAAAGAAAGATCAAACTCTTTTCCAGTCTAAGCTTCTTCTTGTATTCCACCATCTAATGCACTTGAAGGCGCCCCCCCACCGTTGATTAAATATACTGACATATCTACTAATTCTGCCCAAAACTGTAAGGGTAATCCAATATGTATCATCATGATTCTTGCATGTTCCATGATAGTCATGTTCATTATTTCATAAACACCATTCTCCTTTGGTGTTCTAGGAACCGTTATTTCTCTACGTATTCCATTCACTGAACAATAATCATTGAAAACCTTGTTGTAGTACTCACCACCATTATTAGATCTAAGGTATTTTAAATTTAAGCTTGATTCATTTTCTACAAGATATTTCCATGTTTTAAAAGTCTCAAAAACATCATATTTATGCTTTATACAATACACCCATACCTTTCTTGTGGCCTTATCAATGAAAGTCACATAATATTGGGATCCTCCATGAGAAGCTACCAGGGTTGCTCCCCACACATCTGAGTGCACAAGCTCTAATTTTTGCTCTTTCTTTACTGCCCCAACTTTAAGAAATCTCACTTTCTTTTGCTTTTCAAATATGCAATTCTCACAGAAATCAAAATGTACATATTTCAAATCTGATAACTTACCCTTTTCCTGTAAAATATGCATTCCCTTTTTACTCATATGGCCTAGCCGATTATTCCACACGCTTGTATTTGAATATGAAGTAGATAGAATAGAAAACAATAAGTAATATAGGTAGACAAATATAATGTTCCTACCCTCTTTCCTCTTCCACAACAAGAGATCCCTTGGTAACTTTCCAAGAGTTAGCCGTGAATGTAACCATGCAACCAACTTCACCTAGTTGTCCTACAGAAATTAAATTTTTCATGAGGCTTGGCACATTCCTGGCATCTTTCAATATGCATGTATTTCCATTTTGCAGTTTTTGATGAACTTCTCCTTTACCAGTAATATTTCATGGTTCATAATCTCCTAAATAAACATGCCCAAAATTACCATGGACATAATTTCTCAAATAACCCTTATCAGGGGTAGCATGGAAAGAAGCTTCAAGAATATCCTACACAGTGACATACTATTTTACTATGCACAATATAGAGATATAAATATCAATATTCGCATTACCTCGAAATCGATATCGAAATTTTCCGTCTTTACAAACACTCTGCTATATTATCTTTGAATTATTCCCCTGGGGTAGCGGAATCCTTCCGAGCATGGATTCAAGATATTTGAAGGAATGCCAATGTGGTGTGGCTAACTATATGCTAAGTGGCAACTCTTGGAAATGCAAACAGGTATGTATTCATGATCATATAATGATTTCGGAGGACTCGTTTCTCTTGAGAAAAACTCCTTCTACGTCCTCGAGCCTATCTTTCTAGATTTAAAAAAATTCCAGGTGATGACTCTCATGTAGTTTTTATTGGCAAAATTATTTAGTTCATATCAGAGTTTATCGAATAATCACATTCTATTGAACTGTCAAAAGTATTAGTAGTAGATGATCTATCACTGACAACCATTACCAAATTCTGACTACCATCTAGTCATTAACTATTATTATATTTTGTACATTTCAATTCATCATCACACATGATATTAACATGTTTTAATAGTTTTTACAATTAGAACATATTTCATTCATAGTGGATTGATACATATCCACCTTATAGCATTTATGAATTATATACATTAATTCATCAAATAACATATTATCTGTATAGCACGTAGTTTTCTAATTTTCACATTAGCTAAATATTTCATCATATACTATTATAGAATTATGCATCAGTAATTATAGACAACCCTACAGATGCTGTCAAGCATACATATTCCTAATAACTATCTCAGTTCACTCCCTAGTTCATCCATCTTATGATTGATTGATTAAATCGATTAAATCATACACATTGTACTCACCTCTGGATGGTTAGTATAAATAATCCTTATTACCTCTTTAGCTAGCTTCCAATTGTCATCTTAATAAATAAATGATTGATTAATTAGTGGATGTCACATTGTAGCCACTTTGTACTTAGTTATCTAATTAAGAAAATACACTTATTTTCCTAGTCAACTGCAACTTTGGACCCCACCCTGTGACTCCATCTATCAACACAATCAATTGTCAAACAAAAAACTATCTGATTACCAATTCACCCGGTCAGACTCAGACCAATGTTCTACAAATCCTATTATCAAGGGTGGGGGGTATTCAATTACACTCACAACATACCTATTAAACCGAATGCAACTTTTGCACAAGATATAATCTGGTTACTACCCCTCGTGTGGGCTATTTATTCTTCCCACAACCATTCACTTTATTCAACTGTTGCTTTACAGCATGAAATACATTCAACTATATGTAGCCAATCTTCCACACCACTCATTCAGACCTCTATAAAACATAGCTTACCCTCTTACAGCTCCTCTTGGGTCTCTACATCACAATGTACTCTGTCAATAATCTTTACTGTTACCAATATCTGAACCCTGGAAGTTTTCCTATTTGTGTTCATAGGAATTTGCATCCATTCAGAGGCCACTTCAGCTATGCACCCACAATCATCTTATCAAGGTTATAACCAAGGGTTAGATATAATCCACAACCTTACTCGAGGTTTACAACAAATTCAGCTCACAGGTAACCGTTTATAAGTTGCTTCCAGTTTGACCGATTTTATTTACCCAACCGACAACGTTTTTCATTGTGTCACATTTTGCACGCCCGTATGGGACTCGCTATTTATCCAGCTCATTTTTGTTTCCACATTTCAGCATATTCCTATGTGGATTAATCATTTAGTTTCATATCTATATTTGTTTTGTTTTTGTTGCACTTATGTACTGTGTTTGTGCAAGTGTCCTACAAGCATCTGGAAGTAAGAATCGAGCTTAGAAAATTCCTCTAAAAAAATAAAACTTTGGTTACATCAGTTGTTTTCATCGATTTCAGTGAGTGGTGATCTTTACCATGATAATAATAAATGAATTGCAGTTTCTAGGAGCAGAAATTTGATTTACATTTCAAAAAAAAAAATTGCTTTTAGTACTTTTGTAGCTAGATTTAGTTGATTCGTTTAGAAAACAGTTAATTTTTAGCTCTGTATATCAATACCATAGGGGTGGGTTTGTTTGCATATTTTTTATTTTCGAGAGGCAAAAAAAAAAATTGGTTAGAAGGTGATACTTTTTTATCCATGAATATCTAGTAGAGGAAGTTACCAGATTTAATTTCAAGAAAATCAAGTTGAAATGATAAAGAAAATTAGAGTTACCCTAAGTCTCTACCTCCCCCCCCAATACAAATCTACCAATTTAGAAGTGAAGCTACTTGTCGAGCTACCCTATCAACCCTCTCCTCACACCCACCCCAACTCTATCCTACTTGACCCCTCACCTCGCAACTCACCCTCACCCTAAAGGCTCACCCCGAGTTTGTTGGCGAGCTCCCTTTCACGTCCCTAACACTCACAACCCTAACCCTTACCACTGTGATACTTCCTACCCAACGCTCATGAGGACACACCCCTCCTTATTTATGAGGAGGCTACCCTTATTGAATGTAGACTAACTCACTCCAAGAAAACCATCCCTGTGGGGTGACCCACCTAGGCCTGCAGATCACACATGAATGACCCTCACTGAACTTGTGGTCAAAGTCCCTTGTCTGGGGTACCCAACCTGAGCTACATTTGTGAGCGATCCCAGGGGTGAAGGAGCTCCATGTAGGAAAAGGAGGGTTATTGTCGCCCTTAAGAACTAGCACAGTTCGCGACCTCAATCACCTCAAAGTAGTCTCAACCTTTCACCTCTAGAGGAAAGCATCCCTGAAGCATCTCCCTCAGACTGATTAACTAGAGACACATTCAGTTCATTGTAGATCCTCCATTCAATTAATGATACAGCGCGGTTGCCTTCGCACCATACTTGCGAACAAAGTGCAATAAAAGAAACAACCCAATCAGACCATTCCTACACATGAGATTCACCGTTTATGGAATTGAAATAACCCTAAGCTTTACAAAGCAAATTGCATAACTAAACTAAGGAAGGCTAACACCATTTCCACCTCTAGTTAAGGCTCTAATTCTAAGAATATAACATTAAGATAAAAGCTTAAAGGAATGTTTAACTAACATGAATACAATTCAAAATATAACTAAACATGCCTAATAATATGCTTCAATTACCTAACATAAGCCTAAATAGAACTAAGAGGGCAATCAAATTCAGATTGTTTCTACTCCAAACAATGGTGAAATGGCCTCTCCAAATGAATTATCAAACCACTTTAGATATTCATGTACTAACATTGTTGAAGGTTTTAGGCAAGGATTGAACTTGGCTATGAATGATATATATTATATGAGATGGAAATAAAAGTAGGGTGTAAAATTTAAAGGTATGAGGTGAGTTGTTTTTATATTTTTCACTTTGAGGAAAACTAATATTTTGGTGCATGTGGGACTAAAATTCCAAATTATATTAGAATTGCTAATCATGATTAAGATTTGTTACTCACAATTAGTGAAGTAACAAGTGATTAAGAGGTTTGGAGCCTTAATGAACCATGCTTAGGGTCAACTAGAGAGGATAGTATAAGCTTTTGAAGCTTTCTAGAAATGTTGTGGAGGTAATTGGAGTGATTCTGAGTGGTCATAAGAGGGGTTTGAGTCAATACTAGGGTATATTTACCAAAACAAGGGTAAAATAGGCTTAATCAGCTTAAAATCACTAATTATCTATTTTGAAGAGGATTTTGACTTATAATTCGTCATAAAGTGGCATCTTGAATGCGAAAGGGTTACAAAATCAAAAAACCATTGTTAATTGGATAAAGTGGTAAGAAACATTAGTTAATTAGTGAAAATCACTAATTATAATGGAATTAGCAAGAATGAGAGTGATTTGTGTGTGTTTGGCAATAAGATTGCAAAAGTGGAATTTAGGTGTCTACATTTGCCCCTGTTTGAGGTGAAGTAAGTGACTTCACTTGAAATATAGTAGACAAGTAAAAACAAGTAAATTTTTGAAGAAATATTAATAGAATGAAGGATGCCCCCCTCGAGTGTCGATGGGGTGATAGAAGAAGTCAATTGACGATCAAAAATATGATTGAAATGGATAGAAGAAAATAGGGTTAGACAAGAGCATGAAACCCTTGGGTATTTAGAAGGAATAAGGATAGGGATAAACATGGTTGTTTATTTCCCTGGGTGATTTAGAAGAAAAATTAGTAGTGGTAATAAATAATAATGGAGAAGAAAATGATAAATGGAGAATATAAGACAAACCCAATCTTTGCATCCAACCTTTCAATAATCAACATGGTTATATCATTTTGTCCCCTAGTTCTACATCATCGATCCTTTATTGAAATGAACAAAAATGTAAGATAACATGAAAAGCTAAATTACTAACATTTGTTCATCATTACGTAACTCCATGCAACATACATAATTCAATACAATACGAGAAAGTAAAATGATGCTTAACTAAATGCAACATACACAATGTAATTCAATACGAGAAATTAAACCAGCTAACCTAACAAAGAAACCAATACAATCACATGTACTCAAACAAACAACATTTAAGATAGTTGCACCAATGTTTTTGTTATCAAACTGCAGTTCCTAAATGTTTGTGTTGTAACGACAAGGGTTAAAAATGGTGCCCCAAGCAAGGATACATGTGAGGGGAATAATAAAGGACACAAGTAGTCCCATGGAAAAGCTTTCATGCACTATGACATAGTCTCTGGCAACTCACTATTGCACAGGAGTACCGACATAACATGAAGTCGAGCTTTTGTTAATGGAGGTAGATCACAATGATCTGTAAGTCATTTGAGACTAGAACAAGCAAGAACCGTAGAAATATGCTTTTGTAAGACATATTTCGATCTTCAAGGATAATTCAATTGACACATAGGATTTAGCTTTGTATATGTTATTTACCATTTTTTTGTTAAATTTTAAATTACAATTGTTTTTGGATTTTTAATGATGTTATCAATTTTTTTGAAATTTTTTTATTTTTTTAATTTTTTTATTTTGAAAGAAAATAATATTATAGAATAAATAACAAAGTACATGAGACAGTGTTAAAAGTCACTGTAGGGAAAAAAATGCCCCAGGTAGTAGAAATGGCAGCTGAGAAGCAAAAAAATGCCCCAGCATAGCAAAAACATGCCGAAAATAATTATTTATTAAAAATAATCATCGAAATCAAGTGTTAGAAGATTTTTAGAAGAAATATGGCGGTCTCAGGGCACTTTGAGGGTGAGAAACACATCGTCACAGGAGGTAAAAAAAAGCATACAAGCCATTGTGGCAAGTTTGGGAGAAAAGGATCTTCATGTGGGAGAAAAGGAGCTCACGCGGGAGAAAAAGAGCTCATGCACAACTGGTAAAAGGCAAATACAAAGGTGCACATACTAGGTTTCTAGGCTTGTAGAAATGAAAAAACTCAACTGGGTTTCCAGGAAACCTATGCAGATAGAAATGAAATGCAAGGGCGCCTAAGCACTTAATAGAAAAGAAGAAATGCAAGGGTGTAGGAACCTATGCACTGTAGAAAAGAAAAAATGAAAGGGTGCCTGTGCCTAATAAATGAAGAAATGAGTGCATGCCTGTAACTTATCTTCTATGTAACACTAAGCCATAACTTTTGAAATCCCAACTTTTTCTCCTCGAAACGAATCCATTTTTTTTACGTTGGAATGGTATTGAAGAAAACTACGTAATGGTAAGATAAATTTGGGTTTTTGAATTTTTTTTACCATTTTTTTAGGTTTTTGAATTTGTTTTACTAATTTGTTTGGGTTTTTTATGTTTATTTGGATGTTTTGACTTTTCCAACTAACATATTTGAATGTTTTGGGAGTTTTTGAAACATATTAAAATTTTTTGAATTTTTAGATTTTTTCCAAAGCTATGTATAGGAAATGAAGAAACGTGGATGCCCCCCCAATGATAGATGGGATGTACAAGGGAAAAATGTCCACACGTATGCATTCAAGAAAGTGAAGATGTGAAATTGCCCCAATGTTAGATGGGGATATTCAAAGGTAAACTCTTCACGTGTATAAGTTGATATCAAGGCCAATATAGATAGGTTCAACATGATGATAGAAGGTAACCCAATGACGTGTTAGGAAGGAGAAAGGATGCCCTCCAGTGTAAGCTTGGCCAAAGAAGCACATGATAGAAAGAAGTAGAAGATTATTTTTTTGAAGGGGACAAAAGGTTCCCTGCAAACATGGAAAAAAAGGAAATATTATACACATGAATGTTTCTAAAAGAAGCAAAAGAATAACACAAATGTTGTGAATGTAGCTTTGAATGAAGCCTCATGATGAAGAAGTGATTAGCCAAAGGAACAAATCGTGAGACAAGATACAAACTAGAGTAAGAGTCTAAACAAGGTCCAAAAAAAGACACTTGGTAACATACTAATCATGTTTTCTCATAGAGATCCAATGTGTGTGCACATGGAAATTTATTACCCCTTGGAGGGAATATTTGATAGAAAACAAGTGAAGACACCCTAGCCAATGTGATAGGATGATTCATTTTTCAAATTTGATTTTTTTTAATGGGTTATGGAAGGAGAGACATACATTGCCTCCATTGTCATCTAAATTTCTATAGCCTCCGATGGAGATGCATTTAATTCTAATCGTAACATTTTTATGCTTCCAATTAGGCATCCATAAGCCTCGGTAGAGATTATTAGAAATACCCCAAGAGAGAGTTATATATCATTTTCCTTTTTCTTTTAGCTTTGGATTTTTGATTTGATTGATTTTCTTTTACTTTTTGAAAACTTGTTTCAGCTCTCTTATTTGCAAGGGGTTAAAAACCACTGATGGCTTGATGGCGAGGAGGCAAAAGTGATTGTGATGACGACATTGGCTAGTGTCAACAAATATGTCCAAAATTTCTTCACAACAATTTTTTAGATGTTGATTGTGATATGATCTCTATAAGGTCATTCATTCTTTAATTTACCAAGGTGATGAAAGACCAAGGCCAAATGGATACCATAGAGATAAATGTCACAAAATGTGTGTGAATAGGCTAACCAAAATATCACCAAAGGGATGAAAATGGTAGGAAGACTTGTAGAAGAAGAGAAAGGAAGGGAAGAAAGAACATCCATGTGAAAGTGAATACCTGGATTACAATGTTTGTTCGTTTACCTTTGATAGATATATTTTTTTGAAATTATTTTTTTCAATTTTTTTTATTTTTGTCTTTTTTGAAAGGTGGGACCAACAAGGTCACTTGATACCTGATAAGATCCAACAACAATGTTAGAAATTTCCTTGATAAGGAATATTAGCCATGTTTTCTTATCAAGAGTCATATTATCCCTGATCTCAATGATCGTGGTGAGCTCATACTCAATATATGAGTACGTTTTATTGTGAAACATAGATTTTGTGTGCAGGAGCACTTGAGGTCCCTATCCAGAGGTTTCTGCACTTTACACCATACTTGATGGGTGCCTTTGATGTGCATTTTTGAATCACATTTGATTCTAAACTTTAAGATTGTTTAACTTGTTGTGAGATTTGGAGCTCTTGGAAATTTTAATCTGAGCCTAATGAAGGGACCGTTTTGGTTTCCTATAAGCTATAATGTGACTTATCTGATCCTCAAGAAGTGGGAGAAGAAAGTGGATGAAGAAGAATTGATGTGAGAAATGATGGTGGGTTTGCACACAATCATTGATAGGAAGAAAAATATGATGGACATGAAGGATAAATTCCAAGAATTGAAGAGGATGGGCTACTAAGAGGTGTCCCATAGACTGAAGATAAAGGACTACTAGGATGTGGCCCTAAGATCAAAGATGAGGGATTTCTTGGTGGTGTTCCATATATAGAATATGATGGGCAACTAGGACATGGCCCAAGAATCAAATATGATGGGACTTATAGGATATCAGGAGGTGCCCCTAGTATAGAAGATGAGATGGGGATACCCAGAAGGTGAGCCGCATATAGAAGACAAAATGGGCTACCCAGGAGGTGAGCCACATTATAGAATAAAATGGGCTACTATGAGGTGAGCCACACATAGATGATGAAGGGATACTTGGAGGTGCCCCACATATAGAAGAAGATGATGGGCTACCTGGAGGTGACCTAAGGTGAGAATAAAATGGGCTACCAGAAGGTGAGCCACAAATAGATGATGAAGGGTAGGTGCCCCACATATAAAAGCAGATACTACCAAGCGGTGACCCAAGGTGAGATTGCAATTGAGGAATCATGGTATGAAAAGAAGATGTGAAGAAAATATAGGATCTTCCTCAATGGTCTTAGGATCTTCCTTACTATTCCGATAAAAGGAATCAATTTTTTCTTCCCAGATATGCAAGCATATCGAATTCAAGATTAAATCCTTGATTGTAATCCTCTAGGGGAATGTCATCATGTGACCCTAGAATTCTGTGATCGTCTCTTCATCTTGAGATGAATTGATTGGTAGGGGTATTTTTTCTTTGACCATAGGAGGGATGATTAGAAGAAATGGGTCTAACCAATGTGGAAGATTGAGAAGATGATGACTCAAGAGATGAATTACATTTGGATCTATATGTCTCACAAGTATAAGAAGACATGGTGTTGAGATAGTTGATTGGTATTGGCTTTCCAAGAAGACAACATATTGTTGGGAAACAATTGAGGATTTCTTAGAAAATAAGCATATGCTTACGACATAGGAGTCATCTAAGGTGTTTGCAAAATATGTGTCAACTTTGATGATTGAACATAGGAGTTAACATGGGATTCTTAGGATTTAGAAGATTGCTACGACATAGGTGTCAAATTTGATGATTACAACATGGGAGTTGAATTAGATGAATTTGGATTTTCCCAAATATTCAATAGAGGAAGAGGTTGTCGAACCAGCAAATAAGGGAGGTCCTGCAAAGAAAGGGAGGACCACAGCTCAAGAACCAAAATAGATGTTTGAGTAGTTAGAATTGGGGCGCATATGGATCTTCAAAGGAGGAAGATGTTATTTAGGTGACTAATAAGGGGAGTCCTGTGCAAAGAAAGAGAGGACTGTGACTTAAGATTCAAATTAGATGAATAGCTCTGATGATAATTTTTAGAAGATCGAGGTGAATATGAAGAATAAAAATAATAGTTTGGATCAGAGTTAGAAGAAGAGTGGGAGGAACCCGAATAATAATTTGGATCAGAAGTATCCAAACCATACCATCGACTATGAGATGAAGGTGGGGAACAGGGTACCCGAGTGGGTTCTCTAGCTTGTAGAACCAAACGAGGCTTAGCCATGATGGGCATCCTTTGATGGGAATGTTGAAACTTTTATTCATTAGTGTATTGTATTTATAAGGAACCTCACGATAGTTGTTCATTACTAGACATTTGTGGGATACAAATTGCCTAGACCAAGATAGTGCGATTTAACTCAGTTTAATTAGAAGTGAAGTCCTATGTCGATTTGGAAAACACAATAGAAACCAGCTAGACACTTTGATGAACATGGGCCCTAGGACAAACCAAGTGGTGTATTGATGCTAAGTCTTCACAAAAAAAAGTGACTATAAAATAGCCATGAATCCAATAGGTCGATATGAACCTAAGGATGTCAAAGAGTAAAGAATGATCTACTCTAGTAAAATAGTATATGACACAAGATTTTCTAGAACAATGCAATGATGTATAATACTTAAAATTCAATCACACTAAAATAGTCTACTTCTTAAAATGTTATCTTAGAGACAGATTTGAAACAAAATAGTGATAACACAAAATCACTAGTTAGGCCAAGTTTGAAAAAAGCAAGACCTAACTGATGAGATAATGTTGACGAGATCTTCTAACAAGGTATACTAAAAACCAATTTCTAAACACTAGGTGAAATAGTCTAAGTCTTTATACAATGGATGATAGCAAGTGTAACGACACTATTTGGACATGTGAGAAAAGCAATATTTTAGTGTCAAAATGATGTTATCGAAATGCTCAACACTTCAAGACAAAGCTGGATGTCACAAGAATTTAAGCAAACTTTATGGCCCAATTTTCACAATGAAAACAAGATGTAAATATCTCAATCGTATGGCTATAATAGGAAATGTAAAAACTCAAGAATCTAAAAAAAAAAAAAGATGGAATACTACAACGATAATAAGTTTTGAGACAAAGGTGCTACCAGAATCATTACAACAAACCAAGCACACTTTCAACACTTGCACTCCGGCGTTGCGACCTAGTCGCACAAGTTGAATACAAAAGTGGTGGACACGTGATATCTAGTGGTATCCGGTATATATTGTTTCCTTTTGTCTAAAAATGGGGCAACAAGAAAATAAAGATGTAGACAAAATGGTGTTGAAAGGGTGCAATTTTGGCAAAGTTTCTCCTTATCTTAGGTCTAGGAAAAAAATGACACTAAGTAGATTTCACGATGAAATGTCGTGTGTTTCAACTTTAAAATATTTTTTTCCCTTGTTCGAAAAACAAGATTTTGAATCTAGCAAAGCTTTGTGAGATGCTCTCAAGTATAACAACTAAGAAAAAAATATAGAGTACAGCTTCCTAGGCACTCTATTTTACAAGTTTACTTCTATGAGCTCAGTTTGCCAAGGTTTCCCAAGGAGTATCTAGAATTTATTTTAGTAGCAATAGTCTCAATTATCACTGGGGTCGCAATGGAAGTAACTATACGATGGAAAATGACCTGCGAGCATGGGAATATATAAGTGACTCTTCCTTACACCCAAAGGTCGTACCAAGGAATCTGGTGGGGATGGAATACACGTGGGGTACAGAAAAACTAGTTAGGCAATCTTATGTCTTCGACGCGCCTATGTGAATCTAAGGCAAAGAAGGACCTGAATGATAGATCTCGGCGAGGATATACTCGAAGGCTCCAATCAATATCAAGCTTTTTCCGATCTATAGGTTGTGGGATACGTGGAAAATGACCTGGGATTGGTATATCTCCAAATAGGGTCATAAAATGGATGATGGATAAATAGTGGATTCTATGGGCGATTCTTTAGTCTAGTCTAGAAATCCTTAGCTTTGTTAGCTGCTATATCTAATAAGGATAATTGTGTGATAATATCTGGTGGAAGTGACCTAAACACTAATGTCCACAAACCAGCGTCAATGTTTAATTGATTTGTAACTCTGCGCTGTGGATCACAACCATAAGTTCTTGGTTGTCGTGGACCTGGTCATATGCAGAATCAAACCTTGCTCCAAGTATCCAATAGTTGTATGCCTTTTCAGCCTCTATGTTTAGAAATAAAAGTTGCGCAATCTTCTCAGAGTACTTTACAGGCGTTCTGGTAACTATGAATTCTTAAGCTAGTGTCTATGTGAGGATGTCTCCTGTGTCTGGCTATGGGACCAAAGGATCACAACCGAACATTTTCTCTCTTTCAATCCCTTCTACAGTATGCGGATATCTATTAGGGCAATCTGTAGTTTGGCTGGTTTATCCAAAACATGTTCGCTTGGTCATCTTCTATGTATAATCCTCTTAACTGTGAGCTGATTTCTTGTAGGTCTATTGTTGTTTGGGACCTGAATTCTAAGATTTTGAACAAATTGTTGTAGCAAATTGGGTTGAGGCATGATTGACCAAATACGTATTCTCTGGGCTCCCTAGGTCCCGTGATTGTCATACAAAAGAAACAATATAAACCTAACTAAAGCAAAGTAAACTAATTATGCAAAGGTAATGATTTATGCAAGGTATATCGATACTGAGAAACTAATTATGCAAGGTATATCAACATATATAAATCTTCTATTTTTGTATTTTCGACAAGAATTGAAAGAGAAATTATGTAATAATCTAGAAAATGACAACTAAACTAATTACAAAATTAAAAACTAAGTAGCCGAGTATAGCTACTTGCCTGTGTAGTTGTGAATCTATTCTAAATAACCAAATAACTGATATAAATGAAAGACCCCCGATCACCTCAGAAATGAGGAATGAATCATAGTTTCTCTGAAACTATCAATCCCCACAAAGCAATATCGAAAGTGAATATAATTGAAATGATTCACTTCCCTTTTGATAGCTTGAACCTAGATTTTTCAAAACAGTGGCGAATCCGATTGTGTGTGGTTTGTCCCCTCAGTGTGGTCTCTTCATCGTGAATCCAGAAAAGTGTGTAATGCTAGCATCAACAGAAGTAGGTATTGGAACAATGGTAGCTTTATGTAGACTGAATATAATACGAGTAGGAGAGGGATGGCGCAAGAGAACAAAGCTTGGCCTATGTAATTCCAACTAAGAAAAAAACCTGAAAATGGCTCCAATGGCCGGACTAAAAAGCTTCTTAGGTGGTTCTCTGCAACAAATAAAACTATGTGTCACTAAATTTTGAAATGGGAGGAAGGGGGGCATTTTTACTTCTTATAGAGCTCCAACTAGGACTCTTTTACCATTTGAAGAAACCTATTCCAGGGGACATAAAACATTAAGCTACAAGCTAAGGCGGTGGAAGAAAGTCTTGGAGTCACGCAAGTCTCAGATTTACCGCCGCCCTGCTTGGGTTTACCCAGGCAGAGCAGTGGTTTTCACTAATACAGAGGGGGAAAATGAGAGGCTAACTAGTTAATGTACACTTGGAAAGATTTTTCGGATCCCAAACACCTTGCGAGGAGACCTATATCATCATTGGGGCATCGTGTAACATCATCCCGATGGTGCAGTACCCTATAATTTTGGGTAAGTACAGTAACTTTGACTCTAATCTCACCAAGGTCTTACTAGTCAATTTGATAGTGTGGAGCACTATCCTATGTTTCATTCACAAGGTTACCTCTTGTGTGAACTAATTTATGGTTCCTAGGACTACCCCCATTGTTATAGCTTTAGGATTATGCCAAAGGGGTTATTTCCTAGTTAAGTGAATGAGCCGTAGCTCTTAACTGAAATATGCAAATACAATGTGATGATTGCGGTGTGTTTTTTATCTTTTAGATACTTAACATGGTTTTTGTTGCACTCCTTTTGGCAACATAAAATCATACATGTGAATGTTAGAAAAATTGGTTTAGGTTCTCATTTCTTTGACTAGCATTAGGTCCTTCAAACCAATGATTGGTAGCTCAAAAAGGTTCACAATATCATAGAAAGAGGATTAAGTGTTGTTTTTGTTTCTCAAGATCACACTAGGTGCAAGAGAAGACAATACACAACAAATAATCCAACTAAATACAAATGAAAAGATTGTAAATAAACTAACTACCATAAAAAAATTGCAAAGTAAGGTTTATCTCCAATTAATCCAAGTTCTTCTTTAATTAAAGACTAAAATTGACTTTTGTTTCCCAAGATCACACTAGGTGCAAGGGAAGATCATACATAAATTTTATCCTTGATTATTTATCAAGTGAAATATCTCTTAAACTAAAAGATCAAGCACATGCCCAAAAATGAAGGTTTATTCTCTTAAGCACAAAATGAATGATGATTATTCCTAATTACTCCTAAGAAACAAAAAGAGGTTTAGAGGTGATTTTTGGTTCTCAAGATCAGACTAGGTGCAAGAGAAGAGCACACATAATTCTGATTCCAAACTCAATCAAAGCATGAAAACATAATCACTCATCAAACCCTAACCAAATTTACTCAAAGATCCCTTTTCAAACCCTAAGATAATTTTATTAGGAATATTTCTCTGAAATCAATAAATAGAATAAAACAACAACTAAAAACCCTTAAAAATGAAAGTCATCCCAAAAACACAAAATTTTAAATTTTAAAGTTTGAGGAAATTTTACCTTGGTGCATAGGCACTCCTCTAGATGCACAAGCACTCATAGTAATGCACAAGCTATCGTCTAACACTTTTTACAAGGTTAGTTATGCATGGACGCTTCTTGTGAGGCACATGTGCCCTTCTGCATGCACATGCACATTTTTCAGTTAGAGCCAAAAATCCAGTGTTGCAAGGGCACTCCTCTGGATGCACAGATGATCCTCTAGATGCACAAGAACTCCTTTGGATGCACATGTGTTCCTCTAGATGCACATGCACTTTTCTGGATGCACAGACACTCCTCTTTCCTGTAGGTGCTCAAATTATCTTCTGGAGGCCATAAATTTTGCTCCCAACCTCGAAATGACTCCATTTTTTTTGTGTTGGAAAGGTATTGAAGTGAAATACACAATGGTGACATAAATTTGGGTTTTAGAGTTACCAAAAAATAGGGTTTTCATTGTTAGAAAACTAGTCAATTTTGACAATACTTCACCTCCTTATATCCTACAAAGAACATAAAAACATGATTTATACCACTAATCTAGTTAAAAAAACTATCAAAATGGAAATTTATATACAAAACTTTGAAAATTACTCTAAAAAATTGAAATTAATCTAAAAATCTTGAGAAACTAATCTACAAAAGCTTGAAAATAATCTGGAAAGTTTGAAAGTAATCTAAAAAAGCTTGAATTTAAACTAGAAAAGTTGAAACTAATCTAGAAAACTTGAAATGAAAAAATTTGAAACTAAGTTTAAAAGCTTGAAAAATGAATGTAATGGGGTATTGTCCCACCAGGAATGCCAAATGAAATCACCCTAAACTTTACAAAGAAAATTGCATGAATAACTAAGGAAGGCTAACATCGTTGTCATCTCTAGTTAAGGATCTAAGTCTAGGAATGTAACATTAACATAGAATCTTAAATGAATGATTAACTAACATGAATTCAATTCAAAATATAACTAAACATGCCTACTAATATATTCAATTACCTAACATGGGCCTAAATAGACCTAAGAGGGCAATCAAATTTGTATGGTTGCTACTCCAAACAAAGTGAAATGCCCTCTCCAAATGACTACATGGTCATTTTGGATATCCATATACTAACCCCATTGAAAGCTTTATGAATGGTTTGAGATTGGCTATAAATCATATTTGTTATATGAGATGCAAATCAAAGCATGGTGTAAAGTATTAAAGTAAGAGGTGCACTCTTTTTATAGTTTTCCTATTGGAAAAAACTTGTACTTTGGTGCATGTGGGACTAAAAGCCCCAAATTAGATTAGAATTTTAATCATGATTAATCTTTTCTAATCACAATTTGTGAATTAACAAGTGATTAAGAGGTGTGGAGCCTTAATCAATTGCTTAGGGTTAACTAGGAGGCTAGGATAAGCTTTTGAAGCTTGCTAAGACATTGTGGAGGTGAATGGCGTGATTTTGAGTGCTTGGAAGAGGGGTTTGAGTCAATACTTGGGAATATTGACCAAATAAAGGGGAAAATAGGCTTAATTAGCATATAATTACTAATTGTCTATTTTGAAGAGGATTTTGACTCACGATTCGCCGTAAAGTGGCATCTTGAATGCGAATAGGGTTACACAATAAACAAAGTGATTTTAATCAGCTAAAGTGGTAAGAAACATTAATTAATTAGAAAAGATCACTATTATAACAAAATTGGCAAGAATGAGTGTTATTTGCGTGCATTTGGCAATACGATTGCAAAAGTGGAATATAATTGTCTACAAGTATAAATGTATCTTTTATTTCTAGTTTTGGTGATACAAAGCTCAACATCCAAAACACAATTCACAATAGCTACAAAGTAGAAATTATCAAAATCTATGATCCTTTGGAATGGAGAAGTCATCCCAATTTATAAAATTGTGAATTGACCTTTCACCTACCCCCACATGACTCTTCATGATCTCATTCAACTTTGGACTTTACATATTCCTAGGAAATGAGAAATAAGTTCCCTTTTTATAAATCAAAGGGACTTTTACAATTCAACTTTAGAAAGTCACTTAAGTGAATGAGACAAAACATCATGATTACCCACAATGAAGAATTAGAAAAGGGAGAGAAAAAAAGGGAAAAAGAGAGGATCGTGAAGAAATTTTCATATATGATGAAGAAGCTCCCTACAATGAATAATTTTTCTCATTCATTCTTGTTGATGAAGAGTTTCTGGAGCAAGATCTTGTTTCTTGAATTCCTTATTGGATTGAGCTATCACAACTATCAACTTATCCTCCTTTGGAATACAAACATAACCCAACACTTTGGTCCATGTCTCAGGAACATCACATGATGGGTGTCGTTATTCCCTTCATTTAATAAACTCTTTGTTGATGTCATATTCAAACCAGGGGTGGTGTCTGAAGCTATATGCAACAAGAAATCTTAGTGATCTAGTGGTTGACTGTAGGTATTTGTTTTCTTTTTTTTTAATATTTTATTGGAGATTTTCTCAATTTCTTGAGGACTTCTTGGCCAAAACCTTCTTGAAATCAAACTATGAAAACTTTCTAGAAGTAAACACTCTCTATAGAAATAAATTGCTGGAAATAAACACACATTTACATAATGAAATAGATTGTTGTAAGTAAACAAATGTTACAAAAATAAACACACAATTGAGAATGCTAAATGATGATTGCAAGGAAATGAGAATCTAATCTAGAACACCTATAGGAACAATTATATGACATATTTCAACTTGAGTAATCAAAAGTATTTACAGAATTAACAGATCTATACTATTTGCTCTAGAAATATAAATACCAATAAAACAAAGATCCTGGTTCTTGGAGGAGTGGGCCCTTGCTCCACCTTGAAATAGGATTTGAAAAATTAATATACTCTCAAAATAGAAATGGCTATTTTATTGATAAAATGTTTTGCATTACAAAAATGTACTATCTCTTTCTATTTCTTTGTGTTTGTATTTATGTATATCGATCTATCTCTATATTATTATTATATATCTATATGCAGTTCTGCATATATATATAATACTCCTTCCAAAGGTGCATTTATAACCATAACTGTCCTATTGATTCAAATGGAACTGAATCATGCCCAAAATAGATGTTGAATTGGAACATGGCTGGACATACTGCTATATAATAGTTATCCCTGGATCTGTGAGTATGAAGAATAGGAAATATTCTAATCTTCTCCTAATTGAAAGGATCATTGATTGCTAAATCATTGGATGTTTTTAAAATAAACAAATTCTCATCGGTTCCGAAACTTTAGAGAATTTACGAAGCTAAAGGAAATCATTCTAGATCTAACCGTGAGGGTTTCAGAGCTACATGCAAGAGTTCTGAAACTAAGCACCGGAGTTTCAAAACTATGTCTGAAAGTTCCAAAACTAAGTTGTAGAGATTGTAACTACGTAATGGAGTTCTAGAACTAAGTCTGGGAGTTTCGTAACTAAGCCGTATTGAAACCAATGCTTCCAAAAACATGTTGACTGCTTCATACTTTGTTCTTCCGACTGATTGTGACATGTTTTATTACAAAACTGAATTTCCAAAACACTTTGTTAGGAATTACAAATTTTTTAAATGTTAGAATCACAATTAAAAAAAGATTGAAAAAATTACATCCTAACTTATATTAGATCAAACAAAAGTCACAAAATGCAATCAAACTTGATAAAAAGGAGAGTAAAATAAGATCATTTATTGTACATTAACGAGACATATTCTGGCCTTATCATCTCCCCCATACTTACTTGTTTGTAAGTCCTCTTACAAACTTTTCTCTTCAATTCTTGGGTTGTGTATTCTGCATTCCAATTGACTGCTCGGGTCAAATGGCTGAAACTGAAAATCCCAGTGTTTTAGTTCAGAAATACTATACCTTGATCATGTTTATACTTTCCTCTTCCATTCCTCAAATTGAGTGGGATCTTTAGGTTCTCTGTTTTGCTATGGAGACATGGTAGTGAGAAGAAGGGGAGGCATTGTTCTCATTCCCATCCATATGCCCCTATTCTTTTCATTGATCTAAGGAATTAGTGTGTGTAAAGCTTTTGCTCTTTCCAAACTTCAGATCAAATTTTTGGGAGATATTACTTCCCTTCTCCTCAAGGAGACTATAAGCAGCTCCAATCTTTTCAAAAATCAATCATAAATCTCCTCAAAATTTTTCCTCCTCATAAGAGGTGAAGGCATCAATAATTTTATGTAAAATGGAAAGATAATGTGTCTTTAACCATCTATCAAAGGCATGGGTTCTAAAATGTTTAACGAAAGAAGATGGTTTACCATAATGAGCCCTCACGTAGAGATCAGATGAACTAGCTTTCAATAGATGCTCAGAATCTCTTTCCTTCCATGCAATCTGATTTTGAAGAACAAAAACAAATGCATTAAGTTGGCTTTGTCCCACATATAAATTGATCATGAAGCCTACGTTCTTTTCTAGCATAAGATTGTGGAGATAGAATTCGCAGAGAATATTTTTCTACTCTGTAATGGTTGAAGAATAGGTTGTCATGAACTCAGATTCATCTTTAATTTCATGTGGAAGGCATGGAATTCTTGATGGCTTCCAGTGAATGATTTGTTCCTCTAGAAACACGCTATATGCAGGAGAAGGTCTCTTGTATGCAAGAATTTTTTTCACTCATTATGCAAACCATTTGTATTTTTTACAAGACAATTAAATTTGACTCCTTTGTAAAAAAATTCTTCCCATTCCTTTCTTGCTTTCTTTTCATCTTCCATCTTTATTCTCAAGTCCTCATTGGATGTTTTGATTTCACTGAGTTCTCTGCAAGTATCATCCCATAACTACTTGAGTGGCCAATAAGTTAATTCAGTTTGTGTAGAGACTATTGACATAGCACTCTATCTTCTAGAAATTTGACATTCTTTCCTTTTTCCTCCATCATCTGATGTTTAAGTCTTGTCAATTCCTCAGTCCTATCTGTGAGCTGAGTTGTTAGTTCCCCAATGAGCAGTTCTCCTCTGTTCCAATTTGATTTTGAGAAAGTTTAACTCCTCATCTTTTTCTCTAATAATGAGTTCTTCTCTAAACATAAACAAAGCCTATCTAACATGTTGTTTCTCTTATTTCTCTTAAAGTTCTTTGGGGGTTGAGCATTCCTCTTTTATTAAAGGGAATTTCCCTTTTTTATCTTTAAGATGCCAACTCTTCTTCTTCATGTGATAGTGTTGTTGATTCGCCCAACTCTTGAAAAACATGTTCCTTAAATCTCTCATCTTATTTTTCCATATCAATTTGGCTTGGTCCAAGAGGAGTCATGACCATGGTGCCCAAAATATCAGTAGCTTCTTTTTCAAACTTGTCATGTTCTTTCATCTCCTCCAAAATTTCTCTTGACCTCTTATGAATTCTTCTTCTTTGAGGAGCTTCAATATGTCCAAAAGTAGGTTTCCTCCTAGAGCTTCTTCTGATTTTCACTTCTTTCTCTTGCATAGGTGAATTATCACTGTCAGAGACAGATATTAGCTCTCCTGTAGTTGTTGCAGAGGAAGGAGTTTATTTTAAAGGTAAAATAGGTTATGCAGTTTTAATCCTTCTTCCAGATCTTCTTCTTTTTGGTATATTATCCCCACCTATTTCCTTCTTTTCCTCTATAGGGGCATCAATTTCCAAATTAGTTGTAGGACAAAAAGGAGTTGCTATTGTCCTCCTAATAATATACAGGTTTTTCTTAAACTTGTTAAGAAATTTCTCCCATATTTCTTCTCCATTTTTCTTTGCAAGAAAATAGTGTTGGCACACCAAATGAACTAACCCATGATGTCTGATTATTCCAACACCCTAGGAATACCTCTGGGCCATTATATGAATGGAGTCAAAAAAGAAACCCTGGAAGGTTTACTATATATTCTGGTTTTGTAGCTCCATATCTAAGATATATGAGCATCTTCAGGACTTCTCTTCCCATCAACCCAAATTGACCATCACAATTTCAATGCTTGACTATCCAAAATGCCACTCTATCAAAGGGTTTGGGCAACCTGGCCCTTCTAACCCCTTTTATGATTTTCTTAGTGTTGTAAATATATTGGGGTTCTGTTTCCCCCTCTTGTAGCAGGGTTTCAACCAGTTCTTTTAAGGTCCCTTTGACAGGATTTGGGACATGCACAATTGGCACACCAGATACATTGCTTATTATATTCATAGAAAAAGTAATTACAATATTTCTAACCTTTGTTTTAGATTGTTCTAAAATTATAATGAATTCTCTTACCAATTCATCATTATACTTCAAGAACTTTTTTAGGAATTCCAATCACTCTGCCTGTTCAAATATAGCTTCCACTTCTTCATTTGCAAGAAGCTGGGTATCATCCTCAGGTTCCAACTTCTTTTTAATCCCCATGGTAAAGAGGGTGATTCAGATTCGTTCTCCTTCAAATTATTACTCTTCCCAAATTATCTACAAAACTCTTTGCTTAGCTGCGGAATGGATGGGTTTAGCTGCAGAACTGTTGTGTTTAGCTACGGAATGTAAATCTAATTCTTTTGTTTCTTCCTTGAATTTTTTTTGCAACTGCTTCTTCACTTTCTTTATTCTACACAAATGATAGATCATTATAAACATGCCACCACTTTTTTTTCATCGACATCATCCTCATGATTACTCAATTTTAATCATAATGTACAATAGATGACTCATCATACCAACTTTTAAATCAAATCCAATCACACATGCGAACTCTTAATCTAACCTTTAGTAAGTTAAAGACATAATTACCATCCTTGATGGTGTAATCCCTTCGTCATGATGATTCATCATTCCTAAAAGTGAAACAAAAGGAAAAATGGTTAGAAAAGATAGCTGGAATTTCAAAGAAGTTCCTTTTATTTTGGATTAGCCATTTATTGAGGAGATCAACTGCCATTGCTGGTTTTCAATTGATCTCTAAGAGAAATATTTTGGGGAAGAGAATGCCATTTACTAGTTTTTATTCCTTCCCTTTTTATTTTCTTTATTTTCTTTTTTATTTTAGGGAAGAGAATGTCATTTATTGGTTTTCATTCTCTTCCCTTTATTCTGGATCTATCCATCTAATTATTTGATCATTTTGGAAGAACTAGGTTCTTCCATATGATCAAATTCTTTGTTTGGTTCAATCTGCCTCAAGAATTCATCCTTAGTATGAGGATTCCTATAAAGTTTTAGCCTATGTCCATTGACCAAAAGTGTCCTTTTGTTGCCATCAATAGGAAGTAACTGAATAGAACCATTATCAAATATCTTCTCAATCTGATAGGGTCCTAACCATCTAGTTCTCAACTTTCCCTTGAATTGCTGGTACGTAGAATCAAATAGTAATGCCCAATCTCCTACCTTGAATTGCCTCTTCTTGATAAGTGTGTCATGCCATTGCTTTCTTTGATCTTGGATTATCTTTATCTGTTGAATTGCTTCTATCCTTAACTCATCCAATTTATTGAGTTGAAGAATTATTTCCTTTTGTGTTGCATCCAACTCAATACCCACTTTAGTTGTTGTCCTCAATGTTTGTAGTTCAAATTCAATAGGTAACAAGGGATTTTTCCCATAGATTAAATCATATGGTGAAAACTCTGTTGTAGTCTTCCAAGTTGTATTATATTCCCAAATAGCCTCAGGTAGTCTCTTTACCCAATCTCTCCTGCCTGATTCAACTGTTTTGGTAAGGATGTTTTCCAATTCTCTATTTGTTACTTCTACTTGTCCATTTGATTGTGGGTGATAGGGAGATGACTTCATATGATTGATCTGACAATGCATTTTGAAGGCTTGGATCATATTAGACATGAATTTTGGCCCCTGATTTGAAACTATACTTCTTGTTGCACCAAAATTTACCGTAATTTTGTGCCAAAGGAAATCAACAACTGCTTCTTCAGTGGAATTTGTTAAATCCTGCACTTCTACCCACTTTGTCACATAATTAGTACACACAAGAATGTACTCCTTTCCTTGTGAAGGAGGACTAAAGAGACCAAAAATATACAACCCTCATCTTTTAAATGGTTCAATCACCACTTGAGGTTGCAGAGGCATTTCATTGGTAAAAGTTGGTTGTCCCATCCTTTAACAAGGATCCCACCGCTTGATATATCTCTTCACATCTTTGTACAAAGATGGCCAATAATAGCCAGTGCCAAGTATCTTGTGAGATATTATTTTCACTGAAAAGTTTCCTCCACTTTGTTCATCATGACATGCCCTGAGTATGTCAAAGATTTCATCTTCTCTCACACACCTACGTAAAACCAAATCAGGACCACATTTAAACAACATCCCATTTAACCATTTAAATTGTGCACTGGTTTTTATCAACTTTTTCATTTGTTTCTTAGTGAAAGAAGGAGGAAACTTCCCTGTTGCAAGATAATTTGTCATATCAGAAAACCATGGTGTATCAGTTGAAATAGAAAACAATTCTTCATCTGGAAAGTTGTCCTTAACTGGATCTTGCTCCATGTAGTGGTCAGTCTTGATAAGAAATCAGCTGCAACATTAGATTTCCCTAGATTATCTACTATGGTAATATCAAATTCATGTAAAAGTAATAACCATCTAATTATCCTACCTCTAACCACTGGTTTGTTCATTAAGTACCTAATTGCCGAGTGATCTATATGTACAAATATTTTGTACCCTGTGATATACTGTCTGAATTTATTAATTGCATAGATCACAACAAGAATTTTTTTCAGTGGGAGTAAGATTTTTACTGAAGTAATAAATAACATACAATTTTCCTTCTTCATCTTTCTATCCCAAAACTGCACCAATGGAGTTATTTGAGGCATCTGTTTGGATGTGAAAAGGTTTTCCCCAATTAGTTCCTCTCAATATTCGGGTAATGATTAATTTTTATTTGATTTCCTCAAAATCATGCCGACATCTTTCATCCCAAAGAAATTCACAGTCCTTGGTAAGCAAATTAAACATGGGGGTAACAATTTTATTAAAATCCTTGATAAAATGCCTATAGTATTGTTGGTCTGAAAAACTGTCAGTTAGGCAGGTCGTGGGGAAACATGCCAACAGTGTGCATGGCATAGCCCCTCTTTGAGACAACAAAGTGAAATTGGTTTATTGCTAATCTATCAAGCAGGAATATGTGCAAATCTACACTATTCTAACTTCAGGTGGTTTGGGATCTCATCCTAGTAGAGGTAGTTCCAACTACAAACAGAAAGGTAGGAGGGAAGGAAAGGAGGAGGGTAGATCTGAAGGAAGAAAAGAAATGAATTCCAAGATGGAAAGGTCAGAAGGTTTATTCTTTGGGCTGGTAGTAAATAGAGCCAAACTTACTTGCATAAAGAATTAAAGTAATACTGATGAACATATGATGATAATAGGAATGAATCCAACATAATAAAAAACATAGATCTAACTTAAGAAAGATCTGATGCAAATAACACATATATTAAGCACAAAGTCTGAACATATGTATTAATATTTCTTCTGTTACAAGAAAACACAAAGTCTTTCTCTCCTCACTTCTTTTTTCATACAAAAAAAATTCCACCTTTTGAATATAACAAGTATTCTAGTATTTATAGAAGGAGAAGAAAGAAGACAAAAACAAACCAACCACTATTTACAAAATATCTTACAAGATATTTACAAAATATCTAAAAAGTCAAAAGTTGACTTGGGCAAGTTTTTGGATGACAACATACCATGGTGTAACATGGATGAGGTCATCATAAATGCCAACATGATTTTTAAACATTTTACAAAAATTATCGACACATACATGAGAGGAGAAACTACTCCTCATAATCCCTCTGCTCAAATTTGGTGTCTTGCTTTTGATCAGGAGAGTCGATGTGACACTATGCTTGATATTCCATAAACTTACTGATCATCACTTGAAGTTGATCATGATATGGACCTTTAAAATGGTAGCCAATGACTTCAAAATTTTCTTTCTCATTCTTAAGCTTGTCAAGTAACTCAGGGAAAGTTTTGCATGTGTCGATCAAAAAGCCAATGAAGTCACGGCAAGCTAAGAGGTTATTGATTGACTCTCAGTCGAAAGTGACCTCTGGTGCCAAACCTTGAGTGATGATATCCTTGAAGTGCTGGAATGTATCATCTACATCCCTTAAGTTATACGATTCATGGAGTATCCCTTAAGACATTTTTTAACTATCTGCTCCATGTTGTATCGTGCGTCCAAGGATTCATCTTTGATTTTATCTACTCTCTCCAGGATATATTCCATTTGCTCAACCTAGTAATCTAAAGTGATGAGAGCTTTGTTATGTGCACGTGGGTGATCAATAATGCCGACCTTCAATAGGTTGTTAGTTGAGCAGTTAACCATGGTTTGGAACATTTCACACTGCAACCTGGCGTTATCCAACTCTTCAAAGAGGGAACCTATTACTACTTGTAGCTCCTTATTTTCTTGGGTTATATCATGATAGAGTACTGTGAATTTCCCAATCATTTCTTGACCATCTCTGAGGATCCGCTCGATCCAAGATGATATTGTTGCACCTTGTTCACCAATCTTAGCATATTCATTTATTTTATCCTGACTGAGAACTTGAGTGGGTTCGGCGGCAGTCACAGGAGGAGCATTGCCCATTTTTTGCAATGCTTGGAGGAGATGTTTGTTTTGTTTCCTTGATTATTCTTTTCTCCTCTTTTGATTCTTGGAGCTTCTTGCAAAGAGCATCCACAACAAACAAGGCTTCCCCTTACAGGCTTTCAGATGAGGTCCCCATTGTGACTTGAGTCACTGTAAAGTCTATGGGAGACAAATCCTCGTTTTCCTTGGTGGGGTCAGGGTAAGCTATCTCCATGAATCTCTCCCCCGAAGTGCTTTTAGAAAAGTGAGTTATTTCTTTCTACTTCTTGGTACCCTTCTTCAGAATGACGAAGAAATCCATGGCCACAATGGGAAAATTTCTCTTATGTTGGCCCAGATGGTCAGAAATCCAACTAGGACTTATGGGAGTGGGAGTAGAGGAAATAGAAGAAGAAACGGGAGTGAAAGGGGGAGAAAATGTAGAGGCCTCAGGGAAGTATGTCGAAACACTTAGTGGTGGCATTGACAGGGAATCCAATGCACCACTACTTACAGGGCTTGGAGTTACTACAGGAGAAGAGAAGGACATGGAAATAGAAGGTATCTGCAATTAGATGGAGGGAACACTGGGTGATAGATCTATAAGAGAGGAAAAGATGGAAGAGGTGGGAGATGGGAGGGAGGAAGGGAGAGGAGAAGACACATCTCTAGGAATAAATGCTCCAATGATAGGAGGAGGAGAAGAAATGGAAGAAGGAACATTAGGTACCTCTACAGTCGTAGTTGTGATAACATCTAGGGTGGATGTATCCGTTAAAACCTCTATTGTTTCTTCTTTACCTGGGGACACTAGATTGACTACTTACTTCTCAAAAGTAGAAGGAAGGGCTTCAGGAGTTTCTTCTTGTCTGCTTGATTCACCCTCCTTATCCTTTCATTTTCCTTTCTGCACATGGGCTAGTATTGGAGGCACACTACATGAAGGAGAAGTAGTGAAATCAACTCCAAGGTAGGTGAAACCATTCTGTTTGGACCAATTTTTGGTGTGCTGCAATGTGGGCTTAACCCTTTCCTAAATGGTTTTCGGTGCTCTAGCTCTGTCAATCTTTGCGAACGGCCAATCATCCTCATCTATGTCAAGGTAAACTTGATCAATTTCTTGATCAGTCTCTTGGAATTCCTTTGGGATGATGGCTACGCCATAGTTGATGATCTCCTCCATAGCCACTCGGGAGTGATCCTTTCACCTAATGTCTATCTCATGTGCCAGGTCGATTCAAATTTCCTCAATCTTGAGAACATGGATGGGATCAATTTTTGCCTTTGGGAGGTAACTCCGAAAGTCGAAGGTTGACCTTGCTAGGAAGTTGTGCTTTAGGTTCAACAACTCATGCTTAGCGTACATCTCTCATGCTTTGGCAAGTGTGGGGCAGGTGTATCAACCAACTTCAAGGGGGAATGGGGTTCCTCCTTTCTTTCTTTTCATGCACTTCTTATGATAAGTGATTAGTTGCCTTGATAATTTTTGCAGGATCAGCTTCGGCCTTGCAAACCTTGGTAGCTTCATTGGTTCTCCCTCAAAATTCATAGCTTTGAGATATGTGAATGTGGGGAATTGTGTGAACAATGCTCCCCATTTCTTTGTAACAGTAATCACACTCGGGCTGGTCCGACCGTGTCTCATGTTTGGCCTTAGTAAACAGATTACCTCATAGAAGAAGGCATTATTAATTTTAGAGAACTGGGAGATGTTGGCCTGAAGCTTTAGCTCTAGGTAGAACTCATATATCTTGACTTGGGGCCAAACCCCATTTTGAGCTAACCCTGCAAAACCCCTTGTTGATGCAGTAGTGTATACAATGTAGGAATTCATGTAGAACTTACCAGTTGTTAGAACTTGTTGAAGCTGCTGGGAGATGGTGTCACTGATGATCTCACTCCAGCCAAAATGTTGATCAGGTGCATTCTTGCTCATGGTCTCTAGGTACCTCAGCATCCATTTATGGAAATAATGGGCATCAGGGAGCCCAAACACTTTGTTTAAGAAGGTGATTGTATCACTCAACTATTCATTGAAGTCACTACAGTGGATGGTTTGTGGCCATATGCTCACCAACTTCTTGTTCTTTAGATAAATCTCGTTCATCATCTGCATGCATTTATCCTCATTATCGTCCCAAGTCTTCTTGCAGTCTTTGATGCTTATTTCTACATATTTCCTGTGATGAGGAATGCCCAGGGTTAGTTCAAAGTGACGAGCTATGAGGTCGATGATCATCTTGTGTTCTTCATCCTCAACACATCTAGTGTCTTTGTTATAGCACCGAGCAACCAACATGATGAACTCGTTAATTACGGTGCTGAATGGAGGACCAGTTGTAAAGTGCAATCCACTACCCACTAATTTGTTCATCCATGGGCCACTGCTTGTCTGGTTGGTCCTTGCCCAGAAATCATCCATGTCAATATATCCTAGCTCAGAGTCTCTGATGTCAAGGCTACATTCTACATGAGTTAGAAATTCTAACTTTATGATACTTATACTTCATCTCTTGTTCTGATTTCTTAGCTTTAGCTTTAGCTTTAGTTGGTTTCTTGCTTGATGAAGACATGTGTGAGCTCAAGGATGGATGTTGTTGTTGTGTAAGAAGAATCAAGGAGGTCCAACACAGAAGAGCCATGTCAACCATCATGTTATTCATAATAAAATATTACAGAATGAAGAACGAGTAATTATAAGGCTTAGAGTGCAAGGTGTAGGTTCACAACAGGCTGTAGAGGGTTTTTATTGCTAGGCACACTTGGGAAGATGTTGACATGAAAAAAGTTACACCCAATGTTGACACGAGAAAATTTGCGTGAGGTTTAGAAAGGGAACAATTTTCAGAGGAGTTGCATGAAAAATTGCAGCGCCAAGGATAAAGCATGGGGTGCAGATTTACAGCATGCAACATGTTATGTTGATGTTAAGGAAGTAGCACTTGCACCTTAGGAAAAATCTGCTTTGGCTAGGCGCAGAAAAAGTTTGTGTTGCATGTGTTTAAAGTGCGCCAAAGCGCAATTTTGAGAGATGTTGCAAGGAAGGTCAATGCACTAAGGGAAAAAGTGCATGGCATGGATTTGAAGCACACAACATCTTATGTTGATGTTGTACAAGTGGTGCCTACACCTTAGGAAAAACTTCTAAGTGTTCTTTTAACTGGGCATGGGAAAAGGTTACATTGCGAGAGGGTAAAGTGTGCCAAGGCACAATTTTGGAAGATGTTGCAAGGAAGGTCAGTGCACCATGATTTTAATCAGTTAACACTTTGGCTTATTTTCTTGATTTCTTTTCCTCTCTCTTTTGGATTTTTCAGATGGTAAAGAGAGGGTTTGTTTTGGCAAGGCAACAAGCAGGGAAAGATGGGTTTTTTGTTTTCCTCAGAGGCATAGGTCTTCTAGATTTACAGATCTAGAAGGAGAGACAAAAGGGCTTTCAGTGGGTTTGCAAATTGTGTTAGGTGTGTCTCTTTATATTTTATCTTTTACATCAACCTTAATACCTAATACAAACAAGACAAAAACAACTAGGAGAGGAGCCACTTACCCAGATTTATAAAAGACGAAGAATGACGTGGGGTCCACAAGCTGAAAAAATGGCACATGGGGGTGAGAAGGATGGCTGACAGGCACAGAGAAAACACTTTTAAAAAATTTCAATTAGTGAAAATGATAGGTGTCAGGCGCATATTTATAGAAAAATTGGCATTTATTATCTCACCAACCACCTTTGGAGCGCTTTTCAGGACGTCGACAGGAGGAAAAATGTGCCTAAGCACAATTTTGGTGATGTCCACACAACATTTTCAGCACTAAAGAATAAAGGGGTGAAACTTTCGGTATGCTTACATAACAATGAGTGCACCAAAGGATTTTTTAATGGGGCACAAATTTTGGTATGTCAACACGGGAATTCTTGCGCCTAGTTCAAAAAGGTGCACATTTGGGATTGTTGACACACAAAAAAATGTGCCGAAGGAAGAAGCTGAAAAATGGCTAAGTTCATAAATAACTTGATTTTTGAAAGGGATTTTTAGGCCATTTTGAATGTTATCAGACTTCTTTAGGAGTAAAAATAGAATTTTTAGCTATGCTTACCTAGAAATTGCCCTTGTCAATTTTACATGATAACTGGCTCTTTCTGGGCACTATCTTTAAAAGAAACTTAATGGTAGAGAATCCCAAATTTACATGTGCCTATCCATTGGGTTACAGAGAGTCAAAAACAAGGGCAACCAAAAAGGGAAAGAAAGGGAACACACAAAAAACAAGAAGCAAACACAACGAAAGAAAAAGAAAATTGTACAAAGAAGAGAGCAAGCTTTACTTCCTGAAGATCTTTAGGTGCTGCCCGCTATAGGGAAGCAGGAGCTCGGTTCCATCCAGATATGAGAGATATAAACTATTCTCTCTATTGAGCTGCTTGATCTTATATGGCCCTCTCCAAAGAGAGTCAAACCTCCCATACATACCTTTCGGTTCTCTTCATTTGTCCCACAGAAGAACAAGATCCCCTACTTTGAAATCTCTTTGATTAGCTTTCTTGTCGAACAACCTCTTAACTTGATTTTGATGTTCAGTGATCTTGTCGACCACCTTCACTCACTTTTCTTCAAGATTCGTCAGGTACATAATCCTCTTTTCAAGAGAATTCTAAAAAGTTTCATCTTCAATCGCTCGAGCTAAGCATAGAGCAGGAAGTTATGCAGAGATAGGTATTTCAACATCGATCCCATTTACCACCTAGAAAGGTGACATGCCGAGTGACCTCTTTGGAGTGATACGATCTGCCCACAAAGCATCGTATAATGATTTGTGCCAGGATCACTGGTTTTCATCAACTAGCTTTCGTATGATAGTCACCAGGTTCTTGTTGCTATATTCTACCTGACCATTTCCTTGAGGATAATAATCAGAAGCATGAGCCAAGGTTATTCCGTATCCATAACAAAAACCAATTACTTCCCATGAAGAGAAGTTAGAAGCGTTATCAGCAACAATTTTGTGTGGAATACCAAATTTCACAATAATATTCTCTTTGATGAAGTTGTAAATGACTTCAGAAGTGGCATGCTTGACAGGTATGGCCTCCACCCATTTTATGAAGTAATTTATTACTGTTAGGACATAACTATGTCCAGTACTTGATTAAGGATTGAGTGCTCCAATGAAATAAATTCTCCATTACCTGAATGGTTCGTCGATGATGATGGGCCTGAGGGGAAACACAGTCAGCTTTGGTTTGCCGACGAACTATTGGCAAAGTTCACATTTTGCTACCCAGGTGGCTACATCTTGAAATAGCATTGGTCAGTAGTACCTAACCCAAATGAATTTATGTGCTGTCACTGATGAGGAGAAGTGACCGTCGCAGGTTGAGTTGTGAAAAATCTCTAACAATTTTATATCTTGTGGCTTGTCAACGCATCATAGAAAAATGTCGTCAATTCTGTGTTTGTACAATCCATCATCCCATATGACATATCTCGCGGCTCTGAAGTTCATCGTTCACTTTTCCTTAGTGGTTAGGTGAGTTGGGCACTTTCCAAAGGTGAGAAAGAATGCGATGTTAGAATACCATTCATCGTTGGTTGCAACAAACAAAACCATGGGCAAATAATCTGCTTTCTCTAGTTCATTTTGTTCTCCATCAATGTGATCATCTTTCTCTTTAGGTACTGTACGACAGAAAAGTGACATGCGAGAGTGGGAATCTACAAGTGACTCTTCCTCACACCCTACCTCCCGATCTCGTGCCGAGACAGCCAGTGGGTATGGAATATGTATGGGATGCAAACAAACTAGTTAGGGAATCTAATGTCTTCAATACGCACTAGCGGAACTTGCGAATCTAAGGAAAAGAAGTCCCTTCTAACTTGAACTGGTGTGATAGATCGGTCAGCAAGGATGACTGCTCGAAGGCTCCAATCAATATCGAGGTCTAGCGTGATTCGATCTATAGGTTGTGGAATACGTGGAAAATGACCCAGGATAGTTTCGTGTACATCTCCGGACAGGATCATGAAATGAATGATGGATATAGTTACTTCTATGGGCGATTCTCTGGCCTAGTCCAAAATTCCCTAGCTCTGTTAGTTGTTGTGTCTAGCAAGGATAATTGTTCGATGATGATAGGTGGAAGTGGAGTAGACTAGAATACTAGTGTGCGTAGGCCAGTGTCTATGTCTAATTCTCCTATGGATTCGTTGGGCTGCGGGATTTATGGGTCACAACTGTAGACTTTTAGTTGTTGTGGACCTGTTATGGTCATGCGTAAAATCAAGTCCTAATCCCTAGTATACAGTAATCGTATGCTTTCTTAGCTTCTATATTTAGGATCAATAACTGTGTGATTTTCTTAAAATACGTTACAGGCATTCGTGTAACCTGGATTCCTAGTCTGGTATCTATATCTAGAAGAGTGTCTCCTACATCTAGCTGTGGGACCAAAGGATCACAACCAAAGGTTTGTTCTCTTTCAAGCCCTTCTATAGTCATATGAATGTTGCCTAGGGTAATCTGTAGTTTGGTTGATTTGACCAAAACGTGTGTGCTTGGTCGTCTTCTACATTTAACCCGCTCAACTGGGAATTGATTTGTTGCAAGCTTACCATTGTTCGGAAGACTTGGATCCTAAGATTTTGGTCTATATCAGTTATCACTATGATGAGATTGGGCTGAGGAACGATTGGCTCGAATACGTATTCCCTGAGCTCTCTAGGTCCCGTGATTTTCATACAAAAGTAACAATGTAAAACGAACTACAGTAAAATGAAATTTAACTATGTGAAGTGTAGCATATATGCCTTCTCTATTTTTTTGTATTTTCTGATGAACCTTATGAATTTAAGAAAGCAGCTATTTAAAATATCTTAGAATTGACAGCTAAAATAAGAACTTAAAACAAACAAAATAACCGAGTGTAGCTATCTGTCTATGCAATTTGTAGATCTATTCTAAACAATAAAATAGCTCATCTAATCTATTTGCAAGACTCTCGATCCTACCTCAGAAGTGAGGAGTGAATCATAGTTTCTCAGAAACTATCAATCCCCACAGCTTCCTTGGCAATATCGAGAGTAGAATTAACTGAAATAAAGCAATTAACTACTCTGTTTGATATGATTCTAACTAGAACTTTGAAAGTTAGAACTTGGATTCTATAGAATAGTGGCGAATCCAATCGTGTGTGTGATCTTGTTCCCTTAGTGTGATCTCCTCGTTCCGTTGTATTCACGTGGATCCAGAAAAGCGTGTAATGCTAGCATCAACAAAAGTAGATATTGGGACAAAGGTAGCTCAAGGCACATACTAAATACAATGCGAGTAGGAGAAGGATAGTGCAAGAGTACAGAGCTTGGCTTATGCAATTCCTAGCGGGATCTATTGCGAGTCATGCAACATAAAGCATCCAGAACCCGAAACTATCTTGTTTGAAGAACATAACCTGCAACTTTAATGTCTTCCTAAGTTATTCTACTCCAATGGATTGGATAAAACAATAGCAGTGCTTGCACAAGATGGATATGCGGCTTACTAATAGTAAAACAATGCTAACTAAGCATGCAATGAAAGAAACTAAGAACTCTAAGTAAAATGAAAACTAAATCTATTGCAAAGAGAAATCAGAGGCAAATTTGAGGGGCCATTTGCTTGAGCACAAGACAACTATTTATAGCATTTGCATTTACCCAAGGTAAAAACCAAATGGAACTCTTAAACTATAAACAATGGCAAAACACTATTCCAGGGAACCAGAATCATAACTGCAAGCTTATGGTGGTGAAAGAAAGCTAGTAAAACGTTGAAATTATGTGAGTCGTGTTAAAAGAGATTTCTGGAAAATGCGTAAAGGACTGCCACCCAGGCAGGGTGGTGGTTTCGTTACTGAAGAGAAAAAGGCCAAAAAAAGAGAGGAAAAGAGAAAAACAAAGCATGCGGGGGCTAAGCGGGGCTTTGTGGATATTAACGCACACTTGGAGATATTTTTCGGATCCCGAACACCTTGCGAGGAGACCTATATCATCATTGGGGCATGTTTTACATTGTTCTGATAGTACAGTACCTTACAATTTTGGGTACGTACATATTGCCCCCTCGGAGAAGCGTTTTAGCCATGAAGAGGCGTAAAACGGTGGGTCCGAGTATGGCGGTCCCAAAATGGGAAATTGAAAGTTATACCTGATACATCCGTGTGTTGAAATGACGCCGTCTAAAATTCCCGCTACCTGCAAAACAAAAAGAGAACTCAAGTGCAGATAGACACAATAGTTTGAAAAATAAACGCTAAAATAATAGGGATTGAGAACGTACCATTTGTGCGGGGATAGGAACTTACCTCCGTCGGCGCTCCAAAACTGTGAAAAAGTCATTTAAAATGAATCAGGGTGATATATATATGAAAGTGGGCCCATTTTCCTATTCATTTGTGTGAGTCGATTTGATTGATTTTGAGCTCTGGGACCCACGGTGACGGTTTCTTGTGTGAGTAGATTCAAAACTTCCGTGACAAGATAGTGATCATGCCTCCACGTGTGGAACATCAACCTGTGAGATCACAGGTTAGTTTTCTTCAATTTATCCTTTTTACCCCCTTAATTTTGAAATGCTAAATACTTTGTCATGGGGGGGGTAATTTTCGAAAATGTTAGTGTTAAAAGGTCCACCTAGGGGGGGCGCCTACTGGGTAGGCTTTGTTTTTAGGTAAAATGGTCATTTTTTGTAGTTTTAAGGCTTTTAACTTTAAAAACACGCGTGGGTTTTCGGACCACGACCGCCGCCCTGTTCAAGGTGGTGGTTACACAACCGCCGCCCTTAAGGCAGTGGTTACAAAACTGCCTCTCTGCTAAGGGCGGCAGTTTTGCACAGAATGCAAAAGGATCATCTTTTTTAAATTGTTTTTGCTTTTCTAGCATTTCTACGTGTCTTTGTGAATTTTCCAGTGTTACTCAGATGCTAACTTGCTCTGTTTTGTGTGTTTTTGGGTGTATGCAGGCAAGAGAGGAGTATATCCGGTGGAGTAGAGAGAGGGAGTGTGATTGGCTCCTAGGGGTACTAGATGCCCTCTCACAGGATGAGGAGGACACTCTTCAATGGGCTAGGATACTACGCATTTCATGCATGCCCCATGTTACACCATCTAGTCACATCCTTTGTGACTTGTTCTCATACTGGGATGCAGATCGGAACACCTTCCGATTGCCAAGGGTCCACCTTGAGTGGACTATTACATTGGAGGATGTCTATCACATTCTGGGGGTCCCGATCATTGGGAGATGACTCACCCTAGAGACAGCAGGTTCATGGGCACAGATTGCACAGTGGGCTACATATATGGGAGATGCAGTCATCTCCATGGGGTCGAAGAAGGGGGTTAGAGTTCAATCCATTCCTACTTTGCCCATCCCCTTACTTCGCTAGGCTATCATGGGGATCCTTGCCTCAAGACTGATCGGGGACAAGGGAGGAGATACTTTGTTATACTATTGGTCCCCTATTATTACATAGATAGAGGGGCACGATCGGATATATGCCTAGGGAGCAGACATTCTTAGGACCACCTACCACGAATTATACAGGGTGATCCATTTACAGGGGCAGTCCTTGAGCCACCCGACCCTAGTCATGAGTTGGGTCTATGAGCACTTCATCCCCTATGGCAGAGGTGTAGAGGTGGCAGACCCCGGAGCTGTGAGGGTAGCTAGATGGACAGACATGTCGGTGCTCTGAGCACCTCATCAGCCAGTTTCTTCCCTGACCAATGCCGACATGGAGGCCACATCATATCAAACTATAGTAGGCATATGGGGTGAGGAGGCTCTTACTTTGATCTCCTACTCCACCATAGGGCAGCTTATTGATAGAGTGGGGCGAGTGGAAATGCACCCCTTTGGTTGATTTCCTCAGCAGTTTGGCCTACCATACATGGGTATGCTTCCCCCAGTAGTGCCAGTATACAGATCAGTCTGAGAGGCTAGAGGGGGGCCTAGAGGCCGGGGTTGGACATTGGTTACTCCTGGCATTCCTATTGTGGCCAGGAGGATAGTACGTGCCAGAGGGAGAGCCGGTGCGCCTCAGGCACCTTTGCTTCAGATCGCCGCGGGTCCTACCCATAGCAGCGATGACCCCATTGAGGTAGACTCCGAGTCTGAGGAGTTTATAGAGGTGTTGTCCACTCAAAATTCCCCACTCTGGTGCAAGTAAAAATTTCAAAATTTTGATTTCAACTGTTTCTCTCTGAAGTACCGAAGTCGTGAAATTGAGAAAATCTGTGTTTTGGGTCATTTGTTCCATTTTCGGGCCTGTCGGACATTTTTGTCCCGCGTGTCCCAAGTTCCAAAGTGCGCTCTATTCCCCGATCGGCCGAAATCCCCGAAGTTGTTCCATTTTCGCACCCGTTGGAAGTTTTCGTCCCAACCGTCCCAAAGTCAAAAGTGCAAGTTGTTCCATTTTCAGCTGAAACACCCGAACCGCGTACTTCACTCTTGCATGTCCCAAATAGCCCAAGTCAAAAAGTGCAAGTCGTTCCATTTTCACCCGAACCGGCCGAGTCGCGTACTCCTAAACTTTTTATCCCAAATGTCCCAAGTTCAAACGGGCCTTTTGTTCCACTTTCGGCCGAAACACCCGAACCGCGTACTTCGTGCATTTTCGTCCCGAATGTCCCAAACTTCTCCAGACCTATTGAAACATTTTCGGCCGATTCACCCGAATCGCGTCCTTCAAGCATTTTCGTCCCGAATGTCCCAAACTTCTCCAGACCTATTGAAACACTTTCGGCCGAAACGCCCGAACCGCGTACTTCACGCATTTTCGTCCCGAGTGTCCCAAAATGCATTTGTGCGTCTTCTCCCTGTTTCGCCCGAACCGGCCGAGCCGCGTGTTTCGAGCATTCGCGTCTCACATGTCCCTAGCGAACCAAAAGCCATTCATAATTAGTTTTTCCTGCTCTACCTGAATATGCTGTTTTTTCAAACCAGGAACAAGAACAAATTTCGCTGCTCGAGTCTGCCATTGAAAAAGCCAATAACGATTATCATACTAACGTCGAGTTTGATAAAGAGATAGAGGAACATCTTGGATTTTGGACGCAGTCTTCAGCCAACATGTCAGACCTCGTGGCAGGGACATAGCTGAGGCGTTAGAGAGATTTTGACAGCGATTTCTGAAGTCAGTAGGTCCCTCTCAGTGACTGGCCACCTGTCTTCTTCTCCTTGTTCTTTTTGTCCTCTTCCCTTTCTTTTCCGTTTTCTTTGTAATAGGTTGAGGTATTACGGTTGGCAGTCCTTAACGGTTCTTGATTAAAGAAACGGTTACGAAGGGTAACTGATTTGTAATCTATATAACGACATTTCTACGCCATTTGAAAGGAGGAAGAACTTGGCATATTTTCTAGAAGTGTAAGTAGATCAGAGAGAAATCAATACAAAAGGGCTTTCCATTCATTGTCTATCTAATCTTTGTTATCTCTGTGTTTTCATTTAATTTTGTGAAGATCATTTGTTTCTAGTTCGTTAGTCTCACTGATTGCATATTTTCAAATATTGCAAGTATAGTGATCTTGTACAACCAAGAAGGAACTTTGTGTCCTTGATTAAGGAATCTGAAGAAGGTTATTTACAAAACTTTGTGTCTGGTAATCTCATCTTGTTCATCCAATGCAAACGATCTTGTTTTAAATTCACTGCAACTTCGCATACATAAAGGATTATTCTGCTATCTATAATTCTGCATGTTGCTCTTCTGCTCACCCTCGTACTCCCTTTCCTCAATCCTTTTGTAACTGATGATCCTTGTGGAAAACACTTTCGTAATATCCAAGTTCAACCATAAAATCATGTTTTGTATATTTGTAAATAAGTTTGTTTCTGAATAAGGGAACCTCTCCCATTAAAGAGGAGGGACTTCTTGTCCCTTGACTGTTGCTCTTCTTAAAAGCCCTATTTGACGACCAACAGTTTTTGGCGACTCTGCTGGGGAGAATCATATTCCAGTTCTGTAATTTTTCGATCATCTTTTGATCTTGCGACTTCGAGTTTTACTCGAGGGAGAAGGACCCTTGGTATTGAAGACTCTCAGTTTCAACTTTTGGAGCAGCAGGGTTTTCCTCTTCCTTCCTCAAGAAATAGAAGAACTCGTTCGACGAGTACTCCACCTGTTCAAGAAAGAAGCCCTATGGGTGGTATTCCTTTAGAGCCAGCTAGCCCTAATCTTCAAGCTTTGATTCTTGCTGGTGTTGCAGTTCCTCTCCGAGCCATTCTTCAAAGAATGGCGGCGCCATTACCATGGGGTCATCGTGTCGGGCCCCTGGCCCTTACTCAGCCTTTGCATGAGTTACCTAGAGGTAACCGGAAGAACTTCCCCAAGTTCAAAGGCGACGGAAAAGTGCATCCTGATGAACACATCGCAGCTTTCATTTTTGCCTGTGGAGTTCTGGGAGTCGAACATGAAGACGTCTCCGTGAGGCTGTTTGTTGAGACGTTACAAGACAATGCTGCTGATTGGTTTTACCACCTTCCGGCTAACGCTATCACCGACTGGAACACGATGAGAACTTAGTTCGAAAACCGTTTCAAGCCGGCAGAAGATGTGCATGCTTTGCTTGACCAAATTTCTCAGATAAAGAAATATTCACAAGAACCCATGAGAGAGTTTGTGGCCCGATTCAATAGACTGATCAACAAGATTCTTGTAAATACTCAACCTGTTGATCAAATTCAAAAGTGTTTCTTCCTAAATGCTCAAACACCCAAAGTTAGTTATGCACTAAGAAGGGATAATCTCGCAACATTGGTCGAGGATCAAACTCTTGCTGTTAGTATCGAGGATGAATTGATCATGTCAGGGAAGTTGAGAAGAGACCCTCCCAAATCTAAGTCTGCTGCCTCTTCCTTTTCCACCCCTGGACTTAATACTGATCCATTAGTTCAGAAACTTGCAAATGATCTTATTGCTATAAATAAACAATTGGCTCAGCATGCCCCTTATGCAGATGTTCCAAGAAGGAATTTTCAGCCCAGAAATCGTTTACCTCCTTCTCAAAAAAGACTAGCACTTGAAGGACCTCCCGTTAAAGTTCCTGTGAATGCAACTTGTGAGGTTGAAGAACCAGATGATGATGAAGACAATGAAGCTTGCGAGGAGTATGTGGAAGAATTTGATGATGAGGTAGAAGAACTTGAGGGATCTCGGGTTAATTTCTTTACCACTGAGGGCATCGATGATGGCGATGATTATGATGAAGTGGTAGCAGACATGAATAATGAATCATTTGCTGTCATGACTTGAGAACAGACAAAGCATAGGGAGAAGGTGACACAGCCCATAAAGAAATCTAAGGAGCAGTCGGCAACTATCCCTGTTATTGCAAAAAGGGGATTTCCTATCCCTACTTCATCTGCACCAAAGGTGATTCCTATCAATCCTGCTACCAAAGTTGCTTCTTATTTTTCTCCTAAAGTTGATAAGCATAGAATTTCAAATGATGATGGCCCGTCCACTTCTGGGTCTTTTGATATTGTTGATCACCTGAAAAAGACCAAGGTCCAAATCTCAAAAGCTAAGTACTATCAAACCCATCCCAAAGCTTTTGCCAAGATGATTCAATTTGTTAATTCCCATTCCAAGACCACTTCTAAAGGCCTTTTACCTACTCCTTCTTCTGCACCACAGCCCAGTCTGGTAGCTGCTGTCACCTCGCCTGGTGACAAAATTAAACCTTTCTATGTAACACTTCTTATAGCTAGCCATAGGCTCAGTAACTGTGTCATAGACTCAGGAGCTTCAGATAACGTAATGCCTGCTAAAGTGGCTCACGCTTTAGGCCTGACCCTCACACGCACTTATGGATCCTGTTACTCCATGGAAAGTAAAGAAGTGCCCCTGGTCAGGAGAATTAAAGATGCACAAGTGGCTTTTGCTGCCTTGCCTGAAAAGAAAGTGTTGGCTACCATCTTAGTAGTAGATATCCCTCCTTCATACAGGATGTTGCTAAGTAGGAACTTCTGCAAAGATGTGGGTGGGGAAATCCAAATGGACTGGTCACATGCACTCGTGCCTGTCAATGGACAAATGAAGAAGTTGCTGCCTGAGAAGCAGTCTGAGTACATTGTGCAGAAAACGGATGATCCTAGAGCACAAATACTCTATGAGGATATGGGTCATGGAAATTACATGATTATGTCCCCTGATGAAATCCAACTTCCCAGAGTGTCACCTAAAGATCCTAATGGTATTTGGATTTTAGAATTTGATGGAAGTTGTTCCTCAGCTGGTTCTGGAGCTGGTGTTCAACTGGTGTCACCGGAAGGTGTCCTTCACCCCTTTTCATTCAAGTTACAGTTCGAGAATACTAATAACACAGCAGAGTACGAAGCTCTCATTCTCGGATTACAGGTGGCCAAAGAACAAGGTGTAAAGAACCTCCTGGCTCGTGGTGATGCAGAACTGATTGTAAAGCAAGTCAGAAACATCTTTCAGGTAAAAAATGGGAGGCTGAAGCATTACCGAAATCAGGTTTGGGATTCCATTGAATTCCTTGATGCTTTCTCTATTGAAGCAATACCTAGGGAAAAGAACAGCATGGCTGATTCACTAGTTGTCTCAGGGTCACTGCTGATTCCTCATCCTGATTTCTCTCAGGACAAATTCACCATTGAAATGGTCCATCGGCCTAGTGTACCTGACAACACCAATAACTGGCAGGTTTTCAATAATGATCAGCATTTTCTTTCCTTCCTGGAACTCAAAGGTAATTTTGAACAACTGTATTTTGAGGGAAGTGACAACCTGCCTCGTGAAAGTGTGTCCTTTGGCCAAGCTGTCACCCAAGGAGAAGAAACAGATCAGGAAGGGTGCATTAAACTCAAAGGAAACAAGATTCCTAAAGGCTTGGTGAGTTTGGAGGAATTATTTGATAAACATGACAGGTATGTGAAATCTAGAGCTTCCTCTGGGCCTCAACAATCAGCTGAACATGACAAAATCAATATTGGAAGTTCTACTAACCCCAAGCTCGTGAATATCGGAAAATGTTGCACAGAAGATGAGAGGAGAAAAGCAATTGATCTTCTAAGGAGGTATAAGGATGCTCTTGCTTACTCTTATGAGGATCTAAAAGCCTTCAAGCCAAAAGATATGTAGCACTCTATTCCTCTTAAGCCTGGAATTAAGCCTTTCAAGCAGAAACAGAGGCAGTACAACCCCAAAATAGCTGACACCATATTTCAGGAGATTCAGAAATTGTTGAAGGCTAAAATCATCTTTCCCATTCACCATTCAACATGGATTGCAAATATTGTGCCTGTTAGGAAGAAGAATGGTGAGATCCACATCTGTGTTGATTTCAGGAACCTGAATCAGGCTTCTCTAAAATATAATTATCCTTTACCTATGATGGATCAAGTATTGCAAGTAGTAACAGGATCGGAAATGTTATCTATGCTTGATGGATTTTCTAGATATAATCAGGTAGAGGTTGATACTACAGATCAACACAAGACAACCTTCACTACTCCTTGGGGCACCTTTGCTTACAAGAGGATGCCTTTTGGGCTCATTAACGCTAGTGCCACTTTTCAGAGAGCCATGGATCTGGATTTTGGAAGCTTGAAAGGGAAGTGTATTGTCATATATCTTGATGACCTGACAGTGTTTTCCAAGACAAGAGCGGATCATTTTGATCACCTGGAGACAGTTCTGCTAAGATGCAAAGAGCATGGAATTTCTTTGAATCCTAAAAAATCTGTTTTCTGTGTCACAGAGGGAAAACTATTAGGGCACATTTTCTCCAAGGATGGTATTAAGATTGACCCTGAACGAGTACAAGCTATCCAGCAAATTCCTCTCCCAACCAGTAAAAAGGGTGTGCACTCCTTCGGTAAGATCAATTTTTTGAGAAGATTCATCCCTGATTTTGCAGAATTAACTTTGAATATTTCTCAGATGATGAAAGGGAAGCAAACATTTGGTTGGTCTTCTGAAGGAAAGGAATCCTTTGAGGGTATCAAGAGAGCTATCGCTAAAACTCCTGTTTTAGCCTGTCCTAATTTCAGCAAAGATTTCATCATCTATTGCTATGCTACAGACAATACCTTGGCTGCTATGTTAACTCAAGAAGACTCTAATGAGCATGAGCTACCAATCGCATTCATGAGCTATATTCTGAAAGATCATGAGTTGAAATATACTATAATGGAGAAACATGCTTTTGCGGTGGTTAAAGCTGTCAAGCAATTTCGCTTTTACATCCTTAACTCTCATTCCATGGTGCTGGTTCCAGATACAACTGTTAAATCAATCCTCACATAGCAAGAATTTGGATCCAAGAGAGGGAACTGGGTTGCTAAGGTCCAAGAGTATGACATTGACATCAAACCGACCAAGCTGGTTCGTGGAAAAGGTCTTTGTGAGCTCATTGCTGAAGGAGCCGAACATGAGTTGCTGGAGGAGAAAGTTGACCTTCCTACTGTTCTGTTCCTTAGTTCAGTTGACGAATGGTATGCTGACATCGCTCATTTTCTCACCTATGGGGAATGCCCCTCTCATTTAACTGCCAAGGAAAAGAGGACTATTAAATTGAGGTCAGCGCAATATGTATTATGGGAAAATGCTTTGTTCAAGCGTGGCTTAGATGGGAGATTTTTGAAGTGTGTGGACAAGGAACAGCAGAGAAAATTGCTCTCAGCTTTTCATGATCAGGCATGTGGAGGGAACTATTCATCAACGGTCACTGCTCACAAGATACTCCGTGGAGGATACTACTGGCCTTCCTTGTTCAGAGATGCATCCAAGTGGGTGGATAAATGTGAGGCTTGTCAGACTTTTGTGGGAAGACCTAAACTGGCGTCATTGCCTCTCAAGCCAGTTGTGATTGAGGAACCATTTCAACAGTGGGGTTTGGACTTCATTGGTGCACTTAACCCTTCTTCTAGTGCTGGTCACACTCATGTGCTAACTACCACTGACTACTTCACCAAATGGGTGGAAGCTATTCCAGTCAAGAGCACCACTTCTGAAGTGGTATGCAGCTTCATCAAAGAGAACATCTTGGTAAGGTATGGTGTACCTAACAAGATTGTAACAGATAATGCTTCAAACTTCTCCTCAACTGAGATAATGGATTTCTGCTATGGGTATGGCATCTCACTGGCTCATTCTTTAGATTATTACCCCCAGGGAAATGGGCAAGCAGAATCCACCAACAAAAATATGGTGACAATTATAAGGAAGTTGGTCAATGAGTCTCAACGAAACTGGCACAAGAAGCTCTATGATGCTCTTTGGGCAGACAGGATCACACCTAAAAGATCCATTGGAATGTCCCCTTTTCAAGTGGTGTATGGAGTTGAGGCTCAATTGCCAGTGACAGTGGAATTGCCAGCCTTACACCTAATGAAGGCCATTGAGGATACTAGTTTTAGCGATGCTCTGGATAAGAGAATTATGTACCTGCACAAACTGAATGAAGACAGATTGATGGTTGCTGATAGGATATCTGTTCACCAGCAAAAGGTAAAGGCCCTGTTTGACAAGAAAGCTAGGTTCAGAGATTTCCAAGTTGGAGACACTGTGTTGCTATGGGATAAAAGACATGAACCTCGTGGCAGCCATGGAAAGTTTGATTCCCTTTGGCTCGGGCCTTTCAAGATCAGGCACTTTGCTGGTAAGAATTCTTTCTATCTTGATTACATGGATGGTTCTCCCCTCCCACTTCCTTATAGTGGGTAGTACCTCAAGTTGTTCAAGTCCTAGGTGACTAGGAAGTCCTTTGTATATTCTGTACAGTGCTTTTGCTTCTCTGCTTTTGGTGTGTTTTCCTTTTGTTGTTTTGGTGTGTTGCCCTCTGTATTGGTGTCTTTTTTGACTCCGTTGCCCAATGGATAAGGTACTGGTCTGCTCCCCCGATTTTGTCTAAGTTCTTGCCTTGTCTTATTCCTTGAATTTATGCCAAGTCATCCCCAGAAGGAGCCAGCTGTTGTCCACTCAAAATTCCCCACTCTAGTGCAAGTAAAAATTTCAAAATTTTGAGTTCAACTTTTTCTCTCTGAAGTACCGAAGTCGTGAAATTGAGAAAATCTGTGTTTTGGGTCATTTGTTCCATTTTCGGGCCTGTCGGACATTTTTTTCCCGCGTGTCCCAAGTTCCAAAGTGCGCTCTGTTCCCCGATCAGCCGAAATCCCCGAAATTGTTCCATTTTCATGCCCGTCGGAAGTTTTCATCTCAACCGTCCCAAAGTCAAAAGTGCAAGTTGTTCCATTTTCGGCCAAAACACCCGAACCATGTACTTCACTCTCACATGTCCCAAATAGCCCAAGTCAAAAAGTGCAAGTCGTTCCATTTTCACCCGAACCGGCCGAGTCGCGTACTCCGGAACTTTTTGTCCCAAATGTCCCAAGTTCAAACGGGCCTTTTGTTCCACTTTCGGCCGCAACGCCCGAACCGCGTACTTCGCGTATTTTCATCCCGAATGTCCCAAACTTCTCTAGACGTATTGAAACATTTTCGGCTGATTCGCCCGAATCGCGTCCTTCGTGCATTTTCATCCCGAATGTCCCAAACTTCTCCAGACCTATTGAAACACTTTCGGCCGAAACGCCCGAACCGTGTACTTCACGCATTTTCGTCTTGAGTGTCCCAAAATGCATTTGTGCGTCTTCTCCCTATTTCACCTGAATCGGCCGAGCCGCGTGTTTCGCACATTCGCGTCTCACATGTCCCTAGCGAACCAAAAGCCATTCATACTTAGTTTTTCCCGCTCTACCCGAATATGTTGTTTTTTCAAACCAGGAACAAGAACAAATTTCGCCGCTCGAGTCTGCCATTGAAGAAGCCAATAACGATTATCATACTAACGTCGAGTTTGATAAAGAGATAGAGGAACGTCTTGGATTTTGGACGCAGTCTTCAGCCAACACGTCAGACCTCGTGGCAGGGACATAGCTGAGGCGTTAGAGAGATTCTGACAGCGGTTTCTGAAGTCATTAGGTCCCTCTCAGTGACTGGCCACCTATCTTCTTCTCCTTGTTCTTTTCTCCTCTTCCCTTTCTTTTCCGTTTTCTTTGTAATACGTTGAGGTATTGCGGTTGGCAGTCCTTAACGATTCTTGATTAAAGAAACGGTTACGAAGGGTAACTGATTTGTAATCTATATAACGGCATTTCTACGCCATTCGAAAGGAGGAAGAACTTGGCATATTTTCTGGAAGTGTAAATAGATCAGAGAGAAATCAATACAAAAGGGCTTTCCATTCATTGTCTATCTAATCTTTGTTATCTCTGTGTTTTCATTTAATTTCGTGAAGATCATTTGTTTCTAGTTCGTTAGTCTCACTGATTGCATATTTTCAAATATTGCGAGTATAGTGATCTTGTATAACCAAGAAGGAACTTTGTGTCCTTGATTAAGGAATCTGAAGAAGGTTATTTACAGAACTTTGTGTCTGGTAATCTCATCTTGTTCATCCAATGCAAACGATCTTGTTTTAAATTCACTGCAACTTCGCATACATAAAGGATTATTCTGCTATCTATAATTCTGCATGTTGCTCTTTTGCTCACCCTCGTACTCCCTTTCCTCAGTCCTTTTGTAACTGATTATCCTTGTGGAAAACACTTTCGTAATATCCAAGTTCAACCATAAAATCATGTTTTGTATATTTGTAAATAAGTTCGTTTTTGAATAAGGGAACCTCTCCCATTAAAGAGGAGGAACTTCTTGTCCCCTGACTGTTGCTCTTCTTAAAAGCCCTATTTGACGACCAACAAGAGGGAGAGACAGAGGAGGAGACCGAGGACAGTGATCCTGAGTGGCACGACACCCAAGATATCATACAGGCGAAGAGGGCCGAGTAGAGTGCAGAGAGGGTGACTCTGGTTTCAGAGGAGCCACTCTCCCAGGGCCATGGGGAGGATAAGTCTGTTGTGGGGTGCTACGTTGCTCCACCCACAGGAGGAGTACCCCAGTTAGTGGCGGCATCTGTGACAGGTGCTGACCCTAGTGACCCATCCTGGAGGCCTGGTGATCCGAGAAAGTTACCCTCTCTCCCTTCTAATGTTTGTTTTTAGTTAGGATCTCCTTAATTGCTATCTTGTATTTTTAATTTCTTGTTTGGTTTCTAATTTGTTTTCTCCTTTGTTTGCAAAGACCGCTGATGAGTGGCGAGATTTGATTCATAGGGTATGCATTAATATCCTGATGATCCCCATGGAGAGGACCCACACAGAGTTATCTGTGGACGCGGGGGAGCCTTCAGCAGCCGGTAGACATACTGATGTCTTCGCCCCAGTCTAGCATGTGGCCAGGATGGTATCGACTCTCCGCACAGAGTTAGCGGGGTATAGGACGACTGAGCACCTGATGAGGAGCCATTCTCGTGGTGAGACTGCAGTTGCCCCTCGGGATCCTGAGCCCTCTGTGCACTCAGAGCACCGGCATAGCCAGAGTCCTAGGCGTGGGCGTGCGCCTTCAGAGGGGTCTCATAGGGATTGAGAAGCCACTTGGCTCTCGTAGTTTTTTTGTATGATACATTCTTTTGTATATCTCGGGCTCTTTGAGCATTTTGACCATGCCTAGTGCATGATGGCATTGTACATAAACATTGATCATTTATATATATGTATATTTGTTCTGGATCAAACTCTTGGCATTCATGGCTCACTTTCTATTTCCAGTTTCCTCATGTATACTATGATGTATGTTTATATGTTTTTTTTAGAATGTATGCAATGGTGAACAAATGATGCAAGTGTTTTACTTTCCTTTTGTGTTTCGTGATGTTGATATATGATGATGTAGATATAATGTGATTTTGAATCTTAGTTTCTGTAAGCAATTTTGGATACTTCATATTTGTTTTGGCAAAGTGATGAAAATAAACCAGTACGATGAACAGATAAACCTGCCCCTACCCCCAACTCCACGCAACTAGTAAGATGCGAGGGCTTATCACCAAGAGTTGGGAAGGGCGCAAGTTATGAGATGTAGTGAAATGATAGTGATGGAAGACAGACAAAGCTTTGGTGGAACCAAATTGGGAAGCTACAAGCTTACTCTACCCGAGTGACTTCATAGTTTTGGATGCAACTTGCTTTGCGGTTTATCCAGACTTAGATCCTTAGATGGCCACATGGTAGACAAAATTTGGGTTTTTAGGATTTTAACTCTCTTGGGGTCTTGAACATCTGATTCATTTGTTTTTGACTCAAAGCTTCAAGGTTTGAATTGTTTGTGTATGACCTTTTACATTTATTTGTCAAGAGGACCCCCTACACTTTGCCCCATGCTACTAGTAAGAAGAGTGGGTTTATCACCATGGGAAAATCATAGGCGAGTAAGGGCATTTCCATCCTTTCCCAACCCTACGTCACTAGTAAGAGATGCAAGCTCATCACCGAAGGTTGGTGGGAAAGGAAATGTGTAAAATTAAAATTTTCTGTTTGATCAATGTTTGACTTGTTTATTTGAGTAAAATGTCAGTATGTGTTTATCTCCAAAGAGATATACATATGGGATAGATGTGACACCATGAAGCTTCTAGAATAGACCATAGGCAAGACACCTACCCTAAGAAGAAACCAAAAGTGAGAATAAACTTGCAGATCTTGGTATGGTTACCGTTAAGACTTCATCATGTCTAGCTTTATTTGATAAAATGATTCTGAGATAATTTGATGATATAATGAAAAATGGAGAGGTATGATTAGAAATTTTATGCCAACAACATCATGAGTTTGTAATGAATTGCTTTGAGAACAGATTCCTTGATCACAATTTGTGTATGAAACAAGCGGACAATATGATCCTAATCTATATGAAGATGCAATGTAGATATATATAAGTAGTGCTAGCTGTTTATGCGTAGAACCGCTTGAGGTGCAGGGAATTGACTGTTTCACAAAATTCCTCACCTTCCAGCATACATAAGAGGTATGCACCATTTCCATAGTCCTTCATGACTTGGTATGGGCCCAATCATTTAGGCCAGAATTTCCTTCCTTCGCCGGTCTTCTTGTCGATCTGGCTATCTAGCCTTAGAACTAGATCACCTTCATATATGTCACGTTCATAGACTTTCTTGTTATATTGCCAGCACATCCGGTCAACATAGACTCTATGTTGTTGTTCAACATCTAACCTAGCTTCATCTAGGCTTTCTAGTTGGGAAAGATGTGCTTCTCTGTAAGCGTCTTCATCTAGAATCCCTTGTAATGAAATGCAGAGACTAGGTATTTCAACCTCAAGCGGGAGAACTGCCTCTGCCTCGAATACTAGTGAGAAAGGAGTTGCTCCCGTTGGTGTTCTTATTGAGGTTCGGTGGGCCCATAAGGCCGGATATAAATTTAAGTGCCAATCTTGTTTGTTTTCTTTCACCATTTTAAGGAGAATGGCCTTTAGTGTTTTATTTGTCACTTTAGCCTGTCTGTTGGCTTGAGGGTAATACAAGGAAGCCGTATGATGGCTTATCTTAAATTTATTGCATAGTTCACGAACCTATTCATTCTTAAAATAAGTTCCATTATCAGAGATAATGATTTGTGGGATACCGTACCTGTAAATGATTTAGTTCAAAATGAACTTGGCGATTACAGAACCAGGTACAATAGTAGGAGGCATAGCCTCTACCCATTTGGTAAAATATTTGGCCGTCTGTGGACGAGGGAGAGAATTTCCCTATTAAATCTAGGCCCCATGTAGAAAAGGGCCATGGAGTAACGATTGGTTACAGAGCTTGTGCCGGTATGTGGATCTCATGGGAGAATTCTTGGCACTTATGACACTTGCGTATGAACTCTACTACGTCGTGTTCTAGAGTAGGCCAGAAATAGCCAATTCAATGTATTTTATGAGCGGTGGCATGGCCACCGAAGTGGCCTCCACACATTCCACTGTGAGATTCATGGAGAATCTTCTTGGATTCTTCTGCGTCGACACATCTTAGAAGCATTCCATCGAATGCTTTCCGATAGAGCACTTGCTCTATAATGATGTATTTAGTTACGATAATACGTAACCACCTTTTGTGTTGCGGTGTAGCCCCTTCTGGATATGTATGGTCCATGATATAATTAATGATATCAGTGTACCAGGGACACTCAGAGATAGAGGGTCGGGTTTCGATGTAGTATACGCACTCATCTAGAAAATCTAGATCTACTAGATCACCTCCATCTAATGGGTTATCAGCTAACCAATCCACGATGATTTGTCCCTTAACTGATTTCTGATTTACAAATGTTAATTCGAATTCTCCCATTAAGGTTATAAAACATCCAGCCTTCTTAGATAAGGACCCTTGCGTGAGAAAAATTTGCAAATGGTCCGTTTTTACCATGACCCTTGTTTCTTGATTCAGGATATAGTGTCTTAAGCATTTGGTTGCAAAGACTATGGTGAGGCATTCTCGTTCTGCTTGTGTATAACGTGTTTCATAGTCGAGCAACGTTCGACTAATGAAATAAATCACACGTTCTCTCTTGCCATCGTCTTCTTGAGCCAGCATACAGGCTAGCGAGACACTGGTAGCTCGTGAATATAAAATTAACGGGCAATCTAGTTTAGGTGGCATTAGCGTAGGTGGTGACAGCAAGAAACGCTTAACTGCATTGAAAGTTTCATTGCAATCTTCAGTCCAATCAATGCTATAGTCTTTCTTGAGTAAATTGTTGATTGGATGAATGGAAAAACTTAAGTCTGGGATGAATCTTCAGATTGCACCCAACTTTCTGAGAAATGACCTGATTCCAGATTCATCCGAAGGTGGAACCATTTTGAGGACAGCCCAAATTTTGGTTGGGTCAACATCTATCCCTCGTGACGATATGATGTAACCTAGGAGCCTCCCTCCTGTTACACCAAAGACACATTTTTCTGGATTTAGCGTGACTCCGTATTCTATCAGACGTGAGAGAATGACTCAGAGTACTTTCGGATGGTCACAATACTTTTTGGCTTTAGCCAACAAGTCATCTACGTAGGATTCCATGATTTTATGAATTAGATCGTGGAATATATATGTCATAGCTCACTGGTACGTAGCACTAGCGTTCTTAAGACCAAATGGCATAACAACATAGCAATAAGTTCCCCAAGGAGTTATAAACGTGGTTTTAGCTTGATCTTGTTCAGATATTTTAATTTGATTGTATCCTGAGAATCCATCCATGAGAGACAAAAGTTCAAACCCAGTTGTTGCATCAACAATGACATCTATGGATGGTAATGGGAAGTCGTCTTTAGGACACGCTTTGTTGATGTCTCGTAAATCTATGCAGATGCGTATCTTCCTATTCTTCTTGAGAATGGGAATGATATTAGATACCCATTGGGAGTAATCGACTGGCTTGATGAATCCTACTTGGAGGAGTTTTATTACCTCCTCTTTTACCATGAGAGCTACCTTGGGTTTCATGGGTCTCGATTTTTGTTTAACTGGTTTTGCATCCGATTTAATGACGAGGTTGTGCACCACAATGTGGGGTGCAACCCCTATCATTTCCTTATAATTAAATGCGAAAGCCTTCTGATGTTTTCTGAGAATTCGAGTGTGTATTTCTACTTCTTCTGGGGTTAACGAGGATCCTAGTTTCAATATTCTTGGTTCATCTTCCGTCCCGATGTTAATATCAATTTTTTCTTCGATCAAAGAGGCGTTACCTTCTTAAAACTCAGGTGGGGCTGGAGGTAAATCCAAATCGTCCCCATTTTCTACTGTGTATACGTTAGGTTCTGTTTGTGAGGGAAGTTCCATCATAGGATTTCCGAAGTAGGAAGACGAATGTGGGATTAAGGACAAATCTATCATATGATAGGAGAGATGTAGTGCCGTATAGGAGTTTAAGTAATTTAGAGTGGCCATATCACTATCAGCGTGGTCTAGGATAGTAGATTCATTTCCATTTAAAAGAGAATTTGTCATTGTTTTTATCAATGGTTCATCACGAAGGGATACCATGAAACGGGTATCCTCTAACTTACTATTTAGAGTAAAGCGTGATGCCGAGGTTGCTATAGAATCAGCGAGAAGATTTTTTTCTCATGGGATTGCTTCAATTGATATGAAGTCAAACTCCTTGCTTAAATCTAATACAACTTTTTTGTAAAGTTGTAAGTGCTCGACTTTGGTTTCATATATCTCAGAGACTTGATTTGCTACTATTTGCGAGTCTCCTAAGACTCTGATGTTATCAACACCAATTCTCTTCGCTAAGATGAGGCCAAGGAGGAGGGCTTCGTACTCAGCGTCATTGTTTGTGCACTCAAAATTTAGTTTAAAGGAAAAAGGTAAGACTTTTCCTTCAGGGGAAGTAAAGATTACACCTGCCCCCACTCCGTAACGGCATCTAGCTCCATTAAAATGGAGTGTCCAACATTTGGCTGGGAATATGGACGCTGGGATATCTGTTGTGTTTGCATATTCTACTTCCACCATACAGAGATCCTTTGCTGGAAGAGAGCCAATGCCTAGGGAATATCCGATGCCTACTTAATCGAATGGTAAGAACATTGGTAGATCTTGTTCTATTAATTCAATGATTTTTGCAGTAGTTCCTAATGATATTGTTTCTATAGTGTTAGCCTCATATTTGGGGGTTGGGGTTGCTTTGGCTAGGCTCATAGTTTCAATATCTGTCGTAGGTACCAACTTTTCGTTTGTTTTTGCGTCGGTAGGTTTATTAAGTTGGTTTGTTGGGAGTTCAAACTCCAAGTGCACACCTGGTCTTTTCTTTAAGTTAGCTAGGTGTACATCAAATGGTTTTGGATCACCTTTGGCCACGAATATCTTTCCTAAATGTAAAAACCTTACTTCTTGAAATAGTGTAGAAGGGATTGCCTTTATGCGGTGTATCCATGGTTGGTCGAGGATCATATTATAGTTAGTTTCCCGATCTATAATATAAAACTCAGTTAAGATGGTTTTGGGTCCTAAGGTGACCGGTAATATTATAGTTCCAACCGAGGTGGCTTTAAGGCTATCATAGCCCCTTACTGTATTTCGAGTTATGGAACAATTGGTTTCTCCATACCCTAGCTTTTGAAGGAAAGAGAAGGGGACTATGTTAACCACTACCCCATCGTCTATCATTGCACACTTTACATAGTTGTTATAAACCCATACTTGCAAATGTAGGGCTAGATCACCTTGGCATGCGATCTCAGCATCTGTTGGCATTTTTTTAATCTCGAATATGAATTCGACATCCCTATCTGCTTGCCCCGGAGGATGAACATCAAATTCTATATGATTTACCTGTGTTTTAGGAGGTGGAGTGATGTTAATTAAATGACCTAAACCTAACGCTTCTAAAAGAGCAGCCCTGTGAGCAGGAGAGTTCTTTAGTAAGTCTAAGAATGAAATGTGCGAGAAGGTTTTTATTAGGTCGTTAATCAAATCATAGGCACCCACAGGTTTTACTATGATTTGTTGGATGTCATTTGCCTCTGGCAGGTGGCTTGGAATTGGTTGAGAGAAATCCTCTCGCGTCCTTGTTATAGCTTCGATGGGTAGTTCAGCGTCTAACTCCACTAAACCGACTACCTTAGGTCATGATTGACTTACTAGTTGTGGCGCAACTAATGGATTTAGCGAGGTTGAGGCTTCATGATCATTGTTTCCTGTCATTACACCCTTGTTCATCCCAGTTAGATTTAGCCTGTTGTTATCGTGATTTGGGAGTGGATCATTAAAGATCTTCAAGGGTGTGTTTTGAGGGGAAACTGCCCCTGAAAAGGTATTTGACGTTGGTGATGTAGGATCTACCAAGAACATATCCATGAAAAGTTGTCTTTGTTCATCTAGCAAGCGTTGCATGAATTTATTGTAGTCACGGCACGTTCTAGTGTCATGGCCCCGAATTTTGTGGAAACCACAATATGAATTAGGATTGTAATTCCTAGTTTGTTGGTTTGATGTGTATTGTGGCCCAAAATTTTGATCAAACCGTTGTCTATTAAAATTTTGTGTTTGTTGTTTTTGGTTTGAATTCTGGTTTTGGTACCTAGTTGAATTTTGGCTTAGACCTGTATGGGATTTCACCATTGTTGTTGTTGTTGTTGTTGTTGTGGATGGTTAAAATCCACTGTATTGATTGTCGGGGTAAAGTTGTTATTTCGTTGGTTGTTTTTTTGTAATGGAGTATTGACAACATTTACCTTTTTAGGCTGGTCGATTACTCCATCTGTTGTTACACCCCGATTTTTGTTAAGGATTTTAGGTCCTTGATTGACGTTCGTGGTAGTAGGATAAGTTGTAGTGTTATGGTTGGGGGTGATTAACCTCCCATTTGCTCCATATGTTTTACGACCACTATCAATTGCTGCTTGATCTATTCGAAGAGCACTCTCCAGTACTTCATTGTAAGTTCTTAATGGGAACTTCTGGACTTCTTCCTTCACTTCTCTGCTAAGAGAATGAAGGAATAAATCGCATAGTTCCATTTGATCCATGTTTGGAGCACTTGCCGAAGAATAAAGAACTGTTTGGATGAAATGGGTGATAGATTCATTGTGTTCTTGTTTGATGTGTAAGAACTCTCTGATTCCTGTTCTTAATAATTTGTTCATGTCGAAGGCCTTGATGAACTCTGACACGAGTTGTTTGAACGAATGTATGGAAGCCTCAGGTATTCTATAATACCAATCGAGAGCGATGCCTTCCAAGTTTTTTGGGAATATTTTAGCAATAACCCCATCCCATGGGAGTAGTTCTCGAATGGCCGTAGCGTAAGCTTTGATATGTGCATTTGGATCTCCCTCACCTTTATATTTGGGAAAATTGGGGAGAGATCTTGGAAGCATGACGCTTCATATGGTGAAATCCAAGGGCTCTTTCAAATATTCTGAGTAAGTCCCTATCACATATTTTTCGACCATTGATGGTGCCTATTAAGGGAGCGGTGGTGGAATGGGTTGTTGATATGACGTTGCGTATGCATTGCTAGGGGCATAAGGGAACACTTGTGTTTGAGAAAACATGCTGGGAGAGGAGAACATATCCCCTTGTGGTGATTTGGAGTATATGTTTAAGTATGACAGGGTACTGTCCAGGAATGGATTGGTTTGTACTAGACAGGGAGAAACAGTGTTAGAGATGGTGTGTCTAGTTGGCGTTTGTTGTGAATACTGAGGAGTCATGCCTAACATTCCTACTCCTGTGAGGAGATCTACTTGGCTAGGATGGTGTGGAGGATTGGAACTTCCTGCTTGCATGAATTGTGAATTTTCACTTGCTTGGGAAAGTTCTAACCCTCTAACCTTTTCTATTAGAGTTGAAATGACTTCATTTGGTGAAGTCATGGTGTTTTGCTGTAGTGGCGTTTGTTGCATACCATGGTGTTGTATAGGCATGTGATATCCTGTTATGAACTGATCGATATCTTGCCAAGTTTCTCTGAGGGTATTGCCTATATGCAGTGGCATAGAGGTATTTTCTTGAAAAGAGACCTCGGGTTGTGTTTGTAAACCTCCTATAGGTGGATACATACTTCGAGAACATTGGTTGTTTCTGGCATAATTTATAGAATATTCATCGTCTAAACCTCGGTATGAGTCTGATTGTCTACTAATTTGTGGTCTAAGCAGCATCTGAGGAGATGAACCAGATTCTCTGGTGAATGTCATGTTATTCGAGCCTGAAGGCTCTGTTTGTTGCATTTAAGCGAGCTGATCTAACTCCTCAGTTTGAAATGATGAGTTATATCTGATTCTCAGAGTTTGTGTTGACAACTAGTTAGTTGAGTAGTTGTCACCCCATACTAAGAGTAAGGGTGATGATTGTCTATTTTGCTGGGCATAGTATGCCTCAAGACCCAAGAGGGGTCTGCCATATGCATCGAATCCCGACATATTCGAGGGGTATATGAATACCCGCAAAATAATGGGAAGGAGCGAAGGTGATGGTGAAAGCCAATGAGGCGGAAAAGATGAAAAGTAAACTAACTTGGAAGAACACATAATAATATGACTCCGAACTAGAAAGTAGGAAGTTCACGTCGGGTTCACCAATTTTATACGACGGAAAAGTGACATGCGAGCGTGGGAATCTACAAGTGACTGTTCCTCGCACCCGACCTCCCGAGGTCGTGACGAGACAGCCAGTGGGTATGGAATATGTATGGGATGTAGACAAACTAGTTAGGCAATCTAATGTCTTCAATATGCACTAGCGGAACTTGCAAATCTAAGGCAAAGAAGGCCTTTCTAACCTGAACTGGTGTGATAGATCGGTCAGCAAGGATGAATGCTCGAAGGCTCCAATCAATATCAAGGTCTTGCGTGATTTGATCTATAGGTTGTGGAATACGTGGAAAATGACCCGGGATAGTTTCGTGTACGTCTCCGGACAGGGTCATGAAATGAATGATGGATATAGTTACTTCTATGGGTGATTCTCTGGCCTAGTCCAAAATTCCCTAGCTCTGTTAGCTGCTGTGTCTAGCAAGGATAATTTTTCGATGATGATAGGTGGAAGTGGAGTAGACCGGAATACTAGTGTGCGTAGGCCAGTGTCTATGTCTGATTCTCCTATGGATTCGTTGGGCTGCGGGATTTGTGGGTCACAACCGTAGACTTTTAGTTGTTGTGGACCTGTTATGGTCATGCGTAAAATCAAGTCCTAATCACTAGTATCCAGTAATCATATGCTTTCTCAGCTTCTATATTTAGGATCAATAACTATGTGATTTTCTCATAATACCTTACAGGTATTCATGCAACCTGGATTCTTAGGCTGGTATCTATATCTAGAAGAGTGTCTCCTGTATCTGGTTGTGGGACCAAAGGATCACAACCAAAGGTTTGTTCTCTTTCAAGCCCTTCTACAGTCATATGAATGTTGCCTAGGGTAATCTGTAGTTTGGTTGATTTGACCAAAACGTGTGTGCTTGGTCGTCTTCTACGTTTAACCCGCTCAACTGGGAATTGATTTGTTGCAAGCTTACCATTGTTCGGAAGACTTGGATCCTAATATTTTGGTCTATATCAGTTATCACTGTGATGAGATTGGGCTGAGGCACGATTGGCTCGAATACGTATTCCCTGGGCTCTCTAGGTCCCATGATTGTAATACAAAATCAACAATGTAAAACGAACTATAGTAAAATGAAATTTAATTATGTGAAGTGTAGCATATATGACTTCTCTATTTTTTTGTATTTTTTGACGAACCTTATGAATTTAAGAAAGCAGCTATTTAAAATATCTTAGAATTGACAGCTAAAATAAGAACTTAATACAAACAAAATAACCGAGTGTAGCTATCTGTCTGTGCAATTTGTAGATCTATTCTAAACAATAAAATAGCTCATCTAATCTATTTGCAAGACTCTCGATCCTACCACAGAAGTGAGGAGTGAATCATAGTTTCTCAGAAACTATTAATCCCCACAACTTCCCTGGCAATATCGAGAGTAGAATTAACTGAAATAAAGTAATTAAATACTCTGTTTGATATGATTCTAACTAGAAATTTGAAAGCTAGAACCTGGATTCTGCAGAACAGTGGTGAATTTGATGATGTGTGTGATCTTGTCCCCTCAGTGTGATCTCCTCGTTCCTTTGTATTCACGTGGATCCAGAAAAGCGTGTAATGCTAACATTAACAGAAGTAGATATTGTGACAAAGGTAGCTCAAGGCAAAGACTGAATACAATGCAAGTAGGAGAAGGATAACGCAAGAGTACAGAGCTTGGCTTATGCAATTCCTAGTGGGATCTATTGCGAGTCATGCAACATAAAGCGTCTAGAACCTGAAACTATCTTGTTTGAAGAACATAACCTGCAACTTTAATGGCTTCCTAAGCTATTCTACTCCAATGGATTGGATAAAATAACAGCAGTGCTTGCACAAGATGGATATGTGGCGTACTAATAGTAAAACAATGCTAACTAAACATGCAATGAAAGAAACTAAGAACTCTAAGCAAAATGAAAACTAAATCTATTACAAAGAGAAATCAGAGGCAAATTTGAGGGGCCATTTTCTTGAGCACAAGCCAACTATTTATAGCATTTGCATTTACCCAAGGTAAAAACCAAATGGAACTCTTAAACTATAAACAATGGAAAAACACTATTCGAGGGAACCAGAATCATAAATGCAAGCTTATGGCGGTGAAAGAAAGCTAGTAAAACGTTGAAATTACATGAGTCACGTTAAAAGAGATTTTTGGAAAATGCGTAAAGGATCGCCGCCCTGCCTGGGTGGCAGTCACGAGACTGCCGCCCAGGCAGGGCGGCGTTTTCGTTACTGAAGACCAAAATTCAAAGGAAAAGAGGGGGGAAGAGTAAAACAGAGCACGCAGAGGCTAAGCGGGGCATGCGGGATGTTAACGCACACTTGGAGAGCTTTTCCGGATCCCGAACACCTTGCAAGGAGACCTGTATCATCATTGGGGCACGTGTAACATTGTTCCGGCGGTGCAGTACCCTACAATTTTGGGTACGTACAGTCACACTAAAACCTGTGATACTCAATATAAATTGAGTTTCAGCCGTATAGCTAACGTCAGGTCCTTAGGCCATGCTATTAGCCATACTTGGCATACATCTGATGCCTTGATCGTATTCTATGGACCTTTGGCGGTCTAATCCGAGCCTTCTAGTCATAGCTCCCTAAACCATCCTGCTTGAATCATCTGTTTCTGATTCTGTGTCAGATTTTTCTTTGGAGACCAGTACTTCTATCTGAGAAGTTCTTCCTGTATTTCCTGGAATCATATTCGTCGTAAGAGAATTTATGACGAATAAATAGCATTCATTGTCAGTCTCAGTTTTCAATGATTTTTAGTGAATGAGGCTTTAGCTAGATTCTAGTAATGGTTCATGAATAGGCAATCAGGGACTTCTGATATCCTCAGAGTTAGTTTTGCATCAAGATAGCTGGGACAGTATGCATTAAATGCATAATTGTACATGATGAAGTCTTTGCTGAAGTTGGGGATACACCAACACTTAGGAGTCTTAATTGTTTGTTTTGACGGAGAGTATTAGATGTCTTCGACTAATAATATTATCTTGTTCGCTCTATTGGAATCTTCATGGGATCCTTTCATCAGGATAGGTATCTGACGATTCTTTTGACTTTCTTCAGGGACCTAGTGCCTAAGAAAATGTCAGCAATTCCGATGCAATCTCTGAACACCAGTCTATGCGTGTAGGCAAACTGAGGCTTTGAACCTTCAGTGTTGACTCTCTCAACATCTATCTTTGTTCATGTCTCTGCTGACGAGACATCCTAGCGAACTTTCCATTTGTGATGATTTCAAAAAACTGACTTCTTTAGGATTTAGTAAAATCCCATCGCTCTCAACACTTTGTTCATACAGTTTGTAGATGCCAGCATGATGGCAGTAATTCAACTCTCCTATGATCTCTTGGTATATCTTCTGATATTTGTTTAGAGGGTCATTTTGGTAAACTACGATGACCTTTTTCATCTATTTCCCTTGAATCTTAAGTACAGCTTGCATTTCCTTTTCTGGAAGGTAGCATCGGCGTTAAGTTCAAGCTCGAACTTAACATTTTCCTGCTATAGGCGAAGGTACCCCAAGGAGTGGACAATGCTATTCTGAACTCGATCTTCACCTGGCGACCTGCATGTTGATTGTAACTCCTGCACAAAACTAAATCAAACATAGAAAGTAGTACTGAACTGGATACTGCTTGTAGTACTTGATTCATTTTCAGGCAACAGATAAATATCCTTTAAGGATCAAGACTGGTGCAAGTTACGAAAGTCCATGCTTATGCATATCTCACCATATCATCAATCCGCATAAGCACCATATTCTGCAATCCAGGTTAAAGCAGTGATAGAAGGGGTGTTGTAATCCTCCCGCCCAGCATCTGATAAGAATCTCAGTCTAAGTAATTTACAGTGCCCAGGAATCTTTGAAGTTGTTTAGTGGCTTGGATTCTGTCAGGGAATCCTTCTGACATATTCTTTTTGCGGGATGTGCGGCTGCATCTGTACATTTCCTTTGGCTTGATATGGAGTCCCAAGATCAGTCATAATTTCATGCATAAACCACATAGATTTTACTTTTCTTCAGCAGACTTAACGAATTCTCAGGGCTTTTAATCGGGCGTAAACAAACATCTTCTCGATGTTCACGGAATGTTGTTCTTTCGTTCCACTGAAGTACCTAGCATTGAAAAATTCAAAGTTTTTGGGAGCAATGAGGATCATTATAATCTCTAAATCATTTTATCCATTCTTCGACTGGAAGATATTAGGTGCATGATTATCAAATAATAATCCGAATGGCATTACCTAACCATTCATACAGAATCTTAATGGTGTGCTAAAAGCAGCTGTATGGAATGTTTATTGTTCAGATTCCACGTACTTTACCAGCCAGAGAATCATGACTTATGCATCAGAATTTGATCCGTTGAACCATTTAGCTCTGGTTGAATTTTGGTAATAACTATCTCCAACATGTGTGAATGAAGTATCCATCTCCAACAGTATGTTCATTTAGCCAATGCTGCGAATTATCTAGTACTATTCTGGGTGAAAAACCACTTCGATGGTACTATCTCATTTGTGTTTCTCAACTACTGGGTGTTGGACTAGCATGAGATACTCTTGAGACGACCTAATTACCTTTAGTTCCAATAGTTCATTTTAAGATCTGTTTCTTGAACTATTTCCTCGATGCTGAGGAGTATAAACGTCATTGGCTCCTCGACTGCTATCCCATACTTTATTGCGGTAGTTTTTGAGCCAGTCAATCTACACTCTGGCGATATCCCTTTCTCCCTGATTGTTCTAATGGGTTGCTCAGATATATTACACTTGCAAGTTCAGATTCTTGAGTTCCTTTCAATTTTGCAGCTTGGGGTGCTTGTGATGCATAATGAGCATTGCATGATTTGGTAGTATTCATTTGTATTCAAGTTCCTACAACTTGTATAATAGAATCTGTAATTATATCTTCTCCTACAGGATCAGTTAGTGTAGAATTGCCCCAACACTGGGAATCCAATTCTAAGCGCATTTTTGTCCTTTAATCTGACCACGTTTCGACACTCTTGCGTAGACTCCTCATGTTTTACGTAGGTGTTCTAATGTCTATTGGAGTATGAGTCAGTTGATAGGAAGCAGTTCCCCATCCCTGAGCGATTCGAAAAGTAATATAAGCTTTGGGGTTATCAGAGTTAGAGTGACTAGATATTTACTACTTGTGCCGTCTTGTACAAACGGCTGCGTCACTCCTGGTGAGAGGAACTGTTGTCCTAATAACAGGTCTGAGTCCATGTGCATTTCAGACTGCCACCATACGGTTCTTTACATAAAGCTCCTACCTAGGAATGTCCCGATCTGCTAACTTTAATATTATCTGCATAGAGTAGTCCCATTCGTATCCTTTGTCTCAGGAGATATTGCTACCTTGAATATATACCTGCGGATCCTTGATTTGACCAAAGTTCTGCTGGTACCTGGCATTACTGTGTTGCCATGGAGTAGCATAGATGCGCCTGTAGGATATAGTAAGCATGAAGCCTATAAGCATTTTGTATATCCTTGATGCTTTGGCATCAACATTCTCATGTAAGCTACCAGTAGGATCATGTACTAATACTTTTAGCGTTAATCATAAGGTTATCCGTTGATTAGGATTAGACTTGCATAAAAAGGTTCAATTTATCATGATGCTGAAGTCCTTTGCATCGTTTTCATTCTGCTGGATAGATGTAGTAGGGGTCCATATCCGCAGTATCCTTGTAAACCTGAAGAAACAGTGTTGGCTTTCTTCAGTAGCCTCGAATTTCAGGACTAATTCTTAATTAATCTTTTACAATTTCCTACTTCTGGGTTAGACTATCTCGTTATTGAGATATTCTTTCCTTTGGAGCATTGCTAACTGGTTCTCCAGCGTAGATCGATCTCTATCGAATGTGACCAAGTCATTGCAGCTAACGAAGGAATGCCCAGTCCTATCATGAAACAGTAGGCTGTTGTGGAGTGACTTGATTGCTGGTGCTGCAATGGAATTATAGGACAAACTGAATTAGAGGAGAATGCTGGTACTAATCTGTGAGTTTCTTCTATTTCCGGTATAACAACTTCCTGTTGTTTAGGAAGGGGATTAGCTTCTCCTAAACAATCATTAGGTGAAGGTGGAGTTATCCTTAGATATAACCTTTCTTATTATTGTTTTCCTCGCACTAATCAGAGAACCGCTAGGTTCCTTTTCCTTGAGAGCGAGTGATAGGCTGTGTACTGACTTGTGCTGCTAGGGATAGTTCTTGGGTACTATTCTTCCTATGCTTGGCAAGTTCTTCATTTCATGGGTCAAGACTGCTACTATTTCTGATAGTAGCTACTCGTTAGCATGGTTCACTGACAACATGATCATCTTGTGTCTATGTCAACCGTGGTTCATACTTCATGATGAAGCATTCAGCTTCGATTTCGACTAAAGCATTAACCAGAGGGTCTTCGACTGCTAATCTGTGGAGAACTCAATAGGCAAACACGAGTTTCTCCGTTTGTAATGTCAGTTTTTGGCGAGTGATGTTAGCCATACATGGCATACATCTGTTGTATGGAGTCCTAGACTATGGCTTTGGCAGCCTAATCTGAGCTTCTCTAGTCATAACAAGTCATTCAACCATCTTTTGGATCATCTGTTTCTGGTTCAGTGATGAGGTATTGTTCTTCAGAAGAATTTGAAGCCTTGGATCTGGACGGTTCTTCCTGTATTTCCTGATCAGATATTCGTCGTCAGGTTATCTTCTATCCAAATGGCCATAGCCTCATTGTCGAGGACTCAAGGTGGGTATCAATTGTTCCTGTAAATGTAATGAGGTTTAGCTAATTCGAAGTAATGGCGTTCATAGACAGGTAATTACTTCTTTACCTTGTTTAGTTTTCCTAATGTTGGGACATTCATTTGCGTAAGCGACACACGGTTGATTAGTGAATTGCATATCCAGTGACTCACATTACTTTACTGTTTGTTTCATGGGTCTCTTAACATTAGGTTTCATTTGAGTAATCTTTTTAAAATAATGCGAACGTTTCTTCTAAAAGGCTTATATCTATCTTCAAATGCAGTCCATAATGTGGCCCAACTAGTGATGGATCCGACTGGTAAATGTTGGAACCATTATGTTGCAGGCCCTTGCAAGGTCTCCAGAAATAGACGTACCGATGCATCCTCATGAGTTACGTCCAAAATGATGCATGACATAATAAACGTAGCTATATGCGCGTCCGTGCTTTGATTTCCGCTCTCATCAAATTTTAGGAAATTCTTGCGATTTCCACTGGGGAGGGGGTGGACTGGATGTGACAATGATAGAGGACCCATGGCGTTTCCCCATGGTACAGGTAGATTTTCTGCCATTTGAAAAGTAAGAAAAAGAACGCGAGTAGAGAGTGTGGTTCCACTTAGCAAAAGAGCACTGCAAATTGATGTTGAGGCACCTTGTGAAATCTGGATTTTTTGTGGAGGTGAGGCACTTCTTGCTAATTGATCTATTGAGCTTAGTGATACTAAAATTGTGCCTTCAAAGTAGATCAAAAATTGGATCGACTTCTCCATGAGCTCTTCTGCTACAAGTAAATGGTTCACCCTCTAGCGTACCCATTCAGATCTGTAACAATTAAGAGCATATTTTATGATCTATTGGTTTATACTTGCTAATTTTCTGATTTTTATGGCAAAAATCAGGAGCATGTACTTTAAAAAAAAAAAATTACCCTCTTTTAATAACGACCAATTGTGGTTTTCTGACAAAGATTAACAAGGATAAAAGTGGGTTAGTTTAGAAAGTTGATTTTCGGATCTTTAACCTGAATTTTACAAGGTTTTGAAAGTAACATGAAACATCAAAATCTCAGATCTACTAAACTACACAAGTTTTTGTAAAAACTCAGCAAACTAAAAGCTCCTATCTGGTCCAGATCTACGGATTTGTATAAGGAAATTTTGAGTTTTGATAACTTCTGCAAAAAATTTAATTTTTAACAAAGAGTTAAAATTTGCAATCTGGTAGTGATTTTTACAGTTTTTTAGTTATTTCCTTAGTTTGATCCCCAGTAGAGTCGTCAAAAACTGTTGGTCCAAAAAAATGTCAGTTAGGCAGGCCGTGGGGAAACAGACCAATAGTGTGTAGGGCATAGCCCCTCTTTGAGACAACAAAGTGAAACTAGTTTATTATTAATCTATCAAGCAGGAATTTGTGCAAATCTACACTATTCTAACTTTACGGGGTTTGGGATCTCATCCCAGTAGAGGTAGTTCCAACTATGAACAAAAAGGTAGGAGGTAAGGAACAGAGGAGGGTAGATCTGAAGGAAGAAAAGAAAATAATTCCAAGACGGAAAGGTCAAAAGGTTTATGCTTTGGGCTAGTAGTAAACAGAGCCAAACTTACTTGCATAAACAATTAAAGCAATACTGATGAACATATGATGATAATAGAAATGAATCCAATAGAATAAAAACATAGATCTAATTTAAGAAAGATCTAATGCAAATAACACATATATTAAGCACAAAGTCTGAACATATGTCTTAATATTTCTTCTGTTACAAGTAAACAAAAAGTCTTTTTCTCCTCACTTCTTTTTTCATACAAAAAAATGTCCACCTTTTGAATACAACAAGTATTCTAGTATTTATAGAAGGAGAAGAAGAAAGAAGACAAAACCAAACCAACCACTATTTACAAAATATCTAAAAATTCAAAAGTTGACTTGGGCAAGTTTTTGGATGAAAACATCCCATGGTGCAACATGGATGAGGTCATCATAAATGCCAACATGCTTTTTAAACATTTTACAAAAATGATCAATGCATACATGAGAGGAGAAACTACTCATCATCCCTCTACTCAAATTTGGCATCTTGCTTTTGATCAGGAGAGTCGATGTGACACTACGCTCGATATTCCATAAACTTGTTGATCATCACTTAAAGTTGATCATGATCTGGACCTTTAAAATGGTCGCCAATGACTTCGAAAGTTTCTTTCTCGTTCTTAAGCTTGTCAGGTAACTTGGGTAAAGTTTCCCATGCGCTGATCAAAAAGCTAATGAAGTTACGACAGACCAAGAGGTTATTGATTAAATCTCGGTTGAAAGTGACCTCTGGTGCCAAACCTTGAGTGACGATATCCTTGAAGCACCAGAATGTATCATCTGCTTCCATCAAGTTATACAATTCACAGAGCATCCCTGGAGACTTTTTTTTAACTATCTGCTCCATGTTGTATCGTGCGTCTAGGGATTCATCTTTGATTTTATCTATTCTCTCCAAGATATTTTCCATTTGATCAACCCAGTAATCTAAAGCGATGAGAGCTTTGTTATGTGCACATGGGTGATCGATACTGCTGACCTTCAATAGGTCGTCAACTGAGCAATCAACCATGGTTTGGAACGTTTCATGCTGCAACTTGGCATTATCCAAATCTTCAGAGAGGGAACTTGCTACTGCTTGTAGCTCCTTATTTTCTTGGGTTATATCATGATAGAGTACTCTAAATTTCCCAATCATTTCTTGACCATCTCTGAGGGTCCACTTGATCCATGATGATACTGATGCACCTTGTTCACCAATCTTAATATATTCATTTATTTTATCCTGACTGAGAACTTGAGTGGGTTCGGCGGCAGTCACAGGAGGAGCGTTGTGCATTTTCTATAATTCTTGGAGGAGATGTTTGTTTTGTTCCTTGAGTATTATTTTCTCCTCTTGTTCTTCTTGGAGCTTCTTGTAGAGAGCATCCACAACAGACGAGGCTTCCCCTTGCAGGCTTTCAGATGAGGTCCCCTTTGTGACTTGAGTCACTGTGAAGTCTGTGGGAGATAGATCCTCCTTTTTCTTGGTGGGGTCAGAGTAAGCTATCTCCATGACTCTCTCCCCTGAAGTGCTTTAAGAAAAGTGAGTTATCACTTTCTGCTTCTTGGTACCCTTCTTCAGAATGATGGAGAAATCCATGGCCACAATGGGAACTTTTCTCTTATGCTGGCCCAGATGGTCAAAAATCCAACTAGGACTTATGGGAGTAGGAGTAGAGGAAATAGAAGAAGAAACGGGAGTGAAAGGGGGAGCAACTGTAGAGGCCTTAAGGAAGTATGTCAAAACACTTGGTGGTGGCATTGATAGGGAATCCAACGCACCACTGCTTACAGGGCCTGGAGTTACTACAAGAGAAGAGAAGGACATGGAAATAGAAGGGATATACAATTGGATGGATGGAACACTGGGTGACAGATCTGCAAGAGAGGAGAAGATGGAAGAGGTGGAAGATGAGAGGGAGGAAGGGAGAGAAGAAGACACATCCATAAGAATAGATGCTCCAATGACAGGAGGACGAGAAGAAATGGAAGAAGGAACATTAGGTACCTCTGTAGTCGTAGTTGTGATAACATCCTGGGTGGATGTATCTGTTGAAACCTCTGTTGTTTCTTCTTTACCTGGGGACACCAGATCGACTACTTTCTTATCAGAAGTAGAAGGAAGGGCTTCAGGAGTTTCTTCTTATCTGCTTGATTCACCCTCCTTATCCTTTCCTTTTCCTTTCTTTACATGGGACAGTCTTGGAGGCTACATGAAGGAGAAGTAGTGAAATCAACTCCAAGGTAGGTGAAACCATTCTGTTTGCACCAATTTTTGGTGCGTTGCAATGTGGGCTTAACCCTTTCCTAAATGGTTTTTGGTGCTCTAGCTCTGTCAATCTTCGCGAATGGCCAATCATCCTCATCTATGTCAAGGTAAACTTGATCAATTTCTTGATTAGTCTCTTGGAATTCCTTTGGGATGATGGCTACGCCATAGTGGATGATCTCCTCCAGAGCCACTCAGGAGTGATCCTTTCACCTAATGTCTATCTCATGTGCCAAGTCGATCCAAATTTCCTCGATCTTGAGAACATGGATGGGATCAATTTTTGCCTTTAGGAGGTAACTCCGAAATTCGAAGGTCGACTTTGCTGGGATGTTGTGCTTTAGGTTCAGCAACTCAAGCTCAGCGTACATCTCTCATGCTTTGGCAAGTGTGGGGCAGGTGTATCAACCAACTTCAAGGGGGAATGGGGTTCCTCCTTTCTTTCTTTTCATGCACTTCTCATGATAAGTGATTAGTTGTCTTGAAAATTTTGGCAGGATCAGCTTCGGCCTTGTAAACCTTGGTAGCTTCGTTGGTTCTCCCTCAAAATTCATAGCTCTGAGATATGTGAATGTGGGGAATTGTGTGAACAATGCTCCCCATTTCTTTGTAACAGCAATCACACTCGGTATGTTGACCTAATAATGAGTGTGCCGTAGGAATTTCTAAGGGGGCACAAATTTTGGTATGTCGACACGTGAATTCTTGAACCTAGTTCAAAAAGGCACACATTTGGGATTGTTGACACACAAAAAAATTACGCCGAAGGAAGAAGCTGAAAAATAGCTAAGTTTAGAAATAACTTGATTTTTGAAAGGGAGTTTTAAGCCATTTTGAATATTATCAGACTTATTTACAGGTAAAAACATATTTTTAGCTATGGTTACCTAGAAATTGCCCTCATCAATTTCACAGGATAACAACTAGCTCTTTCTAAGGACTATCTTTAAATAAAACTTAAGGGTAGAGAATCCCAGATTTGCATGTTCCTATCCATTGGGTTACAGAGAGTCAAAAACAAGGGCAACCAAAAAGGGAAAGAAAGGGAACACAAAACAAATAGGAAGCAAACACACAACGAAAGCAAAAAGAAAACTATACAAAGAAGAGAGCAAGCTCTACTTCCTGAAGATCTTCAGGTGCTACCCGCTATAGGGAAGTGGGAGCTTGGTTCCATCTAGATATGAGAGATAGAAACTATTCTCTCTGTTGAGCTTCTTGATCTTGTATGGCCCTCTCCAAAGAGAGTCAAACTTTCTATGCATACCTTTCGGTTCTCTTCATTTGTCCCACAAAAGAACAATATCTCCTACTTTGAAATCTCTTTGATTAGCTTTCTTTTCAAACAACCTTTTAACTTGATTCTAATGTTCAGTGATCTTTTTGACCACCTTCACTCACTTTTCTTCAAGTTCCATCAGGTACATAATCCTCTTTTCAAGAGAATTCTGAAAAGTTTCATCTTCAATCACTCGAGCTAAGTGCAGAGCAGGAAGTTCTATAGAGATAGGGATTTCATCATTGATCCCATATACCACATAGAAAGGTGACATGCGGAGAGACCTCTTTGGAGTGATACGATTTTCCCACAAAGCATCATACAATTATTTGTGCTAAGACCACTGGTTTTCATCAACTAGATTCTATATAATAGTCACCAGGTTCTTGTTGTTGGATTCTGCCTAACCATTTCCTTGAGGATAATAATCGGAAGCTTGATCCAAGGTTATTCCGTATCCATAACAAAAACCAATTACTTCCTATGAAGAGAAGTTAGAAGTGTTATCAACAACAATTTTGTGTGGAATGCCAAATATCACAATAATATTCTCTTTGATGAAGTTGCAAATGACTTCAGAAGTGGCATGCTTGACAGGTATGGCCTCCACCCATTTTGTGAAGTAATCCGTTGTTGTTAGGATGTAACTATGTCCATCACTCGATTAAGGATTGAGTGCTCTGATGAAATAAATTCCCCATTTCTTGAATGGTTCGTCGATGATGACGGGCCTGAGGGGAAACGTAGCCAGCTTTGGTTTGCCAACTAATTATTGGCAAAGTTCACATTTTGCTACTGAGGTGGCCGTATCTTGAAATAGCATTGGCCAGTAGTACCTGGCCCAAATGAATTTATGTGCTATCACTGATGAGGAGAAGTGACCACCACAGGATGAGTCGTAAAAACTCTTTAACAATTTTATCTGTTGTGGCTTGTCAATGCATCGTAGAAAAGCATCATCAATTCCACGTTTGTACAATCCATCATCACATATGACATATCTCATGGCTCTAATCTTCACCGTTCACTTTTCCTTAGTGGTTAGGTGAGTTGGGAACTCACCATAGGTGAGAAAGAATGCAATGTCAGAATACCATTCGTCGTTGGTTGTGGCAAACAGAACCATGGGCAAATAATCCACTTTCTCTAGTTCATTTTGTTCTCCATCAATGTGATCAGCTTTCTCTTCAGGTACCTCTAAGTCTTTATTTTCAGCCATTAGCTGACACATGCCTTTACCGCTTACCAACTTGGTTGGTCTGATGTCTAGATTGTATTCTTAGACCTTTGCGATCCAATTCCCTCATAAGCTCCCTAACTCCTATTGAGTCAAGATAGACTTAATAGCCATGTCTAGAACTAGCACTACTGTATGAGAATTCAGAATGTAGTAGTAGAAACTTTTGAATAATTTTACCATGGTGAAGGCATGCTTTTCCATCTGTGACATCTTTAATTCATTAGGCTTTAGAGGAGAGCTCATGAAAGTGATCAGGGATTTAATATCCTCAGAGTTCTTTTGCATCAAGATAGCTGATACAGTATGCACAGACACATAACTATACATGATGAAGTCTTAGTAAAGTTAGGACACACTAGAACATGAGCGTGAACAATGGAGGTTTTTATTTCTTCGAATGATGTCTATCTAAATTCCTCAAAGAATCATCAAATGTGTCTCTATACACAGTGAATTAATCCATGTATACCTCTACACATTCATTTGTTAGGTCTGCAAAAATTGTTAATACAACTCTTTAGAAGGTTGCTGGAGCATTACATAATCCAAATGGTAATACGTTGTAGGCAAAGGTACCCCATGGACATGTAAAGGTAGTTTTTTTCTTGATCCTTTGTAGCAACTCTGATTTGATTATATCCCCTAAAGCCATTTAGGAAGGAAAAGTATTGCTTACCTACAATGTTGTCTAGGAATTGATCTATGAATGGTAAGGGAAAATAATCTCTCAGTGTGGCTTTGTTTAGTTCCCTAGAGTCAACACAAATTTTCCATTTTCTGTTCTTTTTAGGAACAATTACAAGAGGAGACACTCATTAACTATCTGAGATAGGGTAGATAAAACCTACTTGTAATAATTTTTCAATTCCTTGCTTGACTATATCTCTTAAGGTTGGATTAATCCTTCTCTGAGGTTTCCTAATTGGTCTAATGCTTTCAGTATAGATGTGATGAGTGAAAATACTTATATGGATTCCTTTCATATCTTTGTATTCCCAAGCAAAATCTCTAGTATGATTTTTTAGAACATCAAACAATTTAGCTTCTTCATCATTCTTTAACCAACTGTTAATGTTCAAAATTTTACTCGAATGAATCTCAACATGTTTGGTTCTAATGTGTGATGAAATGATTTGTTGAAAGGGTTCCATTAAGTTATTTAGTGGAAATTCATGTGACAACAACATATGATATGTAACAACATCTCTAAAATTTCCTTGAGACAAAATATTGGAAAAAGGACAGTAGGAAGAGTTATGATACTTATCTTGTTGCAGGTCAAACTCCTCATCATTGTTGCTTTCTAGAAGTTCTTCACCATTTCCTGATATATTTGAAACTGAAGGTACTAATTCTTCCTCTTCCCAAGATAAATCTTGTTCCTCCAAAGTGAAATTATGTACAGTCATAGGAAATTGTTGTTGGTGTAGTTATGGAACTAAATGTGATGGTTCTGAAACTAAATTTGATGATTCTGGAACAGATTCTATAAGTTCTAGAACTAAGTTCATAGGTTCTGGAACTATTCCTGATTGCTCCAAGTATAATTGGTGTTCATTCAATGGTTGATTAATGATATCTTCTACCTCACGTATGTGATCCTGCAACGTGATCATGGCCAAAGAAGACATGTTTTTCTTATTAGTATCAGGAGCATCAACCCACAATTGTTCTTGATTATCAATAGAATGTCGTGTAGAAGGATATAAGGAATTTTCTTAGAATTATTACCATTTGAGATAGTCATATCACCTAATCTACAATCAATTAAGGAAGAAACTATAACTAACTATGGTTTGCCCAAAATAATGGGATAACCAAGCGTTTTACCTTTTGGCTGCAATATAAGGAAATCAACTGGATATTCCCATGACTCTACCATAACTGCCACATCTTCAATAACTCCTATTTTTGCTATAGACTGATCTTCCATCTGTAATATGGTGTTAGTAGGTTGTATACCTATTAATGGTAATGTTTTCAAAGTGTCCATTGTCATCACATTTATAGCTACTCCTAAATCCACCAAAACATTATGTATATCTTTATTCCCTATAGAGATAGAAATAACAGGACTTCCAGGATCTCCATATTTGGGAAGCAAAATTTTTCCTACTAATAAATCAACAAGTTTCCCATCTACCTTAATAGTCCTCGGGTATTGCTTCTTCCTTCCAGGTCTTTTAAAACATAGAATTTTGATTAATTTGTTCAATTCTGGAATGTCTTTAATTTCTTATAACAATGGTATTTCAATATTTAATTTCCTGAGTTCCTGTACCAACTCAGATTCCTTAGTCTCTATGGCTTCTTTAAATCTCTCTGGAAATGGAGTCTCAGTAGAGTTGTTATCTAGCTCCTTATTTTTTCTTTTACGTCCTTCTTGGGAATAACTGTACTAGGGGTTTTAGTTTCTTCTGTCATCTCAGTGATTATAATAGGTGGACTACTAATTATTTTTCCAAATATAGTTTGAATATCCTTACAATGAATGGCATTCAGATCAACTGATTTTTTTGGTTCTATTACGTAGACAAGATTTGTTTGTTTGTTTCTTGGGTTTGCTATTGGTTGTGTTGGTATTTGGGTTTGGACCACATTTTCATTTTGTGAATTTTTTGTTGGGGAACCCATTATGGCTTGTTGATTCTGATTGGGATATGTCCTCCCTTAAGCATAATTATTAGGTCTCCACCTAGGTTGTGACGAAGCATTCGGGTTTCCTTGACAAGACCATGGTTTTTGGTGCCCTTGGGCATACCAAGATTAACCTGCCCAATCCTGAGGATTCCATGTTGGTTGAGGTGCCCAAGGTGGTTGTCCCCAATTTTATGGCACTGTCTAATCTACCCATGGCATCATCTAGGGGTTAGGAACTGACCTAGGCATGAACTTCCCTTGGCTAGGTTGTCTCTGGATAAAATTTACTTCTTCTGATGTGGATGGAATGATACTTTGTTTAAGTTGATTTTTAATAAATGGAATAAGATAACATGCATTACTCTCATGGTCCCTAGATTCACAGATAAGACGCATTTCTATTTTGTCCAGGGGATAATCTCTTATTACATTCTTCTTCTTGCATCTAGAAAAATATATAGCTAATGGTTCAATTTTAGCATTTGCTTTAGCTTGCAATCCATCCATGGTGGAGGTTAATTGAACTAAAATGTTTATTTTAAAGTTTTCCAATTCATCCATCAGTTTGTTCATATCTTGGCTTAAATTTTTAACTATTTTTCCTTTTCTAGGTCCATCCCTTTTTCATGAATATATTTTGTAAGAGGGTACAAAAACCCTCAAGCGAGGATCATGAGGGACGACATGCACATCAACAGACATGTGAACGGCAATGTGAAGAGATCTCGAGAGGAGTGAACATCAATCGAATGTGTGTGCAAAGATTCAAAAAATAGGTAGAACCTCGATAAGTCACAAAAACTATCCTCTATCTCATAGATCCAAAAGAGTGTATAAATAGGAGGTGTTGAGTAACCCCCAGTGCTGTAATCATGACAAATCAAGTGGAGAGGGGGAGTTACATTCCCAGAATAGAAGTGTAACTTCCAATGATGCATATGACGCACTGACGTACTGACACGTAAGAGAATATCATGATGACCCCTAAATGAAATGTGGACCTATGATCTCACCTAAGTGAGATGACTAACCTAATGATGTGGAAAATAATACACACCAACACCCCCCTTCATCGTAACTTAAGATGAGGTGACAAGTCAAAAATGAGAAATGGGTCCCGACACAAAGCCTGACGAGGTACCCACATACAAGAAAAAGGTCCTAAGTAGTGAAGGAAAACCCAGTGGGAAAAACATCCACCACAAGAGAAAAAACACTCTGTAATCTAAGAAAGATGCTAAGGATGGATCCCAGCTATATACGAGCCTGTAAAGGTACCCATGTGCAAAAGAGAAATATCTCAGAAAGATGAAGAAGAGAGAAGAAGAGGGAGATGAGAGGAATGCAGAAGATGCCATGGATAGATATGAACTCTGCAGCTCTAGGAGGTCTCCTAAAAGAATATCGATAATGAGATCCTCTGCCTCTAGACTAAAGAAGAGCCACCCACACTGAATTGTATGCTTGCCCTTAGGAAGGATAGAAATGATGTGTTGGAAATCTGCCCACTCCATGAAGGAAACTGAAGGCAGTAACACGAAGAACTCTGAGTCTAGTCTACGAAAGTGTGACATAGGTCTAGCAAGTGAGTGCGAAGAAACCGAAGGTAATTTCACAAGTGCATAATTATCATAGTATGAAGGGTGATCACCTGTAGAAAGGATTTCCAATTGATGTCAAGGAAACAAAACATCCTCCACAACAAAAAATGGAACCACAAGCAAGGGTGGATCAATGGTCTCCAGAAAAGTGGAAGTGGTAAGAGTCCCAGAAGGGGCACTCCCAACAATGGAGATAATGAACTCCAATGAAATACCTGTAGATGGATGACGAACTTGTAGTACATCACAAGTGTACTCTGTGAAAATATGACCAAGGTCAGGTAGATACTCATCCCAATGAGGGGGCTCAACAAATAGAAGATCGATGTCAGATAGGTATGAGTCATCCAATGAAGGTAAATGAGTGGAAAGGGCCTCACACACTGAAGGTGGAAAAGAGGTGGGTGTGATGACTATATAAGACTGAATAGGAGACTACTCAATATCTAATGAGATGTGGGAAGCGTCAACACTCTCTGGAATAGTGAGAGGAGGAGAAGAGTCCTCTGTAGTACTCTCGACATCAGAACTAGGTGCACAATCCTCATCATAAGAAGTAGAACCAAGTGATTCCATGTTAGTGGAACTGCCAACACAAGAAGAAGAGTAGAACACTGAATCAACAGCAACAACAACGGTGGCAGTATGTGAAGGGTCTCCATAGAGGGACTGAAGAATGCTCTAGACATGATGCGGTGGATCTGAGTCTACCACGTGAAACTAGAGAGATCGAGAGACATGCATCATCATGTGACCAAATACATGGTCAAAAGTGTCGAGAAAATCCTCTAGATAACGATGATCAGTGGGTGTAGGAACTAGCCCAAGTAAGAAGGGTGAAAGACCCTCATGAGTGAAGTAGTATTCCATGGAAGCACGCCAAGTTGAATAGTTCCCTCTCCTGGTGAGAAGTGGTGGAGGCTGTAAAGTGATCCTATGATGCTCAAGTCTAGAAAGAGCACTCTCCATGATACGGAATCAAAAAGTGCAAGGTGCACGAATGCAAGACGTCAGACTCAGCCAATAATGTGTCTGCGAGTCAAAACCCAAGAGTACTAGTGAACCCCCCAAAATGTGGCACTTTATAAATTAGTTCATTTACAAAATTGACAATTTCATCATGTAATGTGTGAAAAATCATGCAACTTTGACTAAAGAAGCACTCAAAACCGAGCAACAAGTCAAAAAATGTAGCAAAAATACAATTCCTGCAACTGATGGAAAATGCCAATGAACTTTACAAACTGATTAAAAAAGTGCCCAAAATGGGTAGAAATGGTGTCTTGTGGGTACTCATTGGAAATAGCATCAAATTTCAAGTAGGGTTTGTTTTTCTTGTGAGGGGGGATTAGCCTCCTGCCAACCCTGGACCTCGCCCTCGATCTTCGACACACATAGGAAGGGCATAATTACAAGCAAATAAAGCCCTAAAATTATTACGATGCCATAATGAATGTTTTTAACCTTAAAACATTAAAAATAGGATTTCTTTAACCTCCAAAAAATGTCTAAAAGGGAATACTGAGTTAGACCATAGGTTGACCAAGCTAGAAATCACTCTTGACCAAGCTTGGAGGCTAATGCACCGAATGAACAGTCTGTCGAGTTAAAGAATAGGTGATGGGAAGGGTCGAGGCCACATGTCATAGTAGGTGGTTGAAGTTGGAGACATGGTGTTGAGCAGCATGGAACATGCTGAGTTCAACGTAGGTGGTCCACGTTGGAGGAGTTTACGTTGAAACAGTGAGTCGCTGCAGTCAGAACACCGACAAGATTCACAGTGAGACGTTGGTGAAGAGTTAAATGCAGGTGCTCCATGTTGATGTTAGGTGCTGGATGGAAATGAAGCAGTTAAAGGAAATTACCGAGACTGAGCATGGACCAAACTATGTCGAGTTGAAACAGTCGGGCTGAAGTGAGAGTTGAAAACCATTAAACACGTCCATGCAGAGGGAAAACTGATGATTCAAAGACCAAGGCACCAGGTTGAATTGATACACCAACCAACCAATGCAAACAATGAAAACCTAGCACAAAATTTTTTCAAGAGGAGAAAAACTCAAGCCAAAACATGAGCCCTTGAGCTAAAACAGTCCAACACAGGAGGAGAATTTAGTGTAGGTCAAAAACAAGCATAGAGAACGACTTGGTGAGTGTGTAGCACCAGTAATAGGCTTAGGGGAGTCAAGGATGCAAATTCACTGGACAATGTAGAGAAGAAGCAAAACCAAAGGTCCAAGACTGCAAGCACAAACCCTGAAGAAAAATGTGCAAGGCATAAAACCCACGAACATGAACCAGCACCTAAAAATTGAATAGAGGTATAAAACCCCAAATCAAAGAACTAAAGCACACAATGGAATATCCATTATGACACACGTATCAAGAACTGAATATCACACCGGAAGATGGAAAACACATGAGCAATGCTGAAGAGTGCATGGATCCACAAGATTCACTCTAATACCATGTAAGAGGGTATGAAAATCCACAAGCGAGGATTACGAGGGACGACGTACACATCAACGAACGTGCAAACGGTAGCATGAAGAGATCTCGGGAGGAGTGAGCATCAACCGAATGTGCTTGTAAAGATTTGACAAATGGGTAGAATCTCAATAAGTCAGAAAAACTCTCCTCTATCTTATAGATCCAAAAGGGTGTACAAATAGGAGGTGTTGAGTAACCCCCGGTGCTGCAATCATGACAACTTGAGTGGAGAGGGGGAGTTACATTCCCAGAATAGAAATGTAACTCCTAATGATGCATATGATGCATTGAAACACTGACGTTTAAGACAATATCATGATGACCCCTAAATGACACGTGGACCTACGATCTCACCTAAGTGAGATGACTCACCTAATGATGTGAAAAATAATACACACCAAAAAATTCTACAAATTTCTTTAATATCATTCAATCTTATTTGATATATGTTTCCACCTCCCATCAGATCAAAGGAATCCCTTGATTCATCATCCAGACCTTTAAGAAAAATGGTTTTGCTTAACTCTTCTTGTAGTACAAATCCACATCTTTTGCTCAAAAGAGGAATTTGTCTAAATAATCTTCCATATTCTCATCCTCCTCCTACTTGATTTTGAAAAATTATTCCTTCCTATTCCTCCCTCTATAGTAATCTTGATACTTGTCTAGGAAGGAAACTTCCATTTGTGCCCAAGTGGTAAAACAATTAGATGTTAATCCCATAAACCACCTCATTGTTGCATCCTTTGGGGTAGATGGAAACAACTTGAGTTTCTGATTATCTATTTTGTAATCATAAGTTTGATACAGTAATTTAAATTCAAACAAAAATTGGTCAGGGTCTTTAGATGACCTCCCTCTAAATGTGGGTAAATGTGCAGGTGAAATATTTTTCATAGGTGTATCATCATCATCCAATTGAATTAGATAAGTGAACATCCTATCAGGTTCTCTTTAAGCTTCTTGTTCCATTTCTGTAGTACCTTCTAGACTTTTCTCCCAATCAATATGGTATGTGATTTTCTTTGGGCAAGGTGAAAATTTAGGAGGAGGTTGACTACTCAATTGTGAATCAATACTTTCTCTAAACAGATCTTGGGATATGATATTTTTTTTCTAAAGGTTCTACTTCCTTCTGGTGATTGATCTAAGAATTCCAAAGGTGGCAATTGTTCTTCTTGTCTAACAGGGGAAAATGGTGCTTGTAATTCTTGGTCAACTTCTTTATTTTATCGAGAAGATGATGATTCTTGTTCATATATTTTTGGGAGGAATCAACCCTTGGAGTCTCTTGGTCTACTCATAAATTTTATGATGACGTAGGGAAGATCCTGCAATTACTAGATGTATGATTGTTGCTCTATTTGACACGTAATTAGACAATTCTAACTATTGATTCCCTGACAACAATGCTAAAATTGATGGGTGTTGTTATTCCCTTCATTTAATCAAATCTTGGTTGATGTCATATTCAAACCAGGGCTGGTGTCCGAAGCTATATGCAACAAGAAATCTTAGTGATCTAGTAGTTGACTGTAGGTATTTGTTTTCTTTTTTTTATATTTTCTAGGGGATTTTCTCAATGTCTTAAGGACTACTTGGCCAAAAACTTATTCAAATCAAACTATGAAAACTTACTAGAAGTAAACACTCTTTGCATAAATAAATTGCTAGAAATAAACACACATTTGTAGAATGAAATAGATTGTTGTAAGTAAATACACGTTACAGAAATAAACACACGTGCTTTGAAAATACACACACAATTGAGAATGCTGAAAGATGATTACAAGGAAATAAGAATCTAATCTAGAACACCTGCAGGAACAAGTATACACCAGATTTCAACTTAAGTAATCAAAAGCATTTACAGAATTAACAGATCTATACTATTTTCTCTAGAAATATAAATACCAATAAAATGAAGATCCTGTTTCTTGGAGGAGTGGGCCCTTTCTCTACCTTGAAACAAGATTTGACAACTTAATATACTCTCAAAACAGAAATGTCTATTTTATTGATAAAATGTTCTGCATTACAAAAACGTATTGTCTCTTTCTATCTCTTTGTGTTTGTATCTATGTATATCGATCTATATCTATATTATTATTTTATATTTATCTATAGGTTTACGTATATATACTCCTTCCAAAGGTGCATTTACAACCATAGCTATCCTACTGATTCAGATGGAACCGAATCGTGCCCAAAATAGATGATGAATTAGAACATGGCTGGACATACTGCCGTATGATAGTTATCCCTAGATCTGATAGTATGAAGAATCATAAATCTTCTAATCTACTCCTGATTGAAAGGATCATTGATTGCTAAATCACCAGACATTGTTGGAATAAAAAAAATTTAATCGGTTCCAAAACTTTAGAGAAGTTCCGGAACTAAAGGAAATCGTTCCAGATCTAGCCATGAGAGTTCCGGAGCTACATGCAGGAGTTCCAGAACTTAGTCCAAAAATTATGAAACTAAGTACTAGAGTTCTGGAACTAAGTCTAAAAGTTCCAAAACTAAGTGATAGAGCTCGTAACTATGTAATGGAGTTCCAAAACTAAGTCTGGAAGTTTCAGAACTAAGCCGTATTGAAACCAATGCTTCCAAAAACATGCTAACCGCTTCATACTTTTTTCTTCCGATTGATTGTGACATGTTTTATTACAAAACTGAATTTTTAAAGCACTTTGTTAGGAATTATAGAGTTTTTAAATGTTGGAACTACAATCAATAAAATATGGAAAATTGCATCCAAAATTATATTAGATCAAACAAAAGTCACAAAATGCAGTCAAACTTGATAAAAAGGAGAGTAAATTAAGATCATTTATTATATATTAATGAGACATATTCTGGCCTTATCTTCCCATATATTATTTCAGAAATGAAACTTCTAATGTTTGTCAGGGACTCTAAGTTATCTTTATTGAAGGAAAGAGAGTCACCTGCCTCTTTCTTAAACATCTCCTAAAAGGAAACAGTAAGTTATTCTGATGATGAATCTTCAGTGAGTGGAGGGAACTCAAGTTTGAAAAAAATTGTAGAAATCATTCAAGATCTCAAAAACATGTTGTCCATAAGATTCCAAGTGATAGATTGTATTTTTTAGTACTACATATTTCATATCCATGATGTGGATCTAGACTTAAGACAAGTTCTCTACAACTGATGTAAACACATTCTTACTCACAAGAGTGTGAGAGTCAAAGGATATTATCTCTAACACCAGTAAGAACACCTCATCCAAGTGAATTACCTCTTTTGTAAACTCTTCCTTTACTTTCTTTACTTATAAAAAAGTTGTAAGAACATGTAATTGATGAGAGAAATGACATCTGGAAACAATGTCTTACCTTGCTCAATGATTTTCTCAACCCACTTCTTGTTAGCCTTCCCCTACATCATGTAGCCTTGTGCTTTCTTGATTTCCTTAGGATGAACACTGTTGATCAGAAGAATGTATTCTACTAGAAGAGAATATGTTGAGTCAGGTTCTAAGAAGGATTAGATGTAAGAACTGAGATCTTTTACTTGTTCCTCCAATTGAACAATTTTTTTCTTATACTCTTCATTATGAGTGACGAGATGGGAAAAGGATTCCTTGAAAAAGGTGGGAATCACCCTCTTGTGAATGTTGACCTAATGAGGTGTGGGTCAACTCAGAATCTAATGGTGTCATTTCCTCAATAGGATTTTCATTCTTAGGCCTAAGAACTTCAACACATTGATTACCTCAGATGCCACTAAAGAAGCAAGATGTTGGCTGGGCCTTATTTTTTCGCTAGGAATTCAAAATTATACTCAGAAATATATCATATTGTGTTGTCCTTGGCTCACTTTCAATCATTTCTTAAATCCATAGAAATGGCTCTTCAAAATTTGACACAATGTTTGTCATTAGAAAACTTTCAAGAGCTTATTGTGGAACCAATTCTTGATCGTTATGAGGGAGATCTGTCATTGTGGAAGACATACTTGGATCTTTTTGAAGAGATGAAGGATGAAATGAATTTCTCTTGTTTGATATCTCCTTCTTGCAATGTTTTAACTCAACCATCTCACCTTGAACAGCTCATTGAGCTCACTCAAACAACCCAACTCACTTTGGTCAACTCTCCCAGCTCACTGAGCTCAACTCAACTAGCTCACTGAGGAGGTATGGATGGATCAAATATGATTGATGAGTTATTATGACACACTTAGCTTGAATTTTAATTGTTTTTTACTTTTTTTTAATCTTCTTTGACTGCACAATATCTCTAGATTTTACCAAATGCACCCTATGATGTTTTACTTTGCAACTATGATCAAAATGATGCTTCAAGGCCTCTGCGAAGGATGAATTTCCTTGTTTGAGCTATGCAAATATCATAAAACCTTTTTAAGATTTCAAAAATAAGCAAGATGAATGAAAATGGAGCCTATTAAAACTTTTTGCACTCAAAATGGAGACTTTCTATTTTTAGCATGTGGAACAAATACCTACTATTATGGGATATTTCACCAGTTTTGTTCAATTTTGAAATTTTAGACCCTCTATAATATTCAATTCAACTCTATTGACAATGATTTTTTATTTTTGGAAACTTTATATTTTTAGACTGTTGCCTTTTCTTTTTTATTTACTCTGATTTTCTGACTTTTGGTCAAACTTGTCTAGTTTATCATTTTCCCTGTTCATTGAGTGCATTATTCTGAGAGGACTTACTATTTTAATAAAATTTACTATTTTTTATAAATTTATGGCACCAAGTACTTAATATTTTTAGAAATTTCACTTATCCACCTTGGATTGAAATGAAAATGGCATTATTGGATTTGACTTGATTATGGTACCTTGTGCTCCAATTTTCACCTCGATATGTTTGGATGAATGTCTAGAAATTGAAAAACATTATCTAGGGAATAAAACTAGGGTTTTCTTCCATTAATAAACTAGGTAATAATCTACCCTACTACTACAAATTTCTTTAAGGTTCCTGGGATGGAGAGCAACTGAGAAAATTTCACCCAATTTCGTTCAACGGTTTGCAAGATATGAGTTTTTTAAGTTTTGATGCATATAACATCTTAGAGAAATTTTGACAAGGTTTCTGGATAATTTACAGGTTTTTTTTGGAGTTATGGAATAGTGAAAATGGATTTTTCAATTATAAAATGAGAAGATCAGAGTTTATTTCATGCTTTAAAACTTTCCGGCAACACTTTTGGTTCATGGGAAGGAAGAAGTAAGAAGAAGCAATGTAGAAAAAAATAGTTAAATTTTTAATTTACAAAGCATGGGGGGTGGGGCACATTTTTTTCCCCACTTTACCCATTTTCCTTGTGATATTTGGGACGGTTAGAATGGTAAAATGCACCCCCAATCTGAGCGTGACAAGTAGCAGAGCAAGATTCAGGGAGATGGGGAGGTGAGAGAAACATACTTGAGCACCCTAGAGGAAAAATATTTATTCACATGATGAACCTAATAATGGGCTTAGTGTGGGGTGCATTTTATTTTCCCCACTATCCTTGGGACAGTTGGGATAGTAAAATGCATGCAAGTGTTAGATGAGGATACTTAGCAAGTTGATGGGCAAAATAACTTGGCACCCCGTTGGGAAGAGGGAAGGCCACATTAGATACCAAGAGAAATATCTAATGGGTGATGTAAACCTTGACTAACTACAGTGAATGGAAGACAAACAATAAACTTGCAAACCTCCCTAGAGCTTTCCAGAGTAAACATCAAGTAGGTTGTATGAAGCTTTAAGTTGTGTAACCTTTCAAAATTGTGGGTGCTCTTGAATGACATCCAAACGTGAGTGCAATTGCTACAAACACAATAGTTTTGGCTTGGATTATTGCTTCCAAAATAACAGAAATTGGAATACAATTTGACAGAGTAAGTGTGCTTAAATCCAAGAGGATTTGGGATACGACAAGCCTGTAATTTATAGAGGCAGAAGTAGTTAGAAGTTGGTTGAAATAGATTGAATGCACATGCTAAAAATAGCATTGGGGGAGGTTACAACAATTCCAGGGAAATGATGGAATTAATTGTAGAATTTTCATCCAAAAAGGTGGTTATACGTGTAATTTTAATTATCCCCACCTTTCAAGGAATCTAGAAGTGTAGTTAACTAGGATGAGAATGTGGATTCCAAGTGGAGTCTAAGTGGATGTTGACTAAGTGGAAGTTGACTAGGATGTGCACACACTTAATTAATTAATAAATGATAATTAACTTAGCACAAAGGGGTACTAAGGGTACATGGGATTAATTTAATTAATCTAAAGGGTATAATGTGTATGAATTAATCAATTTAATCAATTAATCACAAATGGAAAATAACAGGGTGTGCTAGGAAGAAAACTAGGATAAGATGGAAACAATGTGTAATTCTAGGGTGTTTACATTTTTCCCCTCTTTAAAGTGCTATTATGAAGTAATGGTGCTTTAAATATAGTAGACACATGTAGATCAGTGAGTGGAAAGCTATGAAGCATTATGATGCCCTAGTGAGTAGGAAGTGATGAAGCATTAGGATGGCCCAACGATTAGAATGGTAGAGGAATGCCCCATCAAGTGGGTGGATGATGCAACAAAGCGGTGGACAATTGCTTAATAAGAAGAAATCAAGCGATTGGAACAAGGATTGGAAAATTATGGTACTCATAGCATGAGCTTCATTTGAAGAATAATTTTAGAAAAACCTTATTTTTGTTGTTGCACAATAGAGTTGTCACCATAATTATACAAGAATCAAGATGATTCACCCAATTGCGCATGAATAAACACACATAACAAAGAAACGATAAAATGGAAAATAAGCCCAATATACAAATTAGGTGCCAACATCATGGTTATAAAGGAACCAAGATGTAATGACACTACTTGCAAGTGGTCCAAAAATCAAACACCAATAATGCAACACAAAGTCAAAAAATAAGACAATAAACTATGCCCCTAATGCGTGCCACAATGATGATTAAGTAAATGTAAGTGCTCTCAAGTGGGAATAGGATCGAACAGGAAGATCATAGTTAAAGTGACTCCTTAGGACACTCTTGTTGAATCTGTTGTGTAAATGATCGAAGTTGAAATTTCCCCAGGTGAAGTTGTATTGTGAAGGAAAAAAAAATTTGTCACTTGCCCCAAGCAGAGTTAGCATATCATGCAAAGGGAAGGAAATGATAGTTGTAAGATTGGCACAATCACTAGGGTAATAGATAAAGGTATGATGTTTATCAATATTATATTGAAATGTTGAAAGATTCACTTCAAGGGTTTTCTAATTATAGGATTTCTGCGATAAGTGAATGTTTGTGTAAATTTTGTAATAATTTTTTGTAATTTTTTCTTTGTTTTGAAAATTTTAATTTTTTTTGGATTTTGAAATATATGTTTTTTTGGATTTTTGCAATTTTTTAAAAATTTGAAATGCAAACAAATGTGAATAAACAACAAAAATGAAAACATGCAAGTGACAAGAAAACATGAAACAAACATTGAAAACGAACCCAATATGAATAGGAAGGAACCACACCAAAGTTATTTGTGAACTGAGATGCGAATAAATTTCCTAGAATTTGTCTACAATAAAGGTAAACAAAGTACAACATAATAAAATGCTGAAAGAAACAAAATTATTGTCACAATGTTAATAAACTACAACAATATAACACAACATGTAAAAAAAACATCTAAAGACACTCCGAATGTGTTCCACATTGAATAACTAAATAGATTTGAATGCCCCCAAACGATAGATTAGAATGTAAGAGGATGGAAACCTCTTTGCTAGAAACAAAAAGAGTTTGTTTACCTTTATTTGGTCTAGTCTAAGTGTTTTATACATTATGAAAATTGTGGTTGTCTGTAACACCATCATTGACCATATTCTGATTGTAGTTAACATGTTTTGATTTGTCATGAGAAGGACTAGGGCTGTTGTTATTGTTTATGATTACCATTGTGCCCATTGTCTTTATAAGGAGGTTTGATCAAGCCTTTAGAAATGAGGTCATTGTCAATTTGGGTTCCCTTTTCGATAGCTTCCTCAAAGCTGTTGAGGAAGTGCATCTGCATGTGAAAGGACAACTCGTCATTAAGGTTAGGGATGAAGATGCTAACCATCTATTTTTTAGGGAGTGAACATGGGAATCAATTTGTGATTCCTCGCCATCGTTGTAAGAATTGTGCAAATCTCTCATTTCGTTATTGTTTAGCATTACACAAATCCATCATGGTGATTTCAGAGTCAAGGTTGAAAGAGAAGTGTTTGAAAAACTTCTCTGAAAGGTTTGTAACTATAGACTCTTAAGAAAGAGGCGCAAGAGAAAGATATCATTGTAAGCCACCACTTGACATGCCATGAAAAATTCCTTGACATGGTCTCTAGGATCGATTTTTCCCTTGTATTCATCAAATTTGAATATCGCAAAAGAGTGTGGGAAGGGTATGTGAAAGATGTCCATATCGAAAGAGTATAGACACAATTCATTAAATTTGAAATTTTTATGTTTTTTTTGCATACTTGAAATGGTGTCCTTCATCAGTTTCCACTCTTGAGAAAATGGTGAATTATTTTGTGGGATGAATGGTGAATTATCATTAGTATGTTTGTTGTTCTTGTTATTGGTATCAGAATGATTTTTGAATGTGTCGTCACTTTTCTTTATGTGTTTGATACCTTTAGTATCATTATTTGTGACTGTAGAGGATAGGTGAGCCAATTATTTCACCATTGCATTGATTTGATCAAGCAAGGCCTGGTTCAGACTAGAGGACAAATCAATTGTTTTCCTTTATTATCATCATTTATTTTGTTTGGTCATTCGCTGTCATGTTTGTTTGACTCAGGTGGTGGAACATTTGGGGATGTAGGATGTCCTTTTAAGGCTTTTAATTTTTCCTCATCAAAGTCCAAGGGAAATATTGCTCCCATTGTAAGGAGACGAAGAAGGAATTGGTCTTTTTTTTATCATAAAGTGGCATCTAAGAAAGGATTTTTAAGTTGGTCTTCATCTTCTTCATCTGAGATGATATGGAAATGATTTATTTCCTCCCATTGCAAAGGACTATAGTCACAATTTCGTGTTCCAACCATTGTTGAAAGAGGGGAAGAACGAGAAGAAGTGTGATAGAAAACTCAACCCTTAACAAAGTAAATGCTAAGATGGAAGAGGGAAGAAGATGAAAAATCTCAACCCTTGGCGAAATGAGTGCTAAGAGGGAGAAAAAAAATGGTTAGTTGATTGTCTGTCTCTTAATCAAAATGAAAGTTAAGAGGAAAGGTGCTAAATGAGGTTAGATGTGCTCGAATTTGCTAACAAAAATAAATGTTCAAGAGAGACGAGACTTGATGAGATGAACACAGTCAAATCTTAATAAAAATGAGTGATAAGGGTGATGACGAAGGTGGATGCTTAACGATATGTGTGCTAAGAGAAAATAATAAGGGGTGAAAAGTTAAATGTGCTCAACACTTAACAAAATGAGTGTTAAGGGAAACAAGACATAAATATATTAATACGATCAACTCTTTAAAAAATGAATGATGTTAAGGTGGAAGATAAATTGAGATGTTAGTTTAGATGATTCTTCACAAAATGGGTGCTAAGAAAGATGAAGGATTTTGAAATATGTTGTGACCATTTATAAGGTGAATGTAAAGAGGTAAGATACGAAAGAAATGAGTGTGCTCAACTTATAAAAAAGTAAGTATGACAAGAGGAGACTTTTAACACAATGAAAGATGATCAAATATTAACAAATATGTGTTAAGTGAAGAGACTTAGGAAATAAAATTATGGATTTTCTCAACTTTTAACAAGATGAATAGTAAAATGGGAGATTTAATAAGATGATTAATAATGTCAACTCTTAACAAAAAGTGTGTTAAAAGATAAGACACGACAAAGAAGTGAAAGTACTAAAAGAATGATAAAGAAGGTGTCAACACAAGAAGTGAGGTAAAAAATGATGAGTGATGGGATGAGTGAGCTCAAATCAAAGAAAATTTTGTAGTAAATTGAGAAGTGAAGAAAAAAGAAAACAAGGATGTTGACAACACAACAAAATGATTGTGAAGTATTAATCACAAATGGGTGAATAACATGGTGTATTAGGAAGCAAAACTGGGATAAGGGGTAAGTGCAGGAAGTTGATGGACAAATATAGGGTCATCCGTGGACATCATATTGCAAATAACAACATAATATCAACGTGTAGGGATTATTAGCAATACATACACTCAAAATTAGACAAAATTATAGTCATATGAATCGTAGCATCCGGAATCTAGTTTCTAAAATACTAATTTTTGTAAAAATTGGACAATATTACGCTATATTAAACACTCAAAATTCAATGACTTGGTATTTTTTTTTAAAAACGCCGATAAGATTATAGTTCGTATTGCCCATAATTTGGTATGACCAAAAATTGATATATATTTTTTTCCTTTGGTGAGAAGTTATATGCCACTATCTATCTTGGGATGGATTTTATTTTGTATTTTTTTGAGTAATATTTTATTTTTTATGATTTTTTCCGTGAAAGTGATATGAAAAACATAAAGAAAACAGAGCACTTTCCGTTTGCCCGGCATAACTTTATCAAAAAAATATTGAAATCAAATAATTTTTTTTTTGAACATGTATATAATTTCACCACGGTTGGGATGGTATAAGTTTTATCACATTCTGATAAGTGAAATAAATTTTTCAATCTTAAATGTAGACATAAACATTCACAGGAAAAAGTGTCTTAAAGACCTACTATTAGTAAAAAAATTATAAAATGATATTTATCCTCTTCTATTCACTTTAAAATCAGTATTTCTACAAAGCTAATAGTCTCCCCTACGCAATGGTACCATTTTTATGACATAGTTTTTACTTTTCGGCATGGTTCATGTCCGCGGAAGACTAAATTTGATGTTTTGCTGTTTTTAATGTAAAATTCAGGATTTGATGTCCACTTAATTGTCCCCCAACTTGGTGCACTTACCCTAAGATGGAAATAATGTGTAATTCTAGGGTGTCTACAGGTGGGGAAAAAATCATTTTCCTGAATGTCCTCACTATCCATAGGACAGTTGGGACAGTCGGGATAGTAAAACCTACCACCCATCCAATTGATAAAATGACTAAGTCCCTGAATCTTGAAAATGACGAAGTATTAATCCTTGAAAATGACCAATTCTTCCTATTTATCCAAAAAATTCCACTTTTTAATTTGGAACAATAAGGTAAGTCTACACAAACTGACTTTCCCTGAGAATCTCTTGAGTCTTATGAAAAATATGAAATTAACATCATGTAGAGGGTTGTATTATATTTCCAATTATTGATTTTTTAAATCCTAACTCCTTATAGAGCTCCCAGAATCCTCTATTGAAGCTCATGTGCCATTTTAGACTACATGCTTCTTTACCCTAAAAAACTTTCTTTCATAGTTCCTGCTCCTAAACTTTTGAATATTTCCTAAACCTTACTAAATTTTTTCCATTTAATTATTACTCATTGAAACCAATCTCATATGGTTTAGGGCATTCACATCTATCCTGGAGGATGCACACCTGTCCCGGAAAGGCCAAAAATAACCTTTTTAGGCCTACTTTAGAAGCACTACACTGAAATGGCATGAGTCACCATGTCTCAACATTTGAAACACTTAGGTAGGTATGTAAAACATAGATGAATACTTTCAAGGATATGATATACCCCATGGAGAGGGAATATTGATCTCGAGAGATGCTTAGGAGTGGTTTTAGAAAAAAACTTCGACACTAGGGTTAAGTTGTCATGTTTCATCATTGATTTTTCCCTTAAAAAAACAAAAAACAACAGAGTTGAAAAAAAATTATAATTAAGCTAATGATTCAAAATGTAAGCATTATAAAGTGAACTAGTCAATTGTGTAGAAAATGGTGCATGACTGGTCGTGGTGGAAACAAATAGAGAAAAACATAATATTATATTGTGGATTTTTTTCATGGTGAAGATAAAATTACTTAGAATAAATTTAGGATGGAAGTATCTAGGAGAAATGTTGAATAAGATTTTTTTTAAATGTGAATATGAAGAAAAACCATGACAACTAGTGTAGTAAAAATAATGATAGAAAAACATGTTTTGGACACAATCATAGTGATATATAAAAAGAATAAAACTAAGAATAAAGAGATGGGTATAAAGTTCAATATAGATTATAGGTGGGATTTGTTGGAGAAAAATATTTAGACAAACGTGTTCTTATGGAATAAAATGATTTATGAGATATGTAATTCACGACTATGGAAAACAATGCTCTCAAAATATTTAAATTAATGAAAAAATATTAAACATACCCAATCCTTTATATATTTTCATAAGTGGGAAAGCCACAATATAAATATTGTCTTCACATCTAGTTATCTTGTTGAGACATTGGTTATAGGATATTCCATTCTCAATCAAATAATTATAGGACTCGACTAAGCATTTGGTCAAAGGTTATCCCATAATTTTGAATAATATAGGATAATAACGTGTTTACACCCTAAACTTATAATAATATGTGGCAAAATGTAAATATTGTTACAATTTGAAAACTTTGAATTAATTTATAAACGTTAATCATACAATCCAAAATAAAGCATCTAACACATTGTATTATGATATAATGATTTCTTAAAATACAAGAAGGGATGAAAAATTATCTAAATAAAGAGGTAAAAAATTGATACTGGTATGAAAAATAGATGAAAAGGATAATTTGAACCTATAAATGCTTTTCCTTTGGAATTTTTCCTGGAAAATTCTCCTATATGAAACCATACATCTCACTCTAGTCCCTCTTTATGCGGTTTTGTCCTTGGGAAAAATGAGGTTTTGTAACTTCACTTACTCATCACTGGTTTGGAAATGGTTGTCATTATATATCACTTGTGATTAAATTTTTTTGAAACCACCTATAATGACCTGCAATTAATAGAAACCATATATACCTATAACAAATTTTATGAAATGATTATATAACAAAAGAATAAATATATGTGTGGGTGAGGCTGTAATGGCCTAGGTGATCAACCCCTTCTGAACCAATTTAGGAACTGCACTACATCCTCTTGAGTGGGAGAAATCCCCATGTAGATCTCCTGATGTTGGTATAAGTATTATATGTAATCTAAGCGACACAAAGATAATGTGTGTAAAAATAGAATAGAGAATGTATCTAGCATAGTAGTAGTGTGATGTGATGTGTTTCAGATGCTAAGATTAATCCCCTTTGTCCCTTAATACCTTTGGCAATGTATGGAGTGAATTTCTCTTGCTAAGACATGACTCTATGTCCTTTTCATGCTTGGTAATGTAGGAAACTAGACACTTGAACCTAGTTTGAGTACTTGAGACCGCTTCACCCTTAATCCTAAGTCATATATTGGTATATGTATAGTTGACATGTGGCTAACATTATCTCCTAATATGTCATATCATACTTATTTATGATTTCATATGCTTAGTAGGTTAACCTTGGTGCCTTTCATAGTATAATATGGTGTGTGTGTGTGTGTGTGTGTGAGTTAGTATGTGGTAGATGAACATTATATTGAGCACTTGAGTCTTATTATATGGTTTGGAGAATGGCTCCTCAAAGTGGCAAAGTCACTCCATTTGCATATTTTAATCATTCCTCGATAACTTTGTATTCTTCCATGTTTTATTATTGTTGATGTTCAGATCTATTCAAGTAATTTCCTTACAAGTGGTATCAGGGATGCAATCTCATCCAAAATTAGGTCAAAAACCCTAAATTTTTTGTTTCAACCATATCATGCGAATAATTGCTAATTTTTTAGAATGTTTTTACTAACGTTGTGAAATATGAGGATGCATTGACCCACCAAATTTCAATAGATTTGGATTTGTTTTATAGAAGTTATTGCAATACTATTATTTTCCAAAAAATCACTCCCCAAGCTGCAAATTTTGGAGTTTCTCTAAAAACATTATAATTTTGGAAAGGTCTGTAAATTTTAGTTAGGGTTTTGTCTTTATGGCTGAAATTAGATATAAAACCTAAACCCTAATCTCCATGATAGGGAGATCAACTAAAGGCCAAGGGAAAAATTTGGCTACTCTAAGGAAAACACCTAACAAGGAGGAATCTAAATCAGAGTTGGAAATGGGTGGAAATTATGATGTTATTCATTCCTTTGTGAATGAAAAAATATAGCATAGTATAGATAACATGAAAAATTCGAAGGGAAATATGGAGGTGATAGATCACAACATACATTAAGAAGTGCATCCCATTAAAGGATATATGTAAAATATATCTGCAAATATTGAGTCTTTGTTAGCCTCTCACATAACTCAAGGCAGATCAAATGGATATAAAAATGTGAATCACATACTACATTATATTCATCTAGAGTGATATTTAACTCAGGGCTATGAAACCTATTGCCAAAGATGGACATGCATGAGTTTGATGGTAAGGACCCACTCAACTAGATCACCCAAATGGAGATTTTTTTTTATCTACATCAGATCCTAAGTGGGAAAAGTGTTACTATGGCATCATTATATATAGAACCATAAAAATTAATTTGGTATCATTGGTTATGTGCCCAAAAGAAGAAGAAGTCTCTCAATGTCACTTAGGTAGTTTTTACAGAAGAATTGCAAATGCACTATATTAGTAGTGTGATTGAGAAATAATTCATCCAACTAGAGAAGTTGTGACAAACATGATTAATAAAGGATTACATTCAACAATTCTAGAGCCTATCATTATGTGTAAATACCAATATACATGATAATCTAAATGATATTTTCCTGGGAGGTCTCAAGGATCACATCCAACATGAGGTATGAATGTTTTATCCATCACGTTTTTATGATTATATTGTCATGGCACATAGGGAAAAGGAAAAGTTCATTTCCATGACGAGTAATTCCTTTACTAACATTAAATATTATAGTACTTCAGTACCATCATTTCCTCAACCCACCTGGTTTACTCCATAACTTGAAGAGAAACTAGTAAAACGCCTATGATAGAATTGTGATAGAAAGTGGAGAAAAGGACATAAATGTCCCAAGAAGAAGTTATTCTACATTGAGGGTCCTAATGAGGAACAAAATGAGAAGGAATTAGTTTATGTAGAGGAAGAAGTTCCCAAGATCAAGGTTGAAGAATCTTAACCAACTATCTCTTGACATGCCATTTCAAGAATCACCACCCCAAAAACACTCAAGGTTATTGGGTTCATAAATAAGTAAAGGGTGACAATATTAATTAACTCTAGAAGTAATATAACTTCATCAATCATAAGTTTTCCATAATCTTAAATTGTTTCATTTATCTGGCACCAGAATTTTAGGTCATAGTTGCAGATGGAGGTAAAGCTAGTTATTCAGGAAAATTCCATACGATTAAGATATCTATAGGATATTACCTGATAGAGGGCCCCATGTATACCATTTCAATGGGAGGAGAGGACATTGTGTTGGGGTTCTAATGGCTTACTACATTGGGAATTGTAGAGATGAAATTTTAGAATTTGTTCATGTAGTTTCATTCTAAAGGAATGATTTTTGATTTCCACTAGATGAAGACTAAATCTCCACAGTTGGTAATTCTCATCAAATGTAGAAAATTATTAGGAAGGGTGCAAATGGGTTTGTAGCATAATTATTCTCAATGGAATCTCAACCATCAAAAGATCCTGTACCATTAGATCTGCAGATCATTATTAATGAGAATCTAGTTATGTTTGGGGATATTCCAAAAGGGTTTCCACCTAAAAGAGATCATTATCATGCTATTTATTTAGTACCAAGAATCCAACCACCAAATATTCTACCTTATAGGTACTATTATCTATAGAAGAGAGAGATTGAAAAGATAGTATAGAATATTCTAGAACTAGGCATTATTCGTCATAGTCAAAGTGCCCACTATTCACTAGTCATGATGGTCTGAAAAAAGGATGAAGGTTAGCACATGCATCCATAATATTGAGAGATCAAAAAATAGATGGTAAAATATAAGCTTCCTATTCATGTTATTAAGGATTTGCTAGATGAGTTACATGGAGTTGTTTATTTTACAAAATTTGATCTTCAATCAAGATATCATCAAATATGAAAAAAACATTTAGGACAAATGATGGACACTATGAATTTTTAGTAATGCCTTTTAGCCTTACAAATACACCATCTACTTTCTAGAGTTTGATGAATTCCATCTTTAGACCATTTCTGCACAAATTTTTCCTAGTATTATTTGATGATATATTAATTTACAACAAGTCCTAGGAGGAACATTTAAATGATGTTAATAAAGTTTTGGACATTTTTGAAAAATAACACCTTTATGTCAAGCTCTCCAAGTTTTCTTTTGGAGTAAAGGAGGTAGAATACTTGGGTCATATAGTGTCTCATGAAGGTGTAAAAGTGGATCCTCATAAGATATAAGCCATAGTGGGCTGGAAATTTCCTAATATCCTTAAGAACCTTAGAGGATTCTTAGGGCTAATAGGTTATTGTCTCATATTAGTGAATAATTATGGTAGAATTGCAGCACCACTCACAATGTTATTAAAAAAAGACTCTTTTCATTGGAATGAGGAAGCCACCTAAGTATTTGAGTCACTAAAGAAGGCCATGTGTATAACTTCAGTTTTGTCTACCCTTGATTTCTCCAAAACCTTCATTATTGAATGTGATGCTTCAGGGTGTGGCATAGGTGTAGTACTTAGGCAAGAAGGCAACCCCATTACATTTGGGAGTTATCAATTGAAAAGGAAAGAACCTATCCAAACCAAATTATGAGAAAGAAATGATGTCTATTCTTCATGCAGTTAAATAGTGGAGACCATATCTCATGGGTCATCGCTTCAAGGTAACGATAGATCAGGACACGATCATGATAGATTGAAATACTTCTTGGAGAAAATACTATCATCTGAAGAACAAAAAAATGGGTCACAAAAATGTTGAGATATGACTTTGATATAATTTATAAGAAAGTAAAAGAGAACATGGTAGTTGATGCACTATCTAGGAGAGATGAATCCATAGAATAATTTTTATATCATGTCTATATTACAGGAAGATTGGGTGGATCAGGAAATATCACAATGGAAGAATGACATAGAGACCCACACTCTCATTCAAAATTTCCAAAATGATCCAAGCATTTCGAAAAACTTTATTTGGAAGGGGGGTGCATTATGGTATAAGGATTGATGGTATTTATGTAAGAACCCTACCCTCAAAGGTCAAGTTCTCTTAGAGATCCATTCTTCTCTAGTGGTGGGTTCATTTAGGGTTCCTAAAAACATATCATCGAATTAAGAAATATTTCTTTTGGGAAGGATTGAAATGGGTGTTGTTGATAAAAATTAGACCAACAACTAATCAACCCTTTCACCTAACATAAAATGTCAAGATGGAATCAGACCATTTTAATCATAATGATACTTAAGAATTGTCTTAAGCATGGGTAATTTAATATAGGCCTGGAACAATGAGTAAACCTAAGACATGGGAAGTTTCTATTTCATGGCAGAAAAGAGGATATACACACTCAAACAAAGAACAAATAAAACATACCAAAAATATGTAACAAGACCACATGAAAATAGATTAGACCAATGAAGAGATTTTTGTAAGATTTATGAATTTATATGCTAGATAATCACTTATAAATCAAACTGATTTTCTATATAAAATTTGTTATCAACCTTTATCTGACAAATTGAAACCTATTAATTAGGTAACCTCTTGAAAAGGTGAAAATCTTAAGCAATGTATTTATAATCTCATCCTTGAAATTTATTCGTCAAAATGATACTTTAATCTTGAAGATGAAAACATAACAAAAAACTTAAAATAAACAATATTAACATATAAAAATATTTACACAAATGATAAGATGAAAATAAAGATAGACATGATGAAGAGAAACAATTTTTTCATTAATGAAAGAGAGTACCTGATTGCTAAATCAATGTCTTAACAAGATCATGATTCAAATCAAGGACAACATGGCTACCAAATTTGCTTTTATTTCAAGATAAAAATGAATATATCATCAAGCCCTGCTCTGGATATGACAGATAAACATCTGCAATCAGTTTAGATAAAATTCGGAATAATAAATCAAATAATTAGAAAAATAATATTAAATCTAGATATACTTGTTGCATTCAATTTTCATGCTAAAACCTCATAACACTTATAAGATGACTTGCCTCATGAAAAAATTGCACATGAATAATTTAGAATCAAATAATCTTCAAAATAGTTGTAATACCTTATTTCTCATCCTTTTAAATTGTCTTTTCCATGTCCTTTTATAACATTTTCTTGAACATAATCAGTTATAACCGATTGATATTATTTGAATAATTTCTAAGTAAAATAAATATAACTTTATAATAAGTCATCACTTATGTATTAGATGATACTTTATAATAAAGTATTAATTATAATTAAATGACTTGAGAAACTTTAAACCATGAGACATTTAGACATTTAAAAGAGGTACGAGTCATTAAAACAAGGGCCCACTAGATACTCCATACATTAAATAAATGTAGAACACAACCATAACACATTCATTCCTTCTTAAAACAAAGCACATCATCATCATCATAAAATAGCAATTAAACTCAAAAGGTCATCCACCTATATGCATATAAATATAGTAAGTTGTCATCATAAGTATACCACTCATAATCCAAAAATATAAAGTATCTACAACTGATTAATATGTTTATCAAGTTTTCCAATCCCAAAAAATCATAATCAATCCTCTCCAATCAACTCCAGCAATGGTGTTCCTACTTCGGTGGTCATTTCAACGTATTCATATGGCTCAACCGGTAGAATAGTATGAGTAATGATCCCAGAATCTTCCTCCACCTCCAACTTAACTCTCTTTATCACACTTGTCACCTTAGGCACTGCGGAAGAGCACCTAGCATGCTTAAAGGGTTCTGGGGATTCACGTGAATGCACAATTTGGTTCTTGCAAAGTAACATTGGCAAGGAGGCAACAGGTAAGACATTTCAAGGAGGTATATGGGATGGGGTAGATTAAGCAAACCTATTAGAGGAAGATGGGTTAAGATCGACATGTGTGTGCTCAAAATTATGGAAAGGATGTTTATTGATGGTACGGGAAGGTTGGGTGCAAGGATAAGATTCAATCACTTACAGAACTTCATAAAGACAGGGTTCATTTGCATTGAAATGTAAAAAACACAGGTGGGGCCATGTATAACAAAAGGTCTCCTCCCTCAAAGCGTACTAGCTCCCCTTCGGTAACCCTTAGGTGAACCCCTTTTCCAATGTGATGGACCTTGAAAACTATTATGCCCTTATGAGTGATGAGACCTAGATCTTCTAGAACCCCAACCATCCCATCTAAATATGATTGTAATACTGAAAAGGAGAGATAATTACTAAAAAATAGCATTCAAAATCATTAATTTTCCAAAAACATAGTCACCTCCATATCAGTCAAAGTAATAGGTGGAATTCATCCATAAGAGAACACTTAGCTCTTTGAAATAAAAGAAACATTCATACACATGTTGCAGAACATTTTACTTTAACCATCGATTTTCATTTCTATAAAACCATCTTAAATAGTCTAGAAATAACCATCTCCCGAATACCATTTTTATTTTGAAACACATCAAAATTACTACACAATTTTGTTTTTTTTTAAATATGAATATTTAATACAAGATATTCTTCCATAATATGAATGCATAGACAACAACTGACTTGTTCCAAAAATATTCCATTATATAACTTATTACCATCATCAAAGCTCGAATGCATAATATAACTATCAAAGTTTTATATATCCAAATCTTCACCATTGCTTTCTCAAAACTAACTAACTGAGTATATAAAATGAGTGCATGCATGACAGGGCCTTTTATCACAGACTGTAAAAGATTTGAAGAAGTATATTAAATAGCTAAACTGAAACCATAAAAGCCCAAACTTCAATATACAGTCGACATTCACCCACAAAACTAATCAATCAGCAAATAAATCCTTCAAACAACTTATATATTATTCCATTTTTATCAAACACTTATTTTTGCTTTGCCCCAGAAAAGAGAAATTATGCAACAAAATTTTATATTTGACAAACTTCCACAATAACCAATACCCAACTCATATCCACTTAAAATGAGTAATTGGACCTTAAAATGAACTCATTTCACCCATTAAAATAAAAATAACCCCAAAATATTGCCTACATGTTTTGAAAACCAAACAATAATTTGAAGAAGTCACCATTTTTTAACATGCAAGTGATATTCATTTCACTATATGTACAAAATTCTTTGAAAAATCCAAATGGGTATGAAAGATAACAACTCGGGCGAACCTAGAACTTCATAGTTAAAAACATCAAATATGAACTGGGAAAAATTTGATGTTAACTTTACATGCACACAAACCAATTCAAGAAAGAAACACAACTATCAAAAAACAATTCATACCTATTGAAAAATTCCACGTATTTGCTTATACCAAAGACTCAAGCTCAAAACCAACTATCTTTACTCGCCTAGAACCAAAAACTTCTTAGCTTTCGAATTTCTTTCTAATGAAAAAATGAACAAATGACCCAAAATCCAAAACAACTCATTGTTCAATGCTCATACGGTATCATTCAATGCCCATTACTTTCGACCACAAGTTCCACCACTATATTCCCGCCAGCTAACCACCTCGAAAATTGATAGTTTTCAATGTAGACTTATATTATGATTGAATGCAAAATTATTCACTATAATAAATTACCAATACCTTATATCACCTTTCGAATGTCAATCGATCTAAGCCCAAACATAACACATTATAAAACCTCTTAACCATAGCAATAAGAAATCCAAAGTTATGATATATTGTTTAAAGAGAAGATTCCAACTTATATTGCAAATATCCATATTTGACATGTAATCAATACATTCAGCATGAAAATTGGGTGAAGAGACAATATATCAATCAACCTTCAGCGAAAAAAAATCACTTTTGAACATCATTTTCACTACTGTCATCTTCAATAATCATTTCTAGAATGAGAAAGTTAAGAATATAAAAATACGAGCTTGAATTCCAAACAAGTATATCATGAAGATAAACTTGATTTCCATGATAACAAATCATCACTCATGTTGATAAACAAATGACAGTATATCGATCTTATGATGATAGATGATAAATTAAAGAATGAATATACATATACATATACATATGTATATGTATATGTATGTATGTATGTATATATCGATCTTATGATTATAGATGATAAATTAAAGAACGCCACAAAACCACTGAGTGTTAGACAAATAAAATAATGCATTAAATAAATAGTGGCCCATGTCGGACTCATTACGAATGCAATAGCAAGTGAGAAGTAATAGGAATATATACGAATTATTTTTAAAAAGAGGGATGTTTAAATGTTATCAATAAAAAGGGGGTGTGCAGAAATTTGTGGTAGAATGTTTGGTGTGTCTGACTAATAATGGAGAAAATATTAAGTCTCTAGGTTTTTTACAACCTTTATCAATTCCTAATGAGCAGTGGGAAAATATTTCTATGGATTTCATCAAAGAACTACTAAAATCTAAAGGGAAAAGTGTAATTATGGTGGTTGTAGATAGACTCACCAAATATTCTCACTTTTGTGCCTTGTCTCATCCTTTACAACAAGTACAATGGCTATATCATTTATGGATATGGTCCAAAAGCTACATGGAACACCTAATATTATAGTAAGTGATTGCAATCATATATTTATTAATAATTTTTAGACTAGTTTGTTATCATATTTAGGTATTCAACTAGCTCATAGTTCATCATATCATCCCCAATAAGATGGGAAAACTTTGGTAGTGACCAAATTTTTGGAGGGGTATCTTCATTGTTTTGATTCAAATAAGAATGAGAGATGGGTTCAATGGATACCACTTGTAGAATGGTGGTATAACAATTAATTTGATACCTCATCCAAAATGTCCCCATTTTTGGCATTATATGGATATCATCCACCATACCTCACCACCAACTTGAAGGTCTAACCTAAAGTAAGAGAATTTGATGAACACATTCAACACCAATAGGAGGTGATCTCTATTCTTAAAGAGAATTTGGTACTGGGTCAAAACCCCATGAAGAAACAAGCTGATCAACATCGTAGTGAGAGAAAATTTGAAGTGGGAGTCTTTGTTTTTGTCATATTATAACCATATAAGAAACTACATATAAAGCAACAGAAAAAAGATAACAAAATATCACCTAAATATTATGGTCCTTATCAAGAGTTGTGTAAAATTGGAAGTGTGGCATAGAAATTGGATCTTCATCAATCGAGTAGAATACATCTACTTTTCCATGTTTGTTGCTTAAAGAAGATCATTGGGTAAAAGGTATATTCTCAGTCAGTGTTACCTGAGCTTGATGAGGAGGGACATATCATATTAGATATTTAATTAATCCTACATAAACACACTAAGAATTTGAGGACAAGGGTCATCACTGAGTATTTGATCAAGTGGAGGAATTTGAACATTGAAGATGCAACATGGGAAGATGAAGCATTCTGGCAGTGGTATCCAGATCTTACCAAAATTGAGGAAAAATTTTCTTTGAAGGGGATGGGTATGTTATGCCCTTAATCCTAGGTCATATATCAATATCTGTATAGCTGACATGTTTATCTCCTAATATGTCATAGATCATATTTATTTATACTTTCACATTCTTAGTAAGTCAACCTTGGTGCTTTGCATAGTATAGTAGGGTATATATAGGAGTTATTATGTGGTATCTTAACATCATATTAAACACTTGAGTCTTGTTGTATGGTTTGGAGGTTTCCCCCTCGAAGTGGCTAAGTCATTCTACTTGCATATTTTGATCATTCCTCTATACTTTTGTGCTCTTTGGTTTTCTATTGTTGCTGATGTTTTGATCTATCTAAGTAATTTCCTTACAAAAATCAATGTGGTGGTTGCTCTAAAGGATGTGCAGCTACTTTACGAATATTTAAGTGACCATTGAGTACTGTAGTGTCTATATTTACAATAACATTGCTTAAGGATGTTAGGTGATTTATACAATGTAATTGAGTTGCTTATATAAACTTCCAAAAGTGAAATATTTGCACTTTGTCCAACCTAGGGAAGATGAAACAATACAAATAATATTCTCAAATCAGAAAAATAATTGTTAGATGAAGAGGTATATGACCATACAGGTCGACCTAGATCATAGTATAGTTTGGACCTATTATGTACAGTCCTAGAAAGGCATTAAATATTGTCAAATAAAAAGTATTGAAAACATACTTGGGGATATATTGTTGCTTTGGATAATTAATAGTACATAGATGAATGAAAAATAAGTGTGTAGATATTAGAAATTAATGGATGAGAGTGAATGATGTACCCATTGAGCTTAGAATGTGAGAATTTGTCTTGGTATAAGAACAAATCCAAATTGGTTATTCCTAAAGTATAAGCTACTAGATTTGAGTTCTACATTTGACACCCTTTAAGTTTGGAATTTAAAATTACATACTTAAAGGTAAAACATACCTAAGTATGCTCACACACATTGTCTTTTCTCAATAGTTGTTGTCCTTGCATTAGTGTTCACACTTCCATGGTGAAACCTAAACAATAGTGTATAGTAAAAATCCATAAAAGAAATTAAATTGTAACTCAAATGTAAAAAGTAAATGTATCTTTGTAAAATCGACTTTTACATAGTAAAGTAAAGAGACGAAAATCATGGAAGGAATACACTTTTCTACTTTTTAGAGGGAGGAACTCTCCTTCTTGTTGTGTTAGGAGATTTTGATTTGCATTGAGATAAAAAAGGATTAGGGGTGACCAATCCCCAATTTTTGAAGGATAAACTCGAGTAGGAGAGGATTTGAGTGTGGATAACCCATCACCAGAGAGGAGAAGTACGATAGGACATTTGTCCCAAAGAACCTCATAAAGAGAGAATATTATCATACGAAGTACCTAGCCACTCTGATATCTTCCCACACAACAAGAGAGAGGAAAAGAATAACAAAATATGAATTACATAGCCAATTTGATATCTCCTAGCCACACAAACCAAACTGTTGTGAACAGATCTATGACTGATTTTATAAATAGTAAAAATTCTGAAAGGAATGGATGACCCATGCTCTTATAATAGATAATTATGATTATGAAAATGCCAAGAAATGAAAATAAGAAGAAGGAACATGTCCCCCAAACCCTGCATGATTTGTAATTGTATCTTAGTGTTGCACATCTAGTTTCACCAATAACTCGTGCTAATATACACATGAATCTATATCATTATGGCATGCACAAAAAAAAAGTATCACCTTGCACCAAACTATCACACTAAGGAAGAAACCTTAGCACCCTCACCTGAGATGTAAGAGATTTTTGGTCCCCGTCATGTTCGGCATGTTGATATGAAGTGATTATAAAGATAATATAGTTAAAATAGAAACATTTATACTATAAAAATCATAAATATAAATAGTGAACACATACTCATGAAAATAATAACTCCATAATACTCTTCTCCATATTCATAATAAAAAGTGTAGTTAACCTACAAGTTTTGTCACTGATTATCATAATAACTTTGATTTTGATGCTAGTGTTTGTGTCTCTTTAAAATAATCCCCCAAGGGATATATATATTATTGGGGACTTTCCATTCATTAGTCGAACACGAGTTATAATTAGGCATAGGGTTGTGTTTTTAACAACTAACCATTAGATAGAGGTGACCTTTATGCCACATGTCACTATATCATAGTTATTGATCATGCATGGAAGTATTTCCTTAGTACATGATAGTTTCACCATTTTTAGATGTTTGTTCCTTTGTTTTTCTTTATTTTTCTATTCTTGGAAAACTCTATTATTAGACCCAAATAATTTTCCCCATGGTTCACGTTATCTTTCTTAACATGTACACATTAAGAACTATAGTTAATTTTATATCTTTATCCCACCTAATCCTTTGTTTTCCCTGATATTTTCTTATCCATGCAACTACTGTTCAAATACAACTATCTACATGCGCTTCTTTTTCGACTATATCTGAATGTCTAAATTTTTTCCTCATGTTGTATGTTTGCATGTGTATTTTTCCTTTGTTTATTCCCCAACATATGCACAACATTTATTTCTTCCTCCCTCAAATGTGTGTGCTCCAAAGAATAGGAAAAACTAAAGAATATAGAATAACAATTTTTCCTAATGTGGTACTTGGCCAAAGGAATGTATAAGAATTTAAGGGTCCAACACTTAGTAATGGACTAAAGAAAGAATGAAGTATTCATTCCATTTATATCATGCTTTGAACTATGTCATTTATATATGAATTTGTACCATAATTCTATAGATGCATGTAAAAATATAATAATTTCGATTTTTTTTGTAAATTTCCCCCAGGAAGGAAACATATGGTATGGGTCATAATGTACTATAGTTTTGTCCCTAGTGGATGGTTTTGTACTAGTGTGGATTTATTCCTATTGTGTGTGTATTCTTGTTTTTAAGGATTTGTGCCATGTATAAATATGTTTCTAAGTCATGTAATATATTTGTATCATATATATATATACCCTTTTGAATGTCCCCTATCCTGATATGCATGATATATAATAATAAAGGACAAAAATAAGAAGAAATTATGTGTACTCATGTCAGATAAATGTAATGATATGTGTTAGATTGCATGGAAGGATGTCTTGATGGATGTTATCCAAATAAGTTCCCATGCTTATTCAGATCACTTGTTTGGGTTGTGTATTTAAACAATTATGGATTGGAGGTAAAGATCAAATTATGGAGAAAACTATGTTTGGCACACTTCAACAAATAAAGAGAAAACCCACATGGAAAAAAGTCGTGTGCGGAAATCCACACAAGAATACACACAAAAAAGAGGAATAAATCCACCACAAAAATTTGTGTGACAATGAAGAAATAGAAGTGGCACAACAAAGAAAACAAAAATGTGTGGAATGTCATGCAAGTGAAAAGGCAGCAGTCCACGCGCAAATTTTCTCGAAATAGGGAGAAAAGTTTTCAGAAAAGAGGAACAAAGTTGAGGAAAGCCACGAAGGTAAAAAAAGGAAAATAGAACCCATGCGGAAAGCCACACAATAAATAAGAAACACCAAGCCATGTGATATAGGATAAGACAAAATCCGTATGACGAAGGAAAAAATAGTCCACACAAAAAGCCATGTGATACAAGATAGGACAAGTCTGCACGATGAAGGTAAAATAAATCACAGAGCCACACAAAATTCCATGGAACAAAGAAGAAAAATTTACATGCTTCAGTAAAGTAAATAAGACAATGAGAAGCCACATGACATAGGAAGACAATCTACATGTAGACCCACACGAAGAAGCAAAAGTATGTGTGAAAATAAAAGGGAAACCCACGTGCAAACCCACGCGTCTCTAGTAAGATAAAAGGATAATGAAGTCTGTGCAATGAAGGTGTGGAAACCCACGCAAAAGGAGAGAAATGCAACTTAGGAAAGTGAGGAATATAATACATGTGAAAATCCACACAGTGAAGGGAAATCAAAAGGAAATAAGTTTTTGCGTGACCTAAAAACAAATCATGAAATGATTTGTTTAATTTTTGCGAAATGCGGAATGCTTTTTTTTAGCACATTTGGTTAAAGAAAAAACATGACAAGTTAAAAATAGATGAAAGCTTGCAGAAAGAAGCTTGTTTCATCTTCTAGAAGTTCTAATAATAGAACAAAGCATGCACAAGTGGAGGAAAAGTTATTTTTCCTATTTCTAAGAGCACATATTTTATTTTAGGCACATGATTGGATAAAATCAAACTATGATTTTTTTTTTTTAGAACAAAAGGATTACATGTGGTAGGGTGCATTTCTTTCACACTCGGGGGATATTTTTAGAGAAAAGGATAGGGCGCACATGTTTTTCCTATTTTTAGAAGTTAGAATTACATATTTGAGCTTTTACTTCTTCTCTCTCATATTTTTTTGTGAAAAATCTAGAATGCATTGTAAAAAAAATATTTCTCTTCTTCATTCATGTTCTCCAAAGTAATTCAATATTCTAAGTGAGAAAGCAAGGGTCATGAGTGATTCTTTGTGCTTATTCCACCTCTTGGAGTAATAAAGGAGTTGTTTTTACCTTTATATAGTCTCTGTTTAGTGCATACTTTGTTTTAAAATGAGTTTACCTTTTTTATTCATGGTTATCCTTGGTTTAACAATTTAATCTTTTTTCCTTCGTATAGTTTGTGTCAATTTATAGGTCATTGATTGTGTTTAATAAGTTATGTGTAGGATTTTTTTGTGAAGCCATCTACTTCCCTTTAATTATCTTGTCACAATTTAACCCTGAACCCCGATATGAAGCATTTTTACTTTGATATAGTCACTTATAGTTAGTATATGATGTGTGTCACTCCTATGCTTCATCTGTTTGATTCCAATAAGTCTTAGATCCTCAAAAATTTCTTGTTTATTACCATATTTTTCATTTTATTTTTTTCTTTCCTTATCCTTTTTCCTTGTTGGTTTTGGTATAATAGAGTAGAATTAGAAATATAAAACTAGTTTAGGTGTTACTCTAGGGGAACCAACCCTCTCTGGAGACTCACTCCAACATATAGTTCACCCACAACCTAAAAGTGTTTCCATTTTTTCAATTAAAAGGTGAGTTATTGTACCATTCTCCAAAGGGTGAGTTTCAAAGTGACAATAGTTTTTGGAATGTTTGATGGGAAAAACAAAGAATTTGCCAAAGATTTGATGTTTTTCTTAGCAAACATCAATGTTTTTGGTGCATTTATCTATCATCTAGTAGCTCCATAAGCTCAAAGAACATCCTAATAGCATATCAGTGTGTATTTCATGCCAAAGGTTACAACCAAAGTATCTACAAAAGGTGTTCCATTTGATTTCATTGAGTTATCTTTGAATTCAGCTAAGAGAAGATAATTTTTGAGCTCCAATCCATACCCTAAATATTTTCCCGCTCTAGAAAAATCGAGTTCATTTCTGAAATTCTCCATACCCAATTCTAATCTGAATATGGATCTCCTAAGAAATCAGGTTTTTGTTTCCTTCAATGATGGAAGCCCACTATTATTAGCTCAGCGTGATGATAACCTAGTTTCCGCTCTTACGTGCATCCCATTTTTACTAGGGATAATCAAGTTACACCCATAGAACATGTTAAAGATGTCGCTAATATATGCTCTATTTATCATGTTACTCAATAAAAAATTTTAGAAAAATTATTAGCAACCTATTTTTAAGGAAAAGTGTTACATTGGTACATGGTACTGGAACTACATTATATCACTACATGGGATCAGCTGGGAGAAGTCTTTTGTAGGAATTTTGAAGAAAAAACAAATAATCCTTCATTAGTGAAAAAATTGACCACCATCAAGAGATCACCACAAGAATTCATGACTAATTTCAACTACATATTCCAAAATACTTGAGATAGAATTCCACAATTAGTAAGGCCTACTCCTCAGTATGTTTTTTTGTATTATTTAAGGGATTTGAATTTTGGTATCTCGGTGATGATATAATCAATGGGTGGAAGGACACTTCCTAACACTTATGATATAGAAATTGGATTTGAAAATAGTCTTATACAAGTGGGGGAAATATCTCCAGGGCATCCCATGTCCATATTTTTAAAATTTTCTCCTCCAAATTCCCTCCAAATATATATAATAGTTCCATTCCTAATGCCTAATTCTCAGCATTTGAGCCAACTTAGTCCATCCCCAAGCCAATGAAATGATTTACAAGAGATAAAAGGAATATTAAAATAATTAGGAAATGAGATAGTTTCTCTTAAAAGGCAGCAAAATCAAAGTTTCATACCTTATTATCCTCCCAATATGCAGAATAGACCTCTTTTCCAACTAGGTTTGCAAGGTCAAAATTATTTTTCTAATGCCAAACATATCCAAATATCCAATCCCAATGTTGTTAGCACATTTAAAACAATTATATCAGTCCAAAACAATATGATCTAAGATTATGAGTGGTGTCATCCATGTAATCAATCCCATAATTAGAAATCTTTCTTCAATGGTATTCAGAATTGAGTACTCATGGTGAAAACATATGCTATGTCCCAAAGTTCCAATTGAGACTCCACCACAATAGGAGGCTTCAAAAGAGTCATTGTAAGATGATACTACATTCCTAAATTAACAAGAAGATGCTTTTTGTGGAATCAATCAACTTGAAAATCAGATAAATCAGGGTTATATTGTTGTGGTTGCGAACACAAGGTCAAAGAAAAGAGAATTAGAATTGGATCAACCTACTGATATTAGCAATTCTCATCCTTCTCCAACGTTATAAGCTATGGTTCCATTTTTAAACTAGAAAAAAATCAACGAAGTCATTCTAAAAAATATCAAAATCAGCAAGAGACCCCAATCTCCATGCCACCAATGCAATTTGTTATTAGCAAATTACAACATAAGGTTAATAATTCATCATTTATTATCCTTGAGAATGTAAAAAAAGCTAAAGTTAACATTTCAATATGGGATTCCTTGTCTCTTCCGGGACAAAAAATATCTCTTAGAAGAAGCTTTGTCTAACCTCATTCTCTCTAGCCAACCATCTAAGGAAACATCTAAGGTTGTGTTTACAAATACACCTGACCCAAAATAATCTCAAGAAAACAAGAGTGTTAAGTTACCTCCCTTTTATGTTTCATTGATCATAGGTCAGAATCTATTCCACAACTACATGATTGATTACAGAGCCTCTAGCTCAGTTATGCCCAAAATAATTGTTGATACACTTGGTCTAGATTATGAGCCTCTTTCTAAGGGAGTATTTCAGCATGATGAAACATTGATAGAGACCCTAAGATTCATCAGAGGACAGAGCTTAACCTTTCATGTATGCCCCAATTTCTCCATTCCTCAATATGTTTATATCATTGATCTTCCTTTTATCTTTTTTTTTTGTCTTTCTATATATTTCATGGCAAAAATTGGAGGCTACTTATAATCAAACTGGTCTCACATTTTATTTAGAACAATGTATGTCACCAAAGTTATCATAAGGTTTGAACCCATCTCATAAAATCACATAGAACCTTATATTTTTAGTACCATTTATTTCAATTGTATGATCATATATGAAGAAGACCAGTTAGTTGACCAAGAGCCAACCACACTTCTTGAGGGAATTCCAGACTTATTTCTTGATGAGTGGGCTATTCAAACTCATGTTACTGATTCACATAGCTTTATTAAACAAGTAGGTATTGGAACAAATTATTTGCATGAGGAAAATTCTATTATTCCTAACCTTATCAAAACATATCAGCAAGTTGAAGGTTTATGGAAATTATACTTTGATGGATCAAGAAGCAAGAATGGAGTAGGTAGAGGGATTATACTCATTTCCAAAAAAAAATGAAAAGTATTTCTTAGCTATGAGATTTCATTTTACTTGCACTAATAATACAGCTGAATATGAAGCTCTTGTACATGGTATTCAGTGGGTAAAGAAGAAAGGACTGAAGAAATTACAATTTTTTTGTGACAGTGAGTTGGTTCTTAACCAAATGAAAGGATACGCTGAAACTAAGAACAAATTGATGAGATCCTACAAGAATATGGTACGTGATTTAATAGAAGATTTCTATGCTTTCATTGTTCGATATATTCCTAGAGTGGAGAACAAACATGTAGATAGGTTGCTTATCATTGGTGCTTAGGTTGACATTCCATATTAGATCAAGCAAGATAAAACTCAGTAGTATATCAAGATAGGGGTAAGGTCCTCTATCCTAGAAAATAATATCAATTGGAAAGTTTTTGAGCCAAATAAACAAATTGTCAATTTCTTACAAGAAGAAGCTGAGTTTTTCAGTAAAAAATTAGGAAAGGTTACAACAATAGTATGATGATTAGATTATTATGCTAAAATATGACAATATACCTCAAGGATTGGTTACTCTTGTACTATCTTTAACACAGATGATTAGGTTAGAAGTGAGAAGTCCAATATGATGATAAAATTAGATGATTACAAACTAATCAACATTGACAATGGCAAAAAAACTCAAATTGGGTAAGGTATGTAATAACGATGAAAATATTACTTTTGTTCAACTTTCTCAAGAATTTGATGATGTTTTTACATGGATTTATGGTGACTTAAAGTTTTTTAATCCGGATTTAGCTCAACATACAATATAATTGAATAAGAAAAACTAGTCTGCCAAAAGCAAAGGCCTATCAATCCTAAAATTAAACCATTGACAAAGTAAGAATTGGATAAGTTGATCAAAGATAACATGATTTCCCCTATCAACCATTGGATAATTTGGTTCCCTTGAGGAAAACAAATGAAGAGATATAGTTACACATGGATTTCAAATATTTAAACAGAGCTTCTTTAAAATATCATTACCCACTAACGTCAATGGAGTAAATTTTGTAAATGGTAAGTGGTGCAGAGAATTTCTCATTACTTGGTGACTATTATGCTTAGAATAATATTTTGGTATATGAATTAGATCAATTTAAAACAATATTTTCATAAAAATGGGGCACATATGTGTATAGAAAATAACCGTTTGGATTTTCGAACACAAGAACTACATTTCAGCGTGTAATGGACTTGGAATTTCAAGGATTAATAAATACTTGTGTTATTTTTTATTTGGATGACAACCGTTTTCTCAAATCAAGCAATAGATCATATCCTACATCTCAAACACATTTTTGAAAGATTAAGAAAATATGGAGTTCCATTAAATTCAAAGAGGTGTGTGTTTTCAATCCATGAGGGTAAGTTTCTTGGTCATATTGTTCCAAGGAAGGTCTCATAATTGACCTGGAATGATTAAGAATACTTTTATCTTTGTCTTTACCAAATAACAAAAAAGCATTATATAGTTTTTTAGGTAGAATTAATTTTATCAAAAGATTTATCCCAAATTTTTCAAATTTAGCAATCTGCTAACTTCAGTGTTAAAAAATAATATGGTTTTAAGTTGGAAAATGGAGGAAAAGAATGCATTTGAAGTAATTAAACATGTTATTACACAAGCCCCAACACTTGCCGATCCAAATTTTAGTAGATATTTTATTTTATATTCTTTTGGAGCAATTGATACAATCTCAGCTATGTTTTTTTAATTATTTGCAAATAGTTTTTTGAAAGGGACTATACCCTTGAGAACAAAAGAGGGCCTAGAAGCCAGAATAGGAATGAGAACCAAAACAAAAAGGATCAAAATCTAAATGTGACAATGAAGACCAAAGTAGCCAAAGAGCAGCTACCCCAACAAAATAGAAACAAAACAAACACTGCAGAAAAGCAGCAAAAAAACAACAATAATTACAAAGAAGTGCAGCAAAAGCACCCACAATTACTTCTTGGCAGCTTTGTCGATGCTGAATTTGATATTATACCAAGATTTGAACATAGCCAAAGTCGTCATGTGGGCAGAGTCAATAACATCCAGTTGTTTAATGGTCCTTTTGCTTTCCTTATCAGTGCCCCAAAGGGTTACTGGAACCTCGATGATATTGGAGACACTACGGACATGTTGCTTAATGAACTCTTCAATTGCATTAAAAATGGCCATATTATAATCATGGCAGGTCTTGGCCTTCCCTAACCGAGAGTTTAAGGAATTCAGATTCTTGTAAATATCTTCAATCTAGCTATTATCCTAGCCACCTCCTCCTCCTTCTTCCTCTTACCTTTTTGTTTTGCCAAGTTACTAACCTCTTCCTTCAACAGCTTCATGTCAGCCTCTAAGGCTTCCAGCCTTTTTGTGAAGCTCTCCATATGTGCTTCCTGAGAACTAGCACTGCTAATATGAAGGAGGTTATGAGTAATTTCAATTTCTTAAGGACCCTTCCCCACAGTAGGGGTATCAAGGTTCAGTCTTCTAGAGGACCTGGTAACCGGTTTGTTCGAAGTAGAAGCGAAGGGGGTGGGAGCAGAGATGGGGGGAATGCGAGATGGAGCTGGGAAGGCTAGCAGAGGGGTGACAACAGTAGTGGCGGGGATAGAATGTGGAGAGATGGGGCTAGCGGCCGCTGAACCGGGCAGAGGGGGAACAAAGCCAGGGGAGGAGGGGAAAGCAGGAGATCGATGAAGACATAATTTATGCAACAAGAAAATTATCCCTTGGTGGAAAGGAACCGCACGAGCATGCTTTTGAAACTCCCGAATGGAGCACTCAAGAGAGTTAAACAGATAATGGGGGGAAACATACCATACAATTCCTATGGAAGTGATTGAGGAAGACAAGATGCTTAGCTGGCACAATGACGAACCCCCCTTCCAAAGAAATTAAACGCACCATCATACGGGTAACCTCATCATAAGGTGAGGGGATTGAACTAACAAGCAGGCCCGTCATGAAAAAGATCATCTTCTCTATTCCCTCAACAAATCTCCTCTCCTTAGCTTCTCTGTCAACCCTTTTATTAAAAAAGTGGTACCCCTATATGCCAAGGCCAGTCGCTTTAGAAATTAACTCCTCATTGATCGAAATCTTCTGCCACCCATAATCCACAGTGCGATCCTTCCAATCCTGCGCAAAATGCATTGAAATACTTTGGTCGTGGCCTTGATCCTTCTCCACAAAGTTCGTGATGCCTCCCTGGCTAAGAATATTCCAAAGCTCTGCATTATCCTTCCAATCCGGATCTGCGTTGGGCTCAATATGGAAAGGGGGGCCCCCATTGTCACCGTGCTTAACTGCTTGCAAAAAAATTTAGAATCCTTAAGGGCGCTACTACCAGTCCTCCTTTCACTATTTTTATCCGCGTAGTGAAATTGCTGATGAGAATAGCATCCAATTACTTTTTTCAGTCAAGGGTTACAAGATTACGAGGTGAAATCTTCTTTTTTTCACAAACAAGTTCTTTCAATCATTAGAATCCTCAAGAAATTCAAACATTTGTTTTCTAAAAAAAATATTCATTTAATGGCTTCTCATCTAAGTGTTAAAGAGTTTCTTTTAAGCAAGGATTTTAACGAGAAAATATTAGAATGGATAAAAAAAATGATAGAATATGATGTTGATATTAAACTCATCAATTTGGTTAGAAGAAGAGGACTCTCTGAACAACTAGCTTCATACTTGCATGATGATAAAAAACAAATTTTAATGCTTCAAGATGGTCCTAACGTAGCTACTCCTTTATTGCCTCACATTTGGACCCAAGATCTGATCCATTTGCTTCAAACTAGACAATTCCCATAGGGTCGAGAAAAATAAAAAAGGAGGTATTTCATATTACAGTCCATTCCTTCTGTTCTTTTAATAACATATTGTTTAGAAAATATGTGAATGGAGTTATTTTAAGATGCATTACTTAATATTAGATTGAGTATGTTTTGGAATAATTCCATGGAGGCATATCCGGTGGCCATTTTGCACCAAGAGATATGACCTTGAAGGTTATGAGATCTAGTTATTATTGTCCAAATTTGTTCAAAGATGCTCATACATGGCTAAGGAAATGTGAGAAGTGTGTCATTTTTTGAATAGAAACAAAATTTAACAAATATTCCTCTTCAACCCATTGAGATAAATCAACCTTTCATGCAATGGGGATTAGATTTTATTGGCATGATTGATCCACCTTCTAATGCATGTCATAAATGAATTCTCACATCTATAGATTACTTCACAAGATGGACAGAAGAAGTTCGTTCGAAAGAATCAAAGGAGACTTCGGTTTTAGAATTTTATGAAAGTCTAATCATAATATTTGGTGTCCCCACAACAATTATCTCAGAAATCATGTTATATTTCCTTAGAATAAATATCAACACATGGGAAATCAAGTTTGGAATTCATCTCTTAACATCATCCAATTATTACCCTTAAGGGAATGGCTTGGTTGAATTAACTAACAATACTGTTCTTAGAATCATCAAGAGAACTATGGCATAAAATCATATATCATGGAATTCAAATTTGAAATTAACCTTATGGGCTGACATGATTACTCCTAAAAGATAAATTAGAAATTCACCTTTCATGTTTATCTATGGTAGAGAAGCAAGGTTTCCTATTTCTAATGAATTACCAACTTTACACCTCATTAAACAAATAGAGATGATGAAATAAAATTCGATGGAAATCAAATTTGTAGAGTTAATAGAGTTGGAAGAAATTAGAAACAAGGTAATGACAATAGTGCAAGTGAAGGGGTATTTTTATAAGAAATCAATTACAAGAACATTTAGATAAGGATACATTGTGTTTAAGTGTGATAACGAGAGAACTAATCTCATAAAACACACCAAATTTGATTCCTTTTAGATTGGATCATATTTGATTATAGGTTGCAAATAAAACAATGATTTTTAGCTCTCCAAGATGAATGGAGATGAGTTTCCTATCCTAGTTAAAGGGATATACCTCAAAATTTTCTATTGATGTCATTTTTCACCCTTGTACATAATAGGTTGTGTTTAATTTCCTCCAAGTGCTTAATGTACATTATTTTTTTGTTTCCTTTCTTATGTGCCTTGTGCACCTTGTAGGTGTGTTTGTTGTCTAATAAGTTCTTCTAACATAATGGTTGTTGTTTCTAGAAGGTATTATCAATACAATTATTGTTTCCAAGAAATTTGCAGCAGTGGATACATGATTCCATACCCAAGGGATGCTTCAAGGATACTAGATGTTTTTACATCTAGTAGGTAGATGTCCCTAGAAGTCACCAGATTGTTATCCAAATAAGATCTCACGATTATTCAGATCACTTTTTTAGGTTATTTATTTAAAAAAAATTGGATTAGAGGCAAAGATCAAATTATGGAGAAAATATTATTTGGCGTGCTTCAACAAATAAAGATAAAACCCAACGGAAAAAATTCACGTGACAAAAAATGAGACCCGTGTGCAAATCCACGCAATAATATGTGTAAAAAAGGAGGATTAAATCCACCACAAAAATTTACGTGATAATGAAGAAATATAAGTGGCCAAAAAAACTACATGGAATTTCGTGTAAGTAAAAAGGAAATAGACCATGTGTAAAGCTATGCAACAAAGGGAGAAAATTTCATTGAAAAAAGGAACAAACTCGTAAAAATTTGCAAAGATAACAAAAGGAAAATAGAACCCATGCAGAAATCCACATGACAAGGAATAAATTCCAAGTTGTGTGATACATGACAGGACAAGATCCTTACTACAAAGGAAAATATATTGTGTGCAGAAAGTTACGTGATAAAGGACAGGAAAAGTCCACACAATGAAGGAAAAAGAGAGCATAGAGCCAAAAAAAAGTCTGTGGAACAAAAATGAAAAATCCATGCACTTTAGTAAAGTAAACAGAACAATGAGAAGTCATGCGACAAATGAAGATAGTTTGTGTGCAGACCCATGTGAAAAATAAGATTAGAATTACACGTGACATTCAAAGAGAAACCCATGCGAAAACCTGTGCACAAAGCCACACGTCTCTATTAAGGTAAAAGGAAAATTAATTCTGTGCGATGAAGGCACGCAAACCCATGCAAATGATGAGAAATAAAAAGGTAAGAAAGGAACAAAACACTTGAAAAATACATGCAACAAAGGGAAATCAAAAGGAAATAAGTTTTCGTGCGACCCATAAACAAATCATGAAATGCTTTGTTTTTTTTCAAAACAAAAAATGTTATGTTTTAGCACAATTTGTTAAAGAAGATGCATGGCAAGTTAAAAATAAATTAAATCATTTAGAAAGAACCTTGTTTCATCATCTAAAAGTTCTAATAATAGAACAAAGCATGCAGAATTGGAGGAAAATATATTTTTCCTATTTCTGGGAGCGTAAATTTTATTTTGCGCGCATGATTGGATAAAAGCAAACTATAAAGTTTATTTTTAGGAAAAAAGGAGAAGATAAGGTAGGGTGCGCACCTTTCACACACAATGGCTATTTTTGGAGCAAAAGGACTGGGTGCACATGTTTTTCCTAATTTTTAGAAGTCAAACTTGCATGTTTGATATTTTCCTTCTTCCTCTCTCTAATATTTTCTATTAAAAACTTCATAATTCATTGTAAAAAATATATTTCACCTCTTCATTCATGTTCTATGGAGTAATTTAGCATTCTGAGTGAGAAAACAAGGGTTTTGAGTGATTGTTTGTGTTTATTCCAATTATTGCAGCAATAAAGAAGATTTTTTTACCTTTCTACAGTTTGTGTTTAGTGCAAAATTTATTTAAAACTGATTTTAATTTTGTAATACATGTTTATCCTTGGTTTTAAAATTTAATCTTCATGCCTTCATACAATTTTGTGTTAATTTTTAGGTCATAGATTGTGTTTAACAAGTTGTGTGTATGATTTTGTGATGGAGCCATTTGTCGCCCCTTCTTTATCTTGTCATAATTTAACCCTGAACCCCTCTAGGAAGTGATCTTTCTTTGATACAGTCACTTGTAGTTAGTGTATGGTGTGTATGGCTCATGTGCTTCATCTGTGTGATTCTAAAAATTTTGAGATCCTCAAAACTTCCTGGTGTATCACCATATTTTTTTATTTTATTTTATTCTTTCCTTCTCCCTTTTCCTTGTTGGTTTTAATAGAATAGAGTAGTCTTAGACAGAAAAATAGTTTATGTGTTGCAATATGGGAACCAACTGTCTCTAGAGGATCACTTCAACATACAGGTCACACACAACCTAGGAGTGTTTCCATTTTGTCAATTGAAAGGAGAGTTATCACACCATTCTCCAAAGAGTGCATTTCAAGTGACAATAGTGGCCACTGTTGGGATCAAATTCATGTAATACTATTTTCTTTAGTATTATTAATTTGACCATACAATATTTTCACCATTGAAATCTCTAGGGAAAAAAATCAATGAAGAAACACAATCAATTAGACAAGTTTCAAACATCATTAAAAATTGTCTTGTTCCTTTATAACCAGAGATGCCAATAAATAATAATAGGTCCCAAAATCAAAATGTTAAACATAGAGATTCAAAACCCACATTCCAACCTTGAATAACCTCCAATAGATTCTAGGAAAAAACCCCAACATGGCCCATATTATTTAGGAAATGATCCCAAACAACCCAAACAAACAAATAATTAAGATAAATATGATCACAACTTTATTCTACTACTTGAAAAATAAAAATAGGTCCTGATGCCTCCTTTCATGAGATGACTATACAATTATATTCAATTTATAGTAGTATTCCATAAAAATATAAGCTTTTGGAAGGCCCTTACACTTTCAAACAAATATATTAGGGAACTTTTGCAGTACCATCCCTTATATTCTTAGAATTAGTTTACAAGTTGATTGAGCAACAACATCTACAAAAAAAGATCCTTCCCAAATAAAAAAATATTTTACAAGATAAAAAGGAATTAATTTATTTTATAAATCCTTTCAAAGATAATATAATGCCGAGGAAGAAACAAACCTAGGACCATATAAATATTTCCAACATTTCCTATCCAATTTGGAATCTATATAATCACAAACCTGAGATCCCCATTTCTCAAGAGAAATATTTATAGACGATCTGAAAATGATTGATACCATATCCAAACATCTTGCCAAAAAATAATATTACAACCATCTCCAAACTACCACTAAACTCATGTCGTAGTATCAACGTCCTACATGCCCTTACAAAATTCCAAATCACCAAGCTCATGGTAAGGATAACTTTAGTAAATAACCTATTCACTACTTGCACATCCAAATACTTAAGCTGTAAAATTTGACTCCATAATTATCCTATATTTTTATATATCCTCCAACACAATTTGATTCCAAAATATTTATTCATTATATCTAGTCAATGGCTCCTTAATACTTTCCAGGTCTTTGAGAGGCAAGATTTATCCCACAAAACTACATTCATATTTTTCCTCCTTGGTTTTACCATAGATAAAGTGATTTCAAATCCTCATGATACCATACATAACCTTCCTTGGCACCTTGAGAACAAACATGAGATATATAGGCATTGTTTGAAATGTGGATTGAATAACTCGTAATCTTCCTACTATATATAACCATTAGTTACCTTAAATTAAATTGTTTTAAATTATATTTACCAATAGTTACCTTAAATTTGAGGAGCATCTTCCTCGTAACGAAAAATACCCAAATACAAACTAGGGAGAGTTTCCTCCTCAAATCGAAGAATATTTTTAATATGAGATCTGAAGTAGGGGATAATATTTATAAACATTTTTTATTTATCCGAGCTAACCTTTAGAAAAAAAACTCTTTCATATCTATTTAGAATGGATTTGAAGGAAAAATCCTCACGTTTCAAAGGCTCTCCCAATATACTAATAGCATGTACATATTGTAAATGAAAAATATTACTAATGTTAGCACTAATTGCCAACCCTTGAACCCACCTTACCCACATCAATCCCTTGATAGCTCACCCTAGCACCTTAGCAATGATAATAAATAAGGGGATAGAGAACCCCCCTACCTTAGGCCTTGAGAAGACTTAAAGAACCATGTAGGAACTCTATTAATTAATATTGAGAAAGATGGGATAGAAATACAACTATGAACCCATTTTCTCCAATCCTTATAGAACCCAAATTTATCTAAAATTTGATCAAGAAATCATTGATTCACCTTATCATATTACAACCATATCTAATTTGATGTTCATACCTAACTTCCTGCCATGGGAAATAAAGTGGATAGGTTCATGAGTTAGCACAATTCTATTTAAAATTTATTTACCCAACTCAAACCACCTTGATCCTCATAAATGAATTCATCCAAACAAGTCTATATGTAAATTACTATTATTATAAACATATTTAAATTTAATAATAATATAAATTAATTAAATATAATTGAATTTAATCTAGCTTTACATTAAATTAATATTATTTTTTAATTTATGTAATATTATTAGTAAAATTTATATATAAATGAAATTAATATAGATTTTTTATTAAATTCACATTAACTTAAATTTATAAAAATTAATAGTGAAATGTATCAGGCTTGGTGCAAAAGTGACGTAAATTGTGTCATGATTTCTCCTTATTTACATCACACTGACCTTTGAAATGGAAAAAAAACTTGAACTAATAGGGCTTAAAATCCCTTCCACTTTATTTTTAATTGAATTATCCATCAGGATATCTGGTAGAAAAATGAATGTATACATAGTTGCAGAACTCAAAAAATCAAAATGAGAGTAACACAATAGCATATATTTAACTCAATAAAAATATATTTACAATGTGTTATATATAGGTGCAAGAAAGTGTAACTTCCACATAGAATCATGAAGATAACTACAATTAGACTAGTGGAGAATAATCCTAAAGCATAATATAATTGCCACTTTAGCTAATAAAGGCAGTAGTTAACTCCTAAAGACTAAAGAACACCTGAGAAAATTAAATCTACATGTGTAGGAGTAATTCAAACAAACAAATAAATGGAATAATTAATATCCTACACCAACATTTTCTATTTTAATGGAGACTATAGGCCAAAAAACATAGTGACAAGCGAAAGGACAAGAAGAAATAAAAAATAAGGGAGAAGGAGCTAGCTAAAGAAGAAGGATATTGGAACAATGGAAAGGGACATGAGAGGGGGGGGGAACATATATTGGTGCACCAATAATATTTAAGAGGTAAAGTGGGACCTTTATTGTCATATATGAGACCAATGTAGAAGAAGAATATAAAGTAGAGTATGTATCTCATCTACAAAGAAAAACCATATCAAAGGTATGTTGCATTCTGACCAAAATTTGATAACAAAAAAATATGTAAACCCTAGGAATGAAAATGTTTAAATTGTATAAACCAACTGAAGGTAAATTATAAACTCTATACGAAATTAGGAACACTAGTAAAAATTGGAAACCCTAGGGTAAATCGAAAACCCTAAAATAAATTGGATACCTAGGATAACCTAGAAACTCTTTAGTAAATTGGAAACTCTAATGTAAATTAAAATCCAAAAAATAAATTAGAAATCCTATGGTAAATTAAAATCCGTGAAATAAATAAAAAACCCTTTGGTAGATTAGAATGAATGGAATAAATTGGAAACTGTAGGATAAGTTAGAAACCATGGAGTAACTTAGAAACTATAGTAAACTAGAAATGCTACAGTAAATTATAGACCCTAAGGTAAATTAAAAACAATATAAGAGTAGTGTTGGAGAGGATAGAATCCTCCTATTGCTTTAGGGAAAAATAATTCCATTTTGTGATGTGCTAAATAAAATCTAAATAATGTTTTTTTGATATGATAATTTATTAAATCCTCAATATGTTTTATTTTTATATTAGAGATGATATCGAGTGTGTTTACAATGTGAATAAAATAATAATTGTGAATATAGTTTCGTTTCATTATTATTATGTGCAAGAATGTTAAAGGTAGAACATTTTGAATAAATTAATCCACATTAACTATACAATTCAAAATATAACTATTAATATAGTAAACTCTAGCATAAAATTCAAGGGGAGATGAATACTTAGCTGTGTAGAAAGGTACATAAGTGATCTATGTATAGACTAGATGAAATAGGTGATATGGACCTAGAAATACTTCACCCTAATAATTTAGTTGGAAACTACTCATGTAAGAAACTATAAATATTTAGATAAGGCATAGTACGGTCTTGTCCTACTTTATATGGTTTCAAACCTGTAAATAGATGAGCTCTATAAATTTGTTTTCCTATCATTGGTTTGGAATGGTTTTTAATTTTTTTGCTAAGGTTCACATACCTTCATAACCACATGTAGTATGACATATCACAAATAGAAAACCATGTATTCATGTAAAAAATTCATGAAATGATAAGATAACAAAAGCAGAATCCATGTGTGAATGAGGATGTATTGACCTTGGAAATCAACCCCTATTGAACCAATCCAATCATTGAACTAAATTCCTTTGAGTCATAGAAAATCCCATGCAGTTCTCCTAGTATTGGTGCAAGTGATGTATGTAATCTAATCTAACCCCCTATGTTTCCCTTTTATCTCTTAACACAAAGAATATTAGGCGTAACTAACTATAGATAGAATAAAATGGTACATATCATGGTAGTAGTATGGTGTGATGAACTCTGAATTCCATCAAAAAATTCCCTTTGTTCCTTTAATACCTTTGAAAATTCTTGGAGTGACTTAATCTTACTAAGATATAGCTCTTAGACCTTTGAATTATTGGTAATGGAGGAAGCTAGAATCTTGAATCTTGTTTGACTGCTCTAGACATTTGTGGTGTATGTTCTAAAGGATGTAAAATGGAGAGTAATTTTCAATGTATTCTCTTTAGAATGTTAGGTAGGTCATAAAGTACATTTGAATTGCTTAAATAGGCTTATGTAGGTTAGTTATCATATTAAGTTTGACCTAGGGAAGATGAAATAGTGGACAAAAGATATCAAAATTAAAAGTAGATCCATCATAAGAGGGGGGATGGGACCGTATAGGTCGGTTAATACTACAGTATGACATAGGTTTGTTATATATGGTCTCATATAGGGATCTAATAATGACAGAGCTAGATTTTGGGAAAGTTCATTAGGGTTAGAATCTTTATTTGGATAATTGAGTTTGCAAAAATGAATGGCATAGAAGTGTGTAAATATTAGAAAGTAATGAAAGATGGAAAATAATACATAAATTAAACTTATAATGTGATCATAATTCTTGGTATGAGAAAAAATCCAAACTTATCATTTCCAAAAGATAAGTTATCAAATATAAGTGTCTACATTTCCCCTTTAAATGTGGAATTCAAAATTGCATACTTGAATGAAAACATACCTAAGTGTGGACACACACTTTATCTTTTTTTTATTATTATTATTCTTGTGTTGGTGTTGTCATGTTCCATAGTGAAACCTATATCATAGAGTGTATTTAATGTCTATTAAAGAAATTAAACTATAACTCAAATACGAAAAGTAATTTAGGATTTAAAAATTTAAATTTTTTTATAATAAAGTAAAGAGAGGAAAATAATAGAAGGAATCCACCTATTTTATTTATGGGGGGAGGATATTTCATTCTTTTTGTTCTTTTGAATTATATATTTTTGAGCTGCCAAAGGATTGAGAGTGATAAATTCCCAATTTCAACCAAAGGATAAGTCAAAGTAGGAGAGCAATGAGTGTGCATGACCCAGTTCTGAGAAGAGGTACCATAGGAAATTTTCCCAAAAGAGCCCTACTAAAAGAAATGAGATAGGAAGGAGGAAAAAAAACCAGAAACTTGAAGTGTTGATCAATCTCTGATATAACCTATACAATAACCCATAAATAAGCTCTAGATCATCCAAAAAATTCCCAGAAAAACAAGTGATTTAGTTAGTGTAATTGCTTACATACTTAATGATCAAATTGTGCATTGTATGCACCACTAAAATTCAAAATAATATTTTAAATATTGTTGGTTATTAATTCTGATCACCTAAAATAAAAATAGTAATAAACACATGCACTATTTGCTATAATAGAGTACTATGGTGCCATTCTTTAGGTCATGCATTTATTAACTCAAAAGGCTAAAATTGATTACAAATCAACTGGCAAAGCAAGTTAAACTCATAATAGAAACTCTAATAATTTTAAAATACTCCAAAAAAAAATAGACTTCTAGTTAACTCAAAATTAGACTCATGTAATCCATGGACAATGTTAACATGCAAGAAGCTTTTCCCAGAATAGAATTATGCAAGCTAGGCATGCATTCAAAGCCTAACTATGGATCTCTTATAAATAATGCACCCTAGGGTACCTAAAATCTAAGGATTGTCATAAAAGTTACATATTTGAAACTATATTAACTTAGAAAATGTCTCTCACCTCTTTGGGGATGAAAACACAAGAATTTGTACTTATCCAAAAATTAATAGTTGATAGTTCATTTTTTAGCTTTTAAAGATTTTTTAGGAAATCACTGAAAATCACTTATTTGGTCTTACATGACCAAAAAAACATATGGTTGAAATAAATAAGTCCTAAAACATTCTAAATTGTATTTTTAGAGCATTTTTAAAAATATAAATTATCTAAATTTAGCATAATTTCAAATGTTAAAATTGGCATCATTCCCAACATTCCCCCTTTGATGCAAAGGGAAGAAATTCCAATCATTTGCTTGAGTCTTCTATGTGTGTGCTTCAGAAATACCTCAGTGATTACATCAAAAAAATAATCCTTTGTTTTAACATATTTAATGATAAAATATTTATCATTGACCAAGTCTTTAATAAAGTGATGCTTTAGCTCAATGTGTTTGGTTCTAGCATGGAAAATTGTATCTTGGGAAATTTTATTACCCCAATGTTATCCCAAAATATTTGTGTAGGAAAAAGTGGAGCCTCTTTTAAATTAACTAAGATTATTCTACACCACATTCCTTGTGTGCAAGGTAATTTAAGGGTTGCATATTCAACTTTAGTAGAGGATAATTCAATAGTAGTTTATTTCTTTGAAGACAGAGAAACCAATCAACTTCCTGATGTGAAGCAATAACTTGAAGTAGACTTCCTATCATCAAGAGAACATCCCCAATATAAATCTAAGTATCCAACAATACATAATGAACTTAATGCTTTGGAGTGAATACCATGATCATAAGTCCCTTTCACATTTCTAAAACTTCTTCTCACAGCTTACATGTGTTTGAGTTAAGGCATTCCCATAAATTTAGAAACTAGTGAAACCCCATAAGTGATATTAGGTCTAGTCATAGTGATATACATAAAAAATCCCACCATACTTCTAAAAATATTCTCATCACCTTAAGGTATTTCATACTCTCTCATTATTGTTATCCACTTGTACTTGGAGTATCTGTAGCCTTAGAATCTTGAAGATTGAACTTCAACAACATATCGTGGACATACTTTGCTTTAAAAATAAATACTTCCTCTTTCTTTTGATGGAACTCCATAACAACAAATTACTTCATAATCAACATGACTCATCTCAAATTATGATTTCATATCTTCCTTGAAGCTATACAAAATCTCCATAGAGCTACCTATGAAGATCAAAATATCTACATAGAGGAAAACATACAAAAAATTAGAACTAAATGATTTTATTTAAAGATTTGGCTCATTTTGAATTATTACAAAGCGTTGTACAAAAAACCAATTATCAATTATTGAGTAAAAAAATCTTGGATATTTCTTGATCCCATAAAGATCCTTATTCAACATGTACACCCAAAATTATCTACCCTTTACCTCGAAACCGTATGGCTGCCTCACATACACTTCTTATTCAATCACTCAATTTATGAGTGCACTCTTTACATAAATTTGATGTATCTTCCAAACTTTATGAGAATAAATTTAAATAATTAGTCTTATAGTATATTTCCTTTTAAAAATAGAATAAGTATCCTCATAATCAAGACCAAACGTTTGTACAAATCCTTTTGCTATAAGTCTAGCTTTTAGCTTATCAATTGTACCATCATTGTTTACTTTGGTATTCTAGACCAACTTGGAACCAATGAAATACTTATCAACAAGAGGCTAAATAATTTTCTAATTAAAATTCCTATCAATGGAATTCATTTCAAGTTTTATAACATCAACCGACTCTTTCCTTTGACTAGCTTCTTCAAATTTCTAGGCTCACTAGCCATATAAGATAATGAAAACATAGAATTTTCATCATATGCATAATAAAATAAATTACCTTGTTAATATTACAACCTTGTAATACTCATATCATAGTTCTAATCCAAATTTTTACTTTTTGGATGTGGATTCAATAATTGTTTGTAATTACTTGGAGTTATTGTAGATGTTAGTTTCTTGTAAAGAGCTAGTATCATTTCTTACAGAATTCAAAAGATATGTAAGACTTTGTAAGTCCTTAAAATATTATTTAAGAGGTTCCCTACAATGTAGGAGAATCATAGGACTACTTATATTTTGAATTTTTTTATAAGGAGGAATGCGTGAAAATTAGGATAGGTAAGCTAAGTAGCTAGGGCGCAAAAGAATAATGTGCACCTGTATGAAAAAAAAATTAGGAGCACGTGGAAATTTTTGGAAAGGCTCAAAGGGAATTCACAATGAATCACACAATGACATGTGAATATTTTGAGCACAAGACTTGAGGCTAGTAAAATGAATAAAGATAACTACCAACTCATTAATAATGATGAACTACTTTATAGAATTCTTTCAACTACCATAATAATGGTAGTTGGCCACCACTAATGTACAAGAGTTCAAACACAAGTTTGAGCATGATCACGAGATAGTTTTAGAAGTAAATTCAAATTTCATAATGGGTGGGAAAGAGGTCTATAAATACCTTTCTGGTGCTAGATTACAAGGAAATTGAAAGGAATGATAAGAATATTGTTCCAAGCCATGATCTCAGATGATAATAGCACACCACATTAGATTTGCAAAGCAGAAGAGCTAAAATACCATATATGGAAATGCATCATAATCCATAATGCTCAATACATTACAATAGAATGCCCTTGAATTATTCAATAAGAAAGATGTAAATATAGGAGGAGGGAAGTGCAACTACTACCTAAATCAATGGTGAAGAACTCCCACTAACTGATACTGGTAGTTAAGTTAACTCCAAAAGACTAGTAAGCTAACTTCACATAACTGAGAAGCTAACTCAACACAACTAGTAAGCTAACTCCACACAACTAGTACACCTAAGCAAGCTAATGCAACAAATGTAGGGCTAACACAAGTGTAAGAATTATCCTAATAAATAAATAAAAGGATAAATAATAACCTACACTAACACCCTCCCGTAAGCATAGCTTAGGTGGGTGGAAAAGAAGGTGAGTCCAGGCAACAAGGCCCAATGAGGTACCCACGTACAACAACTGGGAAAAATGGACACCGCAAGGTACCCAAAACTAGTAATAACAAAGTAGAGAGAAAAATCTTGTTGCAAGATATCCTTAGAAGCTCGACTCCAAAAACCTTGTACATGTTGAAGAAGTCTAGTGCACACTATGGTCTAAATCCATTGCTCGATCATATAACTCAAAAAAAACTGACATTGGGCTTCACCAGAATATCTCCATGCAAGGAGACTGTCAATGGAGTGATGTCGAAAAGTGAAAAACAAACACCAAACATAATTTGATCAACTGCTATAAATAGGTGTGCCACGATCCAAGAAAAACCAAGGCAACAAGGCAAGGACATGAGATCCAAATAAATAGGAGTGCCATGATCCAAGAAAAAACCAAGGTAACAAGGCAAGGACATGAAACCCGAAGAAGTAGTATCAACACCACACCCTCCCATACTGCAGAATGGGTAGAGTGACACCATAGATTTTTATGAGTTGTCAAAATCAACTACTTGAAAACTGACAAACTAACACCGGGCTACACCAGAATAGCTCCCCCACAAGAGAGACTATCAACATGCCAAAAAAAGTGTTGAAAATACAGATCCAAAATATCTCAACAAATAAGAGAGATATAAATGTATACACCCATAGATACAAGAATGCAATACCCAAAATTTTAGGACATCGGACTCAACAGAAAATGCATCCATAAGTGATCACAACACCCTCCCGAATTTGGCACTTTATAATTGAGTGCATGCAAATATTACAATGAGTAAAAATACCTTTAAATTTTAAATATGTGTATAAGAATTTCACCAATGCGTAGATCTCGAAAAAATACACAATTTCAAAAAAAAAGATCACCTTAATCCGAGCTACGGATCAAAAGTTATGAGCTCTACAAGGTTTTGCTATTAAAAAAAAAATTAATGTTGATCTTTTCAAAAGGTACACATGACACCCAAATGTCCAAAGGGTAAAAGAGTGCATCCACACGATACATGCTTGCGACCAAAGGATAAAAGCCTACGCCCAAAACCTAAAATGTCCAGAGGGTAAATCATTGTGTCTAGAGGGTACACGCTTATATCCAATGGATAAAAGAATGCACCCAGAGGGTACAAATCTGCGTCCAGTGGATAAAAGAATGCATCCAAAACCGAAATACCCAGAGGGTAAAAGAATGCATCTGGAAGGTACACGCTTATATCCAATGGATAAAAGAATGCACCCATAGGGTACAAATCTACGTCCAGTGGATAAAAGATTGCATCCAAAATTGAAATACCCAGAGGGTAAAATAATGCATCCAAAAGGTACATGCTTATATCCAATGGATAAAAGAATGCACCCATAGGGTACAAATCTACGTCTAGTGGATAAAAGACTGCATCTAAAACCGAAATACCCAGAGGGTAAAAGAATGCATCTGGAAGGTACACGCTTATATCCAATGGATAAAATAATGCACCAAGAGGGTACAAATCTATGTCCAGTGGATAAAATACTGCATCCAAAACCGAAATACCCAGAGGGTAAAAGAATGCATCCGGAAGGTACACACTTATATTCAATGGATAAAAGAATGCACCCAGATTTGACTATCTCAAAACATGGTCCATTTTATAGTTGATTCTAGGTTTTTGGCACCTTCCAAATCCAATTCCGCACTCTGTTTTGCATAAAAATGCATGTTGCAAAAAAATTCTAACAAATTCCATATACATGAAATAAATAAACCCTTGCTTGCAAAGAAAAAATTACTGGATGTCTATATCATCTATCGCTCTGATACCATGAAAGGAATGATAAGAATATTGTTCCAAGCTGCAATCTCAAATGATAATAGCACACCACATTAGATTTGCAAAGCAGAAGAGCTAAAATACCATATATGGAAATGCATCATAATCCATAATGCTCAATACATTACAATAGAATGCCCTTGAATTATTCAATAAGAAAGATGTAAATATAGGAGGAGGGAAGTGCAACTACTATCTAAATCAATGGTGAAAAACTCCCACTAATTGATATTGGTAGTTAAGTTAACTCCAAAAGACTAGTAAGCTAACTTCACATAACTGAGAAGCTAACTCAACACAACTAGTAAGCTAACTCCACACAACTAGTACACCTAAGCAAGCTAACGCAACAAATGTAGGGCTAACACAAGTGTAAGAATTATCCTAATAAATAAATAAAAGGATAAATAATAACCTACACTAACAGAAATTTTGGAAAACTTTTAGAGAGAGAGAAAGAGGGCCTTAGATAGTTGAGAGTAAGAATCCAAGATTTTGAATCCATATCCCATGTAGCTATGTAGATATATAACTACCCATAGAGGGTTAAATATTTTACATGTCATAAGGATTATGATAATATATTCTAAGTTCTATATGTGAATTATCCCATTGTGTTTACTTTGAAAATAATCCACGATCATTTCGATTAGACTAGATTGTCATTAAAGTGGTATCAGAGCATAACTACACACCTTAGAGATAGGTTGGAAGGACTGGTATAACTCCAAACATGAGGAAACTATTCAGAAGAAGTGGAGGTGCCACTAAGAAAAGATGCTAACATGGGAATAGAAAATGAAACCAACACAACTATTACGGGAGTGTTGGAATAAGTAATGGAAAAACTAAGGGGTGTGAGGATGAGGCTATAAATTGTTGAAGAATATAAATGAAGAGGATTTTTGGTACCATATGCACAAAGTGATGATGAAGGTGAAGTGGTAGTAAGAGTAACAGAAAATAAAGGATTCATCAAAGATGCACAAGATGAAGCAAAATCCATAGACACGGGAGAAGTGTGATTTATCTAAGTAATTTCAAGGATGGGTCATGAACCGAGGATGGATGTTCCATCATTTTCTATAATTTTGGATTAATAAGAGTTCATATATTGGCTCACAAGTATGGAGGAATATTTCGAGTCTAAGGAGATAGTCGACCCACAATGCATTGGAGTGACACAAACTAAGATAAAGGAACATGCAACGTTGTGGTGGAAGGATGTGAAAAATGAATGGAAAAGAAGAGAAAATAATAAGATAGTGTGTTGGGGTTGGATGGTAACTGTACGCACCTAAAATTACATGTGCTACATTGTCAGGAAAACAGTTACAAAATTCCCCAATGATGATTCAAAATCCTTTCAAGAAGGTGTTCGAGCTCCAAAACCCATTTGCAGTGTATATTTGTAGCCTAGATAGCCTTACTTAACGTCTCCATGCATTTTTCCATCTTCTCGCCTCTTTCTGTGCTTGTTTTAGCCTTCAGTGCCAGAACCGTCACCCTGACTGGTTGGCGGTTTGCAAACCGCTGCCCTGCACAGGGCGGCGGTCCTACCCGATTTTTCAAGATTCTTCACACATGTTTTAAACATGTGACGATTCACTTAAATTTAATTTTTGCATGCATCCGTGAGCCGAATTGGCTAAAAATAGCTTTGTTTGCTTGGTTCTCCTTGCTCCTTCTATTTTAAATAAGATTTAATTGGTTGGAACTCCTCCTTCTTGCCTTGTGCATGAAGTAACCTCCTAGCCTCCATTCCTATATATACCATGCTTGTATTCAAGAAAAAGGGCCTGAGAATTTTGTGTATCTTGTATTGTTTTTCTTCCATTATCTTGCTAGGAATTGCATAGCCAAGCTCAGATATCTTGTGCTATCTCTCTTATACTTGCATTGCATCTAGATTTCTTCCAAGATGCCATTGCTCAAGCACCATTCTCTTGTTTTTGTTATTTGCATTCCCAATCCTCTGGACTCACATGAACACTCAGAGAAAGAAAGGAAAGAACTGAGGGGGAAAATATTGATACTATTGGATTTGCCAAGGTTCTTGCTCTTCTAGGATGGATTTGATTATTTGTTTGCTTTGTTTATCAAATTGTCAATTAAGAATTGTTAATTTCAATTACATATCAAATAGAGTAGAGAAACAGTTCATTACAATTAGCTAGATAATTTCAAGTAGATCAAATCAATAGGAAGTTGTCTCTTCAACATTACCGGGGAAGCTGTGGGGAATAATAGCTCTGTTAGGGTTATGATTTGTTCTTCACTTCTAAGGTAGGGTTGGAAGGATTTTGATTGAGTTAGAATAGACCCTTTTTTTAGATTTAGATTCACACATCTACACAAATAGTTAGCTACATCTGGCTAATTGTTTGTATTTAATTTGATTATTAGATTAGATACATTGTCTAAAAATTTAGAAAAGAACAAAAACATTTAATTTCCATAGATTAGTTTTTCTTATTACTTTGTTCTGATATATTGTGAAAACACCAAAAACATAGGTTAGATTTCCTTTGATAGATAGTTTGTTTACCGAAAGCAAATCAATTCATCTTGCATGACCATCAACGGTCCACAACAGGAAAAGACTTACAGTTGTGATCCCTTGGTCCCACAACCCAACAGACCAGAGCTAATAAATGACATCGATACAAACTTTTGTTTAACAGTATTATGCACACCTATAACATACACTGAGAAAATAAGATAGATAGATACCCTGAATATCGTTGCTCATCAAACCTAGAAATTTTGGACTGATCCTGGAAATAGGGTTTGATTGCATGCATGACCATATAAGGGCCTCATCCTCAACGAGTCTTTGGTTGTGATCCACAAGTCCCGAAACCCTACAGGCCTACTGGTCAGCTAGATATAGACACTGGTTTACACACATTGGTATTCATATCTTCACCTCTCCCACCTAATATTATTACATAGCTTTCATTGTTGAACATGACAGCCGATTAGGCTAAATAATTTCTAGACAAGACCAGATAATAGCCCATAGTTCCTGTAGTTCCGCTACACCTCTTGTCTCCACTTCCATGACCTTTTCTAGAAACCCATATGAGGCACCTGCAGGTTACTTTCCATATATCCTGTAACCACTCAATAGAATCTCAGAAGAACTAGACATCAATTGGAGTCTCCGGGTAGCTATCATATTAGACTGTACCGTAACACCCCTTCAAGTTAGGAGAGCATTATTTTCCTTAGATTCACATATTCCAATATTGCGTGTTGAAGACATAAGGTTTCCCAATTAGTTTAATCACCATCATCACTTTCACTTCCATTTCCATTCCATACCGGCTGTCTCGACACGACCTCGGGAGGTTAGGTGCGAAGAAGGTCACTTTTTGATTTTCTATCGTACAAAATTGGTGAACCTGACGGAAGAGCTAGTCTCCAAATGTTTCCACTTTCTTCATCCATCCTTTATTCTGTGGTTATTCTTATACCCCTGAATATGTCGGGATATGATGAGTACAGTCGGCCCATCCCAGGTTTTGACATGTACCATTACCAATCAAGTATACCAAAACAATCACCTTCACTTTCAACATGGGCAAAAAAACTGCTCATCCACTCAAAATTCTCTACTTCAGGGAACCAATGTTGGTTCTTCTGTACGCATTAAAGAACTTGATCAAGTCACTCAAACCTATCCCCTTAAACAATCAAGTTCAAATAACATGACATTCACTAGTGAAGTAAGTTCATCTCCTCAGGTATTGTTTCGACATCCCATTAACATGCAATCTGATCCACTCCCCCATCTAGATGAGGATTATTTAGCACGAAATGCTAGGAGTGAACAAAAATTCCAACACATGAACCAATGTTTTGATAGGTTACAAGGAAAAGGTGATGTCGTGCTTCAAAACAATAACACTACCCCACCACCAACTGAAAATACAACCAATGAGGGGTGGACAACATCGTGAACAATTCATAACAGGATACCATAATCCTCAACAACCTCCAAGGGTTCAACAAAAGGTACCTAAGAAAGACATCGCCCCGTCAATGGGCAATGTCATTTCAGCTTTGGTAGACAAGGTCAAAGAGTTAGAGCTTACCCAGAAAATACAGAATTCATATGCAGGGAAAGGTTGAACTACGTCCTACCCGTAGAAATATGGGCAAATAACGACTACATAGAATCCTCTAGTCTACATGAATACTCCTAACCCTGGGGATTTATTAACTGGGACAGATACCTTGGGTATGCATCCTCAAGCCACATATGGATACCTACAACAGGCACCAGCTAGAAGTGCATTCTCAAATGCTATACCAGCCAAAAATGCGACATTCATTGACTTCATACCTTCAGCTTCGTATCAAAGTGGATAACACCCCTATATGCACACATACTCTAAAATGTCGCAAGGAGATATGTACACCTATCCAGGTCCTTATTGTTATGCGCAGGGAATGCCATATGCCCCTACAAATGCCTACACCATTCCATTTCAACAACCAATGCAACCTTTGTTTCACCAACAAGGACCTTCAATGGTTGAAACGTACGCAATGGGAACTTACTCTGAGTACCTAAAGGAGCCTCTATAATTTTCCATACAGAAAATCATGGTCCCAAGACCCTTTCCTGATCTTCCAAAGTTTAAAGGGGAAGGTAATCTAAATGGTCATATCAAATCCTACGCAATAGCCATTTGATATTTCCTCCAGTGGGATGCAGTTGTTGCAAAAATATTCCCTAAGATGTTAAAAGGCATCGCTCTTGACTGGTATTATAGAATACCAGAGGCCTCAATACACTCTTTTAAACAACTCATGTTAGAGTTCATTAAGGATTTCGACATGAATAAGATGCTAAGAACAGGGATCGGAGAATTCTTGCATATCAAAAAAGAACATAACGAATCCGCAGCCCACTTCATTCAGAGGTGGCCACAACTTCTTTATTCTTCCGCAAGTTCTCCAAACATGGATCAAATAGAAATTTTTGATTTATTCCTCCACTCTCTCAATAGAGAGACAAAGGAAGAGGTTCAAAATTTCCCACTCAGAAGCTATGAGGAAGTGCTAGAAGGCACTCTTCGAATTGACCAAGTAGTGGCGTAAGACCTATGGGGAAAATGGGAAGTTAGTCACTCCTGCTGAAAATGCTCCCAACTACTCCAACAACACGAACAAAAATCAAGGACCAAATATCCTTAATAAGAATCGTGGAGTCACAACCGACGGTGTGACTAACCAACCCAAAAATCCTAATGTGGTTAATCCTACTAACACTGGTGTTACAAATAGAAACAACAATAATGGCAATAATCAGAGAAACAACAATTTCTCACGCTCGGTAAACGTTGTGGATTTTAATTTTCCTCAACAACAGCAAAAACCTCAACAACAAAGGCAAATGCCAACCCCAAGCCCCAGTCAATACCCCAACCAATTTTAGAACCAAGGGCAAGGGTTTCAAAAATTTAACCACAACAGTCAACAACCAAACAATAACCGTAGTTTCGGACCACAACAAGGAACAAACCAAAGGCCTCGAGATTATGATCCTGACTTGTACTGTGGTTTCCATAGGGTCCGTGGGCATGACGCAAGAACTTGTCGTGATTGTAATAATTTTTTACAGTGTTTTCCAGAAGACCAAATACAATTATTTGTTGACATGTTTTTGGAAAACCCATCTGCACCCGGTCAAAATGCCTATATGGGACCAATGTCTCCACAGAACACGTCATTAGGGATCTTCAATGATCCTCTCCCCATGCGTCCAAAGGACGGTAGATTAGATCCCAGTGGTTCCAATAAAGTTATCGTAATAGGGACTCATGATCATGAAGCTTCAGCTTCATTAAACCCACAGGTGGCAGCCCCTTTGGATGGTTGCCAGCAAACGAAAATAATGGGATTGGTAGAGTTAGATGTCAAACCCCAAATTAACACCGCTACGAGAACCAGGGATTATTCTACACAACCAATCCTGATTTATCTAGGTGTGTCAGGAAATATTCACGATATGCTAAGCAAACCAGTAAGGGCTTATGATCTAATCAGTGATCTGACCAAGAACTTTTCACATATTTCCTTCCTAGATCTACTAAAGAATTCCCTTGCTCATCAAGCCGCTCTGTTAGAAGTGCTAGGTCTCAGCCATTTGATTAATGTTACCCCTCCGCCAGAGGCACAGATAAATCATATAGACTTTGACGTTTTCCCTCCAGGGAAACCCGAAAGGGACATTGGGTTTGTGTTTGACATAAGTAAGATACCTATGGATGATGAAATAGCTCGTAGAGGTGATCCAACCTTGTTTTTAGAAGTTTAGATCTACAAAAACTACATGAAACGTGTAATGATTGATGATGGGGAAGAAGTTAATATATTTTCCTTCTCTTTTCTTCAGAAGTTAGGATATGGAGAGACCAATTGATCCTCGACCAGGAACACACTAAGGGGATATGATAGCCTCAAGGAAACCTCAATCGGAACCATAGTATTACCAGTTACTCTCGGGTCTAATATGGTACTCACTGAGTTTTATATTATAGATTGGGAAACCAATTATAACATAATCCTTGGTCATCCTTTGATCCAATGCATGAAGGAAATCCCATCCAATCTATTCCAAGAGGTCAGATTCTTGCATTTAGGGAAAGTCTTTGTGGATCAAGGTGATCCAAAACCCTTTGATATACATTTGGCCAACTTGAAGAAAAATCCAAGGGTCCACTCTAAATTTGAACTTCCTAAAAACTAGTTAAACAAACTTACAATTGCAGCACTAGAAGAAAAACTAGTTCCTAAAACAGAGTTAGAAGTTTGGGTTTGATCGAGGGCATTCTGGCAGTCAAGGATGAAAACATTATTATAGAGACAGTATTGTTAGAAACTACAACATAGATTGTCAAGCTATTAGAAAAGGATTTTCCTATCCTTCTCCCCTTTGATTCCATGGGTATGGGACATGCCTTGGGACTTGGTTCCCTTCCATCATATGAGGTTTACATGGTTGAGGTAACCGAGGTAAAGGGGGAAGGTACAAAGGAGGACTCAACGTCCATCTTCCCAAGTAGTTGTTGACTCTCCATTTTGATGGAGCCAAGTGTCGCTTTGGTACTAGGGTAGGAATGATCCTTACTTTTCCTGAAGGAAGGATTATACCTTTTTCTTTCAAGTTGAATTTTGAATGCATAAACAATGGGGCTAAATATGAGGCTCTCCTATTAGGCCTCATCATAGCTAAGAGGATAGGAATCCTCAATATTAGGGTACTTGGTGACTCACAACTAGTCACAAATCAGGTATCCAAGGTGTATGAGACTAGGGTTGAGCACCTACAACTCTACAAAATAGCTGTGTTGGGCCTAATGAAGGGGTTTGACTTTATATCAACCGAAGCAGTTCCACATGAACAAAACCTTCTCGCAGATTCTATAGTAACTTCTGCTTCACGCTTCACCCCAAGTAGTGACCTGGAAGATACCAACTTCACGGTTTCAATTTGCACCTAACCTTGATTCGTAAAACACCAATGAGCCCAATGTTGACATATGTAGAAACTGAGAGTCAGTTTGATTGTTTAGAGCATGCCAATAGTGATGAATCAACTTTAACTTATTTAAACACTTTGACTAAACTACATCTTATCTATCATGAGATAGACCTTTCCCTAATCCCACGTTCCTCTTCTTATTTTGGGAATCCAATGATTGAGTCTTCTCTGGAAAAGGATCTTGAGATTTACGAGGTAGAAGAAGAAGGGGAATTGGAGTTACCTCTAGCCCCACCAGAATTCGAGGAGGAAAATGCCTCCTTAATTGAAGGAACAATTGATATAAACATTGGAACAGAGGAGGAACCAAAGATCTTAAAGTTAGGGTCCTCTTTAACTCCAGAGGAAGTAGAAATACATACCTAAATCCTCAAAGAACATCAAAAGGCCTTCACGTTTAGCTACAAGGAAATGACAGGAATTGCACCACATATCGTGGTGCACAATCTCGTCACCAAACTAGATGCAAAGCCGATTAAGAAAAATTTGAGACCTATGAAGCCAAAGGTGACCCTTATGGTGAAAGAAGAAGTAATGAAACTTCTCCAGGTGGGATTCATTAAGACAGTTGATTTTTCACAATGGGTATCTAATATTGTCCTCGTTCTAAAAAAGAATGGAAAGATCCATATTTGCATAGACTTTTGAGACATTAACAAAGCTTTCCCCAAGGATGATTTCCCATTACCATCCATTGATGTTATTGTTTACGCAACAACTAGATTTGAGTTTTTGTCTCTCATGGATGGGTTTTCAAGATATAATCAAATCAAAATCTCTAAAGAGGATCAAGCCAAGACTACATTTATAACTCCTTAGGGAACATACTATTATGTTGTCATGCCATTTGGTCTTAAGAATGTTGGCGCTACATACCAACGAGCAATGACCTACATATTCCATGATCTTATTCATAAGATTGTGGAGTCCTATGTAGATGACCTATTGGCTAAGGCTAGGAAGTGTTGCGATCACCCTGAGGTGCTTCACATCATCCTGTCACGCTTAATTGAGTATGGTGTTACATTAAATCTAGAGAAATGTGTTTTCGGTGTAACAGGAGGCAAGCTTCTGGGTTACATTATATCTTCACAAGGGATTGATGTTGACCCAGCCAAAATCCAGGCTGTATTAGAAATGGTTCCACCATCAGACGAGTCTGGTATTAGATATTTTCTTGGGAAACTCAGTGCAATCCAAAGGTTCATCCCTAACTTGACCTATGCTATTCATCCCATCAACAATTTGTTGAAAAAGGATTATAGCATTGATTGGATGGAAGAATGTAACGAGGCCTTTCAAGCGGTTAAATTATTTTTTTATCCCCTCCCACGCTAATTCCGCCTAAATCAGATAACTCGTTGATCTTTTATTCATGAGTTATGGATGTTTCACTAGCCTGCATGTTGGCTCAAGAGGATGATGATAAACAAGAGTGTGTGGTTTACTTCATTAGTCATACATTGCTTGATTATGAGACACACTATACACAGGTAGAAAAGGAATGCATTGCCATATTTTTTGTAAGAAATCGTTTAGGGAATTGCACACTCAATCAAGAAACAAGGGTTATTGTTAAGATATACCACTTGCAAACATTCCTCATGTAAGGATCTTTGTCTAAAAATTTTGGGTGTTTCGAAACATTAATGGGTGATTTCGAGTTAACATTTATAAATCAAAAATTTGTTAAGGTTCAAATCATTACAGACTAGTTGGCTAACAATCCATTAGATGGGGTTGATTTGGTAGATCTGGACTTTCTTGATGAGTGTGTATACTTCGTCAAAACTAGGCCCCTTATCTCTGTATGTCCCTTGTATACTTACATTATCAACTTCATCATGGACCATACATACCCAAAAGGGGCAACGTCACAACAAAGAAGGTGATTATGTGTCATTGCTGCTAAGTACATTATTTTAGAACAAGTGCTCTACCATAAAGCCTTTGACGGAATGTTTCTGAGATGTGTTGACACTGAAGAATCTGAAAAGATTCTTTATGAGTCTCATAGCGGGGTATGTGGAGGTTACTTCGGCGGCCACGCTACTGCTTGGAAAATACATCGGATGGGCTACTTCTGGCCCACTCTAGAGCATGACACATTATAATTTGTGTGTAGATGCCACAAATTCTAGGATTTCTCTCATGAGATCCACATACCGACACAAGCTTTGCAACCAATCACAACCCCATGGCCCTTTTCCATGTGGGGCTTGGATTTGATAGGGAAATTCTCTCCCTCCTCGATAGATGGCCATAACTTCATAATCACAGCCATAGAATACTTTACCAAGTGGGTAGAATCCATGCCCCTTACCACCGTACCTGGCTCTATAATCACTAAGTTCATCCTGGAGCAGATAATTTGTAGGTACGGGGTGCCACAGGTCATTATTTATGATAATGGCACATCTTTCAAAAATGAAGAGGTACGTGAATTGTTTACAAATTTTAAAATAATTCATCACATGGCTTCTCTCTACTACCCTCAGGCCAATGGACAAGCTGAGGCTACAAATAAGACGTTGAAGGCCATCCTTCTCAAAACCATTAAGGAGAATAAATGGGATTGAAACCTAAAGTTGTTTGCAGATTTGTGGACCTACCAAATGTCAGTTAGAACACCAACGGGGGAAACCCCCTTTTATTTAGTATTTGGTGCTAAGACGGTTCTACCACTCGAAGTCAAAATACCTAGTCTCCGTATTTCACTACATGGGATCATGGGAGAGGAGGGATATCATGAAGCACAACTCTCCTAGTTAGAAAGTCTCGATGAGGCTAGATTGAATGCCACACAATGACGCAATGTTTACACCGATTGGATGGCTCGAAAATATAACAAGAAGGTTTACGAATGTGAGATCTATGAAGGAGATTTGTTATTAAGACTCAATAGCCGGATATAAAAAAAGACCGGCGAGGGAAGGAAATTTAGACGTAGGTGGTTAGGTCCATATCGAGTAGTCGAAGACTACAAAAATGGTCACATTTTTCTTGTGTATGCTAGAAGGTGAGGAGTTTAGTGAATCTATAAACTCTCTTCACCTAAAGAGATACTACGCATGATCCATCAGCATTTTCATATGTACATTATTGCATTTGCATTGCATTTTCATCTGTCTGTTCATTTTGTAAAAATTGTGATCAAGGAGCTTATTCTTATAATAATTCCTAAAAACTTCTGAAAACATTGGAAAAACATTCAAATCATGTCTCTTAAAACCTTCATAGTATCATCAACTGTTTCTAAATCATTTATCAATCCAAACAAGATAAGACAAATTTTTGATGGTAACCATACCAAGGCCTGCATACTTGGTTCTACTTTTAGTCTCTTCCTAAGTTAGGTGTCTTTGTCCCATGGGCTATTCTAGAATATTCATGGTGTCACATCTATCCCATATACATCTCCTTGGAAATAAGAGAATTCTAAACATTTTTCCCAAATAAGTAAGTCAAATGCAAATCCACAGAAAATTTTATTTTTACACATTTCCTTTCCCTACCAACCTTCGGTGTTGAGCCTGCATCTCTTACTAGTGACGTAGGGTTGGGAAAGGAGGGAAATTCCCTTACTCATTTGTGCCTTGTCCATGGTGATGAGCCAACGCTTCCTACTGGTAGCATGGGGCAAGGTGTAGGGGGTATCTTTGATAAACTTGAAAGTTACAAATCAGTCAAACATCATGAAATCATAAATAAACAACAAAGTGAGTTAGATGTCTAAAATTCCAAGAGATTTTAAAACCCCAAAAATGAATTTTTTTAACCAAGTGGCCATTTACAGATCCAAGTCTAGATAAACTACAAATCAATTCACATTCTAAACTATAAATTATCTTGAATAGAGTAAGGTTGTAACATCCCAATTTGGTTGTGTCAAACCTCTGTCTTTCTCTCATCAATGCCATTCAACAAATTTTCATAACTCGTGCCCTTTTTAACTCTTGGTGTTGAGCCCTCACATCTTACTAGTTGTGTGGGGTTAGGAGTGGGGCATGTACATCTAAATATCATATCACTGTATCATCACGTTTTATCAAGACAAAATGAAGTACAGAAGATGGTAAAAGAAACTAAGTTTAAGATCACATTACGTTTGCATTATCATACATCAGTAACATAAACTACAAAAATAAATCCTTTTCTTTATCATTCACATCCATTACAAACATTCTGAAAAGAATTGAAAAGTGGAAATTCTAAACATCTAGTATACACATGAGAGATAAGCCAAAAGAGAGTCAACTTAGATACAATGGAATACCAAACCAAAAATAGAGTCTGTATATATCATAGTAGATCAAGTTTGTATACAATGTCATCATGCACTAGGCATGGTCAAAACACTTGAAGTGAACCTGAAATATTAAAAAAATCATATAATATCAAAAACAGTATCAAAGCAATAAAGGCTCAACAACCTATCAATCCCTATCGGATCCCTCGGATGGTGCACAACCGTGTCTAGGGATCCTACTACAGCTGTGACGGTGTTGTCAATGGACTGAATGGTGTGAGTGCTCGTGGTGGCACTCGCTGCCCATAGCCTCACTGTGAGAATGGATCCACCTCATCAGGTGCTCAATAGTCTCATATCTAACTACCTGGGTATGAAGGGAGGTCACTATCTCCGCCACCTTCTAGATGGGAGCGAAGACATTGGTATGTCAGCCGATGGCTAAGGGCTATCCTGAATCCGTAGATAACTCGGCCCAGGTCTTCCCTGAGGGAATCAATAGGGTGTTCATGCATACCCAACAAATGATTTCTCGCCACTCGTGTGCAGATGTTGTATAAAAGAAAAAAAAAAAGAGAGATATAATGAGATAGAAAATAATAGAACACAAATCAAAAGGAGAATGTTAAGACTACAACATATGAAAAATCAATAGAAAAAATTGAGAAAGGAGTACCAAACATACTTGGGTCTCCGGGAATCCATGTGGGATAAGTGGTTGTGGCTGTAGGTGCTACTGGTGGTTACAAAGCCTCACCAAATCTAGAGGCGTGATACTGTACAATCACAGACTCATCATCCTCTCAAATTTTCTCCTTCGAGACTAGTGTCTCTCTCTCTACGCTCTCCTCCTCGTGCACTACTCTAAGGATCTCCATAGTGTTATGCCACTCAGGGTCACTCTCTTCTCCCTTTGAAGGGGCTCCCCCCTCATCCTCCTCCCTGGCCTCCTATCTGATAGACTCCCCCTCCATATCATTGCTCGTATCCTCCACAGATTCGAAGTACAACTCAATCGACTCATCATCCTCCCCACTATGAGAAGGAACTACCGCAATCTGAAGTAAGGGTGCTCAAGGGGCACCAGCTTCCTATGACTGAGAATGGACCACCTATCTAACTACAATAGGCATGCTAGGAGTAACCACTGTCTAATCGGAATCCCCTCTAGGACCCCTATGAGCCTCCTGAATAGTCCTATAAACATGGTCCACTGGAGGAAGCATGATAGGGTATGGAAGGCCAAACTGTTGAGGTACCCAGTCAAATGGGTGAATCTCTAATCTCCCAGCTCTGTCAACTAACTGGCTCATGGAAGAGAAAGCCACCATCATCGTAACCTCCTCACCCCATATCCTTGCCATGTCCTGGTAGGGTGTGGTAGTCATGTCTTCCGTAGTCAGGGAAGCCACTAACTGATGTGGTGTCTGGAGCACTGACATACTTGTCCATCTAGCTACCCAAACAGCCCCTAGGTCTGATACTAGTACCCCCCTATCATAGGGGATGAAGTGCTCATAAACCTAACTCATAACAAGAGTGGGGCGGCTCAGAGACTATCCCTGTAATCTAACCACTCTATACAAATCATGGTATGTAGTCCCCAGAATATCTACCCGCTAGGCATACTTACGACCATGAGCCTTGATCTGTGCAATGGTGGGGGCCCAACAGTATACGAGTGTATCTCCTCCCTTTTCCCTGACTATTCTCAAGGATAAGATGCCCATGATGGCTCTCCAAAGGATAGGAATGGGAATAGTAGCAATGGACCAAACCTTCATTCCCTTCTTTGAGATAGATGAGACAATGACATCTCCTATATATATGGCCCATTGCGTCATCACGGCCCTAGATCCTACTTGTCTCCAATGTCAATCTCCTCCCAAGTATCGGGAGTCCAAGGATGCGATATACATCCTCTAGAGTGATAGTTCACTCACCCCTAACACCTGGAAATTGGAAAGTGTTTCAGTCTTCATCTCAATAATAGAATAAGTCACATAGAATGTGACTGGAAAGAGTGACATGGGGCACCCGTGATATCTCACCAGATGCCTGATCGTTGTAGTACATCCATATGAGCCTGGGTCAGCTGATCCAAGAATCCCAGGGAGCCAATCACACTCTCTCTCTGCTCCAATCGTATGTACTCCTCCTTCTCTCCATTCACCAAAACATGAGAAAAGAGGAAGTTAGTAATGCACATCACATGATAAGCTCATCAAAAACATAGTAAAATATTTAAAATGCAAAAAAAATTCAAGTGAAGGTGCATTTTTGACATTCTGTTAAGAACCGCCGCCTAGTGTAGGGTGGCGGTTCAAGTACTGCTTTGTCAGGGCAACCACCGCCCTGTCTTAGGGTGGCGGTCCTGACCCGATTTCCCAAAACATGCCCTTAACCCCAAAAATACCCAAAAATGAGAAAATTGACCATTTCTAGCAAAATAAAAGAATGCCCTATGGGCGACCCCCCCTAAGGACTCATTTGAAACAAGAAAATTTGAAAACTTTTCCCCTAGGTGAACTTTTCAACATTTTAAAATCTAGGGCACAAAAATAAAAAAGAGGAAATAACTAACCTAGAGAACGCGTCGGTTGATTTCCCGCTCATGGAGGCATGATCACTATCTCGCAATGGTCATTTCGGCTGTATTCACGTCAGAAACGGTCAACGTGACGGTCCAGAGTTCCAAATTCACCAAATCAACAATGCACAAATGAATTGAAAAATGAGTTTGTTTCGATATATATATATATATATATATGTCAGTTTAAACTCATTTTGAGTGTATGTGTTTACATGGCTGCAGTGTTAGTGCAGGTATATTTCTACATCCCCACGCAGATGGTAAGTTCTCTTATCATTTTAGTTTAGTGTTTATTTTCAATATTTTATCTATCTGCACTTGAGTCTTCTTTTTCTCTTGCAGGTAGAAGTGGGAGTTTGGGTGGTGAAAATTCAACACATGGGCATGTCAAGTATAACTTCTAACTCCCCATTTCAGGAATGCCATAATCAGCTCTATTTTTTATGTCTTTTCATTGCTAAGACGCTTCTCCAAGGGGGCAATATGTATGCACCAAAAATTACATGTGCTACATTGTCGGGAAAAAGGTTACAAGAATCCCCAATGATGATTCAAAATCCTTTCAAGAAGGTGTTCGAGCTCCAAAACCCATTCACAGTGTATATTTGTAGCCTAGATGGCCTTACTTAGCTTTTCCATGCATTTTTCCATCTCTCGGCTATCTTTCTGTGCTTGTTTTGGCCTTCAGTGCCAAGACCACCACCCTGGTGGTTAGCAAACTACCGCCCTACCTAGGTGGCTATCCTGAAACTGCTTGCCCTACCCACTTTTTCCAGATTCTACACGCATGTTTTAAAACATGTGACGGTTCACTTAAGTTTGCTTTTTGCATGCATCTATGAGCCGAATTGTCTAAAATTAGTTTGGTTTGCTTGGTTCTCCTTGCTCCTTCTATTTTAAATGATATTTAATTAGTTGGAACTACCTCTTCTGGCTTTGTGCATGAAGTAAACTCCTAGCTTCCATTCGTATATATTCCATGCTTGTAATCAAGCAAAAGGGCCTGAGAATTTTGTGTATCTTGTATTGTTTTTGCTGCCATAATCTTGCTAGGAATTGTATAGCCAAGCTAATATCTCTTGTGCTATCTCTCTTCTACTTGCATTGCATCCAGATTGCTTCCAAGCTGTCATCCGCTCAAGCACCATCCTCTTGTTGATGTTCTTTGCATTCTCAATTCCTTGGACTCACATGAACACTTAGAGAAAGAAAGGAAAGAACTGAGGGGACAGATACTGATACTACTAGATTTCCTAAGGTTCTTGCTCTTCCAGGTTGGAGTTGTGTATTTGTTTTCTTTGTTTATCAAATTGTCAATTACGAATTGTTAATTTCAATTGCATATCAAATAGAGTAGAGAAACAATTCATTTCAATTAGCTAGATAATATCAAGTAGATCAAATCAATAGGAAGTTTTCCTCTTCAACATTACCAGGGAAGCTTTGAGGAACAATAGCTCTATTAGGGTTATGATTTGTTCTTCACTTCTGACAGTAGGGTTGGATGGATTTTGATTCAATTAGAATAGATTTTAGATTTAGATTCACACATCTGCACAAATAGTTAGCTACATCCGGCTAATTTTTTATATTTTTTTATTAGATTAGATGCATTGTCTGAAAAGTTAGAAAAGAACAAAAACATTTACTTTCTATAGATTAGCTTGTCTTACTGCTTTGCTCTGATATATTGAGAAAACACCAAAAACATAGGTTAGATTTCCTTTGATAGATAGTTTATTTACTGAAAGCAAATCAATTCATCTTGCATGACCATCAATGGTCCACAACAGGAAAAGACTTACAGTTTTGATCCCCTGGTCCCACAACCCAACAGGCTAGAGCTAATAACTGACATTGACACAAGTTTGCGTTTAACAGTCTTACACACACCTGCAACATACGCTGAGAAAATATGACAGTTAGATACACTGAATATCACAGCTAATCAAGCCTATGACTTTTGGATTGCTCCTCAAAATAGGGTTTGTTTGCATGCATGACCATACGAGGGCCTCAACCTCAATGAGTCTTTGGTTGTGATCCACAAGTCCTGTAACCCAATGGGCCTACTAGTCAGCTAGATATTGACACTAGTTTATGCACATTGGTATTCATATCTTCACCACTCCCACCTGATATTATTACACAACTTTCATTGTTGAACATAGCAGCCGATCAGGCTAAAATATTTCTAGACAAGACCAAAAAATCACCCATAGTTCCTGCAGCTCTGCTACACCTCTTGTCTCCACTTCCATGACCTTGTCTGGAAACCCATACGAGGCACCTATAGGTTACTTTCCACGTATTCTGTAACCACTCAATAGAATCTTGGCAGAACTAGACATCGATTGGATTCTCTGAGTAGCTATCATATCGGACTGTACCATCACACCCCTTCAGGTTAGGAGAGCATTCTTTGCCTTAGATTCATAGATTCCAGTATTGCGTGTCGAAGACATAAGGTTACCCAATTAGCTTGATCGCCGCCATCACTTTCACTTCCATTTCCATTTCCATTGCACACTGGTTTTCTTGGCATGACCTCAGGAGGTCAGGTACGAAGAAGGTCACATGTTGATTTTCTATCATATAGTAACCAAAATGAGGCGTAAGTTATTGACATATGACCACTAAATGATTTTATTCAATAATTTGAAAATTTTGAGATAGAATTAGATGTCGATAAAGGATTACATAGAAGAATTTCATAGGATCATAATAATATCTAGGCATACAGAAGCTTTCCAGGAGAAGGTTATATGATATATCAATGGCTCAAGGTATAGAATTCAAGAACAAATCATCCTATTGTGTATACAGGTAGTAGAGGAAGTTTATAAAAAAGATTTAAAGGTGGAGGAAAAGTTGATGTGTAAGATCCATTTCACAACTAAAAGAGGAAGCTAAAATATGTGTGGTAGAGGAGGAAGCGGCTGAGGATATAAAAGAACACGATAAGATGATCATAATAGTACACAAATAAACACTCAAAGTAGTGGGTGGGAGGAAGAGTTTTCATAATCTTTAAGAAGACGTGAAATATTTATATGAGGACAGAGAATAGGATTCTCTGGAACATGTTTCAAGTGTATAATTGTCAAACATTGTGCATTCAAATGTAAAAATACATAAAGTGAGCTCATGAGTAAGTTCACAAAAGTATATGTGCGCATAGTGCATGGTGAAGCAGAGTATGTAGGATCCACAAATAATTTTGAGACACCATAGTGTAGAGAATCCTTAATGATAAGGAATGTATTTTTGAAAATGTAGTAGAAAGAAGAAGAACCTATGCAGATAAATAATTTGTTTAGGACCATTTGTAATTCTGGAGGAAAATGATGTAAGTTGGTTGTCAAAAGTGAGAACATGGATAGCCTTCTTTCTTGTGAAATGGTAGATAAACCAAGTATGAAGAATATCACGCATCCAAACTCATATAAAGTGTCATGGTTACAAAAGGAAAACCATGTTCTAGTAAATGAGAAAAGTACTTTCAAGTTCTAGATTAGGAATTATTATGAGGAAGTGCTATGTGACATAATGCCAATGGATGTTTTTCATATACTATTGGGAAGACCTTAGAATTATGATAGAAAGATTTTCCATAACAGGTACACGAATATAATTTTCATTGATATAAATAGTTACAAGTATAAATTTTTATTGCTAAAGGATGAGGAGAAAGGATAAGTGTGCAGCATAGTTTTTGTGATGGCCTTACTTGTATTCAGTAAAGAATTATTCCAAGGATTTGAGGAAGAGAAGGTATGATACGTGCTAGTACCAAAGGAAGTGCATAGAGATTACACAAAAAGGGATGAATTACATATATAAGTGTTTGAATTATTACATGAGTTTACAGATATTGCAATGGAGGAATTATCGCAAGGATTACCACTAGTGCCCAGTATCAGTCACCAAATAGACTTGATGTTAGGAGCTATTTTTCCAAACAAGGATTCATACATAATGACCCCAGAAGAAAACAAAGAGTTGTGAAGAAAATTACAATAATTACTTATAAAGGATTAGTGCAGGAACGTTTGAGTCCATGTGCACTACCTGAAGTGATGGCGCCCAAAAAAGGAAGAGAATGACACATGTGTGTTGACTTTGGAGCTATAAAAAATATTACCATTTAGTATAGATTTTCATTACCCAAGATGAATGATCTAATGTATTTCCTTAGTGGCACACAATATTTTTTGAAGATCAACCTAAAGAGTGGTTATCACTAGATCTGCATCAGGGAAGGAGATGAGTGGAAAACCATGATTAAAAAAAGGAATGTTTGTATGAGTGGTTGGTTATGTCATTTGGGTTAACAAATTCCCTCAGTACCTTCATGAGACTAATAAATGAAGTGTTAAATCAATTCCTTGGGAAGTTTGTACTTGTATATATGGATGATATACTAGTGTTTAGCAGGAAAAAGTAGTAACACCTTGAACGCATGCACAAGGTGATGAAACTCTTGTAGGAAGAAAATTTATTGGTGACCCTAAATAAGTGAAACTTTATGCATAAGAAGATAGTCTAATTGGGCTTTGTTAAATCAAAAGAAGGAATACGAATGGACCCAAAAAAAAGGTTTGCATAATTTTATCACACCATTGTAACTCATAATCCAAAATTTAGAAAATGACAAGTTAGTGAGTGCAAATGAAATCAAAATTCTACAAGGATTTTATAACTAAATGTTTTAATGATTACACATTACACCTTTGTACCTAATTACCAAATGGAAACTCCCATAATCAAAGTGAATACACTTCAGACTCTAAATGATAGATTCCTTCTAAATACACTATCTTATTAATGAATTAATTAACAAACTATACCACTCTCCTAGATATAAATCACAACATCCTTGAATTGATCACAAATATTCATAACTCTAACACCTAAAATAGAGCTAAATTGAATACCTAGAAACTAAATAATTGAGGGGACAAAAGGTACAAAATAAAATGAAAATCTAGAATATTGGAAGATGATTGATGAATCCAATACTTAATCTATTTATATAATTTGAAAGAACTTTACAAAATTATAAATGAAGGGAATTAGAAGTTGAGAAGAACCAATGAAAGAGGAATAAAAAACATGTCAAAAATTTCTCGAGATGATCCTCATAAATTCAACACCGTGTAGAACTTTTTATAATAAACAAGGGTTCTAATTCACCTCTATAAGAATCAAATAACACTTGAGACACTCCACACATGTACAAAATTGAGAAAATTCAAAGAATGAGAATGATAATTGGAAAACTACATCACAAATATGTCATTAAAAGATCTATAATAACTATAAATTTCTCCCTAATATTATATAACCATTGCAAATATATTGATGATATCTTCCCAATTGTACTAACAATTCTGTAAGCATAGCTCTTTATTAAAATTTATGAGTAAAAAAATAAATCTCTGTTCATGAGTTCTCTATTAAAATTGTATAAAAATATATATTCTTCTCAACTATAGTCTATTTTTCTTTTTCCTCATTGGGCCACGTGTTATATGTCACACTCTAGGGTGCTTACAAAATCTAGGGTTTGTATATATTTTCCCTCACTAATCTCTACTTTATCTTACCCAATCTTTACGACACTTGATCCCATGAATGTGTGACATGTTTCAAGATTTAATTGGCCCAATTATGTTTCGCACATCTTTCAGGTTCTTCCTTCCCTACACCCAACTCAACTATTTTCTAATCACCTGTGATTAGGTCATGTGGCTCAATCACATGTCTTTATTTTATGGGCCTACAAGCATCTCAAATTGTGCCACATTTTTACCTCTAATTGACTATGGGATTCAACTCACCTAGGATTTATCTACCACAATTTTCTTCCACTGATTTATTCTATGTAATTGAGCACCTATTATTGGTCCATATGTCAACACCTTATTAGTTCACCATGGACCCATGATTGAGCCACTTGGCCCAATCAAGTGACTCCATTTCTTGATCTTATTCACTCATTTCTTTATTGTTCTATTTTCCCTATTCTTGCTCACCTAGGATTGTGCCAAGTGTTCACCTCCCCAGGGATTCTTTCACCAAGATCACAATTTAATAAAAATAATGGAAATCTCTTATGGATCCCTCTTTCTCCATTTCAACAGTAAAGTGCTCTTGTATAACAACACAAATTGTGGCCCATTCCCAATAGATGTGTGATAAATCCCCTAAGGCTAAAATATATGCATCCACAATTTTTTAGTACAAGTGAGATGAATGCAATTACAAACCTAGACCTGATGGAAAATAAAGATATCCTAAGACATCAGCAAGGATGAAATTCATTGCAAATTCTTGAAACCACCCCGAGATAGGATATGATTGTGAAGGGAAGATAGAATTGTCTCAGACTCAATAGTAATGTCATGGAGTGAGATTATTTTGGGTGCTAACATGTAGTAAGAGACCTAGTAGGAGGCCTGGGAAGGAGATACCTACTAGAAGTCACATTTGAAACTTTGCTAGTTGGGTGGAACCTCCACATTGGAAATTCCCTTGCTAGGCATTGGCCATTTCTCCTTATAAAAAAAAATCATGATGAAGAGGAAAGAAAAGATAGAAAAATATGATGGGTGAAACCCACTAGATGCTAATGACATACCTAGTAGAAGATGGAGAGTTTGGGGAGACAAACCTAATGATTTTCCTCCTCTACTTATGATTTTTTTGTCTATTATTGAATATTTTTCTTAGTTTGTTTTTGTTATAACTCCTTTATTTTTGAAAATCATGTTTGATTTATTAATCTAGTTTTTAGATTTCTAAAATGATGTCAATGTGACTCTTGGAGTATGATTCATCCACTCACTTTTTTGTATGATTACTTGTACAGTAGGTTTACATCAATATATGGGGTAATCGCTTCAATAAAAAATACTATTTTATACTAATTATGGAAGCTTTATGACCTATTAATTGACAATGGCCTCATCTTTTTGAATGTTTTTGCTAATTATTTAAAGAGATTTGTACCTTAATAGATGGAAACAATCATCATCCTCATGAGTTGTCAAGCTACATCTCTTCCAACAATACAAATTATTTAGAGTTTATAGAGTGAAAATTAAGAAAATAAAAATAAAAATAAACTTGGTTTTAAAAATAAGTTACTACCCAATACATTATTACTGAATACGGAAATGAGTTTATTAGGATTTACATATTAGATCCTCCCATGGTTGTTGTCGGCAGTACTAGTTTTTCATCAAAATGTTGTTTCCTTGATATTTTGGTAGGATTTTTACTTTGCATGCATAGTTATTTTGCTGAGTGGGTTATTTAATCCTCCCTTTGGGTGACATCATGCCTTTATTAATGGCTACCATTTCACCTCCTCCATCTATTGATGTAGGTTTGATTGATGGAGAACTTTTCACCCATGGCTCCAAAGAAAGTAAGGAAATTCATCCCAAATTCTTCGAGAAGGTAACCATTATGATTCTAATAATCCTTTTCTTGATGTTGTAATTAATTTTCCTGAATTTGATGAGTGTTGTAACTAGCTTGAATCATACACCCTTATTGGTTTTTTTTTGGTCGAATCCCCCCTGAAAGTCTGTTGAAATAATTGGTGCATAACCATTGGCAACACCATGGTGTCAAGCTTGAGGGAGTTAAAAATATCACCAAGGGATTTTTTGTTTTTCTTCAATAATGTTGAACATTGTAAGGTCATTGTTAACCACAACCCCTAGTTCATTCAAAAAAACACTGGTATTGTTTTCTCATTGGATTGTGGATTTCTAGGTTTCTGAACACGTTAAGATTAAAATCCTAATATGGGTGGAATTCCTTAGGATGCCTCTCCCCTTATGGGGATTTTTTGAACACCTAATCAAACTCTTTGGTCGACTTATCTATTTGGAATAGCCAAAAAAAATGCTCACCCCTAGAAATATTTTTGTGTTGAGGTTGATTTATCCGAAGACCTTAAAGAATCCATTGATATTCAGGTTAGAGACACTCATTTTTATCAACGATTCCTCTATATCAATATACCTAATACTTTATTTCATTATCAAGTTTCTGACCACGTGATTTACGAATGTCATTTAATGGCCAAATCCTTCCCAGTGTCACAAGAAAAGGATCAACTGGAATCAAAATCTCCCTCCTCTTTGGATGGGTAGACCATGGTAATCAATAAAATATTGTTTCTCATGGTCTTGCAAAACCCTCAACTTCTTCTTGTTTCCCAGTCACTGTTAATGGATTCATCTCCTTTGATGCTATTGTCAAACAAGTTGTGTCTTCACCTCCCACAACCAACCCATCTCTCTCCTACTCCACGCTAGCTATTTATGTTATTGTCCCTTAAAAAGTTCCAATTCCATCAGTCACCTTACCTCTCCAGTTTCTAGAATTTTCATTCATGGAATCAGGTTATATTTCTTTCACCCATAAATCTCACCTTAGTCACTCACGTATTCTCACACCAAAAAGAAAGGCTAGTTTAAATGCAAGAAAAACACATATCGTGGTCATTCGCATATTTTTCCAATGTTACTTCATCTCACAACCAGTTTACCCCCTCTCCAATATTAACGATGAGGGATGTATGCACCTTTTTTTAACCCAATGATTGTGTACTCTTAGAATATATGTGGCCTTACTGAACTAACCCAAAGATATCTAGTTAGGGAAAATTGTCTAAATTTTAAGAATATGTGTGTTTTATTTTGCAAAGAAGTTAAACTTGCAGGCTCCTTACTTCATTCTAATGCTTACACCATCTAGCCTAATGTTACTTTCCACATATCTAATCATGACCCTGGGCATGGAGTAGTCATGACCTTTATTTCCCCTGACCTTGCTTAGCATGTGATCTTATGGGGATATGACCCCACTCATTAAGTGGTTTGGACTTTTTTCAATTTTGACAAATGCATCTTGGGTTTAGCTAATATTTATGTGTCCATTGATGTGGTTGAAAGATATTTGTTCTAGAGTTGGCTTTTTGACTCCTTTCCTGATGCTCTTTACATTATCATTGGGGATTTTCATGTGATTGAATACCTGAAATATAAATCTAGTAATTTTCCCATGCTTTGATTCACAGGAGAGTAGGAGGCCTAGTTCTATATGAGGCACAAGATCATACTTTTTGATCCTAATATCCCCTATAAGGGGAGATCTAACTATTTCTGGTATACTTGGTCCAATTTTTGATAGGATCAAAATAGGATTGTGCAACAGTCAGATCATACCCTTATGATGAATCAATACTTCTTTTATCTTTGTCCCATCTTGGGCAGACCTATTGTGTTTGTTGATAATGTTATCTTATATGATCATTCCCCCATTTTATTTGATATTACTTGGTCCAAACCTATAAAAATGCATTGTTAACTCTCAATTTTACTTAAACACTACACACCTGAAGAATGCTAAGACTATATCCCATATCCAACACATTTGGAACTTGGTTCCTAGCCCTATCATTAGGGAAGGTTGGATTTCTTGGTGGAATGATGCCATCAAAACAAGTAGCACCTTATTTTCCATCTATGGAAAACAAACTGCTCTCTTTAAGCATTTAGCACATGAAGCTTCATATCATGAGTTTCAACGTGTCTCACAAGAGTTTAATTCCTCTCCTTTCAATCATTACCTGTAATTCCAGGCTACCCATTGGAGGCACAACCTTAAGGTGGAAGAATCTTACAAAGAAGGGGGTGCTAAGTTGTGTTCTTAGTTACATTGGCTCAAAATCAGTGATAGAGCTTCCAAATAGTTATTTCCTATGTTTCGCTCCAAGAACTACTCTAATAAAATAAAATCCATTTTTCAAGGGAACATTTGACACACTACTCTTCTGAATATTCTCCAAGTGTTTAACCATAATTATCATGGGGTTTTCCCCTCTAAACTTGTTATCCTTGCTAGGGAAGAGACTCTTTTAAAATGTCTACAAGTTGTTCCTTGCAAGGTCACACACCCTCAACGGGTAGTGTTTGATAGGCCTTTGTCTCTAGAAGACCTTAAGGATGCATCCTTATAAATGGATCTTGATAAAGCTCTAGGTGTAGATAGCTTCCCCTCTGAATTATACCAGACCTTATAGGACACTTTGGGGGATGATCTACATAATGTGTACTTGGAAGCTTTAGATTCTAACTCTTTGGGAGAGATGATTAATCAAGGAAACATCAATTTCATCCCAAAATATGGAGACCCTGAAAAAATTTCTAATTAGAGGCCCATCACTTTGCTTAATATGTCTTACAATATTATTGTTAAGGCTTTATCTAACAGGGTTTCCAACTATCTTCCTCTTATTATTAGAAGTGAGCATACTAGTTTCATCAATCTTAGATACATATTGGATAATATAATTTTTGTTTGGGAAGGGATAGAATGGGCTTAAATCTCTAACCAAAAAAAATTGTTTATCAAAATTGACGTTGTTAAAATTTATGATTGCATTTAATGGTTTTTCATTTTGGCTATGCTTCAAGCTCTTGGGTTTGGGTCGATATTTGTTCACAATGTGAAAATGATCTTTCAAAATGTTGGGGCATGTATATTTGTTAACGGGGATCAATATTCCTAGTTTGGCTTATTCATATCCATTAGACAAGGATGTCCTTTGGCCCCCTCCCTTTATGTGATTGTTGCTGAAGGGTTTAGTTATTTGTTATCCTGCAATACTTCTCAAGGTTTAGGTAAAGGTATTTCTTTTCCCGATTTGGATCAACAACTCATCAATCGCCACTTTACGGATGATTATTTTCTCACACTCGTGGAGAAGGAACAATCAATTCAAAATGCTTTGGAATATTTGGATACTTTCTATCTATCTTTTGGCTCCTCTATTCAATGGGAGGAAACCCAGTGTTATGGTTAATCCAAATCTCTTATCCATCCTAGGATGGAAGACATGCAATGGAGTTGGATTCATCTGGGTATTTTGTTTAAGTTTCTTGGCATTCCCTTTACTTTCCAGGGCACTTTTGCACAATTATGGACTTATGTGCTTCAAAGGGTTGAGCTTAAGATTACCTTTTGGATTACCAAGCCTCTTTCTTTGGTAAGAAAGTTTAAAATATAATCTAAGGTGTTAGCTAATACTTGTGTTTATTATTCTTCTTGTTGGGCTTTGTCTAATGCTACATATGCCAAACTTGAGAATTTTTTGTAGGGATTTCTATGGGCTAATTTTGAGGGGAATAATGCATTCCACATTATTTCTTAGGACATCTGGTGTTATCCTTAAAATTTTGGGGGCCTTAGGTTGCTTGACACTAAAATCCAAGGATGTGCTCTCTGTGTTAAGTGGTTAATCTATAGCCGAGAAGGTAATGAGGCTTGGAAGGTTTTTCTCTAACATTGCATTTGTCAAGGCTCTCCTTTGGGTAGACAAGCCTAGAATGGTATCAAATTTAAATCCCTTCTTATCTACCCTGTTTCAGTAAAAATTGGGGGTAATTTCATTGCCCAAAGCATTTGGAAATATTGTGAGTTTCTTAAACCAAACCTAATTTGAAAGGGTGACGGATTCAAATCTAGTATGTCTATTAAATCCCACTCTCTTTGGTGGTCATATATTCTCATTTTTCATGATGGTCCTCTTGCATTGGATCCTTATGCTAAAGGTATTAGAATTTTTAGAAAAGGAATCAAGATGGTGGGTGATTTATTTTGAAAACACTCCAAATCATGTATTTCCTGGGGTGCTCTTATTACTAAATATAATCTTCAACTTAAAGACAATAAACCTATTCAAAAAATTATTTCTTCCATACCTACTTAATATGTGCACAAAGTTAGCATCACCTTTAGTGTCTCGTGGTAGCAAGGATGGAACTATTGTAATGCTACACCTTTCCATAATTACAAACCCCATTTTGGGTACTTCTTAATGGCCCCTCAATCGGTGCCCACTGACACTTTTAATCATCATTAGAGTATTGCCTCCCATGATTTTGTTTGGAAACTTCAGTTTCAAAGGGTTTGGATTGTTCTTATCAATCCCAAAAAAGCTCATTTTATTTTGGTGTATCTTACACCAAGGTCTTCTAGCTGGGGAACAACTCTAGCATATGGGTCTTAATCCCATTTTCCTAGTTTTCTAACTAGAGCCTATTAAGAACAATTTTGGGTTTTTCCCTTGGGCTCAGTTGGCATAGAAGCAGATTCATACCCTGTTTCATCCCTTTTCTCTAGAATTCTTTACCTGGAAAATGATTCTCTTGGGGTACTTGGCTATGCCACCTTCCATTTACAAAAAAATTGACACATTTTCAAAGATGATATTCTTTTTCATATTTGGAAAGACATAAATAATGCCATTTTTAATAGAGATCTTATGGGAAAAAATTGTTACTAATAAAGTGGTTGTTACTTCCACTGTTATGCTCTAGATTCAAAACCAGAAAGAGAAATTTTGATTGGAGTTCGAGCACCTCCAGTGCTTTCTTAACCATTGGGGTGCCTCCCCCTGTGTGGTCAATCACATGCCTCTAGACACTCATTTCCATTTGTCACTCTCGAAGCTAGAAAATTCCTTCTCCTTGAAGGTAATGGTCCCCTCACTCTCAACCTCCTTCCCTTACTTATGGTGGGGTCTTTAGTCAGCTTGGTGATTCTGGTGGTGCTCGTTGGAATGCACCTCAGTAGGGAAAATTACCATGGCTAGATTTTTCTATTTATCTTTCTCGAGTGTCTACTAAGATTTCTGATTAGTAATATAAGAAACAATAGGAAAGTGAATGGGAGCCCATCCCAAACTTGGCCCACCCTTCTGTTTCTAGCTAGGGTGACAAACCCAATAGCCCTCTGTCTCCTATATATCCTTCATGTTTGTGGTTGTGTCCTAGCTTTCTATGATTTTTGTTTTGCTCTCCTTTTTTCATTGATTATAGCACTTTTATAGTGATTTTGTTGCAAACTGTACTCTCTCTCAAGCCTCTCTGACTCAATTTTCTTTGTATTATGAGGTTTGATTTTTTTCCACTCAATTTTTGTACTATTAACATTGTATATATTTTGTTTATATATATATATATAAGTTCTTTCAATAAAAAAATATTACCCAATACAATCATTTACATTATTTACATTTAAACCTATTTTGATGCCTCTTTATTCCATGACATATTCTTATTATAATTTTTAAATTAAAATACGTTATTGTGAGGACAAAACCTAGCTCTCCCTCTCCCTATGATATATTATTAATGCATATGATACAATTGATTTATAATATTATATTGCCATAGACACCAAAATTTGGTTCACTATCCCCCCATTTCACGTTCTCTCGCCCCTTTTTCATCATTGTGCACACTCGCACCCATGTCCCTATTCAAAATCCATTTTCCTCCTAAATCAAATTTATTTCCCTTAGTTTCTATTTTCCTATCTTAATTCTATCTCATCACTTTGATCCCATCCCATCATTAATAGTTTCCATTATCACATTATTTCATCTCCCCTTATGCACCCTAATTACACTTATCACCCATAATCATATTAGTCATCCCTAAACATATTTATTACCTTAATTACATCCCAAAATCTCCCATTTATCCTTTCTAGACTCACCACCTACCCCCATTTAATATTTCCAACCACCCTTTCCTTTATTAAATGCACTTCCACCCCATCCAACCACTATTTCCCATCCCTATGCAACTCAATATCTCTTCCAACTCACCAAATTAACTTCTAGCCCCTAATCACCACCTAATTGGGCCTCATCTCTCGAGTTTTACATAATCCACATAAGCAAGATCAATGGATCCCCGCAATCAATGGTGACCCTATCATGTGCTAGCGACCCTATATATACACCATCACCCCCTCCCAGGAGGATGAAACTCTTTCTATCTGACCTCTAATAACTTTTTTATAGGTTTCTTTCCTTCTTGTGAGCTTCCACCAACCTCTTGAAGCCACTTTGGAGCCTTTTTCTACCATTTTGGAAGATTTGGAGCTTGGATATTGTTGGAAGACCTCTCTTGTTTTCATCACTTCTTCATCAGCCATTTGTAGGTCCATTCATCATTTTGGAGCTCTGTAATCACATCAGTCAACTTTGTTTTCTTCACATAGCTCATTTAGCACCCATCAACCCTCACCAAGCCTAAGTCCTAATTATTTCCATCGACCAATTTGCCTCAGTTGTTTTCCTACATCATGTCCTTTCTTCTATATTCTTTTCCCTACATCACCCAAATTTTCAATCTTTGTGTTCTTCCCGACATCCTGACCTCACTTTTTTCCTCATCATCACTATCTTTAGTCCCTTACCTCCTCTATCAACTTCTCTTTAATCTATTTACCACACCTGTAATCTATGATACTTCAATCATTAGGACATGTTCTTCCTGAGCAAGACATCTTCTTAAGGACCTCACTTTTCTATCATTATCATCATCGACTTGCCTCTGGTCACCATCGACCTCTATCTGGTGCTTACATTTTTGTCTTAATTTATCATTACAAGTATTGTATGATCTTTGTTTTAGCATATCTTTGAACATGGTTATTCTAGTTATCTTCTGTATGTTACCTATTCCTCCTTTTCAATCAATTTTCTAAACAAGTGGGCTGACATCCTTCCTAGGAAGTTCATTACTTCTCAGGACTGGCTTTGGTTAGGCATCCCACCATACAAATCTACTAATCTTGTCTTGTGTAGCTATCCTTTGTGTTGTGCAGGTCATCAAGCTCATTGCGGAAAGGATTTGTGCCCCTGTCTTCCATCACCATCACTATGAAACATTGGAGGTAGCCTTAAACCCTCCCATCTTTGGAGTTTCTTGTTTTCTAGCATGTTATTTCATTAACTTGGAACAAAGAGATAGAAAAACTTTCTAACATTCTGGCACGCTTGGTGGGACCTACCTACTCCTTTGGTAAGTTCCTTATTCATTTTCAATTCCTATTCTATATTTTATTTTCCTCTTTCCACTAACTCTGCAGGTTGGAGTTCTTTGCTTGTGTGCTTGGGAGTTCACTTGTTTTCTCAACAACATGTATGTAATTTGGAAAAAGGAAAAGTGTATCCAGGTATTCCTCTTTTGATTTTTTTTTTCCATTTCTTGCATCATTCTTCCCTTCCTTTGCTTTCTTGTCTTCATCGAACGTCATATTTGGGTTTGGATCTAAAACAAACTTTTCATATTTTCTTGATCACATAGCTTAATTAGGTGGTAACACTTTGCATTCACATTTTCTTCACACACAACCAAACCACATGCACAATCTACACATCTAAACAATTTCTACCCAGGTGGAGCTATTGGGATTTCATCACCCAATAAGGAATCCGCCACGGTGTTCTGGTCGTGTAATAAATTTTTTGACTATTGGTATATAGGCTAAGCACCTGACACCCTTATCACTGTAGTGCATGAAGTACGAGGGTAGGCCCCTATATCAGGCCATGTACCAATATTCATCACAAATTCAGGCCTCACGTACCTTTGGGTATATCAAGGAATCCATCCTTAAACACACCTGAAACCATCCATAGAGTGGCCATTTCTCTAGGTTCCCTTTGAGCCTCTTCCCTCTTCACATTCTATAAATAAGAAAGATAAAAAAAAATTGTTTCTTGACTTGTGTGTTGCATTAATAGTTTGCATAGGATTTTTCTTGTTTAATTCATGCTCTCGCTCCCAAGCTAAGAGAATGGAGCAATCAACTGCTTCTAATGACATCCCCATCTCAACCAACCCCTCACAACAAACATCCGCACTCACTCTTGTTTCTTCTACACCTTTGATGACCTCATCCTTGGCCTCCCTATCCACTATTCCTATGGTTCCTCCTCATGGGCCCCATGTGGTTCAAGGAAATCCCCATATTGAGACCAATCCCTTTTTCTACCATCACTCCATCCCTTCTAGACCAGCCACACCTCCTTCCACTACTTCCTTAGGAGCACTTGGACCCCCCACTATCCCTTGTGGATGCTTGTAATTTCAATAACTCTTTTATGTTAACCTCTTCACCCTCCATGACTATATAGTTTACAAATCCACCAACATCCCTAACCCCCTCTTCAACAACTTTATGTTATCCCCCACAATCTAAATCTACTAAAGTCCTCACCTCCCAACTCACCTTCTTTTTCCCTAGGGCCATGAATGAGCTAGCATTAGCCCAAAATGAACATGTCCCTCATGAATCCTCTATCATGGTTCCCCAAACCCAACAATCCACACAATTAGTGGTGCCTATCCCACCTAATCTACCACATATCAATACCATTGTGACCATCCCTACATCCTCCATTCCTATTCCCTCCTCATCTACCGTTATCATAAACACTCCCTCCTAAACTCTTCAAGACTCCAACATACCTCCTCCACCACCCAAGAAACACTTTCAAAGCTTGGTGCCTCTTTTAACATCCCATGTCCATCCAAATTTTGCTATCTCACAACCTCCCCCTTCAGATTTGACTCAAACTAACCAACCTCCACTCCAAAGCATCTTTCAACATATGTTTTCCAATCAACCCCTTCAAACATCCCAACCACCTCTTGCACATACCCAAACTCACCCAATGAAAAACCAATACAATCCCCTATCACTCAACAACAACCTTCACAATCTTACCCATCCAACTACATCCCTTTACAACATCCTACTTCGCAACCCACCCAATCACAAACCTTTAATTATGTTCCTTCCTATCAACCACCCCCACAAACTCCCAATTATGCCCAACATTATCAATCTTACTCACAACCTAATCCATCTACTTCCTACAATCCACAACAACATCAATCAGGTCCCCATCCTCATACATCAAATGATCCTATGCAAGCCTTGTTGAGTAGAATGGCTAACTTAGAGGCCACTACCTTGGGCCCCAAAAGTACATTTACTTATGAGAAAATTTGTAATGAACCCATCAATCCATCCATTCATGTTAAGCCATATCCTCCACATTGGGAGCTTCTGAAATTCTCTAAATTCCATAGCAAAGAAGATCCCCAACAACATCTTGTGCCTTTAGGCACTCATGCTACCTTATCGTGCATGATCAAGATCTTATGCTTTGTACCTTTCCCATGTCATTGGTTGGGCCCACTCTAGACTAGTATAATGGCATCCCTCAACATTCCCTCTTTTCCTTCACACAACTTACACAAATTTTCCTAGAATTCTTCTCCATCAACATCTCATGTAAGATAACCATCACATACCTTTAGGCCATCAAACAATTTGAGGATGAATCAATTGTCGATTTCATCGCTAGGTGGCACATGATTATTAACCAACTATCCTTCTCACTACCTCAAACTGAATTGATTGAGATCTTTTCTAGATCATGTGCCAAACACATTTCATATACCCTTCAAATTCAGTCCTTCCAAACCTTTGAGGAATATTTTACTATGGATCACAAGCTAGAACTACACACCCTTGAGAAAGGCCATGTTAAACTTTTCTCTAATAAACCCAAGACTGAATTCACAAAACCATTCACCCATAATGAAAAATCCAAGAATGTGGAAAACACTATTGTCATCAAAACTTCCTCCCAATCCACATCTCAGATTGAGCCTCCAAAAAGAGCACCTTAACCATCTCCCAATTATACTCCTCTCGATGAATCATACAACTAATATTTGAAAAGCTCATGGTCGTACACCTTATCCAACTTCCTCCCATCCACCATGTTAATGAATCACATCCTAAACCCACATGGTATCATGAGGATCATTACTGAAAAATATCATGAATTCTATAGCCATGACATCGAGAAATTCCATACCTTTAAATATTTAGTGCAACATCTTATCAATCGCAAAGACCTCCAACTAGACAATCCAAATGCTCCCCCTAATCAACCATTGGATGTTTTCTTAAACAACCATTTCCGAATCATCCACCAAGAAACCAAGCCAACCCTCCCACATCTCAAGCACTTGATGCCCATGCAATCAACACCTTAAGTCAGGATTCAACATCTACACCCACATCTACTTCTACACCTACATCTACATCCACATCTACACCCATATTTACATCCCATACATCCTACACTGCATATATACATATCTGCTACATCTATACCCACATCTTATACCCTCATCTACACCCACATCTACATCCACAATTATACATCCACATCCACATCTACATCATCTCTTGAAACCTCTACCAAAAAACATCTCCCCTTAATTCTGTCACAAGTAATGTCTCAATCCTGTCCTTACCTCCAAAAATACAACAACTCCTATATCAACACTTCTAAATTCCAAAAAATCCACAAGCCCTTCTGATTCTACCAATGGTGCTACTCAAGAATCATCTCCATCCTCAACCATCACATCTACAACACAACCCATGTCCAAACCATCTGATCCCACTTCTAAAGATGATTCCACTGTTGAAATCATTGTTATCCCTGCCAAAGGTAAAACTTCACAACAGACATCTAAGAGCCTTGGCACCCCCATCCAAAGATCCATTTCTCATCCATGCAAGAAATTAGAGCTTCCCCCTCCAAAATCCCCATGAATCCAAACAACCCAATATCCAACCATCCATCTTAGGACCTCGGCCATCCATTTTGGGACCATGTCCTTCATCTAAGTCTCCCATCACCACCAAATCCAAACCAAAATCATCTACTCCTATTTCCAAATCCAAATTTGAGTCTAAGGTCCCTACAAAATCCCATAAGAATAAGGCACCTCTTTTTCCTTCACCTTCCCCTCCTAAATCAAATCAATCCAAAATCCATGAGACTTCATCTCCCAAAACCCCTATTGGGTCTTACTCTGAAATCCTCCATCACCTTATCCAAGCACCCACGATTACTCTTCCCCCATCAATTCCTTTGACTCACGTGGGTGGAAGCCCATGTGGTTTGATTACAACATTGTTTGTGCCTATCATCATGTCCCTGGGCATGACACAGAGCACTGCAAGGCTCTCCAAATAATTATCAACAACCTTGCACAAGAGGATGATCTTCTCATCGAATAAGACCACCCCCTTCCATCCACTAGCTCATCTACACCTAAGCACAACCCCCAAACCAAATCTGCAACTTCCAAGGCCTTTAAATCTGGCCCTCCATCCACACCTTTAGTCATAATCCCACCCCTTCTAAAGAGGGTCCCCCTCTTTACATAAATTCCATTCATGTTACCACTCGCTCTCACCCCCATGACTCTCAACCATCCACCCAAAAAAATTGAGAGTTATCATCATTTCTCCTCCTAACAAACCTATTTCATCTCCCTCTTCATCCAAGGCTAAGGTATCTATTCTAGCCACTCCATGAGCCCAAAGGCTTGTTGCGATAGAACAAAGCATCATGAAACAACTACATCAGGCTCCCATCAAACATTCCCTTTATGATCTTATCCAAAGCTCCCCTCACCATCGATAGGCTCTCATCAAAATTTTACAATGCATCCCAATCACAACCGATGAGCCCCAAAATTTCATGGCCCTTGTTGGAGCTCTTACAATTTTTACCATTATTTCCTTTGATGATTTTGAGATCCCCAAGATTCTACCCAAATATCATGACCTTCCCCTCTTTATCACCATTTGTATCAATGACACCTTCATCAAACGATCCATGATTGATAATGGTGCTAGCATTAACATTATTTCATCCCACACATTCAATCAACTCAAGATTCCTGACACTATTGTTTCCCAATCACCCATGGTCCTTCAAGCCTTTAATGACACTATTTCACTTACATTGGGAATGGTCATCCTTCCTATCCACATTGGTGAGAAAATCCTTCATGAACTCTTCTACATCATAGAAGGGGAATTCCAATACAACATCTTGCTTGGATGCCCATGGATCCCAGCTATGTGTTGTATCCCATCCACCCTTCATCATTGTATTAAGTATGAACAGAAGGGGGAAATCCACACACTCCCCACCAATCTTCCTCCTTTCAAGACATGTCATATGACCTACAGGACAAATGAAGTGCTCATCCCCAAGCAAGACTCATCTTCTGAAGCTTCCACTAGTTTTTCTATACCTGCATCTAAGTTTCCCAACGACGAATCCTTCGACACCATGATGCAATGTCTCTCACTGGGGGAGTATCAACTCCTCGTTCTTAATGCTCTCCCCACACTCAATCAATTTGGTAGACCCAAAAAATCTCCCATGTACCAATCTAACATTGGGGATATTATTTCCTTCAGCCCACCTTACTTGAAAACCAATATTGTTTATGGTGGCATTGATCACCCTTCTTCCCACACTAATAATCGACCCCATACCAAGCCATACACCAATGGATTTGATTTCCTTTACAAAATTATTTCACCTACACCTATCTCCACCATTGTGTGTGGAAGGGATTTGGTCTGGGATGCTATGAACAAGGTATACATGATCTTATCCTTGATCAATCCCACAAACCCCATGAGAAGTACAGATTGGGATTCCAAGAGCACCCCACTGACTCTCTTGCACACACTTCTTCTTAATCCCCCATGAACATGGAGCCATCATCCCCTTCCTCATCCAATGACCCCATGGACACGGATGACACTGTGTCCCTTCCCCCTAACATTTTTTTTAATCTCTATGATCACTCTAGGACTGGTCACCTATCAGGATGAAGGTGAAACTAGGTCCCTTCCTCTTAAATTCCCCAAGATGGTAGAGGAGGATTCCCCTACCATCGACATTATTCAATGCCATGATGATGACTCTATCCTTTCCTATATGGGGGTAAAATATTCTCATCTTCATAAGGCCTTACCTCCTGACACATCCACCCTTCTTAATGAATCCACCATCAATATAAACATAGGGACTTCACAAGATCCCCACATCCTCAAAGTTGGCCAATCTCTTGATCCAAAAGAGCTAGAAGCCTTCACCACTTTCCTATCCAGGCATATCCATAATATCACCACCTTCACATGGTCATACAACATTAAAACATGTCCAACTCAAGCCTTGATCCTAGTATCATCATCCATAATATCGTAACCATCCCTAATGCCAACCCAATTAAGTAGAAGCTACGTCATATGTATCCTCATGTAGCCCTCCTCATTAAAGAAGAATTGCAATGTATTTTTTTAGCCAACTTCATCCAACCCATTAATTATCCTCAATGGGTTTCTAACATCCTTCCCATTGCTAAATCCTCTGGGAAGCTTCACATCTACATGGATTTTTGAGACTTAAATCTCACTTTTCCCAAGGATGACTTCCCCCTTCCTAACATCAATCAACTTGTCGACCTAATGGCTGGCCACAAAATGCTTTCTCTTATGGATGGTTTTTCTAGTTACAATCAAATCCTTATCACACTAGAAGACCAACATAAGACATCCTTCATCACCCCTTGGGGAACCTTATATTACCACATTATGCCCTTTGGTTTGAAAAATTTAGGGCCACCTATCAACATGCCATGACTTATATCTTCCATGATCTCATCCACAAAACCATAGAGGATTATGTCGATGACCTCTTGGGTAAATCCAAGCATTGACAAGACCATCTTTATTGTCCTTGAAATCCTCTTCATGTACCTTATCTGATACTTCTTCACCTCAATCCCACCAAGTGTGTGTTTAGAGTTATAACTAGAAAACTCCTTCGCTTCATCATTTCCATCAGGGGTATTGAAGTTGACCCCACCAATATCAAGAACATCCTTGAGATGCCTCCTCCTATCAATCTAAAGTAAAAACTTCGTAGTCTCTAAGGATGACTTCAATCAGTCTGCCACTTCATCTCACAATTTTCAATCATTTCCAACCTTTCCATCATCTCCTCCAAAAAGACACCCACTTTAAGTGGGATAGAAATTGTCAAAAATATTTTGATGAACTTAAGCAATATCTTCTATCACCACCTGTGCTCATGCCTCCACATGAGGGGGATCCATTCTATCTCTACATCTCTACCACTGACCATGCTCTAGGTGTCATGTTGGCACATTGTGATGAGCAAGGCAGGGAACAAGTTGTCTATTATATCACTCACACTCTTCATGACTATGAAACCCACTACACCGAAGCTAAAAAGTTACGTTGCACTCTTTTCTTCACAATTTCCAAGCTTCTCCACTTCCTTCTCAATCAAAAGACATATGTCATCACCGACTTCAACCCCCTTAAAACCATGCATTACAAACCCTATCACAATGATTACATCACTTGATGGCTCATGCTCATGACTAAATTTGACCTAGAGTTCATCTCCCAAAAATCAATCAAGGGCCAGGATATCATTGATCAACTTTTCGAAGCCCCTCTTCCTGATAATCAACTCCCCCACAAGAAATTTCCTAACGAATCCATCAACACAATCGATCATGAGTATTCTCCCCTTAAAATGACACTGTTCTTTGATGGTTCTAAGTGTCAGCAAGGGGGAGGTGTTGACGTCATCATTATTCCTCCTTGGGGGACTCCTATCCCCATCACCTACAAGCTCAACTTTGAATGTACCAATAACATGGCTGAGTATGAGGCCCTTATCTTGGGCCTCCAAACTGCTATCATGTTAGGCATCCAAATCCTTGACATCTATGGTGATTCCTAAACTTATCATCAATCAAATCAAGGGATTTTATCAATGTAAAAACAAATTCCTCCAAAAATACAAGGACATCATCAATTTTCTCCTCAAATCCTTTAATCAATACACTATCCAAATCATTCCTCATTCATCCAACCGCTTCGCAGACACCATGGAATCCCTTGCATCACTCATCCCTTTGACAACAAAAGAATCCAAACTCTTCATTTTTGTGCATCACATTGATCAACCATCCCATACTAATGAGCTTCCTTCTATCAATCTCATCGAAACCAACCAATCTGATCTCTGGTATACCCAGTTCTTTGATTATCTCTCTCAATCTAAAATTCCTTCCAACCTATCCAAAAATGGTAGGAGGTCATTCCTTCAATGCCAACCACTATGTTATCTTGGTAGGCATCCTATATAAATGTGGGTTTGAAAATATTTTACTACGATGCCTTAAAACCCATGAATCTATCCTGAGCCATACAAGAAGTACATGACGACATATATGGTGGACACTTTAGTAGTTTTCCCATCACCAAGTGCATTCTTCAGATGGGATACTATTGGCCCACCCTCAACCAAGACTACTGTGAATATGTTAAGAAGTGCATCAAGTGCCAACAACATTCCAATCTCACCCATATCCCTAGCCAGGATTTGCAACCAACTCAAGATCTATGGCCTTTCTCACAATGGGGACTTGACCTCATTGGTCTCATTAATCCATGTTCTTCTCAATGTCATCATTCCATCCTCACCGCTACCAAATATTTCACTAAATGGGTGGAATCCATTTCACTCACGTCAACAAAAGATAACAAAATCATCAACTTTTTTTATCAACACATCATCTGTCGCTTCGGCATTCCTCACAAAATCATCACAAACAATAGAAAGTCCTTCAAAAAATAAATAACTAAAGAAGCTTTGTAACACCTTAAATATCAATCTTAGCTTCTCTTCTCCATACTATCCATAAGCTAACTACCAAGCCAAAGCTACTAACAAAACTCTCCATAACATTCTTACCAAAACTTTCAGTAAGGTGGGTCAAGATTGGCACCTTCATATCCCCTTCGCTCTTTGGGATTATCAAACTAGCATCCATAACTCCTACAGGATGCTAATCCCTTCTCTCTTGTTATATGGATCTGAATCCATCCTCCCTTTTGAAATTCAAATCCCATCTTTGCATGTTTCTCTTTACGACTTCGTCTCTGATGAGGACTATCACCAAGAGCATCTAACACAACTTAAACTGTTAGATGAACGTCACTTAATATCCCTCCAACATCATCACATCTATCAAGAACGTATCAAACGTGCTTACAATAAACATATCAAAGAACACAACTTTAACATTGGTGACCTTGTCTTAAAAGAGAATCAAAATGTCACTACTCTGGAAAGGAGCCAACGTGGGAAGTTTACTCCAAACTGGATTGGACCATACATTATCACTCATAAGTATGGGTCTAGAGCTTACCACTTAGCCTCCCTCAATGGTAAACCTGAAATAGAACCTCTCAACACCTTGCACTTGTGGCCTTTCTATTGTTAATATACCTACTAATGTGTCATTAGTCGCATTAATGATCTCATTTTCATCATTAACCTTCTCCATTTCCCAACGTAATGATTTGGAATCATGTGGTCTTCCATCACTATCCTATCTGTGACCTTGAATATGAGCACCACAGATCTTCTCATAGCATATTCCTTATGGAAAAGTTCCTCCTTTTAGGTGGGAACCTCACAATCATTACATTCATCTCCTTCTTATCTACCTACTGGAACCATGATAAGGGTCCACATGTGTAAGTTGTACACATTACTTCCCCTTCCCAAGTGGTCTACTAGGCTATCCTCACCTCAACCATAAAATCAAAAAAATTATAGATGCTCATAAATCCTCAAATCAAAGCTATATTATCCAAAATACAGACTACTCCCTCAAAAGGAAAATTTTTCAAATAAAGTAAATATTATCAACAATATATAATGATTCCTCGAAGGACAATTATCACATATTTTATCCTACCATCTAAAATCAAAATCCAAAAATCCAAATAAAAAATTCATAATTATAGACCACTCCCTCAAAGGATGGCTACTTTATTATATCATGGCAGTAAAGGCTTCTTGTATTGATCATCCTTCAAAATATCAAAATAAAAATGCATCAATCCAAAATCATGCATCCTAGGAAAGCTTCCCGCATCGATCAACTTTCCCCTCAAAAAATAACTTCCCACATTGATTGTTTACACAATAATGATAAGATCTGGGGCATACACCTAGGAAAACCACCTAAGGAGAAACTATTTCCCCCATACAAACTACACATAAACCCCTTGTCATGTCTACAACAGGTATATAAGCACACCTTCCATCTTCTCATCACAATCTTACATGTGACTAACTATCATTAGTTGTGTGTTAACACCTACCATATGGTTACAAGTGCATTGCTTTGTTCGTGTTCCTTATCATGTTTACCTCCAATCCAGTCCCAAAGCATCTATCCTACATGCACTCCTTACTATGATGAAAGTGTACTTCCTATATTTGGATCACCCTAACTAGGTCACACTCTATTCATACCTTTCAATCTAACCATTTTTGTTATCCCATCATATCACACTCACCCACATTGAACACGGATTTCCATTTTGATCTATGTTCTAATCTATCACATCTATGTTCACACAACGCATTCAATATCTAAATCTAAATGAAATCCACATCTCCATTATATCCTAAATATACACCTATCTCCATGACATCATCTTTGTATACACATTCATCATCTAATCAACATAACCTAACCATGATCCATGTACCTTCTCTACCCATGATCCCATATCACATCAACACAACACATCAAATTTATACATCTAATTTATCCATTCAAAATAAAAAAATCTACTCATATCTATTTCATCCATCTAAACATAGTTCATAACAACATCTCATCTCATATCCAATCCAATTAACACATCTACATCTAGACCAAATCAACACAATATCTAATCTAAATATGTCACATCTAAATTTTTCACATCAATTTACCTATCTTAGTCTAACATCACATCCTCAATCCCTCATATCCAGAATCCCACTATATGGCCATCTTTGTGTTCCCTCTCGGGGCACCATATCTCACCTTAATTCCACCTTTGTGACCATTTCTTCTGTTTCCGTTCGACCAAGATGCATAATAGCTCTCTTCCTCATATTTGAAGTACATCGTATACTCTTTTACCCCGCTTTGTTGCCTAGCATTCTATTAGCCCATTGTCTTGACCATACTCACATCTTTTTTGCACATACTTTTGATGTCTTCCTTTGACCCATTGGTCTCATGGATTTCATATCCATATGAGAAGAATTCCATTAGATTCCCTCCATACTGCAGTGATATTTTCCAACTCACGAGTCTATAGGACATTATCATGAAACCTCCATTGAGGCTGTGTTATGTTCCCTACCAATGTGTTTCCAAGATTACTGTCATATTTTTTTAGTTTATCTCATCCTTCTTGCAATGGTCATATCACTCTCCACTTGGGGCATATTTTCTCATCTTTCCTCCATTTCTCCATCTATCTCTGTCAACCTAGTAATCGATTTACCTTGTGTCTTCGATCCCTAGTTTGAGGGGGAGCACCTCAACCATCTTCTATCACTTCTAGATTTTCTCTCGCGTCTTGTTTAACACAAACCACTTGAAAAAAAGGGGAAAATGTAGACACCAAAATTTGGTTCACTAACCCCCCATTTCATGTTTTCTCACCCCTTTGTCATCATTGTGCACACTCACACCTGTGTCCCTATTCAAAATCCTATTTTTCTCCTACGACAAATTTATTTCCCTTAGTTTCTATTTTCCTAGCTTAATTTTATCTCATCACTTTTGATCCCATCTCATCATTAATAATTTCCATTGTCACATTATTTCATCTGCCCTTATACATCCTAATTACACTTATCACCCATAATCATATTAGTCATCCCTAAACATATTTATTACCTTAATTGCATCCCAAAATCTCCCATTTATCCTTTCTAGACTCACCACCTACCCCCAGTTAATATCTCCAACCACCCTTTCCTTTATTAAATGTACATCCACCCCATCTAACCATTATTTCCCATCCCTATGCAACTCAATATCTCTTCCAACTCACCAAATTAACCTCTAGCCCTAATCACCATATAATTGAGCCTCATCTCTCAAGTTTTACATCATACACATAAGCAAGATCAATGGCTCCCCACAATCGGCAATGACCCTATCGAGCACCGGCAACCCTATATATACACCATCAACCCCTACCTAAAATGGATGAAACTCTTGAGATCCAACCTCTAGCGAATTTTTACAGGTTTCTTTCATTCTTGTGAGTTGCCGCCAATATCTTAAATCCACTTTGGAGCCTTTGTCTACCATTTTGGAAGATTTGGAGCTTGGATATTGTTAGAATATCTCTCTTGTTTTCATCACTTCCTCATCATCCATTTATATGTCCATTCATCATTTTGGAACTCTACCATCACATCATCCAGCCTTGTTTGCTTGACATAGCTTGTTTGGAACCCATCAACCCTCACCAAGGCCTAAGTCAACCTCAATCATTTTTTATTCTTCCTGGTTGCCGTCGACACAATGTACCTTAGTTGTTTTCCTACATCCTATCCCTTCTGATATCAGTCTCTCTATCCCTGCAACACCTAGATACTTAAATCATCTTGTTCCTCTTGACAAACATCCCAGGACCTCACTTATCTGTCACAAACACCATCAACTGCCTATGGTCGCCATCAAGCTCTGTCTGGATTGCACTCTTTGTCTCAATTTATCATTGCAAGTATTATTTTATCTATGTTTTAGTATATCTCTGAACATTTATGTTTTAGTTATCTTATGTATGTTACCTATTCCTCATTTTCAATCAATTTTCTAAACAAGTGGGCTGACATCCTTCCTAGGAAGTTCATTTCTTCTCAAGACCGACTTTGGTCAGGAAACCCACCATAAAAATCTACTAATCTTGTCTTGTGTAGCTATCATTTGTGTTGTGTAGGTCATCAAGCTCATTGCAGAAAGGATTTTTGCACCCGTCTTCCATCATCATCACTATCAAGCATTGGAGGTATCCTTAAACTCTCTCATATTTGGAGTTTCTTATTTTCTAGCATTCTATTTCATTAACTTGGAACACAAGCAGAAAAATTGTAAAACACTACCATAAGAATCTACATTCCTCAATCTAAATCCATAATTGGTACTATGTCAAATTTTCATTTTGGTTTAATTTTTAGCTTGCAAAGTTAAACTCCATTAAACCCCTCGCCCTATCAGGGTATAAATAACTAGCTAAAAAATTAAAAATAGAAATAACTTCATAATAAGAAAAGACTTTACAAATACAAGTAAAATATATGATTTTTTGGTGGGTGAAGATCTTATATCTTATGGCTTTCTTCCTCTTCAAGAAGTGGTGTTTGGTTTATTCCACTTGTTTAAAAAGAATGAAGAATCATATGGAATATATATGGTATATGTTTTTTTCAACTATAATTGAAAAAATAATAATTTCACAAGGAGAATATTATCTGATTTTATTTCACGCACAAGTTCATAATAAATATCCTCCACCATTTTAGGGATGTTCACTTCATCGAATCATAACCCATGGGACAAACACAAAAATTGCTTTCTTTCGTGTGTTGTGTATAGGACTTCTTTCTAGATATTTCAGGAGGCAAGTTTTCATAAAATCTAATTTCACGATCCTTTTTCCCAATACTTGAAGAGGACATGCCTTACTCTGCCATGATCACCCCTTACCAAAAAATGTAAGAACAAACATATTTCTTACAGATAATTCTCCGAGCCCATAAGGTGATTTCTCTACACTATGTAAATTTATTTCAGGAAGGCCACCATCTTTACCAAAATGAAAATATCCATAAGAAAGGTCTGCATTACATAAAAGCTTGACAACATTCAATTTAAGTTTATTGTGCCCATCATAGTTATCAAATAAGGTGGATTTTATGAGATTTTCAGTATTTTGTAATTCTCCTATTTATTGTATTAAATAATCTATATTGCAAAGTTTAATTAATTACAATTAAAAATATATAAAAATATAAAAGAGGAAAAATCTTTAACTCCTAAATCTCAAACCTCTATTATATAAAAATCTTAAACTCCAAAAAAAGATTTCAAACTTTTGTTAATATTAGTATTGTTTATTATTAATTATACACATAAAATAGCACTATGTTATAGATATAACATATGTTATTTCCATCTTTTTAGGTAATGTATACATGTTTTAATTTGAAACCATAATTATCACTTTAATAACTTTGAATTTGTTGTATAATTATATTTTTCATGATTAAAAATTTCATATTTTTTAAATATACAATTTATTATTATTTTTTATTTATTATATTTTGTGTATGGAATGTTTTTTTTTTCGATATTTGAATTCGACCTTTAATACCTTCCATACCAAAATTTCTACCTTAATACCCATCTATTGTATAAGGTCCCTGCAAGCATGGATATAAGACTCCAAAAATTGAGACACTTAGTAGAACATTGAGCTTAGATTCCGTGAAGCTGCATGGGATTAGAAATAAGCACTGAAGGCCACATTATGAATGAAAATTGCAGGTATAAAAATTAGGTGTGTGTAACTCTATGGGTGTGAGTGTATTTTCTTGGAGCATTAAGAAAAAGAAGATAAAATGGAAATTACGTGTACCCAATCATGGCATGCAACCAAAAAAATGGTCTATCCAAATGTTAGGATATGTAAATCAATTTTTCTCAATATAAGCTATCCATATATAGTATTTATGGATTAATCAATGTCTAATAACATGGCAAGGGTCTCTAAACTATGCAAAGCTATCAGGGTGTCTATTCAAAATTTTATCTGTGTTACTGATCAACTGTAAAATGATAGGTACCATTTTTCCTAATATTTTTCTATTCTCATCAACCCAAATTTTATTTTATTTTTTGGAATTTTTTTTTGGGATGAAAAGAGATCTTATATTATATTAATGCAATAAAATACAAGGTAGCTTTCAGTAAAAAAACAAGCGGTATGAGAGCACACCCCAAAACCACAAAGAAACTAGGCCGAGCCTTGGACATAAACAAATGGACTAGGCAGCGACTAGGAAACCATTAAAACACAATATTATGCAGTGGCAACAAACATTCCCAAAGCAAGGGGGTCATGATCATCCGGCCAACCCGAGCCTGGGAGGTCCTTGCCGGCGTCAGGTATATCCCAACAAGGGAGAGTTTCTTCTTCTTTTTCTACCTCCTCCCGAGTGGGAATGGCAAAAGAGAGGTGAGGAAACTTGTCAGCAAGTGGCAAGTGGCAGAAAGATATTGAATGGAGTCTAAAAATATTTATGTAAGTTATTAGTAGGCCGTGAATACTGTGTATATATGTTTTCCTTTGCATACAATTCTACCAGTAACGTTGAAGATTCATTTTTCTAAATATTGCTAATGACATTTTCATTTTGCAACATCTATATCATTTTTTATTGGTTATGTGTCAAGAGTTAATGTCCCCTGCAGTTTTTGATGTATGTGACTCATATTTTATTAATAATAATTAAAGTTATAGAATTCTTTTGCAACCCGTACAATACTGTATCATCCAATTATTATTAATATACCAATGTTTTTATTTTCTTAAATATTTTCTATTTTCATTAAGTTTAAATGTTTTTTTCGTAATGTAATGGTGTCAACACATCTATGTTATTTAGCAGCTGAAATAATACATGTAATGTATAAGCAATAGGAAAAGGAATTACAAAGGCATTGGACAAGTAAGTGCTTTCTAGGTTGGCGACAGATTACAGACATATTTAATTCTCAACAAACATTGCATTATCATGGGAGAATCCCTATCTTGTACTTAATTAATAATACATAAGCTTGTAATAATGCTTATCATGACAGTGTTATGGCAGGGACGCATCCCCTGGATGTTTGGTGGTGTCCTGAATGTTTCAAAAATCATGCACACGAGCTATTGAAGGGGACATCCCAAATTTATATTTAATTTTCTTATCAAAAACGTTTAAGATGATGTATTGTTGTTCACGATTAAGTCAAAAAGATTGACCAACTTTACGATTTGATCGATTCTTTATTATTGGTTTGTTGACACGTACATTAATTACATTATCAATATAGCTCTTTTGATCCCTAAATGTGTTTGAAAAAAGTTAAAATATTTAAATATTACTTTTGATGTATTACTTGATATGGGATCCCCGAGTCATCTCCAAAATATGGTAATTTTTTTCCCATCCCGGAAACCCGTCCCTCCGTACCCCTGTCCCCGAGACTTAGGTAACTATGGATCATGCCCAATTTCTATAGAATGTAAGGAAAACCAAATAAAAGGAGAACATCCATTATTCCATATAGAACCAGAGCATATATTGTATTAACTCCAACCAAAACTATAACCATTCTTTCAAGTTGTTTTTCCATATCTTAAACCCAAGAACACATTGTGTTTCTTATGCTAAAAAGGAAGTAAACATGGAATTACTGCCAGTGATTTTCATGTTAATTTGGTTCACACTTTCTAAAAAAATAACTTAATTCATTTGGGTCACACTCGGTAATTTCTTTTAGATCTCTCTGTTATTTTTTATGTTCAAATTGGGTATAAAATCTTGCCATCATCACCTAGATTATTGTGTATATGAACATCAACTGGCACAACACATTAAGACAACAATGCAATGGCTAACTTAGCTTCTCCTCCACTAGACAACTTTTTGTTATTAAAGTTTTATCTGTCATATCTATTATAATCTTCTCTTGGAATATCCATGAATGAAAATTTGATACCTATTATAAACCAAAAACATCCTTTAATAAAAGGGTACATTTTGAGGGGATGGTTTTATTTCCTTTGCCTCATGTCAAAAGTGGAGATTCAACAAATAATGAGTTGTTTTCCCAACTAAATCATCATGACCACTATCCTAACATAAAACATCAAAAATGCATCTAAAATTGAATTTGATACCAAATTGAAAGGTAAAATTACTCCAAAAAAACATGAACTTCCACAAAATTTAATATTAATGAAACACTTATACAAAGAAAAAAATAGAAAGAGAAAGTAGAGAAAGTAGAAGATTGCGTAAAAGACATGGTAGACATGTGATTGTGTTGCCGTGCTAAAGGTCTAACATGCAAAATTTAAAATTTTGGTCATGATAACCTAACTCCCACTTGAAAACCTCCCTTCTCAGTCATTATAAACCCTTATTTTGGCCAACCTATCAACCATGTCACCCCCATTATGGTTGAGAATAACATGCTAAAAATAATTTCAAGTGTGTTTCATGTGTAGGGAAATATACCTAGTTTGACTCATGAAGTTGGTGAGATCCAAGGTAGAGTAGTTGTTCCTAGAGGTATAAAAGGGTCTATTATTAGCCATTTTTCAACAAAGGAATACTCTCCAGAGAATAATTGAAAGCTCTCAACCCATCTGGGGGTTGTGCACAAGAGTATTAAAGAGATCCAGAGAAGTTTCAAAGAATTGTATGGGTTCATATGGTGTCGCAAGTCATTTAAGAAAGACAGGGTCACTGAGGTGTTGGGGTTAGCACACTAGTTGTACAGATATATTAATCAGATCTAAGCATAAAACAATCAATATGGAAATAAACAAGAAGAAAAAATACACAATATTTAACGCGGTTCACCCAAAGTAGATACATCCACAAAGAAACAACAAATTTATTATCACAAAGGAAATACAATGAAGATTTGCAATCTTCCACACCTTCTTGTATGTCCTATACTTTCTTCTCTAAAAAAATCTCTTTCTCTCTCAAAAGTAAAATTCTCTCTATTCTCAATTGAATTATCTCTTCTAAACCCTAGCTTTATGCTTATATATGCATCTACAATCTTAGGGCACTTTAGCTATGCAATTACAACCATTAGATTCACTTTACAACTAAAGATAGATCTAATTCCCAAAACTTAATTATAGTAGTCACACACAAGAAACCGATGTCGGTTAGGATTAACTGATTCTTGTTATCCCTAATCGATGTTGGTTCCTCCTTTCCTAACTGATATTGGACCATGGGTGACCAACGATAGTTCGTTAACTAACGCTGGTTACTGTGTATTCCAGTAATTCTACAAAAGCATTTCAGTGAAGAAATTAAGCTCCACAACTCAACAATCTCCCACTTGGAGATAAATTGTTGCACTGTACCGTATAACTCCTTCCTTTTATCCTTTCATTTGGCATTGTTTCTCCCTCCTCAAGTCTCAAACTTGAAGACTAACATAAGTGGAGTGTAGCTCCAATTTCTCCTTTTTCTAACAACTTTGTTAGCATATTCGCATAGGATTTTCCTTTGTATGAATTTTCTCCAACTTTAGCTTCCCATCCTCTAATACCTGTTGTATGAAGTGATATCTCATCTAAATGTGTTTCGTTCTAAAATGGAACACGTTGAGTTATTTTCTAGATGAATCACACTTTGACTATCACTTGTATAATCTAAAATCTTCTTTCTCCTTTCCCAACCCTCCCATGAACCTGATTATCCATATCATCTCCTTGTCAGATTATAAAGTTACAACATACTCAGCCTCTGTAGTAGACATGGCCATAACCTTCTTCAATCTAAAAATTCATAGCTAACTACCATCCCAACTATCTATGAAAACATATCCAGTTGGTGCTCGTCCTGCCATCCAAATCACCAGCCATATCTGAATCCACATAGCCACATAAAGAAGTATTTGACCCTCCATAACATAAATACATGTTGGATATCCCTCTCAAATACCTGAGAATCCATTGGACTACTTTCCAATGCTCTTTACCTGGATTAGCCATAAATATGCTTATAACTCCCACTACCTGTGCAATATCTGGTCTAGTACAAACTATATCATACATCAAGCTCCCAACTATTGAAGCATACAAAACTCATGTCATGTAATCAACCTCCTTGTATGATGTAGGACACATATATCTTTCCTCAATTTGAAGTGTCCAGCCATAAGTGTACTTAGTGGTTTTGACTTATGCAAATTAAACCTCTCCAACAACTTATTAATATAATTTTCTTGAGACAAATACAAATTCATGTTCTTTTTATCTCTGTAAATTTACATGCCAAGGATTCTCTTTGCAGCTCCCAAATCCTTCATTACAAATGTTTGAGATAAATTTTCTTTAAGCTCACCAATTTCCTACATACTAGATCCTACAATAAGCATATCATCCTCATACGATAAAAAAATAATATTGTTCTCATTTCTAAGCATCTTGAAATAAACACAATGGTCAGATTCACATCTCAAATAACCATGCTCATGTATGAAATTATCAAACCTCATATACCATTGTCCTTGGAGCTTTCTTGAGCCCATATAGACTCTTTTTCAATCTGCACACAAGTTTCTCCTTACCCTTGAATTCATACCCAAGAAGCTGATTCATATAAATATCTTCCTCTAAATCACCATGAATGAAATTACATCTTGACATCAAGTTGACTCCAAATGTAAATCCTCTACTACAACTAAACTCAATACAGTACAAATGGAAGTCATCTTAACAACATGAAAAAATATTTCACAAAAGTCAATACCTTATTTATGTGCAAATACCATTTACTACAAGTATTTCCTTGTATGTCTTCTATCCTCACTCTTCTTCCTTGATTCTGTAAAATCAATTTGTTCTACAATGCTCTTTTACCTACTGGTAACTTAACCAAATTCCATGTCTAGTTCTACTCTAAGGAGTTCCATCTCCTCATTCATGCCATGGTCCCACTAGCTTGTGAGACTTATCCTACATTACTTCTTGAAAGATTTTTGGTTCACCACTATCAGTCAATAATAAATAAGAAAAGGAAGGTGAAAATATTTCTGGAGTTCTGCTTACCCTTTGTGACATTTTCATTGATATTTGGGGTGTCGAAGGCTCAATCTACTCATCCTGTAGATTTTTATCTACTTCTGATAGTGACCGACTCCGGTCACCTTCTACTGACCGTTGTTTCGGCTAACCGACGTCCAATCTGTAAATATTCTGTTTCTAACACCGATACAGGGGGACCAATTTCTAGTCAGGGGTAAACTGATACCAGTTACTATGTAAACCTGTAGGTATTAATTTTAAAACTGAGAGTTCATTTTCATCCACAAACTTCTCCACCAATTCATCTTTAGGTACCTAACAAATTGATCCCTATACATTCTCTTTTCATTACAATAAATGTCACGACTCCTAATTATGTTAGAACCTTTTAAATCTCAAAATCAAAATTTGAAATCACCAGAGCCATAACCAATGAAATTACATATTTTTGATTTAGCATCTAATTTCTTTCTATTTTACTTATCAATATGCAGAAAACCTTCTTGAGCCAAATACTTTAAGAAAATAAAAATTTGCCTCTTTTCACGTCCAAGCTTCTTCTGGTATTCCACCATTTAGTGTACCTGAAGGTCCATGATTTAATCAAATAAATTTATTGTGTCTACTGCTTTCGCCCAAAACTATAATAGCAAGCCAACATGCATCATCATGCTTCTAGCACATTCCATGATTGTCCTGTTCATTCTCTTTGTAAGAACAGTCTCCTGTGGTTTTCTAGGAACTATCATTTCTCTGTGTATTCTATTTACTAAACAATAATCATATGAAAGTCCTTGTTGTAGTACTCACCACCATTTTCAGATCTAAGGCACTTTAACTTTGAATTCAATTCATTTTCCACAAGAGCTTTCCAAATTTTAAAAGTTTTAAAAACATCATATTTACGATTAATACAATAAACTCATACCTTTCTTATGGCATCATTAATGAAAGTAACATAGTATTGGGATGCTCCATAAGAAGCTACCCAGGCTGGTCCCCACACATCTGAGTGTACAAGCTCCAATTTATGGTTCTTCTTCATTGCCCCAACTTTAAGAAATCTCACTCTCTACTAGTTTCCAAAAATATAATGCTCACATAAATCAAGATCTACACTTTTCATACCTGATAACTTACCATTTACCTTTAAGATCCGCATTCTGTTTTCACTCATATTTCCTAGTCGATTGTGCCACGTGCTTGTATCTGAATCTGAAGTAGATAGATCAAAAAAGGAATTATTAATATAGTTAGACAAATACAATTATCCTAACTTCTTTCCTCTTGCTACAACAAGATATCCCTTGGTAACTTTCCAAGATCGGATGTGAGTGTAACCATGTAACCAGTTTCACACAATTGTCCTGCAGAAATTAGATTTCTTTTAAGGCTTGGAACATGCCACACATATTTTAATATCCATGTATTTTCATTCTATAATCTAAAATTAACATCACCTCCACCAGTAATAATGCATGGTTCAACATCTCCTAAATAAACATGTCCAAAATTACCCTGGACATAATTTCTGAAATAACCCTTATTAGGGGTTGCATGGAAAGAAGATCTTGAATCTAAAACCCATGACTCAATTTTATTATCAAATGAGAGAATTAGGGCATCTTAAATTACCTCTTTTGCAACAAAATTTTCCTCTTTACCTTTCTCTGGTACATTCTCTTTGTTTTCCTTTAACAAACAATCCTTCTTTGCATGTCCTTTCTTTCCACAATTCAAGCAGATTATACCTCTACCTCTGGATTTAGATATTCATTCTTAGACTTTGATTTCCCATTATTCTTGATCTTGGATCTCTCTTTCTTCCTTCCCCTTCTTTCTACATTGAAATCATTCCCAGATGTTGATTCTTTTGTACTTTTCCTGTGTATTTCTTCATTCACGATTATACTAACCACATCATCAAACTTTACAACATTAGTAGCCAACTATGTATTTATAACAACCATTGCCAAGTTATCCCAACTATCTAGAAAATAGAATAATAAAAAAAGTGTTTTCACTTCATCCTCAAATAAAATACTAACTCATTTTAATTTATTTACAATAGATAGGAAATCATTCAAATGACTTGATGCAGATCCACCTTCTTGCATCTTTAAATTAAACAAAATTTTCATCAAATAAACTTTATTTGAAGCACTAGGTTTTTCATATAAATTTTTAAAGATTTCATCATCTCTATCGTAGATCGTACTTCGGTAATATTCAAATCCACAGATGTTTCCAAGCTCAATCTTATAGATCCCAGATTCTTTCTATCAATAATTTTTCATTCTTCATCAGTCATCTTTGTAGGTCTTTCCTTCTCATCCAACAGTAAGTATAAATCTTTCTGATATAGATAATTCTCCATCTGCATCTTCCATAATAGATAGTCATGGCCATAAAATTTATCTACTCTAATTGTTCCTTCTTATCCCATTGCTTTTCTCCCACTCAGTCAAAAATCCCTCTTTGATTAAATCTTTCAACACACACAACCCTCAAACAAAGATGCTCTAATACCAGTTGTTGGGGTTATCACATCGGTTGTTGTAACATCCTAAATTTCTAGAAATTTAAATTAACTATGGTTAATTCTAATTAGGATTAGACGAGATCATCATTGTGTGTAATAATTCATTTGGTCCGTCGTGTAATAACCCACAGCTTCAGCTGCGGGGCATGACACTGCTGAACGGGTAACCCTGTACCCAATTTGATGATCCTTCTTAAACATTATTAGGATTTGATCGTAGGTAAAAAGGTTCATAAAAAATAGTGAATATTTCAGTTATTTGTATTTTGGTTACTTTATTTTAATCGGTTTGGTTATGTCAAGCCAGTTTTATGAGAATATTCGAATTATTATTTACGGACTTGGTGATTTTTGTTTGTTAGAATGTTTTATATGGAACGTGAAAATTCAAATAATTATTATGATAATATATTGTTGGTAATATGTGGACTTGTCTTATGATGATTAATTTTAACTTAACCATTAAGTTGGGTAACAACTAAAATTAAAATTAAAAAATACATTATTAATTTGTAAAATTATATATTCAAATCCTAAAAGGATTTGGCATGTAAGTCAAAAGCTTTAAAAAAATAATATTATTTTTACTATTTAAAATTGGTAGGTTTCGTAAAGCGAAACACCTTCACATGGCACCAAGTATGTGGCATGCATTAAAGTATGTACTAACATTGGGAAGCCAGAAAATTCCCCAATATGCTGCCCAACTAAAGTTTCTTTCCTAATATTTTTCTTTTATTTCTCATTTTCTTATTTTCACTCTTCCCTTCTAGGATACCTGCGTGAGTTTTAGAGGAAGGAAGGATTCAACTTGTTGGAGCTAGAGGTGTAGGAGAGTTTTTTGGTTCTAGTTTTCTTTCCAGGCATGAATGTTCCTTCAATTCTCTTCTGCTTGTTTAATAAGTTGGGAATTTTGCATGCATGTTGTTTTCTTGGTGAATTTTGGGTAAATATTGTATGAAACTCCAAAAACCCAAATGGGTATTTGATTTTCTGATTATGCTGGAAGTTTTGGTTGCTAAAATGGGTATTTCTTCTCTCAAATCGATTTGTGTTGAAGAAAATCGATTTGTGTATACCCAAATCAATTTGTGTTTAAGCAAATCATTTTTTATATATCCAAGTCGATTTCTGCTATTTAAATTTGATTCATGGATATCCCAAATCGTTTTTTCTATTATAATTTGATTCTTGGAAACTCAAATCAATTTTTGCTGAAAGAGATCAATTTCTGGAAACCCAAATCATTTTCTGCTCTTAAGTTTTTATTATTGTTTAAAGGATATTTATTTTTTTGGGCAAAATGATTTTCGCAAAGAGTGTAAACCATTTTCCTGGTATTTGCTTCAGGGTATTGATAACTGTTAACAAAAGAAAATTATTGTTGGTATAAAAACGAGTTGGGTATGTGCAAAACGAGTTACTAATAGTTCTTTCGTTTTTGGGTTTTTGGAAAATTTTGTGATAATACTCTATGTAATTCGATTTTTAGGTTTCATGGGTTTTTCATTACTCGAAGTATGGGAATAATTTTTTGAATACTTTATTCAAATGGATTTGTCTGACAGTTTCCTTTCAGTAATGGTTTTTCTTGAAAAAAAATTAAGTTATTACTCTATGCAAACTTGTAGCTGAGTGGATTGGTACAATGACATCTAATAGTGTGAGATTTGTGCATTTGAAAAGAAAATTAATTAAGAAAGAAAAGGACTGATTATGGGGTATAGTAATGAAGTTTTGTACTATTTCGTTGGGTTGTTCATTTACCAGAAAGCACATGTTTAAATGATGTAATCATGGTGCTGCTATATTGTTTCGTTGGGTTGTTCATTTACCAAAAAGTACATATTAAAATGATATATTTATGGTGATTTTTGTGCTAGTTTGAAAAGTTTCTCCTTAACTGAAAATAATATGTTTTTATTTTATTTGTTAATGATGTTCTTAGACGTTTTGTAGAGCTGCTCATTGACTGAAAATAATGTTTTATTTTCCTTGCTAAAATGATGTTCTTAGACGTTTTGTAGAGCTGCTCGTTAACTAAAAATAATATGTTTTTTTTTCTTGTTAATAATGTTCTTGGACATTTTTTTAGAGCTTTTCATTGATTGGAAATAATAAGTTTTATTTTATTTTATTAATGACATTTTGGATGATATGATGAGTTGCTCATTACCTAGAAAGAATATGTTTAATAGGTATTTGGAAATGATGATTTCAGACAATTTTGTTAAGTTGATCGATGATTGGAAGGTAAAAAATATAATATTTAAATTTTTACCATGTAAAGCATGATTTTCTTGTAGCTATAATCTGAAATTTGGATGTTGAATGATTATGGTTTGATTACTCTCTTGTGCTGGGAACTTAAAAAAACTAGGAAAGGGAATAATGGTACTCTCTTAAATAATATTTTTCCTACTGGTTTCTTGTATTGACTTTAGATGTTGAATGATTAGTGAATTGAAATTGAAATAGAGATGTCAGAACCATGTGAAAGTTTGTTAAGTAAACTCTGACATTGAAATTTTAATGTTCTATTCGCAATCAGTTTCCGTTGAATAATATGTATAAACTGAAGCATTGTCATTTTCAATTTTATCACCCTTTTTTTGTGTTAAAAAATAACATGCATACTTTATTTCTATTTTATTAAATAATTACATTAGAAAATGGAGTTAATGTTCATGCTAATTCATTTTGAACTGACATCATACCACTACTCCAGTCTTGTAGGACAATTAGCCGTCACATTCGGATATGCGGAAACTCATGTCTTGTGAAGTTTTATCGTAGCCTAGATCTAAATGATTTACTTGGATTTCAATTTGTAGAAGGATGATATCCTAGAATTTTGACTGAATTTATTTGGAACTTGGACCCATTGTTAATATTCAAACCTCACTATGTGAGAGTCACCGTATCAGTTATATATTTCGCCTTAACGACATATGTAATTTATGATTTTAATAAAGAGATGATTACTTTGTATGTAATAATATCTCAATATGAGTAAATGATAAATACTAGAATTGTGAAATCTTACTTATCATAAATTGTTAGATATATTTATTTGATATTTATCAATGTATGTAGTCGATAATTGCACAATTAGTATAACATTCAATTGTGTTTTAATTTCTAAATTAAATAGCTATTTAATGGAAAATTTAATCGGAGGAATAATTAAATATATATTTGATTCGGCCTTTCAGTAAACTTGACATTAATATGTTAAGATTGTAAATCCTAATATATAGAGGTTGAAAGAGTATCGTTATAAAAAGGTAACTTAAGGTTAAAAATCGAACATCAGGAAAAGAGAAATTGGATAGGAAGTAATGATATTCAAGATAATTAATTTGATTTAATCAAATAATTTTTTAGAGAACTTTCCGTCATTTAATTAAGTCAACCAATTATGACTTGTTGTGGTGTATTTACTTGGGAATAGGAGCAAGTAACCAGAAGTTAATTATTTTAAATAAGCCCTAGAGGTATATAATGAATTTTGTAAAATTACTAATGGGATGAGAGATCAAAGATCCATTAGGCATATTAAGGGATAAGTACATGCAGAATGCTGAAATAGTTACATTTCAGCATAACGAATGTACTTATCTCATAATGATTCTAGTTGGTCTTTGGCATCTATCTCGTTATAAACTCTTGCAAGATAAGTTTAATTGGAAATAAATTAAATACAAACTATTAGATCTTGATAACTGTGAAAGGGATAGTTGTGAGGTGGCGGAAGACTTAAAACTCATAGGACTAGTGTGTTGTCTTGAGTTTAGCCATAACATGCATGACAGATAACTTTGGCCAAAGTAATGCATTGATGGCTGTGCATTTTCTGATCACCTAGTCCTCCAATTAAAAAATAATAATTGTTAGTAACCTGATCATGGGAAGTTGAACACTGAACATGAGGTAGGAAATGATCGGATATTGGAATACATAGTTGGGAAACTAGTTTCGTGGTAGACCTAAGGATTTTCACATGGTTCCCATGACCTAAAAAGGTTGAGTCGAAATGCTAGTAAGCATTGTCACTTGAAGTAGTGACGAAGGGAAATCGTGGAGATCTGGATACACCCTTCTTATCCACACATGGCTTACATGGATGTTGTCAGATAGATCAAAAGAAAAAATATGATTTAATGAATTTGATTAAATAAATCTATACGATTGCAGCTGTGTAATTTATTTTAATGTTTTTTTAAAAATCCTCTTTTTCTAGCTCTTGTAATTATGAGTGCTACAGTTGTACAAATATATTAGTTAGATCTAAGCATAAAACAATCCATACATAAATAAACAAGAAGAAACAATACACAAGATTTAACATGGTTCACCCAGTGTGGGTTCCGTCCACTAAGAAAAGCCAATTTATTATCACAGAGGAAATACAATGAATATTTTCAATCATCCACACCTTCTTGGATGTCTTGTACTTTATTCTCTACAAATTTCTCTTTTTCTCTCAAAAGGAAACTTCTCTCTATTCTCAATTGAATTCTCTCTTCTAAACCCTAGCTTTATGCTTATATATGCATCTACAATATTAGGGCACTTTAGCTATGCAATCGCAACCAATAGATTCACTTTACAACTAAAGATAGAGCTAATTCCCACAACTTAATTATAATAGTTACGCACAAAAAAACGATGGCGGTTAGCCTTAACCGATGATGGTTGGGCCTAGCCAATATCAGTTCCTCCTTTCCTGACTGATACCGGTCCATGGGTGATCGACGACGGTTCGTCAACCGATGCCGGTTACTGTGTATTCCAGCAAGTCTGCAAAATCATGCTAATGAAGTGATTAAGCTCCACAACTCAACATGAGGGTGCAAAGAATGATAGCTTCAATGAATAAAGTGTATTGTTTTGAATTTTCTAGGAGTTCTGGAAGGATTTGGAAGATAAAAAAACATTCAATGGAAATCTCTTGGAATTCACTACATGGTAGATGTACATCAATTTTGGTCCAAGTCTTCACAATCTTACATGATAATATGAGTCATTGCAGCTTCCCCTTTGTGACAAAAGGGTGATTAGGCCTGACAATCAAATATCTAGAATAATTGGCTATTTAAAATTGTTGGAATGAACTCCCCAGGTATTTTGGATTCAAATTCATATAAGGTTTAACCTCTGAACTCCATGTCTTGCTCCTGAGGCCAAAAAAACACTCTCTATGTTCTAATTTCATGTTAGCAGGGTGATATCAACATGGTTTATGAGCTTGAGCACACTTTTCACCCTCATATTTCCCTTTTTTATTTATCTCTTAGTGTAATAGGATAGTGAGGACACAAAATTTTTCCCCCTTGTTGGTGAGTTATGTTTCGTCACTTAAAACCTTATATATTATCTCCTAGGATCACTTTACAACTCCAAATCATGACCCCTTCACCCTTAGCGCATTTTTTGAGGTTGTGTGTCCCATATCCCTTATTCTTTTGTGTAAGGGTACAAAAGGGACACCAAAATGTTCCCCTTATTCATGAATGTGTTTCGTCACTTAATTGACAACCTAGGTGGTTAGGAAAGTTGTAAATGAGTGTTTTGACCAACCTTGCACCCCTCCTCATGATGACTTGACCCGTGGAACATTTTTGCATGTTCACTGTCTTCTATCCCTTGTACCAACATTTAAGGGGATAGTTGGGACACAAAAATGTTCCCCCTCCATGGATGCCACATCCATATTACACTACATCAACTTAGGGGAAAAACATTCTTTTACCCATTTAATTATCTTTATGCCTTCAATGATTTTAACACACAGCAATTAAAATATAGCATATTATATGCCATCAATGATTATCAGCACACAACAAATTAATCCATCATTAATTAATGTTTAGAATCCATCTTGACAACCTATGATAACCACATGTGTAACTATAAGGGTTTACATATCCTACTTGATCCCTCTTTAATACCATGCATGATCCAATATACCCAGTATATCATTTGGTTAGACCTTTTTAAAGTTATAGAGAATCATGTATATCTTCTTAGTGTCATCTTCCCACTCATGACACAATTTAAAAGAAGAAATGGTGATAGAAAATGCAATCGGTTATTTGCAATACTATGCACATAGTTTTGGCAGGACGCTAACAAGCTTGGTTTTGTGGTTGTGCATAAGCCAATTGAAACATGTAATTCCATTCACCACACAACCGTCTCATGCATAGTATCAGGGTTCTTTTCTGTTGTTTACTTATTAATTTTAAATTTAACAATTTTAATTTATTTTTTAATCATCGTGTATGCCTTTATCATATGGATAGGTTGACTAAGTTTCATGATGTTTTCCGAATCACATTAGAGGTATGTAATGATCTCCACAAGTCATTACATAAGTACGCACCTACTTCCTTGTGATTGTCAACTATATCAGATTACAATTAAAAGGTTGGTTTAATCAAGTACTCGACTTGAAACTATTTCATAGCATTAGTCAAACTTCATTAATTCCCATTAGTTTACTTAGGAAAAATATGTATATATGTACCTTTTTTATGTGATTACAAAGTAGTTTGATCATATGAAGATGATACGTAATCATGTAAATATATGTCATTGTTGTTAGAAGACAACAACATGTTTTGTATTGTTTCCATCATATAAAGATATTTATAACATTTTCTTAGCATCAGATATACTAAGCCTTTTAAAGTGTAAGTTGTTGCCATTAAAGGACAACAATAATATTTTCATTGATTTTGTACATAGTCGTATTGATAACATCTTACTTATTTAAGTACATCACTTATAAGAATCTCTTTTTGTTCACTTTCATAAGTTCTTGCTTGTGATATTTTTAATTATAATTATTTACTTCATAAACACTTAATCCTCCTTATGAAAGTTGAAGTCATAAAGACATCAATATGAATCAGACTATTTCATACTTAGAAGAAGTGTTAAACTTGATGTTCATACTTGACTTCTTTTTGTACCATATAATATTATAATCGTATTGTTTCATTTAAAAAATCATAAATTTGTAAGGATATCTTAAACAATAATATTATGACTTGAATACTAATTTATACTGAACACTAGATAGATATCAGTAGTACTCGAAACAAATCATAGACACAATATTAATGGTCATCTCAACAATTGATAACTTCAAAGTTAATACTTTTTACATAGCCAAAATGAGACTACCCAAGAGAGTCAATACATATTAGGTTCAATGACCTTTATCAATCACAAAGAAATATTCCACTTCTAGACCAATGTTAATACACTCCTTTCACTAGTACAAGATAATCAAATCACCCTTTCTTTTCATTTCAATCTAGTACAACCCATTTATTACATTCATAAGAAATAGTATGACAATAATCACAATTTGTGGTAAATCGGTCCTAACCTTTTTGTAATACTTTACAACTTGCAAGATAAAAATGACGTACAACAATGTACATGATCAGCTCTAAAATAACTAGCATGAATAATCCACTCCCTTTCATGTCAACATATTATGAATTGAGTGAATAAAGATAGGTTATCTATATTTCATTTAATAATTACTCCATTCATTCAACTAGAATTCATATCTATAACTCAATGAAGTAAACCTAATGACATGTCTTAGTTTCCAACAATCAAAATCCAACATTAGACAATCGTCATCAAGAATTATTAACTTTAGATTATAACAAGTTTATAATAACTATAAACATAATTTCCCCAATTACCATCTCTGAACATAAGTCATATTAAACATTTGCATTATTCATATCTTAGGTAACCCCCCCTCCTTCTTTATGACTAACTCCCCATTAGAATGCAACCCACAGTCATCATTTCATATGCCATTCGATATTTAAAACAACAACATTAAGAGTATCAAAATAGTTATCCATTCAACTAACTTATCAACAAACAAATAAACTAGGGACCATCAATGAGCACAAAGATTTTCGTGTTGGCAATCCAATTTAAAATACCAACTTGATTAAACCCTTTTACAAATAGAACTCTATAAGAGGGATCCCTTGGTTGAAACAAATCAAGCCCAAAAAGGTTTTTAATTCAATAAAATGATATAGATGGGCACTGTATGCTCGTTATCTTTTATTTGAATGATAAAACCGTAAAGAGAAAGGAAACCCAACAGTTACTATAGTTTATTTCAAATTAGAAAGGGTAATCTCTATGCATCACTGGATGGAAAATAAGTTCCTATAGTCTTTCCCCAATACTAACAATTTCTACAGTCTTTCAAGAAACATCTTAAATCTTGCAAGTGCAACACATCTATCTAGTTTTTAAATCTGAAATCGACTCCCATAATCATTATTACATGGGATTTTGCATAATGAAAAACTAAGGCAAGATTAAAAATAAAAACAAATACTTTTGTAATTCTGAGAGCTTATGCACATTCACAGAATACCTTAAATGAAATAAAAAATGGTTAAGCATGGAATTCACACAACTCCCTTAAAGGTTATCAAACCAAATGATTCAACTAGGAATTACTTCCACAATCAAATAACCCAGAAATCCAATATCCGATTCATTCCTCTATGTTTTCTCTAATAATTTACCAAATTAACAATCACATAGATCAACCAACGAACCTAAATATATTCATTGAATTCAAAATGTAAAGACAGGAAGGAGAGAGAGAATGATTCATGCCTGTAGATAAGGTGGTCTTTACTACTTTTATCTCAGATTTCTCCACAACTCATAGCAAGTCGCTAAGAAAAAAAACCCTTGAAGACGTCTGCAACCTTATAACCTAGAATAAAACCTCCATTTCACATTATCAAAGCCACTAAATGCCCAAAAAATTCAGGTTTATATTCAATAGAGGCTAGCTACAGAAAACTCGGCTGCCACCAATCATCTATGCATGGCTTTGCTAGAAGAGGAGTTCAACCAAAACCAAATCAATAAAATAACAAAACCAAGTAATACATGCATTTAGTTTCCTGAGGAAGCTTCGTGAGTTTCACAAGAAATTTATTTCCCATAACTCAAGATGCCACATAGTGGCTATATTTTCTACCAACCACCGCCAACTATTTCTCCCACCAAATTAGGCTAGTGGAGTTTTAAAAAAATCACCAAATTTGCAAGCAATGGAGTTTATTTGAGCGGTCAAAGATAATCTCACACCCCTTAGTTTGCATGGTTTGACCGCCATTAAAATTAAACAATCAAATCTTCTAGTTTATGCATGGTGGGGTTGATTCTACCACTGAAACAATTATTTCTTAATTGGAAAACAATCCAATGCACTTAAGTATGGTCGTTGACCATATTATGAAAAATCAATTTAATTGATTTACTTATCAAAATGATATGGCATGTGTTTAATAATTCTATCAATATTAATCAAATCCCCTTGAATAGGATTGCTCAATATTGTTTATCAAAATCAAAATCCAATATCATGATCTAAGACCTTTAAACCATATTGATGGACCATGCTAAGTTACCTTTCAATGAATCAACAGTTTAACAATCCTTGTCTTAGCTTAGCTTTCCTTAATGCAATTTTTTGGCAATCAATTCTTCCCTTCAGTCAAAGACCAACAATGTTGTCATTAACAACAATTAAGCAAGATGACTAACTTGAGTAAATCTCATCTTAACAATACTTCCAAACCCCTTTACGAGTAGCGAAGAAGACTCTAAAAATTCTTTGCGGTTTTATGACCTTCATGGTAACAAAAGAAGGTTAATATTATACATTCATATATTTTATCTTAGTACTGATATAATACTCTTGCAACCATGTATATATCCCTTACATTATGTAATTGTTATTTCAAGCTAAATAAACTATAATATCAATATCAGATTCAATAACCAAGCAATATACCAATGCATTAAATCATTTCTCTCAGAAAATTGGATAACTCATGACTCACTACATAACATGGTGCACCACAATATTCATTACAGATATAACAATAAAACAGTACATCATGCATCAAATCATTACACACAACATGGTAAGTACATACTAACATCAGGGTGAAATAAGAATAAGTCATAAATGCTAATTACATTATTAGTGTTGAATGACAAACGTTGTTGCACGGTTGTACATGCAACTACAAGTTAGTGTGTATATCATTTTAAGGATATGCATACGCACGTGTGGCTACATATATAAACTATGCAAAATATTTTATTCTCCAGATCTCGTAACCACTCTTCATTTACAACTTATGCCTTTCAAAGAAACAAACTAAAATTGTGAGATGTGACAATGGAGCTCACTTCTAGTCACATCTGGAACCTCAATTTAGCCCCCAAGTGCCTATTTTCTACTCTTCAATCTTCCTCACATGAAACCAAGTGTTATCACTTGTCATGATCTGGAGAAAAGCACACTTTGGTGTCACTTTTTTCTCTTGCTTCATCTGCCCCCTATTTTTAAGGGTGTAACTCCACCTCCACCCCTCAACTGACACAAGATAATCATGTTTGGGTTAAGCATGAATTAAAGTGCTTCAGAGAGAGAGAGCTGGAGAGAGAGAGAGAGAGAGAGAGAGTGCTTCAGAGAGAGAGAGCGAGAGAGAGAGAGAGAGAGAGAGAGAGAGAGAGAGAGAGAAATGGTTAATTAGAACACTTACATTGTTTTTATGCATTTCAATTTTGAATTTTTCCCTCCCAAACTCATCTCTATGTTGTTATGCTACTGAACATTTACCAAACACCACCATAACTAAAAAATGGAAATTTGTTCATATCTCCAAAAGCCCTCATCCAATTTGCATAAAATTTTAATATCAGTCTCTTCTCAAAAATTCCCTTATCTTGATCCCAACCTTTCATCCATTGGTGACATGTAAAAAATTTAATAGCTATAAGAAAAATTCAGCCTTTGTACTTTCCTTTTCAAATCTACTGAGTTATGGCAATTGAAAATCTCTAAAAAAAATTGGAGCAAACCATCCTTGTGAAAAACCTAAACTTTTGAGACCATTTTCATCCTATTTCAACATCAAGAGAACTAACTTCTACAAATAGTAAGTTATACCAAGTATTAACTGTCTAAAAATAGTTAGTTGTGAAAGCAGATCATTCTTTGAGTTGTCATCACTCTTTGCATATCAAGAACACTCAAAAGTGTTCATTTAGGTAACTTACTAAAAATAAATATCTTGGAACAGGTTCTGCTAAAAATAGCAAGTGTTGGGTTTTTGGTCAAAGTATTCATACTCATTCATCTCCATTTCATGTCACTGGCCTTTATCACCATGGAGTTTAAATAATTAGGTTTAGAGCCAATTTTGACTTCAAACATTGAGTATGGATCTAGAACACCAAAAAAATGGATGTTGAATGAACACCATGCAGATACAAGGGGAAGAGTTTCTCAGGTGGTCTTTTTAGATTTAGCAGGGTCATCTTTGCAAAGTTTAACAGCTATTTCACATCCCAAGTAGAAAATAAATCCCTTTCAGACCCCAAAACCTTAGTATTGAGGTGAATTCTATAAAGCGTACTAGGATGCAAGAGATCGGATGGTTTAATTCATCCTAGTGATCCCAAAAATGGATAATTATGATTAGGTTATGCAAGCAATTATCTCAGGTTCACATAGTATGGATCTTGTGGTGGTGTTCCATCACTTTGTCAATGTTTTGGATTGTGTTCTCATCTTTCTAGAAAATGAGGTTACACTCATCATGTATAGGTATAGTAAAGAGCTTGGAAGCAATAACTTCATTCTTGGAGCATTCTTGCATAGTGTTAGTGCTCAATCCAATTTCTTGGATTAAACTGGTCATTTTCATAAACCCCCCCATAAATTAAATTTTTCTTTATGTTTCATGTTGTTCCTCATGCCTCAAAGGTCATTCTTATTCAAGAAAAAATGTTAATTTGTTATACATTTTTCTTCCTTTTCATTTTAAGTGAAAGGATTCAATAGAAGTGTCGAAGGACTGGCTCAATTGACTGGTAAATCAAAGTATAAAAGGCTTTGGGCTCACTTGCGATTGGGATTGTGTTTAAAATTTTCACAAGAATCTTTTAACTAGCAAAAAATGATCCAAATTGCTCTAGAAAGTTGAGTCTCTAAAGGTCCAAAAGCATACAACCTGGCCATGAAGGAAAAAGCTGCAGGAATGGCTGAAAATTTTCAATTAAGATGGACTTAGCCATTTTTAAAGGGGAAAATACATTCATTCGATCATCAAAATCCACTCCTCAAAAACATTATTCATTGGCATTTGAAAACCCACAAAAGACTAAGGTTAATTCATTAGCTGGTTATTTATAAAAAAATCCGCTTGACATTCATTTGATTGTCAAATTTCAACACCAGCATCACAGGGGCCATGCGGAAAAAGATCAACAGTTCAAAGCTAGACATATGACATCATTCTAGATATTCTCATAGTGATGGACCATGGAGAACTTCAAATACCTGGAATGAATCACAATGTATAATTTTTTCGGATTCGGCCAACAGTTGAGCAAGGTTGAAAGGTCAACCAGGATAGGTGGAAAAATTTGATACCCCCACATGGCGCAAACCAAAGGTAGCAGATGGATACACGTCGGCATTCTATGAAACTATTGAGTGATTAGCCTCTGCAGATCTCAAGTACCCGAAATGAACCACAATGGATAAAATTTCAGGTCCAGGCTTAGGTCAGTGAAGGTCAAAGAGCATGTGGCAGGTGAAGACAATGACAGATGGCATAGATCCAATGGGCCAAGAGGAACATGTGTCACCATTCCAGCTCTTTTCATAGTGATGTACCTTCGTGGAAGTCAACCCCACAAAATAAACCAAGCTCCATAATCTTTCAGGTCTGGATGTTTAAATTGAGAAACAGGGGCAGAAGCCTAATTAAATTTATTAATATTAATCAACCAATTTACAATAGCAGGAATGCAATACTTATAGGTATTAGTACAGTCATGTGTAGACAAAAAGAAAAGGTTGCACAGGTACAACCATAATTACAACAGTTTCCATAATACATCCGGGAAGCACAAAAAAATACAACCAACTAGTTATATTGTTAAAACAATATAACAGCACCCGTGATGTTGGAAATAAAAAAAATAATATGGTTAATAAAACCAAATAACAATATTATTTAATTAATAACATTAATTAAATAATAAATTATATAAAGCATAATTAATTAGGATAATAATACTTATATTTTATCCTAACATTCCCCCCCTTAATTTTGCATTGCCTCAAGGGATGAGGAGAGGAACTCCCTGAACAGCTCGAACTTTTCACATACAAGTGACTTTGTGAAGATATCTGCCCTTTGTTCAGCTGTTGGAGAATATTGAAGTTGGATGTTATGCTTAAATACATGTTCACGTATGAAATGAACTTGTACCTCAATGTGTTTTTTTCTCTCGTGAAAAATTGGATTTAGAACAAGTTTGAGAACACCCTCATTGTCAACATACATGCTGGTCGGTTTGTCTTGTGGTACTCCAAGTCCTTCCAGTATGTAATGTAGCCAAATCACTTCACAAAAAGCTTCTCCTGCAAAACAATACTCAGCTTCTGTGGAAGAGTGAGAAATGAAGTGTTGTTTCTTGCTTCCCTATGATATTGGTCCAGATCCCATAAAGAATACAAATCAAGAAGTGGATTTTCTATCATCAATGTTACCTGCATTATCTGAATTTGAATATCCAGTCAAGAAGAAGTTGTCGTTCTTCTTGTATTCTAGACCAAGATCCATTGATCCTTTGAGATATCTTAAGATGTGCCTTGTTGCTTTCCAATGAAAAACTTTGGGTTCTTGCATGAACCTGGGTAGATAGCTCACTGCAAAGTTGATATCTAGTCTAGTGTAGGTTAGGTAAATGAGACTCCCGATCAGCTGCTGATAGAGAGTGGCATTTACCTCAAGAGATGGGTTTGAACAAGATAATTGTAATCTATTCTCCATAGGTGTAGCAATTGGTGTGAAATCCATCATCCTAAACTTCTCGAGCATTGTCTTGGTATATTTCATCTGAGATACAAAAATGTGATTCTCTTTCTGCCCTACTTCCAATACAAGACAGTAATGCATCAACCTAAGATCAGTCATGTTGAATGATCAATTAAGATCTTTCTTCATTACATCGATCATCCTCACTGAACTGCCAATGATGAAAAGATCATTAACATAGACAATCACAATCACAATCTCCCCCACTTTCTTTTTGAGGTAAATATTGGGATCCTATGGATTTCTAAAAAATCCATGTTATACGAGATGCTCATCAATCTTGATGTATCATGCTTAGGGTGTTTGTTTGAGACCATACAATGATTTCCTGAGTCTGCATACCTTTGCTTCGTGACCAGGTACTACATATCCATCAGGTTGAGTCATGTAGACTTCTTCTTGTAAATATCCATTTGGGAAGGTGCTTTTTATGTCCATTTGGTGGACTTTCCATCCAAACTATGAAGCTAGAGAAAAGATCATCCTAATCGTTTTGATCTTAGTTGTGGGAGAAAATTTCTCTTCGTGATCAGTACCTTGTTTTAATGTATACCCTTTTGCTACAAGTCTTGCTTTATACTTGTCCATCATCCCATCTGCTTTGTCCTTTTTTTTAAATAGCCATCTCCATCCAATGGGTTTCTTCCCTGGTGGAAGATCGAAAAGCTACCAAGTGTTATTCTTCATCACTGATTGATATTCAGAATCCATGGCATCTTTCCAATATTTTGACTGTAGGGCTTCCTTGACTATAGAGGGCTCATCTAATTCAATAACTCTACTCATCAAAGCAAATTTAACTTCTTCTCTTGCTTTACTATGAGTGTGTGGTCTAGGGGTGGATGTATCAGGTGGAGCATCCATTCTTGCATCTCATAATGTACTTGTACAGCATTTAGGCATACTTTGAACTGTTCCTATGGGTTGTGGTTCTATCTAATCAAAACAATCATCCCCGTCATCACTTTCATCTTCTGAGGGAACATCAGCTTCAATTTTTAAAATAGGTGAAAAATCTACATTTGGTGAGTCTGGAGTAGGAGACTCTACTTCCTTATCCTCGAAAAATTCTAACATCTCTGCTGGTGTAGAATTTTCTAGTCTTAGGATCCATCAATCTATATCCAAGAGTCTCTTTACTATACCTAATGAAGATGAGTTTATGTGACTTCATGTCCAATTTCTTTATGTTCTGTTTTGGTATGTGCATGCTTGCTTTGCACCCAAATACTCTGAGGTGTGCAATAGGTGGTTTCCGTTTTGACCATGCTTCTTGTGGTGTTACTCCGTCAAGAGAAACAGTGGGCACTCTGTTCAAAAAATACACTGATGTCTTTGTTGCTTCTTCCTAGAATGTCTTTATAAGTATGGAATCATCGATCATACATCGCACCATTTCTATGATAGTATGATTTCTTCTCTCAACAACACCATTTTGCTGCAGTGTGTGTGGAGGAGGCATTTATCGACAAATCCTGTGAGTTTGTAGGTAGTCTCTGAACTCATCACTGGTGAGTTCCCCCCCTTAATCTGAGTGGATAGTTTTGATGTGATGACCAGTTTCTTTCTCAACTACTACTTTGAACTTTTTGAAGGTTTCAAACGCTTCACTTTTCTTGCAAAGACAGAAAATCCACATTTTTCTCGAATAGTCATCAACACAAAGCATGAAGTACTAGAACCCAAAATGACTTGGCTGCATCGGACCACAAAGATCGGTATGAACTAGGTCAAGTCTACCATGAGCTTAAAATGTACTCCTCTAGAATGAATCTTTGTGTCATTTTCCTGTTAGGCAGTGAGGACACTTTTCTGTATCCTTCTGAAGAGATGGTAGCTCATGTACCATATTACGCCACCAAAGTGTTTCGAGATATTTGAAACTTACATGACCAAATCTATAATGCCACAATTGAGCCGAGGTAGAGTTCTTAGCCACAAGTGCTTGATCATCTCTGTGAACAAAATCAAGTCAGAACATGCGTCCCACATTAGAGGATATTGCAATTATTTTTGAGCCTCTTGATTTATCTCGAATCAAACACGTTTTCTTGTTGGATTGACTATCAAAGTCAATTTTAAGGTTGTGATCTAGGAGTAAACTAACTAAAAGAAGATTCTTAGTCAACCCAGGGACATGTAGGACATCTGATAGTCTACATTTGTGTGAACCAAGGGGTAGAGAAATGTTCCCAATCCCCTGAACTGTATATGAAGAATCATCTCCCAACGAAACATGATTTTTTGATGGCATGTCCCTCATTGAAATAAACCCATCTCTATGGTCGGTCATGTGTCAAATGGCCCCCGAATCAACATACCAAGCATCACTAGATGACGTGGATGGTTCACTTGATCGAGTAATGAACAAGAAGTCTTCATTGTCTGACTATTCTTGTTTCTTAGCAATATTACCTTGCTGGTGGGGTCTTCTTTTCCAGTTCCCCTTTTTCTGCCCTTGATTGTAGTTGGAGTGTCCCTTGTTATATTTTTGTGGAGGTCCAGAGTTGCTTGATGAACCTTTCTTGTAAGTATTATACCAACAATCTTGTAGGTTATGTCCTCTTTTGTAGATTGGACATTGCTTCTTCTAATTTCTATCCCCTTGATACTAATTTTGATTTTAGGATTTTTGATAGGAATTAGGTTTACCTTTTCCTTTTCCTTTCCATTTTTGATGCGAAGAAAGTGCATGCTCCTCTTCATCATCCTTATTGTGCATTTCTTCCTCTTATTACAGTAGGTTTACCAGCTTGTCAAACCTAACTGTCGTATCTAACACATTTAGTGTTGTGAAAAAAGTGTTGTAAGAAGAGGGGAGTTCTCTCAGAACAATGGGAATGAGAGCATCATCTGTGACTAGTTCTCCCAGGGCTAGAAGTGAAGCCCTCAATTCTGCAACTCTTCTTAGGAAAGATTCTATTTTTTCATTCTTCTTGAACTTTAATGTGTGTAATTAACTCTACAAATTCAGTATAACATTCTTGTTCTTGTCCTCATATATTGTGCTCAAGTTATCCCACACTTCTTTGGTTGTTTTCACATCTTGAATGTTGGGTTGCACAACATCGGACACTCAAACAAGATGATGAGTCAATGGCCTTCTGATTTTCTTTGTCAAACTATCGTTGTTGTGTTGTATCAGTAGTTGATCTGGTCAGAGTACCATTCACAGCAAGCCAAATTTCTTCAAACTCAAGCTATGTCTTGATTTTATTCTTCCATGCAGCATAGTTGTTTCCTCTGAGTAATTGTGAATCCAGAATAAAAAATTTGGGGGCATTGGTGCCCATTTTGCAAAGATCACTTACAAGGTTTGGCTCTAATCACTCCAGGTCCTAGGTCTCCCAATCTATATATCATGATTTCGATATACCGAGCATTTCTATATACGCACCCTTTCGATATACTTAGCAGTACATGGAAGAAGCTCACCCTATCTATATACCCGATGGTACGTGAAAGAGACATTAACATACGTGAAGGAATTCAATACGTGGTACCAAGACAATACTTATGGAGCCTGTAAGAATATTGACACCGGCTCAAAGAAATATTCTCATATGCGCGTGTAACTTCATTGTATACTCGGATAATTTCTCAATCCGAATTTATGTCGTGTAATCATTCACATATGGATGGGATGGCTCATAGTGTGTGCACTATGACCTTATTACTCCCTGTTGATTTAAAGGGACGATGCCCAAATGACATTGTTTCAGCTATGTTAGGTGTTAAGTGTAGTAGTAGTCACGACGAATTTACTCAGATGCGCTTCCTAGAGGCACCATATATACCAAAAGCTGCGAATGAGATCTAGGATCTCGTGGGTGTTACAAAACCAAATTTTCACTCTTTGTGATTACAATATTCTGCCAGTTTCTAAGTAGTTACAAAGTTTTCATTTGAGTATGGAAACCTGTAAATTAGTACAATATAATGTAGTATACATATTACATTCAAAAATCTACAAAAATTGAATGACAGGTAAAAAGAAATTTTGTTTTGCGGGCCTTGGTGGCCTCCGTAGCCCAAAATGACCCAAAATACCAGAAACCATTAAAAAAAATGCCCAAGATGATTTTTTTGGGAGGTCCTCCTTTGGTAAATGTTGTCCAAAATGAAAAAACAAGCTGAATGGGGAAAAAAAAGTTTTACCTTAAATTAGGGATTTTCCCACTAAATTTTGTTAGTTATAACTAAGTTTGAATTTTTTGCTAAAGTTATCATTCTGCCAAAATTTCTACCAAAATAAAAAAAGCAAGTTGGGGGTGGGATTTGAACCATGCACCTCCCACTTCCAAGTCATTTGCTCTATCCACCTTGGTTGCTTCTCTACTTGTGAGATGAAACAAAGCAAATTATATTTAATAAAGAGACAAAATGACTCACCTTTTGAAAAGAGTGACGTGGCTAGAGTCCCACGTGGTCTGCATGCATGGCAATGCAGATTTGGATTAGGTTTTCCGCGTGAAGTGGATATGAGATGATTTTAACTCCTTTTTCCTTCCTTAGCCACCACCTTTTCCAATTTCATGGCTTTCATTCACGTCATTTTGATTATTTGATTTCTTTCCACCATTTTTTATTGTTTGTAGGTGCTGCGAGTTGAGGAGTTTGTTTGGTGTTGCAGGTTCAGTGATGTTGGTTCGCTGAGAATCTTCTCATGGCTTGGCTTTGATATAAGCACATTTAGGGGATCAGGGGGATTAACACGCCCACTGCATACAGGATTCCAACCCACCAATGCAACTCGATGCTTGTCTCGACCCCAAATAAATTAACCACCGTATTTTGTTTTGTTTTTTTTGTGTGTAGGATCTGCTATATTTTTTTTATTCATCCACTATTACTGCAGGTACGTGGCTTTGATTTGATGGTTTCTAACCATTGTTTCTCCTCATGCAGTTCGTGGAAGTCTCACGTGGCTGAGCCATATTATACGCTTATACACCTTTTGTGTTGGAGAGGGTTCGGTTTGTAAAACTTTGAAACAACCTGAATGCTCAATGAAACAACAAAACAGGGATATATGATAGTACAGATAAATTATCTGTAAGTACACAATTTTAAATACAAAACCCTTGATGGGAAAATTTCTTTTTTTAAAAAATTTTGTAAGCCACAAGAAACAAATTTTCTTGGTGCAGGGCACCAAGGCAAAAAAAATTGCTTTACGATTACCTAGAATTCACACAGGAGGTTGTGGGATTGCAAGGTGATGTGGGAAGTTGCTGGAGGTAGCACTAGCTCTCCATTGTTGTAGATTTATTCTCCACAAATTCTCCTTCCTCTGCAACCTTCTCCAACCTTGCCAGGAGCTTCAATTCACTCTAGTACCAAATGTAAATTGAGAAACAGGGTCGGAAGCCTGATTAACTTTATTAATCTCAATCAACCAATTTATAATAGCAGGACTGCAATACTTATAGGTATTGTACAGTCATGTGTAGACAAAAGAAAAGGTTGCACAGGTACAACCAGAATTACAACAGCTTCCATAATACATCTGGGAAGCATACAAAAATACAACCAACTAATTATATTGTTAAAACAATATAACAACATCCGTGATGTTGGAAATAAAACAAATAATATGGTTAATAAAACCAAATAACAATATTATTTAATTAATTTTATTAATTAAATAATAAATTATATAAAGCATAATTAATTAGGATAATAATACTTATATTTTATCCTAACAGGATGGTTAGCAAGGAAAACATGGTGGAACATGGTAAGATGAATGGCCCAGTTAAAAGATGTTATGCAGTAATATATCAACGGTCTCAAGGGGACACGTAGTGGCATTCTAGCTCTCTTTAAGGAAATGAACCTTGGCGGACTTCAAACCCCTGAAATGAGATAGATTTTAAGGACTTTGGGGTCTGGATGGAAGGGAAAGGCATAGTTGGTGAACGTGGTGAAAATAATTGTCCAAATTTTTCTAATTATAAACAAGCTTTCCATAAAACCTGACTCGTCTGGGAAAAATGTGTGAAGATTCATAAGTATTTATAAAGCTCAACCTTCCAGTTTATAAAGCTATCATTTCAAGATATTTTTGAGTTAATTTATGCATCCAAGGTACAAGGCCTTACTGGCAACTCTGAATTTTAAAGAAAATCTAGTATGTGCCAGTGCAAAAAAAATTTACAACTTGTTGATTAAATCTCCCCTTTGCAAAGCAAGAAGGAGGAAGATCTAGAAACCAGTGGGTGATCAAAAGTCAGAAGAAAATATTTTCAAACTACTGAGATTTATCAACCTTTGGTAGAAGACTACTCTAGTACCCCTAAAGGCTCTGAATCAGGTGGTCCTCAAGCTCATTTGCATTCATTGTTTCAAGAAGTTTCAACATATATAAGTAACAAAGGTATTATTCATCTCCCTTCTTAGTTGACTCGTGAGAATCAAGTATGTTGTGAAACTGAGTCCCTGAAGGATTTCCATTTTAAAATATCATATGCATCTACCTCTAAGATCCCCAATTTCCCACCATTTCAATCCTTCTTTTCAAACAACTCCATCACATAATATGGCACAAGCTCAACCAAGGGTTCCTTTTGTAGTTACAACTTTCAAACCAATAGGTTCTATGGAATGGTGGGTTATCCTCATGAGGTCCCTAATGAGATTAGAATCAAATTTCCTAAATTTTAAGGAAATAATGCTATCAGTGGAGACCAACATATTACATTTTTTTAGGATATTATGGATGAATATGAAATAGATCATGAAGATGTTTATGTAAAGTTATGCATACATACATTAGAAGAAGATGCTAGGGAATGGTATAACTTGCTGCCAACAAAATAAATTGGCTCTTGGGTAGAAATGAAGAATTTTTTCAATTTGAAATATGGTGTTAGTAATGAGTAACCTAATTTTAATGATACCTTTATTATGGAATTCCCAAATGATTCATCACAAAGAGATACTTCCATTGATCTTCAATATGCCAAAACTACAAAATAATTTTGGTCCTGCATCAATCGGATAATCTCTCTTCCTCTTGTAGTTAACGTTGATATGGATATGGTTCAATCATTTGAACTTCCTAATGCACACCTTGAAGAGGATTCATGCCTCTTGAATGAAGATAATGAAAACTTCTTAGGACAAGAAGAAGTGATGGAAGAGCATGCTGATGTAGGTCAGATCCTAGAAAAGGAAAACAGAGAGCTAGAGCATAAATTTGATGAAAATAATGGTGATATTGATGATCCAACATTAGATGAAGAGATAAAATGGATAGAAGATATTTTAGGTCCTTATAAGGGAATGTATACATGTCCAACTAAGAATGTAGTAGTTGAGTCATCCCCATATCGTAGTTATGAAATAGAAATATTGGTTAGGCCTTCAGTCCCTAATTACATTCAGTATTGGCCAGTTTTTTAAGATAATGATTAGATTCAAAAGTTTCTAAATTTCCATGATGAATTCACAGATCAACTCATTGATCTTGAGCTAGTGATTGTCTTATGGGATGAAAAAGAAACCATCTTTGAGGAATATATAATACAGTTAAAAACACATGTTGTTCATAGAGGACTTGTCATCTTGGAATAAACATTTGATAATACTGATATAATTGTGAGAAATCCAATTTATGTGCCCACAAATATTAAAGAATGTAACTTGGATATTTCTCAAAATCCTAGAAAGCTTTGGCTGGGATGTAGCACGAGCAAACAGGAAAAACAAGATTATGCCCAATTGCTGAAGAATTACCAGGATTTACTGACATGGTTTTATCCAGATGATAAAGTATGATCATTATACAATTTTGTTTTCTTTGTGTTGTTTGTTTTTGTGTTTTGTTTGTGTTGTTGTTTCCCTTTTTGTGCTCTGGTCTACAGTGACCAGGTTTTTGTAGTTATCTATTTTGGAAGCCCTGTGTGTTTTTTTGTTTTGACTTCATTTCCCAATGGACTAGGTATTTGGTCTTTATTCTTGTGGCACCCACAGGAGGTGCCCACTCTTGAGAAAGAGTCGTTGTTGGTTCTCAATCCAATTCCTTGGATTAAACTGGTCATTTTCATGAACCCCCCGTAAATACAACTGTTATGTGTGTTTCATGTTGCTCCCCGTGCTTCAATGGTCATTCTGAGTTAAGGATAACTGTTAATTTGTTTTAAAATTTTGTGCCTTTTCATTGTAAGTAAAATGATTTAGTAGAAGTGTCAAAGGACTGGTTCAATTGACTATTAAATCAAAGTATAAAAGGATTCGGGCTCACTAGTGATCATAATTGTGTTTACAGTTTTCACAAGAAGCTTACAAATAGCAAAAAATGATCCAAAATGCTCCAAAAAGTCAAAGCTCTGAAGATCCAAAAGCATGCAACCCAGCCACAAAGGAAAAAGCTATAGGAATGGCTGAAAATTTTCAGTTAAGATGGACTTAGCCATTTTTAAAGGGGAAAATACATTCATTCAGCCGTCAACATCCACTCCTCAAAATCATTGGCCATTAGTATTTAAAAACCCACAGGATACTAAGGTTAATTCATTAGCAAGTTATTTATTAAAAAACTAATTGATGTTTATTTGGCCATCAAATTTCAACACCAACATCACATGGGCCATGTGGTAGAAGATCAATGGTTCAAGGCTAGACACCTTGCACTATTCTAGTTATTCTCATAGCGATGGACCCTAGGGGACTTCAAAGCCCCGAAATGAATTATAATGTATAATTTTGTCAGATTCAAGAAACATTTGAGTAGGGTTGAATGGTCAACCAGGACAGGTGGTAGAAGTTGAGACCCCCACCTGGCACAAATCAAAGGCACCAGATGGACAAATGTCACCATTCTGTAAAACATCTGAGCAATTAGGATCCATGGAGCTCAAGCCCTTGGAATGAACCGCAATGGATAACACTTCAGGTCTAGGCTTGGGTCAGCGAAGTTTAAAAAGCACATGGCAAGTGAAGGAAATAACAAATGGCACAAATCCAATGGTCCAAGAGGGACACATGTCACCATTCCGGCTCTTTCCATAGCAATGGACCTTGGTGGACATCAAACCCATGGAATAAACCAAGCTCCATAATCTTTTGGGTCCGGATGGTTATCAAGGCAGACACGATGGAACATGGTAGGACAAATGGCCTAATTAAAAGGTGCTAGGTGGCGATAGATCAATGGTCCCAAGGGGACATGTGGTGGCATTCCGGCTCTCTTTAAGGTGATGAACCCTGGTGGAGTTCAAACCCCCAGAATGAGCCAGATTTTAAGGAATTTTAGGTCTAGATGGAAGGGTGAGGAATAGTTAGCGGATGCGGTAGAAATAATAGACAAGTGACCCAACTAGATAATGCCACATGGTACAAGATCAATGGATGTTGGTGGAAATGTGTCACCATTTCGAAAATTTCTCAGGAGATGGGATCATCCAGACTTAAAGCCTTGGAATGAGCCAAAATAGATGGTATTTTGGGTCCCCCCAATCCCCGAAACCAATAAAAACCCAACACATAGCCTAGATCCCCGAAATGTATGCAGAGGAAATCTCCAAGACCAATCAAATGTTGTCACTTGTCATGCTCTTGTTCATCTAACATGCAAAATTTTAGAGGGCCGTATCTTTCAATCCAGAGCTCCAAATCTTACAAAATTTATATCATTGGAAAGGTATCTTTGAGCTCTTCACTTTAGTATCATCAAATTCAAGAATTAATGATGGTTTGTAGGGGAAAAAAATTAAAACATCTTCAGTATTCAAGTTGTAGTCCCAATGTTGGTCAACCACCAATCTTGATGGAGTATGGTGCCTATTTCTTCTCTAAACACACAAGACAAAAGGAATGAGTGATTTTGGAAAGGTGCCCATGCTCCTTTACAAAATTTTAATTCACCTTGTTGGTGGTTGTAGAGGGAAATTATATATTTCTTCTTTCTCTCTCTCCTTCTCATCTTCTATATATTGTAAAATACTATCATTTGTGAAAGGAGGCGGATTGGGGGTAGTTGTACAGTTTTTTATTTAGTTTTTTTGTTTCAATTTCTAGTTTCTAGCAAGCATTTTTTTATATCCACTCTGTAAGGAAGAGCTAAGTAAGTTGTGTTGTACAACCATTAGTAGGTTTTGAGGGAGTTTGTTTGTGTCTGCTAGCCAGAACTTACAAGAACAAGTCTCTTTGTGATTGATCAAGCTATACTTTCTCTCTCTTATTTTAAAGGAATGAAATATGCAATATTATTTCTGCACTATCTTTCATTAGCTTTACTTTGTTAAGAACACAAGGGTCTTTCTTAATCGTTGTATTATTATGGTTACTGTGAGATTATTACAAAATAGTGTATATTAGGCAATGGTTAAAATCAGTTGTAAAATCCTATAGGGAGCATCACTTTTGAAGAGTTCTTTTAATTCCCTTAAGGGTATTTTGGGTGTATAAGACAATATAGCAAGTGCTTTATCTCAGCTCTAACTCCATGATTTGTAGTTAGGATTGGGAATATTGTAGACAACATTTGTGCAAGTTGAGTATCAATTAATGCAAATGTTATTTCACGAATCATGTTAAATCGATTGTTCTTTTCAAACATCATAGTTAAGGATGGATTCATTCCATGGGAAAATTAATGTACCGGTGTCATAAAAGTAGTTTCCCTCCCCCTTCAAATATTCGTTAAAACCAAACAATCAATCCCACCTTGTCCTTTCATTCATTCGTTTCTTTTTGTTTCCATGTGTCTAACTATCATTGAAAGTTCCCTTTAGCTTTTATCCAGAGAATGCAATAGCAACTAAATTCCACTATCTCTATTAACTTGTGTCTGGTGAGGTAAGCATGTGCAACATTTTTTGTGACAACTCATGAGAATGAAGTGTTGTTTCCATGGCCATGTTAATCCCATACTAATCCATCATTTAAAATAAATTGAGGGAACAAATATCCCATCTCTCCCTTTGCATTCAGGTTACACTGTGGGTCATCTCATCCTAGTTCAAGGTAGGACCAAAAATAGCATGAACATGCCATCCCCTTTATGAAGGTGCTTCCTGGTCACCTCCTTGATTTGATTCATTGAGTTGAGTGTTGAACAAGTCCCTAGATATCAACGACAAATAAATTTTCATTTTTCATCATTCTCTCAGAGCCAACCCACTCAAGTTAGTTTCTCATCTCCTAAGGGTTATTTTGGGAGCTAACATAGTGTCCATCATAAGTAGGCTCCTTGTGATCGAAATCTTCCTCATCTCCATATTTTCACTTCTCTTTGTTCCTCCTCTCTCTACATTCTAACTCTTCATTGAGAATGTAATTTTTGGATTTTTCATCTTATTCACTTAAGTGACCTTTTAATTTGCATTGTAAAATTTCATTTTTCAAAAATAAGAAAATGACTCAATTTTCATTCCTAAGAGAATATGAAAGGTCACAGGTGGTGGGAAGATGAAAATTCACTATGGGGGAGGTGAAGAGACATCATTGTAAAGCTATAAACTGGGATGGCTTCTCCATTCCAAGTAGTTGATAGATTTTGTTCTCCTACTACAATCAACAAGTTATTACTTCTATTTCCTTGTTTATGTTCTTTTACTTCCTACTTTCCAGCTATACAAGCTTTGTAATCTTGAACAACCAAAAAAGAACCTTGTATCTTTGAGGAATAAAGCAATAGAACTTTGTGTCTTTGAGTTTTTAATCTTAATATTGCTTACACAATTATTTTTCTTCTTGTTGAATCTAGAAATACCTCTGGTTAATGTTCGTAAAAATATGCAAGTGCCTATTCACAACCTTAACCCTCTCCCTATTCTTCTATATACCCTTTATCTCTCCCCAAGAAAAATCCTCCCTCGTGTCCCATACAAGAAATTCGCCACATGTTTAATGGGGCATTCATGTGTGATTATTGACCTAATGGCCAACCATGGATCTTATTATTTCCTACATTCAATAAATGGGAGTCTCCCCATTCCCAAGAGGAGGGACCTAGTCCCATGACCATTGGTGAAAACCACTAATTTTCCCTTGCAACAAATTATTTCACCAAGATATTGGACATGGCCGATCTCAGCTACCAAACCAAGACAAAGATGCAAATTAAACACGAGCCCACATTAAAACAATCATATTGGTAAGTACAAGGAATCCCCCATGAATAGTTTTTACCTGCTATGTTATTTGACCTTATTAACTGAAAAAGGAGGATGAATAGGCATAATATATAGGTGTATGACTTAAGGGAATTATAATTAAAAACAAGATTTTTTTGCAGATCACTAACAATGGTTCAATTGGAAATGAGTTTTCCTTTGCCTCCTGTCAAAAGTGGAAATTCAACAAATAATAAGTTAGTGTCCCAACTAAATCATCACGACCACTATCCTAACATAAAACATCAAAAATACATACAAAACTAGATTTGATACAAAACTGAAAGGTAAAATTATGCAAAAATATTAAACTTTCATAAAAAAACTTTAATATTAATAAAGTATGTACAGAAAGAACACATTGAAAACAAAAATAGAGGTAGTAAAAGATCACATAAAAGACACAGTAGAGATGTTGTTGGACATGGTCGAGATTGACTCCCAAAATGTGATGGAGGTGCAAATTGAACATGATTCCACATCAAAGCAATCATCTTGGTAAGTATAAGGAATCCCCCATAAATCATTTTTACCTTCTATGTTATTTGACCTCCTCAACTTACAAAGGAGGATGAGTAGGCATAATATATAGGTGTATTGACTTAAGGGGAATTATAATTCAAAAAGTGAAAAAAAGTGTAAATCATCAACACCATACAATGGAAAATGAGTGGTATGTTAAGAAATCTATATATAATTGTATGGTGATGGGAAGAGACCACAAGGTGAAGGAGGATTCCCTAGCAAGCTTTGATTACTTGTAATGTGTAGTGTAGGAAACTGTATGGATGAAAATTGACATGAAACCTTCAACTGAACTCAACCCCCTGAGGTTGTGTCGAGGTAGCCGATGTGGAAAAGTGTGCACGGCTAACTGTAGGAGGATCAGTGAATAATATTTGGTAGTGTGATCTCCTAGTAGTTGAATTAGAAAAGGGGAGATTTAGAGGCTATAAATGGGTAGCGTAAATTCCCTATGATTTGTCTAGTTGAATCTCAATGTTGAACTAGTTTGAAGAGTCCAAATTAACTAAGATGAAACTAACAATTTGTGCTACTGTTGAAAGGAAACTCACCTAAGTAAAACAACAAAACTCAAACAGCATGATTACAAATAACAATTTTCTTTAATTCTAAATGATTGAACTACTCCTATAGTAAAACTAAACAAGTAAAATAACCCGGTGTGGTTATTCACCTGTGCTGAGTGTATTGAAACTAAACTAACTTTAAAAAAAGTTTTTTTCCAAATGATCTATGATATGTAGACAACCTCTTACAAATATTCTCTCCTTTAGATCCACAGGGATGGGAAGAATGATCTATGATATGTAGACAACTTGCAAATGAAAGGAAATTGTCTACTAGATTTGATATTATGTAACTACAAATATTCTCTCCTTTAGATCCATAAGGATGGGTCCAAGGAAGAATAAGATAACAAGTAGATATTAGGTTATTAATGATTTAGTGAACCCTCTTGGAAATTAATACTAATTACTTGCAAATGATGTAGGAAATTGATTTCTACTATATTTGATAGTTCAAATGTAAATCAATGATAAATTGCAACAACTATTTTTAGGTAAAGGAAATCAAATAACAAATCTAACCTGGAATTTATAGAACAAAGGTAAATCCAGCATGTGATGACTTACCCCCTTAGTTTATCCTCTCTTTCTCTGTGTGTCCATGTGAGTCTAAGGAATTGGGAATGAAAAGGCAGCAACAGGAGAAAGAGCTTAATAAATGGTAGCTTGAATGTAAATCAGGTTGCAATGTAAGTAGAAGAGAGATATCACAAGTGAACAGAGCTTGGATGTGCAATTTCTAGCAGGCTTGTGGCAATAATAATATGCAAGATACACAAAATTCTTAGGCGGAGGAATGACGAAGATCTGTAGGGAATTGAGCACCAAAACATTGCACTCAACCGTAAAATGATGTAGCTTCAAGATCAAAGCAAGAAATCATTCATGGAAGCAATGTGCATGCATTGAGGAAAAAAAGCTGAAAAAACCAAACTCTATTCCATTCCCCATATGTTGCTCAAGATGAAAGAGTGTACAACTAGTAGTGGGGTGTGTAACTCCCCCAAAAATGTAACCATCGAGAAGTGGGAGTTACATTCCCGGAATAGCCAGTCAAATGTAAAATGACACTCTATGACATGTGTAAGAGCCATAATGACACCCTAGGACACCTAAGCATGGTCAATCACTATGTGGAGGTATTCCATGTATTTAAAATAAATACATGGAAAATAACCTACACCAACACCCCCCCTAAAGCATAGCTTAGGTGGAGATATAGATGAAAAAAAGGAGAGAAGTGGGTCTCGGCAAGAAGCCTAATGAGGTACCCACGTACAAGAAGCTATCGAAAAGTGGAGTAAAAGGAGAAAACCCAGTGGGAAAAAACTCCCCCCCAAAAGAGAGACAAGTCCACTCTCTAATCTAAGAAAGATGCCAAGGATGGGTCCCGGCCATAGACGAGCCTAAAAGGTACCCATGTACAAAGAGGTAATCTCTCAGAAAGAAGAAGAAGAGAGAAGAAGAGGGAGGAGAGGAATGCAGAAGATGCCATGGACGGATCTGAAATCTGTATCTCTAGGAGGTCTCCCAGAAGAATTTCGATCACGAGATCCTCTTCCTCTGGACTAAAGAAGAGCCACCCACATGAAACTGTGTGTTGCCCTTAGGAAGGACATAAATGACATGTTGGAAGTCCACCCACTCCACAAAGGAAACTTAAGGCAGCAACATGAAGAACTCTGAGTTTGGTGCATGGAAGTGTGACATAGGTCTAGCGAGTGAGTGCCAAGGAACCGAAGGTAATGCCACGTGCGTAAAAATGTCAGAGTGTGAAGAGTGAACACCTATAGAAAGGATATCCACGTGATGTGAAGGGAACAAAACATCCTCCACAACAGAAAAGGGATCCATAGCTGAGGGTGGATCAATGAAGGTCTCTAGAAATGTGGAAGTGACATGATTCCCAGAAGGGGCACTCCCAACAATAGACATGATGAACTCCTCTGAAACACCTGTAGATGGATGAGGAACCTGTAGAGCATCACAAGTGGACTCTGCGAAAAGATGACTAAGGTCAGGTAGATACTCGTCCCAATGAGGGGGCTCAACAAATAGAAGAGTGATGTCAGATAGGTATGAGTCATCTAATGAAGGCAGAGGAGTGGAAGGGGCCTCGCACATTGGAAGTGGAAAGGAGGCGGGTGTAAAACGGTATGAGGCTGAGTAGAAGAAGATATCTGATGAGATGTGGGGGTGTCTGTCTCGAATAGTGAGAGAAAGAGGAGAAGAGTCCTCTGTAGTACTCTCAACATCAGAACGGGTGCACAATCCTCATCATGTAGAACCAAATGAGTCTATGTAAGTGGAATTGTCATCACACGAAGAAGAGGAGACAATTGAATTAGCAGCAAAAAAAATGGTGGCAGTATGTGAAGGGTCTCCATAGAGGGACTGAAGAATGCTCTAGACATGGTGAGGTGGATTGATTATGCCACGTGAAAATAGAGAGATCTAGAGACATGCATCATCATGTGACCAAAGACATGGTCCAAGTGTCAAGGAAGTCCTCTAGATGACGATGATCAACGGGTGCAGGAACTGGCCCAAGCAAGAAGGGTAAAAGACCCTCGTGGGTGAAGTAACGTTCCATGGAAGCACGCCAAGATGAATAGTTCCCTCTCCCGGTGAGAAGTGGCAGAGGCTGTAAAGTGATCCTATGACACTCAAGTCTAGAAAGATCACTCTCCATGATGCGAAATGCAAGATGCACAAAAGCAAGACATCGGACTCAGCCGATAATGCGTCTGCGTGTGAAAGCCCAAGAGTACAGTCAACCCCCCCAGAATGTGGCACTTTATAAAGTAGTGCATTTACAAAAATGACAATGCCATCACGTAATGTGTGAGAAATCATGCAACTTTGACCAAGGAAGCGCTAAAAAATGAGCTGCAAGTCAAAAGTTATGGCATTATAACAATCAACTGATGGAAAATGCCACTAAACGCTCATTAAAAAAGTGATCAAAATGAGTGCAAAGGGTATCGTGTGGGCTCATTGGAAATGGCATCAAATTTCAGGTAGGGTTTGTTTTGCTTGCGAGGGGGGATTAGCCTCCTGCCAAGACCTCACCCTCCGTCTTCGACACTCGTAGGAAGGTACATAAACAAGCAAAAAAAAGCCTTTAAATTTATTACAATGCCAATAGAATGTTTTTTTAACCTAAAAACATTAAAAAAGAGGGGAGGGTTTTTCCTGTAAACAATGTCTAAAAGGGATAATGGGGGCCCAAGTTGTCAAGCCATGCTGTTGGAGCTGTTGGAACACGTTTGGAGCTGGCTGGAAGGATGCACCGACTTGGGAAATAATTGAGCAAGTCAGGACCTGAGCCATGTGGCGAGATAGGAAGTTTAATTCAAGAGAACATTCCAAACTGTCAATCCGTGGAGCTGCACATTTAAGAGAACGATGGGTCTAAAAAAAAATGAAGACCAAGCTGAGATGTTGTAAACATAGTGGGATTTTGATGTGTCGATGATACCAGGGAACTTGTCAGGTTTTTATTGTAGACATGTGAGCTGCGTTGCAAGTACTATCGCTTCAGTTTTGGTCCAACGGTTGGAGCTGAAGAGGATGAAACCGTCAGCTGTTGACAAGAAACCATTGACACCTTTAGGGAAAAAGAGAAGTTTCATGCAGATTTTGAAGCACAGAAGAAGGAATAGTGCATGGTGAAAAAGCAATACCTGAGGCAAACAAGTTGGAATTTGAGCCACAAAGGTATTCAACACGGTTCAGAGGGGGGCGAAGCCACAAGCCAAGGACCAGTTGGCTCAGGAGACCGAACATCAAGTGAACCACATTTTTAATCAACTGAGCTAGAAGCCAATAACCCCCAAGCTAGTAAGGCTCTACCTGAACAGCCAAACAATTTCATTGAATCAATGTCCCCAGGCTTTCAACATAGAGGAACATGGTGGAGCATGAAAGAACCACACTGATTGAGAGCTTGGGAACCAAAATAAAAGGCAACCAATTTCCGCCCACAATGCAAAGGCATGAACCTTGCCACTGCTCACCAAATATTTCTTCCAAAGAAATGAAACGATAAAGCATCAAACAAGCAAACCATGAAACCCGGCACGGTAAATCCCGAATCATGCCGAGTAGAAGTAATGTAAATCACAAAATGCACCTGATCCTTGGAAACTCATAAAATGTGAACTAGGAGGGTATTCGAGCTCACCGTGAAAAATTCAAGTAGAGCACATGCAAATGATAGCTTACACAAGAAACTATGAGATGGAGAGTAGTAAGCAACTATTGTGAGCAACACGATTCCAATCCCTGAGCTCTGATACCGTGTTGGAGGAATGACAAAGATTTGAAGGGAATTCGTGAGCACCAAAATGTTGAAATCAACCACAAAATGATGTAGCTTCAAGATCAAAGCAAGAAATCATTCATGGAAGCAATGTATGCATTGAGGAAAAAAAGTTGAACAAACCAAACTCTATTCCATTCCCCATATGTTGCTCAAGATGAAAGGGTGTACAAATAGTAGTGGGGTGTGTAACTCCCCCACAAATGTAGCCGTCAAGAATTGGGAGTTATATTCCTAGAATAGCCGGTCAAATGTAACTCCAATCCTCTATGACATGTGTAAGAGCCATAATGACACCCTAGGACACCTAAGCATGGTGAATCACCTATGTGGAGGTATTCCATGTATTTAAAATAAATACATGGAAAATAACCTCCAACAGAACATACTTAGAACATACTCAGGAAACACTTTGAGTGGAGGCCATAGTCGATGAGATGTTCAATTTTGTCATTGCATTTTACATAATTATTTCATCCCTTCATTGTGCTTCCTAGATTTATAAGATAACTATTATCTCTTGCAAGAGGTTGAAAAAATATATGATGGATTTTCTGAGAAAGTAACCGAAAATCACATTAACAGAAGGGAGAAAATAGAGGAGGTAGAAGATCGCATAAAAGACATGGTAGACATGTTGCTAGACATGGCTGAGCTTGAATTCCAAAGTATGATGGAGATAGAAATCAAACACAATCCCACATTAAAGCACTCATCTTGGTAAGTACAAAGAATCCCCCAAAAAAAGTTTTACATGCTATGTTATTCGACCTTCTCAACTAACAAAGGAGTATGAATAGGCATAATACACATGGTATTTTCTTAAGGGGATTATAATTTAAAAAGAAATTAATTTGTGTATATCTTAGACAAGGGTGGAATGGGATATGAGTAAGGTGTTAAGGAATCCGTATTTAATGGCATGAACATACTAAGAAATTGCATTGATGGTGGGTAGAGATCACAAGGTGAAGGAGGCTGATTTGTTATGTTTTTAAGCCTAGGTGATTTATGGGGAAAGGAGATAGTAAGGATGTGAGGGATCAATACTTTGATTTTCTTCGAAGAGAAGAAGAGGATTTCGTGGTATTTTGATGGGTCATTCTATTATTTATTTGGTGCTTTCTCATTTGGTGCATTGCTTCCATTGGAGTGTCAAGGGAAAACTCAATATGGACAAAGCTAGAAGACATGTTTTCCTATCATCAACTACTAATATCTTTTTTTGTACACATGTATATAAATGCTGCTAGAAAAATCCATTACTATATATTATATCATATTCTTGGAATTCTCCTCAACATCCCCTATTTAATTGCATTCACTATTTGGCATGAACTTCTCTATACCAAGTGTATGCTAGCTCATATTAGTACTACAACAATTTCGCCTCCATCACAAAATATTACAAAAATACTATTAACGGTGTAACCTGCAACAAAAACCCTCTCAACGTAGACTTGCACCACAAGGAGAAAATACTATTTTAAATATTTTGGCATGAAAGACGTAATTAAACTATGAAACTGAGACACACCAAAAGTAAGACTATATAGTACTCTCATAAATACTAATTATATTTGTTAAGTATTCCTTTAATTACATAGGGTGATTAATTTTTAATAAACACCAAAAAAATGGACTCAATGACACAAATACACTAGGATGCAATGGAAATTTTCCTATAAATTTTTTAGGAGGTAGGAAAATTGTGTTTTTTAAGGAAGTTTGTGGGGTATCACAAGGCTTTGGCTAGAGATTTTGCCATGTCTTTTAAAGAGGTGGTTAGAGTTTCAAATGAATGAGGACCTTTTGGAAAGGATATCTAGTTTTCTGATCATTAGAGAGTGGCAACATGATCTTAGGGTGCAAGGATTTCAATGTAAATAATTTTCCCAAGGGACGATGAATTGATTTGTGAAACTATAAAAGGTATAATGTGGGTTTTCTTCCATCCTCCATGGAATGATGCTTCTTATTTTATCAAGAGATATCTAACATGTGGATGTTATTTTTCACTCATATTCACTTATCATTTTAAATTACTTATACATCTTAGGCATAATATTCTAGTGAATATGCTCCTTTTCTTGTTAAAATACTTGGAAAATGGATTCTATGGTTTAAAGTGGTTGTAACAAATGTTTACCTCATCATGGATTGATGAAGTTAATTATTATGGATATCTGGACTAAGAAAAATATTAGGTCCTCATGGAAATCTTAAGGCCCTTAAGAAGAGAAAAGGCCCCCTTAGGAGTCCAACATGGAGTCTGAGGTGTTAGCCTAGATTTTAAAACTTCATATGGGGGGAGGGTAAGAGTTACCATTTTGACTTATTTTTTATATATAGGTCAAGGTTTGATATGTGTTGAAGTGTAGTAGTGGAATCCTTCATCCATTTTATCCTGGATCATGAGCATGCCATGAAAAAAAAACCTACTGATGATAGAACTTTATTTAAGTACCCTTTTCATGGTCCTACTTTGTTGGATTATTTGCATGTTATTACTATATGAAAATGGAATTGGAAATCTTAATGCAGATGTTACTTCTAAAGCCCCTAACTTAGATGGTATGGTTAATGCGGATATGGAAATGGTAGTGCAAGAATGAGGGGAATCAATAAAGAATGTGATTTCTCATCTTTTGGAAGAATTGGAAAATATGAGAAATAATGTTCACTTGGAAGTTAGGAGGAAAGACACAGGGCTTGAAAAACTTAGATCTTCATAGATAATGGTAGGGGAATGGAAATATTTTTCGTTTCTCTCATACCTATTGAGGGAGTATATATTGTATTCCTTAAAATAAATATGGTTCAAGATGGCTACAGACAACAATGCATGGGAAATTACATATTCTCAAATATTTTATAAACTGTCCTTTGGGTCATCTATTGAGGAAGAAAATAATATTTTTGCGAATCCTATATACACAACCCTATTCTACCTTGTCATTCTTATTGTAACCAAATATCAATGGTTGGGGAAGTAAAAGTGAGAGCCTTGATGTCCCAAATTTTTAATGAGAAATTGATGGAAAAGGAGAAAAAACTATTGTTATGCTAGAAATTGGGACCACCTATAGATTATACGTGAACACCCTTGGCTTTAGGAGTTGGGGGTCTTAAGAAAAATATGGAGGAGGAGTCTTTCACACACTCTACTCTATTGGATAGACATGAGGTTGTTGTTCAGTATGCTAATCTAAGCATGGATGTTTTCTCTATTGTTTACAAAGCTTGCTCAATGATAAGGTCTGAGTTATATGATATTATTAAATTGAAGGAGCCTTAGTACATTGTCTTGACAGAGGTCGATTAGATGGGACTAAAGTTTATCTTAACCCTAATATAGTTTCCTACTATAGATTGGAAGAAACTTACTCAAGGGTGAGTGCACAAATATGTGACCCACTTTGATATAGAGAAGCGATATGTATTTTCTCAAAAATGAGACTTTACGCAAGTTTAAGTGATGATAAGAAATACATCGGTTTAAAATTTTACAATAGTGTATGTATATGAAATGAAGGATTTTGAGTATATAATACTATTACATTTTTTAAAAATTAAAAAATTACAAAAATTGTTAAAATTTTGACTTTTGGTGTAACACACTAGTTTATTTGTGCAAACTAGCACATTGAGTGACAAATTAACACACACATGTTTGATAATGAGATATAATTATTAGAATAATATTTTTTGAAGACATGTTATTCTTTCAATGTTGTAGGGGGGGAAATCGATAAAGATATAATTATTTATTTAATTATTCAAACAAAACTTATATGAAGTTAACTATTTTTGTCACACACTCAATATCTCGAAATTGGAAGTAGTATCGTTAGAAAATAATATATGGTTGTGTCAAACTCAATTTTTTATAGTGCGGGATATTTTATTGAAATTTTAAAAAATTATATATTTATATTTTTAATTGTGTGTTTTAAAACTAGAGTAAAAATGGGAAAAAAACATCTATATCATTGAATTTTTTAAAAAATAGAAAATAAAGGAGTAAATTGTAAAAAATAAAGTTATATACTACAGAATGATAGTTGTGAAACTCATATATTTTTTTAAAAACAATTGGCCTAAAACCCTTTTTTTGAAGTGCCAAAGTGGCACTTACATGACAAAAACTGACAAATAGGATTTGAGGTACAGTTAAGGCCGTAATCCTACAAAAATAGGCACTAGCCAAAAAAACCCATGCTTTGCGTATGCTACACAATCTAACACAAAAACTCACTTTTACCTTTGAATCCATTGTCCATTATAAAGGTAAGTGTTGTTTTTTTTTTCCTTTTTTTGTTTTAAAAGATTCAATTTCGTATGAGTGATATGCCATGCAAGAAGTGTCTTATGTGTTAGATTTTTGTAAGAGCTTCATATTTATAGGTAATTTTATAAAAATCCAAGAAAAATACCCATAGAAGTATGAGGAGAGGATTGTGGTACCCCCATAATGAGGGTGAGCATAACTTGCAAATCCATAGGTGTAGAATCTCAAGTATGAGAAATGGTTGCATCCATATATATACATAATTTAGAATGTGATTCTCTAGAAGGTAAATAAGGAGCAATAAAAATTTCATTACATGCTTCCTCGTGTTTAGTTTCCTTGTCTATCTTTTTCTATTCACTTTTACCCACATCTATCATTACATCAGCCATGCGAGGATGTAATCGAATGTATTAAATCGAAATACAACTCTATTAATCTCATAAAAATAGAACATGTGCACTATAACTATTAACCTTAATTGCATTCACAACATTTTGCATGAATGTAGAAAAATCATTGACATTTTTAGTGTTTTGTAGCACGTAGGCATTATCTATATTTGCATAAACATTAGAATAAGAATCAATGTCATTAGAAATCATCAATGCTTCTGCAAACACACATGAACTTGAGTTAAAGGAATATGAATATGATTAGAAATAACATTTCTCAAACTAGAACTTCACCTAGTGGGTGTAATTGAAATAACATAAGATGTACACATGACATTACTTTCTTTGATGCCTAAATATATAGTCTTCCTTCCTCTTTCACTTGTATGAGTGGAAACATCAAGGTTGTGCACATATGCTTGGATTCTTGTGGCTTCCAAATGCCCAAAATGTAGAGACATTACACTAGAACAACATATTTTTTGTCGACACAACAAAAACCTACGTTGACCCATTCATTTCTACATGGAATCCTTAACACTTGGCCTACCAAACAAAATATATTCAACTGTTCATCGAAGATAATCCATGCCTATTAAACACATCACAAATAATGGCTATCAATCCTATTGCATACTTGGAAGAATTGTTTAATCATGTTTAACAATTCACCAAGTTCTTAGAACAAACATACCTTTGAAAAACAATGGGGCTATAGTGTCAATACAAAGCACCATCCAAAATTTACCTAATTTTTAAAAGTTTTTATAGTATTTTTAAATATTTATTTACTAGTCAGCTTTTAAATTATTTCTAGTCACCAAGTGAGACAGACTTATATGCTTTGACCCTATGGGACATGGAATGACAATCATCTCTTCTTCTTGAGGATAGTGAAAAGGTCAAGTATCTGCTAGCCGAGAACGATGAAAGAGTCAACCTCCAAAACCAAAGCATGTTATCCATCTAGAGAGCTAATGTTGATTCTTTACGTGTAAAATATTTTTTTCTTCTAAAATTTTTACCGAGTCAATAAGTGATTCTCTAACAGATTGATATTCATTTTTTAGTTTTGACCAATTACACACCTCCTCTAGTTTCTTGTCCTAATTCTCAAATTACAATTCCTCCTCAATCTGATGCTCCACATTGTGTGTCTTCACTCCCCTGTCTATTCCTTACATCATTACTCTTGCATTAATCCCATGCCAAGATTTATTGTAGCCACCGTCCCTTTCCTATACGCAACACAGTTTTTCCCCTCCACCCTTAGTTTTCTTCTCAACACTCCCCTTCGGATCCTTTTCGGCGTACCCATCTCACAACTCGCGTTCGATTACTAGTAGGTATAAACTATTATCCACTTCTTTTATTTAAATATATGTTTGATACACCATTATAATCATTCATGAATAAAAATTATCTAATATAAACCTTTATTCATAATATTTTTATTAATTTTATATAAGTGACATTAAAAAGACACAAATGTGTGATGTATTTGTTTTGAATAGTTTTCATTATTTCTTTAGATCAATTTTATTTTGTTCAAGAGGTTTGGAATGAATATGCACTTGTACTGATTACTTGAGTCTTACACCAATTTAAGCATTTTAAGTTTTTGTTTTACCATATTAAATAAAGTTTTTTTATTTTATTATTAAAGTATTCCAATTCACATTGAATAATTTGTTTTCAACTTGTGCAAAGGAGGATAATAAGGGAGTCACGTCAACACTATTAGATAATGGTGGAAGGCCCAAAATAAACAATTCCCTGAATTATTCATTTGCGATTAAATCAATATAAACAACTAGTGTATAGGTATTGGTTGAATTGGTAATATACTATTGGTCGCTCCTGGGTGGAGCAAGTCTATGCCGGAAGTAGCGTAGCTGGAGGTAGGCTTGTAGGTTGGGGTGGTGGTTGTGTATGGTATTGTTGGTAGTTTTGGAGGTTAGTTTTTTGGACGTGGGGTAAGATGGGGTGGGGGTGTGGGCTCTGTATCTATGAGAGAAGTGTATTGGTTAGGCAATGCCTGCTTTGAAAGGGGATGTAGGTAGTTTGAGTACACGTGTGTTTTGTAGTGTTTGTGATTTTAGGGTTGTGGTCGATAGATTTATTTGCAATATTGTATTTACAAAGGAGGAGGATAAATACATGTATTCGTCAATGTGGTGTGGATAAATAGCACATAGAAACATGAGTAATTGATTTGGGATTTACAATAGGTTGTGGTATACGTGTATGTTGAAGGTATTGAAGTTGGTGTGCCTTGATTATGGCTTTAAGCTCTTTTGAAATAAAAATTGTAATACCTCTCCATACTAATGCTATTTTATTTAGTAATAGTGTTCTTAAAAATTCGTAATTGGTGTTCGACTTCATATATATGGAGTTGGAATATATGGAAATAACGTTTTTAGTTATAGAAAATATGAACGAAAAGTGTTAAGGAAAATGTTAAAGATATTAGCGCTGCGAGAAAGTGATGTGTGTTGTAGACTTGCTAGTAATTGCTAACCATAATGGGATATGTTTTTTTAGTTTCCCTGAGCATTTATTATTCAACAGTATTTGATTGTGGTACAGTTGAGTATATGTAATCCAAATAAAGTACAGAAATGAGGCAGGTTTTAGGGATAGGACAATGGGATATTATCCAAATCAATGTTGGTCACATAATAAGGCAGTAAATGTGGTAAATAAGGAGCAAGGGAAAATTGTAATTCACAGTTGAACCAAACTAAGAAGGTTGCATATTGTAGATTGAGCAGATGAAGAACAGAGAAAAGTGGAGGAACTGCAAGAGGATATTAAGTGGATGTAGAGTAATGGGATTTAGGACAGTAATATGGAAATGTAAAGGAGGAAAAGGGGAAGGGGGTTAACAGAGCCATACTTGTAAGCATCACGTAATGATTTGATGAATTAAATGTCCAACTTGGTAGGCCCAATATTTTTTGGTCAGAGCATTGAATCAAATTTGAGTGCAATTGAAGATGTTGTTAATGAACTATAGGTTCATTATTTATTTAATGAAAAGGTATGGATCAAAATCATTTGTGCTGTTGTTATTGAATTAGATTGTAGTATATTTATCATAAGGATAATCTCCTTATTTGGTTGGTGCAAACTGCATTGATAAGATTTTTTAAAAATGATATGGAAAAATATTATCTGTGTACTTGAAAAGTGTAAGTTTTTTGGTACGTTTGTAATGTGTAAGGTATGTGAAATTGAAATCTTTTGTTCTTTAGAAAAGACAATTATGCTTGATAATCTCATGGTAAGGGCTTGAAATTCAGTGGAGAATCTCTTTGTCATAGTAGGAGCTGTAATTTAGTTTCGTAGATTCTATTGTAACGTGTTTAGGCTTATGAGCCTTTATGAAATGTCAGAGCTGAGTTTAAAAGATCTTATGAATTCCACAGGTGGGATGGATGAAAATATTATGGTGTGTGAACTACAAATATTTTCTCTACGGTGCCGCTGTCAACGTGAGACAAGCTTTGTGTAGTACAGAAACATGCGCCTAGTGGGCCATATCTATATCGATATATTATGGTGATCCTGAAACATTTAGAAGTTGTTGATTTTTGAGAGGAAGGTGGAATAAGGGTCTTATGGTCATGGACGATTGGATTTGGGATATGACAATCACAACGTATGGTTGAGGTCTTTGATATAGTGCTACCAATGCTTCATATGTTATGCCTCATGGATCCATACCATAGATTTGAAGAAACTGCAGCATGTTATGACGAACATTTAGTTAAGCGATTACATATTGAATGTAAGTATGGTTTTGAATTTGTTATTTGTCTTATAATTATGTATGGAGGTACCGAATGAAGTTAGTAGTAATCCAATCATTGGATGAAAGAAACTGGGATGTTAGTAGTATACGTAGGCTAGAATCTATTTATGAGATGATCGGGGTTGTTGAATATAGGAGTTTAGGAAATTTAAGTATTTATATAGAAGTGAGAACAAAAAAGCATGTAATGTGCCTCTTCGATTTTTTGTTGTGTTAATTACATGGTTGTAATGGTAGTTGGGTCCACTGTTGTACGTTCTCGGTACTAGCCATCTGTGTACTCATACAATAGTTTCTCTAGGTAGATGGCATCGTCGTTGGTCCGTGCAACTATAGTGTAGAAGTTGTCTACCATTGCTTGTAGGTATGCATAAAGAGGAGGATAGTTTAGTTTGTAAGAGAGCAACTTGTAAATGTGGGGGGCACCATTGGTGTATAAAAGATTGCAATTTTTTTATTATGCAGGGTCAATTTAAAAGCGGAAATAGGTTGTAAGTGATGCTATGGCTTTATTATTCAAATAAGTATAGTATATATGTAAGAGAAGGCTTAAATTCTCTATTTAAGAAGGGTGGAAGGTGAATGAATTTTGGCCCATCTAGAGTAGGGGTGATTTCTACATATAAAAAGAACTTGGAATCGAACTGTTGATAAAGTGGGAAATTTGTTGGTACAATCCATGTTTCATTCTAAAGTGCGGAATCAATAATCGACCATTAAGTTATCAATTAAATTATATTGTGTGGATTGTTTTTTTGTTAATGTGTAGAATATTTGACACAATCCTAATAGATAATAAAGTAGTGTACAATCTATTAGAAGAGTTTGGCTGCCTCAATTTTTAGCGCATTATTTGTTTCTTATTTGTACAGTTTTTACGTTAAAGCAGTAGTAATTTCTATATGGAAAATAAATCATTTCATTAGGTGTGTTTATGAAGTAAATAGTTTGGTTAAAATACAGGTAGTATATCATTATTTTAGTGAGTTTATTGTTTGTATGTTGAAGCAAGAATTTTCCATTTAATAATGAAGGAATGGGCTAGAAAGATTCGAGGAAAATATAAAGCTAGCAAGAAGCACAGTAATTTCATTCACACAAATCATAACTAAGAAAAACATATCCAGAGTTTGGAGACAAATATAGGCCTCAAATGACCTATGGCGTAGGTAAGAAGCCTAAATTGGAAATAGCAATGTATGACCATAGCAAGTATGTCCTCAATTTCTATGTAAGTTTAGTATGTATGATTGGATTTTCTTTGATGGAGGAGGAAGAAAAACTTAAACAGTTCCAACCATCCTTACCCAAAATCTTCAAGAAAAGCTACATTTCGCAACATTTTTTTTAGGTTACCAATGTTTTGAATATTATTTAGACGTTGCACATCGTTAATTGATTATTATCCATGGCCTTCTGAATTGAAATACACAAGGGAAACATCATATCAGAGGTCTGGATCTTTTAATTTTCTACAAATAATTATTTAAGGTTGCTCGTATAAACTGGAAATGGGTTTTTTGTGGCATGGTTTGACCATGAATTGCAGTGGCAGGAAAATGGATATTGGAATTTGGTTGTCTTAATAACAACTTAAATCTTTGTCATGATGTATCAGAAGAAATAATATAAGAGGTGGATAAAAAAACCACATGCAGTTATCAACAAACATCTGCAGAAGTCAAGGAAGAAAACACATAAAAGAAGACAGACCTTTGCTTCAGTCTTGGGGCCAGTGCAGAGAAAGCTTCCAGGGAAGGGTAGCAGAAGAGGAGGACAACAGAGAGATACAACCAATGAAAGAATAAATCAAAACAAAACATCCCGCAATAGGATATGGAAATATTATTCAACCATACACACCATCAACCCAGTGCAGGGCATGAAATGTATGCAAACACCGAGAAGCAAAAAATCAAGAGCCGACAGGTGGCCAGAAACAATGACAAGGTGGAAAAAGTTGGACGACGACAGTAAGGAGCTTAAAGGCAGGGAAAGTAGGAGCCGGGATGACAAGCACCTCAACCTCCTATGCGTCGTCGTTGGAGACCAAGTGCGGGATAGCCACACCTCCGGCATAATTATAATATTTCTTGGGTGGTGTTTTTAGTTGATTGGTTAACAATTCGATCAATAAAGATGGTATGTTTTTAAGTTGAGCATGTGTTGAATATATTAGATTTAATGTTGATCAATATTTAAAAATGTTAAAAAGTCTATAAATTTGTAGGGAGTTAGTTTTTTTTTTAATAATAGTAGTCAATTTTAAGAAAATTTAGTTTTAAATAAGGTCATGGACTCATGATATAGAAAATCCTATCAAATTTGATGTAAAATAATTATTGTAAGTAAAGATGTGATGTTTATGTTTTGATGAGACAAAGATGAAGATGTGATGTTTGTTGATTATTTTTTTTGGAAAAATATTAAGAAATATCATTTTTAATTAAAGAGAGAAATAATTTTGTATATCATTAAGTCTTATTCTATTGTTTTATCAAATGGATTGTGGTCTAAAAATGCATATGCTAGTGTAAAATATATTATCGATCTATATATCAAAGTTCCAATCCTACAAAATATTCAATTTTATAAATAAAATGAGGTTGCAGCTAATCCCTGCAAAAAAAATTATTTATTGTGTTAAATATATTAAAATATTAATTTTTTAAAGCAACATTTAATTTAACCATAATTTCTTTTAATATAAATAAAATGAGACATAAAATATATGAATTTTATCTTAACAAATAGAAATTTTAAGTTGCCCAGCGTAGAACTCGTTTCAACTTCTAACCCCAAACCAAAATATAATAATAGATAACAGGTCCCCTCACATTTAATTAAAAAAATATTGTGATAAATATATTAAAATGTATTGTAATTAATTCATATGTATTATTACTGTAAAACTAATTTCTACATCCATAAATTATTAAAAATCCCAAATAAAATGTTGCAAAGAGACGTGGCGTCACGGATCAATAGACTTGAGGATTCGATGAATGGCCATTGAACACCCAAAACACAATGGATTTGTCTTATGCAATCTCAAGCAACTGGATATTAGCGGATCCCTCTATATTATCCAACCAAAAAAATATAAATATAAATATCAGCCTTTGGTTTTCTATATGAGAGCAGAATCTATGCAAATGTTTGTGGTTTAGCACAATAAAATATACTGAGAGGAAATTACATTGGTTGAAATTATTTGGATAAAAACGTCTGCAAATGAAGTGCAGTGCAATGATGAAAGTTGCATATGACAAAGCTCGGAAACCTCAACCACAGATCAGAACCGGCAATTCATTCAAATTTACTGTCCTTTTGTCTCAACATTGATGTCTGAAGGGTTGTTGTTCAAGGACTGATTGGTTATGGATTAGGGATAACTTAAAAAAATACAATAGTTCATAGCATAAGTAATAAGGGATAACTTACAAAAATACAGAAGTTCATAGCATAAGAAATGAGTTTTTAGAAAAACTGTGCAACAGATTTTCCAAAAAACATTTCAGATCCATTTTCAGGGAATAAAAGATGTCTAAACAGCTTGTATTATGGTGTTTCGTTAGGCTTGTAGTCTTGAACAATCAGCTCCATAGTGCTTTCTTCTCCTTGTACAAGACCTGCAGATTCAGATCCTTGCTGGTTCTCCTCTCCCACGTTGCTCGGCTGCAATTTGGAAGTCTTGTATTCCCCATACAAATACGAAGCAAATCCCCACAAAGCCATTGCCAGAGACATGCCCTTTTCCTCACTGAATTTTTCATGATAGAATAGAACTGCAAGCACCTCTGTCACAGGAATAAAAACAGCTATCAGAATACCATTCAACATAGAGGAAGTCAGAAAGATGACCCCGAATACCCCAATGAAGAAAAGCTGACAGCAGATGGCGTTCCAGACAATGACCATGTAATAATTGAACTCCCCCACATCGGATCCTCTGGCCTCCCTCCCAATAGCCTGAAAATCCTTGTTCACCACCATTCCTACTGTACAGAAAGCAGTCGCAGAGAAGGACATTATGAACTGCATCTCCATAATCAGCAAGTATGTTATCCTGCGCGTGGTTTTCTTGTAAACAAACTCGATCAGGGGAAGAGTGAATCCATAGAGGGCAGCCGCAGCAATTGTTACAATAAACCCTATCCAATACTGTGCAGTGGTGACGCCCTCAGGCCTGTCGCTGCTGGTATGGAAGGCCAGCAGAACAGGACCCATGGTCAGCAAAATTACAGCGTTGATTGAATAAGGGCTAAACTTTTGCTTCACCAACAGAGCCGCAAAAACTGCATTGAAGGCGAGCTGACTGGCAATCAGGAGAGACGAGGTGGACACAGGCAGGCAGGAGAGCCCCCAAGCATAGAAAAAATCAACCAGGCCTGTTAAAACGCCCAGACCAACGCATGCCAGGAAAAGCTTGGGCGTTACATGGCTGTCTGAGGGGGATTTCTTTTTATGGCAGGAAGAAATCCAGATGGGCAGAAGGAGAATAGGGAAGCCGCCTGTCTGCAGCCAAGCTGAAAACCATATGCGCTTGCCCCCGTGGAGGAAGTAGAAGCGATTCAACAAGGGAGCTGCATTCGTACCAATGCTCAAAGCCACACAGGTTAACAGTAGGACAATTTTGTGGGTTAAGCTTTTCTTGATTGACTCCATTCTGTGAGCATTTTTCAACCCAACAATATCGCGTTATCCCTAAACTTCGTAGAGCATTTCAACAATGCCAAACTCTGTTCCCAGTCAAAGAGTAGAAAATATCCTCCAGTGTTTCAATCAAAGATACCTTCTATTATATATAATATAATAGCAATTAAACAGGAATTGTATTAAGTTGCTTGGAATTGTATATTTCGGTGCAATCTAGGTATATTTGTTGAATTGTTTCAACCTTGTGTAAACGGACAAAAGTAGCTGTGGAACGAAAGGATTTCAAAGTCAAGAGGTTGGTGGGTGTGAGTTGTCTCCTTCACAACAATCATGCACCATTTTATGATCTGTGATCCAAATATATCCAGGTACCATTTTAATTCCTCTATTCTTCATCAGTCTCGTTATCATTTAAACCTCACCCCACCAACACACTTTTGCATAAATGTTTCATTGCCGTATTTCAAAAATCTAACTCAAAAAAATTAGTTGTAACTAACCATGGCTACATGTTCCTATGTACTCTACAAACACCAAGAAAACACATTCGCATCCACATATCCTACAAGCATCAATATCTATGAGAACAAATTTGCATTATGCATTTTGTCAAAAAGAATGCGAGTCTTTTGTAAACTTCCACATTTTATGTAGACGTCCATTAGAGTATTTTTAATTATGACATCTGACAAAATTTTCACTTTCAATTAATATGTGATTGATCTCCATATGCAGTTCCAAAGCTCTAAATCCCATTTTGGCACAATATGGTAGGATGGTGGCAGAAATAAATTGATTGTGTTGGACATCTGTTTGTTGCTTTGTGTGAGAATTTCCGAAAAAAATCAACAAAAGCATTTACCTTAAATCAAGCATCTCCCTCTCCACTTGTAGAAACTGTAATAAATTATTTTTACCTTAAATCGAGACTCCTTACATGTTGTATACTGACATTCTATATTTCAAGCTTCTCCCCCCTTTTTTCTTTTTTTCTTTCCTTTCTCTAAAATATCTTGCTTCCCCATCCACATCATAACAAAGATTTGAACAACAAAAAATTGGCAGCTATGAAAATTTCATTGCCACACAGTCAGAGATGCACAATTGTGTGAGGCATTGTAATGTTTTACACATTCAATACAATTGCCCTAACTTTGTATGAGGGACCTTACTCTTCTACTAGGACTGCCCCCCTCCATTCTGATATTTTTTCAGTGAAACATTCTTTGACATGGTGGTTATGATCTCGACGATACTCTAAATATTATAATTAAAATGTCAATTAAACTTGTGATCGTTGTGTGACTGTATTTGTTTCATATGTGAAAGAAGGGCTTAAAACCAATCCAATACCCTTCTCTCACAATGAAACAACCTTAAGAGGTATATTATACGATTATCACATCAAAATAAAATTACAAATTAACTTGTACATACATATCTACCAAGCCACTTGCAACAACATATGACAAAAGTCCCTTTCTCCATTATGCTTTGATAAGTATACATACATACCCTCTCTAGCATAGTTTGGGCTCAAGATGGGAGTATGCTTTTGTCTAATTCTTAATAGACAGCAGATGGGCAGGAGTTATATAGTTATCTCTAACCTAGTTTATACCCACACATTCCATATCAATCTCTGAGATGTATTGAAAATATAGAAGGAAATTCTTCTCTTTTTTTGCATGCATGCATATCTACATTGACATTTGCAACTAAACCCGAAATGTTTTGTTGGTTTTTTGTGGCCTGGCTTGCTCTGAGCTCCACATTTTCTTGTCACAGCCATCCAACGCCAATCTCGACGCAAAAGTGGAGAGGGTCAGTTGTAGCAGGTGCTGCATATTTTGCTTACATTACCATCCGACATTGCAGCAAGACATAAAAAACTATTTTTTTAATTTTTTTATTATTATGCTTTGATGAATGTCCTTGTATAGAATTGACCCTGCCCATAAGTGATCAAATATAGTGTGTGTTGGGTTGCTTGTGCTTGTTCCCTGTTGGGCAGATCTGCTCCCCAGGTGATTCAACAAACCCAATTTATACAACACTTCATTTGCCTTGTGTATGCGACACATTTTGCATGCAGATTTATCAGGGTAAGCAGGGAAGCAAACCCAGCCCAACTGTTAAAATGAGGCTCTCACCTGTGGTTTACATTTTCAACAATACCATCTTGTGCATATCCCACAATCATTGCACTCCATACCATCTCGTTTATAATCTCATGATAAAATCCTTCTTTTAACTGCCGCAATGAGAAGACAAGACTAGACCAAAGCCAAGGAAAAAAGTGGGAGAAAGAGTTGTTATGGACGTGGGGTTTTGTAGAATGCAAAAGATAAAACCGTGGGTTACAAGAATCTTCTCATTGAAAATCTTTGTATGGGAAAGCAAACCAAAAACCAAATTAATGGCTCTTCTATTCTCCTCATGAACTTATATGTAGTTTACCCATTCAATGGGATGAAAGGTTAGCGACACTATTTTATGAGATCGGAAATAACTAGCGGTTGCTCTTCATGGTGCAAGTTTACGTTGAGAGGTTCAAGTAGTCGAAGTTCCCCACATCGTCCTTTTCATCTTGCAATCTTTGACCATTCATGACGTATTTCCTAGCTATGCTCATGCCATTATATATGAATTCCTTAACACACCACTCATTGCCCATTCCAACATTGTCGACAATCCACACACAATTCTCTTGGCATCCTCTCCTTCCCGTTCTATTGGGGAGCAAATCAAAGTCATGGCCCCTCACATCCTGACTATTGCTCTTGCCCGTAGATCACTTGAGATTAAATTCATAAGGATCTTCTTAAACACTTCCATCTCCTCCCACATCCCATACATTTACGAACACCCTTGTTTTTGGAGGAACTTAATATTCTCCCATATCGCAACCCTCTATGGACTCGTGTAGTCTGAACATTGGAAATATGTTGCAATGAAATTTTGTTGATGGTGGCATATAGTTATTGTGTTTTGAGTGGGTGCTTTTGGGTTGCGTCCGTGTTTTTTAGTTATTTTTTTGTGGGAAAGTATTGTTTCAAGCAATGTGTATAAGTTAGGGGTGATTTTGTGTTTCGTAAAAGATACATTATATTTTTGGAAGCAATAACAAATAAGGAAGATTTGATTGGGTTGGTTATAATTTTAGGAGGATCTCGTGTAGTGTAGTATTTCTGGTGTCTTTAGTTTAATCTCTAGAGGTGTTTTTTTTCTTGTGTAAGCTCTGTAAACAACTATATTTGTTCATAGGCCTACGTTATAGTTGCAAGTGTAAACCATAATGCTCATTCTTTGGATTTCAAGTGTTTAATATGTGTGGAATTAATAATAGTGTGTATGGTAATAGCTTTAGTATCTAAAATATAATTGACATACATATAGATATAGTTATATGTTTGTACATGTTTAGTGTTCTTTTATAGTTATCTCGTTCTAGAGATTGCAAATTTCTTGTTTTTTTCGATGCTACCAACCTTGTTGCAAATTATTGATATCTTTGTCTATTTTTTTTTTGTAAATTGATCGACACAAACCTAAAATCAGTCATTTTTTGTTTCAAAGTATGAATATCATGTCATTTGTTGTTATGAGAAATCAAAATGAGTTGATGATTGTGTGTGCACTAATTATCATATGAATTGGAAGTGTTTCAACGTTGGTCAACATGAATAATGGAAGTAAATAAATATTGAACATTACAAAACTGCATGTCTAAGTTTTAAAAATGTAGCAGGAGGAGAATGACTTAAACAACCTAACACCCATGAGTTTGCATTTTAAACCTATAAACCACAATAATTTGGGTAAGCCAATGTTTTTTTATTGATAGTTGAAGTAAAATTGCAAGGATCTCAAGCCCAAGCAAAGTCACCCACATGGCATATTAAAATTGATTTCTACATAAATTTATGCTAAAATAATAGAAATAGAAAATAAAATCGTGTTTCAACTTCTATTATCTTTTCTATATTAGGGACATTATATAGTTACAAAAAATAACATATGCATAAACAAAATAGGAACTGATCTATATAGTTAAACCAATGCCAACATCCAAATCCCCACTAGCTCCATTGCTTACAGCAGCGATTGAATGATAACCGTAACACTAATGTGGCTCTCATTCATTGCTTGATGTGTTTTGCCACTTTCTCTCAAGGGTGATATTGTGTGTCTGCTATATCAAAGAAAAATAAACCATCGTTTATAATCTCATAATAATTGATAAAACAAAAATATGACTTATTTAGACATCAACATTTAACTCCCAATTCTTTTCCACTAAACATGGTCATAATACATTTCCAGACTCTCTCTCTCTCTCTCTCTCTCTCTCTCTCTCTCTCTCTCTCTCTCTCTCTCTCTCTCTCTCTCTCTCTCCCCATGTCTGTACTGTAAAAAATAAGTTAGAAAAAAACATAATGTAACAAAATATTAGTATATCATTCTAATCAATTATTATTCAAATAATTTTATTCAAGAAATAAACTTATTCTCATCCAACAGTGCACCATGCATTTCTCAAATTTCCTTGATCACCCAAATTTTGTGTTTTTTTTGAGAAATTAACATAAAAGACATCAAAATAATATTCAACTTCCTTCTTTGGTATCTAGTAATGGTTTTTTTACAATGTCTGCATCATAACCTTTTTTATCATTCACTACTTTTAAATATAAACTATGGTAAAAGATAAATTAATAACTTGCAATTAAGGTAGAAAATATAATTTTCATTTAAAACATATGAATATACCTTCCATTCTTGTTGGAGTAGATATTCGCAAAAGTATGCATGAACATAGTCTTGTTTTAATTACCAAAACCACGAGGTGCAAGATCTAGTCCTACATTAGAGTTTGCGGAAGGTGGAGAAGGGTCAAGAAAATCATCATTCCTAACATCTCGTGGAGTAAATATGTGGGTATACATTGGTACATGAAGGATGACGGATAACACTCTGACATCGGTGTCGTCGGGTGGAGAGAGGTGTGGTACATGGATCGATGGAGGGATCAATAGTAGAGACACTTGGGTGACTGAAAGGAGGTGATATAGAGGAATGTGGACACGTGGAGGGAGGAGGCATACCATGTGCATCTCGAAATAATATTTTTAGCCATTTCAAAATTTTCCTGAATTTGGTTTAAAACTATTAAATAATTGCACAAGATACAATACAAAAAATAAGTGTTAGGATTTAATTTTTTATGTACTGTTAAAAAATTATGACATTATATAAAATAATAAATGTGATTATAAATTGTTTTCCCTATGGTTCAAGAATTTTTTGTAAGGTTGCAAATTTTAGAAAAGTTGGATTTCGCTATCAGTTTTTATCACATAAAGTGTTTGAAGTGTAAGAGCATTAGAAATGTGTATTGTTAAGAGACCTTATTTTATGTTATAGAAAATGCCTTATTTTTAAAAATTGGCTACAAGTACCAACCAACAAAGGATTAAAAACAATATTTTTTGTCAAATGGTTTACTTATAGAAGCCCTATTTGAGACATATTCCAAATTTCAGCCTACAAAAGGGAAGGTTTCAATGATGTTCGCATATTTATGGTCTTCACCTACCAATTTCTTTTCTGAGGTTTTAGATTAATTTTCTCTTTTTTATGAGGTTTTATGTGTTTTATGGCATTTGATGCGTTTGCAAACATTATGTATCTTATTGTTTTCCTTCACAACCATATTCTATCAAGTAAATAATCTATAAAAAAAATTCAATTGTGCCATCTAATGTCTATCGTCAAATCTAATCTTATTAGGTCTATCTAAATTCCTATCACTGTTACATGCCCTCTTTATAATGTAGTTTATCACTTGATTCATAGTGGCATGAGTGGTGTAAATCACACATGTCTTCATTTTGAGGTGTGTAGTGTGTTAACACTCATCGTAAGCCCATTGCCCTTATTTGAGTACATCAATATCCTATTCATTCTAAAAAAATTTAACGAAGGATTGCAATGGTCACTCTTCAAGTGGATCAAAGCAATATTTCTTCTCTCGTGCCTTATGATGGTGGTTCTAGATAGGACTTTTTCTTCATATAATTTTACTACTAGGTTCTACCTTGTGCCAGGATTGTTGATAATCAATAATACATAGTTTTTCATGACATGATGTAATTCAATAGAAGTATTATCAACATGACCCTTAAAGGACACTAAAGCCCTTTTGTTTACACTGAGATCTTGTGGTTATTACATGACTATATATGATACACAAGTAAGTGACATAGTTATTAGTGATTCTATATACTATAACAAATGAGATTAATTCTCTAATTTTGAATATGACATATAGTCCATTACATCTCATGATACGATCCTTATACCTATTAACACCAATCCTTCACATGATAGACACTTCTAGTAGTACACTCAAGTTCTTATACATAGATTGTGTATGTCATTACTTGTTATAAGACATTTTTTGACTTGAAAACCCCATGCATTTGCATTTGCGTGACTTACATTATCAATGTCGTGATTTTTTCATGCACATTTTAAAATATCTTAAAGAAATGTGGTCTCATACGTTGCAATATTTGTGGTGTACACAAGTGGGTATGTTGAAAGAGTCATATATACCTAAATTTCCCTCTCATTGAAGTCGGGATGAATTTTTTTACCATTTAAAGAGGAATTCTTGGAAATGTGGGCTTGAAAGAGTTGAGAAAAATGCAACAAAATTAGTTTGGGAGGATGGATGGGAGGAGGTTTGAGTGTAGTAAACAAACTATGCAACACCTTGTTTAATGTTCCCTCTCGAAAAATGTTGGGATTTGAGGTTGAGAGTGGAAACAAATGACATTAGCATTGTTTGATTATGATAAAAGCACTAGAAAATCACATTTTTCTTCAAGCTACTCTTTTCACAATGGTAATCCAACATAATCATTTACATGGGTCATGCCTTTCTAACCTATGTGTGAACAAGATCTTAGAAATAGGGTATTGACACTCATCAAAGTATTTTGGAAAGTGGATTTATTTCTTATGTTGTAGTTTGTAATGCTTTATTAGACATGTATGTAAAATGTGAGAGCCTTAAAGAGATGGGGTCTCATGGAATCCAATGAATGAGTTGCATGGTATTAAGCTTTGGGACAAAGGGAAAATAGAATACATGAACTATGATATAAGTTTATCAATTAGATTTTGATATGTGATTTGCATAGTAATAAGTAGAAATTATTATACACTTTTTTATTTAAATATATGTTAGATGCACCATTTTGATCTCGAGACACTATATATATATATATATATATATATATATATATATATAGACATAAACCACTATTAAAAAGATCTAGTATATAGACATAAACCACTATTAAAAAGATCTAGTGAATGCTTGCTACACCACCATCATTCATGAATAAAAATTATCTAATATAAATCTTTATTCATTATTTTTTAATTAATCTTATAAAACTGACCGTAAAAAAACACAAATGTGTGATGTATTTGTTTCGAATAGTTTTCATTATTTCTTTAGATCAATTTTATTCTGCTCAAGAGGTTTGGAACGAATATGCACTTGTACTGATTACTTGAGTCTAACACCAATTTAAGCATTTTTTTTAAAAAAAATTTACCATATTAAATAAAGTTTCTTTATTTTATTATTAAAGTACTTCAATTCACATTGTCTAATTTGTTTCAACTTGTGCAAAGGAGGATAATAAGGGAGTCACGTCAACACTATTCAGACAATGGTGAAAGGCCCAAAATAAACAATTCCCTTAAATTAAATCAATAACTTTGACCATTCGAGTAAACAGCCACTGCGTAGGTATTGGTTGAGTTACATTAGATTTTATGGTCATCAACATATAAAAGTGTTAAAAGGTTTATGAATTTGTAAGGAGTTAGTTTTTATCCAATAATAGTCTTAAATGTTAAGGAAATATAATTTTAAATATCAAAATTGATGTTAAGGAAAAATAATTTTAAATATCAAAATTGGTGTTAAATAACTATACTAAATACAGATGTGATGTGTATGTTTTGGTTAGAAAAAATATATATCCTACGGAAAGATAGTTGGTATGATTGATTGATTTTTGGAAAGTATTAGAAAAATAATTTTGTATACCATTAAATTTTATTTTATTGCATTATCAAAGAGGTTGTGGTCTAAGAGTATGCAGATTTTTAACACTAAGATTCATTAGCTTAAATTCACAAGAAACTGGGAGGAGATATTTGCTGGAAATCATGGAGTTTAAAATGCCAAAATCATTCAAATGCAGCGTCCATCCCTAGCTGTAGCGGCTTCAGCAATGTGAATGGAGAATAAGCCTACAACTATTATTATAATGCACAAAATTGTTCACTTGATTCTTTGTTATAGTATTATTAAAAAAAATGTTCCTTTTAAATGTGAATGTGTCTCCTAAGAACAATTCTTTTTAGGTATAAATATTTTCCATGTGCACATAGATTAGCATTTCTCCCATATAAAACTACCACCGAATTGACCTCTTAACCGAATGCTGAAATAATTAACCATAGGCAAGTTGTTTTAGGTGCTACACTAATATGCAATTTTGTCCATCATTTTGTGCTTACTAGAGTATTGATGTTTATATTTGTATCAATGTGGTGGGGTACATATTTAATACAAAATAAGTTTTACCTTCTTGAGCCTACATCTCAATGTGAGATTAAAATTGAAATAAGCCAATTCCCTTTAAAGGCGTTTAATCTTTTAGAAGGGAAATAAACTAGCAATTGCACGTGGAAAGTGTGATGGAAACACCAAAGGAATGCAACGAGGGAAATTAAGTGGAAGGTGTAAGGGGAACGACAACTAAGGAATGGAGGAGATCATCATGCTAGGTGGAAGGGTGGACAAGTCAGGGGCAATGGAGAAGGGATGATAGTGGAAAGTGGATGCTTGTTAAATCATATATATATATATATGTTGGAGAAGAGGATGAAAATGAACTTAGATGTGTGTGTAATCCATGTTTCAGTACAAGTAGTAGAGGTTAAAAGAAAAGAAAGGGTTGGTTAAATGTGATGGAAGAAGTGAATGTTTTATGCATGTATATTATTTAGGGAAACATGTAAGCTTTGATGTGATGGAATGTCAATGCGCAAGCCATTTTAAGCGGTGTTTGTCTGTGGTTGGCTTTGGAGATGAGCGGAATAGGAACATGCAAAGGGTTAATAGCATCTCAAGGAGGACCTATGTACTTGTCAAATTTCACGATGACAAAAGAAGGAAGATATGGTAGTGTAGTGGAGACATTGCAAACCATGTCAATAATTGTGCCAATTGAACCGTTGACAAGGCCAACTTCAACCCACAAATTTGTTGTAAGCATTACTTTTTGTTTTTTTCAAAGCAATTTTTTATTCTAATTGTTCACCATCAGGATCCAAAGAGTTGGATTTCCTAATGAGTTGTGCAAGTGAAGGGGCCACTAGGCACTTCAAATCTTTCATCATATTTAGGTTGTGGTGGTCGACAAGTTCATTCTTATGGAGCAAATGAGTAGTAGAATGGAAAGATGTAACGTCTTGTGTGGACATCCTTACATCAGTTCAATACATGAGTGTTTCCCAATCTTCAATGTGTGGATTTCCATCTTGAATGTTGGATAAGAGCCTATGAAAATAAAATTGAATTTGATTTGTCCCTTATTGTTGTAAAACTGTTCACAGTGTTATTGTAGCGTGAAATCTAAACAAGAGGGTTGTTCCATATGAGTGTCCTACATAGAGGGGATTGTCGTTGACAAGCAATAATTGGCCAAGGTCTCCAACACGAATAATGAATCTGCCACCAAAAACTGATGTTTTGAAATGGGGGAAAGCTTCACACAGCTAATAGTCAACCTTGGCAAGTAGTTTGGGCCCAATGAAACTCATTTCATCAATGAGAATATACTAAACATGTTTGAGACTATCTTGAAAAGATGATGGTGCTTGGCCTTCAAGTGATTTGATATCCTTAATTGGCAACCACAGAGAAGCATGTATAGTAGAGGCATAAATTTTGAAGGCAATGACTCTATTTGGCGTAAGTAATAAGAGAGGAGACTTGTTTGTATGGTCAACAGTTGAGAGTGTTTTTTTATAGTGGTCATGAAATATGATTTGCAGGTGCTTGTAGTACCTTGAATTATCAATTTGAGAGGTGATAATCAGTGTCTTTGCATGAAGTGATGAAGAACAATATCAAAGGCATTTTGTGTTCAAATGGCGATGGAAGGGAGCCTGAGGTGGCATCAGATTGGTTGAAATTGATTACTAAAGAACCCCTGCATACTTGAATGAAACTTGGACGAGTAGTATGCAAAGAAAGAGGGACATGATTTTCCAACCATATGTGATGTTTGTCTGTGTTTGGGTGGCCTAATATGTCAATGCTATTAAGGGCCATGTGATTTCTAGGATTGACTTGGGAAAGAATATCCCATTCATCCAACCTAGTAGAATTGTCGACTATGGCATCTTCATTTTTTGAATCCTTGGAAGAAGGTGAGTCTAGTGTTGTAGACAACCAAACGAGATGCCAAGGTTGATAAGTGTTCCACATACCCTCCCAATTAGAAATGATATTCTCCTTTTTTCTCCCTATGTTTGAAAAAATGTTGCAGAATGGTTTGTATAGGAGTTCACTCCAGCAAAAAATTTCATAGGGAAGTGGAGTCTTAATAAGGAATCTGATAAGATTTAGGGGTGACACGTATAATAGCTGGAAGAGGACAATGTTTCCATATATATTATTTTAGAAAAATGGTATTCATTCAATTACACACTTTGGGAAAAAAATATTTTCAACCTCCACTATATGATCAAGGTATTAGGATTTTTTGACTGATTTCTCCATACAAAAATGAAAAAAATTAAGTCAACTATATTTTAAATTTAAATCTCAAAATTTCTTGTGATAACCAAATAAACATCTTTGACAATTTATTTTTTCAAACTCCACTATATAATCAAGGTATTATGATTTTTGATTGATTTCTCCATATAAAAATGAAAAAAACTAAGTCTGAATAAATTTTAAATTTAGATTTCAAAATTTCTTATGATAACCAAATAAACATCAAATTTAAAATTGAACATAAAAATTAATCACTCAATACATTAGACTTCACCCTCTCCCAAACCTATTGACGAATATATTTAAATCAATAAAAACAGTCTAGCCAATGTTGTTGAACCCAATATGAAGGGCAACAGTACAAAAAAAATTCCTAGCTTAAAATTTATTGGACAGGCATTGGTGACCGTCAAATTAAAACCCTAATTTTTCGTGTGTCACCTTTGCTATTATTTATCCACACGCACTAACATAGATTGGTCAATTTGACTTTCCAGTTCTTAAATGCCATCAACATTTACTTTAAACGTCACATTTTTGTACAATAAAGTTTACCCATTTCTAGTTGTCCCACCCTATCAACGCACTCCATGTGGAAAGGCTGAGAGTAGAGCACCATACACGTTTTATTTTCCCCATATGTGTCAGCAATGTTTGTTTTTGGTGATTCATTAGTAGACATAGGGAAAAATAATTACATTCCACATTGTGCCACCTGAGAAAATTTCACACCATATGGCTTCTCCTTTTTCCAGCACCCGACCGGTCACTTTACCAATGGCCGCACTACTTTCAAATTTGTAGGTATTATCACATATATAAATGCTCTTTCTCCAAGTTTTTAGGGTAAAATTTATGTCAGATCTGGTCACAATTCTTATCAATAATGTGTGGTGTGTGAACCGCGACAATACTTAAGCGAAAACAAGAATGAAAAAAAGGATAAAAGTATAAAACAATCATATATTGGATGAAAATAATCGAGCCATCCATTTTTTTCATAAGTACCACAGCCGTCCGATGCATCCGTCGATACCATTGTGTCAGAACCTACCAGTTCCATCCCCTATAACTTGGAGTACACCTTCAGCTTAAAATATTGAATAAAAAATTGTTGGACGAGTATAAGAGGCCAACAAATATAGAACCCCTGGACTATAGATCTATACTAGCAATTGTACGTGGAGTGTACGATGGAAATGCCGAAGGGGATGGGGTGACGATTTGAAAATTGAGGAAGTGAAAAAGAGGGAGAGGATGACGGACGATGAAGAAGGGGTTTGGTGGAGGATTGACAACGTTGTCTATTTTGTTGTTCCACTGTTGACATACAATATGTGTGTTAGTGAGGGTGTAGTTATCTCCTTAGCTATAATACAAACATATTCAAAAATCTTGTTTCTTATGAGCACATTTCTTTCATTTATAATAACAGACTGTAAGAAAATTTTATTAAATGGTAATTATGTGATAATTTTTTGTTACTAAAATGATATCGTACTTCTCCATTAACTGACCAATCTGAACTAATTTTTCACAAGTTCTAATAAGCTCTTATATCTTTGTTTTTCTTTGGGAGTTCTAGTTTTGTGTATTTATGCTTTAAACTTAAAAATATAATATAATTATAAAATCCACTTGGTAATGGTTGATTTTTCAATGGCCATAATATGAGGGTGTCATATACCATGTAAATTTTTTATTTAAAGATTGGCCAATTTTGTATTGATTTTTCCAGGTCCTTAGCAAATCTTGAGATGACACCTGCACATACTTTTATGTGCAACTATGATTTAAGTGATATGCCTTTTCGCACAAAGGTGTGTTTGACATAAAAAAAAATCATATGTAATTTTTGTATTATTGCCTTTCCTTTCTATATCTACCTCAAATATTTGTAGTGCGGAAAATGTATGTGGTACATAATGAAAAACAATGAGTATGTAGTGAAGGTTATCTAGTTGTTATGCATTCATTAGATTAGATCAGAAGGATCAAAAGACCCACAAAAAAATCACTAAGAAATGGAAATAATTGGAGAGTTATTATGTTTTTCAAGTAGAGAAAGGTGTCATAAAGGTCAATGTCCATGGAACAACTCAAGTTTCATGAGAAATCACAGTTTATAGAAAATGATACATTTATATGATGCGGAATGGATTTCTATTGTCATAATTGTTTACATGACTGCAAATTATGGAGTATGGTAGAGGGTTTTCACACAAGGAGATGTGTATAGTAGTGGCATTCTACTCTTAGAAATGTTGACAAGAAAAAGACCTAGTGATGGCATGTTTGTTGAAGGCTTGAACCTGCATAACTGGGTGAGCTCAAGGTTTCCAAATAGATTGTTAGAGGTAATTCATAACAATGTACTAAATGAGCTTCAAGTGCTTGAAGATGAAGAGTTGGAAGAAAATAAATTATACAATTGCCTGATATCTTTAGTGCATGTTGGTTTGTAATGTTCCAAGTCGTCACCTGCTGATCAACCGAATATGAAAGATGTTGCAAAGTTGTTGGAACACCTCAAAGAGGAATTTGTGAACTCAGGTTTGATGAGAAATCACAATTTATAGAATATGAGACATTTACATGATGTGTAATGGATTTCTATTGTCATAATTGTTTACATGACTACAAAGTATAGAGTAGGGTAGAGGGCTTCCACATAAGGAGATGTGTACAATAGTGGCATTATACTCTTGGAAATTTTGACAAGAAAAAGGCCTAGTGATGGCATGTTTGTTGAAGGCTTGAACTTGCATAATTGGGTGAGCTCAAGGTTTCCAAATATATTGTTAGAGGTAATTCATAATAGTATACTAAATGAGTTGTAAGTGCTTGAAGATGATGAGTTGGAAGAAAATAAAGTATACAAATCCCTAGTTTATTTAGTGTATGTTGGTTTGCAAAGTTCCAAGTCCTTGCCTGTTGATCGATCAAATATGAAAGATGTTGCAAAGTTCTATATAAGCCTTAAGTTTAGAATCTTCTTCAAGAGGCCATGGTCCTTTCTTCATGTTGTCTTTGTCACAACATGGTGTTCTACCCATCTCTACACAACTGATTATAATTGTTAGTTGAACACATTCCAGCAAAACCAAACTTCTCTTAATGGATCAAGAAAAGGGTATATATAAAATGGGAATGCTTGCAGGGTGGAATTAATGTAAAAAGACACATGGGTTTTAACTGTACACCAACACTTTATATCTTCATACCCTTGAATTTTTTCTCCTTGGGCTATCCTCTCAGTACTTCTTAATAATTTTGTGGGATGACTGTACGATGGAAAAGTGACATGTAAGCATAAGAATCTACAAGTAACTCTTCCTCACACCTGACCTCTCGAGGTTGTACTGAGACAGCCAGTGGGGATGGAATACACACGGGATGCAGATAAACTAGTTAGGTAATCTTATGTCTTCAACACACAATAGCAAGATCTACGAACCTAAGGAAAAGAAGGCCCTCCTAACCTGAACTGATGTGATAGATCATTCGGCAAGGATAGCTACTTGAAGGCTCTAATCAATATTGAGCTCTGCCATGATCCGGTCTATGGGTTATGGAATACGTGGAAGATGACATGTGGGTGTTTCGTATATATCTCCCGAAAAGGTCATGAAAATGGAATGGATAAATGTGTAGTGGATCTTTTGGTGCTTTATGGACAATTCTCTGGTCTAGTCCAGAAATATTTAGCTTGGTTGGCTGTTACATTTAATAATGATAGTTGTGTGATGATGTCTGGTGGGAGTGGAGAGGACCTAAATACTAATGTTATCAAACCAACATCAACATTGGATTGATTTGTAGGCCCTTTGGGTTGTGGGACCCGTGGATCACAACCGTAAGTTCATGGTTGTTGTAGACCTCCTATGGTCATATGAAGAGTCAACCCCTGATTCTGAATATCTAGTAGTCGTATGCCTTTTCGGCCTCTACGTTTAGAACTAGAAGTTTCACGATTTTCTCGGAGTACCTAACAACTGTTCTGGCAACTTGAATATGTAAGCTAGTGTTTATATCAATGAGGAGGTCTCCTACGTCTGGCTGTGGGACTTGTGAATCACAACCGAATGTTTTTTCTCTTTCAAGTCCTTCTACAGTCATACGGATATCTATGAAGGTAGTCTATAATTTGGCTGATTTGACCAAAACATGTGTGCTTTGTCATCTTCTATGTTTAATCCTCTTAGCTATGTGTTGATTTATTGTAGGTCTATGGTTGTTCGGAAGACCTGAATTCTGAGATTTTGGTTTATGTCAGTTATTGCTGCAACAATATTTGGTTGTGGCATGATTGGCTCAAAAATGTATTCCCTGGGCTCCCTAGGTCCCGTGATTGTCATACAAGATCAATATAAGCCTAAATGAAATGAAATAAATTAACTATGCAAGATATATCTACAACATATATATATATATATATATATATATATATATTCCTCTATTTTTGTATTTTTGATAGAATTTTAACAGAATTGAAAGAACAACTAATCTAATACATTCAGAAAAATGAAAACTAATCTAATAACAAAATTAAAACAATAAAGGTAGCTTGGTGTAGCTACTTGCTTGTGCAGTTGTGAGTTTATCCTAAATAACTAGATAGCTGATTAACTTAATTGAAAGATTCTCGATCCTACCTCAGAAGTGAGGAATGAATCATAGTTTCTCAGAAACTATCAATCCCCATAGCTTCCCTGGCAATATCGAAAATGAAACTTAACTGAAATGAAATATTTCACTACTCTATTTGATATGTTTTAACTAGAACTTTGACAGATAAAACCTAGAATTTGCAGAACAATGGCGAATCTAGTAGTGTATGATTTTGTCCCCTTAGAATGATCTCCTCATTCCTTCATGTTCACATGAGTCCAGAAGAGCATGTATATGCTAGCATCAATAGAAAAAGGTATTTTGAACAATGGCAGCTTTTGATATAGACCAAATATAATGCGAGTAGGAGAGGGAAAACGCAAGTGATAGAGCTTGGCATATGCAATTCCTAGTGGGATTTATTGCGGGAATATAACACAAGTGTACCGAGAGATTCTAGAATCTACCTTCTATGAAGAACACATCTTACAACTCTAATGGATTCAATCTATAAATGACACTACTCTGCTCTAAACTAATTTGTATGAAACAACAATGAACAAGACTGAAGCAAGAAGATCGAATGGCTTCTAACAGCAAAGGAAAACTAGCATGGATGCAAACATGAAAAAACAAAATGAGCTCTAAACAAGAAATTGAAAGACTAAACAATGGAAATGAGAAGTTGAGGGGCCATTTGCTTGAAAACAAGCTGGATATTTATAGATTTCACATTCACCCAAAGGTAATTCCCATTAGAACTCTTTTACCATTAAACAATGAAGAAACACTATTCCAGGGAACATAAAACATTAATACGAGCTAAGGCGGTTGAGAAAAGCTGGTGAAAGTTGAAAAATTACGCAAGTCATGATCAAAGGAGCGTGCTGGAAAATGCGTGAAGGACTGCTGCCCTGAGCAGGGTGGCGGTTACAGGACCGCAGCCCTGGCAGGGTGGCGGTTTCATCACTAAAGGTCAAAAAGCTTAGAAAAAGAAAGGCAAAGGAACAAAAACAAAGCACAAGGAACTTGGATAAAGCATTTGGGATGTTAACATATACTTCGTGAGCTTCTCTAGATCCCGAACACCTTGCGAGGTGACCTGTATCATCATTGGGGCATGTGTAACATCATTCCGGTGGTACAGTACCCTACAATTTTGGGTACGTACATATTGCCCCCTCGGAGAAGCGTTTTTAACCATGAAGAGGCGTAAAACGGTGGGTCTGAGTATGGCGGTCCCAAAATGGGAAGCTAGAAATTATACCTGACACGCCCATGTGTTGAAATGTCGCCATCTGAGTTCCCGCTACCTACAAAATGGAAAGAGGACTCAAGTGCAGATAGATAAAATAAATCAAAAATAAATACTAAATTAGTATGAAATGAGGACTTACCATTTACGCGGGGATAAGAACTTACCTCCGTCGGCGCTCTAAACCTTGTGAAAGGGGCATTCAAAATGAGTCAAAACACCATATATATATATGTAATATAACGGGACTTAATTTTCCTATTCATTTGCACGTGTTGATTTGATAGTTTTTGAGCTCTGGGACCCACGGTGACAGTTTTCAATGAGAGTATAGTGGAAACGTTTGTATCGAGATAGTGATCATGCCTCCGTGAACAGAACCTCGACCCACGAGATCTCAGGTTAGTTCTTCTTGATTTAACGTTTTTGCACCCAAAATGTTAAAATGATGAAATCTTTGTTGTGGGGGGGTTATTTTTAGAAATGTCAGTTTTAAATGTGTCTCTTAGGGGGGACGCCTAATGGGTAGGCTTTTGTTTTAGCTAAAACGGTCAATTTTTTGTATTTTTAAGCATTTTTAGGGCATGCGACCCGTTTGTAGTCGCGGGACAGGACCACCGCCCTGAGCAGGGTGGCGGTTACAGGACCGCCACCTTTTAAGGCGGTGGTTACGGAACCGCCACCCTGCTCAGGGCGGCGGTCCTCTACAGAGTGTTAAAACAACACTAGTTTAAGTTTATTTTTGCATTTTTAGTATTCCTACTTGCTTTAATGATTTTTCCAATGAAATCTTGGCACTAACTTGCTTCTTTTTATGTGTTTTTAGGTTTTTTTCAGAAGAAGGAAGAGTACATTAGATGGAGCCGAGAGAGGGAGTGTGATTGGCTTCCTAGCAGTGTTAGATGCACTCTCTCAGGATGAGTAGGATACTCTCTAGAGGGCAGGTATATTGAGGATTGCACGGGTCCCCCACGTTGCACCTACCAGTCACATATTATGTGACTTATTTTCTTATTGGGATGTAGATCGGAACACCTTCCAATTTCCAGGTGTTAGGGGTGAGTGGACTATCACCCTAGAGGATGTCTACCGCATTTTGGGAGTCCTGATTATTGGGAGGAGACTTTCATTTGATACAGCAGTATCCAGAGCTCAGGTGACTCAGTGGGCCACCTATATGGGAGACGCAGTTGTCTCTACTGGTTCGAAGAAGGGGGTGAAGGTCCATTGTTCTATTCTTGGCTTGCCCATCCCTCTGATCCGTCAGGCCATTATGGGCATCCTTGCTTCGAGATTGATCGGGGACAAGGGAGGGGATACTTTTCTCTACTGTTGGGCCCCCATCATCACACAGATTGAGGCACATGGTTGGATTTATGCCTGGGGAGCCGATATACTTGGGACCACCTATCATGACTTATATAGGGTGGTTCGATTACAGGGACAATCGCTGAGCCATCCGACCTTAGTTATGAGCTGGGTCTATGAGCGCATTATCCCTTATGGGAGAGGCGTAGAGGTGGAGGATCCCGGGGCTGTGAGGGCAGCTAGATGGACAGAGATGATGGTGCTTAGAGCACCCCACCAGCCAGTTGCTTCCCTTACTACTAAGGATATGGAGGCCACACCTTATCAGGCCACAAAGGGGTTGTGGGGTGAGGAGACCTTTACTTTGATTTCCTACTCTACTATAGGGTAGCTTGTGGATAGGACGGGGAAGGTAGAGACACACCCCTTTGATCAAGTGCCTCAGTAGTTCGACCTTGCTTACATTGATATGCTTCCCCCAATGGTGCCAGTGTTCAGATCATTTCAAGAGGCTAGGGGAGGTCCTAGAGGCTGGGGTTGGACTATTGTTACTCTTGGCATCCCTATTGCATCCAGGAGGGTGGTACGTGCTCGAGAGAGAGCCGGTGCTCCTCAGGCACCTTTACTTTGGATTGCCGCTGGTCTTGCCCATAGCAGTGATGACCCCATTGATATAGACTCTGAGTCTGAGGAGTTCACAAGGGGAGAGACGGAGGAGGAGACTGAGGACATGGAGATCAGTGAGTCGGGTGGGGAAGAGGATAGCGATCCCAAGTGGCATGACACTCAGGAGATCCTACAGGCTGAGAGGGTAGAGTAGAGTGCGGAGAGGGTGACTCTAGTCTCAGAGGAGTTACTTTCTCAGGACCTAGGTGGAGAGGACGAGTCCATGGTAGGATGCCATGTTGCCCCAGACATAGGAGGGGGACACCAGTCAGTGCCGGCGTCCGTGGCAGGCGCGGATCCAGAGATCCTTCTTGGAGGCCCGGAGATCCGAGTGAGTTGTCACTCTTCTTTTGATATTTATTTTAGCTAGAATTGCCTTAGTTGCTATCTCTCTTTTTGTTCATCCTTGGTTTCACCTTTTGATTATTTTCTAATTTGTTTTCTCCTTTGCTTGCAGAGACTGTTGATGAGTGGTGAGACTTGATTCACCAGGTATGTACTGACACCCTGTTGCTCCCCACAGAGAAGACTCGTGCTGAGCTATCCGTGGATGCAGGAGAGCCTTTAGCAGCCGGTAGGCATACCGATGTTTTTGCCCCTGTCTGGCATGTGGCCAAGATGGTGAATTCTGTCTGTGCCGAGGTAGCCGGGTATAGGGCTGTAGAGTTCTTAATGAGGAGGATCCGCTCTCATAATGAGACTACAACTACTGTTCGGGACAGCGAGCCCTCAGTGCACTCAGAGTACTGGTCGTAGCTGGAGTCCTAGATGTGATCGTGCACCTTTTGAGTGATCCCATAGTGATTGAGAGGCCAATTGGATCTTTTTGTATTGACCTTTGTTAGGTTGTTTATACGAGTATTTTTGTACTCTTTGACATCATTGAGCATTTTGACCATGCCTAATGCATGATGGCATTATATACGAAACCTGATTTGTATATGTGTGTGTGTGTATATATATATCTCTCTCTTTGGATCTAGACTCTTGGTATCTTGAATTTTGTGACTCATTTTCTAAATGTGTTTTTAGATGTTTTTAGAATATTTACTTTTCATGTTTCCAGAATGTATGCAATGGACAACAAATGATAGTAAATAGAATGTTTTACTCTATATGTTTTTGCAGTGCTGATATGCAGATGATACTAACATATGGTAGTACTGAACTTTTGAACTCTTTGGGAAACATTTGTAATTCCTTCTTATATTGGAAAAATGTGATGAATGCATAGTGATAAAGAGATGAACTTGCCCCAATCCAAAATCCATGCAACTAGTAAGACGCGAGGGCCCAACACCAAGAATTAGGAAGGGCACAAGTTGTATGAGTTTGACTGAATGGAATGATGAGAGACAGACAAACCAAGAACAAGAACCAAATTCGGACCTACACACCCACCCTACTCAGAACTACTACCAATTTTAGAAGGCCACTTACTTTTCATTTTATCTAGACTTAGATTCATAAATGGCAACCTGGCTGACAAAATCTGGTTTTGAGGATTTGATCTCTTTGGAGTTTGGATGTTTAGATATTTGCTTTCTCTTAACATAATTTGACTTGTGTTTTTAGCATACCAAGATTTGTTAGTTTGTGTGACTAGACCCCCCACACCCTACCTCATGCCACTAGTAAGAAGCATGGGTTTGTCACCAAAGGAAAGATACAGGTGAGTAAGGGCACTTCTTTCCTTTCCCAACCTCACATCACTAGTAAGAGATGTGGGCTTATCACCGAAGGTTAATGGGGCAAAGAAGTGTGTAAAATAAAATATTTTGTTTGCTTGGTGCTTTTGATTTCATTTGATTTTGACATTTCTGATCTAAGACTTTGGGATACCCTTTTGTTCCAAGAGATTTTAAGAGGGATAGATGTGACACCAAGGAAGCTTCCAGAACAGACCGTAGGCAAGGACAACTTCACCTAGTAGAAAGAAAGAGCAAAGCCAAGTATGCAGGTCTTGGTATGGTTTTTGTCAATGTTTGTCTGTCGAAATTGATGTGAATATTTGAAAATATTTGATAATGTTTGAAGAGATGTGATATGAATATTTTTGCCAATATCTTCAGAAATTTGTAACAGTTTTTTTTAAGAGTAAGCTTCTAAACTATCATTTTTATGAAATGGACATAATGAAGTAGTTAAAAGACTAATGTAATGTAGGTAGCTATAATGTACTAACAATGAATTTGATGTTTTATGCGTAAAACTACTTAAGGTGCAAGGAATTGATAGTTTCACCAAATTCCTCACCTTCTAGTGTGCACAAGAGATACACACCATTTCCGTAGTCCTTCATGACTCGGTATGGGCCCAGCCATTTGGGCCGGAACTTTCTTCCTTCGCCAGTTTTCTTATCGATCTGGCTGTCTAGTCTTAGAACTAGATCTCCTTCATATATTTCTTGCTCATAGAATTTTTTGTTATACTGCCGACACATCTGATCAACATAGGCTTTGTGCTGTTGTTCGGTGTTTAACCTGGCCTCATCAAGGCTTTCTAGTTGAGAGAGGCGTGCCTCCCTGTAAGCTTCTTCATCCAGAATCCCTTGTAATGAGATGCAGAGACTGGGTATTTCAACCTCAAGTGGGAGAACTGCTTCTACTCTGAATACCAGCGAGAAAGGATTTGCTCCTGTTGGTGTTCTTATTGAGGTTCGGTGGGCCCACAAGGCCGGATATAGTTTTAAATGCCAATCTCATTTGTTTTCCTTTAATGTTTTGAGGAGAATAGCTTTCAACGTTTTGTTTGTCACTTCAGCCTGCCCATTGGCTTGAGGGTAGTAAAGAGAGGCTATGTGATGGTTTATCTTGAACTTGCTACATAACTCACGAATCTCGTCATTCTTAAAGGACGTGCCATTATCTGAGATAATGACTTGTGGGACACCATACCTGCAGATAATTTGGTTCAAAATGAATTTGGCAATCACTGAACCTGGTACAGTGGTGAGAGGCATGGCTTCCACCCATTTGGTAAAATATTCCGTGGCTATGATTATAAAATTATGGCCATTGGTTGATGAGGGAGAGAATTTCCCTATTAAGTCTAGACCCCAAGTGGAGAAGGGCCACTGAGTCGCTATTGGTTGCAGGGATTGTGCTGGCATGTGAATCTCGTGAGAGAATTCTTGACATTTGTGGCATTTGTGTACAAATTCCACAGCGTCATGTTCGAGAGTGGGCCAAAAATAGCCCATCCAATGTATTTTGTGAGTGGTGGCATGACCACCGAAGTGGCCCCCACATATCCCACTGTGGGATTCATGAAGAATCCTCTTGGATTCTTCTATGTCAACGCATCTTAGAAGCATGTCGTCAAAGGCTCTGCGATAGAGCACTTGGTCTAAAACAACATATTTAGTGGTAATAATGCGTAACCACCTTCTTTGTTGTGACGTGGCACTTTCCGGGTATGTATGGTCCATGATAAAATTGATGATATCAGTATACCAGGGACATGTAGAAATGGGGGGTCTGGTTTCGACAAAGTATACACATTCATCGGGAAAGTCTAGATCTACCAGCTCGCCTCCATCTAGTGGATTGTCAGCTAACCAGTTTGCAATGATTTTTCCTTTAATGAATTTTTGGTTTACGAATGTTAACTCAAATTCTCCCATTAGGGTAATGAAACGGGTAACCTTTTTAGATAAAGATCCTTGTGTGAGAAATGTTTGTAAATGGTCTGTCTTTACAATGACCCTTCTTTCCTGGTTTAACATGTAATGTCTCAAATGTTTTGTTGCAAAAATTATGGCAAGGCATTCTCTCTCTGCCTGTGTATAACGTGTTTCGTAATCAAGCAATGTTTAGCTAATGAAATAGACCACACATTCCCATTTATCATTGTCTTCTTGAGCCAGCATGTAGGCTAGCGAGACATGAGTGGCTCATGAGTATAGGATCAAAGGGCGGTCTGGCTTGGGAGGCATTAGCGTGGGTGGTGACAACAAGAAGCACTTAACTGCTTCAAAGGCCTCATTGCAATCTTCAGTCCAATCGATACTATAATCTTTCTTGAGTAGATTGTTGATTGGATGAATGGCAAAGCTTAAATCTGGGATGAACCTTCGGATTGCACTGAGTTTCCCAAGAAATGACCTGATTCCAGACTCATCTGAAGGTGGGATCATTTTGAGAACAGCCTGTATTTTGGCCGGATCAACATCAATCCCTCGTGAAGATATAATGTATCCTAGAAGTTTGCCTCCTGTTACACTGAAAACACACTTCTCTGGGTTTAATGTGACACCATACTCAATTAGTCATGAGAGGATGATACGGAGCACTTCCGGATGATCACAATGTTTCTTGGCCTTGGCCAACAAGTCATCCACATATGATTCCACAATTTTATGGATAAGATCATGGAATATATAAGTCATTTCCCGTTGATACGTAGTGCCAGCGTTCTTAAGACCAAATGGCATGATAGCATAACAATAAGTTCCCCAGGGAGTTATAAATGTGGTTTTGGCTTGATCTTGTTTAGATATTTTAATCTGATTGTACCCTAAGAACCCATCCATGAGGGACAATAGTTCAAATCCAGTTGTTGCATCAACGATAACGTCAATGGATGGTAATGGGAAATCATCCTTGGGACAAGCTTTGTTAATATCCTGAAAGTCTATACAAATGCGTATCTTCCCATTCTTTTTTAGGACGGGAATGATATTAGACACCCATTGTGAATAGTCAACAGGCTTGATGAATCCTACTTGGAGAAGTTTTACTACTTCCTCTTTTACCATGAGAGCCACTTTTGGCTTCATTGGTCTTGACTTTTGTTTAATTGGCTTCGCATCTGGTTTAGTGACAAGATTATGTACCGCAACTTGTGGTGCGATACCTGTCATTTCTTTATAATTAAATGTAAAAGCCTTTTGATGTTATTTGAGGATTTGGGTGTGTATTTCTATTTCTTCTGGAGTTAGCGAGGATCCCAACTTCAAAATTCTTGGTTCTTCCTCTGTTCCAATGTTTATGTCAATGGTTTCTTCTATCAAAGAAGCGTTACCTTCTTCAAATTCAGGTGGGGCTGGAGGTAGTTCCAAGCTTTCTCCGTTTTCTATCTCGTAGATATTGAGATCCTTCTGTGGAGGAGACTCTACCATGGGATTTCCAAAGTAGGAAGAGGAGTGTGGTATTAGGGAAAGATCAACTATAGGGTGAGCAAGGTGTAGCTCTGCATAGGCATTTAGATATTCGAGAGTGACTTTATCACTGTCAACATGATGTAAGATAGGAGATTCATTCTCAGATGTATGTGTTAGAAGAGGGTTCGTTGATATTTTCTTCACCAATGGTTCAGTACGAAGTGATACCTTGAAACTTGTATCTTCCAACTCATTACTTGGGGTAAAACACAAAGCTAAGGTTGCTATTGAATCTATGAGAAGGTTCTGTTCTCATGGGATTGCCTCAATGGATATGAAGTCAAATCCTTTGCTTAGATCTAATACTGTTGTTTTATAGAGCTGTAAGTGCTCAGCTCTAGTCTCATATACTTCAGAGACTTGGTTTGCAACTAATTGTGAGTCTCCTAACACTCTGATGTCATTAACACTAATCCTTTTGGCTATGATGAGGCCAAGGAGGAGGGCTTCGTACTCAATGCCATTGTTTGTACATTCAAAGTTTAACTTAAAAGCAAAAGGTAGGATCTTTCCCTCAGGAGAAGTAAAGATCACACCTGCCCTGGCTCCATAGTGACATCTAGCTCCATCGAAGTGGAGAGTCCAATATTTACTAGGAAAAATGGATGCTGGGACATTCTTTGTGTCTGTTTCTTCTATTTCGGTTACTTCTACCATGTAAAGTTCCTCTGCTGGAAGAGAACCAACTCCTAGGGTACATCCCATACCTGTGGAATCAAATGGTAGGAAAATTGGTAGATCTTGTTCCAGTAACTCGACAATTTTTGCAGTAGTTCCTAATGACACTATTTCTACAATGTTAGCTTCATCCTTGAGGGCTGGGATGCCCTTGACTAGGTTCGTAATTTCTAGTTCTGTTGTAGGTATTAATTTTTCTTCCGGTTTTGAGTCGATTGGTTTGTTAAGTTGGTTTGTTGGGAGTTCAAACTCAGAGTGAATGCCTGGTCTTTTCTTCAGGTCTACTAGGTGTATGTCGAATGGTTTTGGGTCACCTTTTGCTACGAATATCTTTCCTAGGTGTAAGAATCTTATTTCCTGGAATAACGTAGAAGGGATTGCTTTCATGTGATGTATCCATGGTCAACCGAGGATCATATTATAGTTGGTTTCCCGATCTATGATATAAAACTCGGTGAGGATTGTCTTGGGTCCTAAGGTGACTGGTAGTATTATAGTCCCAATTGAAGTAGCTTTAAGGCTATCATAACCTCTTAGCGTATTTCTTGTTGTGGAACAGTTTGTTTCTCCATATCCTAGCTTTTGAAGGAAAGAGAAGGGGACAATGTTAACTACTGCCCCATCATCAACCATTGCGCGTTTAACATAATTATTGTAAACCCACACCTATAAATGCAAGGACGGATCACCTCTACGTGTAATTTCAGCATCTGTTGGCATTTTGTTTATGTCGAATATAAACTCGGTATCCCTATCTGGCTGCCCTGGAGGGTGGATATCGAAGTCTATATGGTTTACTTGTGTTTCGGGAGGTGGAGTGATGTTAATTAAATGACCTAGACCTAGTGCTTCTAAAAGAGTAGCCCTATGGGCAGGAGATTTTTTCAACAAGTCCAAAAAGGAGATGTGAGAGAAGGTCTTTGTTAAGTCATTAATTAAATCATAAGCACCTACGGGTTTTACCAATGTTTGTTGAATGTTATCTGGTTCTAGTGGATAGATTGGATTTGGTTGAGAAGAATATTCTCGTGTTCTTGTTATGGCTTCTACGTGCAGTTCAGTAACTAACTCCACTAGACTAACTATCTTGGTTTGTGGCTGATTTCCTAATTGTGGTGCGACAGGTGGATTTAGTGAAGTTGAGGCTTCATGATCGTTATTTCCTGTCATTACACCTTTGTTCGTCCCATTTGGATTTAATTTATTATTGTTATTGTGATTTGGAAGTGGATCATTGAAGATCTTAAGAGGTGCGTTTTGAGGGGAAACTACCCCTGTGAAAGTATTTGGCATAGGTGTCACAGAATCTATTAAGAACATATCTATGAAGAGTTGTCTTTGTTCTTCTGGAAAACGTTGCATGAACTTATTGTAATCATGGCAAGTCCTAGTGTCATGGCCTCAAATTTTGTGGAAACCACAATACGAGTTGGGATTATAACTCCTAGGTTGTTGGTTTGGCACGTGTTGTGGTCCAAAACTCTGATTAAACTGTTGATTATTAGGATTAAAGTTTTGTGTTTGTTGTCTTTGGTTTTGGTTTTGATATCTAGTTGAGTTTTGACTTGGACCCTGTGTCTAGATCTTTCGTTGTTGTTGTTGTTGTTGTCATTGGGGACGATTAAAATCCACCGCATTGATTGTTGGGGTAAAATTGTTGTTTCGTTGATTGTTAACTGGTGGTGGAACATTTACAATGTTTACTTTTTTTGTTTGGTCAGTCACTCCATCTGTTGTCACTCTGCAGTTTTTGTTAAGGATTTTAGGTCCTTGATTGGCGTTTGTGGTAGTAGGATAAGTCGTAGTGTTTTGGTTGGGGATGATTAACCTCCCATTTGTTCCATATGTCTTGTGCGACCGCTATCTATTGCAGCTTGATCTATTCGGAGAGCGCTCTCAAGTACTTCATCATAAGTTCTTAGTGGGAACTTATGGACTTCTTCCTTTATCTCTCTACTGAGAGAATGAAGGAATAAATCACATAGTTCCATCTGATCCATGTTTGGAGCGCTTGCTGAAGAATAGAGGACTGTACGCCATCTTTGGATGAAATGAGCAACAGATTCATTGTGTTCTTGTTTAATATGTAAGAATTCCCTGATTCCTGTTCTCAACAATTTGTTCATGTCGAACGCCTTGATGAACTCTGAAATGAGTTGTTTAAATGAATGTATTGAGGCTTCAGGTATTCTGTAATACCAATCGAGGGTGATACCCTCTAAAGTTTTGGGGAATATTTTAGCAACAACTCCATCCCAAGGGAGCAGTTCTCGAATGGCTGTGGCATAGGCCTTAATATGTGCATTCAGGTCTCCCTCTCCTTTGTACTTGGGTAGATCGGGGAGAGGACTTGGAAGCATGATGCTTCGTATAGTGAAGTCTAAAGGTTCTTTCAAATATTCTGAATAAGTCCCTATCGCATAGGTTTCGACCATTGATGGTGTTTGCTGAGGGGGTGGAGGTGGAATGGGTTGTTGATATGGCGTAGCATATGTATTTGTAGGGGCATAAGGGAATCCTTGTGGTTGAGTGAACATGCCAGGAGAAGAGAACATATCTCCCTGTGGTGATTTGGAATACATGTTTAAGTATGGAGGAGCATTGCTCAGGAATGGATTGTTTTGTACTAAACCGGGAGGTATTATATTTTCAACTGGAGCGGCATTAGAAAACGTGGTTCTAGTTGGCATTTTTTGTGAATACTGAGGAGGCATGCCCAACGTGCCTGTTTCTGTGAGGAGGTCTACTTGGTTGGGATGATGTGGAGGATTGGAAGTTCCTGCTTGCATGAACTGTGGAATTTTGATTTGCTTGAGCAAGTTCCAACCCTCTAACCTTCTCAACTAAGGCTGAGATGACCTCGTTTGGTGAAGACATGGTATTTTGCCTTAGTGGCGTTTGTTGTATATCTTGAGGTTGTATAGGCATATGGTACCCTGCTATGAATTGATCGGTGCCCTGCCAAGTTTCACCGAGGGCATTTCCTATAGGTGGAGGAATGGGGGTGTTTTCTTGGAACAAGACCTCGGGTTGTGTTTGCAAACCTCCTATAGGTGGGTACATATTTTGAGAGCATTGTTCACTCCTAGCATAACATGCTAAGTATTCGTCATCTAACAAAAGATATGGATCTGACTGTCTACTAATTTGTGGTCTAAGCAACACCTGAGGAGATGAACCAGATTCTCCAGTGAGCGTCATATTGTTTGAGCCTGAAGGCTCTGGTTGTTGCGTTTGAGTGAGCTGATCCAACTCCTCTATTTGGAAAGAAGAACTATATCTAGTCCTTTGAGGTGGAGTTTGTGTTGAAAACCGGTTAGTTGAATAGTTGTCACCCCATGCTGAGAGTGAGGGTGATGGTTGTCTATTTAATTGATCGTAGTATGCTTCAAGACCTAGGAGAGGTCTTCCATATGCATCGTATCCTGACATATTCGGGGGGTATATGAATACCCACAGAATAATGGGAAAGAGTGAAGGTGGATGAAAGAATAGAAAGAGGAAAATTAGTTTGAGTCACGTCAGGTTCACCAATTTTGTTGGTGAAGCTGATGTGGAGGCTAAAGACGTAGAGAAGATGAAAAGTTTGTTTTTATTTCTGATGTGGAGTCGAGTTCACTAATTGGAAGAACAAGTAGAAAATTAAACTAATTGACAAGACTCTGAGGTTGCGTGTTTCGTATTGGGTTCACCACATCCAAAAGATAGGAAGTTCACGTCGGGTACCAATTTTGTATGATGGAAAAGTGACATTCGAGCATGGAATCTACAAGTAACTCTTCCTCACACTGACCTCCTGAGGTCATGCCGAGACAGCAGTGGGGATGGAATACACGCGGGATGTAGATAAGTTAGTTAGGTAATCTTATGTCTTCAACACGCAATAGTGGGATCTACGAATCTAAGGCAAAGAAGGCCCTCCTAACCTGAATTGGTGTGATAGATCATTCGGCGAGGATAGCTGCTGAAAGGCTCCAATCAATATTGAGCTCTACCATGATCCGATCTATGGGTTGTGGAATTCGTGGAAGATGACCTATGGGTGCTTCTCTCTTGACAAGGTCATAAGAATGGCTTGGTTGGAGTGCACGATTGGCTCAGAAATTTGTTATCGAGATCTACTATGTTCTAATAATGGATAGTTGTGTGATGATAGTGGAGAGGACCTAAATATTCCTGAATTCTGAGATTTTGGTCTATGTCAGTTATTTGCAACAATATTTGGTTGAGGCACGATTGGGTATTCCCTGGGCTCCCTAGGTCCCATGATTGTCATACAAGATCAATATAAGCCTAACTGAAAGAAATAAACTAATTATGCAAGATATATCTACAACAACATATATATATTCCTCTATTTTTGTATTTTTGATAGAATTTTGAATAGAATTGAAAGAGCAACTAATCTAATAATTCAAAAAATGACAACTAATCTAATAACAAAATTAAAACAAGCAAGGTAGCCCGGTGTAGCTACTTGCCTGTGCAGTTGTGAGTTTATCCTAAATAACTAGATAGCTGATTAACTTAATTGAAAGATTCTCGATCCTACCTCAGAAGTGAGGAATGAATCATAGTTTCTTAGAAACTATCAATCCCCATAGCTTCCTTGGCAATATCGAAAATGAAACTTAACTGAAATGAAATATTTCACTACTCTATTTGATATGTTTTAACTAGAACTTTGACAGATAAAACCTGGAATTTACAGAACAGTGGCGAATCCAGTAGTGTATGATTTTGTCCCCTCATAATGATCTCCTTGTTCCTTCGTGTTCACGTGAATCCAGAAGAGCATGTATATGCTAGCATCAACAGAAAAAGGTATTTTGAACAATGGCAGCTTTGGATATAGACCGAATATAATGTGAGTAGGAGAGGGACAGCGCAAGTGACAGAGCTTGGCGTATGCAATTCCTAGCGGGATTTATTGCGGGAATACAACACAAGTGTACCAAGAGATTCTAGAATCTACCTTCTGTGAAGAACACAACCTACAACTCTAATGGATTTAATCTACAAATGACACTACTCTACTCTAAACTAATTTGTATGAACAACAATGAACAAGACTGAAGCAAGAAGATCAAATGGCTTCCAACAACAAAGGAAAACTAGCATGGATGCAAACATGAAAACAAAATGAGCTCTAAACAAGAAATTGAAAGACTAAACAATGGAAATGAGAAGTTGAGGGGCCATTTTCTTGAAAACAAGCTGGCTATTTATAGATTTCACATTCACCCAAAGGTGATTCCTATTAGAACTCTTTTACCATTAAACAATGAAGAAACACTATTCCAGGGAACATAAAACATTAATACGAGCTAAGGCGGTTGAGAAAAGCTCGTGAAAGTTGAAAAATTATGCAAGTCGCAATCAAAGGAGCATGCTGGAAAATGCATGAAGGACCGCCTCCCTAAGCAAGGTGGCGGTCACGAGACCGCTGCCCTAGCAGGGTGGCGGTTTCGTCACTAAAGGTCAAAAGCTTAGAAAAAGGAAAGCAGAGGATAAAGTGAAGCACAAGGAAAGCTTGGATAAAGCATTTGGGATGCTAACATATACTTCATGAGCTTCTCTGGATCCCGAACACCTTGCGAGGCGACCTGTATTTTAAGAACCCAGAAGGAGAATGTACTGTTAATTCACGTAGCCTCCATTAAACTATAAATATTTGGAAAACACCCAGTGTCAAATCATCCATCTGGTAGCCGCCACCACCTTTCAAATAGAACCATGTTAAACGGAGCTCTCGTTAATAGCCGTCCTAAAATCAACACCATTAAGGGTTAAATCAGATTTGCAATTGCAAACGAAGATAAATTTGTAACCCTAATATCTTTTCGTCTTATTATATACAAATTGATTGAACTCGATTTGTATTTGTATCTGGAGCAGGTTCAAATTGATTTTGCTTCTTTTGCTTGCTTTCGGGCACTTTTGCATCCAACCAAGTGGTAAACAGTACAGGGTAGAGCCTGAGACACACCAACTTTGAAGCCAAAGGCATACATTGGACGGGGGCCGGCACCATCTTCTGCCAATGGAATACGTGGATGGCACACTGTAAATAATAGACGCATTGTTGGTCCTTAGATTTCAACACATCCTCCACCTTTCAATCTCCACCATAAATATTCTGACCTGTGTCAGAATCAGCCAAGGCCATTCCAATAGAGAACGCCTCTGGCGTAATAAATAATGGTAAATTCATAAGGGTGGGGAAAAGTTTATTTTTCAATTTATATACAAATATTTGTGTAAATTTGTTATTTTTATTCTTCTAATATATTCGATTAGTGTTGAGATATCAATTTAAGTATTTTTATTAAATTATAAAATAATAGTTTTATGTTAAGAATTGTCTATATTGCACATATTGAACATTTAGTTGACTGTATTTATGGAAATTGAACATTTGGTCCATTATATTTGTGGAATAAAGTGGATTTGTTACATTTAGTTTGTTTAGTCATCATAATAATGAGTTCAAAAAGTTGAAGTTCGCTCTCCATGATACCCACAAACAATATTTTGAGTTTTGTAGGTAGTTTACTTTCAATAATTTTATGTTGAGAAAAATATATTTTTAATTTTAGTTTGTATAGTCGCCGTAATATTGAGTTTAAAATTTAATTTGATTTTGTTATCTAGATTACTTAAATATCAATGTCTAGTGGATACCTAAAACAATATTTTGAGTGTTGTAGGCACTTTACTTTCAACTTAACTTACTTTTAAGCAATACTTCTACATCTTTGCCCATTTTATCCTTTGAAAATGAATTTTCATTTTCGTTGTCGCTGACCAATGCGTATCCAACAGATAACCAAAATCAATACTTACAGTGAGGAACAATTGGGATTGGTTCAAACATTGTCCAAAGCTTTGCATGTATTTGTACAAAAGAATGAAGAGATGTGCTTGTGTTTGAAAGTCCTTCCCATCTCCAAAACATGTAACTTCTTGACTATATAAAGTTTGTCTTATCTTTGGCTATTTTACATTGCAGACATATTTTGGCTCTCATTGATGTACAAAACAATTGGTGATGTTGCCAACAAAGTTTTGACATCACTTACATGAAGTACGTTTCCCAAGAAACATTGCATTTGATTCATATCTGGGGTTTCTTACACCTCAAGTACAATTGCTAGTATTGAGATGGATATCTCTTCGTCAATACAAACAAAAAAAGTATTTAAAGTTTTGGGTTTGACCTAATTCTAAATCCTTGGATTGACAAAATATTTAATGTTCTGAAAAGTGTTTGATTGGAATAAGAGAAGTACCAAAGAAAAATTCCAAGGAATATTCAAAAGTAAAATTAGAGAAGTGGACTAAGTAGGATACGGAATGGGGATTATGTGGTGGACATTACAAATCCAAGTTCATTCTATTCCCATTTTGAGAAGGTGTTCCTCCATTAATCCATTTAGGGTTCATAACTCCAATTTTGGATCCCTTTGTATTTACTGGAGAAAAAAATTAGAAAAAATCTAAAAATATAAATATTGGCAGAATCTATGCTAATGTTTGTGGTTTAGCACAACAAAATATATTGAAAAGAAATTACATGGGTAGAAATTATTTGGATAAAACGTCAACAAATGAAGAGCAGTGCAATGAGAAAGTTGCATATGACAAAGCTCGGAAACCTCAATTACAGATCTGAAGGGCTAGGGATAACTTACAAAAAATACAGAAGTTCATAGCAAAAGAAATGAGTTTTTAGAAAAACTGTGCAACAGATTTTCAAAAAACATTTCAGATCCATTTTCAGGGAATAAAAGATGCTCTAAAAGCTTATATTATGGGGTTTTGATAGGCTTGTGGTCTTGAACAATCAGCTCCACAATGCTTTCTTCTCCTTGTACAAGACTTGCAGATTCAGAGCCATGGTGGTTCTCCTCTGTCACATTGCTCGACTGCAATTTGGAAGTCTTGTATTCCCCATACAAATACGAAGCAAATCCCCACAAAGCCATTGCCAGAGCCATGCCCTTTTCCCCACTGAATTTCTCATGATAAAATATAACTGCAAGCACCTCTGTCACAGGAATAAAAACAGCTATAAGAATACCACTCAACAGAGAAGAAGTCAGAAAGATGACACCGAATACCCCAATGAAGAAAAGCTGCCAGCAGATGGCGTTCCAGACAATGACCATGTAATAATTGAACTCCCCCACATCGGATCCCCTGGCCTCCCTCCCAATAGCCTGAAAATCCTTGTTCACAACCATCCCAGTTGTACAGAAAACAGTCGCAGAGAAGGACATTATGAGCTGCATCTCCATAACCAGCAAGTATGTTATCCTGCGCGTGGTTTTCTTGTAAACAAGCTCGATCAGGGGAAGAATGAATCCATAGAGGGCAGCCGCAGCAATTGTTACAATAAACCCTATCCAATACTGTGCAGTGGTGACGCCCTCAGGCCTGTCGCTGCTGGTATGGAAGGCCAGCAGAACAGGACCCATGGTCAGCAAAATTACAGCGTTGATTGAATAAGGGCTAAACTTTTGCTTCACCAACAGAACTGCAAAAACTGCATTGAAGGCGAGCTGACTGGCAATCAGGAGAGACGAGGTGGAGAGAGGCAGGTAGGAGAGCCCCCAAGCATAGAAAAAATCATCCAGGCCTGTTAGAACACCCAGAACAACGCATGCCAGGAAAAGCTTGGGCGTTACATGGCCGTCTGAGGGGGATTGGGATTTCCTTTTTTGGCAGGAAGAAATCCAGATGGGCAGAAGGAGAATGGGGAAGCCGCCTGTCTGGAGCCAGGCTGAAAACCATATGCGCTTGCCCCCGTGGAGGAAGTAGAAGCGATTCAACAAAGGACCTGCATTCGTACCAATGCTCAAAACCAGGCAGTTTAACAGCAGGAGAATTTTGTGGGTTAAGCTTTTCTTGATTGACTCCATTCCGTGAGGATTTCCCCGCCCAACAATGTCGTGTTATCTCTGAACTTCATAGAGCATTTCAACAATGTCAAACTCTGTCCAGTCAAAGATTGGAAAATATCCTCCCTTATCTCAATCAAAGATACCTTTCCATTTCATATAGAATAATCACATTATATATAATATACTAGCAATTGCACATGAGTTGTAAGAAACATGGGAAGGAATGCAGCTGTATTGTTTGTTTGAGTTTGATCTTTAATGTAGTTGGCGAAATATGCTGTAGTGAATGAGAGGTACATGTATTGGAGATGCAGAAGAAGAGTCTTTCACAGCCACGCAACATACTCCTTTGAGTGGGGAACAATAAACAAGAAGTTTTTGAAGGGTGCTTTAGAAAGTTGTTTAAGAAATGCAATAACATTAGTGCACACCTGGATAATTTTATAATGGGAAGTCCCTTTCTTGCTCTCATTTTTTTTTGTATAAAGACAATCATAATTATGTTTGGGTATAGTGCCAAAATATGAACATAACAAAATGTTTTGGATACATTTTTTCCATATTGGAATCAAACATTGAGAGTGTATATTAAAAGAAGATATTAGAATTGTTATCTGAAATAACTGCAATCAAATCATGTTATAATGTTTTAGATTACAAATATATAGATGGATGTAGATTTGCAAATTTAAAAACTAAAACATTTTACACACAACTCAATAATAAATTATTAAAATTCAAAAAAAGACATTAAATATAATTTCAACTAACTTAATCCAATATAATCCCATAAATAAACATCATATCTCTACCAAATTATTATTGAAAAATTAAAGTTTAAATGTGTTTTGACCTTGAAAACAAATAATAACAAACAAATACTAACAAATGAAACGTTACATAATTTCAATACAAAAATCAGAGATCTAAATTAGAGCAATGATTTTTTTTTCAGAGTGCATAAATTGGAGAATGAGTTTCTTCCCCACTACAATAAAAACTAGCCTTATGAAAAGTAGTTACAACCATGAAATCCAACATGTTTTAGAATAAGCAAGTATGATCAAAATCTTCCAATCAAAAGGAAAAGTGGCAAACCAATCTACCAAGCCTTTAAATTTGCCCACCATAGCCATTTAAGAGGCCCCACTTCAAATGCCAAGTATATGGTCTACTCGTGTATTTAAATTTAAGAATCAAAATGATATGCCAAAAGAGTAATTATAGAATTGTATGATTTAAGAAAAAGGGGGAATAAATCTATTCAAATGAAGTTATTACATGGAGCAAACATTAAACATAACATATTCCAAAACCTTTAAATTTTATGAACCAAAAAATTATATAAAAAAAAAATCTTTCAAACAAAAGAAAGGTTAAAATAAAATTTTCAAGCTATTGAATATTCTGCGAGTATTTAATTAAAAATTTAAAAAAAATATTCTTCCATAGAATCTATTTTACTCTTACTCATGAGTGAAATTGCAATATGATCTGCGTCATCCTTTTTCATATGACCATCCCCTGAAGATATTGTGATCATGTAATCCTCATGGATCCTCATAGTTGTTTCTCAAACTCTTTCCACTAGCTCTACATGACAACACAACACTCAAATCTTCTTTTAACGCTCCTCTCAAATACATACTAATTTACCTATGACCAAGAATGTATTAGCACAACAATTTGACAATTTAAAACTATAAAAACCATTGTACATAATTTTAAAATTAAACATTTACCTATATAGCTCCTCAAACTTTCCCACCATCACAACAAATCTTTGTATTTGAAAAATTAAATCAAAGGTCAAATTGTGAAGTAATGATAAAATCTGAAAAGAACATCAAAATATTTGAGTTAATTAAATGGAAGATATCAGACCTTGATGCTCCACTGATAATTTTACAAATGTTATATTAAAGCTGTAATTTTGCTTGTTTTTATAAAACCCCTAATTTTATCAATACCCAACAAGCAAACCAGATTAAAACCTATCAAGAGTGTTATAGTGTAATTGGTGGGGATGATGGTAAAAGGCTTTGTCATGTCATTCAATGGAATAAATACTCAATATGAGTTTTCCATTAACACCATAATTTTCCATGTTTCTAGAATTCCCTTATTTTTCTATTAAGATATTAATTTTGCTTGTTTCTAGAAATCACTTAAGCCTAACAGGTCTGGAAAAGTAGTTATAAATCCTTTAATTTTAAAAGTTGAAAAAACAATCATAAATCCCCTTATTCTGATAATACTTACCACGAAAAACATCATATGGTAATGTATTTTTTCGTGCCATTTGGGAAAAAGATTACTCCTCAACAAATCACCTAAGCAAAGCAACCATAAATCCCCTTATTATGTCGAGAAGCATATACATTTGTATATATAGATTGAAATTGTTTGATGTCATACTCACGAAATACAAAATTTGTGCCCATGAAACAAAAACAATAATTATAGAAAAGAAAAACAATTACTGTAGGTTACAGAGACATTCTTGATATAGCCTAAGGAAGTGGTATGGGGTCGGCCTTTCTAGCGAGGATGGGGAAGTGCATTTCTTGGTAACGTACGCCATTTTCCGCATGCATCTTCCCCATGCACGGTAAAAATAAAACATTTATAATTGTCTTCCCCATGCATCTTCTGCATGCACACAAACTTTTGGAAAAGCGAACAACAAAACAACAAGAGTAGCAACAGATTTAAACAACAATCTTTCCCGTGAATTAACAGAATCAACCCTTGTATCATATTTAAGTAAGTGATTGTGGCTAACAATGGCAGATGACATGAATACTTACTCAGACATTACGACTCTTGTCCAACAGATTTCTGACATCACCTTTCGCATGTGTAGGAGATATCAGAATGTACGCCACCTATTCGAAGTTTGTGATCTTTCACAAAGGCTGATTCTACTTCACCACATCAATTATAACCTGCAAATAACTTCTTTCTTAGAGGAATTTACAATCTTTGTTGCCGAATTTGATAGGTTAACCAAAACGGATTCTTCAAATGAACCACTTCGTAGTGACATTTTAGATAGGTTTATAGAGTTGTATGATTAGCTGCACCAGACAAGTATGGAAGCGTGTACAAAGGACAAGGAGGTAGAGGAAGAGGAAGAGGTGGAGGAAGAGGAAGAGGAAGAGGAAGACAAGGCAGATTTGGGGGTAGACAAGGAGTTATTGAAAGCATTACCTGCAATAACCATTTCAAATGAGTCTGAGTGTTTGGTATGCATAAAGGATTTTCAATGGAGGAAAAATACATTGCAAATGCCTTGCCATCAACGGCACGTATTTCACAGTCATATTCTTCTACAATGTTGGAGATGCATAATATGTGTCCTAACTACAGGGCAAGCTTACCCAAAAAAGGATAATCACACTCACCTTGAAGGAACGACAATGGATTCCTGCAACCTCTGTTCAAATGTCTCTTCAAATAATTTGTTATAATGTTTATGTTTTCAATCTTATAATATTTTGTAATGACCACAACATTAAAAAAAGATACATGTTGGATTTTCTAGAATCTATCAAAAGGAGTGTCAATTTGGATTTTCCAAATCAAATATTCTAGAAATTAAACAAATTGGCTTTTATTATGTGATTTTAGATTCAAAAAAATGTCTAAGTTCGTTTTAGTTATCTTTATTAAATGCTTGGTAAATTTAATATTTGTCATATCACAATAATGAGAATACACATTTTTGTTTTTTCATTCCATTTAATTTAGTAGGTTGTAAAATGTTTTTTATGTGTTATTTAAAAACATGTTTTTCTTTTTAATAAATGTGTCTTACTAGCATCATGGGTTTTAAAGAAGAAATGGATGTAAAATATTGGAAAATTCAAACTGTGTTAAAACGAGTTATGGTATATAATTCTGATTAATTACATCTTAAAAAATCATATGTATCTTTAAGATTTGACATTCATTTGGTTATCAATTTAAATATATTTTTCTTACTGATTAGATAAGTCAATTAAAAACTATAATATTTATTCTATATAATGATGTCTAAGTTCATATTATTTGCTAACATTAATATTATGGTTGAATATAATTATTATGTCGAGAGACATATACATTTATAAATATAAAGAGAAAGTGTCTGATGTCATGCCCATGATTTTTTTTGCAATTGTGATACAACGTTTGCAATAGATGCAACTTTGGCTAGTAATGCGGATGTGGAATTTGGATATGGGGTTGTCCAAATCAATCCAGTGAAGGTTGTAGCTCCAAGGTTGGTCTATAATGCGGGTATAGAGGATTACATCTAATATATCTGTAGCCAAGGTTACAATGATACAATATTGTGTTTGGTGACAGGGAACAGAAGCAACTACGGCTCTGTAGAACCATCTAAAATTGTAGAAAGAGAACAAAATTACCCATCTATAATGATTGTTATTATCCCAAGCAAACCAATTTAGACTAGATTTCCAAGAACAATTACAAATGTAGGAGAAGTGATATCTACAGTACAATGTTGTTGTACATGTGCCCTCCAAAATGAATGTGATTATGGAACCAGATACACTGTCGTTTTCACCACTTAACCAGAAGATATCATATAATTTCACAATTGAACTTTTGGTTAAGAGATGAAAATGACAGTGTATCTAAAACATTGCTAAGTTATTCGCAACTTTTTACTCCATTAATATAAATAAAACTTCATTAAAAATTTAGAGTTACCAATTTTATTTTTCCTCATTAAATAAATAAGTGTCTTTAAATAAACATTGCAAAATAAAATCATGTTATATAAAATATTTATCATGAAATAATATTTGTTTTAAAGAGAAAACAACCCTATTAAATTTTGGGTAAATATATCTTGGGGTCAATTATCTTGTAAATATAAGTTTATATCAAAATATTAAATAAAAAATAAAAATACAAATGACATTTTAAAAAAAGAATATATAAAAATGTATTTTCCATAAAATAATATAAGCCTTTTTTTAATCCTTGATTGATCGATGTCTTTCACTTGGATTGGTGCTTTGGGGCCATCTTAACACTAAATACATGCATATTCATGTCTCTTCAAGAACTTTGCACTAAATTATCGATATTAATTAATTTGTACTAAAATATTGAAAGGATTTAAGATTGGGGCGAGACTTTAAAACGAAATTATATATATATATATAATCAATATTTAAAGGTGTTTGTGAATTGTGGATAAACATTTATATATATAATTTATAAGTTTGGTTCTTCATAATTATTTATTTTCTATACATGTGTTTAGAGTACATACAATTACAATATTAGTGTTCATAGATGTTTTTACCTTTCTACTCAAATAAATACAGTGAAAAAATAAAAACTAGACCGACCTCAGAAGATGCGGGATTTAAGGAAACCATGGACATGGATGATGATGTTGATGGATGAAATATCTTTCCTTCTTTCACCGACGGAGGAACCTGCAGACCATAGGCACTTAAAAGAAGATGGGATTAGACAGATATATGGCGGATTTCCTGGCAAAGGCTAGTCCTCGGAAGTCAATAGACTTCCTTGCAAGGGTGTCAATCCGCGTTCAAGAAATTAATCTGATAATGATAAGATAACATGTACAATCTAATATAAATAAAACAGAAAATAGATAAGAGACATATTATGGCTTGAACTCATGCTCGAAAGGTAGGTCCTATTTAGCCTCAAATACTACCCAAGAAAGTGCATATTGGATGAGAAGATGTTCAAATTACGCAAAACAACAATCTTCTACCACCTGGCAGATTGCGTGAATGAATTCAAAGATGTTATCAAGTTTCTCTAAAGGAGCATGATGGATGGCACATAAAGTCAAATCATGCAACAGGTCGTTTTATTCCCAAACGGATGGGTTCTGAACTATTGGCAAAGAACAAATGTTCGTGATTTTGTGAGAGGGGCCATCAATTGTCATCTAACAGTAATCCATACTTGAATGATGTTGTGGTGATGTTGGTGGAATTACTAAGGGGATCACGAGGGCACTTGGATGATGTTGTGGTTATGTTGGTGGAATTACAATGGCATTGTGATGGTGCTATGATGATGGTATGAGTGGGATAAAAAGGGCATTATGATGGTATGGTGATGATCTAAATGGAGCTATAATGCCAGAGTTTTCCTATCACTTCTAACTTGTCTAAAAGAGGGGGGAAGGCCCTTATTTATAGGATGAAGATGAGGTTATTTTAGGGGTTATCAAGTAATCCTAGTTTGAAAAGTAACCTTGATTATGTGAGTGGGGGGACATGATTTAAATGATTTTGGAATATTAAATTCAATAGTGGATTTCATGTGGATTATTTTGTAATATTTAATTCAATAATAGATTTCATGTGGATTATCTTGGAATATTTAATTCAATAGTGGGGTGCATGTGGATTATCTTGTAATATTTAATTCGATAGTGGGGTGCATGCAGATTATCTTGGAATATTTAATTATCAAGTGGGTGATATGGATTATTTTGAAAAATTTAATTCTTTATTAGATTGGATGTGGATAATACTTGAATATTAAATTCGTTAGTGGGATGATATGGACCACTTTTGAATATTAAATTCATGAGTTGATTTAAAAGGAATTAATTAACCAATTAACATTGATTAATTAGATATGGATTTTGGTGGGAAAATGAATTTAAATGGAATTAGGAGGGAAAAGGAATTTCAATGGGCAAGCATAATGCAGGAGAGCGAACGCGGGGTGAAGTGGAGGAACGACACCAAAAATTGGTGTCTGCATTTGCCCTTTTTTGATGAGTAGCTTGTGTTGGGCAAGCCACGAGACAAAAATGATGAAGCATTGAAAAGATGATTAATTGAGTGTTCCCCCTCAAACTTGGAATTGATGAAAAAGGAATTCAATACAAGTTTGAAAGAGATAGATGTTGAAAATCAAGTGAGTAAAGATAAATGGGTAAAATGATAGGCCAAGGCAAGATGCCCCAAGAAAAAAGGATTTCAACAACGATAAAAACTATGGCAGTGACTCAAATATCATGTCGGTAGGGGACAAATGGCGGTCTCAATGGAGACGAAAAAAATTCTCTACGGACTAGTAAGTGGGCTAAAATCACTTTGAAATGGAGGGAATCCAATGGGAGACCTCGCAAATAGATGCAAGCCAGGAGGACCAATGGGTCATAGGAAAACATCAAACTATGCACAATCAAATGCAAAAATAATACAAAATACTTCATATGTGAGGAATCGAGCAAAAGATATGTGTCCACAAAGAACAGGAATGTGAAATAATGATGCCCCAACATAGGGCATGAATATGGTCAAAAGGCGAGATGCAAAAAAGTGATGATAGAAAATGCTATAAGGGTAAATAATTATGGTCATAAGGGTGGACTTTGAGAATAGAAATGGATAGTTCCAATGTTTGATAAAATGCCACAAGGGGGGAATAATCATGGTTTCAAATACATGTTTCTTAAGAAATCATTCCTTTTTTCATGTGAATAGGAGAAGAATTCAATCTATTGAAGAAAAAAATAAGAGGGGTAAAGGCCGTAGAGAGTAGAATAAGAATGGGATGTAATAGAAAGAATAAGTTGTGGTCTATAAATGGGAAGATATTTTTGATGACCTTGAATGTTAAGTGTTAATATGTGTGGAAGGAAGAAACAAGTGAGAGTGGAAAGAGAGAAAAGGAAATGACAGGAGGAGTGGTTGATGAAGAAAAGAAAAGTCAGAGGTGAAGAAGACAAGGAGATGGAATAAAGTGGACATGGTGGGGGAGGAGAAAAAAAAGGAATGAAAGAAGTGGAAGAATTGTGGGGATAAGGATGGGCGGTCATAGAGTAGAGGGTGAAAGTAATAAAAAGGAGGAGAGATGTGCAATATGAAGGTAGCCGGAAAGATAAAGTGAGGGAGATGATGAAGATGAAGGGAGGGAAATGATGGCGAAAATAGAGGAGATAATGAAGATGAATGGAGATAAATGATGGAAACATGGAGGAGATGAGGAAGATAAATCATATAAAGAAGAGGGAAGAGATGATAGAACTGAGAAAAGAAATGAAGTATAGAATTAGGAGGTGAAGAAGAAAAGGGTAGGAATAAAGTTGATGTGAGGGGTCTGAAAAAAAATAAAATAGAGAATAGTAGAAAAGGATTATATAAGTAGGAAATGAGGAATTCGCACAAGAAGGAGAAGATGAGATGATAAAATTCAACATAGTAGAGGGTGAATTCAGTAAGAATTACAAAATGAAGGTAGTGGAATAGAAAATATTAAGCGAGAAAATTGGAGGAGATGAAGAAGATGAATAATTTGAATAATACAAAAGAGATGATAGAACAAAGAAAAGAAAGAAACTAGAGAATAGAAGAGGAAGATGTGGAGAAGATCAAAGAAAGGAAGATATAGGGGTGGTAGAGAAAAGTAGGGGAGGGAATTTTACTGGTAAAAATAATGGGGAATGAAGAGATGACAGAGTGGAGACCAAGGTAAGGAATATGGTACAGACCACATTGAAATACATGTAGAGATGAGATGAGGATAAGCTGGCTATGATGATAATATAAAATGTTGCATAATAAAGACGGTAAAGATATTGACAAGAGCATAGGGAAGATGGAGAGGTGGGAAGAAGTGAAAAGGAAGGGTGGAGATAAAGAAAAGGAGGGGGAGGAAAGAGGTAATGGATGATGGAGGAGGCTCTGTCGGTGAAGGAATTTTAGGAGAAGACCAACAATAATTATTGTTGGTGAAGGATGAGGGGAAAAGTAAAGACAGAGAAAAAGGTAATGGGGGGTAGAGGAGACAATGCCAACAAAGGGACGTTAGGGGAAGACCAACAATAATTATTGTTGGTGAAGGATGAGAGGAAAAGTAAAGAAGATTAAAAGGGGAATGGAGAATGGAAGATGCTAATGTTAGTGCAAGATGGGGGAAGGAGTGGAAAAGGAATGGAGAAGGATGAAGAGAGTGAGAAAGGTGATGTGGGGAGAATGATCAGGAAGATAAAGGTGATGTAGGAGGATGGATGGAGAAAGGACATGTTCGCCATGGTTGGAGATGAGGAGATGTAGGATAATGAACTCTCCTTGAGAAGGAACCTCAAGTAGGATTCACAAACTACAACGGAGATCAAATAGAATTCCTAAACCAAAAATTGCATTAGAGATAATGTTCATAGACAATAACAGATTTCATGGATTTATGGATGATGTTAATAGATGTCATCCTTAAAAGTAAACATATAGATATAGATGGCACAGTTTCAAATTAGATATGTAAAAATGTGATACTAATAAAATGTGAGCTTATCGAGATAAACACCACATAATCATAGCAAGGATCATGTGGGGGAACCATGATTCGAACCAGATTGGAGGTAAACAAGAAAGAGAAGCACTGAAGGCATTGCACTTGCAGCCAATAGAAAATGTTAACACATAACCAACGATAGTTAGTTATATCAAAATACCATGAGGGAAACATAAACACAATAATCTCATAAACATAATGTCCACATGATAAGGGGGTTTGAGATGTAACTTGTACATGGGAAGATTTTCTCCATAGGTGGGTATTCCTAGGACTATGCCCCAACTCTTTGAAGGGAAAAGATGCAAACTGATCAATGCGGGAAGTCTGCAATGTATATGAGAAAGGTGATCGATGCGGGAAATTCTCTTAGGATGTTATGATACATAGAAGGTTGATCAATGCAGGAAGCCTTTTCTGTCATGATATAATAGAGTAGCCATCCTTCTAGGGTATGGTCTACTTTTTGCTTTTGCTTTTGGATTTTTAACTTTTTAGTTTAGATGGTAGGATAAGATATGTATGATAACTGTCTTTTGGGGGATCAAGATATTTTTATTATATGATTTTTTATGAACAACTATCCTTCAAGGGGTCGGTATGTTTTTAAATAAGATATCATGAGATAGGAGCATCCATAATTTTGAATTTATTTTTCTTCTTCTTTTTTTCTTTTTTCTTTTTGATGGAAAAGAGCTAGGTATATCTAGGTAGACCACTTAGGAGGGGATGATGATTACACAAGTGACACCCCTAGACCCTTAGCATGGTTCTAATAGGTAAATAAGAGGGTGATGAATGTAATGATCGTGGAGTTCTCACCAAAAAGGGAGAACCTATCCAATAGGAAAATTCTATGGATAGAGTCACGATGCCTATATTTAAGGTCATGTCTAGGTAAGTGACGTTAGAACACATAATTCTAAATCATTACAGTGATAGATGGAAGAGGTTCATGATGGAGGAATTATCTAAGGATATAAGTAAGTGCCCATTTGTAGATATGCTAACAATAGAATGGACGCAAGTGCAATGCATTAAGAGGTTTTTTCCTGGTTTACCATCAAGGAAAGCCAAGCGGTAGGCCCCAGACCCATACTTATGCGTGATAATGTAAGGTCCAATCCAGTTGGGAGAAAAATTTCCTCGTTGGCTCCTTTCTATAGTGGTAATGTTCTTGTTTTATTAAAGGAAGGGGTCACCGAAATTAAAGTCGTGTTAGGATAGGATGATAACTTACAAAGGTGGAATGAGATAAATGAGTGAAGATAAAAATTATGCGTTATCCTTGAGGAAGTGAAGAAGATATGTGTCCCTAATGAGACAAATAGATGGCCACAAAGGTGGAATTTTGGATAAGAGTATGGCCACAAATGTGGACTTCGAATGAAAATATGGTGTCCCAAAAGACACACAAACATTGCCACCAAGGTGGACGTAGGATGAGAGGATAAATTGGATGAAAATATGATGCCTCAAGAAAGGCACGAGTATGGCCATAAAGGTAAACTTATGAATAAATGGTCCCCCAAGAGATGGAAAAATATGTCCACAACAGTGGATTTAGGATAGGTATGAATGGTCCCCCAAGGAAGGGAAAAATATGTCCACAACATTGAATTTAGGATAGGTATGAATGGTCCCCCGAGGAAGGGAAAAAATATGGTCACTACGGTGGACTTAGGACGAGGAGATAGATTGGATGAAATCGGATAAGGTAGAATATGCACAAGATCTCAAAAAAAGGATGCGAGAAACATACATATAAGAGAACAAACACAAGATTGGGGTTAGGATGAGAATAAATGGTCCCCCAAGGGAGGGAAAAATATGGCCTGAATGGTGGACTTATGATGAGGTGGTAGATAAGAAGATTTGGACAAGATAAATTTGGATTAGGTTGGATGAGATGAGTTGGATAAAGATTATAAATTTGCTCAACACCTCGGCAATGGGGAAGCGAAAAAAATATGCATAATGGAATTTAGATAAAACCATGGTGTATCCCAAGGGGAGCATAGATATGGCCACAAAGGTGGACTCAAGGTGAGTGTTTGGCTGATAGATAAAATTAGATAGGATCAGATGAACTAAATTGGATAATACTAGACATTTTCAAGGAAAGGAATCAATCTGCAAGCAAACCAATCCTAGAATGAAGTCCCCCAGCACCAAGGGAGGCATGGGTATAAGATGTGTGGCTAAGGAAGAAGATGCGAGAGGTTAAATAACTAGGTAAGGACACTCCCCCAAAGATGTAGATGAGCTAGTGGATGTTGAAAGAGATTAGATGTTGATGATAAATTTAGATTTGAATTCGTTAGATGCATGGGGATCATAGGAAAATAGTGTTGATGAATAAGGGATGACCTTATATATGAGGAATGATATGTAAAGGATAGATGTTAATGGAGGATGGAGGAGGAGACTTAGTGACTTTGATAGATGAGGATGTAGAAATAGGAATTGGATGAGTTGTGGATAAAATGGTATATGGAGAGGGAAAATCCTTGAAAAGGTCATCTCTCTCAATGAGATCATGGATGATGGTCTTAAGGGCCTTAAAACATTCAATGTCATGACCCGGGGTATGATGGTAGGCCAAAATGAGGTGGGAATCGAACCACGATGGCTTCTCACTATTTGGTTCAAATACCTTAACAAGTGGAAGCTTGATGGAAAAAAAATGTAATAAGTGTTGAAGGACGTCCACGTAGGATTTAATTAATACATTGGGATTTTGGTTGGTTGAGTGATTGTGATGCCTTAATTGAAGGAGGTGGCCCTAGAATAGATGGATGTTTCCCTAAAATAAATGATGTAGATTTGATCCTTATTGGAGGAATGCCTATATTCTTTTAGGGACGCACAAGAGATTGTTGTGGAAGTGTACCAAGGTTTTTAGGTTTGGGTTATGAATGAACACCATTAGAAGGGATTCCAATCAATTTAATTGTAGGGTCTGAAGGTATGTTGTGGTTGATACAGGTGGAAGGAGTATTTTTTGCATGATGATGTCAAAAGATGGCAAATATTAGTTTGTGGAAGTGTTTGTAGATGAGATGGGAGGATCATTCGAAGTTGCTGTAAGTTGAAGTGCTTTCCAATATTCTTCAAATTATGTGGAAGTACAGGATGATGTGGTTGGCACAGGTAGAAATGTGGAAAGAGGAACTGGGATTAATCTATGGATGGTATGATAGGTAAATGTGGAATAGATGTGGATGGGGGAGTCTTAGGAAACCTGATGGATGGGGATATAGAAATATGAATTAGATTGGTTATAGATGGGGAAGAATCTTCCCCCTGAATGAGGAAGTCATCTTTCTCAATAAATTCATGGAAAATAGTCTGAAAGGCCTTATAATTCTCAATGTCATGGCCTAGAGCACGATGATAGGCACAAATGCAATTGGGATTGAACCATGAAGGTTTCCTAATATAAGGATCAAAAGGTATAGTGGGAGGAATGATGGTGGTGGAAATTCAGATTAAGTGTCTAAGGATCTTTGTGTAAGACCCAATAAAGGTGGTGTAGGGAAGAAAAATCTTGTGGGTTTTAATAGGATATTTAGGTGTGGATGTAGATTCGATGGGTATATTAGGCGTCTTAGAAGATGAATCAAATTTTGGAGGAAGGTTGGTTTGTATGGATTTAGATTGACCTTTTCAAGAGGTTTTAGATGAAGGACTTGACCCTAAAATGGGTGGGGGTGTTCTTAGGAGGGATTTGGTGATATGTGATTTTTGAGGAGGGGTAAGATCTAACTTCTTATGAGGATGTGTAAGTGACTTAAGAGTCTTAGGTTTTGGTCGAGAAGATTTACCCTTAGTAGGGATGATAATAATCTCGATGAGAGGATATAAAGATTACGGTGTAGGGGTGGATATTAATGGAGAAAGAGGTGTTTTTATGATGAGGTTAATATGGTCTATGTGAGATGTGGATCGTGTAGGTTTTGGATTGGCCAATGTGGAAATAGTTGGTTATGTAGTGGGAGGATGAAAAAAAATTGTGTTTGACTTAGGTGGAGGTGCTTGTTCCAAGAATTACTCAAGGGGTATCATCGATATATTTTCAAATGGAGAGAATGTGGTCAGTGTGGTAATGGGTGATGTGGCCATGGGAAACAATATAGGTACAGGTGATGAAGATGTCAAGGTAGGGGTAAGTGGATTTTGTCATATGATAGATATAGGGGTAGTTGGGATCGATAGGGAGGTGGGCATAATTGGTACATTTGGAGATGTAAGTGATGTAGTGATAGGTATGTTTGATGTAGATATGGTTAAGGGGTTGAATATGATAGGTTGGGGCACGATAGGTGTGGACGAAGTGGTATGTATAGTTCAAGTCAATATGGATGTGCCAAAGGTAGGGATAGATGTAGATGTGGACACATCGGTTGATGTGGTGGGTACGGTAAAAAGTGTGGAAGGATGAACCAATATCAACTCTAAGGATGGTATAATGGGTAAAGGTGGAATGTATGTAGGTAATGTAGTCAAATCCAATAAAGGGGATGTGGTAACCGAAGGAGTAGATGTGATAGGTAATGAAGTATATTTAGGATTAATATCGAGTGTAGAAGTAGGTGGGAATGGTTGTTTCATAATTGTCTCAAGTGGTAAGAATGATATTTTCGCGAATGGGGTTGATGTTGTAGGTGTGGATGTTGGAATAGGAACCGAGATAGATGTGGGTTTGATTAGTGCGGTTATGGGGATAAGTGTTAATGGGTTTTTAGATGTAGGGGAAATCTCCAAGGAGGTGGATATGATTGGCGATGAAGGAGGGGAAGTTGTGGATGGGACATAATCTTGGTCCATAGTGTGAAGAGTGTTTAGAGTATGAGCATTCGAAGCTTGGGTTGTAGCATTGGTGGATTGAATTATCAATGTGTGGTTAGGTAATGGTTTTTTAAAGGCATCTAGTGGTTTATTTGGAGGTGTGTTGGGGTTTTCTACTTGGAGGTCACCATCATCAATGAGTCTTTGGACCAAATCTTTAAAAGTTCAACATTTCTCTATGTCATGTCCTTGGACTTGGTGGTATTTGCAATAATGGTCTTCACAATACCACATTGGTTTTGGTCTTGATTCATCAAGTGGTTGGATAGGAGGAAGTGTGATTAGATTTACCGCCATCAACTTATCAAATATTAAACTATATGATTCTCCCAGGGGAGTGTAGTTGGCCATTGGTCGAGGGGCTCATTGTTGAGGCCACGTGCTGGATGTAGGTGCGGATGATTAATTAATAACCACAATGTTGGTTATACCCTTAAATGTGTCATTATGTGTTGATGGTTTAGTAAATTCATATTCAGGTTTGTTCGATTTGAGTTTAAGATGACCTTTCTCAATGACATGTATTTCAAGTTTGCTAGCCATGGTGAAGGCTTCGTCAAAGGTTTGGAATGATTGGATTTGACAAGTAGATGATATATGCTTCGCACATGAACATAAGAATAGCTCGACGAGTTCAGTTTATGGAAGAGTAAATGATAGTTGGTTTATAATGCCACACCATCGTGCGAAAAAATCTATAATAGATTCTTCGTCAAATTGTTTAAGCATACAAGTCATTAATAGTTATTTTACGTGCAATGTTGATAAAAAATTGTTCTAAGAACAACTACGCGAGTTGGTTGAAGGAAAATATCGAGTATTGAGGGATACTATTGTACCATTCTAATGCGGCACTGACCAAGGACATGGGGAAAGTGTGAAGAATTAGGTCTTGATCATGTGTAATAAGGTAACATACGTGTTTAAATGTGTGGAGATGTTGTTGAGGATATTCCTTACTATTAAATTTGGTAAACTTGGGAAGTTCTGAATGAGGAGGGTAATGTTTAATTGAAACCAACAAATGAATGGGTTCATTATAGATTTGTTCATAAGAAAATGTGACCTTGGGCCTTCATGTAGTAGCCTCTAGACTATCCAACCTATTCATTAGGGCATGAATAGGATTGTTTGATTTGATGTTAGTTTGGGATTGGATTGGTTGTGTGTCATGGAATGTAGCTTGATAGGGTGGTTGATAATTTTGTGGATGTACGGGTGTTTGGGAAATTTTTTGATAAGGATTAATATATGTCATGGGTTGAGATTGGATAAATTGCTATAATGGTTGATGTTGAAAATAGGGACATGATGTGATCTTCGAGATTGAGCAAGTTTTTGTGGTAAATGATGAGTGGGGATATGAGTGTTAAGAGGTTGAGATGGTTAGATAGGCATACGAGTAGCAGATGAAATAATGTTGACATAAAGTGATGTGGGCAGAATAGGATCCACCAATTGAGTAGATTCATAGGATTAAGAGATTGTGTGGGATTTACGAAGGAAGAAGTTATAAATGCGGTTAGAAGGAGGTCCTCCAAGAGTTTCTAAAGGATCCGGAGATGGGGGTGTAGTTGGTCTAGAAATATTGGATTGATGAAGGACATGAGGATTGGTTCTAAGGTGGGGACAATTTTGGATGACATGGTCCTCATGAGGTGAGACCATGGAGATAGGAAGTTGGATAACAAAAGGTATGGTCTCAAACTTAGGATCTTGTTGGGAGAGATCATTAGAGGAAGGGATGTCATTGTATGGAGTGGATTGTTTTGTTGTTTTAACCTGAGAAAGAGTGATAATAGGCATGAAATAGACGGACATGTGTTTATGTAATTTGTTAACAAAGAAATCAAGCAACAAGTTTCTTATCATCATGATTAATTAGAAGATGTGAAAAGAAAATACAAGTGGATAACTAAGGTACCTAAGGAATGATGGTCTAAGGATGGTTCCAGGTAGTTTTGGCCTAGGATTCCTCGATATACCCAAAGGTATGAGAGGCACGAGTCTGTACAAAGTTTATAACGCGACCAGAACACCGCAGCAGCTTTCTGTTAGGTGATGAAATCCTTATCAGTCCACCTGGTAGGATGATTTTTTAGATTTGTTGATTTTGTTCATGAGTTTAGATTATGTGTGGCAATGTGAGATGCAACAAGTTAACCCCTACTTAAACAATGTTATCAAGTAGGATGCCGAAAAGAAAGGTTCATTTTAAAACCAAATCCAAATGTGATCTTTCGATGATGACACACACAGGAAAAGGGGAAGTTCTAATGCAAAAAGAGAAAATATGGAAAAATGAGGAATACTTGGAGAGTGTTTTCCCCTTTTATTTGACAGCACGGTGTTTGAAAGTGGTAATCAATGACTCAGAATGTCCAGAGACCCTAAATTTTTTTCGTTCACGATTGCGGAAGGGATTAGTGAAAGGGATTTGTGGTGTGTTTATGTTTCAAAAAGTGATCTTTGATGGTGTAATTTGGTGGTCATAACATTGTGGAGTTCACTTGCAAAAGCAAATAACATGATTAGTGCACGCGGTCGATAAGATAAGAAAAAAATGCAATGGTCCTAATAACTTTGTGTGTTGAAAAGGGGCTCAATTAGAGAAATAAATAAAATAATTATTCTAATTAATTAATAAAAATTGTGTTGTGAAAAATGTTTAAATGATCATTTTTTTTATTAGACACTCACGGATGAAAACAAAGGTAACCTAGCGTAATGTAAAAATGGCCCGACTTAAGAAAATACTAATTAAACATCAATATTGTAAAACATTAGCAAATAAATAAACTAGTTGATGAACGAAAGTAGTTGAATTTATAAATAAAAACTAAGCCACTAACTAAATTAATTTAACTAAGTAAAAACTAAATAATCTCAACTCAATAAAAGCTAAGTAATTACTAACCTAAATAAAAATGAACTAGGCTCTAACAAAAATAATGGGCTAGGGATTAATGAAATGAGATTTTTTTTTTATTAGAGGTAAAAGAGGGTTGAGGGGACCCTACCCCAAACATTGAACACTCTCCATGAGAGTAGAAAACAACACTACAATAACATCAAAAAACTATAATATAATTGTTCATAGTAATAAGAGCTCTCCGGAGCCCATAAAGCGAAACTAATAGCATCAAAAAACACAGATAAAACTAACAACATAGATGAAAGTAACAGCCAGTAACAGAGACAATGAAAAAACAAAACAACCCAGCCCAAGTGATTTGTAGGCTTTTTCAAGCCCCTCCAACACCTTAGCCCATTCTTATGCCAAAGCTTCAATATTAACCTCCAAGGATCCCAGGTCGAAACCATCCGAGGTAGCCTTTCTCTTCCTTCCCTAACTATCCACGACACAATAGGTATTGGTGAGCTGCCTCAGAGTCTAAAGGTGTTGTAGGGTCAATTTCAACGTCACAATGCTCCATTCCATATAACTATGGAGAATTGTCTTAACCAGATCCATTTCTTTGGTTATGGCACCAAATTTGGCCTTTAAAACCTCAAGCTCTTTGCCCTGCCCAAAGCTGATCGCTACCTCCACCTACTCTTTCATCTTATGTCAGTCATTGAATAAAAAATGGACTGAGCTTTTAGTGAGCCACATATCACCCTTGAGTTCCTCAATATCTGTTGCCATCCTTGCCGACTAGTTTTCCCCTTTGATCAAACCAACGTGACCCATTGCCTCAAAGTGTTGTTCCAGTTGAGCATTAATAGGGGTCGAGATATCCTGTTTGTTGGACTCATCCTTGGTGTTCGACGGGGAGCAAGGGGTCTACTTAGATTTCAGATCCTTAAGATTCTAGGCCGCAACCACCTCCACCTCTTCCTAGTCATCATCTGAGTCTCCGTCCTGGGAGTTAGAATCATCTTTCTATTCCTTCTCCTCCAAGTCCGAAACAGTGCCATCTACATAAGCTTCCAGAGCCAGCTTGAGGGAGCCAGTTTTATCAATGTCCAGTGCCACCCTTTTGACCAAGGAAAGGATAAAGCCTTGATAGAGAGGGACATAAATTCTTCTTGTTTTGAACTGCGAAATAGAGGCACACATGGAATGATACAGGAAGTAGGGGAAACTAAAATCCTGGCCACACCTAAAATGATTTAGCATAGGGAGGTGGTAGGAATAAATACACTTGTGACAGCCCTCGAGGGTTAAAAATTGAATGAGAGAGAGAGAGCCACCTCATCATACAGATTAAGTAAAGACAATCTAAGGTAACCAGCAAAGTGGGAGGTGAGATTCTCATTACCTTTAAGAAAAAGTATCAATTCTTCATATGCTTCCTTCTTTGGTTTGTATACCTCCCTCCCCACCGCTGGAATGCCCATCACTTTTGCCACCAAATCCACAATAATCTCCAACCTGATCCCCTTCATTTCCACCACAACTCCTTTTTTGGTCGCTTTCCAGGCGCTGGTAAAATCCTTGCTTAGATTTTCAAAATGCCCTTTGAAGATTTTCAGAAAGGGGGTAAAGCCCTTACTATCAAACAAAGCCATAGCTTCAAGCGTGACCCCTTCAAGATTAGCAGGTTCAGTTCTCACAAAGATCACCCCCATTTAGCATAACAACAAAAACCTCTTCACAAACAAACCCAAAATCCATAATGCCAAAAGATTACTCGCACACCAAGAACTAAAGTTTCTACAAGAACAGGGGAAAAAAAGAGATCTCCAAGAATACATGCAAATCCCATCCCCGATCTTCTCATTATTGAGAGGTAAATGCAAAATCATCATACGGTCATCGACCTTGATGAGATTGACACCCCATGAAAGGATCTTATACATGTGCATTAGTGTCTTTTAATAAGTGTGCTCGCACCTTGGGATCGAGAATTTCCACCTCCTCACAAGTGTCAACTCAAGCCCATTAACCCCCGAATTAGCAAAGAAAATCTGCCACGGCATTAGCTTCCCTATACACATGTTTGAAAGTGAGATAAATTAAAAGAATAGGGCCATTTGCTTAATACTCTTAATAGAGTTAAAATTGGCAGACAGAGATGGGAGCCTTTCCTTATTTATGCTGTTAATTATGTTCAGGGAGTCACCTTCCACCTCCAAATTGGAACAAAGTTGTGTTGAAGAGCTATAGATAGACCCCAAAAAGACCCCAACTAACTTCAGCAACATTATTTGTTTGAGTGCCCAATTTGTAGATAGTATCCAAGAATAAAACTTCCTTCAGAATCACGAAACGGACCCCTCCCCATAGCCAACACGCCCAGGATTACCTTTGGAGGCACCATCAAAGTTTTAATTTTAAACAGTGCTTGCTAGGTTTCGACCCCATCCATTTAGTCATAGGGCTTAGGCCCGGGGGCCTAGAGGGATTATAACTGTGTGGCCGAGTGGGTATTCGAGTGGGAAGAGGGAGCTCGAAGATTCCTGTTGAGAGAAAGACTTCTTACGAGGGAGTTCGAGCCAAGGGCTAGAGAAAGTTAGTCAGAATGGATCCTCAATCACAAGACGAAGCATCGATAAGGCTCTAATAAACACAACCCAAACTCTTTTTTCCCTTTAACCAGCATTCTTCTATTTCACAACGAGCATAAACAGATCGACGCCAAGCCAAATGAAATAGTACGTGGCCAAATCACATATTTGAACTGGTCAGACCTTGGCTCTTAAAAAGGCACTAGACCACCTTGGATCCGCCAACGCATTTTATGGAGAACTGGAAATAACCCAGTTGACATCAATACAGATGTTAAGGATGGTTTCCCTAACCGAGTGAACAAGGAAAGGATATCAGTTAAGGAACAGGTGCGAGGGTGATCTTACAACAATGTCCGATTCATTGTAAAGCACATGTATTAATCCATGTGGAAATTTCTCTTGTTCAGATTGCCAACAGTAAACTGGAAGTACTTATCATGGATTACCAACCGGGTAAAATGATTTAAGCCTAATCAATGGGGATTAATTATTTGATCGATATGCTTCCCCAATTAAAAGAGGGGTATCACCTATCTCCTCATTTGAATAGAAGGAGGCGGTAGTGCACTTGTTTGACCGAGAAAATGCCATTTTCTTCCTTAGACCAGTATGAAGCTATACTTGCAACAGGAATCGGGGGATCTACTGCAATTAATAACTCCTCTTAATGTCATACGTCTGTTGAAGATAGAATGACAATCTTCTAAGACTGTTAGAATGAATCCAAAGATATGGATATTTTCGTAAGGTGTCAGTCCAAATGATCATGGCAAATTGAAATGGGATCTCTCACTGTTAGTCCCATATTTGGACACAGAGTCTCTGTAGATAGTAGGGATGTGATCAGTCTTGAGAGGAACATTCTCCAGCCAGTTGTTTTCCTAGAAGTTGGATGGTGCGATACGCATTTCTCAGGACAAGCCATTGGTGCATCCTTCAGATAACACATGTTTATGCCCAATGATTAACGGACTTCCAGAATTTTTAAGAAGACTGCAATTAGAGTGCGTGGGTCCACAATAAGCACTGAATTTCATTAGCTTGCCAGGTTGGGCTCAGTATTTGCATGGTAAGGACTTCCAAAATGCAAGAAGAAGCCGATTAGAGTTCTTGTTTTTCCCATACCCAACTGTAATAAGGGTTTAATAAATATGAGAGGTTAGGCTACAGTAGCCCATCCATATTCATACAGCACTCTGAGTCTGAAAACACAATTATTGTGGAAGGAGAAGTATATTTAGGGCGCCACTACATTGGCAGTGCCTGTATATGTTGAAGTCTGACATCCAAGTGATTTTTACATCGCTGAGGAAAATTTTGAAACAAAATAGGTGAGGACCTCATAAATATCTATACATAACCTGTTCGACGTGAAGACACATGGACACAGCTGAAAGCTTCTGGGTGTAGTTTCTTTCCCCATGTTAGCACTAAGGGGGGGAATGTTAGGAAATAAGTTTGTTAGTGCTCACATTAGTAGGTGAGCGTTAACATTGTTACAGGTTAGTAATATATGGGTTAGTATATTTGTATTTTATTGGTGGAATAATATGAGTTGTAGGAGAGATTTAGGGAGATATTATAGAGTTGGAGATATGAGAGAACTCCTTGTTTGTAGGAGATATCTCTATTATATATGTAACTATGTGGTGTTGAATAATATGTCGAATTATGATTGATTGATAAACCTTGAGATGTAGTTATCAGAGAAGGGGATCATGGGATAGTTGAGGACACATTGAGGAAGGGTTGGGATATGGTCGAGCTGACCTAGAGAAGTTGGGTAGGGAGGTGAGTTTGGTAGGGGGAGTCAGGAAGGGAGTTAAGTGGAGGGATGAGGGAATAGTTCAAACGAGTTGATCGGGCTAAGGGAATTAGGGGATAGGTGTGAGGGGTGGTTTTAGGATAATAAGAATTAAAAAATTAATTTATTTACGTATATATTACATTTATTTATTTATTATTATAATATTAATAAAAATTAAAAATTTATACCAACTATAAAGTACAAAACAATAATCTTTTGAAGACGACTAACTGAGATATTATAAACAATAAAATGATGAGAATACCGCCACCCAAAGACAACACCAAAACCCTACAAACAAGTATTAACAAAATGAGACAAAGGGGTACAGAACACCAGAAATGCCAGGAGCCCACGACGAAGCAAGCAACGCAACCACTACTACCAGAACCTGCACAAACACCCTAAGACAACACAAAACAATAATACTTCCCACAACGTCAACGTTAACCACAAAATACCATATAGAATGGAAAATGAAACTATAACAACCAAGACAGCAGAAAAAGAATGAATAAAGCAACAAGTTGTGAAACTACCGAAAATAAATCACAGGAGGGTCCCACCGAGCGTGCCAGAATGTTCAGAGATGTTTTTACCTTTCTACTTAAATTAATGCAGTGAAACAATAAAAACAAGACCAAACTTATAAGATGTGGGATTTAAGGTACCCGTAGAGATGGATGATGATGTTGATGGATGAAATATCTTTCCTTCTTTCACCGACGAAGGAACCTACAAACAGTAAACACTTAGAAGAAGATGGGATTAGATAGATATCTGGTGGATTTCCTAGAAAAGGCCAGTCCCCAGAATTCAATAGACTTCCTTACAAGGGTGTCAATCTGCGTTCAAGAAATTAATCTAAAATGATAAGATAACATGTACAATCTAATATAAAGTAGATAGAAAATAGATAAGAGATAGATAAGGGACAGATTATGGCTCAAACTCAATCTTGAAAGGCAAATCTTGTTCAGCCTCGAGTACCATCCGAGCAAGTTGGGATTGGATGAGAAGATCCTCAAAGTACACAAACCAATAATCTTCTACCACCTAGTGGATTGCGTGAGTGAATTCAAAGATGTTATCAATTTCCTCTAAAGGAGCATGATGTATGGTGCAAAAAGTCAGATCATGCAACATATCATATTGTTCCCAAACGTATGGGTTCTTAACTATTGACAAAGAATGACTATTGGTGATTTCATGAGAGGGGCCACAAATTTCCATTTAACATCAATCTATACTTGAATGATGTTGTGATGATGTTGGTGGAATTACTAAGGGGATCACGAGGGCACTTAGATGATGTTGTGGTGATGTCAGTGGAATTACAATGGCATTGGGATGGTGCTATGATGATGGTATGAGTGGGATAAAAAGGGCATTATGGTGGTATGGTGATTATCTAAATGGAACTATAATGCCAGAATTTTCCTATCACTTCTTACTTGTCTGAAAGAGGGGTGATGACCTTATTTATAGGATGAAGATGGGGTTATTTTAGGGGTTATAAGGTAATCCTGATTTGAAAAAGTAACCCTGATTATGTGAGTGGGGGGACATGATTTGAATGATTTTGGAATATTAAATTCAATAATGAATTTCTTGTAGATTATTTTGTAATATTTAATTCAACCTTAGATTTCATGTGGATTATCTTGGAATATTTAATTCGATAGTGGAGTGCATGTGGATTATCTTGTAATATTTAATTTGATAGTGGGGTGCATGTGGATTATCTTGGAATATTTAATTCATGAGTGGGATTATCTTGGAATATTTAATTATCAAGTGGGTAATATAGATTATTTTGGAATATTTAATTCCTGATTAGATTGGTTGTGGATAATATTTGAATATTAAATTTGTTAGTGGGATGACATAGACCACTTTTGAATATTAAATTCGTGAGTTAATTTAAAAGGGATTAATTAACCAATTAACATATGATTTTTGTACATGTTAATATAGGCTATGAAGATTAACTTAACAATTATCAATTAATTATTTTAATGAATTTTCACTAATAAATTTTGTACATATTTACCATCTTTATTCACAAAAAAATAAAAAATATTTTCTTTAATTTAAATATTGAATATTTATTTATGTTTTTAGAAAATAATGATGACAGATGACAACGACCATGACCATGAAGATGACGATAACAATGACAATGGTTGTATTATTATTAATATTAATTAAATTCTAATAATTAATATGATATTAATATTAATACTAATATTAATGATGATGAAGAAATTTTAATTTTTATAAATAAAATTCTAACAATAATATTAATAGTCGTAACATCATTAGTATTAATACTAACATTCATTATTATTATAACAATATTCATAGTATTAATATTATTATTTTTTATAAGTAAACCGGGTTGAAGGGACATAATATTAATATTATTAATATAACTAATAGTTGTAATTTTAGAGTATTAATATTAATAATATTATCAATACTAATTTTAAAATTTTAATAAATTTCTATTTATGAGAATTAAAATTTGGATTTGAGCTCTTAAATTTATGTTTTAATTGTAAATTGCAAAACCCCGATTCATAAACCTTCAACCACAAACATGTACAACAATGATGATGAACATGATGATGGTAGATGAGAATTACCATGACCAACAAGATGGTGATCACGATGATGATGGTGATGATAACAATAACGATGTTGCTAACTATGACGACAATTATATCGATCCTGAAAATGATCTAACAATGACTATGGTGATGATGAAAATGACGATGACGTTGGAGACGATGACAATTCTGATGAATAGGTTGAGAATAACAATGATGATGATGGCGATTAAGATAACAATAACCATGATGATAAGGATGAAATTGATGGTGATGATATTACTATTCTTGTTACCAAAATTATAATGGTGATATAATATTAATAATTATTTTAACAATATTAATATTAATATTAATAACAATAATGATGATGATGATAATAATAATAATAATAATTTTTAATTTCTTATAAATTCTAATAATAATATCAATATTAGTAATAAGATTAATATTAATGATGATGATGATGATGATGACAACGAAGACGATGATGGTGGTGGTGGTGGTGGTGGTGGTCATGGTGATGATGAGGATGACAATGACTATGATGATGATAAATAATAAATGAGAATAAAATGATGAACCAAGAGTAAATGATAACACAATGCCTTAACACTTTTAGTGTTTTATTTACAAAATTACATTGGTGATTAGTGTTTTCCATGTGAATTCATGTTTAAGATTTGCTTATGGTGATTAGGGTTTAGTTAGGTTGTTGAACCTAAACACTTATTTGACATCATAGACTACGAAACACATAACACTATACAAGATGATGAGACCATTAAGGAAGAATGCAAAACCTTGAACACTCATTTTACATGTTAAGCGCTCATGAATAAGATTTATAAAAAGATTATTATTTTCGTAATTATAGTAGTTATTATCTATTGTTTGTTGAAATTATAATAATTTTATTTAAAAATTTAATATTTACTATTCACTATTTAATATTCAATTTTTAATACTTAATGTGTAAATAACATTAATGATGTTTATAGTGGTTGTGGTCATCGTCATCATCATTGATGTCATCGTCATCATCCTCATTGTGATCATCATCATTTTCCCCACCATTGTTGTCATCATAATCATTTTCATTATTATCACCATCATCATGACAATGAGAACGATGATGATGATCATGTCAATGATGGTGAGTTTTGATGATCATGATGATGATGAAAATTAGAATGATAACAAAGACGACAATGATAAATATAATCATGACGATAACGACGATGATAAAGATGAGCATGACAATGATGACTACGATCGTGACGAGGATGAAGATCATGACAATAATGACAATGATGGTGATGATGAAAATGACGATGTTGATAATGACGATGGTGGTGGTAATGGTGATGATGAGGATGACGAAAATGACAATGAGGATAATAATGATGATTTCGATGATTATATCGATCATGACAACGATGAAAATGACTATGATGATGATAAATAAAAAATGAGGATAAAACAAGGAACCAATAGTAAATGATAACAAAATTCCTTAACACTATTAGTGTTTTGATTACAAAATTACATTGGCGATTAGTGTCTTCCATATTAATTCATTAAAATGGTGTTTATGATGATGAAAATGATTAAGATGACGATAACCACGATATTATTAATATTATTAATAGAATTATGATAATAATATTTTTAATAATAATAATAACTACATTAATATTAATAACAATAATAATAATAATAATAATATAGGTATATTTATTATTAATTGTAATAATAATATCAATATTAGTAGTAAGATTAGTATTGGTAATGATGACGATGATGACAACGATGATGATGGTTTTGGTGATGGTGGTGATAATGATGACGAGGATGATATTGATGACGATGATCAACAATGACAAATACGATGATCACTATGATGATGAATACAACGACGATGATGAAGATGATGATCATGACAATGAACACCAATGAACTACATGGGTCGAGATCATTATTATTAATAATATAAGTCTTAAGTCACCAACTTAATAGGTTCTCATCGATATCATTCATGCATGCACTAAATGCACACCTTATTTTCATGGCTTTATTTTTGGTATCATTTTATGTATAATGCAACTAATGCTACTAGCATACCTATATTATATAAATATATGAAAAATATGTCAAGAGGTATAGTTCGCAAGGCGCTTATTCCACTTATGTCACACCTTGTGAACTATACCTCTTGGCATATTTTACATAACATGTTTTGATTTATGTTTATATAAATCTATGTATGTAAAATATGTCGAGAGGTATAGTTCACGAGGTGCCTATTTTAGATGTGTGACATAAGTGGGATAAGCACCTTGCGAACTATACCTCTCGGCATATTTTACATATATTTATTTAATATAGGTATGTTAGTTTTAACAATATAAAATAAGCATATGGTATTAAAAAAATGGCATGCCAAAACATGTCACACAAAGCTCAATAAGAAGCCCTTTTTCCTATTGTTGAGCCACAACCCTCAAGGAAAAAATTATTCATTATTAATGCATATACAGACTAAGCAAAATAGTGCTAGACTTTCATTTTTGTGGGATTTTCACTAAAAAAACACCGAGAAAAAAATCCAACAAAAACACGTAATCTAATTAAATTACTCATGAAAGCCACCAACCTAACACAACTAAACCTACCAAAAGTGTTATACTCCATCTACTATAGAGGATGAGAAAGTGTTTATTCATGCCATTTTGTAGAATGAATACTCAATATGTTTTACTAAGTCCAAACCATGAAAAAAAACTTCAATTAGTAGTGCACTTGACAAAGCATTGATACTATTTTTGTTGAATGAAATAAACATGTTTTCCAATCCAATTTTTTCACCTTCACTAACATACTCCCAACCTGCACCAAAATAAGGGCTTTGAAACAAGATGTAGACATCCACCAAATCATTATGGAGAAGGTACTTTTGTTATATGTTCTAGTTGCAATATCCTTGGAAGATATATGTGCAAAGTGTGGAAACATGTGAACTATTCGACAAAATTCCTAAAAGAAATGTGGTCTCATGAACTGTAAAGATCTCAAAATATAAGTCCAACTTCCATTTCTGCTTTATCTATTTTTGCACTCCTTTTACTCTATTTCCATGCCATTGTCTTTATTTGGTTCATAATTTAGTGAAAAAACAAGGTTAGGTTTATTGGAAGTAGAGTGAGATTTGATCAGTTTCTGCATATGGTCTTGATTAGGCATGTAATTTCAAATTATTGTTTCCTAGAAAATTTAAATTTGTTGATGGTTTAGCTCTTTCACATGACTATAAATTTCAGTTTTGAATATACACGATTTAAAGGTTCCTTCACATAATTACAAATAAGTTTTATATTTTCCCAATTACACATATATTTATTAAGGAATATTATTAAATTATAAGGCTTTTTTATTTGTTCATCTTCTAATTGTCTATAGCCGACCAATGTTTTTATCATTCATATGCAGTCAAAATCATAAAACAACGACATCTACAAAATGAAAATTTCCAAGCTTGGTCATGATTATTACCTCTCTTTTGTCCCTAACTAGGTTGCTTTTAGGGATTCTAGAATAGATAAATATTTTTTAGGGTTTTATAATATGGAAAAGCTTTTAGGATTTTAGAATATGGAGGCATGTTGATTGTTAAATGGTGGCAGTGCACGGCTTGCTAAGAAAGAGCTAGTGTGGATGTAAAAGGATAGATGAGTCAGAATTATATGAAGTTTCACCCTTGCCTTAGTGATGGCTATCTTTAGGAAGATTTCTGCCAAATTCAACATGTGGTGGTTGTGGGGATGTGTTTTCTTAGTGCTTGTAGAGCATATAAGATTGGGATTACCATTATTTACAAATCCTTTTAAGTTGTTTAGTGGACATATCACACCCACAGGCGCATGAGATCTATTTAAAGTTGGAGAATTTTTTTAAGAGATGACGATAATAGACATCACATGCGGATATGTAGGAGGATCCGTGTAAATTTTGATAAATTTTATTAGGAGAAGAATTAATGGTGATATTTTTCTAGATTCAACATGTACTGAGTGGCGTGGACAATAAGGAAAAAGAATTTTTTTTTGCCATCATTTGAGAGGTTGATAATTGTGATTCATCCAGAGCCTTCTAGGACATGTTTACTTTCACAGTACAACCATTTTTATCTCCAATATTGTTTGCAGATAAATTATAGTGAGGAATGCAAATCGATTGAATGATTTCAATTAAATACAATGTGCTTCTACATATTATTGTTAATGTTATGTGAGGCAATCTACAAACATAGGTTGACACTATAACAAGGCACATGTCATACTTGAAGTGAAAAAATGGACCATGTTTTATTTTCAATTTCAACCAGACAACAAAAGACATGGGCATCCTCAGGAAGTATTGATATTTCTCTTACAAATGGATCCAACATGTCTCTGATATGAATAGCTTCAATATTATCGACATCATATTTTGTGTATATATATTTTGTATATGGTATTACCAAAAGTTTCAATTATGTGGGACATTTTAATCCTAATTTTATATTGTTCATTGTTCAAATCTTTTGGGGAGAAAATCTAGAACTATTGGTTCTAAAGTTATTTTGGGAGGTTTAAAATATTGTTGTTTATTGTTACCCACCCTTAAATAGTATGTTGAGAAACTGTGAGATGTCCTTCCTCCACATCTCCAAAACATGTAGCTTTATTTCACTTCGATGAATTTCAAAATTAATTTTAACCTTCCACTCTTATAGGAATTAATTAAACCCCTTCGCTTGCACAAATAGATGACATCACACTACCTTGGATGTTTCGTATGGCAGATTCAACCCAAGAAACTAGAAATTGATCATGATTGAGTATAAATTAACCATGTTTTAAATCAAATGAGACCAGTGTAAATTTATGTATGAGATGGAATGTTTGTACGTAGTGAGAAATTTTTATAATACAATAAATTGACCAACCAAGTTTTGGAAAGAAATAATTTATATAGTCTATGTTATGTTGTTGTAGCTGTAGAAGTCTTTACTCTTTTTTTTTTTTGCATTAACATATGAATCTATACCCTTAAATTTGGTACTAAAAAGAAATTTTCTTCTATAAAATTTGAAACGTAGATTTGGGAGATGAAGTGCTCTAAAAATTTCCAGTGGTATGTAAAAGTTTCATTAGCATGCCAAAGTTGGGGTGGTTGATGTATCCCCATATCTCCATATACCTTACAAAATCCTATGTGGAAAACTTGGGAAACTTCTCATAGATGATTCATAAATGTCAAATAAATTGCATTTTTCCCCTAGCGAGCTAATAATTAGTTGAATATATATATATATATTAGCAAGAGTAAATCCAAACGCTACAATCAACATGGATTTATTAAAAAGGATTTAAAATATTTATATAAAAACAAATAATTATTGTACAATGTAAATAAAAATTTTGTGATCTCTACCAACATCCTCTTCCTAGATGTTAAAATGGAACTTTGGAACATGACGCCTATCGAAAGCATAATGGAAGGATATTTGTAACAATAAACTGGCATAAATCTATGAGATTTGTGAAAACATGTAGACAAGGAAAATAAAATATTTGACACAATGCTACAAAGAAATGTGGTTCCATAAAATGCAACTACATAGAATGCACACTATGCATTTGTTGCAAATTGTTACGAGATATCAAACTAGCATAATTAGTTGGAGTAAAGTTGATTTCCACAACCTTTGTCAATATCCTTCCTGCCTATGCTTACATGATGGCATTAGAACACATTATGGACATCCTTCTAGAAGCTGTAAAGGATAGATGACTTGATGTGAACCACATGCAATAAATAGGAATTGTAATGTGCTAAATACAAAAACAAGTGTCATTAGTATGAAGTTTATTGCTAAAAATAGTTATGAGAAAAGGCTTAAAAGAGATAATAGAAGGATGGATGAAGACATGTAAATACTTAGTAAACACACATCTAGTCCCTATATAGACGAATGTCAATGAAGTTTAAGTCTTGTATATATACAAGTCTTTATCTTCCAGGATAAAAAAAGTGTACTATTTTAGCAGTGAAATACTAAGCATACAATTTTATCAAGTATATAATAAACATTCTAAAACAAAACCAAAATTATTAAAGTCAGTAAAACAAATGCGTATTGCTAAAATATTAATAAATCCAAATGATTTGAAAATAGTATTAAAATATTACTAAAATATTTTAGCACAAATTCTTCGAGAAAAGAACCACCTCTTTGATATATATATATATATATATATATATATATTGCATTCACAACAACTATAACATTTAGTTTCATGGGTGCTTCTTTATGAATTCTCATGCCTTTTCTTAAAAGGCTTTATGATATTTTTTTAAACAATATTTTTTATAAAATCCCTTTTAGTAACAACCAACCCATCATTTTTATTTTGCAACAACCAAGATTTTTTTAAAAGGAATACGGAGGAGGCATGAAGATGTTTTTAGGATTCCTAGAATCCTAGCAATGCGTGAGAATAAAGGCAAAGGTGAAATTGAGCATGGGAGTGTGCGATAAAATGGAGAAAATGTGCAAGAAAGGATTTCGTAAAAAGGAGTGCGCTGATGATTTGGTATTTAGAAATACATGTCAGGGGGTTCCTGACGAAGATGACTAACGATGACTCAATGGTCAATTAATCCCAACTACCATATTCACGTGGAGGTTTGATAGATGTGCAAGTTATGAAAATGCATATAAAGCAATAAAAATGCAACCTATAGAACATAAACGCATGTAGTGGAAGTATCCCAACTGGCATTTTTATGAAAATCGAGGCCAAAGGACTTGTATTCTAACACTGGTTCGAGATGTAAACTGAAAGATAAGATATTTCTTCTTCCTTTTTGTTAAGAAAAACATAATTTTAGTTATCAATGTTTACCTACATACCAACTTCTTTTCAAAATATCTTTAGAGGATGTAGGTGATCTCTTAGGTCTTAGATTGAATGTGCCATTATAATTAAGCCATCAGCATGTGTATACAAGAGAAAATGTCATATAAGGGGAAGAAAATAAACACAATGTGCAAACCAGATCCTTCCTTCATAATCTCCTTACAACCTCGAGATGAGATTGGATCAAGCTTAGAATGAAGCACTAATACTTTTTGAATCTCTACAATCGATTGGATTTTGATACTCCAAAAAAGTTCCAAATGGAAGTAGATTTTAGATACGAGCAAATGATGAATGAATGATTGGTAGATTCTTGATCAAATGGACATCATAACAATGTGTAAAATTGAATCGCAATTTAACATAATAACAACACATATTCTTAAACTTCGAAAGATTATTAATGGAGGAGAAAAAAGTGTTTATTTATAGTTGAGGAAAAGAGAATAATCAGAGAATTGATTTTTGTGATTGATTTTCTGATATGAGGATGACTAAAGCATGATTGGAATGATTTTTCTAAGTTTACAATTTGATTGGAAAGGTAAATTGCTGATTTTGAGCTTCGACTGTGTGAGTTATTAATGAAGTTTGGAAAAGGTGGCATATCTTTTGAATATTTAAAGGTTTGCTTTGAATTAATATTTCATGTCTTTTGCTTTATTCACCCAAAAAGTGACACGAGTTTTAGTTTGGAGAGAGTTTCTCTTAAATTTGGAAAGCCACGACTTCAAGGGATATGTTTTAGTTAACTCAAAACTATGATTTGATTTAATTTAAACTTTCCCTCTTGAATGTAATTAATGATTTTTAGTCTTAATCATGATTTGATTTTCTTTATCCAACTTGAGATGTCCACTAGTGAGGTGGAAGTGAGTTCTAGGATGAGGTGGAAAATGGATGGGAGGATGATTTATTGAATTATTTTGATATTAAATTACCTAATAAAATTTCTAAGCTAATGGCGTAAGTGATGTATAATCAAGAGTGATAAGATTAATTAATTAATCCTAGGAGTGAAGTAAGAGTGTAATAATGTTCATAGTGTGAATAATTAATGATTCATGACTATGTGTGAGAGTAATATAAGTAATTAGGGAAGTTGTGGGGATGATAGAAGTGTGATTCATGACAATGTCGTAGAATGCCATTAAGGGTTGTAAAGTAGTGAAATGTATCAAAATTGGTCATAATAAGTAAAAAATTGTTGTAATGCGTGGTGAAGTGATTAGGGGATGATTTCATAGGTTTATAATGTGTAATGAGATATTTTAGGGTGTCTACATTTACCCCTCTTTAAAGTGTTATTACAAAGTAATAGTGGTTTAAAGATAATAGACGTAGGTGGATTGGTCAATAGATGATGAAGAAGTGTGGTGGAATTCCTAATTTTCCTTAATGAAACATTTGGATGCCACAACAGGTCTGGATTGTGCTAAGGGTGGGTGATGTGACAAAGTGGTGGATATCTGCTTGATAAGAGGAAGAACAGAAAACTATGGGAGAAATGGGAAAACCAGGCTCATAAAAGGAGAAATAGAGGGTCAAATGCCAAAATTAAGGATTTGGGATGTGAATTATGGTTGGAAGAAGGGTTAAATATAAAGGTGGGTTGATTTGATGATGGTATATGATATGTGATAGACATATGATGATGATTATTTTATTTATGATTTGATAGTGATTGTGATGAAATAATGATGTGACTGAATTTTCTCGTAGCTTTAGCTTCCATTCAGATTTTTGTATTTTAGAGCATCCTTCTTTGCTTTTTCACAATAAAGTTTGCACCATGATTATTAAAGAACCATGTTGGTTAACTCATTATGTGCATAAACACATATACACACAAAAAACAAAAAAAGTAAAAACAAACTCAATATACACAATAATGTATGCACCATGGCTATAGATAAACCAAGATGAAAAATAATAAAATTGTAATTGGTCAACAATTAACTAAGAAAAGTAATAATGAAACACAACTTTACATAAAGACACTGAACTCTTTTCCCTAATGTGTTCTATAGTGATGATTAGTATGATTTGTTTTCCCCCAAACAAGGATGCATGCAAGGCGTAAGATGATTTAGGATTGATTGGGTTGTTGCCTCTAAGAAAGGATATATACAAGGGAGAAAATAAGAACCGAGATTTCCCCAAGTAAGGATACATGCATGGGATTTGGATTAGGATGTTTTGATTGATTAATTGATATTTGAAACAAACATCAGGATGGGAGTCAATGTGTTGATTTTTTGGTTTTTTTCGTTTTGTTTGTAATTGTTTAGGATTTTGGGGTTGTTTTCGTAGATGTTTGATTGGTTTTATATGACTTTGGTAGTTTTGGAATCTTTATTTTCGTAGTATTTTTTGTGATTTTTTAGAAATATATTGAATGTTTAGGTATTTTGTAGATTTTAAAAATTGTTTAGGGATTTTGTTATTTTTTGAATGTTTAAGGGATTTTATAATTTTGGAAAAACAATTGAATGTTGAGGGTTTTTTTTATTTGTGATTTTTTAGGAATGTTTAGACAATTTGAGTTTTTTTGAATGTTTAGTATCCAATGAGATACTCTAGGTGATCTATGACCCGTCCAAACATTCATAATAACATAATAACTCTATGAGACAAAGGGAGGAATGTAAATGGAAATGAGTGAATGTGGATAATATAACAAATGATAATTATCCTAACTACTAGAAATAAATGAAATAAAGTGGTTTTAGATTGGTAAGAAGGATAGTACGATAGGAGTGATATAGGTAGATTGAACAAAAATTCATCCAACAAAAGGGATACTCATGAATGATTCAAGAATAAAATCTTTTTAGATGAAATAAATTCATGGGTTCCTTAAGCTCTCAACTGTCTACTAGTGGATAGCTTATATGCTCTAGATCTAAATTTTGCAGTGATAACATGAGGACCGAACCAATTAGGTTCAAATTTTCCTTGTTTTTCTCACTCCTTAGTTATGTTTTTTATTTTATTTTAGTACAAGGTCATCGATCTCAAACTATATGGGTTTTATCCATTTGTTGTAGTTGTGGTGAAGTCAATTTTGAAACACTTTTAAATTATCTAAGACATTAAGCCTCTTTTCATCTAAGAGGTGAAGATCAACAAGACAAGCCTATCGGTACTCATATTCATTGATCAAATACTTGCAAGATATATGAAGTGATTGGATGTCAACATTTATGGGTAATACAACTTCAGATCCATATACGAGTGAAAAGGGAGTGGCTCCTATTGGAGTACGATAAGATGTGTGATAGGCCCAGAGGGCAGGATAGACTTGTGTATGCCAATTGCAACCATGTTTATCAACAATATTTTCCAAGATGGATTTGAGTGTCTTATTAGATGCTTCATCTTGGCCATTACACTATGGATAATATGGAGTGGACCAATGGAGGTGGATATGGAAGCATTTAGCTAGCTCTTTAACAGATTTATTTTTAAATGACATATTGTTATCAGTAAAAATGGAGGAAGGGATGCCAAAACGGCATATGAGATGGTTAAATATGAACTTGGAAATATTAGTACCAGTGACAAAAGTAAGAGGCATGTCCTCTACCCATTTGGTAAAATATTTGGTTGCGGTGATAATGAATGTATGTCCATCAAAGGATGTGGGTTTGATTTTTCCTATAAGGTCGAGCCCCCATTGGGAGAAACGCAAGGTGTGGTGATCGGTTGAAGAGATTGTGAAGGTGCATGAATGATATTTCCATGTTTTTGGTAACCAAACACTTCTTGACAAAATTACATGCATCAAAATCCATAGTGGGCCAATAATAACCCACATGTGCAAAATATTTTTCACTAAAACCATGCCACTTGTGTGTGCACTGCATATACAAACATGTACCTCAACTAGAGTTTGGTGTGCTTCATCTTGGTTGAGACATCTTAGGAGAGTTCCATCATAGCCTCTTTGATATAAGGTGTTGAAAATGATGGTGTAGCATGAAGGACATTGTTCTAGGGCTCATTTTGTGTTGGGAATTCATAGTTTTCAGGGAAATTTTTTATCATGGATGAAGGTGTAGATATCATGATACCAAGGGTTTTTAGGACCAACTATTTCACATATCATGGTTGACTCAGGAAAATCGTAGCTCGGAACTAGAAAGTGTTTTACAAGAAACTTGTTATGTGTTTGATTAGGATCAAACTCAAGAAGGGATCTGATAGTCATCATTGCATCCGCTAACTTGTTTTGTGTGTGAGGAACTTGTTCAAAAGTGATAAGTTGAAAGTAACCTTTAAGAATATCAACCATGAGCTTGTAGGGGACTAACTTCTCATCCTTGACTTGATATTCACGAATGACTTGTTTGATGACCAATAGGGAATCACCATAAATTTTCAACTCCTTGAGATGCCATGAAATAGTGAATTTCAATCCAGCTATGAGGGGTTCATAATCAGTAATATTGTTGGTGTAGGGGAAGCCTAAGCGGAAATATTTTGGAATGACATCACTATCTGACATGAGTAGTAAAATACCATTTCCTGACCCATGGATATTACAAGATCCATCAAAAAATAGAGTCCAAGAGGGAATTACATCAATATACAAGAGTTCCTTGTTTGCGAATTCAAAGTGAAGACATTCAAATCCTAGTAGAGGTGTTGTGAAAAGTTGATATGCAAGGGATTTTCCCTTGATATATTTTTTATTAATGAACTCTATATCAAATTCACTGAGTAAAACAACTCAGCTAGACATTCTTCCTATTAGGATAGGTTTGGATAGTAGATATTTGAGTGGATATACTTTTGTGATAAGCTTAGTTGTATGATTGATAAAATAATGATGTAGCTTGTGAAATGTGAAAGCCACTGCTAAGCATACCTTCTCAACTTAGGAGTATTTGATTTTGTGATCAATCAAGGTCCTACTGAGATAGTAGATAACATGTTCTTGTCCTTGGTAATTATGTTGTGCTAGTAATACTCCTATTGTGTATTATGTGGCAGATGTATATAAAAGCTTTGGTTTTTCTGGAATAGGTGGCATGAATATCAGAGGGCTTGATAGATATTCTTTCAATTTTAGAGAAATATTCTTAACATTATTGATTCCATTTAAATTATACATCCTTTTTCAGTATCTGATTAAAGTGGTGGCACTTGTATTCCAGTTGTGAGAAGAAACATCTTATGGATTAGGATTTTCCTTAAAGACCTCTTAACTGTATGAGATTTTGTGGAGATATTTCCATGATAGTTTTGACCTTTTAGGGGTTAAATTTCATGCCTCTCCATGAGATAATGAATCCCAGGATTTTTTCTTAAGTCACACCAAACAAACATTTCTTTGGATCAAGTTTGACCTTGTATTCAAGAAACATTTCAAAGATGAGCCTTAAAATTGTTGGATGATCAACTCTTGTTTTTTATTTTGCAAGGATATCATCTACATAATCTTCCATAATGTCATGTAGCATGTCGTGGAAAATAATTGTCATTGCTCTCTGATATGTGCCACTTTTTGTTGTTAAGGCCAAAAGGCATGACCTTATAACATAATGTGCCCCATATTTCGGTAAATGTTGTCTTGTGTTTTTCTTCTTTGGAAATTTTTATTTGATTATATCCATCCATTAGGGAGATAATTTCATGGTCTGTCGTAGAGTCAACAATCATATCAATATTTGGTAATGGAAAGTCATCTTTCAAACATGCTTTGTTTATATCAAGGAAGTTTGTGCAGACACTGATTCCCATGTCTTTAGCAACTGGTACAATATTTGATATGCATTCTAAATAATCAATTGGTTTCATAAAATATTCTTCTAAGAGTTTTTGAAGTTTATGTTTTACCAGTAATGTAACTTTTGGGTGCATTTTTCATAGTTTTTTTTACTAGATTTACACCCAGACGAACCACAAGGAATGGATCCAACCCTAGCATATCATTGTATGTCCATGAAAATGTATCTTGGAACTCAACAAGAATTACTTTAAATGCTTCTATTTCTACTTATGTTAGACTAGCACCAAGTTGTAAGAGTTTAGGGTGCTCATTTGTGCCAATATTTATGTCAATGGTCTCTTCTACTAGCCATTTTATGTGTCATTTTTTAGAAAATATGTTGTAGGATGTATATCATCTATTTGATGTCAGATTCCGCTCTCTCTAGTGCCTCAAAAAGGTATTCACAAGAAGATGTGTCCTTTTTCTTTTCATTATTTTTCTTTTTTTCATTTTTTTTCTTGAATAGCGCCATAGTGAGGTTTTAACTATGGGAGATATTATTTTTCAATTTTTATTTTGATTTTTATTTGTGGCTTGGGATACTCGAGTTCCTCACCAAAATAGGTTATTACATCTAGGTCGATATCAAATTCCTTTTTGTGATCAGAAAGGGGTATAGGATTCCAATTCCCGAGAAAATTTTCAATGGCCTCTTCATTTTGGAATGTGTGTGTGTGTGTGTGTGATTTGTTTGGTCCTAGTTTATGAGACTAGGATGTATGAGGTCATAGTCAATGGTGTAGATGGAATGGTTTTTCAGTGAATAGATTTGTGTTGGTTAGGTCATCAAAGAGGCTTTGTGTCAAACATATCTCAATGTCTGAGTCAGTATCCTCATCACTAGTTGATACATCAATAAACATTGGAATGGTTTCAAACTAGACGAAACATAGACCATAACGATAGAGGTTTTCTGTATACATAATAGGATCAAGGTGACATTTTTCATTGTTTGCGAGTCCCTTACCTTTCCACTACATATTATTCATCATTTTATTATCTTTATTATATTCAGGAGATTCATAACATGTGGCCAACCAATTATCATACAACTAAGAGCTCTCAAAACCTTGAATGTTTTTATCTTCTAGATATTTGAATCGCTTCCAAAGGGAATTTCTAAGGTGATAAATGGAAGCCACTTTGAGGTGGAAAGCATTATGTTTTCCATAAATGTGTGGAGATAAAGGTAATTTTCCAACATGGAAAGAATTTTGGAGTTCATATTTTCCAATACCTTTGTCAAGGATCTTGAGTTTAGGTGGATTGGAAGATGTAGAAGGTTGGAGTTTCAGAAGTATTTCAAGATAAATGTGGTTTGCATCAATGAATGGAATGATGCGGGGAGCTTAGGATTTATCTACAGAAGGGAGATAATTTGTGTGTTTATATCTACCCTCTAGAAGTTAGCAATATTCAAAGGGTTTGACATCAAGTAAGGTAAATTTTTTTCCTTCGTAAGGGAATTTAATACACTGGTGGAAAGTGGAAGGAATGGCTTGCATGTCATGGATCCATGAGAAATTGAGGAGAATATTATAAGAGATTTCAAGGTCCACAACTTGACAAAATGTTTCCAATGTTTGAAATCCAACCTTTAGAGATAATTTGATTGTTCCCAAGGATTGTATTTCATTGTTATCATAACCACGAATACTAACTACATTATCTCCTAGACTTTCTTCAGTATGACCAAGGAATATTAATAATTTCATGTATAAAATATTCAAATTTTCTCCATTTTATATAAGCATTGTTTTGATTTTATCATGAGTTATGAATTCTTCAATATATAAGGAGTCTTTTTTTATATATTTGGATTCAAAAGGTCATGAGGACCACATAAGAGGATTGGACTATTGGGCGATTTTTTTTCAATCAAGGCTTGGAATTGTTCGGTGTTGATATCCTTAAGAACATGTGCATCATGAAGTGCACGAGTAAGGATTTCTTGAAGACAAGGTGATGTATTCTTAATTTTTTGATAATATCATGAGGGAAATTAGAGTGAAGATGTCTTCATTGGATGTTTGTTAATTGGATCAGGAGTAGTCTTTAGGATAAGATTTAGCATTAGATGTGGATTGTTGCTTTACCATAGGTACCCAAACCTTTTTTTTTCATGTTATTAGCACATAATTAGAAGTATGGATTTTGACGGTGGCTACGGAGTTAGGTGTATGTTCTATAAATGAAATGATAGAATCATGTTCAACATTGTTTAAGGATTGGCCCTTGTCTTTAGCTTTATCATTTGTACCATGTTTTGGAAAGGTATTCTGGAATAGTTTCTCATTTGGTTTTTTTCCTTAGATTTGTTTTCAATTTCAATGTCTCATGGTCAATTAAATCTTGAATGAAATAGTGGAGTTTCATGCAATGATCTGTATGATGCCTATTTATAAGATGGTGCTCACAATATTTATTTTATTTGTATCACATCGATTTTGGTTTCCCTTCCTTGAAGGGTCTTGATATTGGATAGATGATCATATCCACACTTGTTAAGTGAAAAAATACAATAGAAATAATTTCTCTGAGTGGTGTGAATTGTATCTATTTGAATTCACAAGGATTAGTGTCTTTACTAGGAATGATGATTAGTTGATTAGAGGGTTTGATTAGTTATGATTGTGGTGTTTGAACATTTCAAGAATCAATTATCTTGTTGTTCACAATGTTGCAATTTCGATTGATGAATTTTGATTTGTCTTAATTTTGATCAATATCCTTATTAGGTTGATTGTTAGAAGGAGTTTTGATTAGGCCCTTAATAATGAGGGATCTCTCGATTTGTGTTCCCTTCTCGATTACTTCTTCGAATTTGGTTAAGCAATGCATTTGTATTTGAAATGATAATTCTAGATTGAGATTTGGTATGAAAATGCTTACCATTTTTTTCTCAAGTACGGAACAAGGGAATCACCTTACGATCCCTCGTCATCTTTGAAGGAAGAATGTGAATGTTTCGTTATTCCTTTTCTTTGTGTTTCAAAGGTCCATCATAGTGATGTCAAAATCTAAGTTAAAGGAGAAATGTTTGACAAATTTTTTCAATAAGTTAGTGAAAGTAGTAATGGATCCTTTGGGAAAATATTAAAACCAATCTAAGGCTTGTCCTCCTAAAATTTTAGGGAACAAACACAAGATGTATATATCATTGTAAGCTACTTCTCTACATGTTGTGAAGAACTCTTTCATGTGCTCTCTTGGGTTATTATTTACTTTATATTTATCAAATTTTGGGGGTTTCAAATGATGGAGAAAATGGTATACGAAACATGTTTTTATAAAATGGATAAGGACAAAGCTCCTCAAAGTTGAACTATTTAGTTCATTTTTGCATTCCCATGAGCATTTATTTGATGCTCTTCCACTCTTGTGTGAATGGAGAGTTAAGTTGAGGAATTCCCATGGTCGTATCAGTTTCTTGTCTAGGTTTTTTTTCTTCTTCGTTGTTTGAGCTTTAGACAACCTTAGAAGCCATATGGGAAACTTTTTGTGTCATCTCATGGATTTTTTTTAACAAGGCTTCATTAGATGTATTTGTTGAATTGATAGATTTTTTATTTTTGTTGTTAGATTTACATTTTTTAGGAGATGTTTTAATTTCTCATCATCAAAATTTGAGGGTAGTTTCACTCACATTTCTAGGATGTGAAAGGTATTGAATTTTGTTTTGTGTTAAAATATCATCTATTTCTTTTTTTTCTTCTTCAGTGATTTAAGGTTGTCTTACATCATTGTCTTCTTCATCAAAACTATATTTTCCAAGGGGATCGGTTCTATCAAAATTATCATAGATATTATGGATTTTATTATGAGTAATCAACATTGTATTAAAGGAAAGAACCTTTAAAGTGAAATTTAGTTTGTGATTTTGACAATTTTGATAAGTTTGATAAACTTGATAAGTTTGGGACAATATTTAAGCTCAAAGGATGATAATACTGGATTTTTGGCTTGTTTGGGACTAGTAAATGCATTTAGTGAAACCATTTTAACTTGATCAAAACTTATGTATCCAAAGGATAATATTGGATTTTGATTGGATTGGAGTTAGATTGGACTAGCCAAAGAGTGGGGTCGAGTGACACTCTTGTTGAATCTAGATGAGAGATTGATTTATTTAATTTGTAGATTGGATTGGGTTGTATTGGATTTTTATTAGGATTGTGTTGTGGAACACAAGTTCTGATCTACAAGTTTTGATTCATAGTAATGTTTACAAACAACAAGCATACAATGATATGATTTTGTTTCATTTTGGATTATAAGCTAAAAACCCCCGGGAAATGTAAATTTTTATGATAATGTAACAAGTAGAATGTCATGGAATAAGTAGATGAAAGGATCTTATCACTCCAAAAATGTGTGTCTTTTGATATCAAAAAATATCACTCCAAAAATTTGTACGGGGACAGAAGTGGTACAGGGAACCCTTGGAATACTAAAAGAGACTCATGTAATCATTCTTAGCTCTCTTAGAGGAGTGAATCACCACTATAATGATGCTTTTTATGAATAGCTGGGAAGGTAATGAGGGAATGATATGTGAATAGTGTCCTTATTTCTCCCTGAATAATTTATAGGGACAATGCCACATACTTCATTGTTACAGCTATTTTAGGCATATTCTCATAGTAACCCGTTACAAAAAAAATCCTGTAAGCAGTGGACAAAGGAAAGGAAAGTGTCGAATGTTGTTTTGAGACTAGGTCTCAAGTGCAATGCAAAATAATATGAGTGGTGTGTGGTAGTGAAGTTCATGTTACTGGTGTAGCTAAGTGGTTATGAAATCCATGTCGCTATGTGAAAATACAAGTATGATTGTTTATAAGGTAGGTTCTTTCCAAATTTGAAGTGTGTAAAAGAAATGCATAATTGAAAAGCATAAATGAAATTATACCTGATTTTTAGCAATTTTTTAGCAATATTTGAAAAAGGAATCATGTAATCAAACTAGTTAGTAGTTTTATACTTGTTTGGTAAGGTATTCCTAGTAGAGAGGTCCTGCACAAAATGATTAATAGTTTTTCTGAAGAAAAAAAATTAGGTATCTAAAATATCTAAGTCATTTCTAATTCTCAAGATTACCCAAAGGTGCAAGAGAAGAGCATACACGGTTTTCAAACATGGAAGTTTGAAATAAACAATGATAAACATAAATTAAAAGAAATCATTATTGAAACAAATGACATAAGGATATCAACTGCTTTTGATTCTCAAGACCACCCAAAGAGTGCAAGAGAAGAGCATACATGATTTTTGATATTGAAAGAAAATAACATAAGATGAAAAATCTATAAATTTTAGATCTATTTTGTATGAACTAACCTACAAAATAGTGCCGGAATTACAAAGAAAACACTAGGGAAGTAAACATAGATATAATAAAAAAATAAAAATAAAACCAAACTTTACACAAAATGCTAGCTCAAATAATTAGAATAGAAATGCACTTTTGAGCTACACAAGTGCACTTGGAATGCTATACAAGTGCAACTATGCCAAATGTTGGCACAAACATTTACACATATATGCAGAGGGTTTAATAGAGGTGGAAGATATAGAAACACATATATTGCAATTGAAACATAACCTATAGAATGTAAATGCATGCAGTGGAACAGAAGCACAGACCTATAAAAATAAGAAAACATAGGCACGTTAGCACATATCACGAGTTACTCTAGCACATAGAAGATGAAAAAAATGCATATCACTTGTAACTTCACAAAAAAATTAGAATATGGCCAAAAACACCTAATTTTTTGTAAACTGCTCTCAATCTGATCCATAGAATACCCTAAAAATAGGTTAATAGTCCTTAAAAAACACAAGAAACATGAAAAGGAGATTAGAATCACAAAAATTAATAGGAATGTGTGGGGGTCCCACAGGGCATGCCAAAAATGTATAAAAGAGAAAATATAGAATAACAGAATAAAAAAATAGAATGTACAACCCTGATTCTTCCTTCGTGTCTCCTTGCAACCTCAGATGAGATTGCTTGGAGCTTGGAATGAAGCACCAAACTTGTTGAATCTCTACGATCAAATGGATGTGGCTACTCCAAAGTGTTCCAAATGGAAGTAGATTTGAGCTACGAGAAATGTGAATGAATGATTGGATTGATTAGTAGATTCTTTGATCAAATGGATAGAATAACAATGCATAAAATTAAATGGACATTTGACACAATAACAATGTATATTCTAAAGCTTCTAAAGATGATAAATGGAGAGGAATGAGTGTTTATTTATAGTTGAGGGAAGATAATCCTAGATCCTTGATTTGTGTGATTGATTTTCTTATGTGAGGTTGAATAAAGCATGACTAGAATGATTTGTCTAAGTTTCAATTTGATAGGTAAGATAAACTAATGTTTTGAGCTTGATTGGGTGAGTTGTCATTGAATTTGGAAAACATGACATATCTTTTGAATATTTAAAGGTGTGCTTTAAATCAATATTTCATGTATTTTGTTTTATTCACCCAAAAAGTGGCGTGAGTTTTAGCTTGGAGATATTTTTCCTTTAATTTAGAAAGCCCTAACTTAAGGAATATGTTTTAGTTATGCAGTGCCCACATTTTTATAGCTCCAGTTATCTGTTGGTTCCTTTATTTCTAGACATGTTTTGATTGAGACTCTGATAGACTTTGGACATGTTACTATGATATTTTATCCTCTTGGACATTATGGCATTTTGGGCGCGTAGCGCCAATTGGATTAGATTCATATACTGATATATTTCGTATGATGTGATGACACTAACAGGGTTATATGATAGACTTATCGGTCAGATATTAGTCTCTTGTGGTTAATTTGATTGATGATATAGTGTTTTGGATTTAATGATGGTGATTTTCATGCTAACCTAAGTGTATGTCGTTACAATTTTATGTGTGGATGATTCATGGCAAACTATGTGGATAATTGGATGCATTGCACTATCAATTGTAAATTATGTTCAGACATTATAAGTTTGATTGTTATTGTGATGTATAGATAATGTTTACTATATTGGACAGGTGCGGTTAATGTGTGCAATGAGTGTGCAGGTGACAGGTATAGGAGAGCATGGGTTTCAGGGCAGCTACATAATTGTGCACAAGCGGCCCACGGGCTGAGTCCTAACCATGCTAAATGTTTGAGGCCTTAGATTAGATGTATTTAATTGGGCACCATGGATGAACCCTCATTTTGTAATGTAATTATGTCTTGTAAAATTAATTAGGTTTAGGATGTGTTTGTATTAAGTAAACTAGCTTAGGGGTTAATAATCTTATCTTAAGTTAAGTGTTGGTTTTGGGAAAGTGTGTGTGTGTTGGTAGAAGGGATTGGGGACCACATGTGAACCTTGGGTGGACCCCACACCCTCTACCCATGTGCCCAAGCATTGCAAACCCGAAATTGAGTTATTTTGGGTAATTTTAGAGACCCCTTTTGAGTTTGGGGGTTCCCTTAGCATGAAAATGGACCCTTGGACCCTACCTAATAGGTAGGGGGGCCTATTTCCAAGGTTTGGAGGGAGTTTCCCTCCCATTTAGCCCTCTTTAGTCACCATCCATGTAAGATGGTTGGGTTGTGTGAGATTTTTAAAAGTTGCTCCACTTTGTTTTATTTTAATTTTTAGTATTTTGGGTGAAAAGGGATAAAAGGTGAGTTTACTCTTACTTATTTTGTTTTTGGAATCTTTGACTCTTGAGAGGAGAGGGGGTGACACTTGTCACTTTCCCATTGGTAAGGAAACTTTTGGGTTCCTCTTTTTATTCTTCCTCATGTGGGAAGAATGGGTCTTCTTGGTTCATTTTTTTTGGAGCACTTGGAGAATTTTGGGAGCTTGGAAGGGAGCTTGGACAAAGGGGAAAAGCTTAGAGTCTTGGAAAGCATTATAGAGGTAGGGTTCTTAACCTTCTTCTTCTTAGTTGTGCTTATCTTGTATGTATGTTTGATCAATGAAATAATGTGTGTGAAATATGTGTTGAGAAGTGTATGATGAATGTAGTTGTTTGTTCTTGTGGTATTTTCTTGTTTTCTCTCCACCATCATTTGGATTGATGGTTTTTAGAGAATGTAGGGGAAGAGAGAGGGATTTCCCTCTCAAACCTCATGGTTATAGGTCAAGCCATGAAGGTCCCTTCTCATCCCCTCATATGGTTTGAGGTGGGAGAAAGGCTCATATGGCTTGAACCTTTCCCCATTCTTGGTGAGGAAATCCTTTGGGTTTGAAAATCCTCCCAAGAAGGATTTCCTTAGCATAAGGAGGAATAAGGAGGATGTATGATTAGGAGGTATAAGGAGTTTTTATATATATGTATTTATTGGTGCTCCTATGGTTGGACACCTTGGTTTGGGCATCCTTCTTCCTCTCTTCCCCCTTGTGAAGTTGACTTTGTTCTCCTCATGTTGTGGTTTTCATTGTATAGTAGGTCTAAATGGTTGAATGGTCTTATGTTTTCTCTTGTTGTGTGTTTAAACCCCATTATTACTTGTGCACATCGTGGAAGCTAGTTCCTCTCTCCCATGGGCTTGGGGGAGGCTAGCATGACTTCTAACCATGGAAAGGCATGTGATGATGCCTATTGGTTGGGTGGTAAACAAGCCATGATTCTTGTAGAAGCATTGGAGTTGGAGCTCAAGTTGGAGATAGTAGAGCCTCTTGCCATCTTGGCCTTTCTCATCCTTGGAGGACATTACCTTCATTTTGTAAATAAATGTAAATTTGTGGAAGTCTTATACTCTTGTAAATATCCATTATTGTACTTATTGCTTCTTATAAACCTTAGTCATTACTAAGGAAGTTTTTACTTTATGGTTGCAAGAATTTTGTAAGATTATCGTATTGAAATCATAATGGAACTATGAGTTTCTCTTTATTTCAATGTCTTCATTTGGAAGAATTTGTTGATTAGAATTATGCAAAATATATAGTCATGAAATATACATTTGAAATATTTAGTTGTGTATTACATACAAAATCTACAAAATTTAGTGTGCTTGCTTTTCATTTTATTTCAAAAAAATATGGCACTACATTTTGGTATCAAAGCATGGTTTCAACACACGGACTCTTTGGGTAATTTCCGTTTTTTTGTCATCTTATTGCCTTGTTTCAAAAAAAAAAAAAAAACAAATCTATCTTTTCTTGTTGTTGGATTCCCCCTTGTTGAAATCTGCATAAATTATTTAGCTATTTTGCATTGAAAGAAGGTTAATGTTATTGGGTTGTAGGATTTATTGAAATAATGATGTGAGTTGTTTTATAATAGTTGTTGAAAACAATGTTTGCCTTAACCCTTTGTTCTTGTAAATATTGATAACAATGTGCCATAGTTACATTTTTATTTCATTTTTTTGGGTTTTCTATTTATAACTATATTTTTGTTAGAATAAACAAAAAAATAAAAAAATAAAAAATAAAATAAAATAATAATATATATACTGGTTTTTTTTTGTTCTTGCAGCATAGCATATTATATTCTTGTTATATAATATATAATTATTATATATTATATAATATATATATTATAAGTTAAGTAGTATGTATATATATATATGAGATTCAAATATATATATATATATGTATATTCGCTGTTTTTTATTTTTATTTTTATTTTTTATTTTTAAAATATAAAAATAAATAAATAAATAAATTTAAAAATTAAAAAAAAATAGTGTTTGGGGGGGCCGAACCCCCCCAAACTCCCAAACCACTACCCGCCCAAACCGCCCAAACCCTGTCCCAACAGTTTTCCCACCCGGACCCTGCCCCAACAGACCTCCCCAACCCCGTGCGAAGGCCCCTCGTCCCCGAATCCCTGCCCCACGCCGCGCCCAGTGCCCAACCCTGCCCCTCCCCGGATCCCCCAAAACCCTGTACCACAGACCCCCCCAACCCCGTTCGCACCACCTGCAGAGGCCGCCCCTACACTGTCCGCGCCCCTGCCCTTCTGCGTACCCGCGCCCCTGCCCCGCGCCCTAAGCAAAACAACAACAACAAAAATAAATAAATAATACATATATGACCAACAAAAAAAATGCAGCCAGATACAGCCGCCGCTCTACTGATCATCATTTATTTTTCTCTTTTTTTACATATATCTCCCTTCATGCACAAAATAAATAAATTAAAAAATAAATAAATAAATAAATAAAACAAAAAATATATATATAGATAATGGAGACTCTTCTTCTTCAAAAATTCCATGGAGTCAGCCTTTCATAGTTCCTCCACCTGCACAAGAGGAGACAAAGAAAACAAAATAAGAGAAATAGAATGAGAGAAGAAACAAAAAGAATGAACAAAAGAATGGAAAAGAAAATTAAAACACCATAGAGAAATCTAGGGCAAATTTAGGGTAAGTTGAAATGAAGGGCTAAGATTAGAATGGATCCTAGGGTCCTCCTTTAATCCTACCTTGTTTAAGTCATGACATTTTAATGAGAATGTAAAATAATCTTTGGTGGGAAGTGGGTAAAATAAATAAAAGGGGGGAAGATTAATTATTTTATTTCTAGGGGTGTAGATTTTTTTTAATCATGACCCTAGAAAGCTTGATAGGCTTAAGCAAACATTAGTAATTATTGATCATTTCAAAAAAAAAAATTTATTAACGCTTTCCGCAACTTTAAAATAAATATAAAAAAAAAAAATTAAAAAAATAAATAATAATAATAATTATAAGCCATTTTATTTATTTATTTAATTTATTTTTTACCTCAGGTTTAGGATGGCGCCCAAGAGAGGACGATCAGCTCGAGGTTTGGGACGTAGTGCGCCTACGCGGGAGTCGCCGGCCCCCGATTTTGGGCCTTAGATATTAGAGACCCTACAGTAGCTGATAGGTGTCGTACAAGAGCGTCTTCCACCACCGCAGGTGCCGAGAGAGGAGGACATTCAGTTAGGAGACGAAGAGTTGTTTAGTGAGGATGCACATCCAGAGCCACCTAAGCACAACATTCCGAGACAAGAGAGGTCACGCAGCCCTTCCATCCTTGGCGAGAGGGTGGCCTCATTTCGTCACAGCCGTTCACACAGCTTCGAGGGACCTTTTGGAGATATGCAACCCCTCTCACCTGTTAGACCACATCGTCAGGATCGAGACACAGGCAGTGTGATTCGAGACCTTCTTCACCTGCAGCCACCTATGTTTACTGGTTCGACTGACGGCTTTGGGGCAAAGTCTTGGCTCCTTAGCTTGGATAGCTGCTTTGGCTTGCACTCTCATGAGAGCAACGTCAAAGCCAGGTTCGCCATACACCTCCTCCGAGACGCAGCAGGCATTTGGTGGAGGAATGAGGAGCGGAAGCTCCATTTGACTCGGGATAGAGTGACATGGGAGTTGTTCGAGGAGCGATTCAGGGCCCGGTATATGTCAGAGCATTTTGTGCAGAAGAGGATTGATGAGTTTCATGACTTGCGACAGGGTTCTGGCTCGGTGGTGCAGTATGAGAGCAGGTTCTTGGATCTCTTGCAGTATGTAGACTACCTGCAAGACGAGAAATTACAGGTAAACAGGTTCATTCGGGGCCTGAATGCAGATATAGCAGGAGCTGTTAGGATGTTATCCCCTCCCACGCTCGAGAAGCCCATTGAGAAGGCTTACTTGGCTAAGGAGAATAGGACCAAGGCTCAGGAGCACAGAGAAAGAAACAAGAGCAAGTTCCAGGACAAGATTCAGGCATTCCAGAGTCAAAGAGCACGGGGAGCAATACCACCCCCTAGAGGAGGATTATGGCCTTCTCCAGCCGCATCGAGAGCTCCTCCACACCCATCACAGCAAACACAACATCAGGGACACCAGCATCAGAGGGGTAGACAGACTCAGAGTTTTCAGCGAGGCGGGTCTAGAGGTGGTTTTGGTGGGTCTAGAGACAAGAGGCCGGGTACTCATCACTCACAGCCAACCTGTTCGCAGCAGTCTGCTAGGGTTGGACCGGCAGGTTTAGTTCGCCAGCGCATAGGAGGGACCCCATCTCAGAGGGGTATAGGAGGATGTTTTATTTGTGGGGCTCCAGACCATTATGTGTGTATGTGTCCGCACAAGCCCACTACTACGGATATGCAGAGAGCCCCTAGATCCGAGCAGACGGTGGGTGACATGGGACGCGCCCATCATGTGTATGCAGCAGTTGACAACCGCCAGGCCGAGCATCAGGCCACAGTCATTGAGACGACATGTACTATCAGGGGTATTTCTGTCTCAGTACTTTTTGATTCAGGTGCTTCAGATTCTTTTATATCACCTTCTATAGTGGACCAGTGTGGGCTAATGGTGGCTAGGCAGCTAGATAGTTGGCAGGTTGAGTTGGCCTCTGGGGCTAAACTCGCCATGGACTCGTATGTGGAGTGTTGTGTACTTGATTTGGGAGTCTTCTCCACTACGCTTGACCTCCGAGTTATTCCTTTAGGATCCTATCAGGTAGTGTTGGGTATGGATTGGCTCGAGGCTCATCGAGCTAAGGTGGATTGTAGAGAGAAGGTCATTGAGTGTCAGGATGATTTGGGTAGTGCAGTTGTGATTTCAGGGATGTAGAGACCCATTTCCTTGCGTATGATCTCAGCTAAGCAACTCAAGCGGAGCATGCATAAGGGTTTCCAGTTGTTTGCTATCACTATCAGTGATCGTTCGGACAATACTTCAGAGCATTCACCCTTGATGATCACGCAGTTTTGAGGGAGTATGCAGATGTGTTTCCAGGAGAGCTTCTAGGTTTACCACCTAGTAGAGAGGTGGATTTCACCATTGACTTAGTGCCTGGATCTGCACCAGTTTCTAGGGCACCATATCGGATGACGACTTCAGAGCTTCATGAGCTCAAGATTCAGTTAGAGGAGTTGTTAGAGAAGGGTCTCATTCGCCCTAGTGTATCTCCTTGGGGAGCGCCAGTCATATTTGTGAAGAAGAAGGATGGTTCTCTCAGGCTTTGTGTAGATTTCAGACAGCTCAACAAAGTCACGATAAAGAACCGTTATCCACTCCCTAGGATTGATGACTTGTTTGATCAGATTGGGGGAGCTAGAGTGTTCTCCAAAATCGATCTCAAGTCAGGATATCATCAGTTGTGCATTTCAGATGCAGACATTCATAAGACAACATTTCGCACACGTTACGAGCATTATGAGTTCACAGTGGTTCCATTTGGTTTGACCAATGCCCCAGCTGTCTTCATGAGCCTCATGAATGGAGTATTCAGGACATTTCTGGATCACTTTGTCTTAGTGTTCCTTGATGACATATTGATTTATTCTCGTTCCGAGGAGGAACATGAGGAGCATTTGAGGCAGGTACTTCAGGTTTTGAGAGAGCAGAAGTTGTATGGGAACTTTGAAAAATGCAGCTTCTTTCAGACAGAGATTCAGTACTTGGGTCATATCATATCAGGCGAGGGTATCTCCATAGATCCCTCTAAGATTCAGGCTATCTTGGATTGGCCAGTACCCACATCAGTCACTGAGGTGAGGAGCTTCATGGGTTTAGCAGGGTATTGCCGTAGGTTTGTGCAGGACTTTTCTAGGATTTCTCACCCTATTACTTCTCTTCAGAGGAAAAGGAAGAAGTTTGATTGGTCAAAAAAATGTGAGCAGGCCTTTCAGTTGCTTAAGGAAAGGTTAACCACGGCGCCCATCTTAGCAGTTCTAGACCCAACAGAGGATTTTTTTGTTTGCACTGATGCATCACTAGAGGGTTTGGGAGCGGTTCTTATGCAAGAGCGTCGGGTTATTTCTTTTGAGTCTCATAAGCTCAAGGACTACGAGCTTAACTATCCTACTCACGACTTAGAGCTTGCAGCAGTTGTTCATGCACTTGTGCGTTGGCGACACTTCCTTTTGGGTAGACCTTTCATCTTGAGGACAGATCATTGTAGCTTACAGCATATCTTCTCTCATCCGAACCTCAACGCTCGTCAACGGCGTTGGATGGAGTTCCTTTGTGAGTACGACATGGAGGTGCATTATATCAAGGGAAAGGAAAATGTTGTTGTAGATGCACTTAGTAGACGACGGCATGTGCTTGCTTCTTTGACACTGTGGTTAGATTTGAGAGGCAGGATACTTGAGCACCTTCCAGAGGACAGGTTTTATGAGGGTGCTAGGCAGATGTTGGATTCTCAGGGTTCTTTTGAGGGTAGATATTCTGGATGCATGCTAGAGTCAGATGGTTTGCTTCGGTTCCATAGGCGCATTTATGTGCCTAAGGCAGGTGATCTGCGTAGTTTCATCCTTACTGAGGCTCATCGAGCCCCATACGCAGCACATCTAGGAGTGAAGAAGATGCATGCCGATTTGAGAGAGTTATATTATTGGCCAGGTCTTCGTCGAGACATAGCAGATTTTGTAGCACGTTTTCTTGAGTGTCAAAGAGTCAAGGCAGAGCATTCTCATCCCGCAGGACTTTTATACCCTCATGATATCCCCAAGTGGAAATGGGATGTGATCTCCATGGATTTCATAGTAGGACCTCCTATGTCCTCTTATCGTCATGATGCCATTATGGTCATAGTGGATAAGTTGACCAAGGTTGCACATTTCTCGCCAACCAAGGTCACCTATAATGCACAGGCCATCGCCAAAGTGTTCATGGAGGACATTGTTAGATTGCATGGGATTCCGAAGACGATCATCAATGACAGAGACATTATCTACACATCAGTTTTCTGGACTTCTTTTCAGGAGGCCTTGGGTACACAGATTAATTTCAGTTCGGCATATCATCCAGAGACAGATGGGCAAACAGAGAGGGTTAATCAGATTCTTGAGGACATGTTGAGGATGTACGTGATGGACCAGCAGAAGAAGTGGGAAGACTATTTGCATTTAGTTGAGTTTGCCTACAATAACAGTTATCATAGCTCCATTGGCATGGCTCCCTATTAGGATTTGTATGGACGACCTTGCAGGACACCTTTGAGCTGGGATAGACTAGATGACAGGATTATTTCGGGGCCAACTTACCTTCAGGATTTAGAGCAGCAGGTTGTTCTGATTCGGCAGCGTCTTGAGCAGGCTAGAGCATGCCAGAAGGCGTATGCAGATACCAAGAGGATCGATCGTCACTTCTCAGTGGGTGACAAAGTCTTCTTGAGGGTTCATCCTCATAAGAGTCTGATCCGTTATGGAAAGGGTTATAAGCTATCACCTCATTTTGTGGGGCCTTTTGATATTCTTGAGGTCATCAGTCCAGTTGCCTATCGCCTAGCTTTTCCACCACGCCTTGCATGGGCCCAAGACGTTTTTCATGTTTCTGTACTACGTAGATATGTACCAGATGTTTCTCATGTTTTGGATTGGTCGGCATTACAGGTAGAGGACGGAGGGCAGTGGAGATTGGAGCCCGTACGCATACTGGAGCACCGGAGGTTGGCCCTTCGGGGTCGAGATTTGGACCAAGTTAGAGTGCAATGGGACCGATATGACGAGTCATCAGCTACCTGGAAGGATGCTACACCACTGAGGGCTAGATATCCCTATCTCTTCCAATGACTTCCAAGAGGAAGTCTAATTATAGGAGAGGGGGATGTAGTGCCCATATTTTTATAGCTCCAGTTATCTGTTGGTTCCTTTATTTCTAGACATGTTTTGATTGAGACTCTGATAGACTTTGGACATGTTACTATGATATTTTATCCTCTTGGACATTATGGCATTTTGGGCGCGTAGCGCCAATTGGATTAGATTCATATACTGATATATTTCGTATGATGTGATGACACTAACAGGGTTATATGATAGACTTATCGGTTAGATATTAGTCTCTTATGGTTAATTTGATTGATGATATAGTGTTTTGGATTTAATGATGGTGATTTTCATGCTGACCTAAGTGTATGTCGTTACAATTTTATGTGTGGATGATTCATGGAAAACTATGTGGATAATTGGATGCATTGCACTATCAATTGTAAATTATGTTCAGACATTATAAGTTTGATTGTTATTGTGATATATAGATGATGTTTACTATATTGGACAGGTGTGGTTAATGTGTGCAATGAGTGTGCAGGTGACAGGTATAGGAGAGCATGGGTTTCAGGGAAGCTACACAATTGTGCACAAGCGGCCCACGGGCTGAGTCCTAACCATGCTAAATGTTTGAGGCCTTAGATTAGATTTATTTAATTGGGCACCATGGGTGAACCCTCATTTTGTAATGTAATTATGTCTTGTAAAATTAATTAGGTTTAGGATGTGTTTGTATTAAGTAAACTAGCTTAGGGGTTAATAATCTTATCTTAAGTTAAGTGTTGGTTTTGGGAAAGTGTGTGTGTGTTGGTAGAAGGGATTGGGGACCACATGTGAACCTTGGGTGGACCCCACACCCTCTACCCATGTGCCCAAGCATGCCAAACCCGAAATTGGGTTATTTTGGGTAATTTTAGGGACCCCTTTTTGAGTTTGGGGGTTCCCTTAGCATGAAAATGGGCCCTTGGACCCTACCTAATAGGTAGGGGGGCCTATTTCCAAGGTTTGGAGGGAGTTTCCCTCCCATTTAGCCCTCTTTAGTCACCATCCATGTAAGATGGTTGGGTTGTGTGAAATTGTTAAAAGTTGCTCCACTTTGTTTTATTTTAATTTTTAGTATTTTGGGTGAAAAGGGATAAAAGGTGAGTTTACTCTTACTTATTTTGTTTTTGGAATCTTTGACTCTTAAGAGGAGGGGGGATGACACTTGTCACTTTCCCATTGGTGAGGAAACTTTTGGGTTCCTCTTTTTATTCTTCCTCATGTGGGAAGAATGGGTCTTCTTGGTTCATTTTTTTTGGAGCACTTGGAGAATTTTGGGAGCTTGGGAGGGAGCTTGGACAAAGGGGGAAAGCTTAGAGTCTTGGAAAGCATTATAGAGGTAGGGTTCTTAACCTTCTTCTTCTTAGTTGTGCTTATCTTGTATGTATGCTTGATCAATGAAATAATGTGTGTGAAATATGTGTTGAGAAGTGTATGATGAATGTAGTTGTTTGTTCTTGTGGTATTTTCTTGTTTTCTCTCCACCATCATTTGGATTGATGGTTTTTAGAGAATGTAGGGGAAGAGAGAGGGATTTCCCTCTCAAACCTCATGGTTGTAGGTCAAGCCATGAAGGTCCCTTCTCATCCCCTCATATGGTTTGAGGTGGGAGAAAGGCTCATATGGCTTGAACCTTTCCCCATTCTTGGTGAGGAAACTCTTTGGGTTTGAAAATCCTCCCAAGAAGGATTTCTTTAGCATAAGGAGGAATAAGGAGGATGTATGATTAGGAGTTATAAGGAGTTTTTATATATATGTATTTATTGGTGCTCCTATGGTTGGACACCTTGGTTTGGGCATCCTTCTTCCTCTCTTCCCCCTTGTGAGGTTGACTTTGTTCTCCTCATGTTGTGGTTTTCATTGTATAATAGGTCTAAGTGGTTGAATGGTCTTATGTTTTCTCTTGTTGTGTGTTTAAACCCCATTACTTGTGCACATTGTGGAAGCTAGTTCCTCTCTCCCATGGGCTTGGGGGAGGCTAGCATGACTTCTAACCATGGAAAGGCATGTGATGATGCCTATTGGTTGGGTGGTAAACAAGCCATGATTCTTGTAGGAGCATTGGAGTTGGAGCTCAAGTTGGAGATAGTAGAGCCTCTTGCCATCTTGGCCTTTCTCATCCTTGGAGGACATTACCTTCATTTCGTAAATAAATGTAACTTTTTGGAAGTCTTATACTCTTGTAAATATCCATTATTGTACTTATTGCTTCTTATAAACCTTAGTCATTACTAAGGAAGTTTTTACTTTATGGTTGCAAGAATTTTGTAAGATTATCGTATTGAAATCATAATGGAACTATGATTTTCTCTTTATTTCAATGTCTTCATTTGGAAGAATTTGTTGATTAGAATTATGCAAAATATATAGTCATGAAATATACATTTGAAATATTTAGTTGTGCATTACATACAAAATCTACAAAATTTAGTGTGCTTGCTTTTCATTTTATTTCAAAAAAATATGGCACTACAAGTTAACTCAAATCTATGATTTGATTTAATTTAAACTTGTCCTCTTGAATATAATTAATGATTTTTTAGCCTTTTTATTTGCTTTAGCCAACTCGATATGTCCACTAGTGAGGTGAAAGTGAGGTGGAAATGGATGGGAGGAGGATTTATTTAATTTTATTAATATTAAATTAGCTAATAAATTTTAGCTATTGGGTTAAGAGGTATATAAGAAGAGTGACAAGATTAATTAATTAATCCTAAGAGTGGGGTATGAATGTAATAGGGTCCATAGTGTGAATAATTAATTATTCAGAACATTCTACAAGCAATAAAAGTATTTAGGAAAGTTTTGGGGATGATAGAAGTGTGATTCGGGGAAATGCCATCAAATGAAATTAGGGGGTAAAGTGGTAGAATGTATAAAAAGTGGTCATAATAAGTCATAAATGGTTGTAATGTGTTGTGAAGTGATTACAAGATGATTTCAAGTAGGTTTAGAATGTGTAATGGGATATTTTATGGTGTCTACAAAGAGAAATCCCACAAAGGCATAACAAGTATAGAAGGAGAGAGTGCATGAATTGATAAAAATATAAATAATGATAGCCTAGAGTAGAGAAAGGTGAAAGCAGAGGAAAGAAAAAAGAGAAGAAATACTATGAGTATGATGATATTCTATGTTGGGTTGAAGCCCATAAGTGTGTGGAGAGATTGACACATAAATAAAAGAGGTGTAAATGAAGATAGCACAAAGGACGGTGCAAAGAAGATAGGTTATGGAAAAATGTGATAACAAGACATAGGAAGAAGAGAGAATGCACAAGAAGTTCCCATAAAGAAGATAGGGACATTAAAGCATAAGGTGCAGAGGAGGACAAGTGTAAAAAGAATGAATGCGTAGAGGATGAAATCCCAAGGATCATATGGACACCAAAGAAAAAAATTCCTAAAGATTTTTTGTGGAGGTGAACAGTTCATGGCGAGTAGAGACTTACAAAAGAAGACAAGAGAGAGAGAAACCCAATAGGAGGATGTGGTTGGTTTATGTTGAGAATAGTCTCACAAGAGTGTGTCACATAATGCACAAGGGTCATAGAGATGTGACAAAATATTAGAAGAGGTGAAAGAATAAGTGTATAGGTTGAAGTAAGGATTATTAGATGAAGAAGATGCGACTATCAACTTCTATAGTCTAAAGGAAGGTTATAACACCCACTCAGTCCGTTTGAGGTGGAACTCAATTTCTAAGTACCTTGGGTATTTGATGTAGGAGCATCTAAGGTCCATGTCAATCCTAAAAAAAATTGGCTAAGTGTGAGTGCACAAGGACGGAGAGCACAAGTAATAAAGAGAGGTAGCACGAAAGAGTGAAGTGGTGATTGTTATCCAAATAAGCTCATATGCTTATTAAGAACACATGCTCAATTTGTATACTTATGAAATTCTGAGTTGATGGAAAAATAGAAAATTATCGAGAAAACATATTTTGCGCTCTTCACAAAGTAAAATGAGATCCATGTGCAAATCTTTGTGACAAGGTTATATCTTCACGAAATGCTACAAAAGTAAGGAGACAATAGTCTGTGCACTATACAAACTATGAAAAGCCACACAGAAGTCCGTAGAACATAAGAGGAACAATATGTGCATGCTAGTGAATAAAGCAGTAAAAGGATATGACTCAAAAAATAAACATAGCCACACAACAAGCGGAAGGACCATGTGGAGGTTCACATGATGGAAGAAAATAGCCACACAAAAAAAGAATCAGAATACCATGGAAATTTGGAAAGCTAACACAAACCACAGAAATCTCACAACATTCAAAAAACAAGAGTCAAACCTGTGTGACAAGTTGAAGACAACAGTTCATGTACAAAGATGCACAATAGAGGAAGATAGTTTAAAAGCATAGAGGAAATAAAACAAACCAGAGGAATACTACGTAGAACCACATGGCATGAAAGAAAAAGATTGCGTGAAAATCGATAAATGAAGTGTCGCATGAGAATCCATGGAATGAAGGAAGAAGACACAAAGCTACGCGTGAAGCTGCGCACAAAGGAAAATGAAGTCTATGTAGAAAAGGTGTGGAATCCCATGCAAAAAGGGGGAAAATAGAAAGGCACAAGTAGAACATCACATGCAAATTTCCATAACAAAGGAACTGGAAATATGTGTGAAAGGCCATGAAACAGAGGGAAATCAAAGGAATTTTTCACACAAATAACGAAATACTTTATTTCAATTTTCAAAATGTGGAATTATATTTTTACCACAACCTATTGAAGATGATACATGACAAGTTAAAAATAGGTAAAATCATGTAGGCTCAGTTTGTCTCTTTATCCCAAAGTTCTAATAATAGAACAAAATAGGCAAAAGTGAAAGAAATGTTGTTTTTCTATTTTTGGAAATGCATATCCTATTTTAAGTGCATACTTGATAAAATAAAGCATGACGCTTACTTTTAAGAAGCAAAAAATAGGATGCGCGCTTTTCACGCTTAAGAGCTATTTTTGGTGTAGGAAAGTAAGGCGCATGCACTTTTCCATTTTTAGAAGCTAGACTTGTATGTCTAAGCTTTTTCTTCTTCACTCTCTCTCTCTGTCTCTCATATTTTCTATTAAAAACTCCAAAACACATTGTAAAAAATAGCTTGGCCTCTTCATTCATTTTCTGGAGTATTTCAGTTTTTTGGGTGAGAAAGCAAGGGTCGTGAGTGATTCGTGCTTATTCCACCACTTGGAGAAAAAAATGAGATATTTTTACGTTCATATAGTCTGTGTTTAGTGCATATTTTATTTTAAGTTATTTTTGTCTTCATGATACACATTTACCCTTGGTTTGATAGTTTAATCTCTATACCTTCATGTAGCTTTGTGTCAATTTACAGGTCATAGATTGTGTTTAACAGGTTGTATTCATGATTTTGTTGTGGATCCATTTATTGCCTCTTCTTTATCTTGTCACAATTTAGCTAGAAACCTTATATGAAAAGATTTTTCTTTAATACAATCATTTGTAGTTAGTTCATGGTGTGTGGGGCTCCCATGCTTCATCTATGTGACTCCAATAAGCCTGAGATCCTCAAAAAATTATGGTGTATCAACACCTTTTCAAGTTTTCTCTTCTTTCTTTATCCCTTTTCGTTATTAGATTTTGGTAGAAGAGAGTATTATTAGAAATAGAAAATATTTTAGTTATTACACTAAGGGAAACTATTCCTCTTTAGATACTCACTCCAACACACAAGTAACCCACAATATAATAGAGATTCCATTCTGTTCAATTGAAAGAAGATTTATCACACCATTCTCCAAAGGATACATTTCAAAGTGACAATAGTTTTTGACATGCTTAGTGAGACACTTTTTTTTTTTTCAAATTGTATATTATTTCTAAGGGTTCCATTGTCAACAATTTTGTTCACCTTGGTGCCTCCAGCTGACGAAATAGTTTCAGGCACGCTCAGTGGGACAACGCAAATGAAGAATATGTAAAAATTTGATGTTGATGTTGGTATATATCAGTGGTTGCAGACTCCATTAAGTCCATCATATGGAACATCCATAAGTATTAGAGTGCATATTGATAGAAGATAAGTGCATATGTTGTGTCAGAATTTATCAAGCAAGATCATCGATAAAAGTTATTCCATTTTATTTCATCGAGTTACCTTTGAATTCAATTAAGAAAAGTAATATTTCTCAAGTTCTATGCTATATTATAAATATTTCTCCTGCTCCACAAAAGCTAGGTTCATCCCTCAAATGCTCCATGCCTAGTCTCCAATTTGAATATGGGCCTCCCCATAAATCATGTTTTTCATTTCATTCAATGATGACAACCCATTATTGCTGGCTCATCATGATGGCATCCCAGATTCCTCTCTTAAGAGCATTAAATTTTTTTAATGGTGAAAACCATGTTACACCCATAGAACACATGTATAAGATGTGGCCTATATATGCTTCTATTTATCATCTTACTACAAGACAATGTTGCATTGTCATATTATTAGCAATCCTCTTTCAAGGGAAAAACATTGCAGTGGTACATGGGAATGAAACTAAATTCCATCACTAGTACGTGGGATTAATTGGGAGAAGTTTTTTTGTAGGAATTTAGAGGAAAAATCAGATCAGCTTTCATTAGTGGAAAAATTTACCACTATCAAAAGTGCACCACAAGAGTTTATGATTGATTTTAACTACATATTCCAAAAGAGTTGTGACATAGATTCCACAATTGGTAAGGCATATTCCTTAGTATGGTTTTTTGTATTATCTAAGGGCTTTGAATTATGATATTTCATTGATGATACAATCAATGGGCGGAAGGAAACTCCCTTACACTTATGACATATAAATTAGAGCTGAAAATAATCTTATACAAGTGGGGTAAATATCTCCAAGGCCTCTATATGCCCATCTTTCTAGATATTCTCCTCCCACTTTATTTAAATACCTGCAATAGCTCCACTTCCAATGCTTAATTATCATCTCTTGAGCCAAATCAATGCATCCCCAAGCCAATCAAATGATTTACAAGAAATAAAAGGTATATTAAAAGATTTTGGGAATGAGATAGTTTCTCTTAAAAGGTAGTAAAATTAGAGTTTCAGACCTTACTATCCTCCCAATTAACATAATAGACCTCTTTTCCAACCAAATTTGTAAGGTCAAAATTAGTTTTCTAATACCAAACCTATCCAAATAGTCAATCCCAACACTGATAGCACATCCAAAGCAATTATATTGGTCCAAAACAATCTAATCCAAGATTATGAGTGGTGTTATCCATGTAACCAAGCCCATAATTAGAATGCTTGTTTTAATGGTATTCAAAATCAAGAACTTATGGTATAAACAGTTGATGGGTCCCAAAGTTTATCATTCGAGATTCCATTACAACAATAATTTTCACAATAATTAGTGCATGGTGATGTTATATTCTTGAATTGGAAAGAAGATGTTTTTTGAGGATTAAATGAGCTTGACAATTAGAAAAAACAGACTTTTACTTTTGTGGTAGCAAACACAAGGTCAAATAAAAGAGCATTAGAAGTGGAGCAACTTACTGGTAAGATCAATTCTTCAACCTTCTCCAACATTACAATTTGTTGTTCTATTTTTTAAATCAGCAAATCAATCAAAGAAATTAGTTTACAAAATCTCAAAATTAGCAAGAGACCCAATCTCATAGCCACCAATACAAGATGTTGTTGTTAGAAAATTACATAAAAAGGTTATTACTCCATCATTTAATATACTTGAGCATATGAAGCAAACCAAAATTAATATATCAATATGGGAATTTTCGTCTCTTCTCAGACAAAAAAATCTTCTACAAGAACACTTTTTCTAACCTCAATCTCTTTAGATAACCATCTAAATAACCATCTAATTTTTTTCTCACCAATACATCTAATCCAACAGAATCTCAAACAAATTAAATTGTTAAGACACCTCCCTTATATGTCTCATTTGTCATAGGTCAAAACCTAGTTCAAAATTGCATGATTGATTCTGGATCCTCTAGCTCAGTTATGCCCAAGCAAATTGTTGACAAACTTGGTCTAGATTATGAGCCTCTTTCTAAGGGAGTAGTTCAATTAGATGGAACACCCGTAGAGACCCTTGGAGTCATTAGAGGACTGAGTTTAACCTTGCATGCATGCCCCAACTTCTCCATTCCTCAAGATTTTTTATCATTGATCTTCCTCCTCTCTTTTCCTTGTGTCTTTCTAGAGATTTCATGACCAAAATTGGAGGTTACTTATCATCAGACTGGTCTCACATGTTTTTAAGAACAAGTATGGCACCAAAGTTACCATAAGGTCTAAACCCATCTCAACAAATCACATAGACCCTTATGTTTCTAGTGTCATTAACTCAAATTATATGATCATAGATGAATAAGACTAGCTAGTTGACTAAGATTGAATCACATTTCTTGAAGGAATTCCATATTTATTGCTCAATGAGTGGGCTAATTAAACTCATGCTACTAATACACATAGCTATATTGAGGAAACATATTTCAGAACATATTGTTTGCATGAGTAAAATGCTATTATTTCTAACCTTATCGAAACAAGTCAACAAGATGAAGGTTTATGAAAATTATACTTTGATGGATCAAGAAGAAAGCATAGAGTAGGTGGAGGAATCATGTTGATTTACCAAACAAAATAAAATTATCTCTCAGCTCTAAGGTTTTAGTTTTCTTATGCTAACAACACAGCTAAGTATGAAGTTTTTGTGCATGGTCTTTAGTGGGCAAGAAGGAAAGGAGTGAAGCAATTATAGTAAGTTTTTACTGATAGTGATTTATTGGTTAACCAAATTAGAGGACAATGATACAACTAAGAACAAATTGACTAAGATCCTACAAGAACATGATATGGGATTTAATAGAATATTTTGATGTTTTTAGTGTTCAATCCATTCTTAGAGTTAAGAACAAACGTGCAGATAGGATAGCTATCATTGGTGATCAAGTTGATATTCCATATCAAATCAATAAAGATACAAAAAATAAGTAGTATATTAAGATAGTGGTAAGGCCTTCTATCCCAGACAACAATATCAATTGGAAAGTGTTTGAATCAGATCAAAAAATTGTCAATTTATTGCAAGAGGAAGCTGAGTTTTTAGTCAAAAATCAGGAAATATTGCAACAACAGTATGATGATCAAATTATTCAGCTGAAATCTAACAAGATACCACAAGGATTGGTTACTCTTGAATCCATCTTTAACACAGATGATCAAGTCAAAAGTGAGAAGTCCAATATGATTATTAAACAAGATGATTACAAAGCAATCAACATTGGAAATGACAAAGCACTCAAGTTGGGTAAGGTATGTAATAATGATGAAAAGTTTGAATTTTTTCAACTCGCTCAAAAATTTCATGATGTTTTTACATGGAGCTATGACGACTTAAGGGTTTTAAATCCAGATTTAGCACATCATACGATAGAATTGGATCCAAAAACAAAACCAATCCACCAAAAGCAAAGACCTATTAATCCTAAAATTAAACCACTAATGAAACAAGATTTGGACAAGTCGATCAAATCTAACATTATTTTCCCTGTCAAGCATTCATCATGGGTGACCAATTTTCTTCCTTTGAGGAAAAAGAATGGAGAGATACGGTTATACGAGGATTTCAAATATTTAAACAAAGCTTCCTTAAAAGATCATTACCCACTACCGTTAATGGAGAAAATTTTATAGAAGATAAGTGGTTCAGAGAATTTCTCATTGCTTGGTGGTTATTCTGATGACAATCATATTTTGGTACAAGAAATAGATTAGTTTAAAACAATGTTTACTACAAATGGGGCACATATGTGTAGAGATAAATAAATTTTGGACTCTCAAATGTAGGATCTACCTTTCAACACATAATGGACATGAGGTTTTAAGGATTAATAAGTACTTTTGTTTTTTTATCTACATGACATAAATTTTTTCTCAAAGAAAGTTGCAAATCGTATCATACATCTTAGACATGTTTTTGAAATATGCAGAGAATATGGCATTTCATAAAATCCAAAGAAGTGTGTTTTTTTAGTCCATGAAGGTAAGTTGTTTGGTCATATTATTTCCAAGAAAGGTCTTACAATTAATCCAGAAAGAGTGAGTACAATTGTGTACTTATCTTTGCCAAATCACAATAAGGCATTACAAATTTTTCTAAGTATAATTAATTTTATCAAAAGATTCAGTCCAGATTTTGCAAATATTGTAAAGCCACTAACCTCAATGCTAAAAATAAAATGGTTTTCAGTTGGAAAACAGAAGGAAAGAATTCATTTAAAGTGATTAAATATGTTATTACGCAAGCTCTAACACTTGTCAATCCAGACTTTAACAAAAAAAAAATTATACACTTTTGGAGCAATTGATACAATATTAGCTATGTTATTGCAACGAAATGATGACAAATTGGAACATACAATTGCCTTTTTTAGTCAACGGTTACAAAAGTATGAGGTGAAGTATTATTTTTTTGAGATACAAGTTCTTTAATTCATTAAAATCCTCAAGAAATTCATACATTTGCTTTCTAACAACAAGATTCATTTGATGGTTTCCCATACAAGTGTTAATGAGTTTCTTTTAAGAAAGAATTTGAATTAGAAAAGAGTAGGTTGGATCACAAAAGTGATGGAATATGATGTTGATATTAAAGTCACTAAGTTGGTTAAAGGAAGAGGACTATGTGAATAGTTAACTTAAGATTTTCATGATGATAAAAATCAGATTTTAGTGTTTCAAAATGGTCCAAACACAACTACTACTTCATTGCATTAAAGTTGGACCCAAGATATGATCCATTTTCTCCAGGATGGACAATGCCCATAAGGTTTGGACAAGGCCAAAAGGAGGTAATTCAGATTACAGTCCATTACTTATGTTATTGTCGATAATGTATTGTTTATAAGAGATGTAAATGGATTTATTTTTAGATGAATTGATTTAGATTAGATTGAACATATTTTATAATAATTCCATGGAGGTATATCTGGCGGTCATTTTGCACCAAGCGATACAACCCTGAAGATTATGAGAGCTAGTTATTATTGGCCAAAATTATTCAAATATGCTCATGCATGGGTAAGGAAGTGTGCAAAGTGTGCCATTTTTACAGAGAAACAAAAAGTTAGTTGTTCTTCCTCTTCAACCCATTTAGGTAAATCAGTCTTTCATGCAATGAGGATTAGATTGTATTGGCATGATTAATACAAATTCTAGTGCACGTCCTAAATGGATTCTCATGGCTACATATTACTTCACAAGATGGACATAAGTAGTGGCTTTGAAAGAGGAAAATGAGATTTCAGTTTTAGACTTCTCTGAAATTCCAGTCACAAAATTTGATGTCTCTGCAATAATTATCTCAAACAACGCATTGGCCTTACTTGGAACTAAGATTTCTACATGGTTAGTCAAGATTGGAATTCACCTCTCAACATATTCCAATTACTACTCGCAAGGAAATGGATTGAATGATTCAACCAACAAGAATCTTCTTTAAATCATCAAAATAACTATGACAGAAAACCATAGATCATGGCATACAAAGTTGAAATCAGCCTTATGGGATGATAGGATTACTCCTAGAAGGTCAGTTGGCAGTTCTCATTTCATGTTTTTCTATGGTAGAGAAGAAAGGTTACCTATTTCTAATGAATTACTAGCTCTAGACCTTATTAAACAAATGTAGATGATGGAAGGAGATTTGATGGAAATCATACTTGTAGATCTAATGGAATTTGAAGAAATCAGAAATAAGGCAATGGTAACAATGGAACTTCATCAAACACAAGTAAAGAGTCATTTTAATAAGAAATAAGATGTGAGAATATTCAAAGAAGGAGACATTGTGCTCAAAGTGGGATGAAGAAAGAACTAAACCCAGAAGACACACAAATTTTGACAATTTCTAGAGTGGAGCATATTTGATCACAAGTTGCAAACAACACAATGCCTTTCATCTCTCCAAGATAAATGGTGATGAGCTACATATCCTAGTTAATGGGATATACCTTAGACTTTATTATTGAGGTAATGTTTCACTCTTGTTGTAGGTTGTTATGTTTACTTTCCTCCAAGTGCTTCATACACATTGTTGTTTTTAGTTTCATTTCTTGTGTACCTTGTGCACTTTATTGGTGTATTTGTTTTCTAATAAGTGCTTCTAGCACATTTTTTGTTTCCATAAGGTAGCTTCAACTCCTTATAGTTCTAAAAAGTTACATCAACTAGTACATGACCCCATGCCCAATGGATGCTTCAAGGCACCTAGTTTTTTTCCATCCATCAAGATGTCCCCGAAAGTCACCAAATTGTTATTGAAATAAGATCCTATGCTTATTCAAAAAAAATTGTTCAATTTGCATACTTAATAAATTACGAGTCGATGGCAAAATAAATAAATTATGGAGAAACAATGTTTGGCACACTTCGTAAAGTAAAATGAGATCCACGTGCAAAGCTGTAAAACAAGGGTAAAGCTTCATGAAATACTACTCAAGCAATGATACAATAGTCTGCGTGAGACACAAATTACTTAAAGCCACACAAAATTCTAGAGAACATAGGGGAAACAATCCACACACGCCAATGTATAAAGCAGTAAAAGGATATGACTCAATGAAATAAACATACCCGTACAACAAGTGGAAGGACCATGCAGAGGTCCATGCGATGGAAGAAAATAATCACATGAAAAAAAAGAAAAATACAACAGAACTTTGCAAATGAAGCACAAACTGTGAAAACCCGCACAAAATTTAAACCTGCGCGATAAGCCGAAGACAACAGTTTACGCGTAAAGATGTGTGATACAAAAAGATATTTTTGCGACACAAAGGAATCAATCCGCACTAAGCCACGGAGGTGATAAAAATAAACTATAGTAATACCTTGTATAATCATGCAGTAAGAAAGAAAAACTTGGGCGATAAGTAATAAAAAGAGAGTCACGTGAGAAGCCACAGAATGAAGGAAGAAAACATAAATATGTTACGTGAAGTTGAGCACAAAGGATAATGAAATCTATGTAGCAAAGACATGGAATCCCACACAAAAAAGGGAAAAATATAAAGTCATAAGTATAATGTTGTGTGTAAAACCACATGATAAAGAAACATGAAATACACGCGAAAGACCACGAAACAAAAGGACATCAAAGGAAGTATTTGTGCAATTCATGAAATGCTTTGTTTCACTTTTCAAAATGCAAAATTCTATTTATAGCACAACTTGTTGAAGAAGATGCATGGAAAGTTTAAAATATATGAAATCATGTAGGCTTAGTTCATCTCATCATCCAGCAGTTCTAATAATAGAATAAAGTATGCAGAAGTGAAAGAAAAACTCTTTTTTCTATTTTTGGAAATGTAGATCCTGTTTTAATCACAGGATTGATAAAATAAAGCATGCCACCTATTTTTAAGAAGCATAAAATAGGAAGTGTAATTTTCACGCGCAAGAGGTATTTTTTACGCAACAAAGCAAGGTGCCTGTTATTTTCCATTTTTAGAAGATAGACTTGCATGTATTATTTTTTCTTCTTCTTCTCTCTCTTGAATTTTCTATAAAAACTCCATAACGCATTGTAAAAATTATCTTGGACTCTTCATTCATTTTCTGGAGTATTTCAGTTTTTTTGGGTGAGAAAGCAAGGGTCATGAGTGATTCTTTGTGTTTATTCTACCTCTTGGAGAAATAAAGGAGCTATTTTTACCTTCATATAGTCTAGGTTTAGTGCATATTTTGTTTTAAACTGGTTTTATCTTCATGATACCCATTTATCCTTGGCTTAACAATTTAATATTCTTTCCTTCATGAAGTTTTGTGTCAATTTATATGTCATAGGTTGTGTTCAACCAATTATCTACAAGATTTTGTTTTGGAGCCATTTGTTGCCCCTTCTTTATCTTGTCACAATTCAGTTCAAACCCTCCCACAAAATTCTTTTGCTTTGACATAGTCACTCCTAGTTAGTGTATGGTATGTTTAGCTCCTGTGCTTTGTCTTTTTTATTCCAATAAACCTTAGATCCTAAAAAAAATTTGGTGTATCAACATCTTTTCATTTTTTCTCTTCTCCCTTTTCTCTTTTCCTTGTTGGATTTGGTAGAATAGAGTAGTCTTAGAAATAGAAATAGTTTAGTTGTTTCTTTAGGGGAACCAATCCTCTCTAGAGACTCACTCCAACATACAGGTCGTGGTCGCCCACAACCTAGGAGTGTTTCCATTTTTTCAATCGAAAGGATAGTTATCACACTATTCTCCAAATGGTGCATTTCGAAGTGACAACAGTGTTTGCATAGAAGTACATAAAGGATTTGTGCAATGGATAACATTAAAGGGCATAGTTGGGAGAGTGCACAATAGTAGATGGCACCCTAAACTGTGCATAATTTTTGGTATGGCACAAAGTAGCATTGGGAAAATGAGATTTTGTGGACAAGAGAGGGAAAGAATCAATACGTGGGAGAATAATATGCTGCAATTGCGTGTAGGAATTTTGGGAGTGTTGTAGAGTTTTGGCCCATCCTAGGAGACTAAAGGCATGTGAGGATTGTAAAGGAGGCATGTGGATGTTTTGAGGAGGCCCATAATATTAGCAGTGTTTAAGAATACAGGGAAAGATAAAATCGAGCATGGGATTATTTGATAAAATTGAGAAAAGGAGTGGCAAAGGATTACATGAAAAGGAGTGTGTGGATGACTTAGTAGTTGGCAAGACATGTCAGAAGGAATCTAACAAAGGCTATCAAATTAACGTGGAACAACACAAGGAAATGTCTAGATGGAGGTATCTAAGAGCATTTAATGATATCATAATGTATTTGAATCAGAGTGGGAAATTTATGAAGCATCTAAAAGGAACCATCCCGCCTAGAGTTGATTTCAAATGAGGAGAAAGAAGGGGGAACCTGTTGCTGTAAAAGGAGGTCGAGTTCACTATTTTGAGGCTAGTGAGAGGCTATAGGTTAGAGTCTAGATTGTTATAAGCAAGATGGATTTTTTAGGTGATCCAAGGAGAGAAGATCCAATCAAGGTTAGGTCCTTAGGAAAATACACCAAGTTGTAAAGCTCCAAGAGAGATTTGTAAGCTTGATAACTAAAAATGCATGTAGATGTCGTTAAGGTCATTAAGTAAATAGAAAAAACTTTGTGTTTTAGTTTCATAGTGTGAACTTTGCAAACAACACGTGGTCATCTTGTCCCTTTTTCACCATCATTTAGGGTGTCACACTAGTGTTTAGGGTGTCATATTTTTTGTTTAAGGTGACATATTAGTGTTTAGGGTATTGCACTAGTGTTTAGGGTCTCACACTAATGTTTATAGTGTCACATTGGGGTTTAGGGTGTTATATTTGTTGTTTAGGGTGTCACACTAGTGTTTAATGTGTTTCATTTTTTTTTAGGGTATGACTCTAGTGTTCAGGGTATCATGTTTTTTGTTTATATTGTTACATTGGTGTTTAGGGTGTCTCGTTTGTTGTTTAAGGTGTTGCAATGGTGTTTAGGTTATCACATTTATTTTTGGGGTGTTACACTTGTGTTAATTAAGGTGTCTCATTTGGGTGTCTATTTATAAGGGTATTGCATTGCGGTGTCACATTATGGAGTCGTGATAGGATGTCACATTATGGAACTATGCTAGAGTGTTGCATAATTATGGTTTCACATTAGGGTGTAGTGATATGTTGTCATGTTAGAATGTCATATAAGGGTATCATTTTAGGGTATCACATTAGGATGTCACATTACAGTGTCATGTTAGGGTGTCACATTAGGGTTTCATAATAGGGCACACCTATTAGGGTGTCATGTTATGTGTTTCATGCGAAGGTTTCATATTATGGTAAAATGTTATGGTGTCACATTAGGGTGTCATGCTAAGGTGTTACATTAGGGTGTCACATTATTGTGTCATGTTATGGTGTCACACTAGGGCATCATGATAGGATTTTGTGCTAGGGTTTTTATTAGGTTTTTGTTTTAGGGTTTTGTGCTTGGGTGTCACATTATGATGTCGTGTTATGATATTATATTAGGGTGTCCTATTAGGGTGTCATGTTAGGGTGGCGTGTTAGTGTGTCATATTAGGGTGTTGTTATAGGTTGTCCCATTGGGGTGTCACATGATTAAGGTCACACATTATGATGTCATGTTAGGGTGTCATGTTATTAGGGTGTTGTAATAGGGTGTTGTCCTAAGGCATTATATTAGGGGAAATTATATCAAATTAAATCAAATTAGAGGAAATTAGATTGACTTGACGTAAATTATATCAAAATAGGTCAAAAGAGGGAAATGAGGGAAAATTAAGGGGAAATGGGTCAAATTAGGGGAAATTTGTGAAGTTAGGAATTTTTCTAAAATTTGGGGAAATTTGGTTAAATTATGGTAAATTTAGTTTGATTGACTCTAAACATTTTCCTTCAACATATCTTAGCATTGATTGGTGTTTGATGTTGTCTTTGACTAATATTTCTCATGGCATCAATGGTTCTCTCATTTCCTTTTCACTGCTTGTTTCCTCTTTTTCCCAACCGTGTATGGTTGCGGGATCCGCATTGAATTCTTCATATCTTCCCCCATCTCCCACTATGTTACCGATGGCATCTGGTTCCACTGTGGTTTCTTCCTCATATGAAACAATGGTGTCTGTTTCCTCTTTACTTCTACTTTTGTCTTCTTTCCCTCATTTTGAAGGTTTCAATCGAAACCAATAAATTGTAAACTTGTCATCCTTCCCTATTGATGAACCCACCATGCGTGTTCTTGGTAGAGAGTTATGTTTTTCCTTAACTGTGAAAAATATTCCTTTTGAAAACTTAAATGTGAGGATTGAAAATGCAATTCAAGGCCTTCCATATCACATTTCCAAGGAAATTTGTCACGATTGTTCTATTATATTAAGGAGAGCTAAACCTCTAGATAGTAGCATCTCAAAAGATGAAACTGTGTCTCTAAGAAAAATTAATGAAAATGATAACATTTTTGTCCTTAAAGTGGACAAGGGTAACACGGTTGTCATTCTTGACAAATATGATTATAAGATTAAAATGTTGGATCATTTAGGATGTGGGAGCTATAGGTTGGTCAATAAGAATCCTTTAAATAAGATAACAAAGGAGGCTATCTGGGTCATCAACAAATCATCTCTAAGTGTAGAACAAAAATGAAAACTAAAACCCTTAGATTAAAATTTTCCTAGAATATATGGTTTACCAAAAATACACAAATCAAGCATACCACTTAGACCCATTGTTGACACATTTGAATCACTAACATACGATTTAGCTAAGTATCTTACAGGGAAAATAGTACAATTTGTTGGAAATACCTCCTCATTTATAAAATATTCAACTGAATTTGTTCACATTTTTTAAAATAAGAATGTTGAAAAACAAGACATTATGTTTAGATTTGATGTTATTTCCCTTTACACCAAAATGTCTATAAACGATGTAATTGATGTGATTAAATATTTAACTGATCAAGAGTTAGCATAATTAACTAAATTTTGTCTTTGTTCCACTTTCTTCACCTTCGATGGTAAATTCTATGAACAAAATTAGGGGGTTTTGATGGGTTCACCTCTATCACCCGTTGTGGTGAACCTATTCATGGAAAAATTTGAAGAGAAATCCCTTAGTTCTGCACTCCTGAAACCTAAGTGGTGGTATATATTTGTTGATGACATGAATGTAAACTAGAAGCATGACATGGATCAACTTTATAAATTCCTTCAAATTTTAAATAAGCATTCACCATACATACAATTCATTATGGAGGTTGAAGAAAATAGAACACTCCCATTTCTTGATGTTCTATTCAAATCAAATGAGGATGGCTCTCTTGCAAGACAAGTGTACTGGAAAAAGACTCACATTGACATATATATTAGGGTTGGCTCACGCCATCACCTTTTTCATAAGGATGGGGTATTAAATACCCTGTTTACAAGATCCCTGGTAATTTTAGATAATAATCACTTACACTCAGAAGAGAAATATTTCACCAACGTTCTCGTTAGGAATGGTTATAATAAATGGAAAAAAAGAGCCACTGCTAGAAGAGAAAAAGTGGGTTTATCTAGGTCACCTCGATCTTCATATCAATGCATTGGGAGTAACAATAAAGCTTTCCTACCCTACATTTTTAGGACTACTGATAAGATTGTCAGGATATTAAAAAGAAAGGGTGTTATAACTTGTTTTAAACCAATTAAAACCATTATAAACAAGCATAAAAACTCTATAGACCCGTTTTTTCTGAATTTAAGAAAAGGGGTTTACTCCATACCGTGTGTATGTGGAAAAACATACATTAGTGAAACAAGGAGATAACTAAAAATGAGACTTCATGAACATTGTAGAGATTTGGAATATACCTGGGTTAGTAAATCGTCTCTGGCAGAACACGAAGACATATGCAAAACTAATAGCTGCAGAATCACTCTATGTAAATAAAAATTTGTGTGAGACCATCAAAATTGAAAAATACATGAATAACCTAAATTGCATCGATGGGTGGAAGCTCAGTTCTTGGAAACCCCTTTCTCATAAGCTGACCACCCCTACCCCCCGACTCTTGCGTATTAAAAAAAAATCGGTGCTTGGTCTTTTTCTTTGTTGAAATTTTTTGCTTGTCTTATTCCTCCATTGTTGGTTCCCTCTTCTTTGTGCTTCCTTAATTCCACTCTTTAATCCCCCCTTCTTTTTTGTTATTCATGTTTTTATTTGTATTTTTAAATTTAATTAGATTCTTTTAATTATTTTTCTTTATCATTTTTACTTTAATATTCACATCTCTTCTGGAACAACATGTCTTTTGGTCAAATTAATTATTAATACTTGTTCACCTTCCATTCCTTCTCTCAAGCAAATGATCACCTCGATGATGGTTCCAGTATGGGAACCAAAACAATGGTGTTAATCCTCTCTATGCAACGTATCCATAAGTCTCTTTCTTCATTTAACCTATGATATGAACTTAAAATCTTTAAATTATATCAAATTAGGTCAAAGTTCGAGAAATTTATAATATTAAGATAAATTAGCTCAATTTAAGGGGATATTGAAAATTTAGGAGAAATTAATGGAAATTAGGTCAAAGTAGGGTAAATTAGGTCAATTTTGGGTCCTTTATGTAAAATTAGCAGAAATTGGGCCAAGTTAGAGGAAACTAGGTCAAATTATTCCAAACTAGGGTAAATTTTGGGAGATTATGTCAAATTAGGGGAAATTAGGTCAAATGCCTCAAATTAGCTCAATTTACATAAAAGCACGTCAATTTTGGGTAAATTAGGTCAAGTTATGGGAAATTACACCAAGTTAGAGGAAATTATGTCAAAATATGCCAAATTAGGGGAAATTATGTCCAAATCATCTAAGGTCCAAATAACTCCTACACAATTTTGGCTAAGTGTGGATGCACACGAGGATGGAGGGTGGGTGAAATAGAGAGAGGAGGTGCAACAAAGGGAAAGGGTGATTATGCAAAATTGTACAAGGACTTTTTGCAATGGCTAACATCGAAGAGCGCAATGTGTGGAGTTGATTTAATCTAAAATAGTAAATCTAATTACAGAGTAACTACTGTAATAATTGATATACAAGTAATATAATAAAATAATGGACAAGCAAAAAGCATGTAATAATATGAAACCCTAAGCAAGAGAGAGAGAGAGAAGATGACTTAGTTGATTTACAAGTGGTCTGGAAGTGATCTGAGTTGAGAAATTACTGGAATAGGATTAGAAGGGTATCATCAAGGCTCACTAAAGGTTATGGAGCTCATAAATGTCAAGGGCAGAAGCACCCATGAGAGGACAGGAGAACCCAGGAACTAGTGACTGATATGGGTACTAGTGTTCAATTAGGTGCTCAGGTTCTTATCTTTTTAGGGTTGAAGGAGATGTGTTGTTAGTCTTTGTTTGTCACTCTGATTTCACTCCAATGAAGTTGTTTGTACTTGTAACTTGCAAAACAGATAGCTATCTACACATACCCATGTATCACATCAAACCTAATAAATAAGATGCATAATGGGGAGTTGGATTGACCCTGGCAGTCACCTGAAGAGTGATCTTACGACCAAGTGTTGTACTACATCTCAAACTCCACGTAGTTCTTTGTGAATGTGTGTGTGATTATGCCCTAGGTTTCCCTTGTGTAATTTACACTATGATAGCAGGCTAGATATAGAATGATCCAAGTATGCAAATGTGTGGGATAGAATAGAATAAACTTCCCCTCCTATGTTGTGCATCCATAAGTGATGCAACCATTGTCCCATGAGTGAGTGTGCTAGATGGATGCTTTGTAATGCTCTTTGTGCCTTTGGATGCAAGCGTAGGTGATAGTACATAATGCTAGTGCTTGGCCCCTGATTTAGAAGAAGTAACTAAGCATATATATGATTCCCTTGTTTGAATTTTGTAATTGACAACTGAATTTTTGAACCAAAGTGTTAAAAGATGACCAAGAAGTAAAAGAGACCCAAAAGGGGTAAGAGAAGGAATGATAAAGAAAGTCAGGAGCATCCAGGAGGTATAGGAGTGCCTGGCGCTACTGTCCTAACTAGGTGCTAGTGTCCATGAGGCCATAAATGATAAATCAAGTCAAGTTCCAGAAAGGTTGTAAGATGTGTGAGGACAATAAAAAGTGCAAGAGATAAAAAAAAAGACCCAAAATAAGTTGTTAACCACTAGTTTTCTTGCTTAGGAATAATGTATACATTAGTATGATTTATAAACTAGAAATGTACCCAAGTGCATAGATTTTGTGTCTTCATTTTTCCCCACATAATGTTGGTTAGTGAATAATCGATAGCATAAAGTATATAGAATATGTGTACCTTGTAATCACGTAGAGAGTGTGGCTGATAGCGTGATAAATAGACAAGTGAAGCATGAAGTGATTGAAATGTCAAGCGTGGAGACTAAGAAGGGGATGTAGATCTTAGGGGTGAAGTGAATGCGTAGTTTCATATGTTTTTAGATCTTTTTATTGTTTATCTGATTTGTTTCTTGTTGTGTATAAGGACAGACCTGCAAAAGAAGAGAAAGAAAGTAATCAAAGTAGTGTATATGAAACATCAGAGTAATATGTGTATAAGTAGAAAGTGTGTAAAGGAAAGTGTGCACTTGATGTGTGAGAGAGTATGAGATAGGAAATTTTCATGTTGCGGAGATCCTAGATTTGGATGCTTTGTTGCTAATGGTGGGGTTTTTTGGCGATCTCACACCAAGAGTGAGTTTTTTGGGCGATCTCACACCAAAAGTGATTTTTTTTTGGGAGATCTCATGCCAAGATAAGAGTTGGGGAGAGAGGTCTGGTTTTTCTCTCCATCCATGACACTTCCTAATAAACACAACTGCAGAATGGTACATCCCTGATTTTTTCCATGTTCCTATTGTATCCGAACTAATAGAATGCATTATATAATTGGAGGCAAGTGCTTAGTACTAGAGAAATATGTTGTAAACTGTTGGAGATTGTGTTGAACTGAGAAATTATTTTTTTTTACCCCCAGGAAACTAGCACTCAGGGGAGGACACAAACACCCACCATTATTGTCCAGTACTGAGCGCTAGTGTCTTCTATGTGTCTTAGGTCCAAGTCAATTTTGGACCATTCTATAACTATGTATGCTTGTGCCAATTTTGTATTGTGTTGTGTTGTATTATAGCTCTGAGCTGTTGTAGGGGTGATTTATTCACCCAATAGATGCACCCATCATTTGGGGTGCATGTTAATGACTATAGGAGAAGGTGGCCCAAACGAGAGGACTTGAAGCTGATATGCATATCTGAAAGTGGATACCTACAGGGGGTAGGGATGTGCATGGTAGAAACCAAGGAACATGAAAAAAAGATAGGCTAGTAATAGGTGTTAGTATAAAAAAGCTAACACACAATAGAAGACAATGTACAAACAAGTTTGAAAACAAGATGTACCATGAAAAGTGGGTTGCATATAATGGGACATCACTCACAATGTCACAAGAAAATCAGGTCTGAAGTAACCTTAAATAAACATACAATGATCAAACATAGGGCATAACCCGCAAATAATAACAAGCAATAGTAAGAAAAAATTGACAGTCAACAATGGTTGTATAGAATCCTGTAGAGAAAATAGTACACATGAAGCACCTGTTAGCATGTTAGAAAGATAAGTAGTATATCAAAGCGTGAATAGATTAGTGCAAAGTAAGTGGTAGCAACAAGGAGTAAATAATGTAACAATAGAACTTATAATGTGTAGTGAGAGAGTAGCAAAGGTAGATGCCCCCAGGAGCCTCGGAGGGACTGGTAAAAGAGATCCATCGAGCATCATGCATCGTGTAAAAATATAAGAGGTCTTGCATTCACCTCAAGATACAAAGTGTATGTGTATGTGTATATAGAAAAAGATAATGACATACTAAGAATTTGGCTAGCATAGTAAGAAAAGTGCAACATGTAAGTAGTATAAGCTAACAAGAGTAAATGCAACCAAGATATGAAAATGTTACGTGAGTTTGATGGTTTGGTGTGATATGCAAGATGTGTAGATGGTCAGAGAAGCAATGACCCCTAGTATATGTGTGAGATGAGGCTCATTTAGAATTTTTTCCCTCAACAGTAAAGAATGAACATAGAACAAGAGTATGTCATGAGGTAATAAAGGTACAATGAAATATGTGAACCAACGATGTATTATGAAACATAGAATGCTGTAGAAAGATATGAGGTTCATGAAGCACTTGAGAGTGAGAGAAAGTACTAGATGCTATCGAGAATGATGGTACAATTGTGCATGAGATATGTGAGAATGCTAGGAAATATGTATCGTGCAACACAGTGTTATGTGTAGTAAGAGTGATGTGAGGTTCATGGAATGAAGTGTGCCCTCAACAGTCAAGTGTGAATCGTAGCATGATAGTATGTCATTAGGTAATGACGATACAATGTGTGTATCAAAGATGTAAGAGTTCTTAGAAAAAGTATGATGTGAAGCGCATGGTATGACAAAAGAAGCGATAAGTAGGTGTTACATAGACAGACAATAGAGAATGGAGGGGGGAGAAGGTGTGATGCCCCCTAAGTGTGTGAGGGATAGAAGACTATCCAACAATAATGGAGAGCGAGGCCCCCCACCTAACATCCAAGGGGAAAAAGGCATGTGACCATGGTCTAAAATTGGTGTAGGAGAGTAACTATGTGTGCATGAATGAGACCATTATAGTAAAGGAGGTGGAGAACACTTATGAGAAAGGGCTACTCAAGTAGGGGACTTAGGATGATGAGGTGGACTAATGGACCAATGAGGACGACAAGGTCATGATGTAGACCATGTATGAATGGGAGAGCTAGGTGCATAAAAGATTCAGACTTGAGAGGTGCATGAGGTCATGCATGAATGGAAGAGCTAGGTGCAGTGATAGACTTAGATAGAGAGGTGATAGACTGAGATGTCATACCTGGTGTGAAAATAGAGGTAAGAGTGGGCCTAGGTAATGGTGTGCATGGTGGAATACCTTTGATGGTGACAACTTGGTTATTATGGATGAACTTGAGACATAAGTGATGCATGGAAGGGATAACCTTGGTAGCAGGGAGCCAAGGAAGACCTAAGACCATGTCACAGCCTATGATTTCAGATGTAAAGAAATGGTGTAAGCTCTATCAGAGTTCCAATTGTAATGGGAAGCATGACACGACCATAAGAATTAGGAACTGGAAACATAATTATGGAAGTTGGACATTTGATAGCTAATAAGAGTTCCATAGAGCATGCATTGTAAAGGGTTGGGATAGGTTGATGGATAGACCAAAGTATTGTTAATGTTAAAAGTGCCAATAGAAGCATTAATATGCAACGAATCAGAGGAAAACTTAGCATGATAATCATGATCCGAGAATGTGATAACTGGCGGTGGCATATCAATAGTAGAAATAAGAAATTAAAGAGGTCTCGATGAAGGAGGATGCACAACATGATATGTGTGATTTGCAAGAAGAATCAGTAGTTGACCTTGATCGTGTTTGGGCAATGGGACATTGAATATTTTAAGCTTTTGATTATCATTGACCGGTTTTGAAGTAGATGGCTTAGGAAGCTCAATAACATTGTTATCGATAAGATCTTGAATGAGATGTTTAGCTTTAAAAAATGAACGGTAGAATGCCCATTACATTGGTGATAATCGTAATTTAAATTTTCATCATAGTTATGACCACATGGTTGAAAAGGATCAAGATTGAGTGGTGGAGGAAGAGTGATTATATTGCTTTCAATGATCTGCGGTAATAGGATTCAATGTACATAAGGTAGCTTAGTAAAATTGCACCTTGCGGGTTGTAAATGAAGCTGTGGTGGGTGGAGAAACAACATTAACAGTGACCTTAACTTCAGTAGGCTTAGGAGATGGATTAAAGGTGGATTTATCTTAAAACCTATTGGAGGATGAGGATGAAGAATTGTCATAATATTTCAACTTTCCCATAGATATAAGCTTTCTTTCACACAATTTGAGTGTATGACATAATTAATCAAAGGAGGAGAAGTCTTAAAGATGACACTCTCTTGAAGTGGAGGTAAAAGACTTTGAATAAAAATATCTTGCAATTCTGAATCAACGAGAACATTGGTCATCTTAGCAAGGTTATTCTTATATCGCACAAGACATAATCCACAAAGCACTCATTGGATCCATGTTTTATTTGAGATAATTTTACATATGATATCTTAATACGATATTGATAGAAAAATGAGCAAGGAAAGAATCGAATAAGTATGTAAATATAATTTACCGAATAATAGGTAGATCATAAAACCATCGCATAGCATAGTCTTGTAAGCTTTGAGGAAATAATTTATCCAATAATAGTAAGGTCAATAGCATAGTCAAGGCATGCAATGTGAAAGGATCGAAGGTTCTCATAAGGGTTGTCATGGCCATTGAAGGTGGGAAGCTTTGGTGCAATGAAAGTTAGGAGACATCAGATAAGAGGAAATGGTGGGTGAAAAAGGGATATGAATGACAAGAGTGAGGAATCTAGGGATGGTGAAGAATGTGAGGTGGCTTGTTGCAATTGGTGAAATTGGGATTGTAAATCATGATATAAGAAGTAGGTCATGAGTTCTTAAAGAGGAGCCATGTTGGGTGTGAGAAGTATTGGGAGGAATGAGGGGAGTGGTAGTTGAGAAAGATACGTAGGAATAGGAATGGGGTGAAATAGTGGGGTGGAGACCATGGAAGCCAAGGAGGAACCCACGAGAGGAAGTGTGGAAAAAAATTGAGAATGTTTAGCAATGAGTAAAGAATTTAAGACATGTGGAATATGTATAGGGTTGGTACGTGAATAGAATGGAAATTAGTGACCTTGTCAAATTGTTCTTGATCAATATTAGTACCCTCATCATATGATTGCTCACTGTCACAAGTTTCAATGTCCTCAAGAGGAATGCGGTTGGAGTTAAGCAAGGGATTATCAGAGGAATCCATTGATTTAGAGATCCTACAAGTAAATGGAAGAAGCTCAGTCTGCTCAAAAGGTCCAAAATGACCACTTCAAGTTACATGCATAAGAAGAAGCCTTGAAGAAAGGTTGGGTTCGAGCAAATGGGTTCACCAAATGATTTAATCTATTTGTATTAAATCTAATTTTAGAGTAACTAATGTAATGAATGATATACAAGTGATATAATACAGTAATGGACAAGAAAAAAATGCAATAATATGAAACCCTAAACAAGAGAGAGAGAAGATGACTTAGCTGATTTATGAGTTGGAGAAGTGATTTGGGCTGGGAAACTACTAGAATACTGTAAAGGTGTCATTAAGGATCACTGGAGGTTCTGAAACTCAGAAATGTTAGGGATAGAATCACCATGGGAGGACAGGAGTGCTCAGGTGCTGGGTGTTAGGGTCTAGTGTTAGGTGCTTAGGTTCTGATCTTTTCAGGACTGGAGGATCTTATATTAGTCTTATTTTTTCGCTCTAATTTATCTCCAATGAAACCAGTCATACCTATAACCTGAAAAATAGATAGCTAGCTACACATACCCATAAACCACATCAAATATAATAAATACGATGCAAAATGGGGAGTCAGACTAACCTGACAATCACCTGAAGAGTTATATTACGATCAAGTGTTGCACTACATTTCAGAATCCATGTAGTTCTTTGTAAATGTGTGTGTAATGATGTCCTAGGTTACCTTGTGCAAGTTGTACTATGATAGTGGGATAGATCTAGAATGCTCCAAGTATGCAAATGTGTGAGATGGAATAGAATAAACTTCCCCTACTATGTTTTGTATGCAGAAGTGATGCAACCCTTGTCCCTTGAGTGATTGTGTTAGATGGATATTTGTAATTATCTTTTTTCCTTTGGATGCAAGCTTAGGTGATGGTAGATAATGATAGTGCTACGCCCTAGATTTAGAATAAGTAACTAAGTATATATATGATTCCCTTGTTTGAATTTCGTAATTAACAACTGAAAGGCCGACCCAAAGTGTTAAAAGATGACCAAGAAGTAAAAGAGACCCAAAAGGGTAAGAGAAGGGTAAAGAAGGCCAGGAGCACCAAGGAGGGACAAGTGTGCTTGACATTACTATCCTAACTAGGCACTAGTGTCTGAGCCCATAAATGATAAATCAATCAAGTTTTGATGAGGTTGTAAGATGTGTGAGGCCAATAATAGTGTAAGAGATGAAACAAAAGACCCAAAATAAGTTGTCAACCACAAATTTCTTTCTTAGGAATCATATATACATTATTATGCATTAGGACCTATAAATGTAACCAAGTGCATATATTTTGTGTCTACAAGAGTGCACAGTAGAAGAGGGTGCGCAATAGTGTGCAAGACATTTTGTGAAGCATAGAGTTATAGAGTGTGTGAGGTTTTGCGGTGAAGGAAGAAAGTGAGACGTGGAAGATTAATGTGAAATGAGCACATGTAGGATTTGGCCCATCTTAGGAGACTGAAGATTCATATATATTGCAAATGAGCTACGCACAATGGAAAGAAGTGTGTAAAATTTGTAAGATCATGAAAATAAGGATTGTGTAATAGCCTGGATTGTGAAAGAGGCACCTATATTTTTTAGAGAAGGCCCAAATCCTAGAGGTAGTGCGTGGGAGGATGAGGTAAAGTGTGGCTAAGAATTGGAGTATGCAAAAAAATAGAGATGATGAATGGTAAAGGATTTTGATATAAAGGAGTTCATGGTAGAGTTGATTGTTGGTTGACAAGTCAAAAAAGTGTTTGAAGGTATATGACAATGAGTCTAACATGGAACCAGTGGTTAATTGGCTCTAACCACCACATCGATGTGGCAAGATGAGGTAATGTCTAGATGGAGGTAGCTTAAAGCATTAATGGCTCAATTTAAATTTAAATCTAATTAGGAAGATCAAGAAACATTTAGAAGGGAACAAACCCACCCAAAGGAAATTTAAATGAGGGGAGAGAAGCGAGAATGTGCAGCTATAAAAGAAGGTCAAATTTAGCATTTTAGGGTTGTTAAAGGCAAGAAAATCATAGGAAAGAGTGAAGGTTATTGTTAGAGGCCATCTGAGATTGGATAAGTCATTACAGGACATTAGATATGAGTTGAGAGTGTAACCAACCTAGGTTAGGTTCCTTAGGAGAGAACACCAGAGTTTGTAAAATCTCCATGAGATATTTTTTAGCTCCATAGTTAGAAGATGCAAGCAAATTTCATTAATGTCATTGAGTGAATAAAACAAACCATTGAGTTTCATCATGTTGTGTAGACTCTACAAACAGGAAGGATCTTCTAGGTATGATCCACTTATCACCAAGTGGTATCAGGGAAGAATACCTTCCTGCAAGTGAGAGAGAAGAGAGAATTCGGAAGAGCGCCAAACATGAGGTAACAAGTAAAAGGTTTTGTTCTCGACTGAGATAATGTGGGTAGATAATGTCATAGATATCCCAGAGTGTAACGTCTAAAGGAGATAGATATCTTGTGTGTGAAAAAAATATTTTTCCAAGAAGAAGGGATGTGTCAGATGAAGCAATCACGGAAATTTTGGAGAGAGTGATGGTAGAGTTAAATGGTGTAAGTACCATACTAGAGAGTATGGAGGAATAACGCCAAATAAAAGGGTTCTTATGGCTTGAGGTACCCAAAAGAAGGTGAAGGATACAGTGAGGTTTTGATGCCACAAAGAAGATTATGAAAAGAGATCACCAAAGAGAAGAAAGGGCATGTATTGGAGTACAATTGGAGAGTACACAAGTAGAGTGCAAGTGTAAAGAGAAATCATGCATGGGATACCAACAACGTTGGGCACAAAAGAACATCAAGAAGGAAAACTCAGGATTTGAGAAAAGGGTGAAGTGAGAAGATGGAGTCACCGAGGAGTGTGTGAAAGGGACAGTGAAAGAAGGGAAATGAAAGTGAGTGAATTTTAGCTTGATGGTAGTGTGCACATATATTACGTAGGAGGAGAAAGAGGGAGTTGAGGAGAATATTGTCATGGGAGGACATGAACACACATAAGGTAACATGAAGTCATAGGTGGAGGCCATCGAGAGGGAATGGTGAGAATTGTGTGGATTCCAAGGAGTGGACTAAAAGATTGCATAGAGAAAGAAGAGCACACAAAAGGTGGAATCCCAACAGAGATACAAGAGTGTGCAGTGGATTTCATGGAAGAAGATGTCCTAGAAAAAGGATGAAAGGTTTGTGCAATTGAGTACACAGAGGGAACCCCAATGCAAGGAAAGGAGAGTGGGGAGATTGTGTGAGTGAAGAAACTCCAAGTATTTGAGTTGAAGAGCACGAATATGAAGGTGCACACAGTAGTGTGAGTACCACGCCAAAGGAAGCAGAGAGGAAATAATATGTTGCCTCAAAGTTAACATAAGTAGATCAGTTCATGGAGGATACAATCATAGTGTGCATGGAACAGAGAACACCAGAGAAGGAGTAAATCTATAAACATCTCAAGGAGCGTGCAGAAGTACACATAAAAAGTGAAGAGATTAGTATAGAGGAATTTTGCAGAGAAAAGCAAGTTTCCCTGAAGGAAACTGAGGAGGATCGGTCCAAAGATGAGACTACGAAAGTGTGAAATGAGCTCGGTGCACAAGAGAATAGAACATTCCACGGAGATATCAAAGGATAAGAGGAAGAGGAAGAACATGTGAGCACTAGAAGGAATGGTAGTAGTGAAAGAGAACTACCAGGAGAAAAATGTTTCCATGTAAGTAAAAGGGGAAGTGTATTGGTGAGAGGAAGAGGCTCTAGAAGTTTTTTTTAATGAGGAGTGTGTAAAGAGAGAAGCGGATGAGAAAGAGATCCATGTAGATCTCAAGGAGGATGACGAAGAGAAATTTGCCAAGGAAAATGAGCACAACAAGGTGAAGTTGCCTAAGGAAGGAGAAGAGAAGTGACATGTAGCCACAAGTGAAGATTGTGTGGTGAATAAGTATGAGCGTAGCCAAATTAGAAGGAAATGAGGAGATTGTGCAGAAGATAGAGCGCAATAGAAGAGTGAAGATGGAAACGTGGCCATGAAGAGGAGAGGAATGGGGAAATGTATAAGTGGGCAACACAAGGCCTGTAATTGAACGGGTGAATAGATTATTTCCGAGAAAGGTTCAAGAGAAGGAGAAAGGAGAGAGAAGCCTACAAAGGCATATCAGGCATGAAGGTGAAGAGTGCACTTAGGAAATGCACAAAGGAGAGAGTACAAGAAATAAAATGCACAATGGAGAAAATTCCAAGGTAGAGAAGGGTGAAGGCATAAAATATGAGGATAGTTGAAGGTGGGTCCAAGGCCACAAGTGCTTGGAGAGGTGTATGTGCAAAGGGGAAAGGTTCGGAGGAATATAGTGCAACAAATAGCACAAAGAAAAGATGTGTAAAGGATAATGCATAAAGGAAGAATATGTAGAGAAGAGAGGTCGCGATAGAAAAGAGGAAAGAGGACAAATAAGAAAAAAAGAGAAAAGGAGAGAGTGTGTAGAGGAAGTGATGCAAAGGATGAACACAAATCAAGCCAAAAAACTATAAGTTAGAGTCATGATCTTTAAACAATGCAATTCTACTTAAGCCTCATTATGTTAATCAATTCCAAGAGGTCAAATTTCATGAAAATATTGATTCAAGTGATATTTCTAGTTTTAAAACTTCCTTTTCACTCCAATCCCTGCTACAAACTCACCCAAGAACTTGCATTAGCACATCAAACCTTCATTTTGTTCAATTTCCCCTTAACCTCAAAATAAGACTACTAGCCCTAAAAAACATGCAAACCTTATTGTCCCACATTGTTTCTAATGACTCAAGAGAATTTAAATAAATTTATAGATACCCTTTTAGGTATCATATCTCCTCACTAATTTTCAAACTTCGTCATTCCTTCTAGCTCCTTCAATTCACCTTTCACAATTTGCATTAAGGCCTAGTTCTTGTAGCTCTTTTTTTAGGAAAACCTTATTTTTTAAAACAACTTACCCCACTTCATAAGAAACCAATCCTATATTTGGATACCCTTTATTTATTTTAAGTTTCTCACCAAGTTTTAGGCTTTAACTCACAAGCTAAGTGCTTCAATTAGAGTGTTATCATTTGAATTAACCTTTTAGGTCTTCCAATTAAATTACCAAGGTTATAATGTCTTCCTTTAGGTCATGGATATATAAATCACCTTAGACAACTTACAACATCCTCACACAATTCCTTGTCATGTCTCAACTTGGTACTTAATCCCAATCTCAACATTTCACTATCTTATCATCTTAGGTCATTGTTCAAGTAGGGTTTAGAACGAGTATTCTTGCTTTTGGATCTAAAATATTATAATTTCCTTTTCCAACCTATTTCTTGCCTTCCTCTAGTTATTCCAACCTTTATTAAGTCTCCACATATGATATGAGACACCTTATTGAATATACACCTCAAAGCTTCACCAAGACTATTATGAAAAACAAAGTATTCGACTGTGTTTTCAAGTTTATATTCAAAATACCTATGGATCCTGATTTAAACCATTTTTACACCTAAAATAGATCTCTTCCATACCACTATAAACATTCAATAATGTTTTAAATACTAGTTTTAGGTATTATGTTATTTTCTTCTTTAAACCCTCCAAACTAGGTTATACCCATGTACAGTCGGTCTAATTTTTCAAAATTTTCCCTATAAAAACTCATTCATATCCCTTGAAACTTTAGAAAAATATTTATCCTATCTATCCCAAAATTTTCACCAAATTTTAGCCTTTACTAATTGTTATAATGCAAGATATGTTTGTTTTTCACGTTTGCTCAAACCTTAAATAGGGTACATACCGAGAGCACACTAGTTTAGGTTTTAATTTTTTTGACCACACTTTAGGTTTCTTCCTGAATCTAACACCCTCTATAAACCTTCACACAACTTCTCCTTCTTATCTTGAGTATCTTATCCCACTATAACAATATTTATGGTATTAAGTCTTGATTCTCTTGTATAGGGTAAATTGTGTTACCTAGTTTTGTCAGTTTTGTCTTGTTTTGGTTAACTCTTTTACATACATAAAAACTCTTATATAATATCCTAGAATATGGTATAAGAATGATTATAAATATTTCACTTTTCAAAAACTCCACATAAATCTTATTTAACTCACAAATCATAAAATCCCAAAATACTAACTCAACTACTCACATCTCCTAGAACAAATGAATTTAGATTTTCTCAAGCTTCTCTAATTTTATAGAAATGTCTTCTCCTGTAGATAACACCATTGAACCATCTCCATAAATTATAAAGTCAAAACATAACAGAAAATACCAAGTATTCTTACAAATGTGAGAATAGATTTCAATCATCTTCAAATCTCACCAAGCAAGGATTGACCCTGTCACATCATGAAGATTATCAACTCAGTATTATCAACCTTATCACTGTCAAACATACATCTCAATAGGTATTCATACAAACTCAAAATTGTATTCATATTTCATGCACATATTCAAGGTTTTCAAGATTTATTATTACTATATTTGTCTTAAAAAGTTAGCATGATCTCATATAGATCATTCTGAGCCTTCATGGCCCTTTTACACCTTCCTCCAAGCTATTTGTATTCCTCCTACAGTCTCCTCCACCTCTCCATTCAAATACATCTGATTGAATAGCCTAAAGGATGTAGATACACTTATTTTAGTTTCCTAACCCCTAATAAGAAGTAACCATGATTAATAATCCTTACTAGAAGCATGGGACATATGTAAGTACATCATTTTAGGCTCTTGAGAACCTTTACAACAATTCAAACTTCCTAATCTACCACCTAGACCTCTAATTACCTCTTATGAAATTTAAATATTTGAAATGGCTCATTTTGGAGGGAAACCCCAAATTGCCTTATTACAATCATGAAAGGACCCAAATGATTTGGGATCTATACAAACACACTAAACCATTCCCCTAAAACCTATCTCAGTTCAATAAATGAGAGAAAAGCAAAATTGGTTATTTACATGTCAATGATACTCCTGCATCATACTCCCCAAGTGGGAAGATTTGAACTCATGTTCAAAAAATAATTTTTTTCCAATCATGATGAAATTTTAAGATTCTTCTTTATTTTGTTGTATCTTTCCTTCCTTTGTCAGCAACACGTGTCTTGTGTTCAACTTTTGCTTTCATCTTCTTCTTTTTAATTGTTTCCTCTAAAATGAGGATTTCAATTTGCTTTATCTTTATTTGAGCTCTTTTAAGAGCTTATTCTTCTATGAATTTCACTTCCTCATCAAGATAACATGCACATACAAAATTACACAAAAACTTAGATGAAAAATAAAGAGAATTTTGAGTCCCCTAATGTACTTCTTTCACTTCTTCTTGCTTCTCTAATTTGCACTTTGTTTCCACAACTGGTTTTTCTTGTTCTTCTTCATTTTCAGTCTTCTCATCCATAATCTCAACTTTCCCTTCATCAATCCTCAATATTTCATAATTTAAAGCACATTCAAGTGCTTGTATCTTAGCTTCTAGTTGTTCCTTACTCTCATATACAAACTCATAACCTAATTTTTCTTGTTCTCTCTGAAATTATTCTTCACTAGTTTTTTCATCCCTTACAAATACAACCTCTTTGACTTCCTCTTTTTCTTGTTTAATTTTCCACTTATTCATCTTCCTTTGCCATCTTTCCTTTTCTCTTATCAAAACTCTCAATTGTATTTTATTCTTCCTCTCTATGAGAAACCTTATAGGCCATTTAGCTATCTTCTTCATCACTATTTCAATTCCTTGAAAATGTCTTGCTTTCACTCTTTCCACCATTACTAAAAGTGTTCCACATCCTTCCTTAGCTCCTTTATCTCTTCCTGAAACCACAAGTCTCTCTTCTTTATTAACTCCTTTATGTTTTCTTGTCTTCTCCTTTTCTCTCTCTCCTCTTTCTCTTTCTTCTCATGGCCTAAGAACTTGAGAAATCCCTTCACTATCTTCACTTCTCTTCCTCCACTTTTTCCTCTATCTTGTCTTTTTCACCTTGCTTAAGTCTCACCTAGGTTATTTTTCACACCTTTCTCTTGAAATTATTTATTTCTTCTCTTTCTTTGTACTTCTTGGGATTCTACCACTTTTTCTTTGCCTCTTATTTCACTTTTCTTTATCAAAATTCATTCTTTCTTATCTTTTCCAATGAGAAACCTGTCAAATTTTGTCACTTCAATATCTCTTTTATTTTTTCCTCCAAAGATAAAACTTTTTCTGATACCACTTGATGTAGAGGATGAATACAAATCAAGACATCAAACAATAAGTTAGATTCATGATCTTTAAACAATGCAATTCTACTTAATTCTCATTATGTTAATCAATGGCAAGAGGTCAAATTTCATGAAAATATTGATTCAAGGGCTATTTCCACTTTTCAAACTTCCATCACACTCTAATCCTTGCTACAAACTCATCCAAGAACTTGCATTAGTACATCAAACCTTCATCTTGTTCAATTTCCCCTTAACCTCAAAATAAGACTATTAGACCTAAAAACATTCAAATTTTATTGTCCCACACTATTTACATTGACTCGGGAGAATGTAAATAGATTTCTAGATACCCTTTTAGGTCTCATAGCTTCTCACCAACTTTTAGACTCCGTCATTCCTTCTAGCTCCTTCAATTCACCTTTCATAGTTTACATTAAGGCCTAGTTCTTGTAACCCTATTTTTTAGGAAAACCTTCTTGTTTAGAACAAATGGCACCACTTCATAAGAAAAAAATCCTATATTTGGATACCATTTACTTATTTTAAGCTTCTCACCAGGTTTTAGGCTCTAACTCACAATCTTTAAGTGCTTCAATTATATTGTTACCTTTTGAAATAGCCCTCTTAGGCCTTCTTTAGGTCATCCAATTGAATTACTGATGCAGGAGCATCAAGAAGATTAGAATCTCTTAGGGACATTTAAGTCGTTGAGTCCATATTATAACATCGCAAAACATATGAATGGTGTATTGGGTCAAATGTAAATGTGAATTTACAGGTGAATATGATTGTCAATGTAAGAGTTAGGTGTATAAGAGGTTGAAATTTGTTGTCTTAAAGCCTAATAAGGCATATTGTTGAGTCATATAGCCATAATAAGAATATGACTGAGTGGAGAGAGATATTTTAGGATATAGTTTGCATCTATGCCAAGTTTAGAGGTGGTTGAGCTCATTTAGGAGTTGAGAACAAGATATTTTAGAAAGGCTAGTTAGTAGAAGGGAGCCATTCGATGGGATTGAATCATGGAAGATGATTCAAAGAATGTAATAGAGATTTGACGTGAATGATAAGTTAATATATCAGTATGGGAGGAAATGGAGCTTCTGGTTTTGTATTTTATTATTGTTTCCCTCTGTCCCATGCCGAGACATAAAAGTGTGACAATCACATTAGGAGGGATTTTTTAGCACTGTCAAAGTTTGAATAGATGAATGAAGGTAAATGGAATACTCTCACATTTTTATGGCTTTTGAAATTGTGAGATTTTTCTTGTAGAACTAAATCTTTCCTCTCAGGCCCTGATTAGGGCATCAAATAACCAAATTTGTAACCATCAGAATTTGATGAAAATTTTGGAATATTTTTGTCTTGATGAGCACTAAGGTTTGGTGAATTTTCAGGATTCAAATCACACATGTGATCAAGTAATGAGAGAAAGTGTAGGTCAGACTGTACAATCTAGTGGAAAGGAGGAATTGAAGTTCATGGTTGATCAAAGAAGAAAGTCAAGCTACCAAACTTGATGGATACCCTCTCCACACCATTCCTAAGGTGGATGCATGAGAATTCAGGTGGGATCCCAGTTACAAGTGTCTGTTGTCATGATATGTACTCTAAATAGGCCTAAAAGTGCATGATCAATTACAAAGGAAGTGTATTTTCACACAAAGCAACATATAGTGAATTTTGGGCATGAGTTGGAGCTGGATAAAGGTTCTTAGAAACACCATTTAGGTTGTGGGGTTGGTTCATGATATAGTGAGATAATAGGTTATTTAAGTGTTGAGAAGGCTACAAGCAAATAAGGGGTAAACTAGAGAACTATGTATGAATGCAAGTATTTGACTAAAAAAATAGTCTAAACACCTTGGTATTGGATGGGTGAAATGTCCTAAGAAAGAAGGGAGTGATTCATGAACCCATCTATTGGTTGGAGCACTAAAAACCCTAGAGGCTTATTTGGATGGATGTTTGTGTATCATGAATGATGCATGCTTGTGATTGATGGAACGAATCAGAGCATGAGGTGGCATTGGGAGGATGAAAGGGTGATGTTAGAAGAGAGAATGAAGACTCATGAGAGAAGGAAGCATAATCAATAGCCATAGGTATATCTATTATATTGTTGTTTTCATATGAATACTATTACTAACTTGAGCATGTACAAAGAAGTAATGTGTCTCAATGTCTTTTGAGCATAGGATTGGTGCCTTGGAATAATCATGGAGATCCTCAGAAGGAGGGGTTATAGAAACCAATATGAACAAGCTTAGAGCTTCATGGCTGAGATAAAGGAGTCTATGAGGTAAGATTTCATTAGAAGACACTTAGAGTGGGAAATCATAATAACCCCTGCACCAATTACTAAGGTCAAAATGTCTTCCTCTAGCTCACAGACCTATAATTCACCTTATACCACTTACAACACTCTCACACAAGTCCTTGTCAAGTCTCGATTTGGTACTTACTCCCAATCTCAACATTTCACTATCTTGTCATATTAGGTCATTGCTCAAGTAGGGTTTAGATTGATCTTCTTGATTTTGGATCTAAAATATTAGCATTTCCTTTTCCAACCCATTTCTTACCTTCTTCTAGTTATTCTTACCTTTATTAGGTCTCCACATATTATATGAGACACCTTATTGAATATCCACCTCAAAGCTTCACCAAGATTCTTATGAAAAATAATGTATAGGATTGTGTTTTCAAGTTTCTACTCAAAATAACTTATGTATCCTTCTTTCAACCATGTTTACACCTACAATAGGTATCTTCCATCTCACTATAAGCATTCCAACAGGTATTAAAGGCTATTTCTAGGTATTATGTCATTTTCTTCTTTAAACTCTCCAAACAAGGTTATACCCATGCATAGTCAGTCTGAGTTTTCAAATTTTTCTCTATCAAAACTAATTCATAACCATTGAAACTTTAGAAAAATATTTCTCATGTCTATACCCACATTTTCACCAAATTTTAGCCTTTACTAATGGGTATAATGTAAGAAATGTTTATTTTTCACTTTTTCTCAAACCCTAGACACAGTACAGACTGAGAGCACACTAATTTAGATTTTAATTTATTTAACCACATTTTAGGGCTCTACCTGAATCTAGCACCCTCTGAAACCTACACACAAATTCTCCTTATTTCAAGTATCTTAGCCCTCTGTAACAATCTTTATGGCATTAAGTCTTGATTCTCTTGTATAGGATAAATTGTGTTACCTAGTCTTTCTAGTCTTATCTTGTTTTGATTAACTCTTTTACATGCATAAAAAATCTTCTATAATATCCTAGAAAATGGTATAGAAATGATTATAAAGAGTTCACTTTTCAACTCAAAAGCTTCTTTAACTCAAAAAACATAAGACATATCCTAGAATACTAACTCAACTACTCACCTCTCCTAGAATGAATGAATTTAACTTTTCTTAGGATTCTCTAATTTGATAGCATGCCTTTTCCTATAAATAACACCACTTAACCATCTCCATAACCTATACAGTAAAAACATAACATCAAATACCAAGTATTCTTACAAATATGAGAACAAATTTCAATCATCTTCAAATTTCACCAAGAAAGGATTAACCATGTCACATAATGAAGATTATAAACATAGTATTATCAACCTTATCTTTGTTAAACATACATATCAATAGGTATTCAAACAAACTCAAGAATTTATTCATCTTTCACACCCATATTCAAGGTTCTCAGGCTTTATTACTACTATATTTGTCTTACAAAGTCATCACGATCTCATACAGATCATTTTGAGCCTTCATGACTCTTTTACACCTTCCTCCAAGCTATTTTTCTTCCTCCTACTGTCTCTTCCACCTCTCCATTCAAAATACCTCTCCTTGAATAACCTAAAGGAGGTAGTTACACTTAGTTTAGTTCCCTAACCCCTAATAAGAAGTAATCATGATTAATAATCATTACTAGAAGGATAGAACATATATGTAATTACATCATTTTAGGATCTTGAAAACCTTTTCAACACTCTAAACTTCTTAATCTAACACCTAGACCTATAATAACCACTTGTGAAATTTAAATATTTGAAATGTATCATTTTGGAGGGAAACCCCCAAATGGCATTATTACAATCATGAAAGGACCCAAATGAGTTGGAATCTATACAAATAGACTAAACCATGCCCCTAAAACCTACTCATTCCAAAAAGTGTAAGAAAACCAAAATTTGATATTTACATGTCAATGATGCTCATACATTAGGAATCCTACAAAGAAGATGAGGTCATAAAGATAGAAGGTGCAAATAAGAAGAAGAGAGTGAAGAAGAAACATGTATAGGATTAAGGCCTAGAGATGAGATGGGTGCAGAAGAAGAAAATTTCTGAAGACTTTTGGCATAAGTGGATGGACAAGGGTGAGCTAGATTCACAAAGGAAAAGGATGTGATAATCATCCTTAGGTGTAGGTGGATGGTTTGAGGTGATCAGAGACTCACAGTTGTTCGAGGAGGGCGGAGGTTGGTAAAGGAAGCATTTGGAGGTGAGTAGATACTTGCAATGGTTTGAGGTGGACAGAGGTTTGTGAAGGAAATTAATGAGAGGAGGAGATCCATTTGGAGGAAATGTTTGATATATGGTGGGTAACGGTTCACAAGGTTGTGCAGGATATCATAGAGGAGTCACAAGGAAGTAATGAAGGATTGGAAGAGACACTAAAAGAAACATCAAGGCCAAGGAAAGGATTATTGGATTAAGTATATGATATTATTTTCTCTAATAGTTTGAAGGGTGGTTCTACCACTCACTCAGTCTAATTAAGATGGAACTCAAGTTTTAAGAACCTATGGTGTTTGATGCAGGAGCATCTTAGGTCCATATCACTCTTGCACAATTTTGGCTAAGTGTGGGTGCATGTAATGATGGAGAGCATATGGAATGGAGAGAGGGGGTGCAACAGAGTGAAGGGGAAGATCAGGAAGCATATAGAAAGGGGCTAACCTTCCCAAAGAGAATTCAAACAAGGAGATAAAAGTGGGAACACGTGAATATAAAATGATTTCATGTTCACCATTTCAGGGTTGTTGAATGCCAATGGAGCGTACGACAACGAAGGTTTTTGTTGGAGGCTAGTTGAGAGAAAATAAGTCATTGTAGACCATTAGATTTGAGTTGAGAGTGTAACTAGTCTAGGTTAGGTCCTTAATAGAGAACACCATAGTTTGTAAAAGCTAGATGTGAGAATATGTAGCTCCATAGTGAGCATATGCATGTAGATGTCGTTAAGGCCATTGAGTGAATAAAAGAAACCATTGAATTTCATTTTGTTGTGTAGACTTTACAAATGGGAAGGGTCTTGTAGGTTCGACCTAGCCATCACTAGGAAATTAGGCCAATTATAGGTAAATTAGGTCAAATTAAGGGAAACTATGCCAAATTAGAAAAACTATGTCAAATTATGCTAAATTAGGGGAAATTTGGAAAAATTATGTCAAATTAGGGAAATTAGGTCAAAAACCTCAAATTAGGCCAAATTATCATAAATTAAGTCAATTTAGGAGAAATTTATAAAATTAGGGAAACTTAGGTTAATTTATATCAAATTAGAGGAAATTACATTACATTAGGTCAAATTAGGTCCATATGTTGGTGTTTAAGGGGATCACTGTCTAATTTTACTTCCCTATGCAAGCAATCACTCAATAATGAAATCAAATCCCATAATGATATCAAATAGGACATATCAAGCCTCATAATGATATTAGGGCATCACTTTAGTGTTTAGAGCACTCAATATGTCCTATTTGAGTGTCTCGTATAATTAGTCACTTTATTAAGCCCTCTAATGACAATAGAGTGCCATGCTGGTGTTTAAGGGGCTCGATTGGTTACACAAGGAAATTGAATCTAGAATATAAAGCCCTCTAATGACATTAGGGTGCCACATTAGTGTTTAGGAGACTTGATATGTCCTACTCTGGTGCCTTGTGCAACCCAATGCTTGATTGGTTGCACAGTGCATTCTAATAATTTTAGGGTGTCACATTAGTGTTAATGGGACTTGACATGTCCTATTTGAGTGCCTTGTGCAACCATTCACTTGTTAGGATATCATAATAATTAGGTTTTCATATTTGGCTAATTGTAGCAACCTATTGTGGTTTAGGACTCAATATGAACTAATTAGGGTGTCAAATTATAGTATCACATTATGGTGTCCCATTAATAGGGTGTCATTAGGGTGTTACATTAGGGCATCACATTAGGGTTTTGCATTAGGGTGTTGTGTCATATAATTAGGGTGTCACAATAGGGTATCACATTAGTGTCACATGGGTGTTTAGAGTGTATCACTTGTTTTTTAGGTTGTCACATTAGTGTTTAGGGTGCCACACTCGTGTTTAAGGTGTCACATTAATGTTTAGAGTGTTAAATTTCTTTTTAGGTGTCATACTTGTGTTTGTATTGTCGCATGGGTCTTTAAGTCGTTGCATTTTTTGTTTGATGTGTTACACTTGTGTTAATTAGGGTGTTTCATTAGTGTTTAGATTGCCACATTACGGTATTACATCAAGGTGGTATGCTAGGGTGTCATATTATGGTGTCATGTTAGGGTATCACATAATAAGGATGCCATAAAAGAGTGTCGTATTAGGGTTTTGTGCTAGGATATCGTGTAAGGGCTTCATATAAGGGTATTGTATTAGTGTGTTGTGCTAGGTTGTCACATTAAGGTGACATACTAGAGTGTTGTGTTAGGGTGTCATATTGGGGTTTCATATTAACGTGTCGCATTACAATGTCATTCTAGGATGTCATAGTAGGGTTTCATGTTATGGTGTTGTATTAGGGTTCATGTTAGGGTATCACACTAGGGTGTCACATTACGGTTTCATACTAGGTTATCACATTATTACACCTAAATACACAATTCTCGCATTTTTAACGTTATCTCATACTTAATTTGCGACTTTAATAAAGATGCCCTTAAGTTACAAAATAAGACATGTCAAAGTTGGGAGCAAAGATGCACTTGAAGTCACCACAATGTCACCCCTTTAAGACAAACATCCAAGTCAAAAAATAAGTCACATTTAACATCATCCTAACATCCCCTTAACTTCATAACTCAAAGACAATAAATAGGCCACCATTTAAGACACCATAACATCTCCACCAATGTCGCTCTAATGTCGACACTTTGTAAAGACACCCTAACATTCAAATGTAAAGTCAAATAACATTTGTGACTTTAATTTCAACTTTAGGGTTCAAAATTTTACACATGCAACTTTAAAGTGATTTAACTACAACTTATTAAAATTTAACAGAGTGAAACATCTTAACATTTTGGGTAGTATAGAACTATTGGCATGGCATGTACATTTGTTTGTTATAAATAATTATAAAGTGTAGGCCAAGCCAATAAACCTATATATAAGGGTTCCTATCAGCCATTCACAAGCAATTGATTCTAGTATATATTATGTAATATAAAAGAATAAGAGTTAGAGAAAGGGGAAGAAAGCTACGGTTTCGTTTTAGTTGACAATAGAATTATAACACAGATGGATTTTAAATAAAAATAATATAATCCTCCTCTTTTATGAAATTCTCGGTGCTTTATGTGATGCTAATTATATTTGATTTAAGTTAATATTGTTTCAAAAACATTGAGATGCTCTAAAAAAATGATTACTTGATATTGGTAATAACAAAGTTTCATTTCAGAAAAAACCATTGCAATTTGATTTTGACATAAACTTGAGAATCTTTGTTTATTAGAAGTTCATAACATTTCACTCTCAATTGAACTAGTAATAGAAGGAGAATTGAGATATGGTTACTACTAATAACAATCCACCCTAAATACATTATGAAATAAGGTTGCATTAAAATTAAACTAGATGCTAAGTCACATAAATAGTAAACATCCTTCGTGCTTTAGTTGAAATTATATATAAATTTATAAAAATATAATATTATTTGAACAGTTTTCTTGAAAACTCTCTAAGAATGAAAAATCAAATAACTTGAAATCGAATTTAACTTTTAAAATTGTTACAACGCAAATTACTTCAATACACTTTAAAAATTTAAAAGAAAAAGAAAACTTGTATCACTAAATGCAAATGAATTATACTACACTAAAACATTTTTTCATTTTGCGTATTATTAAATCTAAAGAATTGTAGTACACTAGAAATATTGTGAAATCAGATTTTCAAGTTTTGTTTTAGGGATCTACCTTGATTTAGATGTCCTCCGAGGATGATTTGACATGGAAAGTGTGGAAAATAATATTGAATTATCAATGAATTTATAAATCCAAATATGCAATGTTTGAAATATGATTTATGTTGCATGTAACCATGTACTTCCCAATAACACTTTAAATAGAAAAGTTATAACTCTAAGTATGCAATGTTTGAAATATGATTTATGTTGCATGTAACCATGTGCTTCCCAATAACACTTCAAATAGAAAAGTGTGATCATTATGATATGGAGATTATATATGAAATTTGGAATACAATTTGGAAATATTGGTAGTTTAACTATCTTTGAGTGAAGTGTATGTTCTATATCTATCCTTTATGGTCAAACACCCATTGCCTTCATATTCTCGCATTTTTTTGTTCCATTTTTACAAATTATAACATTTGATTTTCAGCCAATGATGTGTTTTCCTTAGCATATTGCTCATATGATTTGTATGAACTAAACCTTTTACAAATTTTCATGGTTATTAGTAAGTGTGCTTATATAGAAGGTACCACAAATAGCATGTTGTGTATGTTGGTTGCATTAATTAAAATTATATTAACTTCATGAATAAAAAATGCATATATAGATAACTCCACTCTTTGGCCCCCCTCTCTTTATAGGGAGCGGGAGGAGGCGAGGTCACAAAGGATAGTTATGAATGGAAGGCTACCCTATATAAAGATATGGCTGATTGAATCTCTCTCTCTCTCTCTCTCTCTCATATATATATATATATATATATATATATATATATATAAGGTAACACAAATAGCATGTTGTGTATGTTGTTGCATTAATTAAAATTATATTAACTTCATGAATAAAAAATGCATATATAGATAACTCCACTCTTTGGCCCCCCTCTCTTTATAGGGAGCGGGAGGAGGCGAGGTCACAAAGGATAGTTATGAATGGAAGGCTACCCTATATAAAGATATGGCTGATTGAATCTCTCTCTCTCTCTCTCTCTCTCTCTCTCTCATATATATATATATATATATATTGCACATTTAATTTTATATATGTTATCAATGATTTTAAATTGATATTTTTCCATATAATGAAGAAATGTGGTTAAATTTTTTATTTTGAATACCTTTCATAAAAGATACGTAATTGTGTTTTTTTTTGGTTAAAAAAAAAATCACAAACAATACTTTCCACACTTGTTAATTCAATTCCCAATTATGTTTGTAAGAATAATAACACAAGTCTAATTGTCAATTATGTTGGTAAGAATAATATAACCCTAGTCCAATCAATTATATCGGTAAAAAGAATAATATTAGTCTTCTCGTGGTAAGTTACAATTTCAATTTTAAGATTTTATTTTTATGATTTCAATTCTAATATTTTAAACAACTAGACAACTTTTCATTTTCTCTTCATCTTCGTCAAATACTTTAAGACAATGTCACAACCTAAAAAAATCACATTAAGTAGAACCATTTAAAACAATGCGGTATATTGAAATTAGTTAACTGAAGTTACTTCCATAACAAAAACTATAGCCAATAAAACTTGCAAATGAAGCAATAGTAATATTGGTCCCATGGAGAGGACATATAAAGTTTTCACAACAAATGGTATAAAAAAAATGCAGGAGTATTTTGCAGTTTTATAGTCTTATTTAAATTGAATTTTTTGGTTGTATAAAATATTTGTAGTATTTTTAGTGTGAAACGCGATAAAAGCATTCCACATGTCTTGTAAGAGGGTGTTTCTGCGTGAGGTTATTGACATGTACATAATGCTTCATTGCATAATTTTTCTAGTCCATCCATGACCATTATTAATCTCGATTTCAAGCAAAAAAAAATCAAATCTTACATTTGAAACAATAATTAATTATCAAATTTCCTATCATTGTAAAATACTATTTGTCGATACTATTTTGGCTAACAACAAAAAAATGTTACATTAATTTTATATACTTTGTATAGCTTAATGTGAAGAATATTTCTCTTTACATACAGTTAGATTACATTGGGTCCTTAAACTAATGAAAGGAAAACCAAGTGAATCATGACCCTAATGACTTGGTGAAATGAGATCATGTTAAGTAGCAATATCTCATTACATAAAGCATAACGAGATAAGTTGAGGAACCTCTGCAATCACCCCCTTTTGTGTGATGAGATTGTGCTAGGAGTAGAATCCCATTGCACAGGGGTCCTCGAGATAAAATTGTGGAGCCCTAAAACACTAACCTCCTTGAAATAAGAAGACTAGGACATAGAGCGCCATCTTGCTTCATGAAGCAAGTTGAAAGTCTAAACCTAAGAGAGCCTACAAGCACCAAACTTTGTGATTCGATTAAGAGATCATGATGTGGTGTCATCTCATTGGACAGAGAAACCACGAGAACTAAAACCCAAGGAAAACATCAGCCCCTCCATGAGATAAGTCTATGAGAATACAACACACGGTGTTCTCTCGCTCCACATAACACGTTGATCTCTTAAAACCAAGAGAAAATTCAACAAAGATCCACAAGAGAGTGACATGTGGCATCTTCTCATAACACAGATAATCCAAAATTAGATGTAACTAAGCGAAACTATTGAGAAGCCTCAACAAGGAGGTGATAAGTGCCATGCACTTGTTGAAAACAAATCAACACAAACCTATTTTGAACCATTTGACCTTAGATATAAAGTGGGATCACAAAGAACTGGTTACACTAAGTAATTAGTAGGTCATCAAGAAAGAAAATATGAGACAATGTGGTGAAGAGAATCAAATATCTAACACAAAATTCAATAATACTTAAAATCTTGAGGTTATGCGAGTCAAGGAACACAAAATATATCAAAGAATAAAACATGAGAACCCCTATACAGACTCCATAAGGGGAAAACACGTGAACAATTGTCATGTCTCGAGTAAATCAAAGATTGAATAAATTTTAAATAAAGAAACATTTAGCTCATGTGTTTATCCATCTAGAACGTGTTTATCTATAGGAGATGGGTGTTACACATTGATAATGGAGCATCTCAATCTCACAACATTAAGTATAAAGGATTGGATGGTGGATTGGATGGTGGATGCACTTTGAATTCTACATCTTCAACTATTGTAGACATTTCCAAGAGACAATTGTTATGCCAAAATAAAGGCTTTCGACCTACCTCTTTCTTACAACTATTTTCCCTTTTCATCTCTCAAGGAAAATGTAAAATGATTGCATGTATATTTGTCTGCTCTTAAGACAACCCATTCTACAATGACATTATAATCTGTGTGCAATTTATTTGTGCAACACACTCATTTATCTTAAATATATTATAGCTTCAATATATTGTACTTTCGTATTTACGAGGCCAACTCCTCATGTCACTATTAAGATTCACCATAATGCTCAATCATGGTCATTTGTTTCTCACATTGGAATCCATCCCCAAAAGCTTCTACTTAATATATCTCTTCATTGAAAAGAATACTTTTGCATTTGTAGGACAAAAATTGCAATATTTTGAGTTAAATGTGATGAGCTCTTACCCCAATTCCATACAAAGCTTGTAGTCAACTCTTCCTTGATACCATTCAAACTTGAAGGGTATGCCATCATTAACCTTTGTTTGTTAGCTCAACCTCTGAATAGGCGAAGTATACGGGCTTGAGCATTATCCCAAAGTGTTCAAGGGCATCCAAATTCTAGTCCTTATAAACTTGTAAGTTCACTCTATAAATGTCAAGATGGACACTTTAACGAACAAAAGACTTAGCCTATGAGACGCTTGATTCCTTGAATTGAAATGGCGAGATGATGACAGGTGATGTCAAGTAATTCCCTAGAGGACCACAAATGCAAGAGAAGTTGAGGTAAAAGGAATACCCATGTGACCCCAAGAAATGCGATCATGCCAAGTGGCAAAATCTTGCTACATGGAGCACTGAGAGAAATGGAGCTAAAAAACCCCAAAATTGTAACATCAAGTGAGACAAGATCAAGACACATGGTACCACCTCGTTTTATGAAGCATGGTGAAAAAGGTAAACCCCAAAAGAGTTGGGAAATAAGATCTTCGCACATTGCACAAAGCACTTTGAAAGGAGTTATCTTATTGCATGGAGTCAACATAGAAGAAAACCCAAGGAAAAAATCAATCACGACCATGTGTGAGGTCAGAGCACAAGATCTTCACATGTGGCAATACCTCAATTCAAAGAAGATCGTGAATGCAAGTGAGGAAACTGAGGTGAAAGCAATAACCCCATGGCTCCATGAAACAATATTACTAGTGGAAATGCCTCATTGCACGAAGCACCTGAAAGAAAACAAAGCCAAAGAACCCTGCAGTTTGAAACCCTCCATGAGAAAAGATCAAGACACGTGTCACCACCTTATTTTACGAAACATGGAAAAAAAGATATGAGTCATGAAATGAGATATAGACATATGGCACCCTCTCATAACACGAAGCACATCAAAACAAGTAAACCTGAATAAACTTGCAAACCATCCTTTGTGGATCACGATAAGAAAATCATGATAAATGGTGTCATCTCACTACACATAATCAATAGAGAAGTGAACTTGGGTGAAGAAATGAAATGAACCTAGGTGAAAAAACAAATAAGTGAACCTCGATGAAAAAAAAACATTTATGAGGCACAACCATGAGATCAACTCAATTCATGGATGCAAATGAAAAGAGTAGATTATGATACACTCAACCAACACTTGCCCTCATGGGACTAGTCACAAAGATCATAACACATGGCACCTAGCATAACCCAAGGGTAGTTAACAATCATAAAAATTTTATGACTATTATTTCTAAGGTTTTCATGTTCTCAATGAGAAAACATAAACTAAGGTTAATGGTTTGTTTCATAAGATAATTGTTATCTTTTATGCAAATCTTGGTTGTAAATGCATATGGGTTCATGCGGCACTCAAGAGAGAACGAGATTAGGCCACTTACCTATAAGTAGTCTACTTTTTCTTGTTTGAGTTTGGCATAGTTCCTTTAAGCTCCATGCAATGAAGTCTACCCATGTGGCCTCACCCCATGCCATCTTAATTTTCAACTTTCCCAAGCTCCAACAATGAGTGTGTGAAGAAAGTAATGGTGGAATTAGCAACAATTCAAGCAACTAAAGTTTACTCTAATTTCACATATTCTTATACATGTTATGTGGGTGTTTTGACAATACTATTATCAAACTAAATCACAAGACAAGTCCCAGTTCTACATTGTAAAATTTATGATGCTCTAAACATTGAAAATATGGTTGCGTAAGTGGGAGCTAACCCAAACAAAGCAATCTTGCTACGCTACCACCATGTTAGATCACCCAAGGAAGAAACTAAAAACATTAACCAAATTTTAACTCAAATTGCATGTGACCTCAAAAGAACTCTTAATGCAAAACAAGGTGTAATCAAGTGACTAGATAGACAAATGCAAGCAACCAACGAATTCACCCATTAAGATGTTTTCCCAAGTTTAAAATCAAGTGATGCAATGGAAAAGGACTTCTCATGGAAATCATCTCCACGTGATGTATGCTTTAATTAAATTGTTTGTCAAATCCAACACAAATAAATGATGGAAAATAACCACTCTCGATAAATACTTGTGGAAAACTATCTTCAAACAACTTAAATCTAATTGAATTCCTAGTGAAAGCCTTAACTACTTAAATACAAATGAATGATCTCCATGAGTAATAAGTATTTTTTGTAGGTGAACTCTTGCACGAGCAACTTCATTACAACGTTAAATTTACTCGGATTTTGCACGTCATATCAAGATGACTACTTAAATATAAATGAATCATCTCCATGAGTTATCTTTATTTTAGTAGGTGAACTCTTATACGAGCAACTTCATTACATTGCTAAATTTACTCAGATTGTGCACATAGTATCAAGATGACCTCCATAAGTAATCATGTGCTTCATGGTGAAAAGTGTCCTCTTCAAAAGTGCATATCTTACAAGGGATAGTAGGGTACATATGCCTCATATTTGAAACACAATTAGGTGCCTAGTGCATACTACAAGTATAAAATGGCCTCATATGTTGTAAGCTACCCTACAAAACCAAAATAGGGTGAAAATTGGATGCATGGGATTGTGATCCTTAAAAAGGACTTCTTCCTTCGTTTCTTTTTCTATCCTCCCTATGTCAAGAAATTGACCACTTATGCTGCACTTTCTCAATATCATTACAAGAAATTAACCACTTGTGCTGCCATTTGCCAAAAAAAACATCCCTATAAATTCTTTCTAGCAGCCACAATCTTTTATTTTGCCTCTCGCTAAAATATTTGTGGCAATAAAATAGCTGCTCCTACGTGTCGTAAAAGATTCCAAAATATGAAGCAACTATTTTCTTTCATATGGGCCACTTACACCAAAAATAGGAGTGACCCCCCTCTACGGACCCCACTGTAACAGAAAATCAAATCAACACTACCATTAAAACCATTTCATTTCATTCGTTTCATTATCTGCATAGTAGCACTACCGCAATACCAGGACTTCCCATACTGTAACGGCAATACCATTATCTTTAGAACACAAATTAGTTTTCAAAATATGGTCTTTTGGCTGAAAGACCCTAACCTGCCATTTCACTGAAGTACCCTCAAAAGGACCCTTCTATATGCAGGATCAGGTATGCCCTGTGATCAATAAACAATGCCTTAAGATTATCTTCATGGAGTTTTCATAATATTGCAATGGCAATACCATCATCTTCACAGGTGTGCTCCTGATATTGTGTCCACTAGACCATAAACTAGTTTTCAAAATATGATATTTCAGTTGCAATACCATCAAATACTATTTAAGTACTCTCAAAGGGTTTTCTATATGCAGGATCAAGCTGTAGCTCTGAAGTGGAAAATCGTCAGCAGAGAGATCCGGACCCAAAGGTTAGACGAGGAAACCAACCAGCAGTAAGCAGAAGAAAACACATACAAATACAATGATGATATCCGAGCTTGTATGCAGCTTGCTGAGTAAGCACTTCTCACGTAACTTGGAGCAAGGCTCTGTGACATAAAATATCTTTCAAGCATATCAACATAGAAAAGCAAGATTTGAAACCTTCCTCTTGGAAAAACAAACGAACAGAAGGTCCAACCGGTGATAAAACATCTGTTTGTTTTGCTACATTGTATGTACTGATTCTTGATTGAACTTAATGGAAGACTTGCAAAATGGCACACAAGGTTTTAACACACGGAGCCAACTATCCATGAAGAACTTTTATCCAATTCATTTTAGTAGAACGGATGCAAGAGATTTATATTCTGTTCCCCAGAATGGGAAACTCGCCCAAAGACTAATATGCACACATGTTTTTGTTCTTAAATATTCGATGATTGCAAAAACTTTGAAGTCTCGAGTGTAGTATGTTATTGGTATACAGAAACTATATATTGGATGGACGCACAAATAGATGTTATAAATATATGGGTATGTGTCAAGGGACTGATATGGGTAGAAAATTTTAGGAAAGCTACTGCTTGTTGAACAGAACCCATCCCACTCACATTCAAGGCCACATGATAATGTTGATGGTGCACGCATGTAGTACCTATGTCGAATTGTAAACATTCATTCACATACTATGTTGCCAGGAAACGGAAACGGGTACAAAACGCAGAAACGGCAATTTTCAAAAAACCTTGGATACGAAACGTGCAGGAAATGTCTGTACTATATATATATATAAACGGAAACGGGTACGAAACGCAGAAACGGCAATTTTCAAAAAACCTTGGATACGAAACGTTACGGGAAACGTCTGTACAATATATATGTGTGTGTGTGTGTGTGTGTGTGTGTGTGTGTGTGTGTGTGTGTGTGTGTGCGTGCATAGTACTCATTTTAAAATTGTACTCCCATACACCATAAGAGATAAGAATAACTGATAAAACACTCAAAATATTGTATTCATTGAAATTATACATTATTATCATGTATACTTATCTCTAGGAGACTAGGACGTTTCGAAGGAGTTTCTGAAATTATTCATTATTATCATGTATACTTATCTCTAGGAGACTAGGATGTTTCTAAGGAGTTTCCGTTTCTGAAACGTTTCAGAAACGGAAACAGGGGGGCCCTAGGCGTTTCCTGGTAACAGAGTTCACATAGAAATTGAGTGCAATAAATGAAATCAAAATACGAAATGTATTAGGAAAAGGGAACCATTGGGTTTTGGCAAAGCATTAGGGAACAGAGAGATTGATCATACTAAATACAATACACAATTTGCAATGCCACAAGATAGTAACAGTGCTCAATTTTATGCGACAAAGTATAACATCCTGACTGAACCAAGCAGCTGCAGCAACACTTTCTGAAATTCTCTTCTACTTTAGATCACAACATATGATGTTTCACTGAAAAAACATCTACTTACCTATGTTCAAACTTCTGCAAGCATGTTACTTTAAGCTCTAATGGATGTGAATCCACATTGCACTAATTTTGTGGATGGTGCTCAAATAAAACCTATACACCCTTCTTCCTTACCAGCTCTCTGTACAGCTGTGAAAGAAACAATCCTCTCACTGTATTGAGGGTGTTCTCTGCCCTCATATCTTCAAATTCTTTGCTCAGCAAGGGATATTGCTATTTCAGCTTCTGCCCGGCAGAATTGCATTTAATTTTTTTTACCCATTTTCATTCATTTCAGCCTTTGATTAGCAAACCAGAGCCCGTGTTGAAATAAAAAAAGATACACCCCACTCTTTTGCTCCCTGCATGTTAGCGCAAACACCAATTCAAACAAAGTAAACTCCTGTGTGAAACGTGCATATGAATCAATCAAAATAATTCAATCTCAAAAAGGATAGGGTATTCACATACCAAAAAGCAAGCCGCTCAGCCAGTGTTCCTCATGCCTGCAGCTATGCCATTGATGGTGATGAGCAATGCATCACGAAGTTTTGGGTTACTTACGTCTTTTCGAAGGCGTCGTAATATTTCCACTTGTATCATATTTATAGGATTTAAGAAAGGAAGTCTGCTTTCAATCAACCGCTTCAGACTTTTGTTGTTTTCAGAAAGTTTTCCATGGCCACTAACAATTAACACATATTCTTCTGTCTTGCAAAAGGCTTCTCGCAACTCTACACCTAGCTTTTGCCTACTAGGAGACACTAAAACTTCATCATAGTGCTTTGCAATGGGAATATCTGCCTTTGCAAGTACCATTTCAATTAAGTCAATTGTAGATTGGAAAAATGGCCATTCTCTATACATGGCCTGTAGCTCTTCTTTATATCCTTTTGCACATGCTGCTTCAAGGCCTTCTCCAATACCAAGCCATGCAGGCAAGACAAATCTAGTTTGAGTCCATGCAAATACCCAAGGAATTGCACGGAGATGCCCAATGCCCGAAGATTTCTTTCGCCTTGTTGGACGGCTTCCAATATTTAGGTTACCCAGCTCTGCTTCAGGAGTGGCTTCATGGAAGTACTGTAAAAACTGATCATTTTCATAGACAATGCTTCGATAGCATTTGCTACTTATTTCTGATATTTCTTCCATTACCTTGCGCCAATTTGCACTACGAGGTGTATCAGGGGGGTGTAAAGTTGCAATCAGAACAGCAGTCGTGTAGATTTCTAGTTGTCGCACTGCTGTTTGTGCCAAACCAAACTTTGCCTGGACCATCTCTCCCTGCTCAGTGGATCTAAGAGTTCCCTGTGTCAAATATAAACCTCAGTTGAATGCCAATAAACATTTAGATTCTCTTCTATGGGTAAAGAGATTCAAAAATGTAATAAAATACCATGACAGAACCAGGTGGTTGTGATTGAATGGCAAGATATGTTGGTCCACCACCACGACCAATACTCCCTCCACGACCATGGAATAGCGTAACTTTAATCCCAAATTCTTTGCAAGCAGCTACAACATCCTCCTGTGCTTTATATAATTCCCAGGCTGCAGCAAACCGCCCAGAATCTTTTCCTGAATCAGAGTAACCAACCATTACCTGCAACCAGGAAACCATACCAATCAAGCCAGGACCCAAAATTATGAAACTAAATCTGTCATTACTCAAACTACCTCTTCATGTCTACTATGATTTGAAATAAAATGGCAATCAGGAACCTGTAACGATCAAGTCAGACCCCAAAATTATGAAACTAAATTTATTAGTACTCAAACTACCTCTTGATGTCCATTATGATTTGTAATAATGTGCTCCCGGTACCAATCTATCGATAATAACTTCCGAATTACTGACCCAGCCTCTCTCAAGTCTTTCACAGTTTCAAAAAGAGGCACAACGCGTAAGCTGTCAAATGCAGACTAATGGTTACATGCTTGTACAAGAAACTCATTAAAAATTGACTAATGCCTGTAAATGTTTTAGAACTGAAATGATGCAAGTTCAGATCCCTACATGCCATGAGGACAAGGTCTTCCCAGCTCTCCGCTTACTGCTAGACGTGCATCTTTCTGTAGTAGCTCAACAGCGAGAATATCACTGGCCTGTCAATCATTTCCAACTATCAGTGAGCAATTAAATCTCTTTTTCATACTTTGAAGGTTCATGGTCCAAGATTCCCGGGCAGGCCTGCCAATATTTTTGAATGCAAGATATACTATTCAATACATGTGTGATAACTAACTTTTGTAAATCTCTAACATCAAAGATTGTGAATCTTTCATTTATAGGCCATCTTAAGAAGTATATTTTCATTGTCATCATGTATTTGCAAGAAACTACATAACAAGGCATTATGACATGGTATAAAGGCACCGATGATTACCTTTGAAGCCATTGAAATAACATATGCTCCAAGAGATTCGCTGCCTAATTCTGCAGCCACACGAAATGTATCTAGAACCTCCCTCACTTCAGGGAAGACCTGCAACAAAAGATAACGAGATGATCAACAATCATATACCAAAAATGACTAATTCGAGGTGGATTGCACATGCACTTAAAGAGTATATTTTCATAACTCATGATGAACCATAGCTCTCACATTAATCACAAATAGGAAATGACCATTCAACTTGAAGAAGACGGTGAAAGATCAAGATGATTGTGTCCATCAATTTTGAACTGGCTGCTGACAACTGGTATTGTGCATTTCTGCATGCTGAATAGCATTTCCGTCATAAATGCACCATATAAAACTTGCTTGTTCTCTCGTGTTACCATAATTAGCATGCTCGCACATCATGCAATAAGCTACACGACAAAGGATAAGCAACTTATAAAAGTGATCGAAAGCATAATGTAGGACCAATTTATTCATACAAACAACATTGGGTTACTCAATTTTCAAAGCCTGGAAGAAATTTATCCTGAACATTGTCCACTTTTGGATCACTTTGTCAGTGCTTTTACTGTATGTTTCTTAGTTCATTTGCAACAGCATATTATAAAACCTCCAAGATACCATTATATTAATGTCATCATCCCTTATCTAATGTATTTATAGTGAATCTATATTATAATACCTTTTTCTTTTTCAATTGTATTTACAACCCCTCTCTCAAATATTGTTTTATATGTTAATACTCTCGTCTTGATCATCTGTGTTTTTCCTCTCCTGCTACTCCTTGCATCAAAAAACTTCTACTTTATTGCCAGTCCCCATCCTCATTTCATAGAAGCCCTGCCATTTCTTCTCCCTGCATAATCTGTCTTCACTTTATCCTCATTTTTTCTATGTCTCGATTCATTCCCAGATTTCCCATTCCTTCAATGTATATCCTTCTATAAATCTATGACCGCATTTTTCCTTGCGTCTTCACTTTTTATCTGGTAGTGTACATGACGATTATCGTAACAATCTGTGTTACTGGGGAAACTCCACGTTGAATACAACTTTTATCTAATAGTTGAAAGATTTCATGACTACAGTCATGACTATGTCCCAACATATTGATAAAATGGTGCAGTTTCTAATATTTTACTCTCTGACAGTCATAAGAAAACTACAAACTTAAGGAATAAAAGAAAATTCAATTAAACAGATTTGAAAAGTGCATAAAACTTTATCGGCATATCAGTAGCCTGACAATGTTAACTATTTGCCTAGAAGCAGCATATTTTCAATTAGATTTGTCAATGGCTGTATGGTCCTTGCACATCAAAGTGCCATAATTAGTCAATGTAGGACTAAACCCCTGGAACTCTCAGCTATACACTTCTGCCAGAAGGCATTGATGCCGTTTCCTATTTATCAATTTCATTTAGAATGAGTTCTATATTATCGTATGTTGCAACTCTCCTTGTCGAATTAATAGATGAACCAAAAAGGAAAGCAATTCTACCCGAGAAAAGAAGACTCTATTCACAACAAGAGTGGTCATCAATGTCACAACAATAAAACTCATCTTGAGATGCAACCAAACCAATGTTGCCAAAAACAACATTTTTCAGCCGTGCTTGGAGGATGAAGCATTTCAGGGGATGAATACAAGTTTAGCCATAACAAAACTAGTATTTACCATTTAGTATATACTAAACTAGAAATGAATAGACACCACATTGTCCATGAAAGCTTTCAAATATAAACAAAATTTTGTAATTTTCATTCTATTATCGAAAGTGAAGTTATCTCCAAAATGAAATTTCTCCAACGACGTAGATTGTTACAGCACTCTACATATATATTATACACACTCCCAGAGAAAAGGAGAGGACTTGAACCAACTAGGCCATCATTATACATTTATTTCTACTACAAAAAAACACATTGTTTTGGTGCCACACAATTCAGACAGTTATAGACACATTTATCTCTGAATAATTCTAAGAACACAGTAAATAACAAATAAACAGTTATTGTCATTTTTAACAAAACCCCCATTTGAGTAATGGACACCCAAAAGAAACTCAAAATTTGTAATTGGCTACTGGTGCCATGACTTCATATCAACCTAAATTTCAAATTTGCAAAACTTTCCCATTATAGTATCTTCTTCCTACATAGAGGTCTTGCACATTTACTTTTTTTCTAACTTTGCTCAAATGATAAATACACATAAATTCCAAAAACAAGAAAGTTGGGATAAACCAATGATCAAAACTAAAAGTTATAACTAAAATAGCCTTAAATGCTCAAGAAATTTCTGAGTGATCTGGGTGTCAATTCTAAACCTAGATTGATGTCAACACCAAAACCAATCTCCTACATAGTCAAGGCCCCTATGGTCTTTGCATCTATTTTCGCACCAACATTGTCATTCAAACACAATGGCACAGATACTAAATCTCCTCAGAGCCCAATTTTGTTCACTTATATTGTGTGACCAGAGTCCTCCATAAGGCTCTAGCGGTTCTGCTCATATGATCGAGGGGCGTCGACCCCGTGGTGTGCAAGGGAGCACCCCATAAACTAAGACTGACTGTTATTTCGTAATGCAGCTTATCTGTAACCAGTAAGAGATAAAAGAGTCACACATGGAAGAGGAACCTTCATCATCAACAATGGTTTGTTTGCCTTATGTATCACCAACTACATATGTACATACATATATGGAGCTAGATACAAGTCATTCATCTCCTTCAAGAGAATTTCAGTACAAAATGTTGAGGCTAATAAAATTCTGTTATAGTTTGACATACGTTGTTTGGATTGGTATGGACCAATGTTATTTCTGTTTCTTATTTCTTATTAATAATTTCAATTTGTTCCCACCTAAAACACATCCAAATTCTAACAATTTAGAATGTTGTCCAAATATTTCATGTGAGCTTATAGTTTTTACATTTTGGAGGGACTTCCCAGGCCTCCATGTTAAAAAAATATTGGTAAAAACAGTTGTAGATTCCAAGAAGGATATCCAATTGTATGAAGAGACGAGATATGAGGTTCAACTACATTTTGAATTTTTTTCCTTCGCACGATTGTTATAACAGCAATCATTTCAAATATATTCAATCTTGTCATCAAGATAAATATAATATAAATCTCCACAATAACAAGGCTGCCAAGCTGTAAAAAGGAACTAATTCAATGGACTCCATATTACCCATACTTGTATAAGCTCAAAATCAATGGTGTGGCTCAAGGTAAAACCTATCCCGACTTGAGCTAGAGGCAATTGTCTGATTAAAAAGGTAACTGAAATTTTCAGTTTGCTTATGCGCTGGACTCGACTGCACGGATACAGGTACGGTTTCGGTACGCTGAAACGGCAAATTTTTTAAAAATCTTGGGTACGGTACGCTTTTGGGTATGTTTTATATATATGTATATAAATTATAAATTTAAAGAAGCATTTGCATACTTATTGAAATTTAATACTCATAGAGTCATACAACTTAAAAATTAAAACCATTCATAGAACATGAAAACAAATTTGAAATTTACTTAGTTTGTATTGATTCATAATGTTCAAAACATGATAGTAAATAACATTATAATTTATTAATTCCGATAAAATATTATAAAGATAAAATATTATAAATAATAATACGTACTATTATAAACTATTATAAAATTATAAACTATATAATATTATAAACGTTATAATTATTAATACATACTATTATAAATTATTTCACATTAACATTATAAATAATAATACTTACTATTATAAACTATCTAATATTATAAATTATTATAAAAGAAAACAAAATAAAACTTTATAATTATTAATAAATAAAAAACTATATAAAATTAAAAAACCTAAACTAAACCTATAAAAAAACTATATAAAATAAAAAACATAAACAAAATCTAATCGCAAAAGCATAGAGAAGAAAAATGGAGATGGAACTGCCGCTGCAAATCCTCCTCGCCGCTGGACAGAACCACTTCACAGCTGCAACTTCGACTGGTTTGAATCACGATTTTGTTTTTTGTCAAAAAGCTTGACTGAACCTGGTAAACGGTCTGGGTACGTACCCACAGTGGCAGGGTACGCTACGGGTACGACAAAACCGTACCTATAGCGTACCCTGTCACTGTGGGTACGTACCCAGCCGTACCCGTACCCGTACTCGTACTACTACCTGGTACGTTTCCAGGCTGGTACGAGGACCTCCAAGGCGTTTCCGTGCAAATCTAGGGGCTGAAAGTGGCATCTTAACATCTATGTTGAATTTGGTATGGATTAAAATGTTGTCAAAGTTTCATATAGACAAGATCATTATTGAAACAGATTCTCAAGTGCTAGCACATTGTCTCAAAATGGCGCTTGGGAGTAATAATATGAAGAATTGGCAACCGAGAGGGTCTCATCAAAGGCATCCACTTCTTAATAAAGTCTTTCCGAAGGGTTGAGGTTAATTATCAACCAAGGGAGAAGAATAAGGTTGTTGATTGTCTAGGTAAATTTGCCATTAGAATGTGTGTGGGGATCAATCATTGTGGGAGGGAGTTGAGCAAGGTGAGGATATTCTTAAGAATGATGATCCCCATGTGGAGGCATGAGGGAAGCCCCATTTCAAAAGTCCCTGGAAGAAACAACTTAAGTTCTTGAACCATGGCCAAGAAAAGATTAGACAATGATTTGAACGGATGACCTTTTGCAGCCTGAATAATGTGTTCGACATTTTTAATAATTTCATGTTGCTTTGAGCCATGTGGCATCAACCACCACAACATCCTCGCATTATCAACATACGTACATCTTGCCATAATGGCAACCTTAGGCTTTTTAATTAGGCCTTGGCATGACAAAAGAACATTTATAAAATCTAAGCTTGTTATCTTTCGTATTTTGAATCGTGTCTTATTGTTATAGATTAAGCAATTATATCTCATGCAAAGGCTTTGGTGTTTTTATGATGATGTGAGAATATGGAGTATCTATGCTTGAAGACCATGAATTTGATTCAATAAAGCACAAGCCATCATTCAACACTTTCATCACTAGGAATTTTGGTTGTGTAAGGGTCCCTCTATTCCTTCTTGTGGTGCCTGGGAAAGATTGGTATGGCAAGGTAGTCGATTGTGTAGAGCCTTGATCATTTAAGTATGTTGTGGAGAACATGTGAATGCTTCTTTATGGGAATTTGGGAGTTAGAGTAGACTTGTTGAAAATAGTCTCAATCAGGTTTTCATTCGTCTCGAGCAACAAGTCTGAGAGTAGTGTGCCAACCCACTTCGCCATTTGTCTCTTCCTGCTCTTTGTGTGTAAACCTAAAGTGGTTTGCCATGAATGTGATGAAGGTGGTGTCAACTATAGCAATGGGGTGTGGGGGGGTGGAAGGACATGGGAGGGACTGGAAGAAGGGGGGAAATTAAGCAAATTCATGCATATAAAGGAAGAACTAAAAATACAAAATGCTTTAAGGGGTTTTCGCACCAATAAGTGGTAAAAGACATTTGACAGTGGAGGGAAACTCCAAAACCTTGACTCATGTTGAACGGGAAAACAAAGTAAAATTTGGATACTTGGTACCCAATTGAAAAAATTGGTGTCTCCACTTATTCTTATTTGAATGAATTTGATATTCTCTAACTTTGGTATCACTCCGTACACAAACCATTCTCTAACTTTGGTATCACTCCATACACAAACCATTCTCTAACTTTGGTATCACTTCGTACACATAAACCATCCAAGATGATAATCAAACCCGATGGGTCTAGGCTGGAGAAAAACCATCACTGAAGCACGTCAAAGACATACATCCCTAGACATTTGTCGTCCTAAGGCATCACTAATTTGGGATTCCAACCAACTTTGTCTTTTACATCTGGTCCAAAACACATGGAAACTAACTATGTATTCAATTCATTTATGAATGTGGTTCAATATAGAGTTAAGTCCATCTCAAATAAAGATGTCCATTTTTTATATGGAATACATAAACAAACTTGGGCTCGATTCAAGGTAAGGAAAAGTACTCAAAATGGGCTTCATTCAAGGTACAGAAAAGTACTCAAAATGGGCTTTCATTCATTCGAGGTAAGTAAAAGCACTCAAAATGGGCTTCATTCAAGGTGCGGAAAAGTACTCAAAATGGGCTCCATCATGGGAAAATCATATCTAAAACCAAACCCTTTCTCAAAATAATGAATGTACCAAATATGGCTCCTTATCTTGAAACAAGAATGTCCATCTCAGACAAGGGAGTCCATTTCCATCTCAAAAAGGAAGCCCTCTTGGCCAAGCCTGTCTAGAAAAGGGAATACATAACCCAACTTGATGTAGGAGCATCATTGGTGGTTAGAAGTTTAGGTGTGTCAGGTGGTCTTGTCATGGGGTCAAGCATGTTTTGTCTCCATATTGATGTATTCAAACTCAAATTTTGTGTGTAAGTTGTTGTAGTGAAAGTGAATTTGTTGGGTAAAGGTGAAATTGTCTAGATAAGGTGAATGTAAGCTAAATAAAGCCATAAAAGCCATGAAAAGAAGTATGACATAGTTTTGAACGTGTCAATAGGTTGGTTTTAGGTGACTTTATCAGGTTTCAAGTCTGGTATATGGTTGAGTCTAATATAGTAGGAGTGGCATGATTATAGGATCTAGTTATTAGTACTATTGTAAGCAAAAATCACCATTTTTAAAAGAGGAATTCCCGTGTGAGGGGGATATCCGAAGGGAATGGTGATGTAAAAAGTGTGTGCAATCAATAATAAAGGAGAATGATTGAAATTGCAGGGGTTATCTTTGTTTTACATGGTTTTATGAGCATTTTGTATAAACTGTATATTAAGCTCTGTTGCCAGACCAAGAGCTAGAAGACTGACAGTGAGGGAAAGGTAAGTTTTGGAGATCTGTGAAGGATGGAAAAGGAGGGCAGAGGCCTAAGAAGTCATATTGTATTTTTGTAGCTCATGAAACTATCTACAGTCACCTGTAAGACCAAAATATTACCTCTCAGGCCCAAACTAGGGCAGGATTTATCTGGAACTCTAACCAGCCAAAATGTCTAAAATTTGGTGAAGATCCATGTCCTAGAGAGAAGAAGACGTGTGTGAAATTTAAGCATTTAATTCGCACGTGGGAGGAAGATGTATAAAAAATTGTACCTGCAGTTTGTCTCAGTACACAGATCAGGGAAAATGAGGTGCATATAATGTAAAAATGAAAAAAATGGAGGTCTAAGAGTGATCAAGGGAAACTTGGAGGCTTGCTGAAGGTGTTTCCAATAATTTCCAGGTGTAACAGACTCTCTAAGCCTCTGCTGTTCCAACTAGGGTGTCAAGTAGGCCAAATTAGCCTAGGACAGGGGTGAGAATCTCCATTTCTGTACAAAGGACCCAATCAGGCTTTTGAGGTATGTTTGAGAACCTAATAAAGGGCATTTAGTTCACTATTTAGTTTTGAGATACTTTCAGTGTGTGTCCAGATCCAACTCAATTTGTCATCCAGGAAGGCTAGTAGCCTAGCAGGTCTAATTTTGAAATCTATGTTAGTTGACAAGGGAATGAATGAATGGATGGTCTAATCACCTTAGGTATCGTGGAACAAGGGGTCTCAGACCAATCTAGGATGATAAGAAACATAGTGGAGAGTATAAGCATGATGGAACTAAGATAAGCCTCATTAGGCTAGTAAAGGATCAAGAGTGTGCAGGAGTAAATGAAGTTGTTAGATGAAGTGTGTGAGGAGGCAGTCTAAGGTTGTATGGAAGATTGAGTTAAGAGCATGGAGAGGTTTAGGAAATAGGTATGGTGATAATCTCATTGATGGAGACTCAGTTACTATGTTGCACGGAAACGGAAACGAGTACGAAACGCGGAAACGGCAATTTTCAAAAAACCTTGGATACGAAACGTTACGGGAAACGTCCGTACTATATATATATATAGATATATATATTATTCATTTTATAATTGTGCTCCATGGACCATACGATATAATTTATAAAGCACTCAAAATATTTTGTATTCATTGAAATTTGAAGTTCTAAAGATTCATCATTCAACATATAAAAACATAAATATATAAAAACCACATTAAAATAAAAACATTAAATTAATATAATAAAAACTATTGAATAAAAGTATAAGAAGTGAATTATACTCTATAAGTTATAAAATATTATAATAAAATAAACTATAATATCTAACTAAAATCCCAAAAATAATTATTCAAATTATATTTTATAATATATAAAACATGTATTAAAAAAACATAAAAAAATAAAACACAAACACAAGAAAATCTTATTAAATAAATATAAAATATACTAAAAATTCTATTTTAAAAACCATAAAGAAATAAGACACACAAGAAGGCAAGGAAGAATTCGCACTTACAGGAATAAAACTAAAACTTGGCAATTGCAAAGACGTGTTATAGAAATGCAAGTCGCAAATAACAATGGCGGATTTTCAAACTCAACTACAAGTCGCAAATAACAATGGCGGATTTTCAAACTCAACTACAAGTCGCAAATAAAAATGGCAGATTTTCGAACTCAATAAATTCGTAGATACAATCGTAGTTTCGACGGAAATACAGACACGAAATCAAATAAACCCTAGTCGCAGTTTTGACAGAAATACAAACACATATACGAAAAAACCCTAGTCACGAGGGCAGAGTGTTTCCACCGATTTCTCAAAGATGTTTCCCCAACATTTCGTACATGTTTCCAGGCTAAAACATGGACCCCTTAGGCGTTTCCGTGCATTCTAGCTCAGTTGTATAGGTCTTGTTAAATTGACACCATTTAGAGAGACTATACGATAGAGTGAATGGGGAGTGTATATGAGGTGCCTAAATGCAGGTTGGAATAGGTATCAAGAATGGAGTGCTTGTAGAAATTGATCCTCAAGCAGGGGATATAGGAGATAAGAGCAGGAATGTAATCTCATAAATGAGTGTAGGCCTTCAAGCTTAAAAAACCTAGATAGGAATAGGACAAGCTGGGACATGACTTTGAGACCTTTTGCTAACAAAGACAACATAGACAATTTGGAACTAGATCCCCTACACAAAAACCCAAGCCCCATTATATGACAATGAAAAGTAACAAAACTGAGCCATCTTAACACAAGGAAAATTATAGAATCCAGAAACCCATGTCAAGACAATGAAAAGCATAAGAATTAGGTGACTTCCCTAGAAAAGGGATATGCGAAAACAAGGCCCCATCTCTAGGGTAAGAAAAGCAATGGAACCCAAGCCCATCTCAAGAAAAAGAAAAGAATGGATCCGGGCCCCATCATCACAAGTCAAACAAGATATAAATACCAAGACCCTTAGCAGGACAAAGAAAATATGAGTTCGGGGCTGATCACTAAAAAAGATTCATAATTGGCTTATTCGTTAACATGGACAAACAACATTAATTTAATAGCAATGACATTTATGGCAACACAATTCTTCACCATTTCAAGGACAACAAAAAATGTTCATCATTAAATGCAACTAAAGTTTCAAAACCACGACAAACAACATAAGCATTACTCGATCAGTACAACAATCATACAAACTGATTAACATGGTAAGTACAGCAGTCAAATAATCGATACAGAAAAATCTTTGGCCAACATGATGGAAACTAGTCAAACAAAATTTCTTTTGCTCAAGGCAGCTGAAAAATTAGTCACCGAAGGATCAAACTCAAGTAAGTCATCTTGCTGAATGCTCTAGTCTTGTTGATGTCATCTGTCATACAGTTTGCCTTCAAGCCTCCTTTTCTATCCTCAAAATCAGCATAGGTCAAAGCAAAAAAAAGAAAGGATAATGCATTTAATCTTATGTAAAGGTGTTTATAGGTTTTCCAATCATAGTTGATGCTGACTTTGCCAGAAATTTAATTATTGTAATGAATTTTAATACCTGGTCGGCCTTTCCAAGAGAAGTTACTTATTAAAAACATTTCAAATTTTTCATTTTTTAAAATTTTCAACCAAATATAAATTCGTAATTAATTATTGAATGGGTTTTGACACTACTTTCCCATGAAATGGATTCATTCTTTAAATTTGAATGAGGTTTTAGTCATTAACATCTTTCCTATCAAATTGATGCCTTTGTAATTAATAAACAATTTATATTGCCACAATGAAGTCGTGGATGATGTTATTTAAGGTTCTTTTCACGAATTTCAGACATCGTTAAGGAGATCTAGACCTGATTATGGTCATATCAGAACCACCTATTATGAATCTGCTTTTAAAAGAGAAACATTACATTTAAATGCTGTTTGTCCATCTTCTATGATATGATTGACATTTTCTATTTTCCCATAGAATTTTAGGTGATATCTCATACAACTGTTTATTCATTTCACAGGTCTTGGAACATATCTTTCCAAAAGATTTCCTGTGAATGTAGGGTTAGTGCAAGGTCTGAAGCTTTATGAGCCATTTGACAAGAAAAATTTACCAATTTTGTGAGACCATCTACCACCATTATTAGGTTTCATAAAGCTTTGAGCTTCGTTAAGCTAACATTTATTGAAAGTTTACAAATAAACCTATGTTTTTCCTCATATATTCCAATGCAAAACTTTTAGTAGCATCATACAGTTTGATCCTATCCGCATGGCTAGCAAATTATTTTAGGGGATCATTGTTGGCTACCACAACTGTGCTGTAGGGAGTGTTCTCTTAATCTGTACTCTAGTACTAAGTTGTTTCCCTTGAGGAGGGTGATGATTCTTTGGCATTTTTAATCATTGACTCAGTCTGTGGCAATCTCTTATTTTATGATGCTTTTATGTTCCTTTCCACTATTAACAATTGAATATACACGACAAAATACATCAGCTACGACAATCTCTTTTTAGTAGTTTTTAATGAGTTTTAATTTAAATTCATTGAAAGCTAAGGACCATCCATTTCATAGTTACTCAGCAAGACTGATATCAAAATTCAACTTGGACCAAGGAAAAAACTCATCTAAAACTTGACAAAAGACTCCACTACTCCAAAGGTGATGTCTAAATTTTTATGGCTCAGAGTCTTATAAGTTTATAAACATGATCCATATTGTTTATTGCTAGCTGACTCTCCTTTGGGTGGGAAATAATCGTGTGTGGTCTGTACAAGCTTCAAAATTGTTGTCTAATGTAATGTTCTCAGCTTTTAATTTTATCTTTTTTTAGGCTACTAGTAGTAACTATTCTAGTCAATATCATCTGTTTTCAACTTTCATATGCCATGTCCACTTACATTTATGCTCTTTTTGAAGGGGTTTATTGGTAAAGGTGTACCATGTAACAATTTTGGTTGCTTCTCCACCCAATCAAATTTCTTAGTAAGTCTTATTGGAGTGAGGCTATCATGGAAAACCATGAGGCGAGTATTTATTAAATTTTGCAATTTCTAGAAAACATGTAATTCAGTTATGATTGTAGGTGCTCTCTAATCTCAAATCACCCTTCTTAAGGTCTATTGATATCCGTTGTTAGAAGACAACGTCCTAGATAATCAATTTCTTCACGAATTTTGGGTAGTTTAATGTATGGTTTATGGATTCTCCAAGTTTAGGTACTACTATATTTTGGTGCTTTTGTAAATTTCCTTTTGCTAGAAATTACTGTCATCCAAGAATAGAATGACTTCTTAGCTGAAGAAAAAAAGGGATGTTTATCATATCCTCAATAAAGATGTCAGCATCCATAAAGTCAGAAGACAACCAAAAATTTGTAAGGGTCATTAAATTTGTGAAGATTGTTGTCAGGAAATTGTATCCATAGTTTCAAACCTAGTGCAGACTACCCCTTGTATATCTTACAGAAAATTGTGTATCCTTGAAGATTGTTGTAGGGGCATTGTTTTCCATAATTTCAAACCTAGTGGCAACCATCTTTGTTTATATTATAGTAAATTGTAAAATCTTTAGGAGCAACCCCACACATAACATACTAAAACAACTTTTAGCTTTTGAAAATACCAGTTTTTTATAACAATTGTCATGTCACTATTTAAAGGTTCTGAGTTCTTTATTTCCAATAGATTACTAGCTTTTCATTCCTAGAGTTTTACAAAGTGTTCTTGCAGGAACAACAATCTATATTCTTCTATGTTGGGAGTGTCAACTTTGCATAAGTCTGCACAAGATGAATATGCATGGAGGTTGTGTGTCAGGCTTGTTCAACGCTATGGTGCAGGAAAGTCTGAGCAGAGAGCCATGCATAGGGAATTGAGCACTGGCATTGTGCACGGATTGTTGAATGCAGGTCGACTGTGTGCAGGGTCGCGCATTTGACAGCTTGTGTGCAAGGGAGTTGCAAAATGTTGCACAGGCAGGATGAATATGTAGAGGTTGTGTTTCACAGGCTTGCATAGCACTGCTGTGCAGAAAAGTCTGCGCAAAAAGTTGTGCATAGGGCATTAGGCTCGGTGGCATTGTGTAAGGAGTGTGCAATGCAGGTTTTACAATTCACACAGTTGCGTACTTGAAAGCTTGTGCACAGGGGAGTTGCAAAATGGTGTGCACCGAGGTTGTGTAGCATGGTAATAAAACTTATGATGTTTGAAATGTGCTACCAAATACTTGTCTAACTAGATCTGTCAATTTAAGATATGTAAGCAACCGGTTGATAATGCTCTGACATATCTGGTGAAGGAGTTTTCTGAAATGACGACTCTGCCAAGCATTCAGTGAGAATCTGCAGATTCTCTGATGCGTAAAGATTACAATCATGCGTTGGAATAAAGGCATGCATACTCTTAGGAGTGAATATCAAAAATGGTTACAACAATCTCTGTAATGTCCCTCTTTCTCTAATAGTTTGGTCGAAGACCTTTGGCCTGTTTTGTCTACCCGACGGCCAAAGGGTGTTTTCAAGGGTGACTTCGGTTTATTAATTTTATTATATTGTGCTCAAAATCAAGTAAAATATCATTAACGCACATATAATTAATTAATAGATTGTTTAAGTGACTTTGACTTAGGAAAGTGCATTTAAATAAATTAATAAATTATTTAATGTGCCTTCCTAGGCAAAAAATGCGACTTGCCTTGGGGAAGGGTCAAATAAGCCAAAAAATGTGACTTGGTTGGAAAAGGAAATAATTAATTAAAAATTAATTATGCTGATTTGGAAAAAGTGCAACTTGTTTCTTTGGAGGGTCTTTTGGCTATAAGGGAAAAATGCGACTTGGGGAAAGGGCATTCAGACTATTATTATTTTCTCCCGGCAGTTGGCTCTGAGCTTTTGCAGACAAAATCCATGGACGGAAACCCTTTGGATTATTCCTCTTGCGGATGGAAACCCCAGGAGCAATGAGAGAAGTTTCCATTCAAGGATTTTCATTGTATTCACAGGTTTTATCATTCCAGCAGTTTGAAAGAGAAATAAATTGCAGCAGTGGGCATATAGACTTCTTCTAGAGTGGGGCGACTTATTCTATAGTTGTTTTATGCAATATTTGAGGTATTTTTCATGATAGATAATTATTGTAATTTCCAACATCAGTTATATATCAAATCGATTTGGTTTGAATCATTTATAGTGGGTTTTGGGACAATCTTTATTATTAATCTATCTGCAGATTTATAATTGTATTGCCGTAATATTTAGCATCAGAAATCATTATTAAATACACAGCTAAATTGTTTATGAAGAAGTTTGTCTGTTAAACCCTAGGCGCCTTTTCTGTATTCACCTAGTTTGCGGGATTTTTTTTATTTAATTTATCTATGCAGTTTTAGTATGGTGTTCTATGGATCCTTTTGATGTTATCAGTTCAAATTTGAGCCAAAGCAATATATATTAAAAACAAAAAACAAAAAAAAGTATTCAGGCAAAAAGGGGTTTGAGATCTTTCAATCTCAAATATTGTTGGGTGTGGTTAGACGACTAAGTCTAAGCATGGTTCATTCAGTGTAGAGTGAATGTTGTAGATATTGTTGCACAATATAGTGCATTGACAATTTGTATGTACATGACAAAATCTTTATGAATTTTTGTTGTTTTGTAAACTGGTTTAGTTAATGCAATAGAATGAACGTTCCTATGTTCTAGTTTTTTAACTTGAAAGGTTTATCCCAAGTAAAATCATGTGCCTACTTTGTGCATTGTTTTCTCAAGCATTGTGTAAATCTCAATTTAGCATAGCTCTTTTTTGTTTTAGCTTATTATGTAAGAGACAAACTTCAACATATGGTATCATATCTAGTTGGAGCTTTCTCAGAGTTGAATTTTCCTACAATACGTGGCTTGTTAGAGAAAGCTTTGTGCTGAAGAATCTTGTGTTAGAAAATGGCGGAAAGCATGAGAATAGAGATCAACAAGTTCAATTGTCAACATTGTGAGTTGTGGAAACTCAAGATAGAAGATCTCTTGACATGTAGAGATCAGGGGGTTGTGTTAGTTACAACCCCTGCAGGTGAAACGAGAAGATTGGGAAAATATTGACATGAAAGCTAAAAGCTCTATCAGGGTTTTTCTGTCAAATTCAATTTTACTAAATATATATACCGAAAAAACCGAAAAGGAATCGTGGAATAAGTTGGGAATGTTGTAACTGGCTAAATATCTTGTAAACAAAATTTCCATGTATAAGAAGCTATGTTCATTATGAGTGAATGATGGTGACTTGGTTGCAAAGCACCTAAATGCCTTCAACACTATGATTAGTCAATTATTGTTCGTGGATATAAAAAATGAATGATGAAAAAGTTGTGCATTATATTACTGTGTTCTTTGCCAAACTCTTGGGATAATCTAGTCTTGGCTATTGCTAGAACATCTTAAGTTGAAAATAGATGATATAGTCATAGCCTTATTGTCAGAAGAAATGAGGCCAAACTCCATTGAAGACTATCAAACCAATGATGCATTTCTTGTCCAAGGCAGATTACAGGAGAAAAGCAAGCGGAGACCTAGAGAGATGTGTTCAAAATCTAGAGATAGATCTAAGACTCCGGAGAGACATTTCAAGAAATGTCGGAACAATGGCAAAACAAGGCATTTTAAGAGGAATTGCAAAGTAAAGGTGGAAAAAAGAAAACCACTGGATGCTTCATCCTACTGAGGAAACAGGGAGGCAGCCTGTATAATTTTATTAATCTGGGAAATATGCAGATTACAATGCATATGAGGGCTGCAATATTTATAGATATTGCACAGCCTGAGTACAAACAAAATTGTGTTGCATAGTTACAACAAATCAACCTCTACTTATTATATTTAACCAATACATGAATAAAACAAATGTGGTTATAAATACATATAACAATAAAACAAATATAATCCACCTATTTACCCTAGTAACAAACTAATGACCATAGTAAATACTAATTTACCTATGGTCAAAAGTAACTAAGGTAATACAATGCATAATTACTTATAGTAAACTAAGTTTTACCTAACATTCGCTCCCTTAATTTTACATTGCCTCAAGGCATGAGCAGAGGAACTCTCTGAACAACTCGAATTTGTCACGAGCAAGTGACTTCATGAAAATATTTGCTCATTGTTTAGCTGTTGGGCAAAACTGAAGTTGTATATTGTGTTTCAAAACATGCTCGCATATGAAATGAACCTATACCTCAATATGCTTGGTTTTCTCAAGAAACACTAGATTACGAACAAGTTTGAGAGCACCCTCATTGTCAACATACAAGGTGGTGGATTTCTCCTATGGTACTCCAAGACGCTCAAGTATGCAACGTAACCATATCGCTTCACAAACAACTCCACTTCTAGCATGATATTTGGCCTCTGTAGACGAGCGAGAAACAAAGTTTTATTTTTTGCTTCCCCATGATATCGGTCCAAATCCCAAAAAGAATACAAAACCAGAAATGGATTTTCTGTCATTGATGTTACATGCATGATTTGAATCCAAGTATCCAGTCAAGAAGAAATGATCATTCTTCTTGTACTCTAGACCAAGATCCATAGTATCCTTGAGATATCTCAAGATCCGCCTTGTTGCTTTCCAATGAAAAACTCTGGGTTCCTGCATGAACTAGGAAAGATAGCTAATTGCAAAGCTGATATTTGGTCTAGTATATGTTAGGTAAATGAGACTCTCAATCAACTATCGATAGAGAGTTGCATATAGCAGAGGAGATGGTTCTGTACGAGATAATTGAAGTCTCGTCTCCATGGGTGTAGCAATCGGTGTGCAATCAGTTATGCTGAATTTCTCGAGCGTTGTCTTTGTATATTTCAACTGAGAAACAAAGACATGACTCTCCTTTTGCCATACTTGCAATCCAAGACAGTAATGCATGAGCCCGAGATTTGTCATGTCGAACGATCGATTAAGATATTTCTTTGTAACATCGATCATCTTCACTGCGTTGCCATTGATGACTAGATCATTAACATATACAACTATCATAATCTCTCCCCCTCGCCTCTCGAGGTAGAGATTGGGATCATATGGATTTATCACAAATCCATGCTCAACGAGATGCTCATCAATCTTAATGTACCAAGCCTAGGGTTCCTGTTTAAGGCCATAAAAAAAAATTCTGAGTCTACATACCTTTGTTTTTTATCCAGGTATGAAAAATCCCTCAGGTTGAGTCATGTAGACTTCCTCATGTAGATCTTCGTTTAGAAATGCACTTTTCACGTCCATCTGATGGAATTTCCATCCAAACTGTGTAACTAGAGAAAAGATCATCATGATCATTTAGATCTTAGTTGTGGGAGCAAATGTCTCCTCATAGTCTATGCCTTCCTTTTGTGCATACCCCTTTGTTACCAGTCTTGATTTGTACTTGTCTATAGTCCCATCTGCTTTGTACTTTGTTTTGAATATCCATTTGCAACCAATGGGCTTCTTCCCTAGTCGAAGATCGACAAGTTCCCAAGTGTTGTTTTTCATCACTGACTGATACTCAATGTCCATGACATCTTTCCAAGCTTTTGACTGTAGGGTTTCCTGGATAGCAAAGGGCTCAACGGATTCAACAACTATTTGACGTCAAAGTGTTTAATTGTTGTGGTCTTCTTTAAGTACAATAGTGGTCAATATGTCAATACTGGAAACAATCTAACACCGAAAATAAAGTACAGACCAAAACCGCCATTCTTGGTGAGGCGTTATGAGGCAAAGGAAAGATTTTCCTTTCATGGATTGGTCTCTTAAAGGCAATCAATGTCACCTTCAGGAATAATCATTTCTTTTGAAACCCATGCATGGTTCGTAGTTCAAGTCTTCCTTTCCACTTTCAAAGCAATTGTGTGCGAGTGTATTGTATCAAAGAATACACTAAATTGCAACCAAATTCAAAAATATATAACCTTGCCAATATGCCCAAGCCATGTGAAAGCGAAAAGCAAAAATTCAAAAAATTAAACTTGACAAAACCCAAACTCAAACTACATCACCATGCAATGTCGAAGTGTTTAAGTGATGGTGTGGCGTAGGGAAAACTCCCCCGCTATAGAGCCATGCAACGGACTGCACAATAAAAGTGCAAATTTCTAGTGTTTTCTTAAGCATTAACGGCATCATCATGCAATTGCTCTCTTAGAGCTTATACACATTGTGGGTGTGTCTCCTATGAACCTAACCTAGACTGGTTACACTTATACTCGGCTCTAAGATCCTACAATGCCTTAGCCGCTATTAGGTGGCTTTCTTCTTTTTGTTCTCTAACCATTCATCATCCCAAAATGGTGAACTCGCCCCCCTTTTGTAACCATGCATTTCCCGCTTCTCTCTCCTCCTTGAATGTCCTTTCGTGGGCTGGATCCTTTTGGATGCTTCCTTCCTTTCCTTCTCACACCCAATTTCAAATTGAGCCATTAATGCTCTGAGCAACCTCTCCACCTACTCGCATCCATGTTTGTGCCACATCAATCTAGAAATTAGGATTTTCTGCCTGTTACATCCAATTAGCTGCCCTTGTCAAGTTTCGTCTGTCATTTTCCCGACATGTCCTATCATCTATCAAATCACCTGCACACTTCTTTGTGCAGTCCTTTGCATCACCCCTTGCACTGATGGTTTTAAGCTACACCTTAACCTCTATCCTCGTGCACGTCTTATCATCTATACATAACTCTTCATAGGAAGGTATGCGGTGATGCCCTTGTGTCAACATGCCATGATGCCACCAATCATGGGCAATTGTATCAAATGAAGGGTGACAAATTTTATTGCCTCTTCATTCGCCATAGGTCTCAAAGGCAAGTATGTGTCAAGTTTCTGAATCCATGCTCTAGTTGATCCCTTTGTAGAGCCATCAAAAATAGGAAGATTCATCTTACCCAGAGCATGTTGCACCTCTCCTTTTGGCAATAGGATTCTTTGTCAATAATGTTCTTCTTTCGTCTGTAATTCAACAAAATTCGTGAGACATTGCCTCCCGAAACTCCTCCGGCATTTCCCAGTATTGTTCAAGCAACATGTAGCCATGAGCTTGTCTAGGACTCCCTTGTGGAATGACTTCCTCCTTAGCCACGAATTGGGGTTTGTAGGGCATTGTAAAAGGAATTTTCTCCTTCCTTGATTCACAAGGGTTGTAGGAAGACTCTTCCTTTTTGGCCGAACCGCCACCTTGCAACTTTTGGATGGCTAGGGTAAGTTGACTCAATGCCTCCATCATTCTTTCTTGTGTTTTCATAATCGTCTCCAATTCTTCTTCAACCCCCGTTTTCTTCTTCTTTTCCCTCCTCTCATAATGCTAAATACCGCTATCATCTGCCATGCTTCACAGGCTGGGGGGAAAGAGCTCTAATACCACTGTAATGTCCCTTTTGGGGGGATCTTAGGAAATGGCAAAAAAAGCTCCCAAAAATCAGATTTAAGGAAACTATTGTTATAGACCCTGCAAAACTGATCTTCCAAACCCTTTCTAGAGCAGCAACCTGATCCTTGGAAGTTTCCAACCCATTCGAAATAGAGTTCAAAACCCTTGCAAAAATAGCTTTCTTAAACTTGTCAAAATTAATAGATAACTCTTATTAATCAATCATGTAGCATGTTAGAAATCTAGATTTGCATGTGAATACTCTAAACGTGGAGATATACAGATTTCAATAACCAACGAACATGTCTACAATGTTATTGTTAAAATTCACAAGTCAGGACATTGGGAGCTCCAAAAATCACCAAACTTGAGATATTGGCATTAATAAATTATGGAGAGCACTAGATGATAATTTCATATTAGTCAAAGATGTCACCGCACATACCAATTTACACACACCTTAACATAGGTCACTCCACTTGAAATAGAATATAAATTGCACCAAAAAGACAACACTTGCAAGAGAAAGATACTTTATTCTTTTTCCAACCAGCTTGCAGCATCAAAAATCTTATGAAAAGTTTTCGTCCTTCACAAGTTTCCCAATCAAGGGTTTTCATCCTTGAATGAGATTCTCAAACCCAATGGGTTTTGTCCTTAAGAGAGAATAAAAGGGTTACACTAACCAACTTTCACCAAATAAGAATAATATTAAAAAACATAATTCATTATTTGCCTAAGTGACCTCCTTAAATAGGCATAAGGAGTGCTTAAAGCAATCATTACATCATGGCCGACCCTTTAAGTAATTGTCTTTTAAATATTAAAAAGGTTAGTGGAGCCTACATGCTCACAATACCATTAATACTAAACTACTTAAAGGTTCCTCTATTGTAATGTCCCCAAAAGGACTATTTTTGCCCACAAATGGATTTGAGGCAATTCCCATACACCCAATGAAAACGATTATAAAAACATATATCAATAGGTTATAATGCAGATCTGCTTTATCTCCTCAGACCCATGGGAAAAGAATGGTTTAAGGTCTATCAAAATATTAGCTTCCATAAATAGGGTCATGACATTTTCCTCCATAAACTGCAGTAGGGAGCTTATAATATTTCACCCTCAATACCCTTTCAGTGCAAAAATCTCAAATTTTTAGAGGCCATATACAACTGAAATGAATTTATTTTGAAACCCTTGTTGCAGTAAATTATGGCAACTTCAAAAATTCATAACTCACTCAAAAATGCTCCGATCCACACAAATGAGGCCTGGTCTGATAGGAGGTCAAACCCCCTTATAGGTAAATGCAATGATGTTACCTATTCATACAAATGACAACCACAAGTGCCCTAAACAACCAAAACACCAATTCTCTTTTAGGGTTTTGGGCTGGAAATTACAGCAGAAACATATAGATATATTCAAATCTGATACTCTAGAAAACTACTGGAAAATCAACAATCATAACAGCAATCAAATTTGGTTTGTAGCAACCCAAAATACCTCAAAATAGTCCACTATGTAAGTCGCACGAGCTAGAACAAGGAGAAAACTCAACCACCACTTTCCTCTTCAAACCCTTGGCCCAAATATGCACTTTTACCCACTTCAACTGCTAGAAAAATACTGAAAAATACTACTAATCAAGTGATTTGCAATGGAAACCCCAGGTTGGAGAATCCTCTCAACTAGAATAAGGGTTTTCATCCTTCTACTAGGCTCTTTGAGGGTTTTCGTCCTCGAGAGTGAATCTTTAAGGGTTTTCATCCTTAGAAGATTGAAGATGCAAGCTCAAAGCTCAACATACAAATCTGATTTTAGAAAATAGACAAGTGATGCTCTCCTCAAGTAAGTCGACTTGCTTTTATAGATTTTATGGGCCAAATAGCCACCCTTGACATCCAATCAAATTTTAGCCCCTCATTTAATGTTTTTTCCCCTTAGATCCATCCCTAGACAAGTCGCATTTTCTAGGGAAAAATATAATTTATAAGGTGACTTTAGCTTTTCAACTTTTATTTTGTTATTAAGTCTATAATACTTTATTATAAGTGTTTTTATAATATTTTCTTTTTTAATTGTGTTTTATAATAAATTATTATGACTTAAGTTCCCCTTGTGCTTATCCCTTAGCCGTCGGGAAGACAAAATGTTAAGGGTCTTTGACCGAGAAGGGAATATTACAATCCTCCCTTCCCAAAATTGTTTGCCCTCAAGCAATTCCAAACTCGTTTGTCCAAGTGCAATGCACACAAGACAAAACATGCTAAAGTGATCCAAAAGCCTAGCCCCTGTCCTTGTCAAGTGGGCTAACTCTTACCACCATCTACCACTCACAAGATGATCATATACACACATTTGTATCAAAGATATCACATACTTAAGATTGCAGATTTCATCCTCTAATTCATCTTTTTTCTCAAGAGGAAAAAAATCTGAATATGTAATGACATTATCTCACTTGCTCTATACCTTGTGATGTCATCATGATCAACAACAAGCTGAATTTCTTCACGGTACAACTACTGTAATGGCATGCTTCATTCTTTGTCATCCTTATCTTGTGCAATCTGCTCCTCTTGGAATGACACTTCCATGCTTTTCGCTGCCACAATTTGAGGAATACCATTCCGCATACTTTGTTGCCCATTGGTTGAAGAAGATTTTGACTGCCCAAATGATTCCTTTGGCTGCCCCAAGGTGTTGTTTGTTGCTTTTGAACTTTTTCTCTCGAACCTCCTTCACTTGGCATGGTGGAATACTCTATGGGCTGATTTCCCTCCACTTGTAGATCTAAGTTTGTAGACTCCATGATTTCGTTTCCTTGCTCATCCTTGCCATCCTGCACATCAAGTCTGGAGTTCTTGACACTTTTGTGAGAAATCTATAGGTGAAGCAATGGATTCAACCCCTTCGACCTTAAACATTTGGTGCCACCATTTATGTACTACTCCATCCATGTATCTAGAGATGGGCATGAGGGCATCATCCTGACACATAGGATTACAACACAAAAATGTCTCAAATTCCTTCAACCACACTTTAGCAGATATTTAATCAGTGCCATCAAAAAATAGAACTTGAGTCCACTTCATTTTTTCTTGTTTGCATTGATCTGATTTTTCTTTCTTTTCCTCACAGGCTTAGAGGATTAACCGCTTTGATACCACTGTAATGTCCCCAATGGAACTATTTTTGCCCTCAAATGGATTTAAGGAAATTCCCGCACACCCATGCAATTTATAAAAAATAAACCAATTGTTTTTAATGTAGATTTGATTTATTCCTTGAAAATGCGACTAGGGCTGATTATATAACTATAAAAAATCAGAAATAAATCATGATATTTTCCACCATAAACTGAGTTGAAACTTATAATATTTCACCCTCAATATATTTGTGCAAAGATCTGAATTTTTAGAGCCTAAATCCAAAAGCTGAAATGATTTTATTTTCAAACCCAAATCTGTAAAAAATTATCGCAACTTCAAAAATTCATAACTCACTCAAAAATGCTCCGATATACAAATAAACTATGCACGTACTCACAAAAATAGATAGAATGCAATGACGTTACCCATTCATACAAATGACCACCACAAGTTGCCTAAAAAGCCAAAAGACCAATTCACCCTTAGGGTTTTGCGCTGGAAATTACTGTAGAAACATAAAGATATATTCAGATCTGATACTCTGGAAAACTACTAGAAAATCAACAATCATAACAGAAATCAGATCTGGTTTGTAGCAGCCCAAAATACCTCAAAATAGTCCACTATGCAAGTCGCACTGGCTGGAACAAGGAGAAAACTCGGCTACCACTTTCCTTTTCAAAACCTTGGAACAAATTTGCACTTTTACCCCTTCAACTGCTGGAAAAATACTACTCATCAAGTGATCTGCAATGGAAACCCCAAATTGAAAAGTTCTCTCAACTAGAAGAAGGGTTTTCGTCCTTCTAGGAGGCTCTTTAAGAGTTTTTCGTCCTCAAAAGTGAATCTCTAAGGGTTTTTGTCCTTAGAAGATTGAAGATGTAAGCTCAAAGCTCAACATACAAATCTGATTTTAGAAAATAGACAAGCGATGCTCTCTTCAAGCAAGTTGATTTGCTTTTATAGATTTTATGGGCCAAATAGCATCCTTGACATCCAATCAGATTTTAGCCACTCATTTATGTTTTTTCCCTTAGATCCATCCCTAGACAAGTCACATTTTCTAGGGGAAAAATATAATTTATAAGGTGACTAAAGCTTTTCAACTTTTATTTTATTATTAAGTCATACTTTATTATAAGTGTTTTTATAATATTTTCTTTTTTTTTGCACTTTATAATAATTTATTAAGACTATAGTTTCCCTTATTAACACCCCTTAGTTGTCGGGAAACAAAATTGGGCTAAGGGTCTTCAACTGGGAAGGGGATATTACACATTATTGGATGATGCACTATTTTTAGCAGGAACTTGAAAAGGTCATAACTTGTGCTCTAGGTGTCCGTTTGAGTCTGTTTTTTTTAAACCACATGTTTCGACGAGACAAACACACTAGTCAACTTGCCTTGCCGGTTGGAGCATGTTTCGGCACATTTTCGGGCCCGAAATCCTGCCATCTGAAGGCTAAAATGAAAATTAGGATCTAAGTTGTAATTCAATTTTTTCTATTTTAGGGCATTAGTAAATTTTAGTCTCTTGAATGCATAGTAGGTTAGAAAGTTGGCAATTCCTCTAATTTAGGCATGTAGAAGATGCGTGGCAATTTCTGTGCCCGTACGAATAAGCATGCGAACTTACTAAGAATAGCAAGTTCTAGTAAACTGCTAAAAATAGTAAATTCCGCCACCTAGAGTAGATTTAGTCAAAGTTAGTTAGAGTTTGCTTGGCAACTCGAGTTGGGAGTTGTTTTCCTATTTATGAAGCATTGTAATTCATGATTCAATAACGAAGAAGAAGATTTATTTTCTTTGAGTTCAAGATATTTGCAGTGTATTGAGTTTGTGTTAAAGTTGGCTACATTATCTGGTATCAGAGCAAGTTCGAGTCTTGGTGAAGAAAAAAAAATAATGGCAGGAAGAGGAAGAGGAAGAGGAGGTGGAATTGCGCAGATGAATAGAAACATGCAGGATCTGTAGAGGCAAGTTGTTGTGCTTGCTGCAACTATAGCCCAGAGAGGAAATCAAGGTGGAGATGACACATATGAAGATGAAGTTTGTGAAGAGGAGGAAGCACAAGGACCACCCTTAGCTTTTGAAGAAAGGATGCTTCGAGCATTAGAAGGAAAGAATGATGGGATAAGAGTTGATGTTTCAGAATATGGAGGTAGCCTAAAACCAGAGGAGTTGATCGACTGGTTGACTAGCATGGGAATTTTTTTTGAGTGGAAGGCTATGTCAGAGGAAAAGAAGGTAAAATTTGCATGCACGAAATTAAAAGGTCATGCTATGTTATGGTGGGATCATCTACAAAAGGAGCGGTCAAGAAAGGGGAAAGAAAGGATTAGGACCTGGAGTAAGATGGAGAAGAAGCTAAAAGACAAATTTCTCCCTGTGGATTATGCACAAACCCTTTTCAGGAGGTTTCAGAATCTCAGACAGAACTTACAAACCATGCAAGAATACACATATGAGTTTTACAAGTTGTCCATTCATGTAGAGCATGAAGAAACTGAGGAACAAATGGTTGCAAGGTATGTAAATGGATTAAAATTTTCTATTCAAGATGAGCTAAGCATGCACAGGATCAAGAGCATGGAGGATGCCTATCAACTAGCTTTAAAGGCTGAAGAAAAACAAAACCGTCAAAGTTTTAGGAGATCACTTGGATGAATAGGGGGGCCTCATCCTCCTTTCAGGGATGAGTTGGTTTCAGCCAAGGTAGAGGAGAACAACCTCGTGGAGTGGAAAAGCAAGAAGATACAAGACAAGATCTCCCAAATCAGCAAAGAGGTAGAGGATTTCCTAGGGGCAGAGGATATGTTGGCGGCAGAGGATGGGAGGCTCCACGAAGACCATTTGTGTGCTACAGGTGTGGTGAAGAGGGGCATAAAGCATTTGAATGCTTGCATTATTATACGCATGACAAGAGGCAAGAAGACCCTCCGAGAGGAAATATTGTTGAAGTTGAACAAGAAGAAGATGATCAGGACCTAGAAATTCCACCAGATGTGGGAGAAAATATGATGATCAAAAGGACGATGATTTCTCCAAGAAAGGAGATCAAGGGGGATGCATGGCTACGTACAAATATTTTCAGAACAAGATGCACTTCAAGAGGAAAGGTATGTAATGTTATTATTGATGGTGGTAGTTGTGAGAACATGGTTTCAAATGAGATGGTTGAGAAACTAGGCCTGCATTGTGAGAAGAATCCTAACCCTTACCGTATTGCATGGTTTAAGAAGGGTAATGAAGTTACTGTTGATAAGAGATGTTTAATAAATTTTTCTATTGGGAAAAGTTATAAGGATGAGATTTGGTGTGATGTTATTCCTATGGATGCATGTCATATGCTGCTAGGCAGACCATGACAATTTGATAGAAAAGTTATTCATGACGGGGGGAAGAATACGTATACTTTTTGGAAGGATGGCACAAAAATAGTTTTACTACCTCTTAAGGAAGAGGGAAAGGCTGAAAATATGTTTTCTGCAAAAGAATTTGTGAAGGAGGCAAAGGAAACTGGGTTTTTTTATGTGCTGGTTGCAAATAAGGATGAACCTGCAAGTGCACAAATACCAGTAGAAGCAACAAAATTAATAGAAGAATTTTCTGATGTTATTCTTGATGAGCTACCAGATGGGTTACCACCCAAAAGAGATATCCAACACCATATTGATTTGATCCCAGGGTCTTCACTCCCAAATCAAGTGGCTTATAGGATGAGCCTGACATTGCATGTAAAGTTGAATAAGCAAGTGACAGAGCTTGTGAGAAAGGGTGTAGTAAGGGAGAGCATGAGTCCGTGTGCAACTCCAACTTTATTAACTCCAAAGAAAGATGGAACATGGAGAATGTGCGTGGATAGTAGAGCAATCAACAAAATTACAATCAAGTATAGGTTCCCAATACCTCACCTTGATGATATGATGGATGTGCTTGTTGGATCTAAATATTTCACCAAGATTGATCTTCGAAGTGGTTACCATCAAATTCGGATCAGAGAAGGAGATGAGTGGAAAACAACATTCAAGACAGGGGATGGATTATATGAGTGGTTGGTGATGCCATTCGGGTTATCTAATGCACCTAGCACTTTTATGAGGTTGATGAACACTGTGTTGTAGGAGTACAATGGTAAGTTTGTTGTGGTTTATTTTGATGATATCTTGATTTTCAGTAAAACTAAAGAAGAACATTTGAGGCATCTGAGGGTGATATTTGAAGTGTTAAGGAAAGAGAAGCTCTATGCAAATTTGAAGAAGTGCACGTTTATGCAAGAGAGTTTGGTATTTTTGGGTTTTATTATTTCAGCAGATGGGGTACAGATGGACTCAGAAAAGATAAAGGCAATTATTGAATGGCCTACTCCATAGAGTATAACAGAGGTACAAAGCTTTCATGGTTTAGCAACATTTTACAGAAAGTTTATTAAAAAATTTAGCAGTATTGTAGCACCTATAACAGATTGCACAAAGGGAAGGGAGTTTTTGTGGACAAAGGCAGCTAAGGATAGCTTTCAGTTCTTGAAGAAGAAGGTGACAGAAGCACCTATTTTGGCACTACCATATTTTGATAAAGTGTTCGAGGTTGATTGTGACACCTCACATGTGGGTATTGGTGTTGTCCTAAGTCAAGGAGGGAAGCCAATAGATTTCTTTAGTGAGAAATTGAATGAGGTAAGAAAGAACTACTCTACTTATGATGTGGAATTTTATGCAATTGTACAAGCACTGAGGCATTGGAGGCATTACTTAGTGCCTAAGGAGTTTGTGTTATTTACAGACCACATAGCCCTAAAGTATGTGAATACACAAAAGAAGTTGAATAGTAGGCATGCAAAGTGGGTATCATTTTTGCAGGGTTATACTTTTTCTCTAAAGCATAAATCAGGAAAACAAAACCAAGTTGTGGATGCATTGAGTAGGCGTGTGACTCTATTTACAACTATGGAGAATGAGGTGGTTGGTTTTGAAGCAATAAAGGATTTATATTTTTTTGATTCTGATTTTAAGGATATTGTTGAAAGGTTAAGTAGACCATTGTCAGGTGATGCAGGAGATTTCCAAGATGAGTACCTTTTGCAGGATGGCTATCTATTTAAGGGACGACAACTATGTATTCCAGTTGGGTCTATGAGAGATAATATAGTGAAAGAGTTGCATAACAGAGGATTGGCTGGGCACTTTGGTAAGGATAAGATGATAGCCTTGGTAGCAGAGAAATACTATTGGCCAAAGCTGAAAAGAGATGTGGTAAGATATGTGGAGAGGTGTCGAATTTTCCAAGTCTCGAAAGGCCATGCACAAAATACAGGGTTGTATATGCCATTGCATGTTCCCAAAGGGCCGTGGACAAATTTGAGTATGGATTTTGTTTTGGGATTACCAAAAACACAACGAGGTAATGACTCAATTTTTGTGGTTTGTTGATAGGTTTTCTAAGATGGTTCATTTTATTGCCTGCAAGAAAACTAGTGATGCGACAAGAGTAGCAGATTTATTTTTCAGAGAAGTTGTTCGCTTGCATGGTGTTCCAAAAACCATTACTTCAGATAGGGACACAAGGTTCTTAAGTCATTTTTGGAGGACTTTATGGAAGAAGTTGGGAACTAAACTACAGTTCAGCAGTGCCTATCATCCTCAGACCGATGGGCAAACAGAGGTGGTAAATAGGAGTTTGGGAAACCTGTTAAGGTGCATAGTTGGGGAAAAGCCAAAACAATGGGACTTAGCATTACCACAAGCTGAGTTTGCTTATAATAGCTCTGTAAATAGATCCACAGGAAAGTCCCCATTTTATATTGTGTATGGGAGTAATCCAAAAGGGGTGTTAGATTTGGTGCAGCTACCAATGGATGGCAGAGTCAGTGATGATGCAAAAGCATTTTCTGAACATATACAACAATTGCAGGAAGAAGTGCAGAAGAAGTTGCAGACTAGTAATGATCAGTATAAGGAAATAACAGATGTGCACAAGAGGAGGAAAGTGTTTACAGTGGGTGAGTTGGTTATGGTATACCTTTGGAAGGAAAGGTTTCCAAAAGGAACCTATAACAAGTTGAAGTACAAAAAGATTGGTCCCTACAAAATCGTGAAGAAGATAAATGATAATGCTTATGAGGTAGAATTGCCAGGAAATTTTGATATCTCTCCAGTGTTTAATGTTTCAGACTTATATTCTTTTCATGGGGATAGTGAAGAAGGGGATTTTATTGAAGTAGTAGATTGGAGGCAACAGGTTCCAGTGAAAAAGAAAGAAGTGGATCAGATTTTGGACAAAAAAACAGTGACCACGCGACATGGACAATACAACAAATATTTGGTACATTGGAAAGGATTGGCACAAGAGGACAACACATGGGTCACAAAGTGGGAGATTAAGAAGCTGGATAAAGATAAATGGTAGAAATTTGAAGAAGACAACTTGCAGGAGCTACATTTTTTTCAAGTAGGGGAGAATGATGCACTATTTTTAGCAGGAACTTGAAAAGGTCATAACTTGTGCTTCGGGTGTCTGTTTGAGTCCATTTTTTTAAACCACCTATTTCGACGAGACGAACGCACTGGTCAACTAACCCTGTTGGTTGGAGCACATTTCGGCACATTTTCGGGCCCGAAATCCGCCATCTGAAGGCCAAAAATTAGGATCTAAGTTGTAATTCGATTTTTTCCTATTTTAGGGCATTAGTAAATTTTAGTCTCTTGAATGCATAATAGGTTAGAAAGTTGGCAATTCCTCTAATTTAGGCATTTAGAAGATACATGGAAATTTTTGTGCCCATACGAATAAGCATGCGAACTTACTAAGAATACAAGTTCTAGTAAACTGCTAAAAATAGTAAACTCCGCCACCTAGAGTAGATTTAGTCAAAGTTAGTTAGAGTTTTGCTTGGAAACTCGAGTTGGGAGTTGTTTTCCTATTTATGAAGCATTGTAATTCATGATTCAATAACGAAGAAGAAGATTTATTTTCTTTGAGTTCAAGATATTTGTAGTGTATTGAGTTTGTGTTAAAGTTGGCGGTGATCAATGTAGCAATATTGGAAACAATCTAACACCGAAAAATAAGTCAAAACCATAACTGCCATTCTTGATTAGGTATTCTAGTGCAAATTAGAGAATTTTCCTTCAATGATTGATCTCTTATACTTGACCTGATGAAGCTATGTGATAGTGATTTGCAGATGGTGGGGGATATGAAGGTACAAAATGTATGTCAAAGAGAATCCAACATATTGTAGAAGAAAACATTTAAACCTGAAATAATCAAATGAATTAGTATTATCAAATAAGACAAGTAAAATAGTTCATTAAATCTTTAACCTCTGCTATAAATCCCAAATGCTATGATGAAGCTTACTTCAACCAATTTGGCAGTAAGAAGCTAATTATTCGTAACAAGAATAAACCAATGATCAGTGGATGTAGAAAGGCACTTGATCCATAATTAGCTCAGTTTGACCAATGTGTAACTCATAAACACCAATCTTATCTAGTCTTACGACTACCATGCAAAATCATGTGCCAAGATAGTACCATGACTATGCACATTTTTCATAAGAGTAAACACATATTTACCATAGAGAAACTGTGTGTGGGGAAACTCAAGTAAATTGGGATGTGCCTCCAATCCACTATTGACAATAAATGCAAGGTAGAAGCTTACATGGCAACAAGAGGCAACCACACACCTATCTCCCTTGTTTTGCATCTCCAATATACTATCCTTTGATGTCTTCTTCCTCTACTCTTCAGCTGAACTCTCAGTTTCAGATGGCTATTCACAATCCCCTCGAGACTTGTTTCTAACCAAAGCATACTCAAAGTTCAATGCATAAGACTTGAATTAACCAAGTAAGACAATGGACGCCATTGCAAACAAAATTCTAGAATTATTTAATGTATGATGTGGCATTTTCTTCATTGCATCACATTCATTGTTGCATTTTCTGTCATTATTTACACATTCCAACTTGGGCGATTTGTTTCATCTTTAATTGTTTTCAAGACACATTTGAGTCAGCACAAACAAGCCAGGACCAGTTTGGGAAAAACAAACATGTCACTACTCTTGCATGTTCCATAAGACAAGATCATGTCAACATAAACATGTCACTTAATAAGATCACATCTACATGAACTCGTACCTATTTTGTGTGGTGTCAAATGTGATTCTTTAGATATCTTCAAAAAAACTCCCATTCCCATGTGGTTTTCATATCTCTATATACCGTTTTGAATACCTATATGGTTTCCATATATCTACACAATGTTTTGAATAGTTGTCAATGACTACCTTAGCGAATCACAAGCCTTTAAGTGAGCTACATGATTTGATTTCTATAAGGGCCATACAAACCTATTCAAGTCTTTACATTATAATTGCACCTCCCTATTTAGGAGGTTTTTGATCTCCAAAATCTTATCTTTCCTTTGATCACCGCTTGGATTTTCTTGGCAATCAAACCTTTTGTCCAACCTGCCAATGTTCCTACTCTCCTCTCCTTGTCTTCCTCGCCTTTTGAGGTAACACCATATCATGTTGCAAGTTGTCTTGAGATCAAGGTTACAAGTCTATTAGTGTATGTCGCATGAGATTTGTTTCTTCTTCATCTAACATGGAAAGCTCAAACAAACCTAGGTTCTTCACACTAACTATTGCATTCATTCTCATGAATGGATGTAGGTCTAATCTGAAAATATTGTCACTTACTTTCTCAAGTATCTCACTTGTTTTGCCATGGAGCCTATCTTTGCTAACATACAACCATACATTATTCCCCAACTAGGAGTTTTTTCTCAATCCTATATTGATATTGAGTAGCCTTATACTTACCTACCTTGCACTTGTAAGTAGATTTGCCTCACATTTTCAATGAACCTTGAGGCTCTTAGCACTTTTGAATCTACCCCTTCTTGTCCTTTGTTTGGCTCATGACAAGATCAAAAGAATTAGGTGGCATATTCCCAAAATATATTTTAAAAGGAGACTTACTAGTTAATATAATCACAAGCCTATTGTAGGAAGTTAAATATATGCCAAGTTTTCATCCCATATCTTAGACCTCTTCCTAATGTAACCTTTCAAGAGTTGAACTAATGTCCCATTTACCACTTCAATCTAAACAATGGGATTTGAATGAGATGTCAATGACCTCTTCAATTTTGTGTCCATCTTTCTTCCACTAAGTGCTCCAAAACCTTCCCAAAAACATTGAATCTCTATCAGAATCAATGGAGTTAGGAAACCAAAATGCACCTAAATATTGATGAAAAACAACTCAGTTTATTCATACCCTCGATGGTTTTCTTACACGGAAAATGCACTTGTAAGTAGATTTGCCTCACATTTTCAATGAACCTTGAGGTTCTTAGCACTTTTGAATCTACCCCTTCTTGTCCTTTGTTTGGCTCATGACAAGATCAAAAGAATTAGGTGGCATATTCCCAAAATATATTTTAAAAGGAGACTTACTAGTTAATATAATCACAAGCCTATTATAGGAAGTTGAATATATGCCAAGTTTTCATCCCATATCTTAGACCTCTTCCTAATGTAACCTTTCGAGAGTTGAACTATGTCCCATTTACCACTTCAATCTAAACAATGGGATTTGAATGAGATGTCAATGACCTCTTCAATTTTGTGTCCATCTTCTTCCACCAAGTGCTCCAAAACCTTCCCAAAAACCTTGAATCTCTATCAGAATCAATGGAGTTAGGAAACCAAAATGCACCTAAATATTGATGAAAAACAACTTAGTTTATTCATACCCTCAATGTTTTTCTTACACGGAATAAGCACACATTTTGTTGAACGGGTCGGCTACAACAACCAATGCCCTTTGTTTGATATAGGTAATCCATGGACACTCTTTCCTATGGCCTAGAAGGAACCACTTGAACCACTTGTGGCATGTACAACCCCAACTTCTTTTATTTGGCTTACTAGTGTTAAATAAGACAACCCATTATGAACTAGGAAGAATCACTCTACATTTTACACCAAACTCCATAACTTTGCAGAGTTGATGATGTCTTGGCCACTACATAGAGAGCAACAACCTTGGAGGTACAATCCTCTCTCATGAGCTTCACACTATCATCTCTAGGCACACACAACTTCTCATCCTTGTAGAACATCCCTTCCTTTAGGTTGTAGCTGTGCTTGAGATCATAATCAATCACGTTTGTGTATTGCAAATGCTAGTATACTTGCCCAAATCTGCATCTTTTGCATACTACTCCTTGTAGGCCCCATGTGTGAATGGCTTTAACTGAAATATAATATCTAAAATTATCATCAAAGGTAGTTTTGACAACATATAAGCCAACTTGTTACCATCGCCTCTCTTGAACTCCATGACCAAAATAATTGCTTAAGGAAACTCACCCACTCAGTGCGAGCTGTGATTTTGTTTGTGCTTACAGATCTTAGAGAGGCTAAAGGTTAGTATGAATTATTGTTTTCTTATCTAAAGTTATCATCAAAGGTAGTTTTGACAACATATAAGCCAACTTGTTACTATCGCCTCTCTTGAACTCCATGACCAAAATAATTGATGAAGGAAACTCACCCACTCAGTGCGAGCTATGATTTTGTTTGTGCTTATCAGTATTGGAGAGGCTAATAGTTAGTATGAATTATTGTTTTCTTACCTAATAATTAATGCTTCCGCTTTTGAACTACTTAGACAAGAGAAGACAACCATTTTGTCATATCAATATGCAGTATAACCTAGGATTGCAACATGAAAAACTTTAAAGGCGTAACATACCAACACCTCCCCCCTTGCATAAGGCATTCCTCCCTTCACCTCCGTTTTTTGGGGAAACCCCGAAATTTCTCCATTGGCATAATTGACCACATTTGTTTCCACCTCAAAGGATTAGTGCAGATTAGGTATTGCTAACACAATTGTATTGCTGATCTTATGCGTCAAGTATCAAATGAAACTTGTTAATTTCTGGCCCATGAAAATCATTTGACTTCCGTAGTTATGGGATGTAAGGTGCTTCTAATGGAAGAGAATGTTTGCATGAACTTGCTCAAGGAACAAGACCTACAAAACTCTAGATGGCTTGGGCCAATTGAGAATGGCATCAACCTTTGTTGCATCAACCCTCAACTCACCTCCTCCAATCACATACACCAAGGACTCTATTGCAAAATTAACACTTCTTATTTAACACCTTGTTTCCCAACACTTGTGCCAAATGCATTAGGTGTTCTTCAATAGTTTTGCAAAAAACTAGAATATCATTCTAGTACACTATCATGCAAGAATCTACGAATCATCTAAGAACATCAATCATTAACCTTAGGAATGTTGCAGGTGCCTTACACAAAATAAAAAGCAATTCTAGTCAATCATATAAACTTCATCTTGACTTGATTGTTGCCTTTCAAAAATCCTCCTTCACACAAACTTTTAGGCAGTTTGACTTTATATCCAACTTGATGAAGCACCTTGCTTGTTGTAGACAATCCAACAACTCATATATGGATGGAAATGGATAACACTTGTTGATGGCGATCTTGTTTAAGATCCAATAATCAATACACATCCTCCATTTCCCATCTTTCTTTGGCACGATGACGATGGGTGGTTCACATGGTGAGGAACCGGTCTTGATTGCTACCTGCTCCTACAAGCTTTAGATTCGTTTCTTGACTTTATTGATTGCAACAATCACTACCTATACAGATCAATGTTTGGAAGTGGGGCACCCAATAGCACACAAATCTCATTCAACCTTTGTTGGATTAATCTTCGACTCACCTCCTCCAATCACATACACCAAGGAATCTCTTGCGAACATCCACTTCTTATTAAACATTTTGTTTTCCAACACTTGTGCCAAATGCATTATGTTCTTCATTAGTTTTTCTGAAAACTAGAATGTCACTCAAGTACGAATCACGCGAGAATCTATGAATTGTCTAAGCATGTCAATCATTAACCTTATGAATGTTGCAGGTGCATTATACAAACTAAAAGGCAGTTTGACTTTATATCCAACCAATCATATAAAATTTGCCTTGAATGTTGTCTTTCAATCGTCCTCCTTCACACAAACTTTTTGGCAGTTTGACTTTATATCCAACTTGATGAAGCACCTTGCTTGTTGCAAACAATCCAACAAGTCATCTATGGTTGGAAGTGGGTAACACTTCTTGATGGTGTTTAAGACCCTATAATCGATACACATCATCTCTCGTCTTTCTTTGGCACAATGACCATGGATGATCCAGAAGGTGAGGAACTGGTCTTGATTGCTACTTGCTCCTCCAAGCTTTAGAGTTGTTTCTGGACTTTATTTGACTGCAGCAATGAGTATACAACCCAATGTTTCGAAGTGGGGCACCCAAGAGAAAATAAATCTCATGCTAAACATCTCTTTGAGTGGCACACTTCTAGGCTCTTCAAATACCACCTTATAGATTGATGTGATTCAAACATTTGATGTTTTTTGCCAAAGCAAAGCAGATTTTTAAAGCCTATATTTGCAATCTATCATCCTCCTTGTTTCTTGGCATTAACAAAGCACTTACCTACCACTACAATTGATGAGTCTTTTTGCTCGGTTGGCTGAAATGAATGAAAGTTTGGCTTTGCCCCAATAAGCATTACTGATGAAGCTTTCTCCTTCGATCAAGTTTACATGTTACCCCTTCTCATGACAACTGCATCTCTTCCATACAAATAGGAGCTGACAAACCCAAACTACAAGCATCAAGACTCGAGAGAGTTAATGTCTACAAGAATCATGTCATCGCAAATGTTCATTAGCGACAAATTTTACTTTGCATTTTTTGGTGACATGTATCTTTACTCCTTGTATCACCCATCCCAATGAACATGGATGAGGATGACCATACACCTCTAATCCGGGCTTCTATGCCAACTCTTGCAAAATCAGACTTGCTTGATAAGAATCAAAAAGTGCATCTACATTTGTCTTTTTGATTTGGGTTATTATATGAAAGAGCTAGGTCAATTCATCCTTACCTTGAGGAGTGCTACTTAAGTATTCTTCCTCCTTCAACAAAGCGCAAACTATTCTTTCATCCACACATCTGAACTGCTCCCAAACTTTCTGCCCTCTACCATGGCTACCATGGCCTTCTTGGACTGGCATTCCATGCAGGATGCAAATCCAAATGTATTCCCAGCATTTTCTATCAGTAGATCAGACCATTATAATGGTTATAATGTTTCTTATCATATCTTTCTTGCATTTACAATTGTTTTTCCTCTTACTTCAGGATACACCTTGCTGATTAAACTCCCTTCTTCCTGTCTATCTCAATGTAATGGGCTTGGGGCCATACTCCATCAATGTTCCCGGGCTTGGCCATGAGAATTTGCCTCTTTATGTTGCCAAGGCCTCCAATGTTCTTGACAGCATCTCACTCGAGTATACAACCCCATCTGAATTGCCTTCCTCCTGAATTTAGTAGTGTCCTCTTGCACACTTTGTCCCTGCCTTTTCCCATAGAACAACCATTTGATGGAATGCTTTTCCCCATAAAAATTTGGATAGAACTGAGATTTTATTATCTTCCTAAAATCAGCCCACTTAACTATGGGTGGTAGCTTCTTCAAAGCTAAAAAGAATATGCATAACTTTCCCACCAAGTAAGAGCATGACTAGAAAGCTACAAATGAGAAAAAGAAATCTGTCATTCATCGCTTACATTATGAAGGCTAAAATATACCTCCAATTGAGACGGTTGTCAAGTTTTTCTGCTTCAACTTTTGCTTAATAGGTTGCAATATCCACCTTTTCCTCAGCTTCTAAATGGGGCTGAGGTGGGCAGCTTGTGAAGTTGTTTTGGGGCTGCCCACTTCCTTGGTTTTTGGGAGTTTCAGTCTGACCTACTCTTGCACTTTAGGTGTCTCCAAAGACAACCCAACTTTGCCAACAAGCGCACCCATGATCTTCTCAATTTTTTCAAGCTTCCCCATACATTTGGAAATGCTTGCAACACTCACTTCCAACTTAAGAAATCTTTCTTTTCAACCTTTTGATTTTGGAGTAGACTTTCTCTTTATTCAGAAATCTCTTCTCTGACTTGGCATTTCCAACTTCCAATGGAAATCTCATTGCTTCAATCGGAATAAGCTGCCTTCACCTTTTGTGTTATCCAAGAACCAACTTGGTCGATAGCATACAATCTGAACACCACAATCCACACTCCAAGGAATACATAGCTATCACACAACTATGGTCTGTAATTAGCTGGGTCTAACTTAAACATAATTCATAAACATCAATCTTATCTAGTCTTATGATTGATGTGCAGAATTATGTGCAAAAATAGTACTAAGCATTTGCACATTTGTTTAGAAGAAAGGCTAGATTGCATCCAATTAGATGAAAATAAAGGAAATGAATACGAACATGGAAAGAAAATCAACACCAGCCAACAGATTTACCATAGAGAAACCAGTGTGGTTGTGCCTCCAATCCACTATTAACAAAAAATGCAAGGTTACAAGCTCACCAGGCAACAACATACAACCAAACACCTCTCCCCTGTCGTGCATCTAAAATACCCATTCTTTGATGTCTTCTCCTTACTTTCTCCTCTACAACAAAACTCTCACTCTTAGATGACGTTTACATTCCCCTCAAGGCTCTCTTTTCATCTAAGCATGCTCAAAATTCAACATGCAAGACTCCAATCAGTCTAGTAACCCAATAAACACATCCCAGTTGATCCATATTCCAACATAAGTAATTTGTTTCATCCTCTATCATTTCCAAGATGAGTTCAGGTCAGTTCTAACACATTAAGAGAAGTTCGTGTCAACATGAACATGTCAAGGCAAGTTCATGTCAGCATGAACATGTCGGGACAAATTCATGTCAGCACAAACTAGTGCTTATCTTGTGTTGGGCCAAATCTTAGAGAGCTTCAACAGACATCCCTAATCTTCCCCGTATGGTTTTCATATCTTTGTACAATAGATAATCACAAACCTAAGTGAACTAAAAATACTGTATACATGATTTTGGTTCCTTCAAGGGTCATACAAACCTCTTCAAAGTCTTTACATCAAAGATACAACATTTGTGACGGTGAATTAACATTACAACGGATCCAATTCAGATCAGCACTTGCAAAGATACATGCCAATGAAAGAAAGGCCTTGGGGACCCATTACTAGTTTTCCATGTTTACAACTAGTGATGGCGCTTTGGGAATGTACAAGAACTTTATGATGGGGGGTTAAATAGGACCAATCTCATGGTGAAGCTACAATGTCTCTAATGCTACTATGTTGCATAACTTAATATTCAATAGAAATCTCACAGGTCGCTAGTTCTTTGGCTGCATATGAGTTTATTCATTTTGTGAAGAGAAGCAAGTTTCCTTCCAAAAAGGCTGAATATCTTGTATTTGTTCACAGAATTTGTGGGATGCAAATCATGAAGAAAGCCTTCATATTCCCGCAAAAAAAATTTATCACCTTATTATTAGGCATTCCATGTTCTGAGTTGAATGTCTTATGGATACAGAGGGTGACTTGTATGTAGAGGATGAGCAGTCTATCTTTGACCAGAACTATATTTTTTATCACCTTATTTCACGACACAAAATGAACAAATATTTTTTATCACCTTATTATTAGGCATTCCATGTTCTGAGTTGAATGTCTTATGGATACAGAGGGTGACTGGTATGTAGAGGATGAGCAGTCTATCTTTGACCAGAACTATTGCATCTGGTATTGGTTTGATTCTACTACTACTACTTATTATCAAGTTTGGCACATATTGCATGTACCGCAATGCGGTCTTGATAATAATGATGAGATATAAAACTAGTGATTCTAAACTTTGTACTTTGAAGCTTTCCAAAATCTCTAATTTTGCAACTTTAACCTTTTGTTGGCTTGTATAATGTGCTCATGTACTCCTATTATTTGTATATTTGTCTATTATTAAACTTGACTCCTCACATTTTTGTAATTTAATGCGTGTTTCAATTTTCAAACGTTTGTGTTTTTCATTTAGAAAATTGTATTGTGTCATTTATTTGATTATATGTTTGATAATTCTACTTACACTTTTGAAAATATCAATGATTTGTGTTTCATTTCAAATATTTTTTAAATTGTGTCGTTTCTATTAGTATATGTTTGAAAATTCTACAGAGTATTTAAATTTCTACACATAGTTTTGAAAATTATTGCCAAATTCACACTTCTTAAATTTGTACACCCTAACGGACCCACACCCAAAATCCCCACTCCCATCCACACTTATGTAAACTTGAGCCCAGCTGAATTCATAGAGTCTTGAGACCTTTATTATCAGACAAGTTGTGTTTTGGTGCCCTGATGGCTTTGTGTACTGGTCAAGTTAATTTTTCTTTAAAGGCAACACAAGGTCCCCAGTGGTCTTTGTTTGATTTGGAAAGGTGCTCAAGTTAATCTTTCTTTGAGCCATAAATTATTATGTTGATCCCTTAAGATGGGAAGCAATGAATACCAAAAAAGCATTGTTTAGTGTTCACAGTCGGTTTGGCAATGACCACCCTTTTCCTTAGTTGATAGGTTCATATTGTGCATGACATAATGCATGATTTTTTATTGCATTCATGTTTGCATACATGATGAACATGGATTATTGTATAGCTATTTCACTACATATTTGCTCACATAACAGAGATAAAAGGATTACTGTCGTGAAATCTGTTTTATTTGGTTGTTATTTGGGCTTGTTATACATTTTGTGCAAGAAAATTGCATGTTTTTAGTATGTTATTGTTACTTTGCATATATGTCATTTAAATAGGGAAATAAAAGTGTTTTATTGGTGAGAAAGAGAGGGGCAGTCCTCATCTCCTCTGGCACCCATCCGGATTTACAAATTAAGATGACGTTGATGAAGCAGGTTATCAGGCCTATGGTGTCCACCTCAAAGGTATCAATAATCACCATGCAGCCTTATAGGGTTCATAATTCTATGAAGGTTTTTACAATGATCATGACACCTTCAAAGGTTCAAGTTTGGAGGACCATTACAAAATGTACCTTTACCAATGCAAGCGAGATAGGGGCAGTTCTCATCCCCTCTGGCATCTATCCGAATTTATGAATTAGGATGACATTGGCGAAGCAGGTTATCAGGCCTATGGTGTCCACCTCAAAGGTATCAATAATCACAATGATCGTGACACATTCTTCGATGGTTCAAGTTTGGAGGACCGTTACATAATGTAACTTTACCAATGTATACCCCTTGTTCCCAAGTAAGGATGCACCTATGATAATCAAAACAAGGGAGAATGCACCCGTGATAATCAAGTTCTTAATTGTTTGTGCATGTCTCCTTCAGGTAAGGAGCAGTGAGGCATTACATTAGGAATTCTTTGGGTTGATAAGAACTTCGGTACAACATTGAGGAAGAAATTGAGAAACTACAAGACCAAGCGCAGCATTACAGAGTCCTACATGGAATCATATAAAAGAGCAGAGATTGCTCTAAAGCATTTTTGAAGACTACAAAATAATAACCCTATACAGCCCATAAATTGACTTTTCAATAGAAAAAATTTAGCAGCGATCCTAAAAATAATATTTTAGGCATATTCTATAGTAGAAACAATTATAGTAAAGTTCTCAAAAAAATATAGGAAAGAAATTATGAAATCAAACATGTCCGGCAGGAATATCCCTTTTGGGAACAAAACTGAAAAATTAAGAAAATTAGTTCAAACCTCCAAAATAAGCAAGTCTAATTTTTGTGACAGCAATTAATAAAGGACCAGAAAATACTCCCAAACCCTAGCAACTAGGAGAGAGAGAGAGAGAGAGAAATCCACCATAGAAACACTCAAAAATTATGGGAAGTGATTCCTTTGATTGCCCTTGATTTTAGAAGCCAAAAAATGTGATCAAATCATCAAACTCAAAATTCCAGAATTTATTAAAGCACGAAAAACAACTGAAACTTGTAAATTCAATGACTCTTAGAATACAAGGAATCTCCACACAAATGAATACTCAAAATTATCATAAAAATACCAGCAATCAAATGCGACAAATATCATAATTTTCCAACCATGGAAACCCTCTCAAAATTGATCCCGAAATCTGTCAATGAGTAGATGAAGTTGAAAACTATTCCAAAAATCACCAAAACAGAGATTTCGGCTTCATAAATTATGCCGAATCAGAATATAAAATCAGATTTGTAATTTGTGCCCTAGAAGCAATGTTACGCGGGAACACATCCCCCAGATTTTGGTGACGTCTCGGATGTCCCAAATGTTTCGGGGACTTGGGGACTTGGAGGGGACGTCCCTAATTTTTTTTAAATCTTTCAAAAGTTTCATGGTGTTTTTCCTTTTAAAAAGATGTTATTTTTACCAAGAACATCAAATTATAATTTTGAGAGTACCTAAAATACATAAAATACAGTTTAAATCCTTAAATGTCTTTGAAAAAGGTTAAAATATTAGTTTTTATGTATTATTTTAAAAGTCCTCCCCCTGTCGTCCCCAAAATTTGGGAAAAATTTTGCCATCCTGAAAACCCTAAATCTTTCAAAAGTTTCATGGTGTTTTTACTTTTAAAAAGATGTTATTTTTACCAAGAACATTAAATTATAATCTTGAATACCTAAAATACATAAAATACAGTTTAATTCCCTAAATGTCATTATAAAAGGTTAAAATATTGAAATATTAGTTTTTATGTATTATTTTAAAAGTCGTCCCCCTGCCATCCCCAAAATTTGGGAAATTTTTTGCCATCCCGAAAACCTCGTCCCTCCGTACCCCCGTTCCCGACACTTAGGTAACTATGCCTATAAGGCACTCAAACACCGTCAAACCCTAGCCACTCCAACTAGGAATGGCTCTGAAATGCATACAAATATTTGTAGATGATGCCTTTGATCCACCAACACACAAATCTGCACAAAGGTCTTCAATAAGTCTTCACGCCAACCAAGGAAAGAGGGTTTTCGTCCTTCTAGGAAGATGCCACACAATTGGGTTTTCATCCAAGAGTGGAGAACAAGGAACAACAAGCCCACAATGTCCAAATAGAGAAAATGTGCCAAATAGTAGATCCCCCAAATGAGCTCCTCTAATCATCTTTTATACCTTTCTTTCGCGCCAAAGCCCATAAATGTAAGGCCGACCCCTAATAAGTCATTATAATCTTTTATTAAGCCTCATTAAACGCACTAAACCCATCCGACCTCATTAATAGCTTATTTCTTTATTTTGAGCCTTATTAAAAGCTCTCCAACCCAGCCAACCCACTAAGAATGGGAAATACAAAAATAAAAACATGAATATGAATGGTGAAAATTGAAATATAATCCATGATTTTCCCTTGTTCAACCATTGCTTGCCAAGGAATCCTTTATTTTAGATTAATCCAAAAAGGGGGACATTACAGTCCTCCCTTCCCGAAATTGCTTGTCCTCAAGCAATTGTAAGTACCTGGATCCCAAATGAATCTTAACTGCTTCTTCTTTGACATACCAGCACATGAAGCAAACATATCAAAGAAAACAAGAGTGTTTAACAACACTTTTAAATTCCCCTTGTCATGCCTTAAAGACATGACAACTAGCTCTCTTCTGTTGCTTAATGTCACTTCATAATTTTCATTTAGATGATGGTTTCCCAACACGTTAGCAAGGTTGTCCCAAAAATAGTTGTGAGTATGCATTTTTCCTTCAAAAATTAGAATGTTCAAATTTGAAAATAACACACCACAACCTGATTTCTTTCCTCCTTCCAACTAGAACCTTCCTTCCTCATTTCTCCATGACAAATGTTTTCACAAAACGAAAACACACTGCTCTTTATGACTGAAAATGGCAGCCCCAAACCTGATTTTTGTAATTTTAGTCTTATAATCATGGCATAACAACTAGCAACCTGAAATCTCATGAAGAATGGAAAGTCCAGGAGTAATGTGGAGGCTGAAATTTGATTTGCATACACTGAAAATTTATGAACAGCAGGCCTACAATTGCAACCAGCAAATATATTGGCCGTAATCTTAAGAAATCAGCTTTCTTATCACCCCTCTGAATCTTGATTTCATCGTAATTGCTTCTCTTTTTCCAAACTTCTTTTGGTTTTCTCATGGAACCATAGGTTAGAAAATCATAGAGAGAGAGAAATCAGAATTCCCCTCAAGCTTATGTTTTCTTAAACATGGCATACTAGCATTCCCTTTCATCAAAATCCATAAGCAAAGAGAAAAACTGAAATTTTTACCTTTGTCTTCTTTGAGCCTCAAGGGTTTACCCGAATTTTAAGGATGTAAGCAATCTTTGTAACTCTTCATCGTCCCTCTTTTTTTCTCAATCATCATATGCATGGCAATCTCTATCTAGAAATCCAAACTCGTGACAAAGAGTTTGTGATGATCGACCCAACAAAATGATAAGGAAACAATAGATCTGAAATGTGTGAGTACCTTGGACTGTCATAAAAACCCACTTTATTGCTTGGAAAATACATAGTGAGCCCTTGGCAAAGAGCCTTCTTCCCACCTTGCCCCTTATTAGCATAGATATGATCACCCAAACATGGCCATGATACATAATGATGAAATAGACCTTTGACATGATTAAATAAGACATCATAGGACTTACCATGGGCTGTTGATCTGAAATTTACAGTGGGTTGAAAGAGGCCATGGACACCTGGAAATGCTCTTATCTCACGTGTGCACCTCCTAACATTGTCCCTTAGAAGATCCACTTCATCTTTCCTTATGTGTTCAAATTTTCACCCCTTGTAACCCCTTTTTTAGCTTGTTGATCCATATGTACCGCCACTTGCCATGTAGGGAGCCTCAACAATGTCATATTGTTACCAAATGGCTCAACACAACAAAACTGAATTCGAGTAGAAGAAAGCAATGATTTTAGAACGCATTCGTACCTTTGGACATCCTTGATGTGTTCAATTGCCTCTATCCCTTGAGACTTGTTTGGCATCTTTTCAACATCCCCTTTATTCTCTTGCTTCTTTTCATCCTTTTGCTGATACCTCCAAGATCCTTTAGTATCTTGCCACATGCAACCATTAAAAAGTAAAGGAATATCCTAATCAACCAAAAGTCTTTTACCTTCTTCTTTGCTCGATGCTTGCTTGACAATTTCCCCGTGCTCATGAGCTTTTGTAGGGCTGTGATTTCCCTCAAACGACCTTTCTTTTGACTGTTGTTAGGAACAGACCAGCCACTTCATTTTGTCCCTTATTTGTACCAAACTGATTTAGATGACCAGCTCCATATGATGGTGAACTAAAGAGCAATAAATCTGAAATATATTGGTTCTTTGGGCATTCAACAAGATTTTCCTTCCCTTTTTCCTTTGCCTCTTTGATCTTCAGTGCCACAACCACCGTACTTTGTTCATATGTGCTTGGAATGCCCTTGTTACCCAAGTCTAATTCTTCGTCTTTGGGCTCTTTATTGTTTGTTGTTATAAAAGAGCCAGCAAGTTGACTGTTATCATTTTCACTTGGGAAATGGCTTCCATCCATCCCTTTCGCTACCTCTTCTTGTTCACCACCCCTTCTTTCACCTCTGAATTCATCATATGCAAAAATATTATCATTATTAGTCAAACAATGATCAATAATTACCTCATAATGTTGACTATCTAGAGCAATATTGGAAGTAGCGGCTGAATAATTCTTCATGGCTCCCCTTCCTCCATGGTGCAAATCTGGAATACTTTACTCCTCCTTCCTTGGCTCATGTTCCACAATTTCATTAAACCCTCGTGTCACTAAAGTGTTGTGAGGAACAACAATCAAGAGATCAACCTTGGCAAGAGGGTTGGAGGTTTCCAAGGGCTGCTCCCTCTCAATTACCAGCTGCTGCAATATACCCTTCACTTTCTTGTTCTTAGGGCAAAAGGCATGCCCATCCTCTTCTAGTGAACTTGGGGGTTTGGTCCCTTCTCCAACAAAATCCATAGCCACTCCTTGCTTCTTCAACAAGATGGGGCTCTCTTCCACTAGGGTAGGGATATTTTTCCCGTGACCCTTGTGTATACCTCAAGGCTGGACCAAGTTCCAATGCCCACTCTTTCTGTTTCCAAATTTATGAATTCTAAAAAGGTTAGGGCATCACAGATCTTCTCTAGAAGAGCTTGATATTCCTCAAAGCAAGTTGCCACCTTGTTGACCTTTGAAACCCTAGGCTCTTCCTTGAATGTCCTTCCTCTTCGTAGGTTTTGCATGGTGGAGGCAAGAGAGTCCAAGGTACTTGCTAATCTTTCTTGCACGATCATTAATGTGTCAATGGAAACACTAGGCCTTTGAGAATCCGAGCTTTAATACCACTGTAAAATCCCTTTTGGGAAAAAATTTAAAATTAAGGAAATTAACTCAAACCTTCAAATAAGCAAGTCTGATTTTTATGAAAGCAATTAATAAAGGGCCAGAAAATACTCTCAAACCCTAGTGACTAGGAGAGAGAGAGAAATCCACCGTAGAAACACTCAAAAATTATGGGAAGTGATTCCTTGGATTGCCCTTGATTTTAGAAGCCAGAAAATGTGATTAAATCGTCAAACTCAAAATTCTGGAATTTATTGAGGCACAAAAACAGTTGAAACTTGTAAATTCAATACCTCTTAGAATACAAGGAATTTCCACACATGAATACTCAAAATGATCATAAAAATAGAAACAATCAAATGAGACCAATATCGTGATTTTTCAACCATCGAAACCCTCTCAAAATTGATCCTGAAATTTGTGAATGAGAAGATGAAGCTGAAAACTATTCCAAAAATCACCAAAACGAAGATTCCAACTTTATAAATTATGCCGAATCAGAATATAAAATCAGATTTGTAATTTGTGCCCTAGAAGACACTCAAACACCATCAAACCCTGGTCACTCCAACTAGGAATGGCTTTGAAATGCATACAAATATTTGTAGATGATGCCTTTGATTCTCCAACACTCAAATCTGCATAAAGTTCAGTAAGTCTTCGCACCAACAAGGGAAAAAGGATTTTCGTCCTCTAACCAGCCACTAGAAGGGTTTTCGCCCTTATAGGAAGAAGCCACACACTTGGGTTTTCGTCCAAAAGTGGAGAACAAAGGGCAACAAGCCCACAATGTCCACATAGAGAAAATGCACCAAATAGTAGATCCCCCAAATGAGCTCCTCTAATCCTCTTTTATACCTTTCTTTGGCACCAAATCCCATAAAGGTAAGGCCGACCCCTAATAAGTCATTATACTATTTTATTAAGCCTCATTAAAGGCACTAAACCCACCCAACCACATTAATAGCTTATTTCTTTATTTTGAGCTTATTAAAAGCTCTCCATTCCATCCGACCCACTAATAATGGTAAATACAAAAATAAAACATGAATATGAATGATGAAAACTGAAATATAATCCATCTTCCCTTGTTCAACCATTGCTTGCCAAGAAATCCTTTATTTTAGATTAATTCAAAAAGGGGGACATTACACCAGACATGGTCATGACTAAAGACCCCCTAAATCATTTGGAAGATATTCCACACCAACCCTCATACAGCTATTAATCAAATCGGAACAGCCACAATTAATAATGAGGTTTGCAGCTACAACTCGAGAAGATGTAAATTGATGGCTTTAACAAGGTCCTATTAAGTGTGATGCAACCTCATGGACAATAGTGTTTGAAACATAACCCATTGACAAGGGTAAAAATGTGAACTCTTCTTTAATTGTTATGCATGTCTCATAAAAGGCACTTACACTAACCTGACCAATACCTTTAAGTCAAGCCCACACAAGGCCTCACAACATCCATTCTCCTTCACCAATCAATTAGGATATTCATGCCTTCACAATGTCAAAAACCATGCAACCCGATCCACATGAGATGAATCTTCACGTGGCAATTACATCATCATATATATCTATAGAGCCTATGATCACGTATGTTAAATAACATGTGTAACCCACATAACACATACAAAACTACTTACCTTTCAGATATTTCAAATGGCTATTACTTCATCACATCTTTGTAAAGCCCTACGATCAACTATATCAAACAAAATGTTGTAACCCACATAACAGATACAGACCTGCTTACATTTCAGAAACATCGAGAGACAAAAAAAACAGGTCAAAAAAAGATGTCAGGTAAAAAAAGTGGAAGCTGATGTATATGTTCTTATACTTCTTACATTAAAATAAATATTGGAACACATAATATCAATATCTTTCCCACAGATTATAACAAAAAGGCAAGAAAACCTTTGCGTGGAAAAGAAGAAAAAACTCCGGACAAGAAATAGGAAGGTCCAAAAGTTAATGCACCAGTTATTACATATTTGGGACAATGCAACTTACAATTTCCCATCTAAGTTCATGCAATACTACAGATTACTACTATGATTTTTCAAATGAAATTTTTTCTCACTGATACAATCAATTGCACTAACCCTTTAAGGCCATGTTGCAACTTCCATTTCAGTGGTCTTGCCTAGGGTAGTTATTACCGGCATGAATGATTTTATTTGGTCCATTGTGGAGTGCTCATGGGCTTTCTTCTCCAAGTATGATACACTTGGAAAGACCTCCAAGGTAAGCACGTAGAAGCAAAGCTACACATTACTGTTATGATAAAAAAAATTTATAGCTCTTCCCTTGCCCTTCTTCCTTGCTGATACACAGTCAATAGCACTAACCCTTTTGAAGCCAAGATACAACCTCTTCCCATGTCAGTTGTCCTATATAGGGCAGTTATCTTGACATGAATTATTGCATTTGGTCTGTTTTGGACTATTCAATGGGTTTTCTTCTCCATGGATGCTAAACTCGTAGGCCTCATAATGCCATTTTAAATCTTGAATGCCTAATAATATCGTCTTCTGATTTAAAGAGTACCCTCAAGTTTTAGAGGGTTCTGTTTTGTGTAAGTTATGCAAACATCTAAGGATACATATTATGGAAAAGATAATTGTTTCTGTTACCGAACAAAATAAACACAAGTAATTAATTTACATAAAAAGACATGAGATAATGTTTTATGTATTATGGTTTACATCATTGAGAGAATATAGTATTGCATGTCTTGTACAGTCAATTCATGTTACAACGCTTACATTAAACCCAATCAAAAATCACACATTATGGAACATAATTGAAAGACCACACAATTTACCTCAATAGTTGGAGGAACAAGGGGCCGCTTGCCTTTGAGCTCGGTTACAAGAAATTCTAGCTTCTTTTCTTCATCCCATTCACTGTATGTACCCATGTCTAAATATTCCGTAATAGCATCCAATGTTTCAGAATGTTTACCAGATTCCTAATTCATCAAAATATAATAAATATTATGGTCGGCATGCTTACATTTTTTATTTCAATATTCCAAAATTATATGCAATCACTACCTGGCGCAGGTCAAGTTTCATCAATATCATTCCAAAACTTGCCACTCGTCGAATAAGGTCTGCAAGGCGTCCCTCAGCTAAGATATCAGACCCGCAGGATTGCTGCAGACCACAAGTAACAAATTCATAATATGCATTCCAAATACAGCACAAGAGATAGAAAAGTCTTAATCATAAAAAACAGTTCAGGAAATACCATCGATTCGTAGCAAAGCATCAGAGGTTCTAACAGTTGTGATGATGTTTCATAGTACTGAGAAGGGTCGTTATCATAACTGCAAGGACTGCCTTCCAAGATCTCTTCCATCCGCCTCCGTGTCCTCATAAGCTATGGAATTATAGGATAGGGAGATGCAAACGTCAGATTTAAACATCAAAAATCTCCAATTTAATTCTTCAGAAGCCTAAGCCAAAGTAATGTGCAGCTTGAACTTAATGCTAGCAATTATAGAAATTCAACTCAAAAAATAAAAGTAACCACTATTAATCTATTGCATAAGAGAAAAGTTAAAAAGCTACAAAGCATTAGCTAGTCACAATAGAAGACCAGAATCATCGGTCGTGACAAACCTTTTCTCTTACATGCCCAAGAATAATTCTATAAGGAGCAAAATTTGGGAGCTGAGTAATACTCGGATAAAGAATTTTATCAAAGGTGGATTTCCCCACATTGGATTCAGATGATTTCTTTCGAGGGCTTGCATGATCAAAGCTTGTTGCATTGCTAGCAGAAACAGGTACACTCCCTGTTCCACCTAAAGATAAGCTGGCAGAAACTATTCCTGATCTGTTATCCCCATCCAGATTTCCATTTTCAAACTTGTTTGATCTTCTGAAAGAGAAATCCTCTAACAGGGTCACTGAACTCGCTGCATTGTCGCCTGACTACAATTATGTAATGAAAATATCATTCAGTTAAGAGTTTGAAAATGTACTTCTCACCAAGCTAGATATTAAATTTAAATTCTGCAGTCAGATACACAAAACTACATTCAAAGGCAATTTTTGATAAATCGTGAAAAAAATCTTATTTCAAATTCTCCTACACTAATCTTCCAAACAACAGGGATAGTTTCAAAATTAACCTAATTTACCTGAAATGTATTGCTGTGGTCTGTTACTGGGAACTCTACGATGGACAGCTGGGATTCTCCATCATTGCATTCTACTCAAAAAAACAAAAACAAACAAGTGAGCAAAGAACCTGATGTTTCATCACCAGTATGTCAAATACACATCATTAGTGGGAAAATATTTAGCACGGACATATGCACATTGAAATATTCAAAACCCAACAATGAAAGTGTAATGTCTCCTTTTTCAAATTAATGGACATTAATAATATTTCTAAGCTGGGCCCAGTCAAATCATTATATAGGGGCAACTTATTAATATTATTATAAGAATAAAATGTGTTTTTAAATATTCACAAGCAGAAGACCCTTTTTAGCCTATTTTCCATTGTATTCAGTTGGCTAAAGGGAGAATAAATGAGGAATTAATAATCTAATTTTAGTACTAAAGTAATTCTTATTACTGGTACTTTAATTAATTATTAAAGGTTGGTGGAAAAGTAAAGTAATATTAAAATAGAAAATAAAGTTACTTTATTAATCCCACGTGGAACGCCCCACTTGAAAAATTGAGACAGAAAAGTATAAAAGTATTTTCTGGTTTGAGCTGATTACTCTTCCTTTCCTCCACTAAAGGACAAAACCCCTTCGATGCACTTACATTAGAGGACGTAAACCCTCTCTTGCTAAGGTTGAAGAACAAAAACTCTTCATCATTTTGTGAAGATCCTCCATTTTAGGAGTTTCTATTGAGCTTAAAGGAAATATTTCAGATTTTCAGCAGTGATTGAAGACCCAGTATTGCAGATTTGAGGCATTCCAGCTAGGGTTTGAAAACAAATGTGTTGGGGCAGATTTCACACTTCATTTTCAGCCATATCTAGAGCTATCTACACTTCTGTGGGTGGAGTTTGACACATTCTAGGGCACGGCTATTCTGGATCTCATCACCAACAACTTTTCCATAATTTTGGATGCCATATTCAGCTTTGTTTCAGTGGATTTGGGCTTGGGATCACTTCTTTCCAGCCACCCTTGTAAGTTGTATTTCTGCAGATCTATAATAAAATTCCAGCTCTAGTTTTGGGTCCTAAAAATTCAGTATTTTGTTGTTCTTGCATTCTTAAATTATTACAAATATTTTGGCATGAGATTTGAGTAATTTAAGATCAGATTTAAGGATTTTTGGTGTCTTTAGCAGTTCGTCATATCTAGGGTATTTCAGATTTGTATTTTGTGGATAAATTGCATTATTATCATAAATTTTCTTCATCCAAATTGTTGTTACAATTAGGAATATCAGGTGTTCCCATTTGGATTCTATTTTATCACATTGGGGACATTACAAAAAGCAACCAAAAGAACTAATAAATTTTACCAAAATGTGAAAAAAAAAAATTATATTCACAAAACAGTATGCAGCTACTAACGGAGATCGAATTTTGGTCAACCACACTCAAAATAACTTTAGAAGATGGGAGTTAAGCAGATGCACTTGTATCATGCTACCTTATGCTTTAATAAGTGTTACATTGAATGCTCAAATAAGCACGGAATCCTAGAGTCATATGAGGATTTAAAAAAACTGTGGAATGACAAAGTTATTACATCATCATAGAGAACAAGTTGTAGACACCTATACACAATGCGAGGTTTATTGTAAAGGTTAAAGCAATCAAGTTTATAAGCTATCTGTTACAGGATTGTAATTTATAAATGTTATATCCGGCTCAATCAAAAAGTGGGTTCTAACCCAGTAAAGAAGGATAGTTAGTTGCCAAGAGGCAAGAATCACTATTAACTTTTTGTGGGGATATTAAGAACAATTGATCTGAGATATTTTCTTTATTGAAATTTGACTGCAAACTATAAGAATAGAAAAGCTAATTTTGTTTGCCTTTGGCCATTGGCTATAGATGTGAGTGATAATACCATAACTATAAGCATAGTTACCATGTTTGAAAAGTTTGGATAGTTCGTAAGGGGGAAAAGTTCGAAAGTTTGGAATTTTTCAAAAGGTTTGGTTTTGTTTGGTTTTAAAAATTGACAAATTCAAAATATATATAAATAATAAATACTATACATATATGATGATAGTTGAAGAGAAAAACCAATTACACATTATAATAAATAAATATATTATCTACAGAGTTTTTACTTTACGTGTTTAGGCATTAGTGTTTCTTGTTTCATTTTTGTTTTGTGTTGAAGTTCTTTAAATTTAATCACTTTAATTTTTTACTTAAACAAAGAAAAAATAATGTTTGACCAAACTTGTTCGGTAAGTTCAGTCAAACCAAAAAGTAAAGTTCAAACCGAATTTTCACTAAGTTCGTAAGAACATGCTAACTATGACTATAAGGTCTATTGTATTTCTTTGGAATGTTATAGGTTTCTGACTGGAAGTATTTTCTGTGAATCACAGTGAAACAAAAAAAAAATGTACAAAATCTATGTCATTGTCTTGCTTCATTCCATATAGATCATAATGTCTCCCAAGAACATTTAAAATTTTGATACAATCTAGAAATGACTATTATAGTAAAAACTTATTACATTTACATGAGGTAGCTGAAAAGCAATGCCCTTCTTAGAAGTAATTTATGGATATTCCATGGTTATATCAGAGTTTTTGAAAGTTCTTGTTTTTTTGAGATCTACACTTTGATGCAATCTGATTGCAGTTCTGACCACATATAAAGCTTTTCAAAACTGAATTGTGTCTGATACTGTCAGGGCACTGGTATCAGTTTCAAGCAAAATTTAGTTTTGTCCAGTTAAAGTTTCATGTAGCATCTCCTCTTGCTATCAGAATCAGCCGTGGTGGATTTCTCTAGGTACTTATTGTAAACACCTCATTCTAACTTCCACCCATGATGTGCATGCACTCCTTGAAGCAAATAAAATGGCAATTTGGCAATGTTATGTTGAATTACCAAATGTCCTAATTACAGAATGATGCAGGGCAGTAACCCTTGTGGAGGATGAAAGATCCCAACCCTGTTGTCTGTATTTTTCTTTTTTTATATAATTTTCAGGCTTGGAACTATACTGGCAATGTTAATAGAAATCATAGAATTCCATTCTCTCACTGCATACAAATTAAATAAAAACAAACCCTGCAATACTGGATAGATGAAAGGAAATGCGCCTACGGTTTTAATGAGAAACCCATCACAAATATTTCATAAATAAATACCCTCCATTCAGCCGTGAATTAAAATCTGATTTTTAATAACAAATAATTACGGCAAAATAACCAGATGTCTGTAAATGAAGAGATAATGAAATACTGCAAAAACCCTTTTGGAAATGTATTCAAACCAAGTCGATTTGTTTTATAATTGCAGCTGAAAGTGACAATATAAAACTGATAGGAAAATACCACTAACACAGCATAAAATATCCACAGAATAAGTCGCCCCACTCTGGAAGTTGTATAGAAACCCACTGCTGCAATTTATTTCTTTTTCTAATACTGCTGAAATGATAAATAACCTGTGAATACAATGAAGTTCCCTAAATAGAAACTCCTCTCACTTCTCCTGGGGTTTTTCGTCCGCAAGAGGAATAATCCAAAGGGTTTTCGTCCTTGGATTTTGTCTGCAAAGCTTTAGAGCTCCAACTGTCGGGAAGAAAAATAATAATAATATGGAATGCCCCCAATGCAAGTCGACTTTCTCTTTAAAGAGAAAAAAGGGCCTAAAATACCAAGTTGCACTTCCCAAAGCAAGTGGGAATTAATTTTTTCTTTTTTATTAATTCATGTGCAAGTCGCACTTTTCCCGAAAGTACATTAAGTGCTTGTAATTATTAATTTATTTTGTGTATGCTTTCCTAAGTCAAAATGTCAATATGAAGTCTATTAATTTATTATATGTACTTTATTAAGGTTTTATTTTAATTTTAGCACAAAATAATAAAGTTAATCAAACCTAAGTCACCCTTGAGCTCCCCCTTTGGTCGTCGGGTAGACAAAATAGGCCAAAGGTCTTCAATAAAATTATTCGAGAAATATGGACATTACAGTCCTCATTTCTCTAGATTGCTTGCCCACAAGCAATAACAAATCTGCATTCCAATCAAGTTCCAGATCCCAAATCAACCGAAGCTTTTTGAATAATCTCAGATGCACTATGCTAAACTGCTTAAGGTCTTTAAAAATAAACTTGTGCAACTTACTCATGAAAAGTGCTACAATCCTCCTCAAGTATGCCCCCAATTTGCCATAATCTTTATCATATCCTTGCTGACCCATACTGATATGTAGTCTAAAATCCTCATAAATGTCTTCATGAGATGATTTTTGGTCCATAACTATCATAGACTTGGCTGTCATTTGATGGGGCAGCGTGTATTTGAGTGCTCTCATGGTGACTTGTTTCCCTTTATGCTGGAAACTCAACTCCATAGCTTGCAAATCTTGGGTGACTCTTACTAGTTAATGTAGCCATTGCATACCAAGCACAACATTGTTATCCTTCAAGTCAATAACATAGAAATCATCACAAAGTGTAAACTCACCAAATAGAATGTTAGCTTTGTTTACTTTCTTCTTGCAAGGAATAGTGAGACCACCTGTTGTAGTTACATCAAAGCCTTCAAAATTATCACAATGCAAACCTCTTTTGTTTACCAACCCTTCATCCAAGAAGTTATGTGTAGATACACTATCAAGAAGTGTCATGACCTTACACCCAAACATTGTACCTTCAAACATGAATGGATTATACCTTGGTGTTCATGAAAGATAAGCGAGGCTGCCATCATTTCCATTGTTTGGTGTTGGCTGTCCATTTTCATTTTCTGAATTAGTATCATCATCCACCACCTCATTGAGATGTACCTTACCCTTTCCAAGACACCTATGACCTAGTCCCCGAGGATCTTTGCAATGAAAACATGCGTTTTTCCTACAAAGGTCATTCTTTGTTTCAAGGTCCATCTTTGGTGTAGATTCAACCTTTGAAGAAGTGGGCTGCTCACTTTCCTGCTGTTCTGATTTTTTGTTCTTGACATTTTTCTTTTGGGGCTGAAATGGAGGAGTAGTGTCTAAGTCCAATACTGTGTGAATGACCTCATGCAAAGTTCCAAGCTTAAGAGCCTTGACAAAACCCCTCAATCTATCATGTAGTCCCTGTGTATAAATAGCATCACTACACGCTCTTCTCTGGCATCTCCGGAACCATAACCGCTATACGCTGAAATTCATTGATGTAGGCATCAACATGACCAATCTAGCGGAGATGCGCCAAATCCCTGTAGTATAGCTCCACATCCTTCCAATCAAATATCACTATCAATCTCCCACTAAACTCCCTGCAAGACCGCAGAAGATTATGGTTCTGTGTAACCAGCCCACGATGCCACCAATCATAAGCTACTCCCTCAAGGTGTAGAGTAGCGAACTGAATAGCCTCCTGCTCCTGCATGGGCTTGAGGGTAAGATATGTGTCGAGCTTATAAATCCAAGCCCTGGCATTAATCTTTCCACTACCATCAAAAGTGAAAAGAGGCACCTTATTCGTAACCTGCTTCAGTTCCCTATTTTGTTGTGCTTTAGGCCTCTTGTCCTGTCTAGCCCTCAAGCTATCCCTCCTCTGATGCACAATAATGTGGAAGGGGAAAAGCATCCCTCACATGTTGTGGTAAACTCCTCCACTCATCACTAGCTGCCATTACATTATCCTTGGAAGGCTAGTTCCTCAGGCGGAACCTCAATCTCTGGCGGATCCTCTCCAAGTAAGAAACTAGGTTGCGTAGCCCTATCTGTTGTCCAGGTAGGTCCTCCTCTCATCGGTATAAGTGTGCCTCCTCTCATGACGAGGAGATCCCCTCACACTACCAATCTCTGAAGGTGATCTGTTGTGCCTCCTGTGACTACTAGCAATTGATATGAATTTGTCTCTCCTATCATATCTATCCCTTGGCCTATCCAAGGCCAACCTGTCCAGAGTAGATCCCATACGATCCATGGACTAAATCAACCGTTGCTAAGTGGCTACCATAGTCCTGAAGAAGTTCTCTGTTTGGATCTGACCTGCTCATCCCAAGGAGGGCTTTCCTACCTATCACCCATTGATTTCAGCCTTAGCACTTGTTTCAAAACTAGCCTCCAGTCATGCTTATCTCCATGTGTAATATCTGTGTGGCCCAACCTCTCGTGGCTGCATTCAAATCTGATTCTTTTTTTTAATACTCTAGGCTCCTTCCCGCACATGTTGGGAGAATACACTGCTTTAATAACACTGAAAGATCCCAAACCCTGTTGTCCTGATTTATTTTTTTGTTTTATATATAACACTCTGGCTTGGATCTATGCTAGCAATGTCAATAGAGAATAATAGAAATACCATTCACCCACTGCATACAAATTAAATAAAAATGAAGCCTACAATACTGGATAGATGAAAGGAAATGCGCCTACGGTTTTAATGAGAAACCCATCACAAATATTTCATAAATAAATACCCTCCATTCAGCCGTGAATTAAAATCTGATTTTTAATAACAAATAATTACTGACAAAATAACCAGATGTCTGTAAATGAAAAGATAATGAAATACTGCCAAAACCCTTCTGGAAACCTACTCAAACCAAGTCGATTTGCTTTATAATTGCTAGTTGAAAGTGACAATATAAAACTGATAGGAAAATACCACTAACACAGCATAAAATATCCATAGAATAAGTCGTCTCACTCTGGAAGTTGTCTGGAAACCCACTGCTGTAATTTATTTCTTTTTCTAACACTGCTGAAATGATAAATACCCTGTGAATACAATGAAGTTCCCTGAATAAAAACTCCTCTCACTTTTCAACTGGGGTCTTCGTCCGTAAGAGGAATAATCCAGAGGGGTTTCGTCCTTGGATTTTGTCTACAAAAGCTTCAGAGCTCCAACTGCCAGGAAGAAAAATAATAATAATTTGGAATGCCCCCAAAGCAAATCGATTTTTCTCTTTTAAAGAGCAAAAAAGGCCCTGAAAGAGGTAAGTCGCACTTTCCCCAAAGCAAATGGAACTTACATTTCTTTCCTTTTTATTAATTCATGTGTAAGTCACACTTTTCCTTCAAGAAAGTACATTAAGTGCTTTTAATTATTTTATTTTTATGTGTACTCTCCTAAGTCAATGTTGATATTAAGTCTATTAATTTATTATGTGTTTTATTAATGTTTTATTTTAATTTTAGCACAATATAATAAAATTAATAAAACCTAAGTCACCCTTGAGCTCCCCCTTTGGCCGTCGGGTAGACAAAATAGGCAAAAGGTCTTCAATAAAATTATTCGAGAAAGAGAGACATTACAGAGGAAAATCATTCCTTAAATAGATAAAAACAACTCCTTGTGAAACAACTTGAAGAAAAGATTAACCATCTAAACAACTTCCCATCATGGAATCCAAGGATGAAAACAATGACTCCTTTGACTCGAACAGAGTGCCAAAATCAAAATCATTTGAATCATGCACTCATCACCATTTGCCTGATGAAGTCAAGGAGACTAATACAACTTTTTATTATGCCCCTTTCATTTCTCGTGATTTTGATTTTCAATGTGATAAAAATATCTTCTTGTCAGTTTTGAGTGACATTCCAAATATATTGATTCTAAGTTACCCGTAAAAATGGGGTACAAATGTGGTGGTCTTGGAAAACATGATTAGGATATTCTTCATCCTATTGTACCAGTTTTTTGGCCATGTCAACATGGCATAGGGTTTCATGTGTACTTTGCCTCAATGGATAACAACTTCCATATTGCAACCACTCACATAGAACCATCTTCAAGATCTTCTCCATTATCGGTAACAAGCTCTTCATTTTTGAAAGACAAATGAGATTTCACGCACTTTTGCAAGAAAGCCACCATACTCTTAATAGTGGGATTGCCATTCCAGCCAACATACTTGGCATTGTAATGCTTCTTTCTTATCATAAGACTGTTTAAAAATAGAGAGGAAAAATATCAGGTTGACTCAGATAATTTATCTATCTTGTGAATGGACCAATGATAAGTCATGGTGACTTCTGCAGTAAAATTTTAAGTATTTTACACTCGTGTTTCAACCATATTTTAGATACATTGTCACCATGACAATGACTTTTCATAGTCACACTCAATTGCTCTTCTCCATTTGCACTTTAAGTGATGGACCTTGTACCATCTCTGCACACTGTTAAAGAAGCAACACCATTTCACAACAGTTGAATGACATTTTTTGGTGTTTTCTTTTCTTTGCAAAAGGTAGCTTTTGTCCAATATGTTGTTTGAAGATTGGTTTTCACCATGACGACAACTTTCTGTAATCGCACTCAATTACTCTTCTCCATTTGCACTTTAGGTGAAGGACCTTGTACCATCTTCGCAGAGTGTTTAAGAAGCAACATCATTCACAACAGTTGAATGACATTTTTTGATGTTTTCATTTGTTTGCAAAAGGTACCTTTTGTCCAATATGTTGTTTGAAGATTGGTTGTCACCGTGATGACAATTTTCTGTGGTCGCACTCAATTGCTTTGCTCCATTTGCACTCTCAAGTGATGGACCTTGTACCATCTTTGCACGATGTTTACAAAGCAACATCATTTCACAACAGTTAAATGACATTTTTTGGTGTTTTCTTTTGTTTGCAAAAGGTACTTTTGTCCAATATGTTGTTTGAAGTGTGCGGCTGATCTTGTACGAGCACCACATTTTTGCTTGAAGCATTCATAGATCAACAACTTTACACGGTCTCATTTCTCTAGTAAGTTCATCTTGGAGCATTCTTAGATCAATTTTTCTATGTGCATGAGAGAAAGGTCAAAGAGAAATGGCTATTCACAGAAACTGATATTCAACAAGATGACTTAATCCAACAATACATATATGCACGCACACACACACACACCCCAGCACCATGGATTTGCTTGAACATTTATAGATTAACATTTTCGCTCAGTCTCATTTATTTAGAAGGTTTTTCTTGGACCATTCACAGATTAGTTTTCCTATGTGCATGAGAGAAAGCCCATAGAGACATGACCACACATGGAAACTGGTCAGCAAATAGATGACTTAATCCACATTTGTAAGATCTGCCTGAAAAAGAGAATATGCACAGTCATAACGTAACTTAAATCCCCTTCATGGGGATTGCCCAATTATATAAGAAATTGGTAGAACCCTAGTTTTGTGTGGTTGCAGACACCTTCACTAAGCCCTTGACAGAAGCAAAGTTCCTTTGTTTGAGGTCTTCGTTAGGAGTAAAGAAAGTTGTCGTTAAGCAGGGGCAGCATGTTTATGTATTTTAATTAATTACTTATTAGTATTTAATTGATTATGCAAATATATTTTTGAATTATAAATTGTTTTCATAATAATTATGTCTTTATTTTGATCTCAAGTGAGTGTAACCTTAACCAGCTGATCCATTGCAGGCAGGTCATGCACTCTGGTGTGAATCTTTGGGCTTGAAATATATCTCCCTTAGCAAACTTGGATATTGTTAGACAACACCCTAGTTATCCCATTCCAAATTGCTGCAAAGCATTTGCAATCTCTTAAAGCAAAAAAAAAAAATCTTTTCCCTCCCGCAGAAAATATATGTAGATGTAGATCTCACGCGACTAAAAGTTGAGGAGCTTTGGAAAGCTCATATTCAGGTTGTAGCTGCTTGGAAGGAAAACGAGTAGGCTGTTATCAGAGACTGTAGGGCTGCCTTTCGTGATTCTCCCCCTCCTAGGTGGCCAAACCCTAAATCATCTGCATGACAACAACCTCTAGGCTAGGTGGGTGGTGGTGGCATCTCCATTGCTTGTTGGAACTGCAATGGCACTATATGGTCTTCTCCATGTACATTCCAGGATGTTATTACTTCCCAAAATCTCATCTTCCTCATTGAGACCCATGAGATCCCGGAACAGGCTCTCCCTCTTGTCACGAGGTAATCGTGGATTTCGTCTTCTTGTAGTGAAGCTCGCAGATCATGTGGTGTTCATGGTTTAGGTAGCGCAACTTTCCTCAATCGAGATAGCCTCAAGTCCAAAGTCTCACTTATGGCTTCTGATGTCCACTCCAAATACATATGGCTACACGTTCTATAAAACTCTACTTTGGAATTTTACCAAACCACAACATTACTATTTCTACTTCCAATTCTTTGAAAATGACAGTTCCTAATGCTAGTGAATGAAATCTGAACTTAGAACTATTTTGCAGCAAGGAAAGATAAATAATTCAGCACACACAACACAATATTTTATCATGAAAACCCTCGATTTGAGGGAAAACCAGTCCAAGAAGGGAAATTGCTCTTTCTTCCCAATATTATATTGGCCAATTCAAAGAAGATACAAATTACAAGAAGTTAAAGGAAGGTAAAGTAATGTCACTCTATTCTCCTTCCCTTCTCTACTTGTTTGCTTTGTTCTCACACCTTGCTTCTGTAAATCAATTCTAACATCAATGGTTTCTTGCCCACTTCTCTCCATCAAGTGTTCGATGATCCAATTCCACATGTTCCTCTTTCTTGAATAACTTGATCTCCATGTCCTCTCATGCATTGGAGAATGGGAAGATTCATCCAAGGAAGAGACACGACCCAGGATGTTTGAAATACGCGATCATTTTTGGACTTTTTTATTTTTTATTTTCATTAGTGACAGGACCGTGAGTTTTGGTTGTTCTGATGAAGTGGTGTTTCTCTAGATCCCTATGGATCACACCTCCCCTACTCAGGAGGCTTTTGGTCCCACAAAAGCTTAATGGGGGAGTAGATGAGGAAACAATTCCCTCACTTTCTCCTTTGAGTACCACCGAGGCCTACCTTGGTGTCTTCCCCTTGAGTCCAACCTGCCAAGATTCCTGGGGGACCTCTCCTTATTTACCTGACCTTCTGCTGCAACACTACATCCTCCTCCAACTCACCTCGTGAATCCAAGACGCAATCTTCTATGGAAGGTAACAACTGACATTCTTCTTCTTCGTCAAGCATGGATGGCTCATATAGGTGCAAGTTCTCACAATTTACTACTGAGTACATCCGCATGAAGGTGTGGAAAATCAAGTCTGAAAGCATTTTCTCCAACCTGCTCCAGTATAGTGAAGGGTCCATATTGTAATGGCTTGAGTTTCCTTGCTTGACCTTGTAGTATTTCTCCTTTCTCAAGTACAGCCAAACCTTGTCTCCAACATGAAGCTTGTGCTCTCTACGATGTTGATCGTGTCTAGCCTTGTACTTGGCTTGAGACTTCTCTAATTTTTCTTTCACCTTGAGATGGATTTTCTAGATCCTCTCAACAAACTTCACTGCTCTAGTCACTTCTGAATCATGTATCTCTCCTTCTTCCTGTTGTCCAACCACAATGTCCAGTGGATTGGTAGGTAGATACCCTAAGCATGCTTCAAAAGGTGACTACATAGTGGATGTGTGTATCGCCCTATTATAGGAATGTTGAATGTAGGCTTGCGTACCAAGTCCATGGATATTTACTATTTTATAATCTAATGTAGGACTCATGTGTGTGTTTCTGAATCGTCCCAAGTCCATGGATATTTGGTATTGTATCCTCTAATCATTTGTACCAAAGTCTTGTTCACCACCTCCATTCACCCATCTATCTGGGGATGGAAGGTCATGCTTCTCTGTAACCTGGTGTCCATCTTGTCCCACAAAGTAGTCCAAAATTTCCCCAAGAACCTAGAATCTCTATTAGAAACAATAGACTTTGGCAAACCAAAATGCACCCATACATTAGCAAAGAAAAGTTCAGCTACCTCACATGCTTTTATTGTCTTTTTACATGCCATAAGAACACACATTTTATTGAATCTATCTACAACAACATATAGATAATCATGGCCATGTTTAGACATAGGTATTCCTCCTACAAAATCCATAGAGATATCCTCCCAAGGACGAGTAGGGACCGGTAAAGGCATATATAAACCTTCCTTCCTGATTTTAGGCTTGTTAGTACAACAAAGTTTACATCCTCTTATGAATTTAGATATTTCTTCTTAGTATTGGGCCAATATACATACCTTTGCAAGTGGGCCATAGTCTTGCCAACACCAAAATGTCCTGCTCCTTTTAAGGTATGTGCTTCCCTCATCAATAAAATCCTTTCTTCTTTTGGCAAACAAAATTTCCCCATCAGTAGAGAGCCCATATTTGAGATAACAATCTTCAATACCTATCTTTTTAGCCCCTTTGGACTGTAACTATGCTGATATGTTACCAAAAAATATTTTTCTTAAGCATATGCCTCTCTGTAATCTTCCTTTGTGAAGGGATCAAAATGACAAGATCATGGCCAAACTTGAGATTTTCCTATGTAGCTGGCCTAGACAACATGTTTGCCACCAAATTGGTGTTCCATTTCTTATACTTTATCACCAAATGGAACTGCACAAGGAATCCCATCCACTTGTAGTGCCTTTCTTGTTGCAATTTAGATTGTGCTTGCAAATACTATAGAGGCTTGTGGTCAATGTGCACAATAATTTCTTTACCCAAAAATAATGTTTCCATTTTTTATTGCCTGAACTCAAGTGCATACATCTCTTTATCATATACTGAATATCCTTGTAACTAATGAAGTGAAAGTTTCATCCAATGATAACATACATGCTTACCTCCCTGTAGCAACACTTCTCCCATAGCATTTAATCACTGGCATTTGTCTCTACTCAAAGGGCTGTTAGGTATGTTTAACAAAGACCAAGTGCTCAGATTTGTTACAGGTTTTATATTGAAGAGAATCTAACTCCTTATCATATTTGTTACTAGTCTGTACCCTTTATCTACTATGTTTATTGTAATGTTGCACAATTCAAGTTGGGCTTTGAACTTCTCATAAAAATTTTCTACTGCTCCACTAGACCTCAAAACCCTTTGGAATCTTTTTGATCAGTTGCCAATTGGTTCAAAAGGTCTTATGACCATTATTTAGACATTGGTTCTATTTTACCATGTTCTACTTTTGAACCATAGTCTCAAGATGGATCAAATTTTTCTCTAAATCTTTCTCTTGGAATCATTATCCTTCTGTAAAAAAATTAGGTCTAAAAATCAAAAACTGGAAATTTTGTCATCAATGTGCTGGCCAATCAAAGGAAAACAAATCAAAAAAAAATTTTTAAAAATTTCTTATAAATAAACCTCACAAAAACTTTGATTGAAAAATCCACTTGGGGTGTCTTCAAAGGAAACAAAAGAATTGATTACAAAAACTGTGCTGGCCAATCAAAGGTGAAAATAGCATCTCTTCTTCACCAAGGAAATCAAAGGTGATGGCATTTCTTTCAGCACTATTTGACCTGTTGCATACATCTATGACAAAGATATACTAGAGTGTATGATGGTAATTGATTGTGTGAAAGTTCTATTATATTATTTTTAATCTTTCTTGTTAGACTTTGCATGCATTATCACTAAATCCATTTAAAGTTCCTAAAAAGGCTCTAAAATTCATATCTCCCCTACTTATATGAAAAATATGTGCACCTCTTTAATAACTCAAAATTTTTGAGTCTAATTTATTCTTATGCCATAAATAAAAAACATCATGAGGAGTCATGCATGAGTTAAAGGTGTGCAATGGAAGGAGAAGCATGAAGGAAGCTCATGTATTTTATATGAGACCACAAAAAGTCTCCATAACTCAAGAACCTTGCATGTTAAAATTGGCATGGCTTCCACCTATCACGAGGAGATCCACACAAGAACTCTGTCCTTAAAAAAAGATCATATGAAATGCAACCCTAAAGATCTGTTGTCTTTGCAAGAGCACTGTTGTAAGAAAAGAAATAAAAAGATCAATAAGGAGATATGGCAAGAACCTGTAGAGTAAAAGATCTAATGTCAAAAGCAACAGAAGGAGATCCAAAGAACCTATTGCAAAATATATATATATCAAAAGTCAACATACTTGATCCACACATGGAACCTGTTGAAGAAGAAACCAGAAGGAGATCCACTAAGAAAGTGTCCTCAATACTCAGAAAACTAAGAATGTAGGAGATATAAAATACATGAGGACTGAGATTAAGTGTGTGGCAATATGAGGCCATTACCCATAACATTACCATTATTTTTTCCTTCCAAGTTACTAATGCATAGTGGATTTAAATGTAATCTAGGAATATAGTTCTAACTCCTAAGATGAAATATAGGATATCGAATCTTATCTTCTTTTACCTCTCTTATCTATTTTGTTGACTAATCCCATTGATTATTTAAAGACTGCAAAGTCATATGTATGTAGGCCTAAAGGAAAGATAATGCTAATTTGGGAAAACTTCACATTGATTTTGTGAAAAATACATTTCAAATCAAATCCTGATTTTATATTCATCATTTTACCAAAAACTTATGCAAATTTTGAAAAATAACATCTTTGAGGTCGCTTGCACAAGTTATTTGTTTTGGAGCTGCGGAACTCACAAAGTTACTTTCTGCTTTATGTGACTCACAGATTTAGTTCCAGAACTTGAATTTTGGCCAATTGAATGGCTCAGTTCCACCTTCAGATTCATGGACAAATCAAATTTATGTTCCTTAAACTTGCATAAGAGGACAATGTTGATATGTCACCCCAAAACTTTGTCATCAACATATGCAGTCTTTTAAGATTCCTTGTGAAGAACTCAGAGATTAATGGCCAAACTAGAGATTTTTCCTGTGTCCTAGACAACATGTCCGCCACCAAATTTGTCTACCTTTCTTATAGGTTTGATCAACCAAATGGATCTGACTTTTAAGGAATTCCACATCGTGTACTTGTAGTCTAAAAGTTCCTAAACAAAACAGAAAAAGTGCAAATGGAATACTTGAGAGGTTTGTGGTCAGTTGCACAATAATTTCTTTACCCTCATTTATAATGTTTCCATTTACCTGAATTGAGAGATAAACTAGTGCATACACTCTTTATCATATACTAAAATATCCTTAACAGCTGAAGTGAAAGTTTCAGAATGATAAAATATTGGCTTAGGATTTTGTTCAAGCACTGTGTCCCATAACAAATCACCTCATTTTTCTACACTTTACCAATCTGATAAATGCAAATTAGGAAGAGCAAGTACTTGAGCATGTCTAATTTTGTACTTTAACTCAAAAGCATGAAAAATACGAGAAAGGTTTTGGTTAAAACCCTTACTCTTTGCAGGGAAATCCTACAATGTGTAGAGGTGTTGCATTATATTTTTATTAGAGAAGCCAAGAATGAACTTCCTCATGTATTGTACTCTCCCACAAAAAGTAAGATAAAATTGTGGCTCCCAATTGGTGTCTGGCCATATTTTTGGAGATGGATCTCCACCTTCTTAGATCCACTTGGTAAAGATCCTCCTCAAACCACATGCCCAAGAAATAAGTGAGTTGGTTGGATGCATAAATTCATAAATTCTTCATGTTGCATAACAATTGTTTTTCCCCAAGAACTTGCAAGACTTTTGCAAATGTGTTAGATGTTCCTCCCATGTGGCACTAAAATCAAAATATCATCCAAGTTCTAAAATAAACACATAAATCTAAAATTCCTGCAAGGACATGAGATTCATCAATCTCAGGAAATGTATCAATGTGCATTACATAAACCAAATCTATAGTACTAACCTTTTCATACAAACCCTGTGTTTTTTGTTAAGGTAATCTTCCATATATCCTCCTCCCATTTGACTTGGTGATAACCGGACTTGAGATGTAATTTCTTTTGAAGAACCTTTGTCATGTTGAAGTTGGTCCAAATTTAGATCAATCTATGCGTGGGAGTGGATATTTGTTCTGCAATGGTAATCTTTCATTCAAAGCATGGCAAGTGATGCCAAATTCTCGCAAGAACCATCCTTATTTTTGTACCATCACAATAGTGTTTGAAGGAGTTGCATTCCGAGGTCTTATTCTCATAATCACCAGCTTGGTCTAATACCTCCTGGATTTGTTTCTTTAGGATTGTACCCTCATCACATTGCCTATACAACCCGATATTTGGTAGAGGGGACTCTGATAACAACTGAATATCATGCTCTACTTCTCGTTTTGGTGGTAACCACTGGGAGTATAGAATACTTTCTAAAAACTGAATTATGATATCCAAATCCGTCATCCCTTTCTTAGAAATATTGAAATTCCTACCCCATCTTGCTTATCTTTCAATAAAAGTCTGATTATGATTTTCTTGAAAGTCTCTTTTCTTGGTTAACACTTACCATAGCAAGTCTTTCCTCACATTTGTGTGCCTAACTGTTGTAATGGACTCCATCCTTGACCCATCTGTATTGGTTCTCCCTCCTCATGAATATAGCATCCCTGATATACAAGTAAGGACTCTCGAAAACAACATCAAATGCATCAAGTGGAATTACATCAGCTTCTAATACATCTATATATTGAGAATTTATCCCAAACTTGAACTTACATCTTCTTGTTACCTGAATTTCTACACCCTTCTTCACCCATCCCAAAGGATAAGGATGTGGATGCTCATAAGTTTCAAGACCAAGCTTCTTTACAACCGCATTAGAAATCAAATTAGATTGAGAACTAGTATCAACCAAAGCATTTACCTTAGTCCTCTTGATTTGGATTTTGATATGAAATAGCTTACTCATCTTTCTTCTTGTTCATGGATATCCATGTTGGTGGTCATTCATCCTAGCTCTCGTCTACATCAAAATCATCCTTTATCTCTACCTCCCCATCTGTCTTTACAACTGTCATGGACTTCTAGGAGTCCTTGGTTTCAATTCTTCGGATGTGATTCCAGATGTAACTTCCAACATGTAGCATTATTATGACCATTGATATCACAATTATGCAAAAATTATTAGGATCTTTACAAGTATTCAAAGTGGTAGTGGTCTTTTTACCTTTACTTTCCATTTACCTTTGTTACTTGTTTGTCCCTGCTCTTTCTTTGGCTGATTTGTTGACTGCTTTGTCCTTGACTCCGCTTCTCCTTGCTTCTTCTCATCATTTATGTAATACTGCTTGCACACATGCTTCATTGAGATCCTTGGGCTTCATGGAGATGACCTTCCTTCGAAGGTGAGTGTGAAGTCCTCCCAAATACTTGGTCAGAATATCCTCATCCTCCAAGTCCATATTGAGGAAACATGGCTTGTCTCTGAAACTTTGGTAGTATAATCCTGCACACTTTGACCACTACTTTGTCGAAAATGCTACCATTTAATCATCTAGTCAGTCTTATGCCCAATAGGATAAAAAATTTCCCTTAGCAATTCTTTAAGACCCTCCCAAGTACTTACAATAGGACGCTTCTTTTCACAAGTGGCTAGATGGGTTTCCCACCAAACCAATAGCATGTCCTTCCATTTTGAGACGTGCAAAGGTAATCCTTTATGCCTCAGTGACATTATACACACTAAAATAAACCTCCAATTGCTTTAACCATTTATCTAGAAACTTTTCATCTACTTGTCCTTCAAAGCTTTTAATCTCAAACTTAGTTTCAACTTTAAGAGGAGCATGATCAAATTTTACCTTCTCTCTTTCAACTGGAGTTTCTTCTTCACGCTCTTCCACATCTTCTTCCTCATCGTGGCTCCTTCCTATGCCAAATTTCTCGGCCAAAGCTTGAACCACTGAGTCTATGGAATCTTGCTTAGTTGTTGCCATCTTTGTAGATCTGAGAGTTCCCTTTGGTGTTGAAACACCCTATCCATAGTGCTTTCCAGTATCTCAATTCTACGGACCAAGTTCTCTTCTTCCATGTGTTCTCTAATCCTTTGTTTCCACTTCTTCATAGATATCTTTGGATCACAAGGTATTACTTCTTCGCCTTTAGACCTTTACACTGTCATACAAATCACATAAAAATGAATACCGCAGTCCCTTAGATAATAATTTTTAGCTTCTGATACCAAAATGATTTTTAAATCTCTACTTTGAAAATTTACCAGAGACCAAAAAAATATTTCTCCTACTTCCAAATTATTTTGAAAATGACAATTCTTAATGCTAGTGAATGAAATCTGAAACTTAGAACTATTTTTCAGCAATAAAAGATACACAATTTATCAACACACAAAACAATATTTTATCTTGGAAACCCCCAATTTGAGGGAAAACCAGTCGGGAAGGGAAATTGCTCTTTCTTCCCAATTTTATATTGGACAACTCAAAGAAAATATAGATTTACAAAAATCTAAAGGAAGGAAAAATTGTTACTTCCTCGCTTCTCTACTTGTTTTCTCTATTCTCACACCTTGCTTCTACAACACAATTCCAGCTTCAATGGTTTCTTGCTCACTTCTCTTCATTCAACTTCGATGATCCAAATCCTCTTGTTCTCTTTCTTAAATAGCTTGCTCCCCATGTCCTCCCGTGCATTGGAGAATGGGAAGAGACATCAAGGAAGAGACACGGTCAAGACGTTTGAAATCCATGACCGTTTGTGGCTTTATTTATTTTTGTTTCATTAGTGACAGGACCGCCGATTAACACACACTAGCGGTTACGCAACCACCGTTCTATACAAAGTGGCGGTTCTGTAACTTTACAGTCTTATCTTTAATCTACTTATTTTCTCTTCTGGTATTGGCTGTTCTAATGAAGTGGTGTTCCTCTAGATCCCTACGGATCAAGTTCAACAGGGTCCACTTTTTAGGATGTCTTCATAGTATGTTACATCCCTCTTGCCACATCACTCCTCATTCACGTTGATGGGCACCCCATACCTTAGCCTCTATCCAGAGATCTCTCAATACTCTACTATTGGTGATATCATTCTTTTGGGCAATTTTAATGCTCATACGAGTAAACTTGAAAGACATATTCATGACCTTACACAGGATGAGTTGTGTCTTCATGAGCTAGATATACGAGTTTGGTAACTTGGTTTGGGAAAAACCTCTACTGGTAGGAATTATACAAATACGGCCTATGTGAGACACCTCTAGTTGGGGGAATCTCATATCCTTCAACTTCTCAACATCCTTCCTCACTTCCCCAACTCTAGTAGAATCACTTGCTTTCCCCATGGCGGTGATGGGAGTGTCGTGGATCATGCTCTCCCTAGTAGATCCCTCATCCCCCAAATCTATGGCTTCCTTGTGCTCCTCAACTCCCTTTTATTGACCATGTCAACTTAACATCCACCCTCCATCTTGGTTCTCACCCCTCTTTTCCCTTCCCTCCCAACTAGCAGTAGACATACCACAATCCGCTTCAATAATGACTACACCATTGACTATGATGCGCGTCTTTACATTCTCATGTTGGGTTTTGTACACACTATAATCTGCACAAAATCATACATTATGCTTTTATTAGACTATGTATGTAAGTTTTGAACAGTGGAATATGGTTTTACTGGCATGAGTTCTTGTTCTTTCACCTTTTGTTGCTTGATTTTACTCTGATTGTATGACTATTTTACCCTTTTGTTCTGCTTTTGAGACTAGTCACAGAGATCTCTGACAATTGCAATTTATTGTCCTTTCATATCTTACTTTGGTCAAAAACCATACAACTCTGTCCTACCCCACGTTGTATGGTCCCAAACCCCTTTACTTTTTTATTGTTATTTATTGATGGGCCCCTTTATTACTCTTTTATATTTCGTATTTTATATTTTGGGTCGACATTTCCTGCCACTAAGGTCCAAATTTCAAATTAAAGAACTTATATATATATATACAAGTCCACTATAGGCATTTATAACCTAGCAATCATCTACCTATATACCACATACTGAATTGAAGAGGCAAGAGATACTTTTGCATATTGCATACACAACATAGGAGGGGATGATTCTGATTTTTGTTATCTGCAAGGGTTCCATTGGGATGAAATAGTGTAGCCCGTTATCAAGGGGGAAGCGCAAGGGCCAAGCTAGGTTAAGGGATATTTGCATGCACATCTACATAAAGCACTAGGAGAACTATATTGAGTCTGAAATGTAGTGCAGCGCTTAGTGACTCGCAAACAGGGTGACCACCGAGGTCAGTCTGACTCATGCATCTGCATATTTTATTTTTAGATCTAATGAGTGTTTGAGTGTGTTGCAGGATAGCTAGGTTTGTTTTGCAAGAAACATGTGTGAAAGCTAGGGCCACACACGAAACTGAGTTTATCAAAGTGCGACAAAGAGCGAAATAAAGTAACACACAGTTTCAGACTCCCTTTATTCACTGGTCCAAAATTGAACAATTCAGTCGCTTTGTAATTTTTGGTCTTGACACTTTTATATGCTCCTACACAACTATTGTCAAAGACAAGGGATGATCTACACAATTTACAAACTATAATTGTTCTAATTTTGTCAACAAAACAACTTGAAGCTCTTCTGAACCAACTAAGTCACTCCTATAAGCCTAATTGCACTTCAAATTTAAATGTGGCTTAGAGTACCCATGAATATTATTATATATATGCTCTTTATTTGTCTGAAGTATAATTCTGAAATGCATTGAAAACCAGTAACATATTATTTAACTTTAAACTAATTAAAGTCAATTAGGGTTGACACAGGTTCTAGTCCCTCCCTCTTTCGACCACCGACTCTTATGTATGAGTTTCTACATCAAACCCTGGGACGTTGCCCTTGACTATTGTCTCATATCCCGCTACATATCACCTTCGCGCTGCATATCCTTCCCCATGAGCCATTGGTATGATGATGAGTGTAAATTGATTCGCCAAAGACTTTGGTTTTCCCTATCCCATGATCCTCCCTCCATGCCCACCCTCCTAGGGAGCACCAATTTCTCCAACATAAGAAATGGGAGTTTTTTGCATCTAGACACCTTGCTGATCTCCACCACTCACCTAAGACCTTCCAACACTCTTCTCTTGAGAAAAATAACAGCTCCCGACATCACCCCAATGCACTAGTTTCCTATGCTAGTTCCCTCTATGATGTTCCAGACCATCATGTTATCACTACCCCCACTCCTTCGCCTTCATCCACTATGTTCTTCTATTCTTCCGTCAGGAGAGCTATTTTGAAACTATGCAACAGCAAACTAGTTGATCTTCCTCAAATGTGGTCCCAACACATCATCCACCCTATTCATGAGTTTGGGGATCTTTCTATCGCTGGAAACTATGGGACCAATATGATTGGGCATACATTTTACAAACTTCATGCCACAGTATTGGACATGCAATTGTCAGGGTACTTGGAAAGGAATAATAAGCTATTTTGAAACTATGCACCAGCAAAGTAGTTGATTTTCCTCAGATGTGGTCCCAACACATCATTCACCCTATTCATGAATTTGGGGATCTTTCTATCCCTTGAAACTATAGGACCAATATGATTGGGCATACATTTTACAAACTTCATGCCACAGTATTGGACATGCAACTGTCGAGGTACTTGGAAAGGAATAATAGTAGAGCTAGGGGACAAGCAAGCTTCAAGAGGGACTACCAAACTATTGGCCACATCTTTACACTCTAGGCTATTATTGAGGAGGCTTGTCCCCGGCCTTTTAATGTCTTTTATTGTTTTGTTGACTTCAAAAAGCCTTTTATCCAATTTTGAGACCATTGCTTTTCCATAATTTGAGAGATAGTGGCATTCCAGTCTCTATAATTAATTTTGCTAGGCTTTATGAGCCATTTATCGGGGGATTTCATACTTCTCACAATTTCTACTACTTTATGAAGAGTACCATTAGGGTCAAGCAAGAATGTCCTCTCTCATTGGCCATGTTCAACATTTATGTTGGTGAATTAGACAAGTTTCTTCAATGGCATACCAATTTGGGTGATGGTTGTGTTTTGCATGAGGCAGTTATCGCTCTTCTTCTTTATCGACAATGTTGTCCTCTCACACTCTAATGAAGGCTTACAACGACAACATGATGCCCTTTCTTGTTTTTGTGGTCTTTGAAAACTTGTGTTCAACATAGTTTTACAGAGGTCATAATTTTCACCATCTCCAAATGCTCTCTCCAGATTCCAATTCTTCTACAAGGGGAATCCTCTAGAGATCATATCGGCCTACACATACTTGAGGGTCTAATTTTCTAGTCCATCCTTTAGCATGAGGTCTACCTCTCACTCACACCTTTGCAAGGATTATGCCTCTGTTTCAATTGGAACATCAATGTTTTCAAATCCACTTCCAAGACATTCCCACCAAGTTACACCTTTTTTATACAATCATTAAGCCTACAATTTTATATGGCTCGAAGGTTTATGGACCTATTTTGGGGGCCGTTAACTAGGCCCCTATTGAGAGCGTCTAAACTCTCATGCGACAATCCATGATTCATTGCAAGCGAACAATTCTTCGGTGCATTGTCCAAACTAAATTTTTCCACTCAACCACTACGCCATGAGACTATCTTCAAGCTTGCTTTCTACATCCATGGATTGTAATCCATGGGGACCTCAACTTCTGGGCATGAAATATATCCATACTTAGAACTTTGGTCTTCAAAGACGATTGCTTCACTTGTCCCCACTACTTCACTAGTCCCCACGAGACACTAGTATCGTTGGTACTTAGAGGCTACGTTGTTTCTTTTTATTGGCATCTCTATATATAGGCTACACCCTTTCACGTACTCCATGGATTTCACCCCTAGCTCCTTCCCATGAAGGACATCATCACTAGAGTTTTCAGAGAGGACATTTACAAATAGCATATTTAGGCCACCTAGGTCTCCCCCCTTGAGTCGTTCATCCCCAAGCTTGCTTTTTACTTAAGAGCATTTCTAACAAACAGTGGATGGTATTACTTGTCGCCCTCACTATCCCTAGCGTCACTGGCCCCATAGCTTGAGATTTTCCCTTGGCCAAATAAGAGTGTGCTTTCACTAGTTACAGGTTGAAATTGATCATCAAATCCTCCATCGGGATCGAATATGTCACATTTTCTCCCTCAAAAGATGGAGATCAAGGAAAGTTGCATTTTCAGATGAACCATTTACCATGAGATCCAAAGAAAATATGACTACCTTTACAAGGACTCTAGAAACAATCTATCCAATTTTTTCAGATATCTAGACTAGTGGGGCCTAGCTCTTTATGTTTGTGAGGTTGTCACCCTCTAATGCAAATCCCTTCAGGAGGGCTCTAGAGGTTCTAGAGCCCCCATATTGATCACCTCCTTTTTGCTACCCCAAGCTTCTTCCCACGAAGGATGTCATCACTAGAGTTGCCATAGAGGACATTTACAGACAACATATTTAGGCCACCTAAGTCTCCCACCTTGAGTCGCTCATCCCAAGCTTGTTTTTTACTTCGAGCATTTATAACAAATGGTGGATGGTATTATTTGTCGCCCTCATTATCCCTAACGTCATTAGTCCCACAACTTGAGACTTCCCCTTGTCCAATCGAGAGTGTGATTTCGCTAGTTACAAGTTGAAACTAGTCATCGCATCCTCCAAAGGGCCGAATATGCCGTATTTGCTCCCTCAAGAGATGGAGATCAAGAAACATTGCATTTTCAGATGAACCATTTACTACGAGATCCAGGGAAAATATCACTAGCTTTACAGAAACTCTGACAACAATCTACCCACTTTTTTCAGATATCTAAACTAGTGGCACATGGCTCTTTATGTTCGCAAGGTTATCACCCTCCAACGAAAATCCCTTCAAAAGGGATCTGGAGGTTCTAGAGCCCCAATGTTGATCACCTCATTTTTCCATCTCAACCAAGCAAAAGGCAGCATTAAATGTCCTTTGGATACCAATACTTCACATCTCAAAGCCAATATATCAATTAGACGGCGCTTCTCTTAACACACCATTATTACTCAAGATCCTCAACCTTCTCTCTCTTGGTATCATAGCTATGCTCCTTCCCCTCAACATGACTTAGCCCCCTTCCAAAATATGAATCTACTAATCACTGCCCCCCCCCCCCCAAACTAGAGGACAGACCCATATTATGAGTTTATTTTATATTATGGGAGCTACACCAACCTTGGATGTTAGGGGAGATTCTTGAGGAAGTGTTATGCTTCCTCCTAAGATATACAAGCCTGGAGTCTCCAACCTTAGATACTATCCAAGGAGCTTTCTCAAATCTTTCACAATGACAAATTAAGGCTCAACAAGTCCACTTCACGCACAAACGGAGATAACAAATGAGATTTCCTTCCAATCTTCATCGGCACATGCTTTTGGGGCTCTTGTTCGCCCTTCATTGCTATTTGTATTGGTTTTCTTACCACTTGTATTAGTGTCCCATTGTTTTATTTTGTTTTTGTACTTTTAACATTTTGCTTCTAAGACTTCTCTCTTCCTAAAACTTCCCAATGTCAATTCTTGTATCCTTGAGTCCCACTAACCTACTTTTGGTCATATGTGGACATTAATTTATTTCTTTCTTTAATTTAAAACTTAATATTGATAAGATATTCTTGGTACAATCTTTAGGTCAATTGTGTAACAATTTTTTGATATCTTTGCGAACTAGCATACACGAGATTTAATCATATGACCTCTATTAAATTTTTGTAAGCACATACCTAGGGAATTCAATATCTTGCTACCCACCTTATAGCGTAGACAATGGTGGTTGAGAAGATCAGCATTTAGAGAATCATATTGCCTCTAGTCTTCCTCCTTTTGGAAACCATTGTATATAATTGTAAGGGGATCTCCCATTTCACTCATGGTTATGCTCACCTACACAACAAATCTAACTTGAGTTTCCACTTTGGTCCCTCCTTTTCTTATGGTATGGTCACTGTTTATTTTAATATTGTAGTTCCATCCCTCTTGTTGATGTCTATTGTAAAGGGCCTTGAAGACAGCAGTTGCATCAGAGATTTCCCCAAGTGTTAGAGGATTGTAGACATTGATATTAACCATTGCATTAACAACCCTTTCTTGTGAACTAGTCATGATCTCCTTCCTTTGGCCAGTGTGAATTCATTCAGCATCTTCAACTCTCATTTGGATATGGTCTCTCGAAATTGCTTTTTGCATTTCCTATGTTTGATGCTTTGGCTTCAATCACTATGATACTATTGTCTTCATGGCTGTTGTATTTTTGTGTTGATTTTACTATTGCAACTTCAATGATTATGAAACAGACTAGCAAGAAGAACGAGGATATTGTTGAAGCTATGTTTAAGTGCAGGTTGAAAGAAACTGGAAGACTATGACCAAACATGTCAACGAGTTTTTTGAGGCCAGCATGCATTAGGAAGTGGCCCTAGCAATACTCAAGAGCAGAATAATGTTTCCAGAAAGCAATGGTGGTAAATATGGCTGACAATAATGTTGCCGTATGGAGGGGAGGGGAGGGCATGTTGAAGATGATATGGACAACCGTCATCACACCTCTAAATAGGAACCCATTAACTATTTGAAGGACCCTTTCGATAATTGGAAGTAATCTTTAAATGTGAATTTTGCAGCCTGGTTTGCCAACCTAAAAGACTGAAAATTGCCTTGGGATGGAACGTTGCATGACTCCTTCATGTCTGATTCCCAGCATGCTAAGATGCAGTGTAAGAATGCGACTCGTCCAGCTCTTAATTTGTTTATTTCAAAAGGGCTTTGTGTCAATCCTTCTCTCAACCAAGAAACAGCTATGTCGTTGGACATAAATCCTAGAAATGCCCGTGTATACTTTGCGTTCATTGTTTGTGGAAAAATTTTAAGCTTTGACTGCCATAAATATTTGACAACTATGCTATTGCTTCTTTATTTTCTTGGGGAACATTATTTGTTTGGGTTTATTGAAGCTTCTAAAGTAAGTGGCCATGGTGATAGCTCGTCAAAAGAATTTTGGTATTTTGTCAATCTCCAGTTTATGTCGCAACTGATATAGATTGCTTAATGTATTTTAATCATGTTTTTATATTGTGATTTCATTAACGTTTAAAAAAGAGAATTTTTTTAATATAAATTAATGTTTTTTAGGCTGAATCACTCATGCAGTACCAAGAAATTCGGGGGGGTCTCTCCAGCCATCCCTAAAATATGTCCCCAAAACAATGTGAAACATTGAAGTTATATGGTATCCGAGACCTCTGATAATTGTTCTACCACTGACATCAAATTTGGGGGGTCTCTCCAGCGGTCCCTAAAATACATTCCCTAAAAAATGTGAAACATTGAAGTTATACATGGAATCTGAGACATCTGATAATTGTTCTACCACTGACATCAAACGCAACCTATGATTCTTTCATTTATGAATCCTCTAGGATGCAATAAGTGGTATCAAAGCCATACAATTATTGGATATCCAATGTAACACTTTAGATAAATATAATCTCTCTTAAATTACTAATGTCCATTATTTCTTGTATTTTCCTATTCTTACATCTATATGCTCTGTATTCCTTCCAAGTGTCTACAGAGTTTAAAACATGTTCATTGTTTGGCTCGATTCTTGACAATTATATTTCCCACTCATCATTCTTGTCTAGTTCATCTATCAAAAGCATGTCACCGACTCAATGTCAATTATTGAATCTCTTATCTAAAAACAACTTCACTTGTCAAGATATCTTTTACTGAATTATGATCTATCAATGGTCCAAGTTGTGTGGGTGTCAAATGCAACTGATAGTTCTATAAATATGCATTCATATTCAATGAAAATAATGAATTCAAAGACAATAAAAATCAGAGAAACTTATAGAACTGTCAAAAGCAAAAATGATTTGAAAGAGAGAGAAAAAGATATACCATTAAGCATCAAATAACAAATTCAAGTGATTTAAATATTAATGAGAGAGATTATATCAATGAAGACATTTAACCAATCGAAGATCAAACCAAAATTATCTACCTAAACCAAAACACTGCCAGAATCGATGATATTTTGGCAATAGTCTTTTTATGATGCAGCAATGTCTCTACCATTAAGACCAGGGTCTTTGAAGGATTTTCCTTAAAGCAACCCATTTTCATTAGATAAATTGATAGACCATAATTGCCCCATTAAAAACTATTATTAAAAAAGTACGAATTTGCTTCCTCCAGCATTAAACCAATCAAGAAGATTCTAAAACGTAGTTTGACAATAAGGATGACATCCTGTAAATTGTGTCAACACTGTCATAGTCTATCCTTGGTGTTATTCTCATCCCCTTGAATCTTCATAAATATTCAACTATAAAGAACCTAAATTATTAGTAACAAATCATAACATAAAGTTAGTTTATAGAAGGAAGGAGATGGGGGGAGAAAGTAGTGAAAGAACAATTTCGCAGGTAGGGTAGGCCTTCCTACACTTTAAATGCGGATCACAGACCAATGCAAGGATTGAAAAGCTGCTGCGGATTCTTACAGACAAATAAGCAATCAGAGTTACAGATCGCCACACTTGATGGGCAATCAATAACCCTTTGGTCAAACCAAAAGTGATTTTCAAATACAAAATCTTGCCCATGCTTGACCAACTTTCCTAATCGAGCCCTAGTTGGGCATTTTGTTGGGATATAACCCTCAATCTCAAAAGTCAAAGCATGGATATCACAACATTTGGGTGGAAATGAGGAGCATCAGTTATTAGCATGTCATTTTTTCCTCATTGTGTGCAGGAATAAAGTAGATCAAAACAAGTATTTAGGGGTCACAAGGCTTTTGGAAAACATGGATCTTTCTCTTCTTCCAAGGTCTCCAAGTTTTAATGCAATGACCGATAAATTGAATTGTGTTGATTTGGATAAGCCTTTTCAATCTCTCTCAAGAGTTCTAGAAGGAAGTTTGCCTTAAGATCAGGGACAACACCATTAGATCATTTACCTACTTGAACAAAGCAACTAAGGAAAACTCTATTGTTTATTCCTCTACATCGAATTTGATCTTATGAAGTTGTTGTTGATGGCCATAGACATTTCTTCTTTAGTTCATTCTCCTAGGAAATCAACATTGAATCCATGTGTCTTTAGTGTCATCAACGTCACAAAGTTAGACACTCGTGTCGAAATTTCCTAGATCTGCCCAAAAAAACCTATCTTGAACCATTCAACGGTGCCCAAACCTTTAATGAGTGACAAATTCTTTGGCCCAAAAGGCACCAGATGTGGTTTCTCCATCCCAAGGAGGATATTGTTCCCTTGTTGTGGATTCTAGAATCATTGACCATTGACAATGATCATGGTCTACATGCAGACTCTTGATTGCATTCACTAACATATCTTGCCTCTCCCTCTACTCTTCTCATCTAGGATCAACAAGATTTGATTGTTCCCGTTGCGATGACACCCCTTGCTCCACCCTTGACATGGAAAACATGCCCTTTGACATTATACCTCCCAACCACACATATTCACTATCTTTTAATACACCCGCTACCTTTGATGACCAAGCTCTTAACAATTTATCCCCCTAATGTATCCCAATAATGAACTAGCAAAGGGATCCAACTTCTAACTCAATATGAGAATTTGAAGAAGCTTCCAAATGTTTCCCAACACCAAGAATGTGGAGGAAAGCTGCCAACAAACAGATCCAACTTCTAACTCAATATGAGAATTTGAAGAAGCTTCCATATCTTTCCCAACCCCAAAGGCGTAGAGGGAAGCCACTAAATGTCAAAAGACAACTTAAAGACACATAAGAGGGCGCAGGGTTGGGCATTTGACAATAACTCCATGATCTCATCGATAGTGAGCGGGTGAAATTCCCCCAACAATCATGAAGCTCCTTTCATTGAATGTTAGTGGCATTAATGTTGCTAACAAAAAAGAAGAACAAGCACAAATTCTCAAGTCTAGTGTCATTTATATTCAATAGACCAAACTCTCCCCCCTTGATTTTGAATTTTGGCATGAATGTCACTAGAAATGTTAGTCTCTTTCCGCAGTGGATGTTGATGGTCAATCTCATGGATTGGACACCACTTACAATTCTCTCAACTTTATGGGCACTCCACTTATCTAAAATTCAAATTGGATTGCTACCCGCCTTAAATGTTGTGTTTCTTCTTTATTTCTTCTTGCTCAATATTTATGCACCAAACTCCCCCAATTTTAAAATGTATAATAGGGGAAACTCAAGGACTTTTGCAATACTATTTTGGATATCATTTTTCTAGCTTTACTTCAAAGCAATTTTATACAATAATCAAAACCAGAGAGGTGCTCCCTTTCAAACGCAATCTTAGCTAGACTTAGATCCTTTGTGCAAGAGATAGCTCTTGAGGATGTGAAATCAGGATCTTGGTATTTAACTTGGAGTAATCACAAGAATGGTTGCTTTGACTCTATCATTGTTGAGGCTTCCAAATCGGACAATTCTCCATTTTGCTCTCTTTTCAATCCAATTTTGAGTTCATATGGCTAACTCCATAATGAATCTTTGCATGATAGAATGAAAGAGAGGTGGAGTGATTTAACTTACACTGCATTATCGAAAATGTTCCATCTCACCCAAAAAAAATTGGAATCACACCTCTTTCAACAACATCTTTGAATAAAAGTTGCATATACTTAAAGAGCTAGAGAATTGGTTTGTGAGGAGCTAAAAATACGATCCCTCCAACCAAATCTTAACTAAAGGGTTGCACTTGAAAGGAAAGTTAGACGGGCCTTCTTTCCAAGGAGGAGATTGTTTGGCAATAGAGTTTACCCTCACATTTCTTCCACCAATCTACCCTCTCCTAAAGAAGAGTGAATTGCATTTCTAACATCTTTTTAGTTAATTCAACTCACTAACCCCTCCGATATGAGGCGCATATCTGTTCATTTAATTCTATCACTAGTAACTACTATTGACTAATAGAACTAATGCTAGCACAAGCCCCCTTTTTTGAGTAAATCCCCTACCTAGTGGCCACAGATCATAATAGAGGTCTTTTGAACCACATCTCTATAGAGAAAACTATAGAGATGGAAGTGTTGGGCCCTGATGGATTTTTGGCCAAATTCTTCCAAGCCTTTTGGGAAATCGTGGAGAAGGATGTACTCAGGGCCCTCAATGAATCCTATAAGACACAACTTTAGCGGACATGAACAATACTTCAATTACAAAAAATAAACACACTGTGGAACTTTGGTGATTTTAAGCCAATCTCTCTTTGCAACACTCTTTATAAACTTGCCTCTAAGAGAATGACAGAATAGTTAAAGGTTTTCCTTACTTCTCTCATTTTTTCCAATACAAGGTAATTTCCTAGAGGGTAAGCAAAACTTGGATTGGGTGATCATGATGCATGAGCTCCTACACCATGGTCATCAAACTCAATATCGGCAAATCATGGACTCAAACTTTCTCCTTTGCATCCTATTCAAATTCGGATTCAATGAGGATTGGTTGTCTTGGTTCCTTAGCTCCATTTCTTATCCACGGTTATCTGTCCTTAATAGAGGCAGCCTATCAGTTTCTTTAGCTCATCTAGAAACTTTTGTCAGGGAGACTCCTTGTCTCCCTAATTGTTTATTCTCCTCTTCAAATCCTTTGTCAGGGCTCTCCTCCTCCAACTTCATGATGGGTTCAAAAGTGTTCCATCCTAGCATATCAGGATCTGATATTTTCAATGGAGTAGCTTCCCTCTCATTTTCTAGCGAACTAAAGGCTTGAGTCCTATTTTTGATAAGCTTTGGCTGATTCTTTGAGAAATTTGAGTATATTCTATTGTGATAATACCTTATATAAGAGAGAAGATGTTATTGTAAAAGGAGACGTTGGAATTTGGACGTCCTCTTGGACATCCTGCTGGGTGAGAATCGTGGGGAAACACGTTGGGGTTTTTACCTCTTGGGTTCTGCAAGGAATTGGTTGTTGGGTGTTTTCATTTGGGATTTATGCTAAGGTGGTTGCAACTGTACAACCATTAACAGGCTTTGAGAGCATTCATGTATGTCTCCCTTGTCCTATTTCGCAAATGAATACACATGACCGTTCTGACATGTGCATGCTTGTTGTTTCTTGTTGTTAAAAGATTCGACATGAATAAATCCTCATTCTCCTTTGTATCTTGTGTTTATTATGTTGAATAACTATAGAGAAGCAATTTGCAAATAATCGTTTGATTAGGTATTGAGGAAATGTTGTTGTGTTGTCACTTTTCATCATTTTTTTCCGTTGTAAATTCCTCTCTACAACTGTTGGGAATGAATATTTGCTGCCTTAGGGTGCCCTCTGGTTTTTGGGATTTGATATGACAAATTCATGAAGCTTCGCTCTCAGGTGTCTATGCTGAATATACATTTACATGGCACATAGTTAAGAAAAATTGCACAAAGTGTTTGGTTTCAAACACTACTCATGGGGCAAGGCACAAATGTTATGCCACTTACATACTAGGGCATAGCAATATAGCTTGATAGTACATGCCATTTTCAGGTTTCATAAATGATTACATTTTGCATCTATAATGTGTAGGTTTGGTAAGTTTTGGTGAGCATTTGGCGAGTTTTGGGACAATACTCGCAAGCATTAGCATGATGATGCGATTTTGCACTATATTTGTATTCAAATCTAATAGAAAACACTTCCCCAACGTTTTACAAACTCCTTTGATACATTGTAACTGCATTTTGTACAAAATTTATGTTTTTAAGAAATTTAAGTGTTTTTAAGTTGTCGAATATCGCTGAGTCAGTAAAATTTTGGTCTACGGACTCCAAGTTGAGTCCGAGAATGCAAACTATGACTAGGAGTTTGTAGGTCCTTTGAATAGATAGTGGAAATCCAACTAGAATTCAGAAAAAAGTCTAATCCTAGATTGGCGCAGAAGCACATCAGACCCTCAAAGCATAGTTTCATTGTTTGTTCTCACTTGTGGACAGGCTAAGGTTGATCCATAGTAATCACTAAATTAAAACATCTTCATCCAACCAGAGAGCAACCAGGAATTAGTCAGCAGTTGGGCTCAATTTGAGTATTTCTTGTATGGTTTAAAGTATAAGTTTGGTATGTGCTAGAAGCTTAGGGGTTCTTTAAATAGATAGTGGAAATCCAGCTAGAATTAAGAGGAAAGTCTATCCCTAGTTTGGCATATAAGCACATCAGACACTAGAAGCATAATTATTTAACTTGTTCTTACTTGTGGATAAATGAAGGTTGATCCTAGACTCGCACAAAAGTGCATCAGACCCTAGAAGCATAGTTTCATTGTTTGTTCTCACTTGCAGATGTGCCAAGGTTGATGCATAGGGATCAGGAAATTATAACATCTTGTTCATCCAGCCAGAGAGCAACTGGGAATCAGTCAATAATCGGGCTCAATTTGAGTATTTCTTGTATGGTTTTGGCATGTGGTACGAGCTTAGGGATTCTTGGAATAAATAGTGGAAATCCAAATACAATCAAGATGAAGTCTATCCCTAAGCATGGTTTCTTTCATCGTTCACGCTTGTGGATAAGCGATGGTTGATCTATAGGGATCACGAAATTAAAACATCTTCATTCAACCAGAGAACGACTAGGATCTGATGACGAAATGTGGCGGCAGTTGCGTAACCGCCAGCTCCTTTAAGGGGTGATTACATTACCATTGGTCTCTGCATGAGCAAATTCAAAACCGCTGGGGCAGTAATGTAACCACCGGTTAATTTAAGAGCGGTTTCACCTGAATAAGTTGTACAGGCAGAGTAATGGGAAAATGACACATCTCTACGATTTTGAGATTGTTGGGACTCCTTCAGCACACAACATGACACTTCCAGAGTATAATAAATAGGAAGGCACAAATTCAATTGTGAGCATGTGTGAGAGATACAGCCGGTGCTCAATTGATTGGAGGAAGAAAGGTGTAGAAAGCAAGCTGGGTGGGAAAACAGAGGGGAGTTTTATGTAATTGTTCTACTGAACTCTTTGTAAACTATCTTTGGTCATGAGAAAAACATAGAAGCTGAGCTATTGCCACTTTTCCCCACTTTGGAGTTTCTAGGTAAAAAAGATCTTGTGTCCGTCGTTTGTTCTCGCTTTTTGTTTGTTATACATTGTTTATGACATTCATGATTCATTGCTGCAAGTTCTATTTATGTTTCCAAAAACACTAATTCCAACTTCTGATAGCAATCAAAACTGTCACTTTGGAGTAGAATTCAAGTAGGACAGCATATTTTAATTGTGTGAGTTCCATTAGCAACTGCAGTTAATCCTGCAAATCAAATGTACCAAAAGTGATTAAGGAAAAACTTAAATGTGCCACTAGAGTTCCAATGTATGGATGGACTTATATGCGAGCAACTGTAGAACATTGTGAAGCAACTAACATAAGTTGTCTCAACCTTTGGATTGGGGATCCTCTTGAAGGGTTAAGATGGTTAATACTTCTTTCCCTGCAAGGGAAAAATGTCTGCAAGGGTGGTTTAGGAAACATGCCAGCTAATGAGCTGTATACCCCTAGGTCTACCTAGGATTGCATTGTGATGCATCACCTCCTCTATTGGTACAGCTAGAACTGATCAAACTTTGTTACCTTGCTTTATGGGGGTGCTTCTCAGTGGTCGTTTTCAAATATAAAACAGTTGCTTACTAACATATGGTCTTCAGGTTCAAAGGATATGGTTATATGCAAATATATTCACAAGACTCTCATCGGAGTTAATCTAGAGATATCCATATAGCCTTACAGGCATGTTCCTCAAGCTATGTATTTCTCTTGTAACAAATATGAGGCTGGCTTCTTAAGCCTCTTTACCAAAGCAGGAACCATTAACCCAAAACCTCCCTGTTGCCTACCAGTCTATGCATCAAAAGATTAGAACCCTCCCACTAAACTATAGAAACAATCACCACAAGGTAAAAAGTTCATTAAAACATGGAAGGTTAAAAAATTAATAGAAGATGGAAGGGTAACAAAATGTTGGTAGTCACACGCTACAAACACTCTCAAATTGATTCAAACAAATTTCAAAAGTAAATTGATTTAGGAGAAAGAGGTAATTGATGTTTCAACTTTCTCTTAGAAGTGATTCTCAGACGCAATGCGTGCTGGGACAAGCTCATCAGTCGATGTCATGATACTGGAGTAACTGTTATTTGTCCTAAATGTGGCCTCCATTAGCCTACAAGAGCCAGGATGAATTGCTGAAATTGATATTGTGTGTTTCCATCACTGCCACCATGTCAACTTGGCTAGGCAGTCTTATGCATATTTAACAGAAAATTTGAAACTTATATATATGGAATTGAATAGGTGTACTTTACATGATTTCCTTTACGAATGGCTCCAAGATCTAGCAAATTATTTATCCTATTTCATGTTTCAATCTTTCCAACAACCATAGCTGTTGAGAGTGCAAACGGTGCTTATGATCTCAAAACTAAATTTGCTCCAAGAGATGGTAATAGATATTGCAGATATATCTAAACAGAAGCATGCCAACTGTGTATTCTTACATACATGCTATAAGCAATATTGAACATGGACCAGAGCACTAACACTGTGTTTCAAAAGGAGGTGGAAAAAAGAAAATTGTCCTTAAGGATAAATGTTCAGGAAATATAAAATATCTAACATATTGCAATTAAGAAATGCTTCCGCAAAAATGTAAGAAATAGACTAATCTAAATAAGGGCCAAGCTTAAACATCAATAGTGTTCATAAAGTATGATACGGGAGGAGAATTCTATATAAACTGCAATTTATGCAAAAGACTGACGTGAAATCAAAGGAAGGACAAGAGCTACTTAAACAATGAATGTTCAAACTTACCTGTGCAGGCTGGCATATCCGCACCAGCTGGAAGTTGAGTTGGTAAGACTGCACCATGGTAATCCGAATGCTTAGAAGCCCGATTAATAGGTTGATGGGGCCCGTTTTCCTGACGATGTTCCTCATATTCTTTTTCTAACAAATAAACATCACATTAAAAAATTAGATGTGTTTTAAGAAACAGTTACCAGAATGCAAATCCATGATAATCTTGTTTCTTGCAAATATCACCGGCAAAAACATGAATCCAAACAAAAAAAGACTGGAGACCAAAACAGAGTACGAGGAAAGTGGCTCCATAAACATACAAATAAAATGAAATATTTTATAAACTTGTACATCAGGATACAATGAAAATCATGAATTCACAAGGAATCCATGAGTAGATGCAATAGGTGAATGTGCAAAAAATAAAACTGCATGAGAAAGGCTAATAGACTAAGTTACCAAAAATACTCACTCTCATTTTACACCGCCTGTCATGTCCCTTTTTAGAGACTAGCGAATTTGACAACCTTAACCTATTTTCTTCCTCGCGGGTTTAGGGAAGCAAGGGGAAGACTTGGGTGACATTTTTGTCAATATCTACGAAGATATTTTTATTATCATCATGTATTCCTATTGGGAAGGCTAGCACTCTAATAGATGAACTTATTTAATTAGAAAATAAAGTATTTTGAGCATGTAGGCTCCAAATACAAATTAGATAATTAAAAAGTACTTTTTATTTGGATCGGCCATCATTTGAAATGAAACACCCCTTATGGTTATAAAAGGAGGTTGCTTGTCCATTTGATAATATAGGTGAATTCTATTATTTCATAAAGATTGTTTGTGAAGCATCTCTCTCCCTTTCCTAAGGACAAAAACCCTTTGAGAGCCTTGTGTGAGGACAAAACCCTTCACCAAGACCAGGGAAAACTTCAACAAGGGATGTCTTTACTGTTGTAATCTTCATTTCTAGCATTAGGCAAATTGCCCTAAGGAGCTCAATTGGTCATTAATTGAAGATATTTGCACTAATTATGATTGTTAATACATATTTGGCCTTCCTAGAATGGAGCGACCAGCTTTATGGTGTACTTTGGCATATGTATTGGTTGTTCCAAATAGGGCAACCAGCTTAGACGAATAGTTTGGTATGTTCTTGCAAAATTTTCGTGGATTTGAAATTAGAATGATTTTCTTCATATATTTAGAGGCCAAGATATAAAGTTTTATTAATTTTGATAGTGTTTTGCTATTTTTCCAAGCTCTCTCAAGTTAGTTACAATTCTAGAATATTTAATTAATTTATGTAGTTGAGGGTTTTATCATTAAAATCATATCTCTCACTTTCAAGCTTATAAAAATCAGTTTTCTTGCATGATATGATTGTTGATAATATATAATAATTTTAGAGACTTAAGGGTAGCTGATTTCGAGGGGTTTGAGGGCACAAAAGTGTGTTTGCTGGCAACAGTTAAGGATTTTTATTTATTTATTTCAATCAATAACAGCCTACTAAAAATATGAAAAGTGTTGTTTATCTTTAACTTTGCATATTTTCCTTTTGAGTCCCCAAAAAGGGACATTACAGTGGTATCAGAGCATCATCCTCCCATCTTGTGAACATGGAAGACAAGTCTAAAAGGTTCGAGAAGATGCAAGAGGAATTTGTAAGGTCAATAGATACCCTCGCCCTAGCGTGGAGAAACTCGTTGAAGCTAGGGCAATCAAAGAAAAAGCCACTCCAAAGTCTTCCAAGGCTCCAAATTTGATGGTTCACTATAGAACTCTTCCTGAGAAGGTTCAGGATGTCGTCCCTTTTGCAATGTTTGTAGAGTTGGAAACAGAGAGAGTTGGAATTGGCAAAAGGTCAAAAACCCAAGCAACAAGGAAGAGGTCAACGCTCCATAAGGACACCACACTCAAGGGTTTGGACACCACATATGAGGAAGGGTTGGAAGATAAAAGTTTCTTAAGTTCCCATGACAAATTTTTGAGCCCTAATGGTCACACACGTGATGGAGAAAAATCAGGTCTGAGTTTAGGAGAGGACAAGTCTAAATTTCAGTTCGGTAAGAGGAATTGAGTAGATAACACCCAATTACAAACTGAAATTGAGCACCTTTAGCCTACTGATATGTCTTTAGCAATAGTTAAAGGAGGTGGAGTCATGGAGGATGAATATTTATCCCTAACTCCCATTTTTGTTCTAAAAGGACAAAATTATGAGGTAATTAGTGATCATTATTTGGTTAATATTGATGTTATTTTATCATGTGATGAATTCAGAGTTGAAAAGAGGCATGATAAGCAAGAGGGTGAAGAGAAAGGGATGGTTGGAATCCATTTCCCAAATACACATGATGACAATAAGCTTGTTGGACTGTCTATAACAACAGTTCAATGAAGAACATAATGATGAAGAATTAGGCCTTGGTAAGAGCCATAAAAACATCCCAAGCACAGGTGATCAAGGTGTGGAGATAGTACAAAAGGGGGAAGCTCCAATTGTTGAAGAAATTCTCCATGAAGGACAAAGGATAGTAATTGGTTAAGTGGCTAGACTATTCCAAACAGCAGTCACCAAGGAGCAAATCGATGGGGATATCAACAAAGAACAATCCCAATTTTTTCATCATCCGAAGAAAGGTAAAAATCCTTTGTTATTCAATAATAGTTTATTAAATTCTAATGGCCACCCGAGGCGGTCACATAATGAAGTCAAATAAGATTTACTAAGGAACTATGAGGATGACATTATGCATGAAAGAAGGGCACTATTAGAGGATTCTCTTAGTTTTGTTCCTAACTAAAAAATTCTGCGTCATAAGAGTGTCGTAGGCAGCCCATGGTATAAGAATATCTCAGTTTTGTTGCTTGTTGATATGTCATTGCTGATATGTTACCCTCATACATAGCTGATTGGGAAAGGTGATCAAATTTCATGCTTGTTATGTCCTCCTATGTCACCGCCGATTGGACATCATTATGCACCTCATACTCCGCGGAATAATGAGGTAAGAAATACTTCTTGTATGGATTCTTGGGCTCAATTTCAAAATTGTTCCTGCATCTAGAATATAGGTACATTGTTGGGAAAATATCTATGTTTGAGGCATCAAGGGCATGATTGTAACTCTGATTTTCCATTCCATGATTCCATGAATATGAAAGAGCTAGAGAGAATATGGTGGAAGGGCAACACCCTTACTCTAATGTGTGGCACACATACTTATCATCCATTCCGGGTGAAGGGTCTTCTTCATAACCAAGGGGTCACTAGGCTTGTAGAGAGTGGCACCATCATACCTTGCGCAAGGAAAATAGTACAATTGTCAATTCTCTTGGGAAATCATGAGCTATGTGATTTTTTTTTGTGATTGAACTAAATAATGACAAAATTGTTTTTGGGGTTCAATGGTTGCAAACATTGGGGTAGTTCACTCTCAACTATCATGATAAAGAACTGAAATTCGGTGATAAAGTTGAAAAAATCAGAATTGGTGGCATGAGGAAAGAAGTGAATGCTGAAGCAAATCTTTGGGAATCACATTGTGGGTTGCTCTCTCACATAACTGACTGGAAAAATATTATCACGGCTGAATATGTCAAAAATCAGTTTGCTAGTAACATCATGGAAGGAGTTTGCAAGAAGGAACAACATAGGACAGTTGTTTTGGGGCAGCAAGTAAGGCACTTGCAATCAGAAAATTCTCCACAACGAAGGTTACTCACACTTGGTAAGAATATTTATTACTATAAAGTGAATTCCGAAGAGCATATTGGGGTGAAAAACACCACTTTCAGCCATAGATATAGAGCTGGTTTGAGTCAATTCCAAGCTTTCAAGACATGCTCAATGGTGTTCCTAAGCAACCGGTTCAAAGATGAGGTATGTACAACCATTGCAAGATTATTTCCAGTCATTACCAATCAGTTTCTAAGCAAGAAAACACCTTTTAACAGTCACGACATGGGTAAAAACATTTGCATTAGAGTGGGGTATGAAGAGCTTCATCATAGAAGGTCATTAGGTACAAAGGAATTGTTGTTAGAGAAGGAATTCCAAGGATTTCAAGATTGTTATAGTCACTATACAACCCCAATCCAATCAGTTTGGTGCCTTTCCCCTAAAGGGACAGCCTACAAAATCAAAGAAATAATGTGGAATGACGAATACTTTGACCCAAGGATCAATTTGAGGGCTGTCCAACAAAGGAGACATGTTATTTGGTGCATTTTCAGTTTGTTCTTTTCAAAGTTTTGGAGCATAAAGAGACATCCTAATAGATGGGAGTTGCATTCACTACACATTAACATACTTGTACTATTCTATGCAAGTAAAAGTGGAATTCCAGCCACCTTCATTCTGATTTTTGAAAGGAAAAAGCAAGATTACATTGGTGTTTGGGACAGCATGAGGAAAATTGGGAACAACCAGTGTTTGGATGGTATTTATGAGGCCTTAACAAAGTACAAACAAAGAAGAAGAATTGATCATCATATCCACAAAGAAATAGTGGATGAAGAAGGGGACAAATTTTTTCTTTAATGAGTTTGCTTCATGTGCAAGCACATCAAAGGAGCAGCTGAAATTTATTTGGGATCCGGGTACTTCTAATTGCTAAGGGACAAACAATCTTGGGAAGGTGGACTGTCATGTCCCTTTTTGAAGACTAGCAAATTTGAAGACCTTAACCCATTTTCTTCCTTGTGGGTTTAAGGAAGGGGAAGATTTGGGTGACATTTTTGTCATTCTCTAATAAAATATTTTTATTATCATCATGTATTCCTATTGGGAAGCCTAGCGCTCCAATAGAATAACTTATTTAATTAGAAATAAAATATTTTGAGCATGTAGGCTCCAAATACAAATTAGATAATTAGCAAGTACATTTTATTTGGGTCGCCCATCATTTGAAATGCAACACCCCTTATGGTTATAAAAGAAGGTTGCTTAGCCATTTGATGATATAAGTGAAATCGATTATTAGGGAAAAGATTGCTTGTGAAGCATCTCTCTCCCTCTCCTAAGGACGGAAACCCTTGGAGAGCTTTGTGTGAGGATGAAACCCTTCACCAAGACCAAGGAAGACTTCTACATGGGAGTCTCCACCCCCTTGAGGGATCTTTCTATTGCTATAATCTTCATTTCCAGCCCTAGGCAAATTTGCCGTAAAGAGCTCAATTGGTTATTAATTGAAGTTATTTTCACTACTTATGATTACTAATGCATATTTGGCCTTCCTAGAGTGGAGTGACTAGTTTTATGGTGTAATTTGGCATATGTATTAGTTGTTCCAAGTAGGGAGACCAGCTTGGAGGAACAGTTTGGTGTGTTTTTGCAACAATTTCGTGGATTTGAGATTAGAATGATGTTCTTTATATTTTTAAAGGCCAAGATCTAAAGTTTTATTAATTTTGGAAGTGTTTTGCTATTTTTCCAAGCTCTCTCAAGTTGGTTACAAGTCTAGAATATTTAATTAATTTCTGTAGTTGAGGGTTTTATCATTTGTCGTTAAAATCAGATCTCACTTCCAAGCTTATAAAAATAGGTTTTCTTGCATGATATGATTGTTGTTAATATATAATAATTTTAGAGACTTAAGGGTAGTTGATTTCCAAGGGTTTTGAGGGTACAGAAGTGGGTTTGAAACCCCAAAAAGGGTCGCTGCCCTAGAAGGGTGTCTGCTGGCAGCAGTTACAGGTTTTTATATATTTATTTCAGGCACTAACAGCCTACTAAAAATCTGAAAAGTGTTGTTTATCTTCAGCTTTACATAGTTTCCTGTGAGTCCCCAATAAGGGACATTACACTGCCTGAATTATAATGAATCATTATGGTAGTCCTCAATTTCTAAACTTCAGCATAAACTAGAGAGACACCTAATTTGGGGCGTGCGTGTGTCAATGGCTCTAGTGATTATCAAACGCATGCCACCTATATACACATTTGAGCCTATGCATCATTTTCATATCTATTATTATTTTAAAAATAATTCAGGTAATAGTCGAGTGTTTCAATCCAATTCATTAAGAGCCGAGTATTTCAACTCCAATTCATTTTAATGTATTTATTAATATTTTCCTTGGCAACCATGGTTAGAAGAAATATCAATTCCCTAGAGCTCTAAATGGAGAACATACAACAAGCCAGAAAAAAGTTAATGTTATTGAAATAAGAACCAAAATGTCTAGTCTCCTATGCATACAAATGTAGGTATTTGGAAAAAGGGATACTTTACATAGGCATGTTTGCTACTTATATGACTAACCATAACCACCTTTTGAAAATAGTGAAGTTCAGAGTGACAGACAATTGTTAGATAACAATGACTAAGACAGGATATGCTGTCAAAAGAAATTTGGAAATGCAAAAGAAAATTAAAAAGTTCGTAATAGAGAAAACAATGAACAAAGCAACATTTCAAATATGTTACTTTAAGCTTCTACAATGCATTATCATTATTGTTGAAGACAGCTTTTCTAAAAAAAAATGGGTACGAAGATTTTCATGATCAACATTTCAGGTGCCATAATTGCTTAAGAAAGATTTTCTGAAAAAAAATGAGTTGAAAATTTTTGATGATCAACATTTCAGGCGACACTTTGTCAAATACATGTACTTATTATAATAGCGAAGGTAATAAACATAGAAACACATCAAATGCATGTTCAGTATTATTTGTAAAGCATATAGAAGTTGAATAACCTTCTGCCAAGATTTCATATGCCACTTTTGCCAACTTATCGCTGCATCTGTTCATTGAAAGTTCAAATCGAAGACTATCAATTTCACGAATGTACAGATCAGCTGCCATCCAACGAGCTAAGAAACAGACATCCCTAGTAACCTGCAATTTGTATAGTATTAAGACTAGCCTTTTCCTCAGAGTTGCCATGTGCATGTTTTCAAAATAACAGAAGTTTCTCTCTTCAAAGAACTTTTGCAAAGCGACAAAAATCAATTATGTGCTTAAATTATTTACATATCCATATACCTTACATGGACAATTTTTAAATTAAAAAGTAGCTGATTATTTTTGAGAGTTTTACACCATTGGTATAAAGTAAAATATTTTGCGATTTTAAATTCTCTTAATAATAGGATTTTAAATTCTCTTAATAATAGGACTGCTTGTGCTCCAAGTACCTTAGCAGTTACATTTGGATTGCCATCTCTGTCACCTCCCATCCAAGAACCAAATCTGATAGGAGTGCAAGTTAATGGAAGAGGCTTACCAGTGTGCTGAAAATGATGTAAACATAGCATTAGTTCCAAAAGATAGTTTGTACTAAGCCATATCCGAAGACCAAAAGTTTAGAAAATCCTCAGCTTAAGCCACAATCTGATTCTTTAATAATTGATGAATCCAACCTTTTTTAAAGCAGCACTAACTCGACGCAGATAATGAGGCACAGCTTTCCAAAGGGACTGTTCCACAATATTCAAACCTGCAAATAGGTCAGATGATTAATATTCACAAGGGAATAAATTATGATTGAGTCCTTATGACTCTAATTCTGAAACCTGATACTCACCAACTCGTGCTTCATCCGCAGGTGTAGGTTTACGACGCCTCAACTCGTCAGTCTGCCATAAGGAAGTAACCTCCCTCATCTGCATGGTAATTCTATTCAGCATACAAAGAACATAGGAGGTAAAATAAACAAATGGATCAAGAAACTCCAGTGGCTACCAAATCTTCAATCAACATTTCCTTGTCTTCATGACCCAGATCTGGTCGATCGTTGTATTCCAAAAGGTGCTGCACAATGAAAAGGTGGTCATAAATCAAAAACAGGCTTCTGCTATATAAGAAATGTTCATAAACGCCAAAAGTAACATATGTACTACTTTCAAAAAAAAACAAACCAAAACTACTACAAGAGATCTAGATACGGTAGAGAAATAAACTTCCTAGTCTAATTAGTTCTTTTTTTTGGGTATTTTCTTGACCAAGGAAATAATCAGGTGTGTGGAAAGTTGCCACAACTAAATTCAGATGGACAAAACAGGTGAATTGGCATATGGAAAAACAGAGATTCCCACTAAATCAGTAACAGGACAAAAGCACATAAAATGATCAAATCAGCTATTCCACTACTTCATCCGGTTGATTCTTGAAAGAATTGAGCTTTAACAGACGAGGAAGAAAAAAAAATCAGCAGTAAATTGCAGTGGGATTCCTTAAAGGTTGGTGGTCATCTATGGTCTTGAGCAAGGAAAGGTTGGGTGTTCAATTTTGCAGGTTCACATGGCAGTAATGACACGTATTTTATCATTACTGCCAGAGTAAGGCACTAAACAATTGGCATGCAACATGACAGACGTACATTGTCCACCTTCCCTTTTGGACTATGCTGGTGTTTAAGAAGAATATGGTTCTTAAAACGGAATCATGTTCCCCAAATACTGCAACAAGGTTGTTGGATTAATTGTCATTGATGTCAAAGGAATTTTCTATCGAAGGAAATCATTATCTGATCGTTGAAGGCCAAAGGCCACTAATCGCTGTCCAAACAAAATTAGGAAGGCGAGTACAGGAAAACTAATTTCAAATGCAAGCAGAACAGCTAATAACCTTTACATCCTTAGTGAGATCAAAGGAGAAAAATGCTACATGGGACAAGCAGATGAGAGTTGGTTATGGCATAGAAGAATGGGTCACATAAACTTTGATAATCTAGTAAAACTTAACACTAAGGAAGTTGTAAGGGATAGGCCAAGGATTGTTAAACCTTCAAACACTATCTGCAAGCAATGTCAACACGGGAAACAAAGAAGGGCAAAAGCTTTAATCAAAGGAGTACTCGACATCAAAACCATTAGAACTTGTCCATACAGACCTTTGTGGGCCTACAAGGACACAAAGTTAGCAAGGTGGGAGTTATTTTATGTTGCTAATTGATGATTATTCTAGAATGACATGGGTTACTTTTCTAAAGGAGAAACCTGAAGCATTTGAGAAGTTTAAGGCATTTAAAACCTTAGTTGAAAATGAAAATGGTCTGAAAATCAAGTGCCTGAGATTATATCAAGCAGGAGAATTTACTTCAAATGAATTTGAAGAATCTTGTGAGCATCAAGGAATAAGGAGACATCTCTCAGCTGCCAGGACTCCACAACATAATGGGGTTGTTGAAAGAAAGAATCGAACTGTTCAAGAGATGGCAAGAACAATGTTGAATGAATCTAAGTTGTCAGACACATTTCGGAGAGAAGCAGTTAATACAACAGTCTACATTCTAAACATAGGGCAAATAAGAATCAACAATTTAAGTACTTCAAAAATTTTGGAAGCAAATGCTACATGAGAAGAGATGATGAGGATTTGGAAAAATTTGACTCCAAATCTGATGAAGGTGTCTTCCTTGGTTACTCTTCAAGAAGCAAGGCCTATAGATGTTATAATAAAAGATCGCACAAGATTGTTGAGAGTGCAAATGTAAAAGTGGATGAAGTAAGGCATCAAAAAGAAAGAGCACAAGAAATTGATTACCCCAAGGAAGCAAGTTACAAAGAAGAAAAAGGAGAAGAAGAAGATAAAAAAGACGTGATTGAAAGAAAAGATACAAAGACACCATCCAAATTTGTCAAAAGAAATCATCCAAAAAATATAATTCTTGATGATAAAGATACTGAAATTCAAACAAGAAGATTAGCAAATGCATCAAATCATGCAAACCTATCCTTACTATCTAAAAGAGAACCTAAGAATTTTGCAAAAGCAAGCAAAGTGGTGTCCCCGAGATTTCACCCTAAAATCTAGGACTACCCCTTTTTTTAAAATTCCGTTCTTTTCAAGTAATGGGTTGTTTTGTGTTTGTTTTGCATGCAGTTGTTTGCATTGCTCTAAGGTATCTCCAGAGAGTCATAAAAGCCGAATTCGCCAAGTACCCACATGCTGAAACTCACTCAATTCCTTCACCAGATCTTGTCTGCAAGCATTTTATTTATTTTTATTAAATAAATAAAGTTCTTTTAAAAATAGATTGAGCTAAAATTGGAGGATTTAAGTTATATAAAGCACTTCACCCCATCGTTATTACCACAAAACATTCACTCGAGGGGAAAAATTTTTGCAGATCAGCTAATCGGAAAAAAATTTCGAGCAATTGCCCGCAGCTTCTTTGGAGTTTTGTTTTTATTTCTTTTTGTCTTTCTTTGTTTTCCGTTCGGCGATCCCCGTAGCCTATTCATTCTTCCTGCCAGACCTTTTCCCGGGCCTAGGGTTTTGAAAAGTTATCCAGTGTTTTTAATTGCTAATTAATCTATCTAAACAAGACCAGAGCTCAAGATTCCTTCAAGAGATAGCAAGATTGGTCCAAAAAGGTGCAATAATGGATTTTATGAAAGTAAGAAAAACATTGCCGCCAATGTGTAGAGCTCGAGAAAATATGCACTTTTAGAAAAAAAACGACAATTAAAACAGAGCCACGGAATGAAAGTTATGGCACTTGCAAGTTTTTGCTGCTACATCTTCCCGAACCCTTTCCAAAAATGGAAAATTTTATTCTGTACTAGTGTTTTCTTCACCAAAAATCCAAAAATGGAAATAAAATGTTGCTGATGAGTTTTCACGCAACTTTAAAAGCAGAAGTCATGCAAGTCACACTTTTTGCGAAGAGCAATTTCATAATACAAGTCGCATTTTTCAAAGTTGCCCTTCCTCTTGAATTTCCACGCAAAACATGAAAGTCAAATCACTTCAGTGAAAGTGGGAATTTTGGTGTTGCCTAAAAGGTGGGAATTTGGAGGCCGTCTGAAAGGTAAAAAATTCCCATTATGGAAGTCAAGTCATTTAAGTGAAAAGTGGGAATTTTGGAGCTTCCTGAAAGGTGGGAATTTGGAGGCTTCCTGGAAGGTGGAAAATTCTTATGATGGAAGTCAAGTCATTTAAGTGAAAAGTGGGAATTTTGGGGCTACCTGGAAGGTGGGAATTTGGAGGCTTCCTAGAAGGTTGAATTTTCCCACAATGTTAGTCGAATCACTTAAGAGAAAATTCCTTTCAAGAGCTGGTGCATGTGCTCCCAATCTTCCAGTTGAAGCCTTCATTGAATTTACTTGTATTTGCTTTCACCCGGAGTGTTTTCCAAAATTTAAAATTGCTCATATGCAATTAAAAATAAAAGGTGATGAGTTTTGTCTGAATTGTTTACGGCAAACATTGCACTGGTGCACGTATTGGAGAAGAACTGCAAAAGCTTCAAGGATAAAAGGGAAGATAGCTCAGAGGTAGCACCCGCAAGTAAATCTCAGTTAGCTGCTTCTAGATCCAGTTTGGTAAGAAACAAAGGAAAGGATTCAACAGCATATGGGGGAAAAAAGCATCTCAAATTCAAGGTAGAGATATCATTCAAATCATTCATTGCTAAAGTGAATGAAGCAGAAGTGGGATACAGGTTCAATCAGCATGTAGAGTATGGAAGAAGAACAAGACTGAGTGTTGCAGCTTTATTCTAATTTTTTCTCCTCTTTCTTCTTATTTCTCTTATTTTCTCTGACAAAGCAATTGAAAAATCGATTAAAATTGTAAAACTTAGGTAATCGGCTATAAAAGTCGTTACTTCAAGTTACTGGAAGAAGTCAATTACTTAGAAATAGGTGGCAGAGATGCAAAATAGAAGGTTTTATTTTCAGTTATAAATCATGCATGTCATACAAAGAGGAATTCCAATAAGAATACTGTCAGTTGCTTCCCCTTTTCATAGCTTCCACATGTGGCAATTCATTGAAAGCTTCCTATTTGTAATTGCCCTCTCTACACTATAAATAGAGGAAGAGCCCACAGGTTAAAAAATGACAACTTTGTTAGAGCATTCTAGAGTTTTCAGACTTTGTGTTGTAACCCTTGATATTGTCTCTGTGAAATCCGAGGAATTGAATAGAGGTGGATTTCCCAAGAACTTTGTGTCAATAGTGCTTTATTTCTTACTTTTGTGTGGATCTTAGATAAACTTTGCATTATCTGAAATTTAGCTTAGAAGTTTTCCCTTTCTTTTACTTCTGAATATTGTGAGATCTATTTGTTTATTTTATCTATATGGGTATGAGGCCAGCTCTAAAAACTATTGGTTGAATTACATATCTTCCTTTCTTCTTTCCCACATTCCATTATTTCCCCCTTCTGAAAATACTTCATAAACAGCTGCTTACTTGCTACAGAATTGTTTAACTATGGTTCATGAGATTTGTGATTAAAGTAAAACCCCCGCAAATAGTTATCAAGTTTCATACGTACCAGATTGATAAACATCTTACAAGGGAGCCTCACCGGTAAATGAGGGAGATTTATCTAATGACTGCCTATGTTTTTAGCTGTGCAGAAAATCTAGCCAACACGAAGAAAAACATTTGATTGGCGTTATAAAAGAAGAGCTGAATCAATTGAAAAGAATGAGACTTGGGAACTTGTCCCAAGACCAAAAGACAAAAATGTGATAGGCACCAAGAGAGTTTTCAGGAACAAGCTAAATGAAGATGGACATGTGGTGAGAAATAAAGCAAGATTAGTTTGTAAGGGGTATGCTCAAGTTGAAGGTATTGATTTTGAAAAAACTTTTGCTCCTGTCGCACAACTAGAAGCTATTAGAATGTTTTTGGTATTTGCTTGTTTTAAGAACTTTAAAGTCTATAAGATAATGTCAAGTCAGCGTTTCTCGAAAGAAATTTAGAGGAAAAAATATATATTGAACAGCCAAAAGGGTTCCTCTTATGAGAAGAGAAGGATTATTTGTGCAAGCTGAAGAAAGCAATTTATGGGATGAAACAAGCCCCTAGAGCCTAGCACTCAAGACTTGACAAGTATCTACAGCAGCAAGGTTTCAAAAGGGGAATTGTTGATAACAATCTTTACATCAAGACTGAAGGTGATGATCAGTTAATTGTTGTGGTTTATATGAATGATATTATTTTTGAAGGTAGTAGTGACATAATGTGTCAAGAGTTTGCTATGGAAATGTGTAATGTCCCCAACTTGGACAAATCAAGATTCACCAATTATTTGTCAAAAACCTTTAGATCTGAGAGCTGAAAATAAATGATAGCAATATGGAAATTAAATACTTTATGACAGCAATGCATTTAGTGCCCAGAATTCGTCTTCAAACCCTAGCGACTAGGGTAGAAGTGCAAATCTACAGTCAAATTAACTCCAAAAATTATATAACTTAGTACTTGAACAGCCTTAGAGTTATAGACATGGGAAACACTTTTGAATCAACACCAATCTGAAAATCTGAATTTTAAATGAGAGAAAACAGTGAAAACTTCAAAAATTCATAACTTCGCCATAAACAGGAATTACAATGCAAATGATAGCTCAAAATGATCTTGGAGAGATCAGCTATCCAACAAAAGTGAATTCCTATTTTTCCTACCATTGGGACATGCCAAAATGTGATCCCGAGCTTTCCAAGTGAATAGATAAAATTGAAACCCTACCCAAAAATTACCGAATCTGAGATTCCAACCTTATAACATCTAGAGAATCAATACATCAAATTAGAATTCCAAAATGTGCCCTTAAACATATAGAAGACACTGAACTCGATCACTATGTAATTTGCCTAAGGTTGCAAATGAAGATCTACAATGCAGAAACAACACAGCAAATTCAAAATGATCCAATGTACTGTCGTCCTCAATCAACAGCAGCACTATTGGGCATACATCCCTTTTCTTCAAGCAAGAAGAATTCAATTTATCAAATATTCAACATCCCCTAAACCAGAGCCTTGTTAGTGCTCATATAGCCTTCCCAAATGGGGCGACCCACTTTGGGAGGGAGATTACATTTTAAAATCACTTTTATGTCAACTATGACTTACTTTTTGCTTTTGTCTATTTTTATTAATAGACGTCATTACATCATAATGATTACATAAGGAATTAATTAATTAATTCACCCACTTGCAAGAGTGATTAAATCACTTGGGTACATAATTAATTAAAATACATTCCGCTCCAATTGTATTCTATTAAATAATGAAAATTGCCTATTTTTGTGGTCACTTGGACATTTAATAAAGTTATCTTATCTTATCTATTTTATCTTATCTTATATGTGTAAATGATAAAAATCACTATTCAAGCAACCTTAATTAAATAATAAAATAAGAAAACCCCGAGAATTTCCCTTTAGTCTATGGGGTGAGGTGAACTAAAGGTCTTCAGTACTTGTTTAATAATGTCCCGGAAAAGGAGACATTACAAAATGCAAAAGGAGTTTGAGATGCTCATGCTTGGTGAGTTACCATTTTTCCTTGGGTTACAAATTTCTCAATCCAACAAAGGCATTTTCATCTCACAAACCAAGTATATCAAGGAGATGTTGAAAATGTTTAGGATGGAAGAGTGCAAACCAGCGAGCGCACCCATGGCCACATGCTGCAAATTAAGTACAGATGATGGATCCCCAAAAGCAAGTCAATGATTGGGAGTCTACTATATGTGACAGCTTCAAGACTAGATATTATGCAAGTAGTAGGCATGGTGGCATGGTTTCAGACTACACCAAAAGAAACCCATATGCAAGCAGTTAAAAGGATATTTAAATATCTAAAGGGCACTTTGGATTTTGGTTTGCGGTATCCAAGAAGTGAAGCTTTCACCCTAGTAGCATATACTGATGCAAATTGGGTTGGCAGTATTGATGATAGAAAGAGTACAAGCAGAGTAGCATTTTTTCTTGGTAGCATTCTTGTATTTTGGTTGAGTAAGAAACAGGCTTCTGTTTCTCTATCCACAGCAAAGGCCGAATACATAACAGCAACATCTTGTTGTACACAAGTTCTTTGAATGAGGCAAACTCTAAGAGATATTAAGGTAGAATATGTTCATCTAATTTCAATATTTTGTGATAACACAAGTGCAATAAACATTTCGAAGACTCCTGTTATGCACTCCAGAACAAAGCATATTCCAATCAAATATCACTTCTTAAAAGAGCAAGTAGCAAAACAGCAAGTCAAGTTGGAATACATTGCCACACAAGAACAGATTACAAATATTTTCACAAAGCCGCTTCCAAAACAAACTTTTGAATATCTCAAACAGAAATTGGGGGTGATATCTTTTTCATCTAGTCACTAAGTTCTTAAGGAGAAGCATTATGTCAGGGGGAGCTAATCACTGCATTATTTTACAACTTTGTGGTTTCTTTGCCATTGATGTCAAAGGAGAAGAATTATAGAAAGGGGAAGCATTATGTTCTTGTTGTATTCATAGGTTATTTCTATGCAAGGTTGCCATCAATGACGAAGGGGGAGATTGTTGGATTAATTGTCATTGATGTCAAAGGAATTTGCTATCAAAGGAAATCATTATCTGATCGTTGAAGGCCAAAGGCCACTAATCATTATCCAAACAAAATCAGTTTCGAATCTCCATTATTCAAGGGTAGATCGAACCATTCCAAGGGTTTAAAGACAAGTTTATGATCATTTAATATTGTTGACCGACCCCCACTCTATTTTGGTGTTCCTCTCCAAGACATCCCTCCTTGAAAATTGCAAAATAAAATTAGTTTAATTTTTAAATTATGGGCCGACCCATGTCTAGCGCCCAAGAAAATAATATATACAGGTCACCTCACTTGGGAGAAATCACTAGTGCTCATATAGCCTTCCCAAATGGAACGACCTACTTTGGGAGGGATATTACATTTTAAAATCACTTTTATGTCGGCTATGAATTACTTTTTTGCTTGCCTATTTTTATTAATAGACGACATTACATCATAGTGATTACATAAGGAATTAATTAATTGATTCACCCACTTGCAGGAGTGATTAAATCACTTGGATAAATAATTAATCAAAATGCATTCCACTCCAATTATATTCTATTAAATAATTAAAATTGAGCAACATTTTTCCTCGCACTTCTCCTCTTCATGCTAATCTTAGCCCTGGAGCCATGCTCTCAAACACTTCTAATCTTTATGATATCCCCGGCCAGCCTCATATTCAAGTTCATAAGCCCCCTTCCTCATATCACCTATTTACCTCCAGGAAAGTCAAAGAGGCTATCAGAATAATGAATAGTAGCAGATCAACAGATGAAGAGAGGTTTCAAGCAAAAATTTTCAAGTATGGGGTGGGGGTTCTTGGCAGCTATTTGGCTAACCTCTTTAATCATGTTGTGTGCTTGGGTTTTCTGCTAGTGATGTCGCATCATACCATTCACCCAATCCACAAGTCGGGCCCCAGTTCAAGTCCCAATAACTACATGACCATTATGGTGGATCACATTTTCTTCAAACTTTACACTATTGTCCTCCATTTGCATCTTTCTGAGGAATTGGAACGAAGACGCTTTAGATCTAGGGGGCAAACAGGGTTTCGCCCTACTCACCAGACTATTGATCACATCTTCACTCTTAGAGCTATCATCAAGGAGGCACGCCACCGTTTGTCGAAAGTTTACTATTGCTTTATAGACTTCCAGAAGGCGTTTGATTCCATTCCACGTATGGCACTTTTTCAGAGACTCAGGGACATTGGCATTTCGGAAACCCTTCTCACGGCCATCATGCGTATTTACGAGACAGTTCTGGGCCGCCTCCGCACGGCACGCAAGGAATCAGATTTCATCAAGAGTACTATTGGGGTCAAACAGGGGTGCCCTCTATCCCAGACTCTTTTCGGTATATATATCAACGAGCTCGAATCCTTCCTCCGTGAGCACATTCAGGACAACAACGAGTTCTTCTCCACCAGGTTTTGATTTACATTCTTCTGTTTGCGGATGATGTAGTCTTCTTAACTTCCTCTTCAAATGGCCTGCAGAGATAGCTAGATGCCCTGGCCCTATTCTGCGATCTCCGACAATTGACAATTAACCTAGACTCTTTTCAGTATATATATCAACGAGCTCGAATCCTTCCTCCGTGAACACATTCAGGACAACAACGGGTTCTTCTCCACCAGGTTTTGATTTACATTCTTCTGTTTGCGGATGATGCAGTCTTTTTAGCTTCCTCTTCGGATGGCCTGCAGAGACAGCTAGATACCCTGGCCTTATTCTGTGATCTCCGACAATTTACATTTTGCAGATGTAGTCTACTTAGCTTCCTCTTCGGATGGCCTGCAGAGACAGCTAGATGCCCTGGCCCTATTCTGTGATCTCCGACAATTGACAGTTAACCTTGGTAAAACCAAGGTTATGATCTTTAATGGTTTGAAGACCTCTCACCTCCACTTCTTCTTCAGGGGTGAGGAGATAGAGATCACTGGTGCTTATACATACTTGGGAGATCAGTTTTAGGCCCACGGTTCAGTCTGAGACAGGCCCTTCCACCCAAAGTCACTAAGGGCTATGGTTCCTTAGCCCTCCTCGAGAGACCATGCTTTCGCCATCATTTCCAAGATGTCTCCTCCAAAATGTCCCTCATGGAGTCTCTCATTAGGCCCACTGTCCTCTATGGATCTGTTGCTTGGGGGACTTCTTTACTCGAGACAAACTAGGGTTCGGTAGAGAGAATCCAGACTCTTCTCCTCCGCCGGTTTATTTGATGCAAGAAAACCGTCCCTCGTCATATTATTCCGGTTGAGTTCGGTGGTCGTCCTTTCAGATTAGAGGCTATATTTTATATGATCTTTTTCTTGCACTGCATCAGAGGCTTTTTTGTTTCTGTTGAGAGGCGAGATAGGTACCTGTTCCTGCCCTACTGCTCTTCAAAGGCCATTGTTTGCTTTGATGGTCCCTGTCGCAGTCGCTGCTAGTTTGCAGAGGTTTCCTACCTTTTGGGGATAGTTGGTATTCAAATGGCTCGTTTCCCTCCTTTTCAGTACTCCTTAGATGCACCGGGCCATCTTCTTCGCACTAGACAGGGGTTGAACGAGACCATCAGGGAGGACATCTATAGATGCTTCATCCTTACCACCTGGGCGAAACCCCAGGTGGAAGTTCACTCCAAGATGGCCTTTTAGGCCGAACACTTTATGGTGATGAGCGATGGCCTCATTATCCGTCCACAATATACTCGCCATCATTGGACGCATACGCTCCACATCGATCTCAGCCAGTTTAGAGTTGGTTCCCACAGACTCCAATGCAAGACAGCCCACCACCTTCATCATTCTGACAGGATCTGCCGTTTGTGTAACCTCCAGGAACCCAAGACAAAGATGCACTTTATTTTCAGATGCCCTATATACTATGCGATCAGAGGGAGGTTTCATTGCCTCTTCAGAGGGGAATAGACTCTTTCGGACTTCTTCAGATATGAGGATCAAAAGTTTCTTTCTTTATACATTCAGGAGGCCATGAAGCTTCGTGAGAACACTCTTCAGCCATAATCCAAACCAGATTCTACCTAATTGATCACTTCTTTCTTCACAATGCTACCTTCGGCGAGAGGCACCAAGCGCCAATGGACGACTAGCTCTACCTCTAACTCCAGATCGGTTCATCCCAGGTGTAACACTCATAGTTCACTGAGCCATCATCTTCACGTCGGTACTAGGCCTGGTACTAGGCAACAGACGAGACCTACCAAATCTTCTAAATACAGCATGACAGCCAAACAGAAGCTCGGTAGACGGCCCTTGCACTCTGCCGCCTCCTCATCTGGCAGTCTCTCCATTCAGAATTTCTTCCAATCAGCCTCGAATGTTAGGGGAGCTAGTTCCACCATCCCATGATGGACTCTCTTCTCTTCTTCGCTTAGGCCTTCCTTCTTTCTTCTCATTTGTAAGCCCACCCCTGGTCTAGGGGTTAGGGTTTTTCTCTCCATTGTTGCTGCCTTTTCAAGCCCTTTGTTTCTTCTTTGCTTTTCTCTTTCTGGGGACCGCTTGGTCCCCCGCTTTGTATTTGCTTTGGCTGGCTATTCCAATCCCATTGACCTACTTTTGTGGTCATTTGTTGGACATTAATATATTTATCTTATCTTATCTATCTAACACAACCAGCCATACTTGTCAGAGATAGGTTGAAGAGGCCAATGAGATGACTAGTAGAAGATGCGCTAGAGTGGAAAAAAAGGTTAACGGTTGGGTTAAAAACTCGAAGGCACATCTGCGATGTAATATCCCTTTATAGGGATGAAAGTGAAAAACAAGGAAATAGCACAAACCCCAAATTGATTTAAATCTGATTTTAGACCAGCAAACAGAAAATTTAGATCAGTACAGTACAGAAGTCTGATTTTAGGAACAGCAGCTTGTAAACAACAAGATTTCACCTAAATATCACCCTAAAACTCGTCCACAATATTTATAAACCTTTTAGGAACACTTGAGGACAATTTTCACCATGAAAAACCAATCTCGAACACAGCTGACAATTAATTTATCACAGCAGAAGTACAGCTAAGAGAAATAATCAATATAGAGGTCTCCAAACCCCAACAACGGCCAAATATGAAAGATTTCAGCCTTATAATTTCTGCCAAATCTGAATATCAAAATATTGAGTTTTGTGCCATAGAAGGCACTTAAATTAATTCCAACCGTAGTCACTCCCCAGGAGAGGGGCTCCAAACCGTGCAAAAGCTCTTGATAGGTCTTCTTCTTGATGCCCTAGATAGAAACCAGCAAGAGGATCTTCAATATTTTCCTTCACACCGCCAAATTTGGAGATTTTTCGTTCTCCAATATGCCACAAGTAAGGTTGTCGTCCTTCTTGGATGCCACATTATGGATTTTCACCCTTAGTGGAGTTGGAAATAAAGCAATCCACCCGAGAGTCCAAATTAATAAGTATAAATGCCAAAAAGTGGTGTGCAAATGAGCCAATGGACTCCTCTTATACCCTGTAGTTGGCGCCAAGAGTCATAAGGGGTAATGACCAGCCTCTTAAGCTTGCTTTATCTTCTATTTCCATGTTGGAAATTCTCCAACCTTGCCGACCTCGTAAGGAGCTTACTTTATCTTTTAATTTCATGTTGGGAGCACTAGAACCTAGCCGACCTACTTTGACAAGAAAAACACAAAATAAAAACATAAATATGAATAAAGAAACTGAAATATAACTCAAGTTCTTCCCTTGTTCAACTTCTTCTTGCCCACGGAAAGGTAGATGAGCAAGAAGCCTTCAATTTATATTATTTCGAAAAAAAGGCAAATGAGATGACTAGTAGATGATGTGTTGGAGCGGGAAAAAAGGTTATTGGTTGGGTTAAAAGCCCAAAGGTGCATCTGCGAGCTCCCAAATAAAGATACTTTAGAGTCCCAAGTATGCACCGCTTGCAAGGAGAGTATTTTGGCTGATGAGAGTAGACTGAGCAAATTGCTGAGATATGATGGGTCTACATGCAAGATGCATATATGGTGGACTTAAGAGTCTTGTTTACCAAAAGAGGAAGAGAGGGTCAAGTCTCTCGTTTACAGTTTGATTAACACAGTCGTGTGTTGGTGGGTTACCCATCAGCCTAGACTTCCAAAATGAAATAATATCAAGGAGGCCATCAAAATTCGTTTTGATAAGGGCAACCTAAGGCCTAACCAATTTGTGATAAAAGTTCAGACCCTCGTGAGCACTTGCAGACCTGTGCGCATGGTATGTGACCATGGAAACAAGAATGGAGGCTGTGGAGCGGGCGGAAGTGAAGACATCCCTTGTTTGTACTTTTAATATTTCATCGAAAGAGGAACATTTGAAGGTTCCCGTAGAAACCATTAAAGATGTTGTCTTCCACAATGACGCGCAAATGGAGGAACGCATGAATATGTATGGGGGAGAGGACTACACCTTGGGAGATATGTTCAAGGAATCCATGAGTGGCCAAGGTTAGAAGAAAGATTCCTTGGAGAGAGGACTAGAGAAGGGGAAGTGTTACTAAAGGTGGATGAAGATAGTGATGCGCCTACGCATATAAACGTGTTGACTACCGAGGGGGAAAGTCTAGTTCAATAAACCAAGGATCATGGATCATGGTACTATAACCAGCCCGTGCACACAAAGGAAGTAAATTTTAGAATAGAAGATGATCCGAAGATAGCCACCATTGATGATTACTGGACTAAGCAGGAAATGGCTCAAATTGTTAAACTCTTGTGCGAGTTGTTCGAGGATATTTTTTGACGTTCATCCCTCCTTGGGAAGATGGCTGTTAAATTGCTCAAAGGAGCCAAACCTATGAAGCATAGACCTTACAAAATGAATCTCAATTTGAGGCAAAGTGTCAAAGAGGAGATTGATAAAATGTTAGCATCAAAGATCCTCTTCCCTATTGAAGAGTCAGACTAGGTGAGCCCAGTGGTAATTTGTATTGAAAATGATGGCGCATCCAGTTTTGCATGGAGTTTTGTACATTGAACGAGGCGTGTGTAACTGACTCGTTTCCTACTAGTGCTCCCTTCACACAAGAAATTTGGGAAATAGTAGGTTGCAAGGTGTACACTTTCACTAATTGATTTTCAAGATACCACCTGGTGCACGTAAGTGATGAAGATAAAGCTAAGACTAACTTCACAATAGAATGGAACTCATTTGCATACAATGTGATGCCTTTCGATCTAGAGAATGCACTAGCAATCTTCCTGAACATTGTGGTTGGTGCCTTCAGGGATTTCATCCACAAGATCTTACAAGTACATTTGGATGATCGGACTATTTATGGTCTTCTGAAAGATCATTACATGAGCCTTCGACTCGTGTTTGAGAGAAGCCAACAATTGCGAATTTCCCTTAACCTCAAGAAACGTGTCTTTGCTACACCCTTCGGGGTGTTACTTGGCCACGTGATTTGCAAAGATAGAATGTTATTAGACCCAACCAAGATAGTTGTTATATTACATCTTGGGCCACGAACTAGCCAAAGTGACATCCGCACATTCATTGGACATTGGAGGTATTACTAGAAATTCATCAAGAATTATGCAAAAATAGCCAACCCACTTTAGGAACACTATCAAGGATTGCCCTTTCACCACGACTGTGCAACAGGAAGTGGCCATTGAGGCCTTAAAGGTAAAGCTAGCCAGTGCACCAATTCTAAGGTTCCCATATTGAAAGAAGCCCTTCCATGTACACATTGATGTGTCAAGACAAGCCATTGGAGCAATTCTATCACAACCAAAAGAGGGTAAGGTAGATCACCCAATCTATTTTGCCCGCAGAAAGTTGTTTTCTGCATTGAAAAATCATACCACCACCGAGCGATAGGCCTTGTTGTGGTATATACACTACAGACATTTAGTTAGTACCTCCTTGTAACACCTTTTGTGTTCTATACAAACCACAAGGCGCTCAAGTATTTAATGAATAAGCTTATCCTGCATGGGCACATTTTCCGATTGATCCTATTGTTCCAAGAATTTGATTTTTATGTGGTAGTGAAACCAAGAAGACGAAATTGTGGGCCTAACCATCTCTCAAGGATAAGTAATGGCGAGAATGCACATAATTTCAATGATAATATGCTAGATGCTCAAATATATAATGTCACTAGAGTCCCCGATGAACGTGCAGATATTGCAACATTTTTGGCTTCAAGACTAGCATTAGAAGGACTCTCAACTATGGAGAAAAAGAATCTTGCAGTCTAAGCAACTCCTTATCAATTGATTGGTGGAGAGTTGCATAAGTTGGAGAGGGATGAAGAATTGCCATAGTGTGCATGAAAGAAAATTCGCACTACGGGAGGCACATGAAGACATAGCAAGAGGACATTATGCCAAAGAAGCCAGCATACAAAAGATATTGTTCACTAGACTTTGGTGGCCAACAGTTATCAATGACGCAAAGAAAATTGTACAAAACTGCGACATATACCAAAAGAGTAGCGAAGCTAAACCAAGACAAAATGTCATTGATCCTAGTAATAATAGGAATCATTTGAGAAGTGGACAATAGGCTTTGTTGGACCTATCTCCCCAACAGTGCACAATACTGTGCACGGTACATTGTTATTGCCACTAATTATATAACCAAATGGGTAGAAGCACTCCCTACAAAAGATTGCACTATTGCTACAACATCTAGGTTCTTGTGAGAGAATATAATAAGCAGGTATGGGTACATTAACTAGCAAGATAAAATGTCGTTGATCCTAGTAGTAATAGGAGTCGTTTGAAAAGTGGACGATAGACTTTGTTGGACCTATCTCCCCAACAATGCACAGTACTGGTGTACGGTATAGTTTTACTGCTACTAATTAGTTAACCAAATGAGTAGAAGCGATCCCTCCAAAAGATTGCACTATTGCCACAACAACTAGCTTCTTGTGAGAAAACGTAATAAGCAGGTATGGGTACATTAACCGGCGTGACGAAATGTCGTTGATCCTAATAGTAACAAGAAACATTTGAGAAGTGGACGATAGACTTTGTTGTACCTTCTCCCCAACGGTGCACAATACATTATTACTGCTACTAATTATTTAACCAAATGGGTAGAAACGATCTCTACAAAAGATTGCACTATTGACGCAACATTTAGGTTTTTGTGAGAGAATATAATAAGTAGGCATGGTTGTCCATTAAGTTTGACAAGTGATAGAGGGAGCCACTTTTTGGTCAAGATAGTGTGCATTCTACTCTCCAAGTTTATGATTCTGTGTCACAAAAAAATCTCCCCATCATCCACAGGCCAATGGAACTGTGGATGCATCTAACAAGATATCGGGCAAAACACTTAACAAAAAATTGTGATGTGGGAAAAACTGATTGGGACACCAAAGTGTCGGCCATATTGGGGGCTTACTGAACACTTATAAGAGGCTATCCAAGTTTACCCCCTTTTTAGTTAGTATTTGCAAAAGAGACAATATTATTTGTAGAGTTTCTAGCACCCTCCCTACATATAGCCCACACAATAGAGTTATATGATAGAAGGTCCACAGAGGAAAGATTACAAGCACTCATGCAACTCGACAAGAAAAGACTCTTGGTAAGGTGAATCCAAGGGGTGGGCAAGACCAAACAGAAATTTTGGCATGATATGCATATCAAGGACAAAGTGCTAGCCAAAAGAGGACTGGTATTGCTTTATGACTCTAAATATACTAGCACCCAAGAAAGTCAAAAATCAAGTGAATGGGATCATATGTCATTCATAACATATTAGCTAATGGTGTTTGCAAGCTACACACTCTGGATGGTGAACTACTCCAAGGTCATCTAAATGGGAGCATGATTAAGCCTTACATCCATAAAAGAACCAAACTGCAGCAAAAATAAGGTTGTTTGGCCAAGAAGATTAGGTTTTCCTGACGCATTTTCTATTTTGTAGAAATTTTGGCAGATACTAGTGCATAGATAAATTTTCTCATGAGGTCTTAACGGGAAGGGCATCCAAAAAATGTCTCAACTCGCACGCAAAGAAATGTTGCATGGTGCACACATGATCAAGAAGAATGACTTAGAAAGATGTTAAGGAAAGCATTATGCACAATAAAATGATAGGAAGATGCTTAATGAAATGGCAAAAATGATTAAGGATGATGGGGCATGCAAGAAAATGAAGATACCATGGAAAAGAGAAGATTGATAGGTTGATGAATGCCCTGGAAAATTGGCAAAGGGCACCTAAGCGCACAAGAGAAAATAGGGAGAAGACACGCGAATGAAGGTAAAGCTGCAACGTAGAACAATGATGGAGGACCATGCACTGAATAAGTTGTGGGGGGGAGGAGAAAAGGGAAATGCATTCTGGATAAATGTGCACAATGAAAAGATGAATTGCTAGAACGCATTGGCCACATGTTAAGGCCAAAGAGAAAATAGAGCATGCCAAATATGGAGCACTACATGGAGAGAGAGGATGAGTAAGCATTAATGAAGAGAAGATAAAGCAACCCGAGTAGAGAGATAAAGCGCAAAGTAGAGATGAGGAAAATGGAGAGAGTAAAAATGCCTCCAATAGAAAAAGGCTTGAGCACAAAACTTGAGTAGGCAATTTGAAATTAGGATTGATGACATGAGCATGATGTCATAAAAGTTTATAAAAGGTATAACCCTCCCATTTGGATCATCGTTTGAGCATTCACGAGCAAAGAGAGCAAAGAGCAGAAGTGTGAAGAAGAGTTGAAGGAAGCCATTACCAACAAAAACAACTTTTGTTAACTTGAGCACGCATGAGATAAAGTATAGGCAAGCATATAAGACTTCAAGTGAAGATTTTGGAGACTGAGAAGGGAAGAACCTTCACTAGCGAAGGCGTAGAGTTGAGAGCCTCACGTACCAAGGATAAATTTGAAACTCCAAATGATGCCTCCAAATAAGGTAGTGATAACGCTGAAATCAACCCTTGTTAAAGAACCAAAAAAGAAAAAGTTATAGCACATAAGTAAGAGAAACCACACACTGCAACCACACACCTAACAACATAGGAAAATGACAGATACAAAAATCATTGATGAAGGGCAAGAGACGCCACCAACATCATCATCAACGAAGGAGAGCACAGAAGACACTATCCAAGAGATGAATTCTCATCCGAAAGCTCACTTGGAGGTTGGAAAAACTTGGTGGGGAAATGTAACACAGAAGGGTATCATCATCGCCAAGCTAAAAATGAGAATGAACTGAAGGTCTATGTGGTGAAAAACACCACTCGAGGCGCAAAGATCATTGCAAAAATCCAAATCGAGATTGATTTGGAAAAGTTAGGGGTGTCTTTAAACTCTATGAGCTCCCCTTCTATGCAAAGCCACTCGAACTTTGCAATTTCCTCATTTCGCACATACACAATGATAGGTTCTACTTCGCAAGAAGTTAGAAGAAAATTTTGCCTCAGTTGATCAACACAATAACATATATGTCACGTAAAGGTGCAGATGTGAGAGTTGCCTTGGAGGACACCCCTGCAATCAACGAAGCTTCAAACAAATTAAACTATAAGCAAGAAAAGTACACAATGCCCATTGAGGAGTTGATGAATCCAACAAAGCGCGTATGCGTAGACTTTTCAACCTTCTGGTTCTACCATCCAACGAATGAGACAACATTAACCAAGTCTAGTTATATGGTGCGCATATGATTGCAATGAAGAAGCTGCAATTTAACATTGCATGATACATACGCAAGGATATCATTGAGACAAAACAAGCGTCTTAAGAGAGGGAACTGATTTCAAATGGGTCGACATGCTCATTCTAATCATGGTGGATGAAATTGGTGTGCCAAATGGGTTTGACAAAGGTGTATGAGAATACCCACCACCCAACACCTTGCCCGCATGCAGATTTAGTGAGCAATGCAAGTTGCATAGGTGGTACGAAAATTACGCCACCACGTTTGGAGATGGATGGGGCATCCCAATAGGATTTTCTACCACATATAAGGACTACATGGTTTTGGCACCCTTCAACATATAAGCTTGGCGCAAATGAGGCTAAATAATGGTAAAATGTCAAGCTCGTGTAAGTTTCCGTTTGGATTAACTACAACTTATTTGGAACACACACTAGACAGGATTTCAAACATGAAACCAATAAAGGAGGACCCATATAAGCTAAATGAGAATAATTTGATCTTATGGACCCTATACAAGTACCCCGGCTCAACTAACTCATTTACCAATGAATCAAATGGTGATGATACTAAGATCAAGGATCCTATTGAATTGATCATTGAGGAAGGAGGCAAACCCTATGAGTCCAAGGTGACATATGCAATTAGGTAAGGCACTATTGGTAAAAGTAACAAGCATAGAAGACCAAGAAGGACTCGATGAGAAATTGGGAGGAAGAAGATGAGGACTCAAAGCTCCAAAGAAGGAAGAGATGTTGGACCTTTGTCATGTGTCATATGTGTTTTCATTGATGTCAAGCTGGATCAATTGATGTCAAGCTGCATTGATGGCAAAAGGAGTGAATTGGTAAAGTGAGCAAGCTAAAAAGATGAAGGTTGATTGGTAATGTCAACTCACCGAGGCTTCAGGATGACTTAGGATAATCTCTAAAGGACTTAGTCAATGTTTATGCAAGCCGCGAACATGAGGTAGTAATCCGCCGAAGTCTAGAGACAGTCGCCGAAGACTTGTAGTCGTTGACGTCTGCAGAAAGTCGCAGAGCTCTAGAAGAAACCGTGGAAGGAAATTAAGTGCCATGGATAAAGGAATGAAGCCGCAAAGCAAAATGGATGTGAAGGAAGAGTCGCGGATGTGAAGGCAAAGCCGCGAAAGTAAGGAAGTCAGAAGCAAAGCCACGGATAAAGAGAAAAGCCGCAAAGAACTAGAGAAGCCGCTAAGAACGGAAGATAACCATGGTGGACTACAAAAGCCGCAAGTAAAAGAGATAGAGTTGCGGACTTGGAACAAAGACACGAGAAGGCAGCAAACAAGGAGGAACGTCGCGAGACATTGTAGAAGCCAAGAGAAGTATAGAAGAACCGTGGATAACTAAAAAGCCGTCGAGTAAGGAGAAATGTCACTGAACAAACGCAAGTGCCGCAATACAAAGGAGAAAGGCAAAGGAGCTAAGGAAAGCCACAAAATGATAGAATATGGACTGAACAAGGGTCGAAGGCAATCAATTTGATCCAAACATGAACAAGAGAGAGATTGTGTTCCTCAAATCGATGGTGATTCAATTGTCACATGATTGCGGCTAAGTATACGACTTGATCTCCACGAAGAACAAAGAAATCTATTGTTCCAACTACCAGCATTTAATGTTGATTGACCTTGGGGAAATATAGTTGAAATTTTCTATGAGAATTTGAGTTTCAAGGAGGAATAATATATTGAAGAAGAAAATGGCTCGCTCATCTGGGTCACGTTTCAAATTCTAAAAAGATGGGAAAATCTATTTTTAGGCACAGCTAATAAATTGCTCTTGCACATGCATGGAAAACAATGTAATCAAGTCGAATATAGAAGAAACAAAATCTAGTGTTAGCTGCATTCATTTAATGGACCGGATTCTCAGGCAACCAAGCAGGAAGGTGCACAATACGCAACTCGAAGGGAAGAATTGGGTCGATTGTGAATATAGTTCGAACTTGGAACTATTTGAAAAAGTCGCTCAAGCAAGAAAAGAAACATTCGAGCTAAGGAAGAGTTGTAGAAGAGAGAATACAATGCAATCAAGTTCAGAAAGAGCGACAGAAGAAAAGAGAGAGAGCAAAGAGGAGAGCAAATCGATGATGCATTTATTTATCAGATGAGAAGAGCATCAAGGGAGGTGGATTGATTAAGCAAGAGGGATCGAATCAGATGAGCAGAAGAGAGTGAAAAGAACACAGACAAATACAAAAAGATGATCATAATCTGTTGTAAAAGCAATTGTTGTAACTAGATGATCAAAATGTATATGTAAATTAAGTCTAAGTTGTAGCTTAGTAGATCTGGGGGCTGGTGCTCCTTGTGAGGTTGGTGCCTCACTAAAGAAATCTCTTGTGATGCGTAATGTTCACTAGAGTTCTTTGTTGTGCGTAATATCAGCAAAGGTGTAAGGGGTTGATGCTCCTTGTGGGGTCGATGCCTCACTAAACAAATCTTGTAAGATGCGTAATATTCTTACAAGTCCTTGCTTTGTGTAATATAAGCAACGGTTTTTGGTGGGTTTTTCTCCCAAAAGGGTTTCCCATGGTAATCTTTGTGTCCTATGTTATTGTGCATGACATATGTTTGATTGATTGCTCATAGTTTAAAGCCGCACATCATTAAAGGGTTTAAAATTGGCATTAAGTGAAAAAAATTTAATTTGCACTGATTCACCCCCCTCTCAGTGCTTGTGATCTCTAACAAGAGAGCAGACAAGGATGGGGAGTCTAGCAGGTGGACTGAAGTACATAGCACGGCCACATAGGTATCTCCCCCAAAGGCACATCAACCTCAACCTCCAAAGCGACAAAAGCAATATACCCCTCTCCAGCAACCATCCCCTAAATTTCAACCAAGACAACCTCTAAGAATGAATTCATTGCACTCACCATCACATTCCCCGCCTCACTCACCAACACACTCCGCACCTATGTCACCCTTTATGGTCCCTACCAAGGCACACCACTAACCCCAACACTTAGAAGGTCCAAAAAGCAGCAAAAGATGCCCTTAAAGGGCTAATGGGCAATTATGGGGTACAATTATCTAGGGATACTGCCAAGACACCCCCGGTAAGTCCTTATGTTCATAAACAAACAACACTGATGAGGGTAGATAGTCCCTCAACCACGAAGGAAACAAGTCATGAAGGCTAAGGCAACAAGGAGGAAGAAAAAGTCCACAATAGGGAGCACAACTCTTAAGGTACTAGGAGAAGTATAGAAGCATAACACAAGCCCTATCTTGCCAACACCTTGCATCCGGAGAATGACTTGGAGCATACGAGGAAGCGAATTTCCTCTACTCTAGAGGCCTACTTGGAAAAACCTTTTTGTGAGTTCCCTAGGGCAGCCTTGGTGAAAAGAAAAGATGCGCATCGCCTCCAACGCTCAATATAGTATATCTAGACCCCAACACCTTGTTGGAAGAGCAAGCATGATACGCGCTAATGAGGATAGTTGTTGAAGTCACTAGCTATAATATCCTTAACAAGAATCAATCTAAGGGTAGGCAAACACACATTGAAGACCTTAAGGCAAAGAGAAATCTAATGAGAAAAGGGCGAGAGCAGCTGAAGCAAAATTGGTAATGGTAGAAGCACACAGATATATTGCGTAGAAAGATCATAGTAGTCAGCTCCCTGAAAGTGGATAAGAAGGATCCAATTGCCACACTTGAACAGTTGTTTGATGCCTTAATAAAGAGACCATAAGCACGAGAGACTGACCCTTCAGCCAAATTTTCCAAGATGGTGAGGAACAATTAGTTTCCATAGAGTAGATGCTAACAGAACTAAAGGAAAACGAAAAGATCGCACAAATTCAAAATAGTAAATTTTGCGCAAATTTAAACTAGTAATGACAACACTCGTAAAGCCCTGGAGGGTACCAAGGAGAAAAAGATTGAAGCTTAGGTTTTTCAAACAAGGGATAAGTCAAAGCGAGCACACATGCATCAAGAAGCCTTTGCACTTGAGACAGAGATAATTACAAAGCAACAGGCCCTTAAGGAAGGGTGCGACCTCCAATTTGAAGCTCTAGATGAAGATGAAGAAATGCAGGAACTAGAGAGCCGCCTACAGAATAAAATAACAAATGCACACATGAGTGCAAAAGAGAAAGCTTTTGGACCCTTTAAAGGTGTTGGGTGATGAAACCCCCCAGGACGCTAATGATACATGCACACAGATGAGTAAAGTAGTTTTGAGGATGGACAACCAAGTAAGTCTAGGGCATGTTGACCCCGACTTTTGGAAAGAGTTGATCATATACGTCACATTGGGAAGATGGCATTGTTTTGTCAAATTGCGTCGAACAGCAAGGAGGATAGCACAGCCCAACAAGTACACATGGCAGCGGAAATCACGTCGAGAAATCTGAGAGTCCAATCTCAAACAATCCCTTGGAGGTAGTAGCAAAAGTAGATAGACATTAATGGCAAACTAGTCCCCCTAAATTTGGGTGGGCCAATTCAAATTTCAATTGTTATCTCCTTGTATAAATAACCTAGTTAGGCTTGTAATCGGTTAGCTTGATCTTGTAGCTGAGTTGCTAATTAGCAAGAATACTGCTGCTGAGAATCAGTTAGATGATTTATGTTGTTGAGGAATGAGCAACCTCATGTTGTTTGTATTGTAATATAGGCGATCAAATACAATATATGTTTGTTCTAAGTTATCATGTATGCCTATAATGGCCATATGTTAATATTTCTTACTGTGTCTATTGGATATCAATGAGTCTCTGCTAACTCCTTATGGAATGAATGTGTAGATTAAGGCTAGGACAAAAGTGAATGCCCAATGAGTATTTGCACAAGTGTGGCGCTGTGGGCATGGTCTCACATGCACCACCCCAAAATCTCTCTTAAGCCTTGTGCTCGATCTTACAGAGATCTAGCTCCCTTGCACGCTTCGGGTGAGCGCTTCTCTTAACCATCAAGTGATATGTCAGTACACGCCAATGGATTATCTCAAGGGTTGTTCTTGGTGTGTAGATTCTTGAGTAGGAATTACGGATAAAAACCCCAACAAGAAATGATTAAACAAATGAATACAAAAATATTGCATATGTCAAAACAAGAAAACACCCAAAATACACATCATCAAGCAATCTTGAACAAGTGTCATTCTGAGGCAATTGTGTTTGAAATGGATGCAACTCTTAAGAGCTAAAGTGAGAGCGACAAAAATCTTAAAGGAGTTTGACTTTCACTTTTGCCCTTGGGTTGGACCTAAATATGCTCCATCATCCACCAAGATGCAAAGGATGTCAAAGACTTTAGAGGGAGGATATATGTAGAGCTTAGGTTTGGCATAACACATGTTGTCGACATTGCATGTAACAAAATAGGACAACTACATTAATAAAGGAACATCAAACCTTTATACCATGTGATGTACTTAATGAGCTTATTTAATTGTGTTGTAAGGGTAGTTGACACCTTGATGATTATCATGGCTACCCATAACACCTACCCCTTTTATTTTCTATAGATCAACAAATTGTATTAAATGATCCAAGCTCTCCACCCTGTGTCTATAGTCATACCTAATTAATCAACCCTATTCATCATGATTATACCAATCAACGAATACTTATTCTATTATGTTCTTATATGATGTGATGATGAATTAGTGTGAATACTTACAGGTAGTTCAATTCTTGGAAATTTTGTTGGATTTTCTATTTTGTTTCATATCGCATATTATCTACAACTATGACAAATGTGTTCTTTGTAAACACACGAGCATTTAATAAAGGCATTTAAATCGTATACACATACATATATACATGCATGTGTCTATGCATGCATGATTTTTATGATGAAAGGAACCCTAGGGCAATAACCTTGATGTTGTGAAGGGTTCACCGTCTATGCTTTATGCTTAAGGATGTCATGCAATCCTAAACTCATGACTAACATTCTATCTTTAAGGCCATGTAAGGGCTTGGTTTACGGTGTGATTATAAAGTTGCCAATTAAGTTGATCATATAGTGCTTCTTGGCAATATGATATGTTGTGTATTGTATTTTGTTTCCCCATTGGATGGAGGAAGGACTCAAAGCTCAGCATAACCTAAAGATACATTAAATTAACTCAAAGGGAATCTAAGGCTCATTACCTAACACAATTCTAAAACTCGCAAAACTAGCAAGTAAAGCTTGGTCGATACTCACAGAGTATGGTAATAGAAAACTCGCGATTACTCACCATAGCCAACAAAACATTTTTTTATCAAAACTTATTCTTTTTCAAACAAAAAAATCCCTTGCTATGGATTTGAAGGATTTAATCTTCCTTGTCGTAACTGTCTAAATTCATTTCTTATGCTTTTTAACAACATTTTACATGTTATTTAAATTTATTTCATATAATTTGTCGAGTTTTTTGCCAAGTCCCAAGTCTAAGCCAAAAATTTGGGTCCCGAGTCCAAGCCAAAATTTTGGGCCGTTGAGATTCATCCAATCCAAGTGGTAATACTATGTTGCCTGCATTATTGGCATAGGCTTATGGGGTAATGCCATTGGCCAATAGAGTGAAATTGAACAAAAAGGCAAAGAAACCAAAACAAAAGCTATTACACACTTTGTCATATTGTATGGGGTGGAGTCTATCAAGAGATGAATGGAACACGTAGATTGACATCCATTGGGAGATTATATAACAAGCAGATTCTTGGGGTGGCATTTCCAAAGGCCTACTATGACAAATGTCTCTTATCCATAGTTACCAAGTATTGAAATCTGAATCCGTTTAGGAGAGACAAAAAAATCCAAAAATACAATTTTCTTGAAGAAGTTCAAAAAAATCCTATCTAAAACATATACATATTGTATATGACCATAATTTAATATGTGAAATGACAAATACAAATTAACAACGTAACATAAAATGCTAACAAATTTAATATTAAGGTAGTCGAACATCTTTATTTGCAAAAAAACAAGTAAAAATTAAAAAGGGGGCCAACCCTGACTAAACTTATCCAAGATGGCTGAAAAATCAAGGTCCAATCGGATCTTGTGCAAATCCAGCCAGACTTGGTAAATAGGCTTATATCACATATCCATTGACCTAAGGTTACGCTTCTTTGTTTATTCTTTCACATCATCCCTTTCATCATGGACCCAAATAAAATTGTGTGGGCCTATCAAGCCCTTCTACTTGCAAGTAGCCTAAAAAGTTAAAACATTATGGATACCTTGCCTTGCATGAATGCAAAAGCGCTTTAGCAATGGGGAAAAAGTTTACAAATGATGCAATTATTCGAAGTCCTCTATTTTGGAGTTTGCAAAAGCTTGACTTGCAACTTCTACAAGACAATAATCCAGGTTTCATTGTCTTAGAATACAAGAAACCATGTCATTTACAAAGATAAGAATTTATAGACAAAAGTTGTGTTTTCTAATTGCTACAAGGATGTCATGAAATCATGGTTGGCCATTTCAACACGTACAATTTGCAAAATGCCCCATCCAATGAGCAAGCAAAATCCCATGAATCAATTTCCATGTCTAGATCAAGAACCAGGGCAAGTGGTTGTAACAACAAGAGAGGCCATCATGGAATTGGGAAATGTCATCACATTAGGGCAATAAAAGGATCCACCAAGGTTAAATAGAGGCTTCCTCTTCTCATATTAGAGGTTTGGATGAAGAGAAAGATGTGCAGATGAAAATTTGCCTTTAGGTTGATTTCCCAAGGTTTGCATGGGAGAAAACAAGCAAAGATATCTTTCTCTTGGTGGTTCAAAAGCAAGGGCATAAGGTTGTAACAAAGACTGCCATCATTGAAATGGGAAACATCATCACATTCGGGTATTAAAAGGATCCACCGAGGTAAAATATAGACCGCATCTTCTCGTGTCGGGGGTTTGGATGAAGATGATAAGAAGATGTGGGGATGGAAACCTTGTCTAGAGATTTATTTTCCAAGGTTTACGTGGTAACAAACAAGCAAAGATATCATTCTTTAATGGTTCAAGAGCTTCTACTTGGTGTCACTTTACCTTTGGTTGGTTAAATGCATAGTGGGGGCAATATCGGTGCCATATTCAATTTTATGGGATCACATACAATATTTTTGGATATAGTTGTGATATCAAATAATCACATGGAAGAGTTATGATAACATTTTTTACTTGAGATGGGCTATCATACCATTTATAATTTCACACTAAAAACAAGTATATTCTCCAATATAACAAAATATATATTTGCAAATTAAAAGAAAAAAAAGCCTATAAACCAAATTTTTAGTGAAAATATCTTTAGCAACCTTTAATGCCATGTGAATGCATACCTCATGCAATCATAAACCATGAATATCAAAATTAAAAGCCACATACACCATACTGCATGAAAACATTTCTCAAGATTTGGTCACAGATTGGCTTGGAAGGGGTACCCATGGAAAATTAATCATTATCAACTAATTCGAGTAATATGTGAATGCAGAAATCCAAGAACTTACTGCTATTCGCAAATGCTTGTATTGCAATGTCCGTCTATGTATTTGTGTTGGATGCGCAGTCAAAACAATTTCAACCTCCTGTAGCACACATGCCATAACCATTAGTAAGCTTCAAAACAAAGCAGTATATAAATTCATTTGAGAAAAAGATCAAAATTAGAGTAAAACCTGTTTACAGACAGCATCATACAGTTCATCAGGAGAGGTTCCATTCTGGATCATCTTTCCAAAAATGTCATCACATGATTTTGACAAGTGAACAGTATTTCTGGTTCGACGTACCCTGTAGAATACAATGAAATTACTTATAATAAGTAAAACTCTGGTCCATTGGAACCCTATTTCCCAAGCAGGACATATCTGAATATTGCATTAGAAACTATGTTAGTGTTGGTAGCCTGATATGACAACATTGACGCTGAAATTGTGACAAGGGATTGACACAGACAAACAAGAACTAGCTGACTTATGAAATACTCCCACATAAGGGGATGAGACTGACACCAACGCAGGAATCAAATTTGATGAGCGTGACCTTTCCTCGATGTAGCTTACTGTGTGCAAGATTGCAAGTAATTCTTCTAGTAAAATAGTAAACACAACTGAAACTAAGAAAACAAGACCATTAATTTACAGACATTTTCAACATCCATACCATCTTCTAACAAGAAGAAATCAACACTCCGCTTAACAAAAGGCCAAATTGAAGCATTTTGTGCCAACTATGATGTTCGACAAATGGTATTTCAATATCCATATGTGGTTCCTGATAAACAATCCAGGTGACTGTAGCCTGATTCTGAAGAACAGCAAACATCCAAAATTGAGAGAGGATCACTATAATGTTCTACACAGTGAATGCCAAGACACTATAAATCAATTGGCTAACAAAAAACACCATGTTTCGTAAAACAAATCTCTCTTCCAAAATTGCAAAACAGCAAGCACAGAAAGTGTCTTGGTTAAAAACGGCTCGTCTCAAGTTCAATATTGCAATAAGCCAACCCATAACGTTTATTGACCTATGTTGTGCATTGCGTATGAGGTTGAGTCAGTAAGAATAGACCTATTAGAAATTAACAAAACCCATGTAGAACCACGAGGTAAGTCCCACTACATGGTTTTACATCACATATCTAGTTAGACAGGTGCCTGTAGTTGGCAACAATGTTGAGCACATTCACAGAAAGGATCAATGAAGAAACTACCCATCTTAATACAGCACCAGGGAAAATGGACTGCCCCTACTAAAGACGCCAATCATACTACACAATTATTATATTATTTACTTTTTAAAAATACAAAACCATGCTTCACCTGTGACATTCAAATATATAATTTTACCAAGGAAAACAATAATAGTACCCAATGATGGAAATATATAAATATCAAAATTCATAACGCAAGGAAAAAAATAATCTTACCGATGGTGGGTCTCTGCTATGCCCATAAGACTGAGATAATGGCTGAAAGCTCTGGCTAAGGACGCAGCCTCTTCTAGTGTCATGCTTGAGATTTCCAATGCAATCTTCTTTTCAAGTACTTCTGCAGCGTCCTCAATCCCAGCATTCCTCATATTGCACGCACTCTTTCACAACATAAACCCAAAAACCCCAATACAAGCTTAAAATGACTAACAACTTTCCCATTATAAAGAGGCAGGTCGCCTAAACTTTCTATTCATTTGCGGCCATCATCTTAAGATCTAAGATAAACCATGCGACATTTAAAATAGCTGTATTTCAAGAAGGTTTACCTTACGGGCATTTAAGTTAAAACTGGCTTTCAGTGTAAATTTCCACAGAATTCCCCCATAAAGGAATGTTTTAAGCTGAGTTCCCAACAAATGCCGTGCAACCAGAAATAATTTCCACGGGCCAAGATATCATAACAGACTAAGAAACTACAACTTTAAAGAACATTTCCTACATTCTTGGAGGAAGTCCAAAAAAGTAAAAGTTTAAGGCCCTTTTCCTCCAGATGCGGCCAAATTTTAAAGATCTTCAAAGAATCTCCATAGAAAAATGCATATGAATTTTGATTTATTTAAAACGGCTTTCAAAATATTTCTAATGATAATTCCAGAAATACTACAAATTTCAACACCGATTTTAACGACATTTAAGATACACTGAATCCATGACCGCTTACCTTAAGAATTTAAGTTAAAACTAAATCTCAGTACAAATTTCTAAATAATTCCCTCTTGAATCAAAATTTTAACCAGAAATTCCCAAAGAATGAATGCTGGCGGCACAACCAAAATTAATTCCCGTGGTCCCATATATGATTCCCGAAAGGGTTCCAGTAGACCAATAAACTACAAATTTAAAGAACTTTTCCTTGCAATTTAAACCAAATTTTAAGAGTGTCCAGGCGACAACTTTCAAGACCTTTGTCTTCCATATTAAGCCCAGATTTCATGTCTTCGCAGAATCTTGAGAAAAACCTTTCATACTTCTAATAGATCAAGAAAGAGTATATAAAAATAAAATTTAAAAAACGGCCAGAAAGATAGCATGGCCCTGGCATCGTCGTTCAACTGACGAGCCCCGATCAAAGTTACAATAAAGTTGAAAATTAGTGCGAGGATGCATTATTTTACAAGCTTTCTGTAAAAAAATGGCTTAATTTCTATGGATAAATCAAGAAAGACTACATACGTAAAGATTTTTAAGAAGGCGGCCAGAAAGAAATTGTAGACAAGCGGACATAAAATTAGTGTAAATTTTTAACTCCGAGTTAGATACCTGTGCAAGGACGCGTTCTCTTTCAAGCATTTCTGTAAAATGTTGGCCAACTTCGCGTTGTATAATGTCATTCAGAAGACTTCCGAGCAAACGGCAGTCATCCTCGAACGACTGGAACGAAATCTCCTCTGCAATGTCGTCCGTGGTGTCGGTCATCTTGTGGCGAGACTCGAACTCGGGTTGATTGCGATGCAAAATTGCTCTGAAAATTGCTGCAAATTGGTCTAAACCCCGCACTGGCAAAGGTTTTTGAGAAGGGCCGTAAAAACTTTCTATTCTTTCCCGACTGTTTTGGAGTACCTATTCTCACTTGCGTTGCGTTAAGAAGGCGGTGCGCCAAACGATTCAGCAAGCCGTGTGACGCCACGTGTCGCGGACTGTCGGACTGCTTCTCGATTTCTTTTTCTCGAGGAGAAGAATATTTCAGGAATATTACGTGATATTCACATGAATAGAATCTTGCACGGATTGCGGTACCTTTTCTTTAATTAAAGAAGGCGGGGAAATTGTGTAAGAAGGAAAATGAAAATGCCTTTTCAAGGTACGGATCGCCCTCGTCTGAGACAAGACAAATTACTAGGGTCCGCAATAAATCATAATCATACGACTACTTATCTTTCGATGTTTTTATGTATGTCACACAAGATAAGGGTTGTAATGGATAGCCTTATCACATGTAAGATAATTGCCCAACCTTATCTGCCTAAGGAGTTTTTAAGGGGGGGATACAATGACATTATTTGAGAGAGTGTGCATATTATAGTGATGTTTGTATTACATGTGATAAATTAACTCGCTTGTTTGAGAGAGCTTGAAAAGACAACCAATTTTCTTATCAAAATTTATAATAGAAAATCCAACTTCAAAAAAGGATTGGAAAGTCTCTAAGATTGATAGAGTAGCCCTTGTTTTTAGCTATTGTACTAGAATGGGGGACCTTTGTTTCGGCTTTGAGTCCCATGCACTGTTTGGTCTCATGGCAATTATTAAAATATATTTCATTCATTCGTACATTCAAAAGAAATTACAGAGAGCGCACCATTGTGTTTGTTTAGCTGGCAAGATTCTATTAGATAAATTTATTAAAGTTTTGTAAGAATTAGAATTAAATATGGTACAAGAAATTAATAATAGAGATGAGCCTGAGACAAGTATAGGTTGCAACCCAGAGCATGCAGAGAATTTTTCTTGTTAATGGTTATAGCACAGAGCAGGTTTCGAGATGTTGGTAGGAGTATTTTGTGTGGAAATGAATGTTTACAATAAAGACAATGCAATGGTTGCAACAAAAACGATCAAGTTGAGAATAATTTGTGAAACATAGGCAAAGACAAATGTAGAAAGTATGTAAAGTACGAAGAGGATGGAAGAATGTTTATGGAAGTGGAAGAGAGAAATGTGCATGGAAATAATTAGGGAAGACAAAAGTATATTAGTTGTTATTAGATTTGGGATTTGTTGAGGTGGATACAATTTGATTACCATATGGGTGTGCAAGTTCAAGAGCAAGGAGGCATTCTTCCTCTTTTTTACGAATGTGGATGTAGGCTTCATGAGACATGTTTGAGTATTGTTCAAAAGAAAAATCTAGAGAAATACACAGTTGGCTGAGGCTCCAAACTTCGGAGAAAGCTAGAAATGTTCGACCCTAATGTTATGTATATCCAATGTCAATAAATACCATGCTTAAAGTGAACGCTTGAGATTTATGGATTATGAGTGCTCAGGCCATCTTTAGAGGGAGTTGTTGCCGAGAACCTCAAAAAATCAAGGCCAACAGAACATGCGGAGGATTTGTAGGATCCCGTGCAAGCCCAATTTAGTGTTCAAATTTAAGAACAATGAAAAGAGGGAAGTAAGGCAACCCTAAATTAGGCTTGTAAATTATGCATGTCATAATGCCAATAAACTTGTTAATAAGGTCAGCCTTGACCTGAAGGATTTATGTGAGCATTACCTTTTTCCCTGTCTAGAGTAAAAGTTTAGGTTGCAACTGGTCATCGTTAATGTTGATGGTAGTTGTTCACCTTATGTATTTGGTATTGCAACTGGTACTAAAGACACCCATAGATCGCAACATCAATTTATTGTGATGGTCAACGAGCTCGTTAGTGGTAAACAAATTGGATTTTGTTTAGAACTCTTTTAGTTCTTCAAGAATAAGAAACATATTTGTGTGACCCATTGGTGTTTCCTAGTCATTAAAATGTGGTGTTGCATTCCAAATGTTGAGTAGAAGGTGATGAAAAGAAAATTGAGAAGGGTTTGAACTTTATTGACGAAATATATTCTAAAGGGTGACGTATTTTTTGAATCCTTTCCACATGGGTGTGTTATATAACTGCCCAATATACATGCCCACATCCTTCGCATGAGGAAGTTCCCTAAGGTCCCCAACAAGGATAAAAGACCTCCTCCTAAAGTGTATATTTTTGTCGTGGGGAAAAGTTTCTCGAAGCCTGAGGTCAACAAGGCAACGTAATTTTAGTCCTACAAAACTCATTTCATCAATAAAAACATAATGGACATGTTTGAGTGATTCCTACAAAACTACTAATAATTGCTCGTATAATGACTTCATTTTTTTATTTGTATTCAAATACATGCATATGTTTTAGTAGTAGAAATTCTAAGAGTTATTAAACTTGTGGGAGTGATAACAAGGAGGAGGGACCTATTTGCATCAGGGGAGGGAAGAAGCGATATTTTTAGTGCATTGAAGACGAAAGATTTGAATGTCCCCACTGACCCTTGAATGAATGGCTTTAAAGGTGGGAGAGACACTCGATGCTCGTTATGATGAAGAATAATATGCAATGTAATTGTTATTATGTTGATAGACAATTGTTGATTGTAAAGGAGGAATGTTATACAAGTGGGGGCAGTTGTCCCCTTGAATTCAATGAATGTAGCTATTGTTTCTTGTTGGGAAACTAAAAGGTTATATTTATTCCAATGGTAGTGGATGTCAAAGTTTCGGTGCCCAAACATATCCAACTCATTAAGCTCCATATCAGTGTCAGGAAGGAGTTGGGAAAGAAGTTATCTCTTTTATAATAAGGAGCCATGTGTAGGACCTTCATCTATAGAGGAATTGGTGTTGGAAGATCCTTCTTCAATGGGGGAGGCACGAACAAAATGCCATGAATGGTAGGAGAGGTGCATTTTTTCCCAATTATAGTAAAATTTTGGATGTGATTCCACCAATATCATAGGTAATATTACGTAATGACTTACATAACAGTAACTCGCTCTAATGAAAAAAATTAAAAGAACAAGAATCCTTAGAGAGAACAATATAGAATTAGGGTGTTGTGTGTATTATAGGCCCGGTTTCTCATTGTCTCCACTCATCCCAATACATTGTGTGTTGTAAGACCATGACAGTGTCAAAGCCAACTATCATCCACCTTGCTTGTAAAGCATTTATCCTTATTAATCTCTTTCAAGACATACATGTTGTTCTTAGTCCTTTTAGCCTTGCCAAATACCTTGCCTAATTTGTTCTCCCTTATATCACATCGTTTGTCATGAAGCACCACATTGTATCCTTTCTTACACATTTGACTCACGCTTAAAAGGTTATGTTTCAAAGCTTCTACATACAAAACATTCTCAGTGATTGTTTTTCCATTATCAATACTCGATGTGCCCTTTCCTACAATGCTAGTTGATGTGTTATCACCAAATGTTAATGTTCCTCATGCATTCTCTTCTAATGAGATGAATTTTCCCTTATTCCATGTCATATGACTTGAGCATCCACTATCTAAGTACCATTCTATGTCTTCATTTTGAGTATGAAAGGTAGTTTGAGTGATTAGGCTTTATTTATTCTTGCTTTTAGGATTTGTTTTTGCTATATACACCTTCGTGCCTTGCTTTAGAACTCTCTGATAGAAAATTTTTTCTAGGCAATCAAGCTATTGACAGTTATAGCACCTCATTTCATTTTTTCTTCTCATGTGATATGAGTTAAGATGTCTTCCATGACCTTTTGCATGTTTCCTACATCTTGAAGCTTTATGTCTAAACATATTGCAAGAAAAACAGTAGCCATAGAAATAATGAGTATACCTTATTGCATGAGGTTGTTTGTTTGGGCTAGACTTCTTCTTGGCATTCTTGATAGCATAATGCCTTTCTTTAGGTGGCTCTTGAGTGGTCTTGACTTCATCCTTCTTACTAGTTATCTTATCATCCTTTTGGTCTACTTTGAATCCATATACCAGTATTTTTCATTTAACAGATCTCTGATTATTTAGAAGATTCTTCTAGGTCTCCTTGAGATCTTGTCAAATATCTATGATAAGCCTCTCAATTTACTTAAGGTATGATCTAATTAATTTTTTAGAAGATCCATATTTGTTTTGGGTTTTAGATATTCTTCCTCCTTGGACTTTGAATGATGTTGTCAATCAACTCTAACTATGTGCTTCAAGTTCCATTGATTACATATTCATGTTCTTTATCCTTCTTGCTCAATATTTTCTCATGAAGGTTGATTTGCTCTTGATAATCCTTAAGCATCAACTTTAAATTTTTTTTTTTTTCATTTAGAGCTTCAATTCTTCAAGCGCATTAATCATCTTAGCTTCAAGGTTTACTTCAGCATCATCCTTGTCTGAATTTTCATCTTCACTGTGATACTTACCTTTTGAGCTACTTGCAGAGATTGTCTCCATGGCCATGAATAAAGTTTCAGCCTGAGTGTCTTGTTCTTTACTTTTAGAATTTTTGGAGTCACTTGAATCAGATGAACTTTTTTCCTCTTTGGTATGGAAGTTCCTTTTTTATTGAACAATCCTTTCTTGCCTTCATTTCTCTTGAATTTGGAGATTCTCACAATGATGGGTACCCCCATCTAGCCTCACTTGTGCACATGTGCACAATTATCGAGTATGTGTGGTTATCACGCACTTGCACATGTGTTTGTATACGCGTGCCTAATTGCCTTCAACAATCATGAACACACACGTACGCGTATACGCATGCCCTCCTTTTTCGGTATATAGTATTTCATATATGTATATATTATACGAAGTATATTATATACCATATACGGTATTATACCCTGTATATTATATAATGCATACTCTATATTCTATTTCATATATTGTATATTGTATATCCTTTTGTATAAGGTATATAGTATATTTCTTGTGCTTATGAGAAGTCTTTCCTTCTTCCTCGTGCTCATCTTCATCTTCCTTGCTCTTGTCAAGACATTTGGATGCAAAATGACCCACTTGTCCATAGTTAAAACACTTGAAGGGTAGTTTTCCCTTATATTTTTTTGATCCTCTTTTCATTCTCCTAATAAACATAGATTCAATCTTCTCATTGTCCTCCTCCATGTCAAATTCAACTTTTCTTTTCTTTTCTTGGGTTTCCTTGTTAGCCTTGAATACAACCTCTTTCTTGACTAGTTTTATTTATTTTGTTCTCATTTCATAGGCAGTTAGAATGCCATGAAGTTCATCCACGTTTAGATTGGTCAAGTCTTTTTCTTCTTCCACAATTGAGACCTTGGAGTCATACCTAGGTGTTAAGGATCTTAACACCTTTTAAAAAACCACGGTTTCCTCCACATTTTCCCCTAATCCTTTGATGAGATTAATCGCTTCATCAACTCTTTGTAAATAGGATTCAATACTTTCATCTTCTTTATTTTTCAAGATCTTAAATTGACTACGATAAGTTTGCAGGTTGGCTTACTTAACCTTGTTATCTTCTTCATATACGGTCTTTAGTTTGTCCCAATCTTCTTGTGTTGGAGTATAGTGCATAACTTTCACAAATTTTGCTTCTGACATTCCACCCAAGATTGCATTCATTGACTTTGAGTTATTCTCACTAGCTTTCTTGTATGTTGCATCAGTTGGAGGTGTGGTTGGAATGGTATAACCATCAACTACTAATTGCCATATATCAAAGCCCACATACATGAGATAGGTCTTAATCCTAGTACTCCAAAATGCATAATTGGATCCATCTAAGAGAGGTGCCTTGGAAGTAGAGAAACCACTTTGTGTTTGATTGTTGGTCATGCTTGTGTTACGTGGATCTTATTTGAGTTATTAAGTTCACCTCAGAAGGACCTAGCTTAGATACCAACTATTGGAAAACACAAGCACTGAGAGGGGAGGGGTGAATTATTGCTCCTTCAAATTTTAGAAGATAGATCCATTTGATTCACTTTACAATTAAGAAACATCATCATTCAACCATAAACAAACAAGTAAACACATATGAAGACAAAATTTAATGTGGGAAACCCTTTAAGGGAGAAAACCCCACTGAAACCAATGCACTAATGTGGATAATTTGTCTAATGAAGAATTACAAAGATTTCAAATGTTGAGCACCCACTCAACTTGAAGCACCCACTCCAAAATTTAGATCAAGCACCTACTTGACACTTTTTCCAAGTTACAACTTACATGAAAGAAACCACTCCCAAATTTTCTAAGCACATACTTAGTCTACACAATTTATGATCACCCTCATTCTTCTAGTTTATTAAAACAACAAATTAGTGATCTCTAATTTAGCTCACTCATTCTCCTACTAATTGTTCACACACCTTCATTCACCTACTTGCAGTAGTTCTCATACATTATCATCTTTGTCCTCAACAACAATTCTTCATCCACACAGAGGTGTTTAAATATATTCTGAGATACATATTCTTGCACCTATTACACTTCAAATTCCAAAAACTCTTCACCTACTTGGTCTTCAACTCGTACAAGGAGGAGCTAGTTGACATCATACAAAACTGCCATTTTACAATCATTACATCTGAATGAGTGTCAGCTTCATGTACAGACCTTACACATCTTTTCAAGATGCTTCTAAAACCTATAATGAGCAAGGAAACTCTTCTGAACTCCTTTTGTGACCCTGAAACTCCTGACAAAATTCCAATCTGGCCTCTGCATTCCTCTTATTTGTAATGGTCTGGCAACTTGTCTGTCTTCATCAACGTAGGAATTCTTTGTCTTGTAGCTAATGAAAACATGCAACAAGTGTTGTGAGAATGCAAGTTAATGTTACACAAACCTCCTTCAGTTTCTTGTATATGCTACTTCAAATGCTTCACAACTCGTCATTTCATTGTCAAGACGCCATTTGAACTCATATGCACAATTAGGTGCAAGTGCTTCACACAACAGTCATCAACTTGGGTGTATGAGAAGCCTTGTAAAATAAATTATTGTAATTCATTTCAAGAGGAATGAATCTTCAATAAGTTTACACCATCACCATAAGCTTGGAGATCAATGTGTCAAAGCATGGAGCCTTCATTCGAATTCTTCTTCACAACTTTCCATACACAATCATGGAGGACCTAAAAGCCAGTCATAGAAATGCTTCAACAACCTCAATGCATGAGTCTTCATAACTTTTCAATGTTTGGACTCGGTGGTATGTGACCTCTAGATCACCTTCATATGTAAAGAGGCAATCCTTTCACCTTCATTCAGTCAAAGAGACGTTGATTTGGACAAGACACTAATAGGCTTTCAAACACATAAATTTTACCTTCACAAAATGAGTCAGTTCATGCATTCAAACACACATCCACGGATCCAAAGTCACATTTATAAAAGGCTCTATGTCTTTAGCAACTCATCATGTTCATATCTTGCTTCATCTCAAGGCATATAGATCAACTATGCTTGAATATCAAGGATAACTCAAACCGATTCTCAAGCTCCAAAGACCAATCTTACTTTAGCTTGCATCTAACATACTAAAAATCACTTTCATGGTAAACCATTGCATAGAAACTTAAATAAGAGCTTCTAGTCCATGATCAAATACTCTTCTGCATGGGTTGAGTGGAGAAAATCAAGTTTACAAGCTCATGACTCAGACCTTCTTGACTATCTTAACGAGATAGTTTTGGACCATAAGTACTAATACACAAAATCACTCCACTACAACAAGTAGTGAGATAAAACATGTTGTATTAATACCTTATTTCACCTATTCATGCCTGTTTTGGACCTCTACAACATGTATTCTCATCAGCTCTCTCTCAAATCACATGAGTGGTTTTGGCTTGTTTGGTTTTTAGCGGTAGGCTCACTTGATTGACATAGTTCACCTAATTTTTGTACACAACATGTATGTATATTCTCATGAGAATTTGGGTCACCTCCCATGCTTTCTCCCACATCAATATTTCAACTTAAACCTATCTATACATGAATGTACTCAAGTAATTTATTGTAAAATAGAGTAAAATTGTACTTATACAGTTGACTGGAAGTATGAAACTAATGCAAACATGACTAAAAGGAGTCCTTTATGAGCTCAAATCATCATTTTTGTATTATCATGTAGTTTGAGGACCAAATCCATCATATTTTCTTATCACTCTCAAAGGAGTGATTTGAGAGGGTTTGGAGCACCTTACCTTGTTAAGGATCATTCATAAAGCTTAAGACCTCATCATTTAAACTCATTCCATGCCTTGACTATGATGAAATATCTAGGTTACCATACATATAGTTTTACATACCAATGATCACTTCAAAGTTGATTCTCGAGCTGAGTAACAGAGCATTCTGGGAGCTCGGTAGAGCCAAAAACATCACAAATTGAAAAATTTTCTTCACATTTTCCTTAAAATTAGTCCCCAACACTATAGAAACCCTCATTCACATGTCTTGAGTCTTGTTTTCTCATAATTACTCTTGTAACTTCTTGACCAACATCCATTTTTACCTGATTAATCTTGTTTGTCCTCAAGGTACAATCATGAAAAGAAGACCTTGAAACATTCCTCCCATAGTTGAGACATTGACTTGTAGTATGCCTTCCACACCCTATATACAATGTCCTTAACACACTCCTCATTACTTGGATTGACCTACCATGTAGCTTTTTTTGCATCATACACACATTTAATCTTGCACTAGGTCCTTGAACTAGGACCTAAGTTGAGTTTGTTTTACACCATGATTCATAATGCATATCCTATTTTTCACTCCTTGAATCCCTTTCGCATCCTTGAAACAACTATTGAGACATGTAGGACACCTATTTGATTACACACCAAGCACCTCCATGTACCTAGTGGCTTGCCAAGGCATCAACCATGCGCCTAGACCTTGTGCACACTCCACGACTTCTCAAGAAACCTCAACAAATCACTCCAAACATGCATTTGAGGACTGAAAAAGGAACTACCAATCAACCTTCATGCTCCTGAAGGATTGCCATCTCACCACTCACTCTTTTCCATTAATGCATCAGGTCATCAATGACAACACCAACAAAACAGGGTTCAACAAGTATTTTATCATCAAGTTCTTTAGAATTTATGTATTCACTATGTTTATTGTATTTACATTATAAATCATCATTTAATATTGAAGTACTTTATATTAATTGATAACACTATTTTTAATATTACACTTATGAGTACCATGTTCATCTTATCACAGTGCCCACTTCTACTCCCATCCAATAAAAAGTGTCTCATGCCAGGACACAACTGTCGTAGCCCATTATTTGAATATTTAATCCCATTTCTATATATATTATGCAACATTTACCAATATATCCTCATCATGAGCATGTTATGACATCTCCTCCTCCTCAAGTATACCTTGTGTTATCTTTCCATGCATGACACGCAGTATTAAGGTAGCAATTATGCAAACATGACCCACAAGGGACATTGATGCACTCTTCACATGCATTTTGAGATCCTAAGGTTGTTATGGTTACTTGTGTCCCATATCGTATGTACACATAGGATACCAAATTTGATGTGTTATGATATTATGTTTCGCACAAATATAACTTATATTCAAATGATGACTATAACATACATATTATTTCTCCTTTACATTTTATGTACCCCATACCTCTTGATATAGAATATGCACATGATAATCCCCTTAATGGGATCACAATTTTTTTCCTGTGATTTTCTTACTCGTGTTTTGACTACAATAACTTGTACATAGCCTCTTACACTCACATATCTATATATTATCCCACCGCCAACAAAATTTTCCTTTGGCATGATTATCAGTCCTTTAAAATTTACTTCATGAATTCATAACTTAGGCACAACCCAATGATGAAACACAATTTAGGGGTTTGATGTGATTGTTGAGGGACTAATAATAACCTAGGACCCCATCCCACTTCTTCTATTACTATATCTTCTAGCCCATGACCTTTGGTACAAATCCAAACTGGAAGTTTTATTCGTATCATTCTCTAATGGAAAAAACCCAAAAAATAATAAAATATGGAAAAATGCAAAACTATGACCTACATGTGACTTGCTCATTCATTATATAGATATAGACAATGCATTTATCCAATTTTAGCACTTTACATACATTAAATCTTTACACACATAATTATCATAGTATAAATAAGGTGGTTGTATATATCCTTAATCTATGGATATTATACATACACTTTATGGATGTATGTCAAGATATGAGCTACTTTGCAAAGTATTATAGATATCAAATAAATCAAGCTCAAATCATGATAAAAGAAATATGGGTTTATGTCATATGTGTGAGGGACATCATCATGAGCTTTTTTCCATGAATAAAGTGGGGTAATCCTTCTAAATTTGAATATCTAATAATAAAAACTAAGGGGAAATGTTAGTATGTTTTTGTGGCTAGGGGACTTGCCTCAGTCAAATCCCTAATTTTTTTCAAGGTTGATAAAAAAAACATGTAATACATGTGATGATAAATGAATTAAATAAAAATGGTATACCTATTTGAGGGCCTAAAGAGATTTTTTTGGTGCAATGTTTATGTGTAGAAGATTGTTGCTTGTGGATGGTGTTTTAAGTAATTGGAAGTTATTGCTATTCATAGTTGCAGCTATAGAGAAATTATAGAGCACTCACAATCCAATAACAGTTATGACACACACATGTGTTTAAAATATGAAATTTGGTTATGTCATGATCTTTGATTCTCTGAAGTGGTCTTATTTTTCCTCTGGTAAAACATGTGAGTAGAGCATACACGAGCCATAATAATAATTATGTAAACAATCATGAGGGATAAAGGTACGAGGTGAATGTTATTTTATAGATTTTGGTTGCATAGAAGATTGGGATGGAAATGGGTGCAATTTACATAGAGATTTGAGATGATAAAGGTCTAATGTGCATTGGAGATTTAAAATGATAGGTGGAGTGTATAAAGGGATGTGACAAGATTAAATAACAACGGATGAGGATCATTAAATGAATGGCATGTATTTAGTTAGTCATTTTTTTTCAATTGTTTTGTAAAACTATTTTATTTTGAGTGATTATGATGTTTTTTTTATTGTTTTGTATTTATATCTTAAGATACCTTATGCACAAGGTGCATTTTATGATATTTACACTTTCCTCCTATTGGGTTATGTGTTGCAACAGGAAGGATACACCATAAAAATTAAAGACAAAATGGGGTTCATCCAACCCTATTACCATGGTTTCTAAATGCATGGGCTTATGCAATTTATTGGATAGATTAAAACTTGGAAATGTAATTGATGGGCCACTTCAGTAAGATTTTCTGAATGAATCGACAAGTTGATTTAACAAGGCATTAACTATTTAGTTAATTAAATAAAATAGATAATGATTGAGTTTCATAATATTCATGAGAAGGGTTTGGTATATGTTGTCATGTAAATGTGTAGCATGAAAAGTTCAAACTTTCAAGCATGACAACTAGTCCCAAATGTGAAATTTTTTCTCGTGAGTCTTCTTGAAACCCTCTCCTAGTCATTTTTTATGTCGTGCCATGCGCACCCTAACCTTGCAAGTACTTCAATTATGTTGAATAATATTTATAAGGTGCTTGAAGAAGGGTGTCAAGGTCATTCTCCTCATTCAATGAAGTGCTTCCAAAGGCTAGTTTCTTAGTAGGCCTAGAATGGTTAATTATGGCCATTTCAGGGTAGGTGTGCACTCTCCAGGAAGGATATGAAAGCCCACACTCATCTGGAGGTGCTATTGAAGATCAAAAAATATGTTGAAACTAATTTAGGAAAAAATAGGGAAATTTTGGAGGTTCAGGAACAATTGTAGTGAAAGTGTGAGGAGCATGCAATCAAAACAGGGACCTGATCTTCCATAGAGGATTTTGGGATCTCCATAATGAATTGAAAAGAAAAAATATATTCATTGGAAATCTTAAATATATTTCTACATGATGGAATCATTAAATATTTCATAACACCTAATGGTTTCTCATGACATCTCAGGTTTTGTAGACACACCCTATTGTCTCGAAGAAAAAGGGGCCATTTTTTGAAGATTCGGGAAGAATTGGATCATAAAACCCATTCCATTGTTATTATAATGCTTGGGAGTAAAAAACATACATTAATTCATCGTAATATACCTCGTGGAGCTTTGGTAATCACTTTGTCAAGTTTTCTCTCTTGCAAGTACACTTCTCACAGTTAGTCATGTTTTATGTGAGACATGTGTCACCTCTTGGTTGAGGCACATTTTCGTGTCTCTAGTGTCCCCATTCCCAAGGGGAAAAAGGGAACAAAAAATGTACCCCTCATCAACCTGAGTGTTCCACTTACCAACATAAAGTGGGGGCAAAATGTAGACACAAAATCATGCACTTTAGGCATTATTTAGCCCAACCTTATACTATTATTTAGAAGGTTCTCAAGTGAATAAAATACTAATTAATCCCACCTTTTAACCACCTTTATTTTTTATTTTATTTTATCATTATCACATATTTTCTTGCACTTATCCATCCATTTCGCAACTACCTCGTTATTCTAACCCAAAATCAGGGTGCCTTTGTCCCACCCTGGGTGCCCTGACCTATGTTTCTCTCTTCCCGCTTCTTTTTAGGGCCTTTCTAGCTGGTTTTTGTCCTTATCCTTTTTCCATTCGGCCTTGTCTAGATTAATTACGAAACTAAGCTTACAGCCCTATGAAAATAAAGTTATGAGACCATAATGAGGGTCTTAGCGTCACATACTACTATCACTCCATCTGGAGTTGCATCCATTACATCCACATAGTGTCATGCATCAATGCTAGGAGATTTGCATCACACACACTAAATAGGGGGAGGGATTTTATTGTATTCCATACACACATGTTATTTACATTTTCTATAGTTAGTATTGCTTGCTACTTCACAAAGTGCGACTGACACAAGAGCACCTAGGGCACGACATGCATACACTCACCAGAACTACATCGGAGTTCGAAATGTAGTGCAGTGCTCAATGATAAGACCACTAGTTTGGGGGTGAGGTCAGTCTGACCCATTCATTTTGCATCTTTATTTTTATTAGGGTTTTGATACTTCTTTTCTTCTTGCAAGTCATTATTCAACTCATTCAGTGAATCCAGTGCGACAAATAGGCAAGGTTTCAGACCAACCTATGATCATACCAAACTTAGATCTGAAGCTTTTATAGAGATCAGGGTGCCTAATCTAAAGACCAAGGCACCCTGGGGTGCCCCAATACCTTCCCAGGCGCCCTAGTCATTTCAGATGTGTTCATCACAGGGTGTATGAGTGATCGTCTACACTTCCAAATTTTGTTTACAGACCTGCGACAGTCTCTTCGAATCAACTAAGACATTTCTCCCCCTTCTTTTGTAGATTTAGGGTTTCATTTCACTTAGAATAATTAATTACAATTATTCCTTACTATTTTATTTTACTTTATACAGTGTTTTAGTACTCCTAATTAGATTAACATTAATACCCTATACTCATTAGTCTAGGAGTTCTATTTATATTTTTGTTAATCATTTTGGTGAACCCAACGTGAATATATTTATCACCCCACACAGTGACCCACTTCCCTTTTCATATCAGCTAGGATTTTCCTACACAAATAATATTGTTGAATATGAAGCCCTTATTTTAGGTATACTCATAGCTAAAAACTCCTCATTTGTAACTAGTGTATCCATGAGAACTCTCAATTAATCATTAACCAAGTCAACGACATACATCACACTAAGGAAGAACATTTTATCCCATACAATGCTTTTGTAAAAGACCTTTTAGCTACCTTTGAGTCTTATTCCATTTCTGCCATTCCTCGCAAAGATAATCGCCACATCGACGCCATGGCCAGTGCAACATCACTTATCCCATAAGATCTCAACTATGTCCAGGCCACTTTCATCACCACCCACTTATGACAACCTTCCATTTCCACCATCCTTGTTGCAGCCTATGCCATCATGTGTAGTCATGATACCATTGAATGGTTCACCCCTATTTATAACTATCTATATAAGCAGGTTATTCCTGAAGCTCTACAGCCTCATGAAGCTCGTCGGTTATGGCGTGAAGTGACTCATTATGTTATTTTCAGCATTGAATTATTCAAACATTATCTTGATGGTCATCTCCTCCATTATCTTCCCCTCGCAGATATCCCTATGGAAATATTTAACATTTGTGATAGCATCTATGGTGGCCATTTTTCGGGTAAAGCCATAACACAAAAACTCTTACGTCAAGGGTATTATTGGCCAACAATGTAACAAGATTTCCTTGACTATGTTAATTATTGCAACAAATGTTAGAAACATGGTAATATCCATCATGCACACGCATATGACCTTTAATCCATTGCACCAACGTGGCCTTTCTCCCTTTGGGGGTTTGACTTAAATGGCCTCATCAACCTTGAATCGACCGATGGCCACAAATTCATAACTACCGCCACATAATACTTCACCAAGTGGGTTGAAGTGACACCTTTACACACAACCACTGATATCGACATTTGTAACTTTCTCACAACACACATTATCACATGATTTGGTGTGCCATATGTTATCATCATCGATAATGGATCCTCCTTAAAAAATAAAGACGTCAAGAAATTTTGTGTGAAGTTTAAGATCAAATAATCATTTTCCACACCTTATTATCTATAAGGCAATGGCCAAGCAGAAGCCATCAATAAAACCATTGTAAAAATCCTACGTATGATTGTTGACTCTAGCGGCACTAATCGGAATAACCAAATTTTCTATGCATTATGGGCTTTATCGCACTAGCGTCCACACTCCTACTAATGCCACCCACTTCTCCATAGTATATGGAGTTGAAGACGTTATTCCCTTAGAACTCAAAATACCAGCCCTATGAATCTCTCTTAAAGGCATCTTTAAAGACAATGAATATCGTAAAAATTACTTACACAAATTAGAAATGTTAGACTCACGTCGTGTCCAAACATTAGAAAACCTTCACGCATACCAATCTCACATTTTGCATGCTTACAACCACAAGACCTGATCTAGAGACTTCAATATCAGTGACCTCGTATTAAAAGAAACCCAAAAAATAAAAAAGTCAAAGCATCCCTTAAAGGTAAATTTAAGCCCAATTGGCTTGGCCCTTACATTGTCACAGATAAGCTTGGTGGTGGTGTTTACCACCTTGCCATCCTTCTCATAAAACCACTCAAAAACCCATTAAACGTCATGCATCTCAAGAAATATTACACTTAGATTGGCCTACTACCCTCAGTACCCTATGATGCACTTTAGTTCCTCAATCCATGCTCAACTGCCGAGGGTTTACCAATAAAATGGACCGTACATTCACCAATGTGACATTTTCCTCATGCGACATTTCTAGCGTTACTTACATACACCTTAGGTTAAATTGTCACCCATCTTATCATCTTATAGTGGTATATGTTTTAGGCTAAATCACCACTCACATTATCATCCTATAGTGGCATTCACCTTAAAGTACATCACCACTCCCTTCTTATTCATCCCATATGACATACACTCTAGGCTAAATCATCACCCATCTTCATCCTCTCATCTTATCGTGATATACGCTTAGGGCTAAATCATCACTCTTTCATTCCACAAGTCATGGTATACGCTTAGGCTATAGGGTCCATGCACATCTTTCCATATGTCTCATCCCCATACACTCATTTTATAGTGATATACACTTAGGGATGAATCATCACTCTTCCATTCCACAAGTCATGGTATACGCTTAGGCTATAAGGTCCACGCACATCTCTCTGCATGCCGCATTTCATCACCATTACACACACACGCTCATTACAACACGCTAGATACAACCAACACTACTTGACCATTTCTTGATGATGCACTCTCGTTTATGGTTCATTCTTGATTACTGAAGGGGAAAACAAAATGAAACTCACTACATAGACATTCCATCCACTCAGGGGGCATGTTGCTCCTATCATTCCACATTTCATTCCATTTAATCCATCCAGAGCATGTTACATTGTCTTAGGGGCATTTACTCTTGTTTACTGGTGTTTTGCATGTTCATTTTATTACACATGTTAGATTGTTGCCTTATATGTCATTATCATACACACATGTGCATTCATGCCTTTGTTTAGTCTGATCATATATACAGTATCCTACACGCGACATGGATTCTCATCTTCTACCCTTCCTATATTGGTCGCTACGGGCATCCACATTCATCTTATCTAGGTGATATTGTTTCATTTTATATTTAGTATCTTATAGTACTTGTTTATACACGCTTTGACATATTGGATATCACTTTAACAAGTTAATGGGTGTTCCATGTGCAACACTTGCTCTGCAGGATTACATGTTTCCATGACTACTTGTTTATTTCTACTTGTGTGCTTTATTTACCATTGTATGTGGACTTTGCCCTTTACTTGTGTACACACTTGTCTATTTTTTGCGGCCATGATGGCCTTGTGTGTCTTGCGACATCATGAGTGATGTCCCATGTTTGAAACCCACTTTGTGCAGTCTACTTGTTTTCTTTAATGTTTACACTACTTTGCTTGGTGGTTTCTACATTTTCTGTGTATTTTACCCTTGTCTTATTGCATGCATGTGATTTCGGACTAACACTTGTTTTAGCTAGCCACCCCCTTTTGTGCACGCCTTGGTATCTACCAAGCATTCCCCTTTCCCCCTGTAGGGCAGAGTTCTACGGGCCAGAGTGCGGTTAGTCCTCTTTTGGGGCCACATTCTCCTTTCAACGATGTCACATGCGCCCCCAAAGAGGGGGGCATCATTGAGGTTTTTCTACTAACATGACATATTTACACCGGTTCACACACAAGTGAGTTCAGACCAGTCTACGAACTACATACACAACAAATTCTACAAGACTTTGTGTCCTTTGGCAATTCTGTGGAGAAGTTACAAGCTTGGGGTTTATAGTGGGTTTGCCTCTCTACACTACTCTATCTAGTGGCATCAAATCACCCAAAAAATTAGGACAGTACATAGATATCTTCACACATTTTAGCAGAAGCGGTTAAATGTTATAGGACACAAAGCATTTCCTCCCTATACTTATTCATTCAGGGTGGCATGAGATCACCCAAAAAAACCGCAACAGTATAGGATATCCTTCTACACCCTTTTTCTCGATATGGATCAGGTGTACATGTTCCATTTACACTTATATTTAAGGGTATTTTACATTTTTGTACTTTACACATTTTTATATACATGCGTATTTTACATAGTGTTTTTACATACATACATTTTTGACTACTTGATCATTTTCTCCTTGCAGCTCTAGCCATATGAGAAACACGCAGTCAAATTGGGGGCAACAACAACAATAATGCTTATAACGACAACAATAACGCACCGCTACATGTACTTGCCTTTACTAATCATGCAGGTACACTACATACAAGAGTAGATACACACACATTCCACCCTAGGTTCACTCTCATAACTTGTTATGTGCATTTTTCATCTTTAGAATCCATACTCCTCCACATTTATTATTTTTGTCATTCCACGCTTGAGTCTAGTCCATCGACATGTCTTCTTCTACACTCTATGTGGATATCAGGTACACACCTCTATCTACTTTATGTTACCGAGCATTCCGCTCACCAACATAAAGTGGAGGGAAAATATAGACAAAAAATCATGTACTTTAGGCATTATTTAGCTTGGTCTTATACTACTATTTAGAAGGTTCTCAAGTGAATAAAGTACTAATTAATCCCACCTTTTGGCCACCTTTATTTTATATTTTATTTCATCATTCCCGCATATTTTCTTGCGCTTATCCGTCCATTTTGCAATTACCCTGTCATTCTAGCCCAAAATCAAGGTGCCCCGGCCTGTACTGGGGCACCCCGAGGTGCCCTGGTCCCACCCTGGGTGCCCCAATCTATGTTTCTCTCTTCCCGCTTCTTTTTGGTGCCTTTCTAGCCATTTTTCATCCTTATCCTTTTCCCAGTCGGCCTTGTCAAGATTAATTATGAAATTAAGCTTGAGATCCCTATAAATATAAAGCTATGATACCATAATGAGGGTCCTAATGTCACATACTACTATCACTCCATCTAGATTTGCATCACTTGCATCCACATAGTGCCATGCATCAAGGCTAGGAGATCTACATCACACATAGTGCATAGGGGGAGAGATTCTATTCTATTCCATGCACACATGTTATTTACATTTTCTATAGTTATTATTGCTCCCTACTTCACAAAGTGTGACTAGCACAAGAGCACCTATGGCACGACATGCACACACTCGTCGGAACTATATCCGGGTCTAAAATGTAGTGCAACGCTTAGTGATAAGACCACTAGTTTGGCGGTTGAGGTCAGTCCAACCCATTCATTTTGCATCTTTATTTTTCTTAGGGTTTTGATACTTCTTTTCTTCTTGCAGGTCATTATTCAACTCATCCGGTGAATCCAATGCGATAGAGAGGCAAGGTTTCAAACCAACCTACGATCATACCAAACTCAGTTTTGAAGCTTTTACAGAGATCAGGGTGCCTAATCTATAGACCACGGTTCCCCAGTACCTTCCCAAGCACCCCAGTCATTTTAGATCTTCCAGATCTGGTCTTTAGAGGGTTTTTGAGTGATCGTCTGCACTTCCAGATTCTATTTTTAGACCTGCAACAACTTGGGACATTCTCTTCGAATCAGCTAAGCCATTTCTCCCCCTTCTCTTTCACATTTAGAGTTTCATTTCACTTAAAATAATTAATTAAAATTGTTCCTTACTATTTTAGTTTACTTTATACAGTGTGAAATAGTGTTTACTTTATACTTTTTTCCTTACAAGAGACAAAGTGAGCTGAAGTGTTGTGTTAGGCATGCTGTCAATTGGAAGAGGATGGGAGAGCAACTGTATGATCAAAGTTGATGTGATAGACAATGATATTGGTTTACAAGGAAATTATGTTATAAGAGGATGATGTATGTATAAAATTATATTAGGTGAATGAATATGTGCAAGTAAGTCCAAATGATGTGAAATGAGAAGAGATGGTGGAAGTGATGGAGAAATTATATGTGATTTGCATGGAAGTGATGCAAGAAGCATATGAATGAAAACAATAGGTGATGCAGGATGGGAGAGAGGATAAGGAAATAAGAATTATGCCTATATGAGTGGTGACAGTTGTAATAATATACGTGTCAAAGAGGGATCTAAGTGGGGTGAAGCAATCAGTGGTAAGAGACATGGTTAAGAGCACAATATATGTGTGATGAGTGGAGGAATGACAAAGGGATTATACACAATCAATACAAGTGACAAAGGGGATGACACAAAGTCCCAACGATAGTGTAGAAGGGGAAAATTATGATGTGGGTGATAATAATGAGGAGACGGGATTCGAGGAGGATTAGAGGGTGAAGCATGATGTAGGGATAGGAGAAATGGCATATAGTGAAGTTAGTGGATTGTTTTTAGGAGATGGAGTAGGAGGGGATGGAAGATGAAAAATAGGTCACCATGGTCAATTAAGTCCTATATGATGTGGTAAAATTGGAGACATGAGTCAATGGGATGGTTATTAGTGTGATGATAGGCACGTCAAACATGGGAGACACGTCACAATGGTTGGGGTAACATGGATAAAAGGGTTATTAACCTATTGTTGAGAAAAAATTTGAGACTAGAAGAGAGTGATTTAGTTAATGGAGTGAATGTGTAGGTGAAGTGGAGAAAACAATAAGTCTTAGCAGGGCATGGGAAATATGATGGTGTGGGTGGAGGAGGTGAGGAGAGAGGAAGAGGCTCTTAGAGGATGCCATGGTGAAAGTGCAATTATGGTTATCAAATAAGTGGGGAGAAACCAAAACACATGACATATCAATAAGACACCTAATATGGACATCCTTGAAGTGTTGAGCCACTTGCACATATTTGTTAAAGGTGCACAATAATGTGGATTATCAAGTGGAGCGAGATGTGGGTGAGATGTTTTTTCGGAAAATAGGTCAGTGAGATTATATTTTGGGAGTGAGAGGGAGAGTGTGTGGACTATTACACATCACCGAGTGAAATAGTCTATAATGGACTCAAAGGTTGTCCAAGGTGGATTTGGGCACAATATGAACGTAAAAATGGTCAAGGAAGATGTCTGCAAGCTATGAAATTGTGTGAATGTTATATTGTGAGAGACAAGAGTACTATTTAATTGTTTTGATAATGAGGGACAATGGTAAAGTACATAACATGAGGGTATTGTTGTATTGGATAAGATGACATGCATAACAAAACATGTTCAAGTTGTTTGGGGTGCTTTATATGGGTGAATTTTTCAAATTTGGTCAATGTAAAGTGTGGGGGATAGAAGTGATGGCGCACCATGGGGTAGATAGAGTCGTTGCAAATTGAATGATAAGTCATTATAATCAAGGATCCCCCAAATTTCTATACTCAAGCTTGACAAGAAATCAAGGAGGTGTTGGTGGAGCATGTCAATGTGGGAATCAACATGGGGGCGAATGGAAGGCAAGGGGAATGACTTATAAGAAGGAGTGATTGAACCATGTAAAAATGGAATGAAGTGTATGGGTAAAATTGAAGTGTGTAGGGTGGACTAGAGCACATATGGTAGACCAAGGCACATAATGGGTGTTGAAGAGTGTGGGGGGACCAAAGCATGTAGGGGGTAATGGAGCTTGCACAAAGGAAATGTAGATCATGTGCAAGGGAAATCTAAAGCATGTACAAGTGGGGTTTTTTTTTTGAGAAACTAAACAACTTAGAGAGCTCAAGATATGATATAAAGGTGGTGTATTCGTTAGCTTCAAATTACAAGTCGGTCACAATTCTAATCAACACCTAACCTTAGTGAAGAGGAGATCAGAGAAAAAGATCTTAATTAGTTATATGGGGATCTTATGGGTCACAAACATGACTATATAGATCATAGTAATAATATTCCTTAATTGGGGTGACATGAGTTTGTAACTAATAGGATAGAGCAAAAAGTGTGAAGCCCAACATGATGTGAATGAAATAAGGTATAAGTCACTCGCAAGAGTGATTGGGATGTAAACTAGATGTTGTAGAAGAAAATTTACTTGCACAAGTAACTTGTTGAGGTTATTTGTGAAGATAGAAATGTGTGATGTGTGGTGTGAATAGGTGGAAGGATGGGCAAGAAATTAGGTGGAGATAGTTGGGAGAGTCAGACTTAGTCACCAATGTGACCAATTGAGAAATTGTAATAAGAGGCTATGGGTAAATCTAAGTATGAGATGTGTAATGGATAATTGGTAGGTCATGTTTGTGACTTTCCAATAATAGGGTGAGGTAAATAGGTATCACAAAATGCCACAGTGGTGAGGTGGTCACAATTGTGACGCAATATAACTGAGCTATATTTCAGTGTTAGAGTGTGGAACCAAAGAACAAAGGAAGGGTGGTGAAGTTGGAGCTCGATATGGAGCCCGTAGAGATTTAAAGTAAGTCACAAGGGAAGGGTAAATTGTCCATGGGGTATAGAATGGTGGGAAATCTTCAGACTCGAGAAAATAAATCAATGATGGTGATATAAAATTCGCAAATGTGATAGACATAGAGAATCACAAACCACAATGATAGCTATCGAGTTTAAATAAAATGAAAATCTAGATTGAAATAGCGAGTCATAAGTGTAGAGAACAATCATGAGAGTAATTGTATAGGTATCAATAAAATATCTTAAGATATAATTAACACCAATGCCACACAATATGATGAAACAAAACATGTAGTGTGGTGGTCACAAATGTGATTAAGGGTCACATGCATGACCATCTAAGACATAGACAATATAATTGGGCACAAAAGTGAAGGGGATGAAATATTGGGTGTGTAGTATGGATCAAAAGTGTGGTAGAGGGGAAAATGATGGGATTAGGATAAAATTCAAGGAAACCTACTAGTCGTATGTGCACTTGGGAGGTTATGGATGCAAATTGAAGTGGATGTGTGAGCTAAAATGAATTATGTGGTGATGGAAGAAGTTTTTAAATCAACTCACGTGGAGGTGAGATGATGTAGAGGCCTAGTGGACCCAATAACAAACAACTCAACAAATATCAACAGTTAGCACTATTACCTTCAAAAACTCCAAAAACAAGCAATTTCACTATACCTTAAGAAGCCTAAATTGGCTTATAATCACCAAAAATTCTTAAACACCTAAATCAAAAGCTTCAAATGCCTTAGACCTGCTCAATGTCATCAACCAATCATGATTAGCCACTTGAAACAGTTTGGAACCATCAATTTCACTCATTTACCTGTTATACCTCAAAATTTGCTTGTAGTCCTTCTCCAAGACAAAATTTGATGAAAATAAAAAACTACTATGAATCAATCTTGACTGCTAAATTATTTTGATATCCATTATTCTCCTTTAGATTCCTATAAATTTTCACAACTCAATTCCAAGCTCATGTGTTTTTATTCTCTCTTTACCGTTTTAAACTAGGCCTTATTTCTAGCCCTATTTACACATAAGTATCTGTGTATGGGAAAATCCACCAACGTTCAAGCAAAATTATTGTGTTCTAGATACACTTTATCCTCCTCCTTTGTGGTTAATTTCAAGTTCTAAATCCAAGTACAACAAGTCTAACTCAACTTGCTCCTTTACACTAGGTTCCTAATTAGGTCTCTTTAGGGTTTTAGCACTTTTCACCAATTTCAATCTCTAAATCACCTTATAACACCTATAAATACCTTTTGCAAAGCCTTCTTAATGATCCATCACTCTTCCACTAACATTAATGTTACTGTTGACATGGTTCTTCATCAATAATGAGAACAATCCGCAAAAGGAAGAAAAGTCGACGATAAAAGGAAAAGTCGTCAAAGTTTGAAGTAATCCACAAAACACTGAGCTTATCCACGAAAGAATATGAAAATCACTAAAGACTAAAAAATTCAGCAAAGACTAAATAAATTCATTGAGGTCTATCAGGAACCGTAATACAAAGAAGACCATAACCGAATGAGGACTTAGCTGACAGAGTCGCATCCAAAAAAAGCGTCTTTTGACTACTTTGTAGAACATGATATTTATTGTACTTAATCAAAAAACTATATGTGTGAGGAGAGTGTGAGTGAATGTATAAATGAGAATATGTGTGTGAGAATATGAGAGTATGAGAGTGTGTGAGATGGATGTGAAAAACTGATGTAACATTTATTATATATAAATAAAGAGCGATGATTGATGCAATGTGTGATATATAAATAAAATTCTATATGTTCATCTTATGAATCTAAATATCTTTCCTAGCAAATCCATAATGAAAGGTAGAGATAACTGTCACATTCAAGTCGAGGCTTAACGTCAACATTTTGGTGTCTGAGCCTAGGTTCTTTTTTGTTACGCGAATGTCCAGAAAAATTTCACCACCACAATATTGGAAACCAACTTTAATGGAGATTGAAGATTGGTGGGAAGAACATATTAATATATTCATTAAAAAGGAGGAAAAAGAGACTCAGAGCATCTTATAAAGGAACTGAAGTTGATTTATTTGGAGAGACTAGAGAAGAATTATGGGCACAATTTCCACACCTATTGTGGCCTTGCATTTTAGCACACGTAAAAAGAACACAATGGTCAAGGCTACAGTTACGAAAACCATTTGAGTGGACTCAAAAAAGGATAGAAACTTTGAGATATTTAGACGAACCTTAGACAAGAGCAATAGATTACTGGTTTGAAACTACATTAGATTTATATATTATTACTTGGGCAATTCAGGGTTACACCAATTTTTATCATAAGAAGGAAGAAGTTTTAAGCGAAGACAGAGGAAGATTTCTTAAGCAAATAAATTTCTTAATTCAAATTTTGCTAGTATAAAAATGTTTGATTAGAAGTGCGGAGCAGTTCCTTTAGGGGAAAGGAAACATGGGGTGATGTACGTGAAGAGGGCGATCCAAGAGATAGCTAATAAAAAATGATAGGGTGATGATGGTTGGGTCACAATAAATAAGGCGACATGAAGAAAGAATCAATTTTTTTTACATAATCGATAAAAGAGAGATTAGGAGAATCGAACAAATTAGTAAGTAAACAATAGCAAAAATGATGAGGACATCAGAAGAGAAGGTTAGGATAGCCGCAAAGGAGTTAGAGAAAAAGACATAAAAACATAGATTAGCAAGGGAGGAAAGGATAAACAAATTAAATGAAAGAAAATAAAAGCTATATAAAGTTTAGAAAATAGAAAAGAAAGATAATCCCACTTCAAGTGGAGACCAACATATGGCTACCCCAGAAACAGAGGCATACATTCAGAGTCGTGATATCATTCCTACACAAGGCGAAGACCAACAATTTTTTGTTACCCCATGGATTCCCATAGAACAATGTCCATTAGATAATAGAATACAATACTCATTATCATAGTAAGCTAGATTAATGAAGGATTTACAAGAGCTAGTAGATATAATGGAACCAAGAATAAAAAAAAATTAGGAGCAGAGGAATGGGAAAAAGATAAGCAAGAATCTCCACTACTAATTACAGAAAAAGGCAAAGAAGAAGAAGAGCCTAGCAACAAAAGAAAAATTTAAGGAGTTAGGAGAAAATAAAACATAACAGAAGATAATGGAAAGAAAAAAAATAGTTTTAAAGAGCAAGATATAAAATAATTAGAAAAGAAAAATAAGAAAAGGATTGATGAAGAGTTTGTAGGTTTAGAGGAGAACTATAGGTTAAGAGAAGTTAAATGAAGTTGTTTGTGGAAGAAGATAATTATGAAGAGACGCCAATAGAAAAGGTTTCCGTAAACTATCACACAAACTCGAAGGACATGACCCCCTCGGATCAGATGTCGTCCCCTGTGTCACTTCACACACCACTTAGAAAGGTATAAGAGGAATAAAGTTTAATGGACAAATACAACAAATTGCGAGAAGAGAGTAAAAGAAGAAAAGAAACTGTGAGATAATTCAAAGAGTTATTGGGAGAACTCTACTTTGATATTGAACTTTTAAGAGATAAATGAAGAATAGGAAATCTATAAAAAGCCTATAACCAAAACAAGAAAGTAAACCCTCCAAAGCAGTAGCAACCAATTCAACAAACCCTCACTTGGTTAGAAGAATTCCCTATAAGATCAAGTTGTCATTGTTCGGAAAAGATATAAAGGTTGCAGAGGAACATCTGTTCATTCTAGACTAATTATGGAAAAGTAACAACTTGACTGATCCCACAACTAAGCATATGACTTTGTGAGAACATTAAGAGATGATAGTTTAAGGTGGTACATGAAAGCAAATCCTCAACATAAAAAATGTTTGGGATGCAATAGAAAAAGAATTCAAGGTAGATTTGCATTGTCCTAAAGCAGCTACAGAAAATGTTAGTAATATGAGGAAATTAATATAAAAAGAGGATGAATCAGTGAAAGAATTCAACTATCAGCTCAAAAATGTTACAAGAAAGTTAGGAGAACCCTTGACAGACAAACAAAGAATTGAATGGTTTACTTTTGTTCTATTACCTTGCCTCATAACATCCCTAGATGGAAAGATGTTTATAAATCTCTTAGATGTCATAGAAACGACTACTAGGTTAGAGGCACAACCATGGATAAGAGAAGGAGAAAACTTGATTAATACAGAGTTGGAGAGGGTGCAACTAGAGATGGCCAAATTAAAAATACAACAAGAGATCCAAATAAAATAAGACCTTAGAAAAAATTCACCACCTAGGAACACCATACAACCAAACATTTGGTGTATGGTATGTTGTGTAGAAGGACATAACAAGACATATTGTCCGTATTTATAAAAAGATAAAGAGTTGTAGCAGTAAGACAACATTCTTCGAAAAATGCTTCTTCTAGTAACATATTTGTTATCCAATTTTGCACCCCTTGCAAAATTGGCTAACTTGAAAAATATGGACCAAAGCATAATAGTTGAGTCTCAATGAGGAAACTAGAGAAAACATGTATTTTTCATGTTTAGGTCACTTATAGTTTTATTTAGGAACTTGCATTCTTTTTGGAACATTCCTCTCCTTCTCCCCAAGCTTTAAAAACCCAAAAATTTAGAAAAATTTGGAGAAAATTGAAATTTTTTGGCTCTGTAGTGTATTGCGGGTCTTGGAGGTGTGGATGGAAATGATTCCCAGGGAATTAAGGTTCCCTAAGGATTGGTTTAGCCAGAAAATATAAGGAGTTAATGCTTTGCAGATATATGTGCAGGCAACAAAACTCAGGAACAAGTTCCACGGACTTGGAGGTTCCCTGCAGTGGCTTTGGATCTACAACAAAGAAGTTTGGGGGTCAGGGTGGAGTATTGTGGAGATTCAGGAGAATGGAGGAATGAAGAAACTAATTCCATCAGAGAACTAGTTCCACCGAGGAACTAGTTCTCCGTAAAGGTGACCGAGCCGCAATGCAAAGGAATCAAAAGGGTTTAGTTCAATGTAGGCGTGCGTGCTGTAGATGCAACTTAGTGTGGAGGAACCAAGGTCTGAAGGAATAGTTCTCAGGGATTGTAGGATCCCCGCAATGCATGAAAATCCATAAAGAAAAGGCAAAGGCAGAGGCGAGTGTTGTGGGGAAGAGTTAAATGCAGAGGACCGGGGGGTTACAGGCACCAAGGGCCATGTTGGAACATTTCCTAAGTTCCACCTGTGACCTGAATATCCGATCCACACTCAACTCAAGTACACTGTGGGTAAAGCAGAGTAAAATAGAATAAGTGGAGCAGTTCCATAGCTCCTTGAGTTCCTCACATCCCTGAACCGTCCACACAATAAAGGAGAAAATAGTTAGTTACGGATTATGACACTACGTAGAGAACCCCGTCAACCTCCCCGACCCCCCGAACTTCAAATGGCCATAACTTTTGACCTATAACTTTTGACATGGTGAAAAAATTGCAAATTTAGAAGCCGCCATGGAGGAAGAAGAATCCTTGGCACACTTTGACAACGAAGAGGTTGAATATTTTTCGAATATGGAGGATTTTATTAATGGAGAAGATTCCATTGAGCTTACCACTTTTTTTGTTCCATCACCTATCTTCTAATAACGAGAGCCTCATGCCATGGATGAGAATGATCAACAAGATTTTTCTACCCATAATAGTCCTCTTCTATAAAAAATGGGGGAGTTTGATCTTCTAAGCTTCACATCAGATAAGGAGGAAGAAGAGAATGAGGATGACACTACTTCCAAATCAGTCATCAAGGCAGAGGATTGAATGTTTGTTGAAGCACCTCAAGATCCAAATCAACATGTATACAGTCTCCTTTTCCATGAATGTCTGCATGAAGACTTCATTATTGAATTTGGGCTTTAGAGCAATGGGAAAATTCAGTGGATCATACCTTGCCCAATCAAGTACTTGGCTTCATTAGATTCAAAATTAGAGTTTCCACCGGTCATGCTCACCTCAGATCATGAGGAAGTGCTTCAGTGTACCAAGGATCAGCTTTGACACCTCCAACCAAATGCAGAAAAATCAAAGGAGGTATTCATCATCTTTATAGCTATAATTTGAAGAAACAGGGACTACAAGGCATGCTTTCAATCCCACCATGTGGTTTTGTTGCCAAATAAAGCACATGTCTGCATTTTGTAAGGAAAGGATGTTACTTGTCACAACCTATTGCAGGTTTTCTTTAGCTTCCTTTACCTCTAGTTAGAGTAGGGTAGGTAGGTTTGCTTTTAGTAGAACAAGTGCTTGTGCACACTTTGCATGCTTCACTTGGGGCATGTATGATTTTCATGTTTGTACATAGTCGTGCTTTTCTTGTTGTTGCACTTTCTTGTTTTAGACAAGGCCTTATGTTGGGAACAATCAATTACCATCTCGAGTAGTTTCAGGTGATAATCAGATCCATGCTTTGCTTCAAGTGAATCTAGGGGTGATTTTTCAAGTTTTTGATCAGTTGTAGTTTACAGACTGACTCCATGCCTAATGGATGCTTCAAGGATACTAGTCTTTTCAATCTAGCATGTAGATTACCCTGTAAGTCGTCAAACTATTATCCAATTTTGCATCCCCTACGAATTATCTAACTTAAAAAAATTGGATTTGGGAAGTATGATCGGGTATCAGTGAAGAAGCTGGGGAAAGTGGTTTGTTTTTAAGTTCAGAGCAGAAGGAGGAACCAAATGTAATATGGTAACATGTACGGCTGTTACCGGCCAGTAACAAAGAAAAGTGTTACCGGTCGACAAGAACTTCCATGCCGACACATGTTACCAAATGACAACACCTTTTGGGCTGACACATGTTACCGACCGACAACAACTTCTAAGCTGACACATGTTATCGGCTAACAACTTCCAGGCCGACACAAGTTATTAGCCGACAACACCTTCCAGGATGAATTTTTGTGGGTTGACTTGTTCCTGACAGACACAATGAAAAATGTTACTGGTCGCAACAGAGGAATAACAATGATGAGCCAAACATTGATGAATGTGGTGTTGAGTAGCTCAATAACTAGTTTAATGAGGATTGACACCCATGTATTGTCCTATAAGAAAAATACCATTCGGAAGCGGATTTTTATGGCTTCCCATACCTCTTTGCAAATAAATGAATGCAGGTTGTTGGTTGGTGAAGAAAATTAGAGGATTTCTCTCTATATAATGTAAAAGACCCCTCATTTTGAAGGGGGGGGAGATTTTGGAATGTAAAGGAACTTTGTAAAAAAATTCCAGAGCTTTTTGTGAGTTGCAGGCCTCAAATCTGAGCATTTTTTAAAAGACTCTTGCCTTATGCCTACTTTGTAATGGATTGTGCATATTTTTTAGCAATAAAATTTGTGTTTTGTGGATTTTCCTACCCTAGTTGGAGTTATATTGCATTCCTTTCCTTCTATTGCATTTTACAGGTATATTATGCATACTTTGTTCTTCTTGCAGGACTAAAATTTGTTTTACTCCATGAAAATGGAGGTTTGAACATTTTTTGGATTGTGGCACTTCTGTTTGCCTTTTCCTACTTCATTTTCTCTATTTTCACTCACTTGGAATATCTCCAACCCTTGTTCTTGGTGATATCGCCTCCCTTAGTGTAGGATTTAATTTTATGTATCTTTCTCTTCTCTGGTTTCTTGGAATCTTATGTTATTGCTAGGTAGTTGCATTTCCATTTCTAGGAGTAATTTTAGCATTGGGAATAAGTAGAGGAACCAACCTTCTCTGGATTTTTTTCTCATTTTCAAGGTCCCACACCTTGAGACAATCCCATGTTCCCCAAATACATTCATTACTCATCCACAGTTCATGACATATCAGAGGTTGTATTTTGGTGATAATAATACCCGCAGAGCAATGACAACTAGAGAAAATACAACACCTCCACCTCCAACCCCACAACAACCAAACCCCATAATATTAGTACCACAAGCTCAGACAACACTGGTACCAACTATCATTGCCCCCACAATATCAAGGATATCATAGTGGACCACCACGGTTTGGGAGAGGATACCAAGGAAATAATTATAACCCCAATTATTAGGGTCATCGTGGCGGATATAGAGAAGGATATTGTGGCACATACCGAGGAAGTTATGGGGGTGGGTATAACAATTACCAAGGTGGCATAGGTTATCAAGGATATCAAGGGAGAGAAAACAAAAAATAAATCTGGGGCTAGATTTTAGGATAGAAGACCTATGAATTGTTATAAATGCGGGAAAGATGGACACCTAACACAGAATTGTACAGAACCAAAACTTTGCAGATTTTTCCATGAACAAGGAACACATGATTCCTTTAGCTTCCCTAAATCCAAAAAATTCTACATAAATGATGAAACACAATAAGAATCATTAGGGAGGGATGCCCAAAAGAATGTACAACACATAACTAGAATACCATGGGATGAAGTAGAATCCTCATAAGATGAAAAAAAATAAAGAAATTTAACAACTAGCACAAGCAAGAACAAACCAGAGAAGGATAAGAGAAAACAAGAACCTAAGGAAAGTACAGAACCATCGTAACCACAAGAAACATTGTAAAGCAAAGACAAATAAATGGGAAAAATAAAATCATTAGACCAGCAACAAAAGAAGAATCGTCCAGTGGTGAAGAATGGAATCAAAAAGATATTCAACCAGAACTACATGAGAAGGAAGTGGAAAAAAGTAATGCAATAACAAAAGAATCTCAACACCATGAGGAAACAGAGAAAGTTTTTTTTCGAAGAAGAGATAACCACCCTCAAATAAATATCTAGACTAACCCTTAAACATGGGGTAGTGGACAAGCTAGAATATTTTTGTAAGTACTAGAATAAGGAAGAAATGTTTTTTAACGTTTAGCGGATTGAGGTTGCCCATAACAAAAAAAAAGAAAAATGTATTTAGAACACAAAGAACATGGCATAAATCCACCATATATCTAAACATAGAAATATTTTATATGAAAATTACAAAGATCCTCTTAGATTTGGGTGCAGATATAAATATAATGTCCAAATCAACTTGGGAAAAACTTACCAGACCTTATTTAGATGTCGCAAGATAACACATTGGTCTAGCAGATGGGTGAAATAAATCCCCTGTAGGTGTATTATGGGATGTGGAATTTAATTTTATGGGGATCAATAAAATAGTGAACTTCGAAGTGGTATAAAATGTAGCAACGAAACCTACATACAATGTCATTTTGGATTTAGAATGGTTTATTGATTGTTATGGCACTTTAAAATCAGAAGAGGAAGAAATTACACTGAAATCATATGGAATTCTCATTCACATAACTTTGCAAATAGGAATGAGTGCCGCATGGTCAGAATAATTTTGACATGATACATAAGAAGAAGATTTTGATGCTATAAAAGGAATATACACCTTGAACCGGCTAGCCAACCTAAATAAAGAATTTTAACCTAATTCTAATGGAGAAATCTTGGTTAACTGTGAATCGACAATTGAAAGTTTTGATAATATAGTCGAAGCTTGGGTACACAGATTTCTTCAATCCAAAGTAAGAAAACTACATTACGCACGAAGACTACCATCTCGCATAATTAATTTAGAAGATGATTACTATACATCCACATACGATACAAAAGACATTTTTTGGCCCACACAAGAAGAAGATGGGTATTACTTTGCTACAAAAGACATCAAACATGAGGAAAATGATGAGATATAGACACAATCAGAGAAACCAATAAAATGGGTTTATAGACTAAGCCATGGAGTTTCCCATCGCACCTTACCAAAATATTCAAGATTTGGAGATGTGGAAGGATATTTAGAACAAATGGTAAGGGTATTCTCAAATGAAACAACTCGTATGGAAGCACTAGATGACACATTAACAATCAATGTCGCACAATGGTGGGAAACTCATAAAGCTAATATACCTCATTAGAAGTCACTAGTAACATTATTGAAAATAATATACTTGGAAAGTGAAGGATACCATGCATTCATATCTAAATATACAAGAGAAGGAGACCCACAAAAACATATTCAGGTACGTGCATGACAATGGCATATATGTGGAGAAAATTCCCCCCATCGTTTGGACACAACGTTTTGTGTGGAAACTAGGACCTTTACCTAGGACATGGCATATGCATCAGGAAAGTAGAAAAGAAACAAAAGACTATCAATTGGTAGAATATTTTTGCCACACTTTCAACTTCTGGGATGTGAAATTAAATACACTTACAACACTTAAAAAGATAAGAACCTTCTTATTCATAACCGCCGAAGATACCACAAATCAATTTTCAGGACAAAACTCAATCCAAAAAGGTGAACATGAGCTTTAGAAAGAAAAACCAACCAAGATCAGAGATATGACATTCTACTTTACAATAGAAAAACAAGAAAAGAAGAGAAACCTGAAAAATTAAAATACAAAACAATGGAAGGAGAAAGAGAAGTAGTAGAGATAAAAACAAAAGAAGAAAAATGTTTTTAGCAACCACAAAAACTAAGGAATGAAAACATTGGGATTTATGGAGAAGAGAAAATTGTAAAAATATGAGACTATTGGTTTGAAGAAGAAGTAGCCAAAGTATTAGAATTACTTCAAGAATTCAAAGATATATTTCTCAAGGATTTTAAGGATTTGTGTAGATTAAAAGAAGAGGCGGGCACAATGAAAATTTAGATTAAAGGATTTAAACCCCTTAAGAAAAGGCCATACAGATTAAATCCAAACTTAAAAGTGAAGGTCAAGATTGAAATAGATAAAATGTTGAACGCATGAATAATCAAACCCGTTGGTGATGTTGAGTGGATGAACCCCATGCTAGTACAAAATAAGAAGACGGGCGAAATAAGAATATGTGTGGATTATAGAGAATTGAATAAGGCATGTGTACATGATCCATTTGCCACACCATTCACAAAATAAGTCCTAGAAAATGTGGCAAAAAGAGAAGTTTATTCATTCACTAATGGGTTCTCCGGCTACCATCAAGTCTGAATTATACCTGAAGATCAACCAAAAACAACATTTTCTATAGAACGGGGGTCATTTATGTACACAGTAATGCCATTTGGCCTAAAGAATGCACCCGTCATCTTCGGTAGAATTATGATCAATGCATTCAAAGAATTTATTTATGACTTCCCAGAAGTTTATTTAGATAACTAGACAGTATAAGACCTATTGAAAAATCACATACAAGTCCTAAAACTTATGCTCTAAAGATGTCAGGCACTAAAAATCTCTCTATATTTGAAAAATGCATTTTATTGACACCATTTGGCACATTATTGGGCCACATAATTTGTAAATAAGGACTATTGATAAACCCGATCAAAACATAATCAATTGTAACACTTCAACCACCAAAAACACAGAAAGATGTAAGAGCAATCCTAGGATACACGGGATATCATAGAAAATTCATAAGGAATTATGCAGAGATTAGTGCACCATTGGAAAATCTTCTAAAGAAAAGAATAAATAAAAAAATAGAATGGTCTAAAGCACGTGCAGATGCTTTTAAAATACTCAAAGATAAAATTCTACATGCACTTATTTTGATCTTCCCATATTGAAAAGTCTTATTTCATGGTCATGTAGATGCATCAGGCATTTTCATAGGTGGACACAAAATCATGCAATTGCGTACATTTCAAGGTTCTAAAAGCATACTAGCATTTACAGTATTCCTAAGCAATAAAATTATTGGTTGACAACTATCTTTGGCCTATTTTCTTTGTCTCTTCCTTTCTATTTGGTCTTACACACCCTACAACCCAATTGATACTTTACTTATTCATCTTTTATGGCTTCAGACACCAACGCCCAGGTGCTCTTGTCCCTTCTGGGTGCCCCTGACCCTTTTCTATCTTAATTGCTCCTTTTGGGTCTCTTTTATCTTTTGGGCATCTTTTTCACTTATGGGTTGGTCTTCTAGTTGTCAATTATGAAATTAAAAAAAGGGAATCATATAAATACATAGTTATGTTTTCAAAATGAAGGACCAAGTACTAAGCACTATTACTATTACCTAATCTTGCATTCAAAAGGAACCTAAAGCACTTCAAAGCATCTTGTAGACACTAAATCACGCAATTTGGGTATTTATTTAGTCCTAATTACACACTACTATTTATATCATTCCTAAGCACAAAAATTACTAATTGACCATTGTCTTGGGCCTCTTTGCTTTCTTTCTACTTGTCTTCTTGGTCTCACACACCTTCTTTCCCAGTTTGTCTTTTCATACTTCAACATTTATGACTCTGGACACCAGCGCCCAGGTACCCCCAACCTCTTTGTACTTTTCTTGCATCTTTTGGGTCTCTTCTAACCATTTGAGTATCTTTCTTTTTACCATTCGGCCTTTTAGTGGTTAATTATGAAATTGGAGCAAGACAATCATATAAATAAAAAGCTATGTGGCAATTATAAAGGACCAAACACTAAACATTTACTGTCACCACTTAAGGTCGCATGTAAAGGCATTTACAAGAGCATTCAAGCATCCATATAGTATCCACATAAGGGCAAGGGATTGCATTATTTTGCATACACTTCATAGGAGGGGAAGTTCATTTTTCCATGCACACATCTATCTACATTTTCTACATCTAGCTATTGCTCACTACCAAGTGTGACGCACACAAGAGCCACCTAGGGCACGATTCTTCACACACACACATAGAACTACATTGGGTCTAAGATGTAGTGTACGCTTGGTCGTAAGTTCATTTATTTGATAGCCGAGGATAGTATGAACACTCATTTGTATTATTTTCTTTTTGGGATTTGATGCACTTTTGGGGTTTTACAGGTACTTCTTTCTTATTGTAGGTTTCAGGTGAAGAACAACGAAGTGTAGCGACATACATGCGATCAAAGGTGACAACCAAAGAATATCTCAGGACCCTGTAAAATTGGGTTTTGCAGCTTTTGAGTAGTCACAGGCGTCAAGAATAAGAATAGGTCTCTGACGCCCCTAACCCTCCATAGGTGCCCTGATCTTGGCATTTCTTATACTCCTACAATTTTCTGGGTTTCGGTGTGATAGTTTTCCCTATCTTTTCATCAATTGGTAACTTTGACATAGTATAGATTTAATTATGAACCAACTCAGTCTTTCTATATTTTCATTTGTGACTAGGGTTACAAATTCAAATTATTTATCTTGCTTGGGTAAAAAAATGTACCTTATTGTTTATATTCAACGTTGTTACATATGTAGATTAACATCTATTTATTTCAATATTTTCTTAATCACATCCATCTAGCATCCATTCAAGGGACAAGGGACAAGTGACTACCTTTTCTACATACACTGCAGAGGAAGGGGAAGTTCATTCTATTCCATACACACATTTGTAGAATATAACAAATCTAGCCCGCTAGCTAGGGAATCTTGCACAAGGGCTTCCTAGGGAATAATTATTACACACACTCACAAGAACTAAATGTAGTCTAAGATGTAGTGCAATTCTCAGTCGTAAGTTCACTTTTTCGGGTGACCATAGGGGTCAGTCTGACTCCCCATATTGCATCTTTCTTTTCTAGATTTGATGTAATTTTATGGGTTTTGCATGTGAACTTATATTTCACAGGTTACAAGTACTCTCAGTGATCAAGGAGTGACATACAAGCGATCAACAGGTAATATTTAAGACACTTATGCCAGGGTTCATTTTAAGATACCTCTTAGAAATCAGAGGTGGAAAATACCTGGCGAATATCCTCAGAACCGGTTTCACGAGAAGGCAAATTTTTAGGGGGTCTGACAAAAAAAATTTCACCTGATTTCTAAGTGGTGGGATAGAAGGCTGCAGACGTGCGATAGAGATTTGTTGATGCACGTTAACAAGGTGGTTGACCCGCGTCAATGAGGTTTGTTGATGTGCATCAACAAATCTTTGTCGTGCATCTGCATCCTCTGCCATTTGGTCACGCAACAAAAAAAATCTCCATGTCGCGCATAAAAAAACTCTCTATCGCGCGTCAACAAACTCTCCCTATCGTGCATCAACAAACTCTCCCTGTCATGCGTCAACAAACTTTTTTTCATGCATCTGCAGCCTCCGCCCTCCTATCACATGTTTACTGTACTTGATAATACATATGCCCTCATGTGGTATGAGTGAGCTAATAGTGTTCTACTTGGTGAATAATATAGGATTATATAGGGGATAGTTTTAAGGGTAGGCGAAGCCGACCCTTAAAAAAATTGAACTATAATTTTTAGGCGAACAGGTCACTGACCCACACTAGAAAATTCACCTTTTCAAAAAAAATTTAAATGGAATATTCACCATATTATGAATATTCGCCACTAAAATTATCCCTGACTTATGCAACATAGTCAAAATTAGGTTTTGACTATTTTCACAGTCACGGGCGCCTAGTACCATTCTCTGGTGCCCATGTGCCCTTACCCCAATCCAAGAGCCCTTATCCAACATATTCATGAGCTCCAAAATTTATCTTGAGAATTTATGACATTGTTCACTTCTTGTTCAACACTTTTCCCAGTCTAAAGCACTTCCAGATCAAGTGTAAATTGGCTAAGTTATTCTTTTTATGTCTCTTTCTTAGGGTTTCATTCTTACTTGCTTATTTTTTGTGTCATATTATATATAGCACTTGTATATCATAGTTACATCATGTTGCACGATGGATGTGCCTAAGTACATTCCATGCATAAGGTAGGCACGAGGGGCACATGCAGGAAGAATGGATAGTGCGCGAAGGCTCGCGCCTAAGCAAGAACCTGTCGGACTTAGCCAATTTGTGTAGCATAGGCTAAAATAGAAAGGTCAAGTTAGAGTGTCGATCAAGCAAAGATTCATATCCTGAGTAAAGAAAAGAGACTTAGTGGTCAAGGAATGTCTATTTCATGGATAAAGCACATGCAGAGTGAAGATTAAAGGTCATACATGGATCAAGCTAATAATAGGATTAAAATAGAGTTTATTTATAAGATTAATGTATTATGAGGGTTGATAGAAAATCATGCACACCTTATGGCTATTTTTAGATATACACATGGTTATTTGTAGCATGCAATCTATTTTGAGAATGCATGGGCATTGCAGGGAAAGGACAATATATATATGTTGTATGTCATTGTTTTGAGTACCATTTGTAAGAGACCTTGTGATGTGTTAATGCTCTAATGCACTAGCACGCATGACTTTGCATTACTGGTATTGATTATTATGTATTCAACTTTATTATGTGATACTTTGCTATAATGGAATATGGAGGATGTATTCTGATAATTGATGTGTCTGAATATGGTGATTATATGGTACAATTGATCTTAATTGTTATCTGATATGCATGTTTCCTTATTATGTGTGTTTGCAATTAAATGCATGTAATGAGTTACTATGATTGAATGAGTAATTGGTTAAATAAAATCATGTTTCTGTTTACTGATATCTTAACAAACAACACAAAGGAAGGACCTGGTAGCTTTGTGCACTTCAGATGAGCGTTTAGATGTATTTGAATGAGGTGACAAGGCACATAACAATTAGGTAAAATAAGAGACTACATTTTGGTTCTGTTGACTTTGTAGGTCTTATTTCGCCACCTAGGCACAGGATTGGCACGTGTTACATTATTACTTGTATAAATTATCTTACAAGGTGGGTAGAGGCAGCATCTATGAAGGATTGTACTATAGCTAGGGCAACACAATTTCTTTGGGAAAATATTATTAGCAAATACAATTACCCATTAGGCTTGACAAGTGATAGAGGAACTCATTTCTTGAATGAGATGATCAAAGTTTTACTAGTAGAGTTTATGGTAGCACAACATAAAACTAATCCTTATCACCCTCAAGCTAATGGTACTATAGAGGATTTCAACAAGATCTTAGGACAGACATTGAAAAAAATCTATGATGTTGGAAGAAAATATTGGGATGATAAAGTGTTAGTTGTACTTTGGGCATACATGACCACTTACAAAAGGTTGAATAATGCCACACCTTTTCAGTTAGTATTTGGCGCAGAAGCAATACTACAAGTTGAATTCATGTTACCATCCCTGTGCATTGTGTGCACAGGGGACTTGATGATGAACATGATGTTGAAGAGTGCATTGACAAGCTAATGCAATTAGATGAACGACACGCCATTGCACGATGGATCCAAAAGGATAAGAAGGCAAAATAGAAGGCATGGCATGATAGGCACATTAAGAACAAGACATTTGAAGTTGGAAGAGATGGTCATTCTTTATGACTCCAAGTTTGTGTACCACCTAGGAAAGTTGAAGGTACATTGGTTGGGACCTTTTGTAGTAACCAAAATACTCGAGTTAGGCACATGTCAGTTACAAGCGTTGAATGATACCATGTTACCTAGTTACTTCAATGGGAGTAGGCTAAAGCCCTACCATAAATAAATCTTATTGGTGTTTGTAATAAGATAGGATTACCATTTAGATTAGATTTAACTTTCACGTGTTTCTTTCCAGTTGTTATGTTTGTTTGTGAATTTCCTTTTTTTTTGTAATAAGTGTATTTATGCATAGGAAGTTGATTACAATCTGTTGAGTTTATGCGTAAAGGACCACCCATACTTTTAGTGTGGGGTGGATCAAGTACAAGGAAAGAAATTCATTGGTGTTGGGAGTTACATACAGGTTGGTGTGTTTCAGGGGGTTCTCAGGAAGATTGGAGTGAAAGATGAAGGTGTTACAGATGTTAGGAATGAAGGTGCTCTTAAGAAAATTACTCAAGACTGAATACCATAGGAGAAGAATGATCGCATAGTGTAACATGAGGTAGGCAGAGGCATGACAAAATACTTAGTATACGACATTGAGGATTATGTACTTTAGCGTAGGGAGGCGCGTGTAAGGAGGTATGTGGCTTAGAAAGTAGTAAGGCGCACCAGAAGGTTATGACTAAAGCTCACATAGAGAGGTTAAGTGATAAAGCAAACAATAGAAAAGGTGCTTTGTTAATGAAATAACTAAAAAGATTTAAAGTGAGAAAAATCATGTTGAAGGCAGAAAAATTAAGTTCGTGGAGTACAAAAAAGTTATAAAAGGGGGTAAATCTAGTTATTTTCTACCTTGCATTTGAGAGAATTTGAGAAATTAAGCTACTGAGTAACTTTATGTGACAGAGTAAGATAAGGGAAAAGAAAACTAGAGCAATGTGCATGCAAAGTTGTGTGCAGCTCCTTGTGAAGAGATAATTTCAAGCCAACAATTGAATGCAACATTAGGGAATGAACATAAGGGTTTGTAGATAGAATTTGAACAACTAGGGTTTGCAGTACTCGGATAGTGAAGTAAGATAATATTGTGAAGCAACTTACCTGGGGCAAAAATTTGCAACATTAAAGGCACTAAATATTGGAAGGAGCAAATCCCGCACGAAGAGGGTTAAGGTAGAATTAGAAGATCCTTTAGAGGATATCTACTTAGAAATGCAGTACCCTCATGATGTGTTTAGGGTTTAGAATTGGAAGTCACAACTTACCAAGTGTAAAATTAGTGGCTACAATCATAGGGCTCCAAGCCACAAAGTGACATTAAAGGTGGACATGTTGTGGGAATTACAGGGACAAGTGAAGAAGGGAAAGTGTTGGTGGGTGATTCAATAAGGAGAAATTTGGATAAGGTAGGGGTTCTCCAATTATTTGAGCTACCTTTTTTTACAAATCCCACACATCTATTCCAGTGGCTCATGTCTAGGGTATATGAAGATTACTTTTATTTCACGGGTTGAACAATGAGAATCACAACCCTACTCATCGAACAGATTACAGGATTATGAGGTAAAGGGGAAGATCTATACTTGGACCTAAAAAATAACAAAAAAATTGACGAGTTGGTTGTACAATTACAATATGAAAAAGAGGGAAGGGCAATGAGCATTGAGAAACTCACAGAGCTTGCAACTAGGGTTACAACCAGGCTCATAAGTTGTAAATTGGGTGTCGCGAAGAGGTGGAGAGACGTAACTAAGAAATTTCTATATATTACACACAAAATGGCACACATGACGTAATACATTATGAATGGAATCCTAGAGGAGGCCAAGGTGAAAAACGACGAAGGAGCCAAGATAACTTGGGGCTCAATCCTCCTACTTATTGTCTTCTGGGAGATTGGGGTTCTAGATGGTCCAGATGAGGATATGTGGGTTTACACACTAGTAAACAAATCCCTTGCATTACAATTCATTGGTTGTACTTATGATGGCGCGATCACAAGTGCATACAAGACAAGGATAAATAAATGGTACAATAGATTGTGCCTGGCCTTTGAGAATGAATTTTGCATCCCTCGCGAGTTACCAGGAGAGGTTTGGGAATAGGTAAAGTTTGCAGTGATGTAGCACTATAGTTGTGTGTGCTTTAGAATGCAAGATAGAGAAATGGGCCCTTAGTGTAAGCTATCATTTACATTTATTGCATGGTATTTCAAGTTCACAGTGAATATGATAAAGGACATGTAAAATTTTACCTTTGATGATGATAAGTTTGATGTTGATTTGTACATCTTATGCGCGACCTACAATTATGACTCATGGCTTGCATATTTGGAGATGCTAGAGCCGAATACTTTATAATTGCACCCTCAGATGAACATCACAATAAGGGGAATGATCTACATAGTCTTTGTAGTGCTGAGGCCAAAAAATAAGGGAGGATTAAAGATGGAAGTCACAAATTCTTTCCTCCCACATCCTGGAAGACTTTTTATACCACCTCTCTAGAGAATTTGCAAACCTACTCCAAAAAAGAGGAAGAAGAAGAGGGTGGACTTGACCACTTGCTCTGGAAGAAAATGTACTACAGAAGAAAGAATATTGGTGACGGTATAAGGAAGACACAAAAAATACTAAGGTCAAGTGTGGTGGTGCGCAGGTGGTTACTAGTAAAGAGGAGTGTAGTGAGAAAGAACAAGATGAAACTCTGTTAGAGGAGCTTGAGCATGAATGGAATGAACATTTGGCTAAGAAGAATGTTGAGGAACAAAAGTAGTTAGGTGCCATAGAGGGAGAAAATAACAAGATCCCACATAAGGATAAGACGCCCGAGTTGGAGGAGGTGCATAGGGAGAAGGAAACTAATGATACCTATGTCATTAGGGAAGAAAAGGGCGCAGAAGCTAGAACTAGTACATGTGTCTTTACTCTAAAGAAGTAGATAACAAAGGAAAAAGTAGTAAGGAAGCGATGGACTCCTAGGTTGCTACCTATGGATTTTGTAGATGATCCTATAAAGGTTTCAAGGGTGCGGTTCCATAGCACGGTGCCTATAGAGAGATTATATGGCTGAGACCTTATGGATGCTATGTACCTTGGGATATGATAATATAATATATATGGGTTGATGGAGATGCTGACATGTGGCACACATCCCCTTAGTTATATGTATGGGTTCACATGGGATATGATAATATAATGTATATGGGTTGATGGAGATGCCAACATGTGGCACACATCCCCTTAGTTAGTTATATGGGCTCACATAGGAATTAATTATATTGGGTAATGGGTCGGCCTACATTGGGATTAGGTGTTACCCATCCTATTTAAAGGATGTGAGTATCATTATGAGGGGGTAATGTATGTATGAGTTGAGTCTTCTACTTGGTAGAGGTATATTGGAGGTGTCCCCCTCGAAGTGGATTCCCATCTTGGGAGATTGTGGAGTTACTCCTTCCTTAAGGAGCATTGTATGGTGTTGCCCTACCTTAAGGGTATTATTCTGCATATATTGCATATTTGGGCATCTTGGCCCCCCATATATCTTGTGTTGTGTTATCTTCTGTAATTTATTGATTTATTATATGCAAGGTTCTTATCAAGTGGTATCAGAGCAGTGATCCGGGCAATTTGTGGGATGAAACCCTAATGTTGGTGATTCATCTATATCTTGAGATAGACTTGGAATTTTTCAGATATTTTTTGTGGGGAGTGGATAAATAGTTCAAGTGATCTTCCCTCCAAATTTCATATTTTTTGGAGCTGTTTTGCAAAAGTTGTGTTTGTTTTAGGGTTGAAACCCTAATTCTAAGGTTTCATCTATATCTTCTGAATAATGACGAATTAGGAAATAAATTTTTTTGGGTTGTTGGTAATATATTAAATAGTGATACCACTGAAATTTAAAGAATTTTTGGATCTATTTTGACAGAGTTATTTTAGTTTTATTGTTTTTCACTATTTTGCTCCACAGGCCACAATTTGAGGAATTTTCCTAAATTTCTTACATTTTCGGAAATCTCTCAAAATTTTAGTAGGGGTTACTTCTTTGTGGTTTCAGATTTGAGGTTGAATGATTGAAAAAATCATCAGGTAAAATATTGGTCAAAGGAGTAAGTTTGTGAAACCCTAATTTTTATGCATCATGGATATACCAATTTTCTATGGTAATGGGGAAATTGATGCAAAAAAATGGTGGATACAATTTAAACAAATGTATTTTGAAGAATGTTTAGTATGGGTTAGTTTTTATCTTCATCTTGGTGGGAAAGCGCGACATTGGTATTCTTATTTGGATATAGATCTATTGGATTGGGATTGGGAGGAAATGGAGGATATTTTCTTAGCTAGATGGGAAACAAAAAAGAAACACAATTTTGTTAAAAAAGAAGAAGAAGAAGAAGAAGAAGCAGCAACAACATCAGAAGAAGAAGAAGAAGAAGAAGAAGAAGAAGAAAATGTTGATGGTGCAAAAGAAGAAAATGTTGATGATGAAGCTGCTACACAGGATAGTGCATCTCCAAGGAAGGAAGCTTCAATATTTCAGTTTGAAGGGTGCATTCAAAGAAAAAAGGTAATTGTTTCCATAAACCCTAGCAGCAAATATAACTTCATCAATATGGATGTAGCTCAAAATCTACATGTGCAAACAAAGCATATCAAGGAATCTCAAATGGATGGTAAGCATATTCAAGTTTTTGAAGATTTAAAGCTTTCTATGGATAAATATGTTTTACATTCAGATTTTTATGCTTTAGATATGGATGGTATGGATATTGTTCTCAGATATCCTTGGTTAGAGACATTGGGAACAATTAATATTAATGTGCAAAAGAAATTCATGAAATTATGGTACAAGAGAAAGAAAATTACATTGCAAGATATCACACTTAGCAAGGAAAAAAGTAATGTAAAATTGGATCATGAAGATGAATTTGAAGATGGTGAAGAAGGGAATAAGGATGAATCAGAAGGAGAGGATGAAGAACATGATGAAAAAGTAAAAAATAGTTTCTCTACTCAAGAGAAAAAAGAAATAGCAAACAAGTTGGAAGAGGAAAAGAAAGTGGAGGAAAAGATTGATAAGGTTGAGCATACTAAGGTTGCACCATATAGACACCCACATCATCATGAGAGGAAAAAATCATGGAGACATGCTAGGACACACAAGGGCAGCAATCTATATGGATATACAGGGAATTGGAGGAGTAATAATTTTGGCTATACATGGAATCAATGGAACAATAATTATATGTCATGGAATCACATGAATAATAATTATGGATATGCATGGATGCCAAGGAGGAACACATATGGACCAGGATGGAATCAGATGAGCACAATGGAATATGGAATCATGTTTGGAGTAACATCACCCACTAGGATTTCATATGGGTGGTTAGATGATCGAGCATGGCGACAAGTGTGCAATAATTTAAAGCACACTCATTATATGGCTTCTTCTTATGTTTCGGGGATGAAACATGTCAAAGAGGGAGGCAATGCTATGTACCTTGGGATATGATAATATAATATATATGGGTTGATGGAGATGCCGACATGTGGCACACATCCCCTTAGTTATATGTATGGGTTCACATGGGATATGATAATATAATGTATATGGGTTGATGGAGATGCCGACATGTGGCACACATCCCCTTAGTTAGTTATATGGGCTCACATAGGAATTAATTATATTGGGTAATGGGTCGGCCTACATTGGGATTAGGTGTTACCCATCCTATTTAAAGGATGTGAGTATCATTATGAGGGGTAATGTATGTATGAGTTGAGTCTTCTACTTGGTAGAGGTATATTGGAGGTGTCCCCCTCGAAGTGGATTCCCATCTTGGGAGATTGTGGAGTTACTCCTTCCTTAAGGAGCATTGTATGGTGTTGCCCTACCTTAAGGGTATTATTCTACATATATTGATATTTGGGCATCTTGGCCCCCCATATATCTGGTGTTGTGTTATCTTCTACAATTTATTGATTTATTATATGCAAGGTGTCATGTGAGGATGAGATAAAAAAGTGAGAGGGTATGCTCCAGATCTAGCGAACGTTGAGAGATGCGGAGGATTACATAACACATGTCAGGACTGTATTCATGCTTAGCTCAAGGAGTTCCAAGGTCTCTTCAGGACAACTTGGCATTTGAATAACACCTGCCAGAAATGAGATTTGGTATTCCTAGCACGGGCATGAATCAATAAACATCCACAAGTATTCATAGGTTTACTAGCATTCTAGAAGAGACACCTACAAATTCTATTGAGTTCACTTGAGAAATGGTTGCATGGTGATAACACAAAAGGAATTGATAAAGGCCAAAAGAGATAAACTAGATAGACATATCAACCAATTTCAGAATATGGTGCTTGATCACATGGTTCCCACTCTAAATAATTAGCTGCACAATCCACTTGTATCTTATCCAAGAGCTCAAGAGTAGAGTTGAAGAGTTGGTGCCTGACCAAGTACCAAGAATTGTAGACTTACACGGTCGAGTGAAAGTCCCTTCAGACCAACTTGATGAGTTGAGGCATTTGAAGAGTGAAACAAATGTTGCACTTCCACATAACTCTTGCATACAAGTCCTAATATGGACATCACCAAATTTTTTATGATGCAACTGATTCTTTAACCCAACTTGAAGTCTTTATTCTTGTCATTTATTATCCATACCTTGTTCTAAAGCCCCCATGTTAGTACATACAGAGAATTGGAGATGGAAAATGTTGCGAAGTCTAGATTTAGTGTGGGGTACATGTTATAGAATTTGATTGAAGGTTTCAAGTACGTTTCACGCACAACCCATTTTGCATTCGTCCTGCAAGGTCTCTGAAAAGGGATCCTCATAGGAAGCCATGGATAGCGTGTGACATGAGTCTGTGCATTTTATGACAAGAAACTCTTTTCTTTTATGACCTGGCTAATTTTGTGGAGCATGGGCTAAAAATAAAAAGGTCGAGTTAGAGTGTTGATCAAGAAAAGTTTTAGATCTAGAGTAAAGCAAGGAGATTTGGTGGCTAAGGAATGTCTATTTTTGGGATAAAGCACATGCAGAGTGAAGATGAAAGGTCATGCATGGATTGCGATACTAATATGATTCAAGTAGAGTTTATTTATAGGATTAATCTATTATTAGGGTTGATATAAAATCATGCATGCCTTGTGGCTATTTTTGGATATATGCATGGTTATTTGTAACATGTAGTCTATTTTGAGAATGCATGGATGGTGATGGTTAATGACCTACCCCTATATATATATATATATCTGTTGTATGTCATCGTTTTGAGTATCATGTGTAAGAGACCTTGTGATGTGTTAATGCTCTAGTGCACTAGCACACATGACTCTTCATTACTGGTATTGATTGTTATGTATTCAGCTTTGTTATCTGATACTTTGCTATAATGGAATATGGAGGATGGATTCTGGTAATTGATGTCTCTGAATATTGTGATTATATGGTACAATTGATCTTAATTATTATCAGATTTGTATGTTTTCTTATTATATGTGTTTCCAATTGAATGCATGTGATGAGTTACTATGATTGAATGAGTAATTGGTTATATAAAATCATATATCTACGTACTGACATCTTGACAAGTATCACAATGGAGGTACCTTGTAGCTTCATGCGCTTCAAATGAGCATTCATATTTATCTGAATGAGGTGCCAACACGCATAACAGTTAGGTTAAATAAGAGAATACACATCAACTACTCTGTAATTAGGGTTTAATAATAAATCTATTTTTATTAAATCAATAGGAGCAATATTAGCACAACCAAGGGGGAAAATGAATCACCCTATATAATTTAAAAGCTGCAAGTTGGCAAAAATGAAAATAATTATTCTACAAAAGAGAGAGAATGGTGTATGTGTTACCTAAATTTAGACATTACGTACTAACAACACCCTTTATATTCTGCACAGACCATGAGCCTCTCAAATACCTGTTGAATAGGCCATTATTATAAGGGAGAATATGTCAGTGATTAATGTTGTTTCAAGAATTTGATTTTACTATATCATTCAAACTAGGAAAAGTTAAATAATGGGCCATACTATTTGTCTAGAATTGAAACATGCGAAGATATAGAACCAATTGATGATGAATTCATAGGAGCACATATTTTTAGAATTGAGGTTATTCCTAAAGAATTAGATGATATAACACAACTGCTAACAACTGTAGAATTCCCTGTGGAATACACAAAACAAAACAAAAAATTCATTCATTTCCATTTACCCTAATTCAAAGATAATTATATAAAAAGGGACAAGATGAAGTCCTCAGATGAGTGGTACTAGAACATGAAAGAAAGAACATTTTAAGAGAAGTTAAGGAAGGGGTAACAGGAGGCCATAATGGAGGAGAAACAACAACAAGAAAAATAATGATGGTAGGATTGTGGTGGCCCACACTATTCTATGATGCAGACAAACATGCAAGGTCATGTGATATTTGTCAATGGGTAGGCAAACCAAATGCTAGAGATGAAATGCCTTTAAGATCAGTACTAGCGCTAGCCCTATTTGAGAAATGGGCTATAGACTTCATTAGACGAATAAAACCTATTGCAAGACACTCACAAGTAAGATTTATAATCACAATAACAAAATACCTAACAAGATGGGCATAAGCTATACCTATAAAAGATTGCACTACAAGAAAAATGACTAAATTTATCTATGAAAATATCATTACTAGATTTGGATGTCCATCAAGCATTACTAGTGATCAAGGAAAAAAAATTGTCAATGCCACAATTAAAGAAATTCTAGACCATTTTATAATAAACCATAATAAAAGTACACCATACCACCCTCAAACAAATGAAGCAGTTGAAGCTTTAAACAAGGTGTTGGATAAATTACTAACAAAAATATATTCAGTACAAAAAGAAAACTGGGACTTAAAATACCATCAGCATTATGGGCATATTGCACAACATATAAAAGGCTAAAAAAGTAATCCCCATTCCAATTAGTGTATGGGCTAGAAGCTGTGGTACCTATGGAGTTGATCCCTCCATACATGAAATGCTAATTGAATTATAAAAAATAGATGAGAAAAGATTCATAGCCACCTATAATGAAACACAAGAAAAATGAAGTCATAAACCATGGCATGATAGGCATATCACGAAAAAAGAGTTTGATAGAGGAGACCAAGTCCTGCTATATGATAGAAAATGGAAAAGAGCTAGAAAGTTAAAAAACCATTGGTTGGGCCCATATCTTATCAAAGGCATATTACCATCAAGAACCAACAAACTACAAGCATTACAAAAGAAAGATTACCAGGCTATGTAAATGGAGCTAAGCTGAAGAAATACAACATGACAACTTAATCTAAAAATAATAATCCATCCTCTTTGAAAACCAAAAATTTGGCGGATTGGATGAGGAGGAGGGTGAAAACCCACAAGGGCACCCTCTCTTTATGATAAACAAGCTCAAAACAGAAGAAATATGATATGAGCAGTTAATAAAAAAGTAAAGAAGAGAGGAAGGAAAATAAATAAAGCAAAGAGGACATCAAAATCACACACATAAACAAATATTAAAATCATCGGAATAAGGTAAAGAAGAAAGAACCGCGGAAGGAAGGAGAGATCCACATAATAAGGTAGAGAAGAAAGGACCACAAAAGGAAGGAGAGATCCATGGAATAAGGGAGAAAGGAAAATGTCACATAAGGAAGGAGAGATCCGCGGAACAAAGGAGAAAGGAAAATTCTACATAAGGAAGGAAAGGGGAACCCGTAGAACAAATACAAAAGAAGAAAATTGCAGAAAGTAGAAGAAAACTGCGGAAACTAGAAAAAAACCACAGACCAAAGGATAAGAACAAAATCGCGGAACAAAGAACAAACTCAACCCAAAAAAAAAACAATTTTCCCACCCACGCACAATAAATAAAGTTGGTGGAAACATAAAGGTATAAAGTCACGAGCCAAGGGAAAAATGACTCACAAATGCAAAAGTACAAAAAGTGAAGAAGTGGTTAAAAGAGAAAATCGAGTTAGGGAAGACGAAGGAGAAGTAGAACAAGTAGTATAATGGTGACTACGACTATTGTAGCAAAAAAATACCTTTCAAAGCCAAAATTTCAGAAACATTCCCTCAAATCAATGCATCCGGATCCATTCGGATCCTTCTCCCATATTTCATTCAAGGCCGCACATGCTCAAGACATACAAAAGTATATACACTCGACAATCGTAAAATATGACCAAACTTGTTTGGAGTTCAATAGATAGCTACTCCTCCAACCCAATTTGACTATAGGGGCCTTAGAATAAAAGAATAATACCAAGGTAATTTCAGAATTGAAGCTGGACACATGGAGCAGTTATGGAGATAGTCATCAGATTGTTGGCAATAGGATGTTCGACATTGACTAAGAAAAAGAAGTCAATGAAGGAAAATACACGATTGATGAATGTCCCTATGAAAAAAAGAGGATTAAATAGTGGAGAGATCAAAAACCATGTTCTCAGGTACACAGATAAAGCCATCTGCTTAGAAATTTACCACACCAATAAGGAAGATGGTGCTCATGGGTTAAGCGCACAAGTTGTCCTAGATATGATTACATCTCAATCTGAGTACAAGCTAAGTGAGGTAATGGCTACAAAATTTTGTGAAAGTAATAGGAAGATCAAGGAGGGAAAACACACCTTTTGTTATGGATCCATCTTATTATGTATAGATATGTATTTCACAAACACCCTTCCAGCTAAAACAAAACAGGTTTAATGGAACCAATACCTACCGATTGCAGAACAAATATTGAATCATATGAACACCATGAACCATGTAGAATAGATCACATCTCTAGTAGGGTGGATAGAAAACATAAGGTGGCTAGTGGAAAACAAAGCTAGAATTTCTAAACAAATAATAACCAAATATGAGAATGAGGTGGTCTTCATAATAGACATTTATTATACTTTTATAAGGCCTTTTACTTCACATATAACACATATATCCCCACTACCATATGAAGCATATGATGAGCTAGTAACCACAACAATTTAAGCCATTAGAAATCTTCCAGTGGACAAAACTAAACCAGTACCTCCAAATATTGATGATGTAATTACAAAGACATGGGAAGAATTTAAGAAAAAATATCTCGAAGATCGTGACCAAGGATGAACAAGAAAATCAACGCCAAAAACATATAAAATAAGAGCTCAAAAATTAAAAAATCCCCTCCACATCCACCCACTAAAAGACAGAAAATGAAGGCAACAAGAAAAATAATGAAGGAGCTTGAAACAAGTGAAGAAATAGAAGAGTCAAAACCAAATACAATGGAAATGTTAGATTCAGATAAAGAGAAATATCCACATACCCCACTCACTCCTCTAGGAAAATCACATGATAAAGAAGAATCAAGTCTAGAATTCACAACAGAAATCGAATCATGGGAGGAATCACACCTAACTAAGACTGCATAAAAATTCTACAAAACTTGTTTAAACCAGGGTGGAGTTTCACAAGTGGCTCAGCAGTATGATGTTGGTATAGCTACAGAACAAGTTGCAATAGCAGAAACACTCATCCACTACTTGAAAAGGTTTTCCTTGGTAATAGAAGACATTGTACATTTATTTCCATATGGCTTGTTAAAACACCTAAAGGCACAAATAGATGTGGAGGAAAATATGATCATAGAAACATTTGAGAAGGAACTTGAACAAATTAGAAGAAAGAATAAGAACATAGTTAAGGAAAAAAGTTGATTTAAAGAACTAGAAGAGTTGATGCAACTAACAAAAAAGGAGAATAAATAGAAACAAAAAGAGAGAGCAATAAGGGAGGAAAAATGGGAAAAACGGACAAAAGATAAGCATATTGAGGAGTAAATGAGGAAAAATGAAAAAGATAGAAGGGAAAAAGAAGAGGAAGAAAGAGGAATATAAGAAAACACAAGAAGAAGAAACAAGAAAGAAGGAGATAGAAAAGAACATAGTAAAATAGGAGGAGAAAAAGGCAGAGGATACGAGGAAAGAAGAAGCAAAGAAAAAAGAGGATGATAAGAAGAGAAAGGTAGAAGAAAATAGGTAGGAGGAAGAGAAGAAAAAGAAGGAAGAAGAGGAGAAGAGAAAATGAAATGAAAATAGAAAATAATAAGAAAAGAGAACAAAGGAGGAAAGGCAAAAGAAGGAGGCTAAGGAAAATGAAAGAAAAGAAGAAGAAGAAAAGAAAAAGGAAGAAAGGAAAAGACAAAAATAAAAGGAGGAAGCAGAGAAATCAGAAGAAGAAAAACAACATAAGTAAAAAGAGATAAAGGATAGGTAGAAGGAATAAAAAATATAGGCCGAACCTCATATCAGTCATACAAGAACACTTGAAGCATCCCACGCATTAACCCTAGCTCAGTCTCCACAAGATTCATTGAAACTGATTAAGAAGGCACTCCAACAAAGAAGACAAGCACAAACCATTCAATTACAATAGGGTGTAGTAGAACAAACACAAGAAGGGTACACAATACACTTACATAAGCTCTCACCAATGCAAAAATTTACATGCAGTCAACTGTTGGATCAAAGTGTAAAGAAAGATTGGATGCAAAGGTGTTTTGACCTAAAGGAAGCAATAAACAGAATGATGACATCAATCAATACAACTAAACCTCAAATCACTATAGATATCAACCTCCCAGTAGAAAAATCACTCGAATAAGTAGTAAAGTCAATTCTCACATGCAGTGCCATCTCAAAGGAGAACACAAAGAATAAGATCAAGGATGAGGCAATTCAAGAATATAAGGTACAACTACTATAACCTCAAACTACAAAAAACCAACAACAATGGAAGGACATGGGGACACTTCTAACAAAACTTGAAACAAAGGTTGCAAATGCAGCAACATACTACACATATTCCATGGGTTGGCCAAACCTAACACAAATATATAAAGATTAATTAGATGCATTAGAACATAAGCTCAACAAGGAGTCATCTGAATATGATATTACTATGGATAATGATGGAAACCAATGGAGAAAGCTAGTGGAACTATCTGAACAATATCAAATCAAACAATAATAATGGGCCAAGAAAATTGTAGACATGCAAGAATACAACATATTAATGGATAGAGCCATGACAAAGATGCAACAAGAATTAGTAACGGTGAAGAAAATATATAGCCAAATTCATCCCAACCAGCCACCCACAGAGATACTTCTCATCATCCAAGAGAATTCTCAAATGTAGGTATGGACACAAGAAATTAAAAAGCACAGAATAATGGAATGAATTTGAGAAAAAGATCACAACTAAATATTGCAAATATATCCCACAAACAATTGCTTAAAGGAAATAATTTTTTTTAGGAATTCATAGTGTTCTATAAATCCAGTCGGGCGAGTCGAGAAATGGAATATTTCCTTGTGCCAGATGTCTAAGTTCTGGTAAGTTGATGCTTTGGTTTTCCAAGTAAATCTACAAAGACAAAGGACTTCAAAGAAAATAAACACACTTAAAATTTTTGGGAATCAAATACGAAGACATGGATCTTCATAATTTTGATTGTCTCAAGGATGAGACAATGTTTGCAATCCATGGATGATGTTGACAGGGTTCTTCATCAATTTTGAGAACAATCTGTAGAAGGAAGAAAATCCGTGGATAAAATGAAAAGTCACCGAAGTTTGAAGTAAGCCACAAAACACTAAGAAAATTCACGAAAGACTATGAAACCCACTAAAAACTACAAAATCTGAGACTACATAAAGTCACGGAGGTATATTAGAAATAATAATATAAAAAAACTGGAACAGAATGCAGACTTAGCTGACTGAGTTATTAGGAAATAAGGGATAAAATATGCGGAATAATCCCTCACATAATCGCAACAGTAGAAACTAATAAATAAAAAATATTACAGATCTAAAAAAAAGTGCAGAATAAAATAACACAACATAAAGAGACAATATTTAACATGGTTCACCCAATTTGGGCTACGTCTACCAAGAATCACTTGCTCAGATTTTATTACAAGCCACCACTCTCTCAATACAATACCTAGATCTGTTTGGAGCTATGCTCAACAAACTCTACAGAATTCACACCCGAATTCAAAACACATCTACAATGTTACATTATACCTACCATATGCATAAAACCATATAAGTAGACAACTGTTTAAATAGTTTTACAAAAATGTGGGCATCAAAACCATCCCAAAAACCTATGGGTCAAAATCCCGCCCATATGAGAAACACATGTTTATCGGTATATCAAGCATGTTTTAAGGCCAATTTTTTTTTCTGAACTGTGAAAAGTGTACAGTACTCGTAGTGTACAATATTCAACACTTTCTCACATGAAAATAGGCTCCATAACCTAACAATCTCCCACTTGGAGACTAGTTTTCCTCTGAGCAAGCTTCTTAACCCTTCACTAGTTTCCATGAAGACCAACCAAAGCTGAACACAACTTCAGTTTTTCCCTTGTGACCACCTTGGTCATCATGTTTGCAGGATTCTGACTGGTATGAATCTTCTCCAGCTTCAACTTCTCTTCCTCTAAAGATGTCCTGATGAAATGGTACCTTAATTGTATATGCTTTGTTCTAGAGTGGAAAGCAGAGTTCTTAGCTAGGTGTATAACACTCTGACTATCAATATACAACTTTCCTTCCTCCTGCTTATGCCCCAACTCCTCAAGCAATTGTTGTAACCAAATCATTTTTTGCTTGCCTTTGTAGCAGCAACATACTCAACCTCCATGGTTGACAAAGCCACCAACTTCTGTAGTTGTGAAATCCAACTTACTGTTGTCCCACCTACAGTGTAAACATAACCTGGTGTGCTCCTCTTGCTTTCTACATCTCTAGCCATATCTGAATCTACATAACCACACAAAGTGGTTTCTGATCCAATATAGCATAAAATTTTCCCCATTGTCCCTCTCAAATATCGAAGAATCCACTTTACTGCCTACCAGTGATCTCTACCTGGATCACTCATAAATCTACTCACCGCTCCCACTACATGGGCAATATCAGGCTTGGTGCACACCGTGGCATACATCAAACTGCCAATCGTTGATGAGTAATGTACCTTGGACATCTGATTTCTCTCCTACTCTATCTTGGGACACTGCTCCTTTGATAACTTGAAATGGCCTACCAAATGAGTCCCAACCGGTTTAGCATCCTGCATATTAAACCTCTCCAAGACTTTCTTAATGTACTCTTCTTGAGATAAAGTCAGCTTCCATTCTTTCCTATCCCAAGATATCCCCATACCAAGGATTTGTTAGCTGCCCCAAAATCCTTGACGGAAAAGGATTCACTTAGCTACTTCTTGAGTACTTTTATTTCCCCAATGTTTTTACCTGTAATCAACATATCATCCACATACAAACACAAGATAATATAACTTCCATTCTCAAATTTCTTTGTATACACACAATGGTCAGAATGACATCTGATATAACCTTGCTCCATCATGAAGCTATCAAACTTCTTATACCATTGACGTGGAGCTTGTTTCAGGCCATACAAGCTCTTCTTTATTTTGCACACCATCTCCTCTTTACCTTTGACTTCATATCCTTCCGGATACTGCATATATAGCTCCTCCTCCAAATCACCATGGAGAAATGTAGTCTTTACATCTAAATGTTCTAAGTGCAAGTCTTCTACTACCACTATTCCAAGAATAGTTCTAATAAAAGTCATTTTTACTACAAGAGAAAATATCTCATCAAAATCTATACCTTGTTTCTGTACAAACCCCTTGACCACCAACTAGGCCTTATATCTTTTCTTTCCTCCTTCTTCGTCTTTAACTCTGTACACCCACTTTTTTTGCAATGCTCTTTTTCCTTCCGGTAGCTTCACCAAATCCCAAGTCTGGTTCTCCATGAGATCCCTTATGCTCCTCATCCATGGCTTACTCCCACTTCTTACTGGCATCTATCAGCATTGCTTCATCAAATCTCTTTGGCTCTCCAGTATCAGTGAATAATAAATAATAAAGAGAAGGAGAAAAACGTTCAAGTTCTTTTCTTTACCCTAGAAGACCTCCTCACTGTAGGAGTTTTGGGTTCCTATTGAGTAGGTTCCTGAACTGATTCATGGGTCATTGTCCCATTCGGAAGATCCTCTACCACTGTATAATATTTCTTGGATTCTTCCCTATTTTCCTACAAGTATTGCGTATACATGAATTTCTCATTAAAGACCACATCCCTAGACCAAATGATTTTCTTGTCCTTAATACTCCAACATTTAAATCCAAAGTCATCACCACCATAACCAATAAAAGTGCATTTTTCTAATTTATCCTCTAGCTTGGTCCTATCATCCTTGTCAATATGAACAAACACCTCACATCCAAAGACTCTAAGAAATGAGTAATCCACTTTCTTACCATACCAAGCCTCCTTAGGTATGCCTCCATCCAAGGCACTTGAGGGTCCTCTGTTTATTAATTACACAACTATGCTCACCACTTTTTCCCCAAAATAAAGAGGCAGTCCTGCATGTATCCTCATGCTCCTAGCACGTTCCATTATTGTTATGTTCATCCTTTCTAACATCCCATTCTGCTGCGGGGTTCCTGGAACCATCTTTTTCCTGCGGATTCTATTCTTAGAACAATAATCATCAAATTCATTGCTACAATACTCCCCTCCATTATCTGACTTGAGACATTTTAACTTAAGACCTGTTTCATTCTCTACCAAGGCTTTCCATTTAACAAAAGTATCAAATACATCAGATTTGTTTCTAATACAATAAACCCAAACTTTCCTTATTACATCATCAATAAAAGTAACATAATAACTTGAACCCCCAAGAGATGATACCTGAGCTGGCCCCCACACATCAGAATGTAATAGCTCTAACTTACTCTCTTTCTTTGTAGGTCTAACCTTGAGAAACCTTACTCGCTTCTATTTCCCATATATGCAGTTCTCAAAGAAATCTAAACCTATTTTTGTATATCCAGGAAAATTCTTCTTTATGATGTCCATGCCCTTATTGTTCATATGAGCGAGCCTATAGTGCCATAATGTTGTATTTGCATTTGAAGCCACAAGATTACAATCATTAGTAGTTATCAGTGGATAAATACAAGGTTTCAACCTTCTTACCTCTTGCCACCACAAGAGCACCCTTGGTAACCTTCCAAGAGTCAACTGTAAATATCACAGTATAACCATCACTTCCCAATTGCCCCACCGTTATCAAAATTCTCCTTAATGTAGGCACATGTCTGACATCCTTGAATAACCATGTATTCCCATTCTGCATCTTAACCTGAACAGAACCTTTTCCAACTATATTACAAGGCTCATCATCACCAAGAAAAACATGCCCAAAATCCCCTTGAACATAATCAACAAAATAATGCCTATGTGGAGTAGCATGAAAAGAAGCCCCTGAATCTAAAACCCAAGATTTAGTAATATTATGCAAACAAAGAATGAAAGCATCTTGGCATACATTACCCAATGCCACATTTTCCTCTTTGTTTTCTTCATGTTGTTTCTTCTTGTCCCAAAGCTCCCAACAATCCTTCTTTGCATGCCTAGACTTTCCATAGTTCCAACATACAATCTTGCTCTTGGATTTTGACCTTGCTCGATCTTTCGATTTTCCATGGTTTCCTCTATTCTTCTGTCTCCCTCTAGTTTCCACTGTCAAAGCATTCCCTGAAGTAGAAGATTCCTCGGAGATTTTTCTTCGCATTTCCTCGCTTAAAATCACCCCTAACATGTCCTCAAACTTCAACTTCGAGTTAGCTGGAACCGAGTTGCTTACTACGTCATTACCAGGCTATTCCGACTCTCAGGTAAAGAGCACATAAGTAATAAAGCCCTAACTTCTTCATCAAATTATATTATAACCGAAGCTAGCATATTTACCATATTAAAATCATTTAAATGATCTGTTACTTAACCATTCTTAGACATCTTCATATTAAACAACTTTTTCATTAAAAAATCCTTATTAGAGGCAGAGGGTTTTTCATACAACTTCCCTAATACATCCATCAGTTCTTTTGTAGTATTTTCCTTTGAAACATTAAATAATACTGAAGATGCAAGAAACAACCGGATTGTCCCAAGTGCCTTCCTATCCAGAAAATCCCATTCCACATCTGTCATGCTCGAGGGTTTGTTCACCTTCTCAGACAGTGGAATATAAAGATCCTTCTGATAAAGGTAATCTTCCATCTGCATCTTCCAAAGACTGAAATTCAACCAATTGAATTTATCAACCCTTGATCTTCCATCATTTGCCATAGCTCCCACTCAAGATAAAACTTTCCCTGCGATTCAACACTTCAACAAACCAAACCAGGCTCTGATACCAATTATTAGGAAATAAGGGATAAAATATGCGGAATAATCCCTCATGGAATCATAATAGTAGAAACTAATAAACATAAAATATTACAGATCTCAAATAAAAGTGCAGAATAAAATAACACAACACAAAGAGACAATATTTGACGTGGTTCACCCAATTTGGGCTACGTCAACCAACAATCACTTGCTAAGATTTTATTACAAGTCATCGATCTCTCAATACAATATCCATATCTGTTTGGAGCTATGCTCAACAAACTCTACAGAATTCACACCCAAATTCAAAACACATATGTAATGTTACAGTATACCTACCATATGCATAAAATGATATAAGTAGACAACTGCATAAGTAGTTTTACAAAATCGTGGGTATCAAAACCATGGGCCAAAACCATCCCAAAAACCTATGGGTCAAAATCTCGCCCATATGAGAAAAACACGTTCCCCAGTATATCGGGCATGTTTTAAGGCCAAAAAAAACTTTCTCAACTGTGGAAAGTGTACAGTACTCTTAGTGTACAATATTCAACACTTTCTCACATGAAAATAGGCCCCACAACCTAACATGAATCACATCCAAAAGAAGTGTCTTTTGACTACTTTTTAGAACATGTTGTTTATTGTAATTAATCAAAAAAGTGTATGTCTGAGGAGAGTGTGAGTGAATGTATAAATGAGAATATGTGTGTACGAATAGGAGAGTATGAGAGTGTGTGAGATGGATGTGAAAAAATGATGTAACATTTATTGTATATAAGTAAAGAGTGATGGTTGATGCAATGTGGAATGTTTATTTTTTATAATTACATTCTTTTTGTTCATCTTGTGAATCTAAATATCATTCCTAGCACATCCTTATAGAAAGGACAAACTACTTAACCCTCACATTTAAGTTGAGGTTTAAGGTCAACAACTACATTCCAAGTTTTCACTCCTCGAGCTTCTTATTTGCTCTTAACTTCTAAACAATCCTTAACTTTGTTTTAACAGTCTATTTAACTTGGCTATGCTTCTTGTCATCACTCGTCTCACCATTGTACTTTATCTCTCCTAATCCACTATTCAAAACTCTTGACAACCTTGGTTTAAGTCACATCCTATCAAACTTCTTAAAGGATTTTCTCAAGGCTTTTATCTATGACTGTATTGGGACAGTCTGACTTAGTTCCTTGAACATAACTCCACAAATATGCTTACACCTATATCAAATTCATAGTAATTCTACAAACACTCCACACATTTTGACAACACTTTCCATAGGTCTCCTCCCTAAGATCATTGTTTTTTTACTCATGACCAAGAATGTCACAGTTTGGTGTGAAAATATTGTACTCTACAATTTATTTCTATCTAGTATTTCATACTCCTAAGTTATTCAATGGTTCTATACCTTCATGCCACCTACCCCCTTATTCTCAACCTCTTCAAAGTCTCCTTAGGTATTACATATAGATTGGACTAATACTTGGAAATGTTGCCTTCAAACCCTCAAACTGGGTATTCATAACAGTTAGGTTTGTGTTCACAGTTTCTAGCAAGTAATTACCTTTTCAAATGTCTACAAACTTCACATCATTCTTTATCGCACTCAATACTACCTTCCCATTGTCTAAAGATAGTGTGTCATTGTTCCCTTCTAACAATTTTCCAATTTCATGTCTATAAACCCTTGGAATAGAGTATTAGAGTCCAATAAGAGAGTTTCTTGTTTATTTCACTTGTTCAGACTTGGTTTGGTCTCTTATAAGCTTCTTTATGATTCATAATGATCCAATAAACACTTTTAGCACTTTAACACCTTTTAGACTTCAAGACACAAAATATACTTCAAATTTTCAACATGCACAAGACTATTAACCCGCGAACACAGTTTTAGCTTCTTTCAAACCCACCCACAAATGTATTAATTCTATGATCATCCTTTATCATGATATAAACTTAAATTTCATTTAAATAAATCCCCCACGTAGGCTATTATTCATTTACCAATCCAACTCTTTCCTTTCATTGATAACAAGAACATTCTCACCTTCACCACAGTTCTATTGATCCTTTAAGCAATTGGTTGTCTCCTTGAATTTGTGATAACTTCATGATCCTTCGTTTCCTCCTAAATTCCTACACAGACCTCTTACTCCTGTAAAGTCAAGAGTCAATCAAAAACCTTAATGAGATACATTCATTTATTCTTGAACATTTAATGCAAAATCTCATAATAAACCTTCATACACAATTTTTTTCTGAGAAGCTCTTATTTGATGAGAAAATTGATTTTTACATAGCTTCAAGAGCCATTTGGATCTGATACATAAACTTTTCCACCTATAGACACCTTCCTACTACTCACACCACTCACCTAAATCAAATGTTTCCAAGCCAAAATGAATACAAAGGAAGTAGTTTGGGTTCAACTTTGTGACCAAATTATGATTGGACCAACTAAGTTAAGTTACACCCAAGTTAGGGTCAAACAAGTTATGTCTTGGTGAAGAACATGTCTCATGACCCCATTTATTTATTTTATTCATCCCTACACTAACACTATAATTATAAAACACGCCTATGGATAGTTTAAATATTCAAAATTGTGGTTTTGGAGGGAAACCACTTATTATAAAGCTTAAGAGTCCAAATGGACTAGAAATACATCAAGACCATAAAATGGACTCTTGCACATCCATAAACACCTAGTAAAGCCAAAATTGATTCATTACAATGATTCTCCTGCATTACAATCCCCAGGTGGAGAGAATTGAGCCCATTAGTTTCTTTTTCTTACTAGTATTCCAATTTCTTTGCTTCATTGACTTCATCATTTTTTTCTAATGTTGAGCTCTTTCCATCTTGAATCTTCTCTCTCTTTGCTTTTCCTTCTTCATTCTTTGCTTGTTTTATTTGTTTTCATAGTCTTTGTTCTTGTCTTCCATCTTTCTCTTATTTTCTTCTTTCACTCTCAGTTGATCTATCATATCATGTTCTTGCAGGTCTTCATCATCCCATATTTGCTTCAAATCTGATTCGAGTTGTTATGCTCATGGTTTTCTTCTTCATCATGCAATATCTTCATTAGCTCCTTTTCTACTTTTTTATATTATTCTCAATCTTCAAAAAGGCACGAATTCTCTAATTCCTACATGATATTTTGCCAAATAAAATCTTCATCTGCTGTGAATTATTCTTCATCTTCTTTATCTCTTCATTTCTTTTCAATTTCTTTGACTTGTTTGTCTTCATTCAACACAATTTTTTTTGTTTCTAGCTATTCATCTTTAACACCCGCATTCACACATACAAAGGAAACATTAAGAAAAAAATAGGGAGGCATTTTAGCCTCATGAGAATCTCCATTGATGAGCTCTTCTTCTTCTTCCTTCTGTTGATCCTCTTCTTCACTATAATGTTCTTCCTCTTCACCCAACATTTCACCAACCTCTTGATAACAATAGTTGGTTTCAATACATCTCCTTTTCCTTTTCTCTTCTCTTTTCAAGCAAGAAATTGCTTCTTCTTCTTCTGAAAAAACCACTCAATGGGTCATTTCATATTTCTTTTCATATTCCAACCAAGAAGACTTTATTTCTTATTTCTCTCTATCATCCATTTCAAATCCACCTCTATTCCATCAAACTCTGATATCAACTCTTCATTTAACATCCTCTCTTTTCTCTTACTCCTTTTCAACTTATAATAATACCTAACTAAAAAGAAACCCTTTTTTTTTTCTCACTTTTTTCTTATCCATCTATCTTTTTTATCTTTTCTTCCTCACAAACAAGTGTTTTGCACCTTGCTTCTTGTAAGTACCTCACCTAAGAATCTTACCTAGTCTTTTGGTACCAATTTCTTCTTCTCTCAACCTCTAAGTTTGTTCCTCCTTGGATCACTCTTAAGTTATTTTTATTTTCTCTTTCAAGCCTTCTTAGAAAATAAGGTTTCTTTCTTATTCACTTTCAAACTGAACTATTTCTTCACCAACTCTGATACCAAATGATGCAAAGTCCTAGCTGACCCAAAAACATACTATTGGCATGTGAGTATTGAGTTGTCATTGATGAAAAAGAATCATTAATGAAAAATAAGGATGAAGGAGAGTAAGAGGAAGCTTGTAGTGAGTGTGACAAGGAAGGACAAGGAAGGCACATGAGGCAAATGGGGCAGGTTCATGGATTATGAGGTGAAACATGCCAAACTAGGCCCGTTTCAAAGACCTAATGCAAACATAGCTTGAAGAATATATCAAAGAAAGATGAGGAAGGACACCAAAAATATGAGAAATTTGTAGGGACATTGTAAAGAGCATGTATCAGGTGCTACAAGGAATAATTAAGCTATTATAGGCACGAGTAGGCATTAGGAGGATTGTTCTTGAGAATAAGTCAAATATACATGCACAAATCATGATGGATAATGTGATTCAGAGTAGGGTAGACAAAATTAACCATTGGAGACCATGGTGGAGGTAATCATGAAGGTGTGGATCAATTTTTTGGACTAGAGAATGATTTTGGAGCAAGATATTGAAGCTTTTCCCTTACCAGGTTTTGGGAAATGTAGTTTCTCATTCAAAGAGTAAATTTAGATGCTCACCCTAAATTGTAAATTTTACATGGGACCCTATGGTTTTTAGGGATGTTGATACATTTAATGAAGAATATTTTTAAAAAATAATGAAGTTAAATTAACTTCTTTTTTTATGAACAATGGTCAACAAGTTAAATTGCTTTAAACCCTAGTAAAACCCTTGCAAGTGAGCGATGGAGAAGATTAACATGGTAAGGCCCTCAAATGGAAATTTTTCACTTGTTTATAGATTTAAGCATGTAGATAATTCATTAGATCTTATTTTCATGGTGGGTTGAGTTTATAACAGTTGGTGGGCCTAACAAGAAAAAACTTATTTTGTGAAGAATTCGGTATATAGGAAAAATTTGCAAAGGAACCTATGCTTAAATTTTTGGTGGATGATGTTGGGGATGTGTAAAAACTATTCATGACATGTGCAGGGCTAGTCCTTTAGAGAATTTTGACGATTTAGGTGCATTTTCAGTCCTATTGCTAAGAAGACTTAGTATGTAAGACCAATCATGAAGGTATGAAGAGAAAAATGGTGATTTGCTTGTTGCAACAACATTTTATGACCATGCGAAGTTTTTTCATGTCCAATATGGTGTGTGTATGCTCTTGAAGTTATTTGGTGAAATGTTTTTTGGTCTGAGACATAATGGCTCAAAGTGTTCATTTTAATCTAGTTAAGAAGGTATGAGAAATGGAGGTGAAAGTTTGATTTTCTTCACATAACACATGCAAGTGAAGGTTCTAGAGTGAAGTAGAGGTGATTTGGTTTGAAAACATGTTTTAAAGTGCTAGATGTCTCAAGCACAAAAATCATTTTTGGTGCCTTGAGAACCAATCTGAACATTCTCAGAGTTGCATGCATGTTGAACCCCTAAACTATGAAATGGTGCATGCTAATAAGTTTATGAGTTTCCCAAGGTTCATAGATTTCTAGAAAGGTTCCCTAAGAGTCATGAAAAGATGATTTAGTGCATTAAATTACTCATTCTTTAGAGACTGGTTTTTTGTGTATAAAACATCATTAGTACCTTGTCCTAATCAATGGTGTATTAAGAGATTGAAGGTGAGTGAGATGCTTCAGGTTTGTGAAGGTGATTTATAAGTCATATATGACTTCTCAAAATAATCAAGAAGCTCTGAAAGTAAATGCAATCATGTTAGCAAAGAAATCTTTAGACTATAATTTTGAGTTGTCATGATAGTGCACACCAAGCTGAGAAAAGATGAAGAATGGAGGTCTTATGTGTTGATCCAAAGTAGTCAAAGTATTTTTGATGACCCAGACATCTAGAAGAATCCTAAAACTAAGTTTTATGGCATGCCATGAAGGAATAATGTGTTAAATACATCCATGTTTAGGACTGCATTTTAGAGAATCGCAGTTCCAAGGGAGAAGATGAGCTCAAATGAAGACTTAATGAGTAAATGGTGAGTTGTAGAGATTCTCAAGGGTGTAGAGGACAATAAAAGGAGATAAAAAAATGTAGAGAAATCATCATATCACTTGATGTTAGGAGAGGTAAAAGATAAAGAATGCCTTGGTAGGAAGAAGAAGACAAAACTGTCAGAACAATTACAAGTCAGAGTTGAAGAGGTCAATTTTGGAATATTTGCAACAATAAATGGATGTAAGGGAGATCATGGACATAATCCTAATAATCATAGATATGAGGAACGTCATGACAGATAAAATCAATATTGCACTTGCAACTGACATCTTTACAGAAGTAATGATTGCTTGAGGACAGTTTTGGATGATGTCATTCTTCTCTCCTTGACTGAGTTGTAGAGAGAAGTAGATGAATGCTTAATGGAATATGAAGTGTGAAATGTGTGTGATAATGTCTCCTTTGATGTAATAAGTACATTTTTGTGAAAAAATAAATGTTGTCGATGCATGAGAGTTAATAATGTACGAAGACTAGGTGAAGATGTAACAGCGTGTATATGAAAATATGATGTTGATATCTATGTTGTTGAAGGAGGATGAAGACATGAAGAATAAATGAAGTTAAGGTGTATATGACATGACTCAATGACTACAATTTTGCAGTAGAATGTATGCTCGAGAAGGAGGGTGAAAAGATAGGCTAGATGAGCTGAATAGGTGATTAGAATTTGTTGTGTGAGACAACTAAAGGAAGGTGATCAAAACAACTTGACGAAGACTAAGTGATGGCTTAGAAAACAGGGAGTTGAAGCTTCCTTGTAAGTTGTAGCTTACAGAAAATCAAGTAGAAGCTTGATTGACATTTTGGGAGTTGTGGCTTCCAAATAAGTAGTGGCTTGTAGAAGGTCAATTGGTAGCTTGAATAATCTTGGAATTGTAGATTCAAGTTGAGTGGATGCTCAACAATTGAAATCCTTGTGACCTTATAAGACAATTTTTCCAAGTTTTTGGATTGATTTTAGTGGGGGTTTCTCCCTTGAAGGGTTTCCCACATTAAACTTGGTGTTCATATGTGTTTGCTTACTTCATGCTCATGTTTGAATGTCATTAGTTTATCATGGTTATTGATGATCTAGATTGAATAACTTACTAAGCTTGTGAAGAGTGTTTCAAAGTTTTAATAAACACTAATTCACCCCGCTCTCAGTGTCTATATTTTCCAACACATACAACTCAAACAAAAACAATAGTTAGAACTTCACTTTTCAAAATAAGCCAAAATCAAGCAATTTCATTATACCTTAAGAATCCTAAAGTGGCTTACATCACTAAAAATGCTTAAACACATGAATCGAGACCTTCAACGGCCTTGGACATGCTCAATATCATCAAAAAATCATGATTAGCCACTTGAAACAATTTGAAACCATCAATTTCTCTCATTTACCTTTGAGACCTCAAAAATTGCTTGTAGCCCTTCTCCAACACAAAATTTTATGAAAATAACAAACTATCGTGAATAAAGTTGATACCCATTATGCTTCTTTAGATTCCTACCAAGTTTCACACCTCAATTCTAAGCTCATGTGTTTTTATTCTCTCTTTACCATTTTCAACTAGGCCTTATTTCTAGCCCTATTTACACACAAGTCTTGTGTCTGGGAAAATCCACCAACATTCAAGAAAAAATATTTTTTGTTCTAGATACCCTTTATCCTCCTCTTACTTTGTGGTTAATTTCAAGTTCTAACTCTAAGTACAACACCTCCAACTCAACTTGCTCCTTTACACTAGGTTCCCAATTAGGTCTCTCTAGGGTTTGAATGGTCCTTTTAGGGTTTTAGTACTTTTCACCAATTTCAATCTCTGAATCACCTTATAACACCTATAACTAACTTTCTCAAATCCTTCTTAATGCTCCATCACTCTTCCAGTAACATTTATGCTACATTCCAAGTTTTCACTCTTCAAGCTTTTTGTTTGTTTTTAACTTCTAAACAGTCCTTAACTTTGTTTTGACCCTCTCTTTAACTTGGCTATACTTATTTTCATCACTCATCTCACCATTGTACTTTCTCCGAATCCACTATTCAACACTCTCAACAACCTCGGTTTAAGACACATCTTGTCAAACTTCTTAAAAGCTTTTCTCAAGGCTTCTATACATGATTGTATCAAGACAATCTAACTTAGTTCCTTGAACATAACTCCATACAAATCTTTACACCTCCCTCAAAGCCATAGGAATCCTACAAACACTCCACGAATTTTGACAACACTTTCCATAGGCCTCATCCCTAAGATCATTGTTTTTCCACTGATGACCAAGATTGTCACAGTTTGGTGTGAAAAGATTGTACTTTACACTTTTTTCTATCTCGCATTCAATACTCCTGATTTATTCAATGGTTCTATACCTTCATACCACCTACCCCCTTCTTCTCTAACTCTTCAAATTCTCCTCAGGTCTTAAGTATAGATTGGACTAATACATGGAAATGTTGCCTTCAAACCCTCAAAATGGGTATTCATAACAATTAGGTTTGTGTTCACATTTTCAAGTAAGTAATTACCTTTTCAAATGTCTTAAAACTTCACAGCCTTATTGATCACACTCAATACCACTTTCCCATTGACTAAAAACAATGTGCCAGTATACCCTTCTAACACTCTTCCAATTTCTTGTCTATAGACCCCTGGAACAAGGTATCACGGTCCAATAAGAGAGTTTCTTGTTTGTTTCACTTGTTTACACTTGGTTTGGTCTCGTATAAGCTTATTTATGATTCATAATGATCCAAGAAACCCTTTTAACACTCTAACACCTTTCAAAGTTCATGACACATAATATACTTCAACTTTTTAACATGCATAAGACTGTTAACCCGCGCACACAGTTTTAGCTACTTTCAAACCCACTCACAAATGCATTAACCCTACGATCATCGTTTATCATAATATAAAATTAAATTTTATTTAACTAGATCCCCCACACAAGATATTGTTCATTTACCAATCCAACTCTTTCATTTCACTTATAATAATCACATTCTCACCTTCAACACAGTTCTATTGATCCTTCAAGCATTTGATCGTCTCCTTGAATTTGTGATAACTTTGTGATCCTTCCTTGCCTCCTATATACCTGCACATACCTCTTTCTGCTGCAGAGTCAATCACAAACCTTATACAAATGAGATACATTCATTTATTCTTGGGAATTTAATGCACAATCTTATAATAAACCTTCATACGCCATTTTTTGTCCTAAGAAACTCTTATTTATTGATAACATTGATTTTACATAGCTTTAAGATCCATTTGGCTCTGATACATAGAATTTTCCACCTACACACACCTTCCTACTACTCACAGCACACACCTAACTTGAATTCTTCCAAGCCAAAATGAAGAGAGATGAAGTAGTTAGGGTTCAACTCACTAACCAAACTATGATTGGACTAACTAAGTGAAGTTACATTCAAGTTAGGGTCAATCAAGTTATGTCTTGGTGAAGAACATATCTCGTGACCCTATTTATTTCATTTATTCATCCCTACACTAACACTGGATGTTTATGGTGTTTTTCAGTTAGGTGTTATAAATGTTGAAAGTACAAAAAAATCAAATAAGGAAAGGTTTACCGATATCTACATCGACAAACACAAATTCAGGATGATCGAACACAAACAATGTGAAAAGATCCCCCTCTCGCTAAGTGAGAAGACCTATATACAAAGAAAACTAAACAAAGAGGTATTAGATAAAGATGGTAACGAGTTACTCAACGAATGTCGATCCCAGGAATCTATAGGACTTCCTTGAAGGGTGTGAACTCGTTTGATATAATTAAGTGATTTGATAATGATAAGATAAATGATAACAATGATTTAGAACTCAAGGGGGAGGGAAAGATCATGTTCAATGTTGTAAGTGGCACAGGGTAGAGCAGTAGTAAGCTAGAAATCTAGGAAACAGTCAAACCAGGATTGTTCAGTTGCATCTTGTATCTCTCGTATGACTTCAAGTCGATCTTCAATGTCTTCAATTTCTGGTGTTAGTGCGATGGTGCATAGGTTGAGCTCATGTGAGATGCCAAACTATTCCCACACAAAAGGATGTTGGATGATTAGGAGATCGTATATGTTGGTGATGGGATGTGAAGGACCTAGAATAATCATCTACAAAACATACATCTTGCAAAAAACTAATTAGATCAAACAAATTGATATAAGTGTGATAATTCTAAAAATGACTTAGAAAGATAGGCATTGATAGCGATCGGGAATTGGCATAGATCAGGGAGAAAATTCTAATTTTAACAAAAGACCAATAAAACAAACAATGATTGATGCCAGATAGAAATGAAAATGTTGAGATAAATTATAAAGCCTCTAGAAACCTATGAGATTATGAAAACATAAATTCATATGTGTTTGCAGGTAAATGAGAAGGAAAGAGGCTATGGATACCGATTGATGGCGATCACTGTTTAAAACTACCAATATTCTAAAGGTTGGATAAATGACTAAACGAGAGATAGAACTTGAAGGGGCTATGAAAAACAATATAGATGACTGATTAAATAGTATAATAGTTGCAAAAATAAGCTTGATAAAGATAAGAAATGTTGTACTAACCTTGAGATATGTTCCGAAGGTGACAGAGCTCCCAAAAAGGTTGACTGGTGATCTAATGATGCTTTTCAAGACCTTGACAACAGGGTATTAACAATCTCAAGAATAATGATGTTATTCATAGGTGTAGTAGTTCATTCCAAATTCCAACTTATCACTAAGTTGCCTGTGTAACTAAGAAAATGGGAAAGAGGGTGATTTAGTTAGAATTGACGGTGTCCGCAATAATTGCCAACAATCACGGATCGTCATCGATTTGTCCAAAGAGGTTACAAACCAACAAAGGAAAGATGACAAATGGTTGAAACCACTTGCCATTCGAGGTCTTAGGTTGTTTGATAAACGGTGGGAGGTTAGGGATTCATGTAGGAAGAGGTTAGGGGTTTAGGATGGGTAGGGTAAATTAGGCTAGGTTGGTTTTAAGTGGTTAGGGGAGGGTAAATGAGATTTACATGGGTAAATGAGATTTACGTGGGTAAATAAGGATTTACGATGGTAATTTATAATTTACTTAGGATAAGGATGATAATGATAATGGTGATAATGTGATTAATGTGTGTTTGGTCACCTAGGGGTGAGAAAGCAATGTATACACAAGACTTCTAACATACCTATGGACAATTTAACTATTCAAACTTGTGGTTTTGAAGGGAAACCACTTATTACAAAGCTTAAGAGTCCAAATGAACTAGAAATACATCAAGACCACCAAATGGACTCTTTCACATCCCTAAAGAACTAGAAAAGCCAAAATTTATTAATTACAAGGATGCTCCTGCATCACAAGAGCATAATCAAGTTAATTATGGGATATTATTGTGGCCAAGAAGAATTCGTGGAGGTGGATGGAAATTCATAGTAACAACAAGAAAGTGGAAGAATGGGATTCAACTAGATGTTGGGAATGTGGCAGGGATAATAACATCAGAGAGCTAATAAATAATCAGTCACGTGGTTGTAAATGAGATAAGTAAATGAGAGTAAGTGGTTAGGTGTTTATGGATGTAGTTATTATAATGACGAGTGAATGTGTCGAGGTAATGGTTAGTTATAGATGTATCTGCAAAGCAAAATACAAGGTTGCACTAATGAGTTACAAATAATGGTGCATGTAGATAACCACAATAATGAGGGAAAAGAAAACATGAATAAGATTGTAAAAGTCTCATGAGTGACTTGGGATGTGGAAAGAAAATTGACGTGGAATTATGGAGGATAATAAGTAGTGAGAAAGAAGATTCGAGTGAGGATACTAAGGCATTAGTGTGATATACATTTGAATGGGGAAGAGGAGTTCAATAGAATGTAACTGGAAGTGAAAACACCCATGACTAGTTGAATGAGTGAGGATCACCAAAATATAACTCATGATCAAGATGGTGGGTATGGTGGAGTAACTCAGAAGGAGTAGGATATGTGCCCGGGTCTTATCAGTGACCAAATGGGTGTGATAAAGAGCACAACAATAGACCAATTTGGCTGGGAAATATCACAAATATAAAATAAATGTCGAGTAACCAAACACTTAGAATTGAATTTTGTGTAAGGTATGAGGATTGTTTACAAGTGTGACTAGCTCAAGGATAGAGAGGTTTATAGGACATCCATGGTTTGGTCACATGAGTAACTAGCCTGAGGCCAAAGATGATGAAAGGGGATAAATGCCCTATCAAAGGTATGACCATACTATGGAAAAATATTTATAGAGCATGGTTTAATAGATAGGGCACTAAGTGTGGAGCATGCACTTGGATTTTTTGAGGAATGCCAAAGGCAAAGCACACACGAGTGTAGGCCGAGGAGCACAAGAGGTATAATGTACATGGAGGTAGACCAAGGAGTGTAAGGGCTAAAACATTTGTAGGGACAAACCAAAGAGTGCATAGGGGATGACCAGAGAGCCAAGGAGCGAAGTGTGTGCAAAGACATACCAAAGAGAAAAAGAGTGGAAAGTACACATCTGGAGGAATTGTAGAGTGTGTTGTCTATTGAAAACATGTGCCAAAGGGCATAAAATGAAGATTGGAATCTCACCAGCAACCATGGGAATGCTTCTAAAGTGTGGGATTTTGGATCCGTCAAAGTGGACCTCCAAAGAAAGGTGGATCTTATCCTAAGCTATCTTAATGCCTAGACTACTTGTAATACTAACCTCACATCTACATGAAGGAAATGGAATGGAGAAAATAACTGAAAAGAAGTTGTGATACACTAGAAAGTATGGGTCGCTTTTTCTTTATCCATTGATGACACAGTGCAATTGAACTATGCACGTATAACCCACACAAATTATAACATAGAATATAAAGATAAGAGAGCAATAACACAATCCAAAGGGAATATATTAGCCATAATAAACATAATATTAATGTTGGAAGGATGTACAATTAACTACAACCATGTAAAAGGCATTGGGTGCATTACATAAGTTGAAAACATAAGTCTAAACACTCAGAATGATTATAAACCCAAAAGGGAAATGTAACTTTGCATTCAAAGAGGAGGAACCATTTACAATGAGAATCCTTTACATTTTTTAGATTGGAGGAGAGAAGAGGTAAAATTCCAACTTCTAAAAGCCCAAAAGCCTTATGAAATATGGTTGCAAACAATAAACACCTAAATTTGGCTCCCAACTACAAAATCTTATACAAGAAGGAATACCATATCTCAAATGCCTAAAAAATGGTGGTGCATTATTGGAAAACAAGTATGCCTACTTAAAATAAGGTGTTGGGATCAAGCAACGAACTCCATTGATTTTTGAATCCACATATGACATTAATTAATGTGAAAATGGATAGCATTATATTTGACACAAATTACTTGAAACACATTAAGGCTTATGACCCAAGATTTGTCCTACTTAATATATTTTCTCAGGAGATTTTCAATGAATCCAATCTTACTCGATTTGGTGGCCTCAATCAAAAGATATGGCCAAAATTGTATAGATATGTTGTTTCCCTCATCATTAAAGCTAGGAGACAAAACAATTATTTTAAACTATGTAGTGTTTTTCCCCTTTTCACATTGGGCCAAGTGCAATATTTTTATGGTGTCATGTGACCAATTTCCAGTAGTTACAGTCTTTATAGCTAAAAGTGCAAATGATAGCCATGAGGTTATCAAATTTAATTTAGCAGTTTACGTTGCTACTTGTACCTTTCTCACTGGATATGGGCTTTAGGATCTTCACTTAGTTGGTGTCACAGGTCGTACTTCATTGGCTATGTGATCTTGTTTTAGTGGCTTCTTCTCTGCTCAATCTATGCCTTTTGGGAACTCGATAACCAATCATTAGTATCATGTGGGCACCTATCATTGGTGCCACATGGAATCTTTCATTGGTGCAATGTGCCAACATTTTGTTAGCTACAGTCTTCAGGGCTCTACCCATCTTTGTGTTATCTCCTTGACCTTCTAACTCCCCACTTCCCGTGATTGATTCATGTGGAAACTTATGATTGGTGCAACATGGAAATTTTTCATGCTTTCATGCGTCGATTATTTTTGTTATGCTCTTAACTTCATTAAACTTTGTTTGATGCCCAATCACCTAATTGGTCCATGTGGCAACACATGATTGGTTCACATTTTTTCATCTCTTGGGTTGTGGGCTCTATTATCTTCTTTGTGTCGATCAATTTCCTTTTTATATTCACTAAAGAACACAAGATTACACCACATGGCACAAACATGCTTTTCCTACCTCCAACTTTTCCTTAGCCTTAGTCATTTTGAGATTGGCCAAAAGATAAGTAAGTAGATCATTTTCTCTAATTAATCAAAATGAGTGTTTTGTATATAAAGGCTTGTGCTTCTCTCCCCCTGGACGATGTGAGATAATTCCCCAAAGTGAAAAGAAATTTGGTGAATGCCATATTTAGATATCTAACATGGTTGTGATCTTACTAGGCATAAAATAGAGCTTCCCAAGGGATTATCATTGACTACAAATGTAGTCAAATCACATGGCCCATTAAAAAAATGATACACTCCAAATCCCTCTCAAGGCCAATTACTACACCATGGAAAGAGCTCAAAACTATCCCAAAGTGGACTACAAAGAAGAGAAAAATTGGAAGAGAGTGTCTCGATGATTGAAACTCTCCCAAAGCCGAAATATATTACTACATGTCTCTGTAAACTTTAAATGTCTAAAAGAAACCATGAAATCATCCAAAAGAGAGAAAACATTGTTAATATAATTCAATTGCTCAAAATAGAGTAGGAGGCTCATTTTGACAACAAAAAGCAAGGTGTTGAGTAATTGAAAAGGCGTACATGAGAGCACAAGAGGAGGTTCTTGTGCAGGGTTAAAACAAGGGGAAAAAGGAGTAGAACACTCGCAAGGGGGACCAGAGAGTGCAAAGTGAAGAATTTGTGTAAAGGTAGATCAAAACTCACGCAGGGGTAAACCAGGGAGGCAAAGGGTTAAGCATGCACATGTCATAAATGTGATTGAGTATATGAGCAATAAGATAGAGTTTGAAAGTGAATATAGGTAGATATGAATGCAATCAAAGATGGACAAGTAGTAATAAGAGGAAAATGAGAAAGTTATATTTGTAATTGAGCTAGATTTTTTAGATTTTGCATAGTAGTCATAGATGCAACCGAGGAAAAAAGTAATGGGATAGATTTCGAAAAGTGAATGGAGACAGAATTGAAAGCAAGCAAAGATGAACATGTCATAATAAGAGGAAAATAAAAAAATTAAACATGGGAATGAGCTTGGTTTTTTGGAGTCTACAAAATAGTTGTTATGATTTTCTTTAGGACAAAGTAGAACATGGAGAGATAAGGATCTATGAGGTTAGCTATAAAATACAACTCATTCACACATATGATTGAGGCTAGGAATTTTTTTACATTTTAAAGTTTTTATGAATTTTTTAATTTTGATTTTTTGTAGATTTTTGGACAAGTTGTTGTAGACTCTAAAATTTGATAACTTGTCCTTTTGTAATGCCAAGTTTGGTTATGCTCCATTGATAAGAAAAATTTTCACATTCAAAATTTAATAAGTATATCTCTCTATTTCATTTGTTAATCTCCACACTCTGCGTTGTTGTAAATTCAAAAAAATAAAATTAATCAAAGTAGTATATTATCCATTTGCATCATGCTACAACTTTCTATTTTGCATCACATATATCATGTCTTAGATCGTATAGTTTGGTTAAAATGTGAAATCTTCTCATGACTGACTTGTAATGTCCTAAACTTTCACATTTTTTAAAACTATTTTCAATTTGAATATTGTTATTGTGTTGTTTCATCTTCCTCAGGTCAACCTTATTCGAATATTTCACCTGTAAAAGGCTATTTAAGGTAGTCAATATTAATTATTAACTCACTTGACACTCTTACAAGATCTTAATCCAAACATCATTCCAAAATCACCCAAGGATCTTCAAAATCTTGCTAAATCAATTACACATCAATTAGAGTGGCCCCTACTATAGGTATGAAGAACTTAACTAAGTTAAAGAGTCTACCTTCCTCCATTTCTAAACATGAAAAGGTCACAGGGCCATATAAGGTAAGAGAAAATTCACTACATAAATTGTCAAAGGGTTTCAAGAAAAAGGGATATGTTACATAGTTGAAGCACACCACATCATTATACTATCACATTGGGTGCATTCAATAATATATATTCATCCCAATATTCTTTATGTTAAGATACATGAGGGCATCCATAGGGGGGTAGCATATACCACACTCACACTTTCACAAACACCTAGGATAACTATATGAGGCTAGATCCCCAACGAGGCCATGTAATACAACACTAGGATTAGTTTGGATGTGCTGATTGCTAATGGTAGTCTAGCCTCACCATACACATGATTTATATTTTTGGATTTATAATGCTTTGATGATAGGTATTGTAGTTTTATAGGGTTTTCATTTGGTTATCGATGATTACGAGTCATCTTGATGTTGTGCAAACAAGAGCAAGATGCAACACACAAAATTTCCATACAAGCAAAACATATAAGAAGTTATAGAACCCAACTATCAAAGGGTCCAAGACCATACACTTCTATTCGGGACTACACAATTCCATGTCTGGACTGTACAACATTTTTCTGTACATTCCCCTACTCAATTTCCAATTCCATAATTGATATCCGAGCATTTCCAATTTCTAATCTACCTTTTCCACCTATCTACATATCTAGATCTTCTCTTTTCTAACACATACAACTAAGTCTTCATCTCTTGTTGTGTATTTCAGTTGTTTTTTTATCATTTATCAATTATTGCGAGTAATAATGTATAATTTTAGTTATGAATTGTTAACTTTAAATTGATTTATATTAGAATAATCTCTTATTACAAACCCTTACATCCTTTTTATTATTGTGCACATTTTATAACATAATTCAATTAAGGTGTAAACATTTGGTGGACTTGGATTTTGAATCGAATTTATTATTTAAACTATAATGGCTCTAGGGTCTTTTCTTGTTGTTTTTAGTGTGTTCTAGTTTAAAGTGTCATGAATTTATCACTATAATCATAGTTATCTCAATCCAAAGGGTTCTCGCCCTTTTTCTAGTAGAAGCTACTATCCCTTTAATTGGGTTTGTGTTTCTCCTTCATTTGAGGATGGGGAACCATTTTCCGATTCTACTTATGATGATACTAAGGTCTCTCACTCATATGAGTATACACACTCTACACATCATATCTATATGGGTAGTGACTCATATCACTCCTTTGTTAACTCTTCAAAAACTATGTTCTTGCAATCAAAATAAGGCATATCATGATATATCTCATATTGCCACTATCTCACAACCCACACAACTATAATAACAACCCTACCATATGTGTATGCACTTATTTCTCTATATGTGGCACATAGTGTCTTTTATTGTGATTGTCTTTTGACACGATGGGTGTTCCATGTTTGTGGTTGTATGCCTTCATGTGACTATGTTTCTATAATATTTCTTACTTATCTCTACTCTGATGTTTCTATACGTTTATTATCCTAGGTTATGACATGATTGACTCTCACTTCTATAATGTCTCTATTGTTAACTAATTACTATTATGACACGATTGAATCTTACTACTTTGATGTCTCTATTACTATACTATTACTATTTTGACATGATTGACTCATGCTACTCTAACGTCTCTATTTCTATATTAATACTACTTTAATTTATGACATGATTGCTTTCTACTACACTATTATATTTTTGTTACTCTAGATTATGACATGATTGGCACTTTTTACACCATTGTTCTTATTTGTATACACATATTATTAATTGTTGCATATTACATATTTTTTTCTTTATGAGCCATGGTTTCCATCATGTAAGACCCTTTTGTAGGTATGGACTCCAATTGGTGGCACTTGTTTTCACCCTTTTTAAGGTTTGATTAGGGTTTTAAAACTATAATCAAACAAAGAATGAAAGACAATATATATGGGGTTATTCTGACTAATTAACTTCCAATGTTAACCATTTAATATTAGCATAACACATTAATACTTGCAAAAAATGTACATGACACAATAAAAAATCTCAAATACATAGGATTGAGTACAATTAGCTAATTACAAGTGATTCTAGGCTAATTTGGGCGATATGGATGTTGGAATAGGGGTTTCTGGACCTGACAATATTTCAAAGATGAGACTATGAGTTGAATATCTTCTCAACAAGGGCAGTACATTAGGGGCATGAATGTATGTACGGTTTTGACCTCTTTGTATGGTTTTCACCTACTCAAAACTATGGTTTGTGAATTTCAAGGTTTGTTGCCTATCTGATTCATTTTGTCGTTGTCTATTAGTCACTCTCGATCAAACTATGACGGTCTATAAATACTCTACTCAATCTTTCAACCCCTAACCATAAATGAATCTTGTAAACAAACATTAGTTGGGTTGTGGGAACAAATTATGCACTGCCAACACTGACACTACTTTGAAGAGGCCTCAAACCACGTGTCATTGTCCACCTAGCATGTGATATCTAGTTATAATGTAATTAGATTTGACTTCCTTTCTTTGAAAATGCTTGATTTGAGTTTCTCTCTTACAAATATATTTAACTGGGTGAATTTGAGTGCTTGAAAATGTCGAAATCAATTCCTAGACCTAGTGAGAAGCTTTAGACCTGTAGATAGTGTTTCCCTAATGAATGTGTAGAGTTATTTATGAAGTGTAGGGAGCTTTGGGTGCCTTTTTTACAATCCTTTGTAATAGGATTCCATAAGAGTGTTAGGTATTAAATGAGGTGAGTTTCACTTGTTTATATATGCTTTCAAAGGTGTCTCAAATTATAAAGGTTGATTGAATATGATTAAGTGACCCAAAGAATAATGTGCAATGAGAAGTTTGGGACCAAGGTGAGCAAGGTCAAGACTATACACTAGGGTTAGGACTGTGTGGAGGTTCTTTCCCCTATTATACGCTTTTTACTTAAGAGTGATAATTTACAATGTGAATTTTGTAAGTTGACAAGTGGAGTTTCTGTTAGTGCAAAATTGGGTGAAATATGGATAACAGTTTCTTACTATGTTTCATGCATTCAATTCTTAAAAAATGTAGATAGACAAGTGTATAAGAGTAAACAAGATAGACAAGAGAGTTATGGGTGTAAAAAAACAAAATGGGTAAAGTTCACTTATTTGAGCAAGAGAGCAATGTCAAGAACAACAATTTCAAAGAGTAGAATTAGCAAATTTGAGTGTATACATTTCCTCCCCTTTCAATATAAAATGAAATCACGTGCTTAAAGGAAAAGATACTTGAGTGTTTATACAAACTTTGTATTTTCTCGATGTTTATTTTACAAGATCCCATTGTAATGTTGTTGGCATGCTCCAGGATGAAGCGTATAACATAAAGTGTAGTCAATGTCCATGATAAAGAATTGAACTTTATCTCAAATGCAAATATGTAATGAAATGAAATTTAAAATTGTAAATAATGAAATAAAGAGATGAAAAACATGGAAGGAATACATGTTTGTTTCATGGAGAGAAGAGTTTCCATTTCTTTGCTTGTGTTTGGAGATTTGGATTTTTGAACTTTTCCAAAGGACTGGGGATGATCATTCCAGAACTATTCTAAGGAGATGCTAGTGTGTCAGGTGTATGGAACACAATGCACAAATGTCGAAGAGAGAGAAGAAGAATGATCATCTGAAGCACCCTGTGAAGCAAGAAAAACATGTATCAAAGTCATTCAATAACTATGATATCTTCCCCTAAGTACAAGAGGAGAGGAAGGAATTCTCATAAAGAACTTAATTGTTTCACTACCTTCCATAACCCCACAGACCACATTGTTGCATATGGATGTAGGCCCAATTTAAAAAATTAGGACACACATTACAAAAGAAAATGGATTGCCCTTATACTCTCCCCATGTGCTGCACAACTAAGTAGAAACTGAATACAACTGAAATATGTTGAAATCAACTGGATAAAGGAGACTAGTGCCTCTAATACCCCTAAAACTAGAATTAAAACAAAAGTGTTATGGAGAAAAAGGCTTAAAACCTTTAATACCCATTGAAATTGGTTTGAATTGAGTCATATGAGTCTAAAACTATGCCAAAAACATGTACTTATAGGTACAAATATTAACGTATTAAGAAAATTGTGTCAATAGCCCATTGGGAAAAAACACAGGAATGGGTCAAGAACATCCGTATGGTCATGATCCTACTGTATGGTTTTGACTTGTTCTTTCTTTCCTAAGTTTATGTGTTTGATGATGTTTTTGAGTGATTTTTCCCATTTCGTGCTTGTGTTTGATTATAATAACCTCTACTATAGGTGTAGAATATATTTGAATGAATGTCCCCTCTTTCAAGGTATGTGTGATAATGAGTTTGAGTGTACGACTAAAAAAATAGATTTGTAACCATATATGATAAGTCTGATAATATGCGTAGAAGAAACATGAAGGGTTGATGTGGTGGGAACCAAGCAAAACATATACCTGTAAGGAGGATGCGTATGGTGGAGACCATGGTGCACAATCAAGAACAACAATAATGTAACAAGAAGAATAGTAGAAATAATGTAAACAAGAGAATAAGCAATAATTAACAATAATAATGCATGTGTAAGTGAAAAGATAACAATATAAACAATGTCACGCAAAAATTCTTAGCACCTGCAAATATGGGACACACACAATGTTGTAATATAATTAAGCCCTTGGGCCTGCAAGCAAGAGATGTAATGTTGCACAAATAAGGCGCGATGCTAGAAACATGGGACACTCATGATTTCGCAAGACAAATAAGGCCCTTAAACCAAAATTAGAGAAATAAACAAACAACTACACACATAAATAGAAAGCATGTATAAAAAAATAGAGTATCGTAATTTGAAAAAATGACATAGAAATTGATATATAAGAGCACATGAAAACAAAATATTTCAACACCACACAAGACACGTGTTAGTCTTGTTAGTTTTAAAGATAACAACTACATTATGTATATAATCGAGCGTAAAGAGGAAGTGAGAAGGTACTATAATGAAATAATAACACCTGGTTTGTGTGGAGGGATGCCCCACAAAAATTATATAAGGAACATTGATAGCTCCCATAAGCATGTATCAATTTGAATATTTTTCATTGTGCTCAATATACCTTGTGAAGACATGTGTGTAAAGAAAAAATGTTATCTGTCGAACCAAAAGGATAAATGTGTATAATGTAAAGTACAAACAATTGATGCTAGAGAAATAGGTCTTGAGTTTTGTGTTTTTGAAAATATGTGAATGTTTTTAATTTTTGTGATTATATCAATCTTTTTGGATTTTTCTAGTGCATAACTATGTATAAAAGAAAGGGATGGGATGAAATCTATCCAATGAAAACCTCCATAGGAGGTGAATCAACTGATGCAGATGATGGAGTCACAAGCCTCGTATGTATCAAATAATGTGACTCAAGTACCAATGGAAAAATAATACTAATATGTGTTAAAGTGGATTTGGGATAAGACTAATGTATAACATTGTCATGGTCAGCATGTAGTGTATGAGATATGTATGTTGGACTAGAAGAACGAGCATACCTTAAATACCGATGAGAATATGTGGAGTGACATGGGGCACTAAAGGCTCGGTGGGCCATCCTATGATAATGCAAGTCATTAGAGATAATATGTGTGGATGAAGTGTTAGTCAAAGGTTGCAAAAGACTAGAGCTATGTGAATCAACATGTACAACCAAAGGTCCAATAGGAGGACAAGATCTATTTGAATCAAAGTGTGAATCCAAACAATTATCAAAAGACCTAGGAAGACTAGTGTGTGATTCCAATGACCTATCAGAAGACCTAGGAATATCAGTGTGTGCATCCAAGGACCTATCTGCGAGTGTACTAGGAGTAGGAGAGAGACTATGGGATAATTTCTAGGTTTGCTCGGGGAAGGAACGTCAAAAGGGATACCTCAAATTTAGTAACAACATGTCAATTGTGAATGAACTTGATACACTAATGAATGATTGATGGGATATCCTTAAAAACACACAACCAAGGAATATCGAGGTGTAATGTACTATAGCTAAGATAACTAATGACCAAGAATAAAATGGGTGTGGTAATAGGAAAAAAAATGATAGGTATCGTGATACGACGATAGCGAGGATTAGAGTCAAATGTAATATTATGAGTAGAAATACCAAGAGATTGAAGTAATAAAAAAGAACAAACATTATCTTTGTTGTGTGGATCAACCAATACACCATGTATAGGTACTTGATGGATAGATACAAGGATAGACAATGTATCAGAAATAAATGTGTCATCTATGTCATTTTCATTGAAAGTAATGCATGGTGTAGAAGGAGGTATATGAGTGATAGTACCAATCATCACATATAAGGGATGATCATAAGATGGCGATGGTGGTACTACATGATGAAATTATGAACTTCACAAGTATATGTATCATGTGTATGCTTAGGGAATGGATCATTGAAGATTTTCAGTTTAGAATTGTTGTTTTTTGGCTTAGAAGATTTGGTGGGCTCATCCCATTCAATGGAAATAGATTCAATATGATCCTAGATAATGTGACAAATCTTGAAGCATATTTCTGTGGAATTCCCAACACATTGGTGATAATCACAATAGGCTTTGACACAAAAACTCTTACTTTGGGGTTTACTCATGTCAACCTCAAATGGTGGAGGGAGAGACACGATATTACACAAGTAATTGTTTTTGGAAAACTAGGAGGACATAGTAAATGTATAAATTGTCATTGAAGGAGTTGTAATTATAGCTTAGTAGGTTGATTAATGGCATTGACAATATCTTTGGGAGCAGCCTTAACATCATTTTCTTTCCCTTAAATGTAAATTTGATTTGAGATTTGGCACAAGATGTATTAGGAGTGCTAGCAACATACTTGAGCTTATTTAAATGTAATAACTTAGCTTCACACTCTTTAAGTGTATAACACAGATGGTTAAATGATCTATATTTTTCAAACATGGTTGATTCTTGCAAAGAAGGAAGTAGGATTTGTGTGAGAAGATCTTGCAAGTCACTATCAACTAGGGGATTATTCATCTTGGTAATCATGGTTTGATAATGTAAGACATAATCATTGATATGTTCATTAGATCCTTAGCATAACTTAGACATTTTTGCAAAAGAAACATTATCTTCAATTTTGATAGCAAACTGGGCTAAAAATTGGTTTTCCAATATAGTGGAAGGATGCATAGATTGTGTGTGGAGATCATATAACCATTATAATCCAAATAAGACTCCTAAGGAATAAATTAGTAAGTAAGATGTCATAAGAGGCATAATCGATGTAAGCCACATGAAATGATTTAAGATGTTCTGTGGGATCACTTTTTCCATTGTAGATAGGAAGCTTAGGTACAACAAAACTAAGAGGCAAAGAATAATTGATCACCTCAAGAGCTAGTGGATTGTATAAGAATTTGGATGAGTCCATAACATGAAGAGAAGTGGGCATACCTTGTTGTAACTGTAAGATTTGAGATTGTAATTGTGTGAACAAGGGTTTCAAGATCTTGTGTGCTTTTGTGATAGAGATATGAGATGTAGTAGCAATAGTCGTTGTATGAATAGGCATAGAAACATTGTGCACTAGAATATGAGGTTCCCCCAAGAATTTGGATACCATAGATGTAGGAATTGTATATGTTTCTAAGTGAGATTAGTTTTATAGGGATTCTATTGTAATAACTTTGTGAATTATTGGGCATCATCGTCAATAAGGTCCTATGTATGATCTTTAGAGTGAGTATTGGAAGCATCACCTTGGGTATGAGAAACATTTATAGTCAAAATAGCATTAGTAAATAGATCATCATGGAATTGGTCATAACGGTGATTGGGAGGTAGGATTGAAGATGTGGGCAAGCTACATAGATTTTGATAATGATCCATGAGAGTTGGCATAATGATATAAAAAAAGAGCATGAAAACAACAAGGAATAAAAAATCCAATGGTTAAAAGGGAACAATGTTCAATTCAAATGTCGGTTCACCAAATGTTTTCACCCATTTTAAGGTTTCATTAGGGTTTTACAACTATAATTAAATAAAGAACAAAATAGGAACTAAAAGGGGTTATTTCGATTCATTAAATTCCAACATTGACCATTCAATATCAGAATAAGGCCTTACTACTTATAACAAATGTACATGATACAATACAAACTCTCAAATATATGGGATTGAGTGTACTTAGTTGATTATGTTGGATTTTGGGCTGATATGGGTGATCTTGATACTAAAATAGGGGTTTCTAGACCTAACAATTCTTAAAAAACGAGACTATGAGTTGAAGATCTCCTGGGTAAAGACCATAAAATAGGATAGGAATGTTTTTAAGGTCTTGAACTATTTATATGGTTTTACACTTACTCAGAAGTGTGGTATGTGAATTTTTTGATTTTTTGCTTGTCTGATTCACTTTTTCATTGTCTGTCGATCACTCTCAATCACATTATGAAGGTATTTGAATACTATGCTTGATCCTTCAAACCCTAACCATTGATGAATTCCTACAAAACAAACATTAGTTAGGTTACGCGTACCCCTTGTCTATCACCGAAATTGGCACTACTCCGAAGAGGCATCAAATTGCATGTCATTCTCTGCCTAGCATGTGATATCTTGTTATAGTGCAATTGGATTTGACATCCTTTCTTTGACAATGCTTGACTCGAGTTTCTCTCTTGTAAATCCAGTTGAGTGGGTAAAATTGAGTGTTTGAAAATGTGGAAATCATTTCCCTAGACCTAGTGGGAAGCTATAGACATCTAGATAGTGTTTCCTTAATGAATGTGCAAAGGTATTTTCAGAGTGTAGGGAGCTTTGGGTCCCTTTTTTGCTAACTTTTGCAATAGGAGTCCATAAGAGTGTTAAGTATTAAATGCAGTGAATTTTTCTTGTTTATGTATTCTTCCGAAGGTGTTTCAAGTTACAAAGGTTGACCTAGGAGGAACAAGTGACCCATAGAATAATGTGCAACGAGAAGTTTGGGACCAAAGTGAGTAAGGTCAAGACCATATACAAGGTTTAGGACCATACATATGTTCTTGCCCCTACTATATGTTTTTGATCTAAGAGTGATAATTTGCAATGTGAAGTCTAGAAGCTGACAAGTGGAGTTTCTATGTTTCATACATTCAAATCTCAGAAACTATAAACAGATGAGTGTCTAAGCAAAAAATATAGATGAGAGATCTAAGGATGAACCAAATGAGAATGGGTAAAGTGAACTTGTTTGAGCAAGAGAGCAATGTCAAAAACAACAATCTCAAATATTATAATTACCAAATTTGAGTGTTTATACCACTATTCTAGCCTTTTATGCGATCCTAGGCAAATTACTAGACTTATCACCCTTGGGTACACATCTATTATTTTGAACCACACACTTAAATGCTTTATCACATACACCTCAAAGGAGGGGACATTCATCGGGATATATTCTACATATATTGATAGATTACATACATGAGAACAAGTTTTTACAAGGTCCATATCCTCATAAATATGACAGTTACTAAAAAGGGGTAGAATTTAAAGCACATCAAAACCATACAATATAGTTAAGGATATGGTACGATCATGACCAAGATGGATGTTCTCGGACAAGGGTATATTTGCAGGATTTTTATTTTTCTAAGATTTTATCAGTTATCTATAATATTTTCATATAATTTCAAATATCAATTACTCCATTCATATCATGATATAGGGGCATGCATACTTCATTCCTTCTCCTCTACACTACTTAAACACAATTGCAAGAAAGAGATTCAAGAGCATCACATGGTACAATGGAGGTGATATAAAATCTACAATAGTTAGGAAAGGTCGCCTACGATGAGGTGATGTTCTTTAACATTTGAGAGGTGTAATTCCCTCGTATGATTGGGGGATTTGGGTTTTTGCTTCTTTTCATCTGAAATCGCAAAGGAAACAAAAAAGAGAACGAGAAAGAGATGAGAAAGGAGAGAATGGAGGAGGAAGGGACAAAATTAGGATAGAATAGAGAAAAATATTTACCTTGATAACTTCAAGTAAATAAAAGGCTAGAACTCTCTCACTCTCGCACATGAAGGAATACAATACAATAGAAGATGTGACTCAAAAAGATAAGAAACACAAATTATTCACAACCCCCAAATGTACAAATATGGCACAAAGTCAACATATGCATATAGTCAACAAAAAATCTTTGTATCAAGGCAATGTATACAATAAGGGGGTTAATTGTAAAATAATAAGGTAGATTTTTATGATTGAGAAGTATAAAAACCAAAGGAATTAAAACATCAACATTGCATTATATATATATACATGAAAATTGAATAACATGTGTACACAAAGTTATAACAAACTCTCTGACATATGGAGAGAAAAGAGAGAACTGAACCCATACAATGGAAATGCCATCCCTCTTAATACTTTTACCCATACAATGGAAAGTCCATAATCACCTCATAGCCATCTTCATGGTAAGAATATAACTTTTACCTTTTCTACTTTTACTTAAGTTACAACTTAAATTATATTTATATTTGAGTCACTTAAGTTTTACAAAAAACACTTTTTCCAATAGAGAAATATAAAGCACCCCAAATGAAGAAGACAATAAGAATAATGAGTTTCATCCATGAAGGTCCCTTGCTTGATTCAATCAAGCACTTTTACCTTCATCACTTATAAACCGAATCCCAAAACAGACTCAAATACATTCTTATCCCTCGGGATGAGTGTGTTGCCTAAAAAATCCATCCATAATTATAATTCATCTGAAATCATCAACACACATAAGGACCAAGTCGATGTGATGTGTTGAAAAGGATAATCCCTCCACTATGGTGGAATATTACTCTAATAGAAGTTTGCCTTCCACTAACTATTCTTACTACGATGTTACTAAAGTTCGTATGATCAAATTTTTCATCAGTAATAGTAAATTCGTCAGGATTACACTTCAAAATGGTGGTGTCAAGGTGAAGAGGTTGTGGCCAAAGTTTGAGAAAGATTAAATGAGTAAAACTTGAACTATGATGAAAAAAAGCTCTTGGAATGAAGGTAAAAACAACACTTGAGAAATGATTCTCAAAAAAACTTTATACAATTTTTGATGTTCTAAAACATACACAAGATTAATCCTTGCTTCAATAGATTTTGACCACTTCGAATGACACTCAAATTGGAGTCTAGATGAAAGATCTACTATCAAAACAAAACCAAATCCAAAGTTTCATCTAATGGGTGGAATTTTGAGAGGTTTTGTGAACTTTAGTACCCCAGGTGCACTTTTGGTGTCCCTTAGGAACCACTTAAACCTCATAACACACTTTGGATGCAATTTTGGAACATGCTTTAGTGTTGGGTGAACTTATGATGTACTTTAGAAATTAAAGTACCCAAAACACTTAAGTGATGCACTCACAGGAATAATAGTACCCAAAACACTCAAGTTACACACTCACTGGAACACAAGTACCCAAAACACTTAAGTGACGTGATAACATAAACAAAATTACCCAAAACACTTAAGTGACACACTTTTAGGAATAAGTGAATGAGTGAGAAAACCTTTAGGAAGTATTTTAGAATCGTACATACTGCAAGTGCTCTTTAAGAGTGTCTTGAGAACTTTTTAATAATAAAAATGCTTTGTTAATGAGTTTTTAAACTAGAAAGTTTCTAGGTTCACTCCTTGTGTGGTTTTGGAACTTAAAAAGTGTATGATAGGCCTTCTATTGCATTTTAGGAATCATTTTGGTGCAAAAGTGGCCTTGCAAGAGGTTTTAGAAACTTCTTAAGTATAAAAGCGGGTTCACAACACCATTTTTGAACCTCCAAAAACACTTGAACACTTATACAAGTGGTTTTGAGAATAAAAATTGCTTCAAATGGGATATTGGAACAAATATAGCTTAAACATCCTTAAAAATTGCAAGGACTAAGAAAGTGTGATGTGGGTTTTCATTACATTATGGGAAATGGCAAAGTGCGAGATGAACCTATGTATGCAATGTAGAACTCCACACAAGTTAAAGGTAAGTTACAGAGCATGAATCAAGATGAGAAAAAAGAAAAAGGAATGCATTAAATATCATCATAAATCCAATATAAGAATTCAATCTTTTTCCATTGTGCGAATCACGAGAAGATAAAACATGCCAAGAATGTTTTGAAAAATGAGCATAAATATTTAACATGATAATAGTTGGCTCTTATTGAGAACATGAATTGGATTGGGTGAAACACAAACAAGGCATAACTTGAACTCCAAAATCTCTTTATATTTATTAAATTGATGTCTTATCTATTGGGAAACGGACTAAGGTTCAACACAATTACACAAGGGATCACTCTCTCTTGTTGCATTTATTGAAAACACACATGAACACACACAAAAAAAAATGGAAGCAATCCAAAGATGGGAAAATAAAACTATATATAAGGAGAAGGATGGGAATACACAAGCTTTATACAAACCGAACAATAGGTTGAGAGAAGTAGGTACTTATTGTCACAAAAAATTACACCATCTGAACAATCATTTATGAAAATTAGAAATTTTGGGCAACATGGGATTGTCTCCAAGTGTGGGACTTACGACTTGAGACAAACCTTTGGAGAAGTTTGGCTTCCTCTATTTCATGGATTAGTATAATCTACATAACACAACCTAATCTAATGCTAACACTACTCCTAAGCTAGCCTTTACTAATACATCCAATCCATGGAGAGATATATGCAGAAAGTAAAACCTTGTTGGAAAACACAAGAACTGAGAGTGGAGGGGTGAATCAGTGCTTCTTAAAACTTTGAAAACTCTTCACCAACTTAGTAAGTTATTCAATCTAGATCACCACTAACCATGAGATACTAATCACATTCAAACATGAGCATGAAGTAAGAAAACACACATGAACACCAGATTTAATTTGGGAAATCATTTAAGGGAGAAAACCCCATTAAAACCAATACACTAACTTGGACAAATTATCCTATAAAGGTTACAAAGATTTTAACGGTTCAGCATTCACTCAACTCGAAGCATCAACTCCACTAGTTTAGTCAAGTTGTTACTTGACCTTTAACAAGCTTCTATTTGCATGGAAGCTATAACTCCCACAACTTTAATCAAGCTTCTACTTGATATTTTCCAAGCTATAACTTACAAGGAAGCTTCAACTCCCTATTTGCTAAGCCACCACTTAGTCTTCTAAAAGAAATTTTAATCACCTTCCTTTAGTTGTCTTCACACAACAAATTGTGATCGCCTATTCAGCTCATCTATCTTCTATTTTTACCCTGCTTCTCACTTTGACTCATCTTCTTACTCTATTGTAAACCCTGTCATATAAGGCTTTTATCACACATACACTTTTGTCATGCTTCTCTCATTGGATAGCACAATCAAACCTCTTCTCTAAAAATCATACATACTGCTGGAAAAATTATAATCATGGAGGTATATCACAACACCTTAATTTCCTTTGTTTTTCATGTCTTCATACTCCTTCAACAACATGGAATTCAATAACATATTCTCATGTTTTTACTCTTTCATGCACCTTCATATTAGTGTACTAGTCTTCATACATTATAAGCTTTCTCACTTCAAAAACACATTGTCATGCACAATAACTAGTTTATATTAGCTAGAGATATATCCTCTAACATATTTTGCACTTCACCTCCCAAAGAACTCCTCATTTACCAAGTCTTCAACTCGTACAAGGAGGTTGGATTACATCATCTAAAATTGTCCATTTTGTAATCATTACATCTTATTTTTATTTTAATTTCATGTGAAACTCTTTCAAGTCGTGTTAATATGCTCCTGATAACTATGATGTTCAAATGAATCCTCTAAACTCCCTAACCTTTTGAATTCACTTGCATATATTCCTTCCTAACACCTACACCTATTGACTTGTAACGATTATGTAAGATTTTGCTTTATTATCCAACGTAGGAAGGCTTGTCTTATGGCTAAAGTAACTTAGTGCCAAGTGTTGTAAACATGCATGCACATTACCCAACATTAATTTTTCTATATAACTCCTTTTCATGCTTGAAAACTCGTCATTTCAGCTTCAAGCTCTTATTTTAGCTCTCCTGCACACTTAGGTCTAAGACCTTCAAAATACAGTTTGCTAAATCAGAATTAGAACTACATTTGTAGATCATATCATGCATTGTAATCAAGGAGAGGATAAATTCAAAAATTTATTGTCTTCATCATATGTTTTGTACCTTGCATATCATGGCGCAAGACATCCTTTCTACTCTTCAACACAACTTGGGTCTCACAGTTATGGAGTTTCATAGAGTACAGTCATAAAGATGGTCCTTTAACACTGATATCTGCATGTTCAAAATATTATAATAATTTGGAAGAGATTTTTTTGACCTCTGGCCCACATTCAAATCTTGGAGAAATCACCACTACCTTCATTCATGCAATGAGATACTAGTTTTGATCAAGGTACTAGTGAACTTTCATGCATAGAAAAATAATCTTCATAAAGTGAGTTAGGTCACTCACTTATCCTCTTTTTCATGGCTCCTATGTCTTTATGGAAGGATATGATCCTTTGGCATCTCACAAACCCAATTTCTTTCACCATTTCAATATATATGGCTCAAATGAACATGTATTTCTAGGACTGCTCATACTGGTCTTTAGGACACAAAAACTAGTCTTGGTCTTGATGACTCCAATCACTTCAACCTTGACTTTCATGCCAAAATATCACCTTGGAAACATCACATTAGTCATATTATTCACTTTAAAACACTCATTTTCTTGGGTTGAATGGAGAAGTGCACATTTGCAACTGAGTTCCTTAACCCTTCTTGACATGGCAATTAGGACAGTTTTAGGCATTTGAGCTATAACCTTAAATTGCTTCATCATGTTGAGTTATGAGCTTCAAAAAGTCACATTGGAAATTTTTTTAAATACTCATGCCATTATTGGATCTCCACAACAAGTATTCTCATCAAATATCTTTCATACACCATGACTGGTTTTTGCATGTTTTTTTTAACGGTAGGCTCACTTGTTTTACATGGTTCACCAAAAATATATAAATAACTTGCATGGATATTTTAATGAACATAAAGGTCATCTCCAATACATGCTGCCACATCAATATTTTCAACTGAAACTCTTCCATTCATGACTGAAATGACAATTTCCTTTAAAATAGGGTTGAAATTGTAACTACCAATTGACCTAGAGCTACAACATGCCACAAAATTAAGCTACAATGAATTATATACATCCCTAAGTGTTCCTCTTGGCTTTCATAGGTTATTTCATGACCAAAAAACTCATTTTTCTTACATCATTGTAGTATGAGGGTTTTGAGAGTGTTTGGAGCAGTTTTGCTTCTTAAGTTTCATTCATAAAGCTCAGGCCATCATTCTTCCTCATTGTAACTCTATAATGGTCTTGATTCCATGTCCTAGCACCTATGAATAGATTAAGACACCATGTAGAGGTTTTACACACCTTTGAGGTCTTTAAAGTTGACCCTTGAGCTAGGGAAGAGTATTCTAAGAGCTCGATAACACTAAAAACTCCATAATTTCAAAAATCTTCTTCAAATTTACATGAATTTTTGTCCACAACACTGGAGTACCCTTGTTCACATGTGTCAAGACTTTTTTTCATAATTAGACTTTTACTTCCTTAACCACCATGGTTTTTACATGTTAGTCTTGTTTTTCCTCAACGACAGTCATGGATATGACCCTAAACATGCCTCCAATAGCTAAATTATAGCTTGAAACACCTTCCACATGTCCTCTATAATGTCCTTATGCATCTACCATGTTTCTATATTATTTTCCTACATTCAATTTTCCAATCCAGGTCAATTTGCTAAATAGGCCTAGGGATTAGGCCTACCAAACTAAGCTAATCTGACCAATTCAACTCATGCACTTGTGTATTCATAATTTTGACCTCATTTCCTCATCATATAATTTCTAAACCTACTATGACATCATCATGACATGATATCACATCATCATTTTGTTTGTATAAGTCACTAGCTCCTCAAGAAGTCAAGCCTACATCAAGTGTTCTAATTTCATGCCTTATCCTGCCTTGTCATGCACATTCTAGGCTTATTCTATCTCACCTTCATCTTGATTTTTCATTAATGATTCTTTTGAATCAATGAAAACTCAACATACACATGCCAAAAAATCTAATCTAAAATGGGTGGTGATAACACCTAAAAGAAGGGGAAGATCACTCTCCACAAGGGGAAGAAAACACAAGGAGAGAGAGCAGAAAAATGTGCCACATACCCGAAACCACATAACTCACACTTCATACACACTGACGACAAGTGAAAATGGAGAAATATGCAAGTATGAAACACACACAACATACCAAAAGAATAGAGAGGCACAAACGCAAAAAATGTAAGTATAGGGTAGAAAGAGAGCCGTAACACTATATTAATTGCTTAAATGATTCACATTTAGTTGCATTAATGACAAGAGGTTAAAATACATTATAGAGACAAAATTGAAGGTATGAAACTCATGGGAAGTCACCCACCATTTTGGCATGATGCTTGTAGAAAAAAAGTGGTGTTAGTATGCAAATGTAAAAATAACAAACTAAAATAACTAGTTCCTAATTTGACACAACTATTAATCTACCTCCGATAGAGAAATGGATTGAAAAAAGAGAGAATACAAATACATGTACTTACCTACAAGTTGAAAATATCCTCTTTTGATGTGTTGGATTTGCTCTTAGATTGCTTCATATTTTTTTGTGGATGCACTTGGGTAGCACCTCCCCTTTGATTGTGTTTGGATTAATTTGATGAAGGATGATGATAGATTTATTGTAGATGAATTGAAGATGAAAATGGATGATTGAGTGGATAAAATAACAGAGATTTGATATGAATTTGTGACTTATGTCAAGCTAGCTCTCATGGAGGAGGAGAGATCAATTTATAGTTTGTGGGTGGAGGATTCAATGGCTAAGATGAAGCCATGTTGGATTTTGATCAATAGTGGAGGATTCATGTGAGGATGTAGGATTCTATAGTTGGAGGATTCTATATTTTAAAGAAGATTCAATTGAGGGCGAGAGGTTTTGTTTCAATTTTTAAGCGAAGGGAAGTTCAGAGAGGCTTCTAGAAATAGAAGCCTCTAGATTTGGAGGTGTGCGGATGTGATTAGATTAGGATTAGATTAGGTTAAATAAATATGATTAGGGATGTGATTTGATGGAAAGGATAGGTGTAGGGATGTGTAGAGTAGGTGGTAGGTGAGGTGTAGGGATATTAAATTCCTAGAAAATGTTAATAGGGATTATAATGGGAGAATAATAATTAATTTTGTGATTAATTATTATATAGTTGAAAATGGATAAAATAAAGGATTAAAGGGACAAATGATGACATGTGATATTTAGATAAATGATAGGATTAGATAAATAATAATAATTAATCTAATGATTAATTATTATATGGATGATGTTGGGATATTTGTTGAACAAGTTAATCATAATTAACTATGTCGACATTTTAGATGTCTACATTTTGCCCCTATTTGAATGGTTGTTGTGTAGAAATGACCATTCAAATAAAAATAATAAGAAAATATGTTATGATGATGATATGATGCACCCTTGAGGGGTTAGGGGGGAGGAACGAGTCGGGTAACCGCTCAAAAAGAGGAGATACCCAAGTGGATGAAGGATGATGAGAAGATTTGAGGATTCGTAGGATTAGATGATTAGAAGGTTTGAGGATGGAGAGGATGAGGATTAGAGGGTTAGAAGATAAGGAGTAGAAGATTAAAAGAAACTTGGAGAATATTAGAAGGTTTAGAAGATGTGAGAGAAGATTAGAGGAATAGAAGTTGAGAAGAATAGGATAGAAGAAGATTAGAGGAATAAGAGAGTAGAGGGTTAGGAGATATTGGAGTTTCGATTAGAAGATTCCTCACTCAACGATGTATGACAAGAGTGAATATTTAGGATGTTGGATTATAGGATAGTGGATTATAAGATGTTGGATTTTGAGATGCCCCGGTTAAGGGGGTAGGATGTAGATTTGAGGATGTTAGATTTGAGGATAATTGATTTGATTTAAAGGATTAGAAGATTGAGGATGTTTTTATGTGAGAAGGAGGATTGGTTTTTGGATCGAAGATGCCCCAGCCAGGGGATGAGGATTTGGATGTTGGATGTGAGATGATAAGATTTAGATGGGGGTATTGATTGATTGATATTAGATAGAAGGATGAAGAGGTTAGATAGTTAGTTAGACGATGATGAGGATTGCATATGGTGATGATAAGGTTAAAATATGATGATATAAGGGGGTGTGCTACCATAAAGTGCCCACTCTTATCATCATTTTAAGTGTTATGAATGTGGCACAGAGCAAGATGCATCAAGGTATAAATACCACAATGATTGAATTGGAAAATTCCCTTGTCCTCTTATCATTGGACATATTAATATAAAAAAGATGGCCCTCATATCTTTGGACTGTGATTTAAATAAAAAGAGAAACAAAAGGGGCAACATATCATCAACCAAAATGTAAATGCAGAAAAACAAATAAACACACACAGTGCATTTTATATTTTATATTTTTTGTGAATGTTTTGATTATTAGATATTTGATTTTAGATTATTTGATGTTGGATTTTGAATGTTTGGATTTTTTTGATATTTTGATATTTTTAATGTTGGATTTTGAATGTTTGGATTTTGAATTGTTTTGATTTTTAGATTTTGGATGTTGGATTCTTGGATGTTTTGATTTTGGATGTTGAGATTTTTGGATGTTTGGATTTTTGGAGGTTTAGATTATTTGATGTTAGATTTTGGATGTATGGATTTTTGGATGTGTAGATTAGTGGATTTTTTATTTTAGATCTTGGATTTTTGGATGCTTAGATTATTAGAAGTTGGATTTTGAATGTTTTTTTTTTTTTATGTTTAGATGTTAGATGTTGGTATTTTGGATTTGGGATGGGGAAGGTTAAGGATATGTAAGATGAAAGGATTTTGGATGGGATGGCTTGTGAGGGGAGGAGAAGGGATGTAAGGTGGGATGCAACTTTCTCTTAGAAGTCCCAAAGCGTGTTTGTGGAGGACGAAAGGGAAGGAGTGAGGGAAATTAGATAGGTTGGATACGATAGGGATTAGTTAGTAAGTTAGGATTAGATGGGATGTGGGATGGGATATAGATAGATAGGATGAGGTATGTGGTATAAGATAAGATGGGGGATATGGAAGATGATAAGATATACCCCCTGGTATAGGGGGAGGGATTGAAGGATAGATGTGGTGTGCCCCCAAGTGTAAAGTAGGATGGTCTGTATGGATGGATGGATGGGTTTGATTTTCCCCCAGGTGTAGGGTAGGATGGGAAGTGAGGGGTATCTAAAATAAATGATTCCCCCAGTCATGATGATGATAGTTCAAAAGGGACATGAAGAGGATGGGCTGAAATGAAAGGGTCATCGTCTGCCCATGGATGTTTGATCCAAAAAGAGGTGGATGTGATGGATGGAATAATATAAGTGACAAACAAAAGATGAGCCTAATAGCACATGTTTTAAGGTGAGATTTTGTAGACACCCATAATCACGCCCAAACAATTTAAATAATTAAATTGTGCTAATTATCCCCTTTCTCGCAAATCGATGACATATCATCAAAAGCACACATATTCCCTCTTATTGTCATTAATTAATTACAATACGCTAATTGATTAAGTCGCCTATCCAACTAAAAACCTAATTAACAACCTTCCGTTAATTATTTACCCCTTCTATCCAGACTAATTAATTATTATTAATTAATTAGCCTTCCACTTCATTTAACTAATAAATCAATATTTAATTGATTTAATCCCCTCCTAATAGCCTAAATCGTACTAATATTCCTCTAATTGGCTTCTATAAGCTTACATCTACCTATCAGTTAATCACCGTTGATTAATTAAAACACCCCCCCCAACTCCCATGACTTGCTAAGAATAAATTAAACCCTTCTAAAGTAAGGTTACCTTTAATAAAGCAACCTTATCCATTCCTAATCATGTTTTACCTTTATCCCACATGTAAAGGGATGAAGTGCTTCCTTTATCCATTGGGCTATATAAGGAGCCCCCCTTCTACCTTTATACCACACCTATTTCCCTTGAGAAAACAAAAGAAAGCATCCTCAAGCCCTTTTCCATTCTCAAGCCCCTCCATCATGCATCTTGAAGAGCTAAGCCTCACAACCAAGCATCCTTGAAGGATCAAAGAAAGCAATATTGTTGATTGCCATTGGAGTACATATGTCCACTTGATTTAATTAGGTAATTAGAAGAATAGAGTTCTTGATTTGCATTATGTTTGATTTCATTATTTCAAAGTTATGATGCTAGTGTAGGCCTTGTTCATTTCTTTATCTTAATGGTACTCTTTTCTTGTTTCTAGCTAGGTTAGGGAACTATTTTAGGTGGTAGTTCTTGCTTTCAATCTAACTTAGGAAAAAGAATACTTGTACACAGATTTGGACTAAACAAAAGTGTGACCAAGGTCTAAACTATACCTGGAAACATTCGAGCCCTATGTCTCTACGAGATCAAAGTGTGTGTGACTGTGATGGTTAATTACCGCTTGAAGTGAAGACTTTATGGGTAGTATGTGAAGACAAACTAGCCAATGTATAGGGAGTGATTAAGTCAAATTAGATGATGGAAGGTGAAAAGAAGGTTAAGTCGTGCATTGCAATGTTGTCAGCTAGATGTCCATAGCCCTTACGAAGATACATATTATTCTTGTCACAACATTGCTCTACTACTAGCCAAACATCTATAGTGCCGGTAGAGTTGTTGGAAACACCCCTAGAGAGAGTCTTGAGGTGGATTTTATTTGATATTTTTAATTTTGATATGATTTTTTATATTTTAATATTTTTTACATAAAGAGGTTCTACTCTCTTGAGAAATATCAAGGGGTTAAGAATCACTAGTGGCATGGTGGGGGATGTAAATGAGTGTGGTGATGACATTGGCTAGAGTGTCTGTTAATGTGTAATCACAACACCCCTAATTGTTTACAATTTGATGGATTGAAACTGTCAATGTGATTGCATGACATGGAGCTTTTCCCAAAGTGTGGGACTTTTACAATCAGGAAATCTCTCCAGAGAAAGGTTGACTTCCTATTCATGTATCTATCACCACTCGCCAATTTGTAGAAAACTAATCTAAATTCTTTCCTAAATTTTTCCAAGGAAACATGGATAAGAGGATGCAAGAAAAATAAACTAATCTACTGGAGGCGATGCACCAATAAGGAATGTTAGACAACTTGCACAATAAACACAACAGTGTACAATAATTTGCATGTGATGAAAGACCAGAAGAGGTGCAACAAAACACAAAAGGGTGTTGAGAACATCACAAATATGTTTATATTTCTCTCAAAATTGATACAATACACCATACTTGAGCTTAAAGGCACATATTTTGCATTACAATGTCTAGGAGGGAGGTTTGGAATCTCCATAAAATCTCTTACAGACAAGAAGAAGAAGGGAGGGGCATATACAAGGTGTCCAACTTTTTAAAATTAACCCCTCTTTAAAATATATAGGGAGAATGAGAGAAAGGGAGAGATAAGGAGTTCAAAATCTTGTTTCAACCACCCTAAAATACATTAAAATCACTTGCAACAATGATGGGTTCCACTGCAAAAAAAATATCTCCATGTACTTTGCCTTGTTGGGGAAGAAAGGAATCCCATGCCTTCATCATTTTGGTAGGTGAGAAACCTGGAAACATTCCTCTAAAATATATGACTTTATTTCCCCATTTTAGAATACTTAGTCTCACTAAAATTAATCAAACTAGTCACTGTTGTGTAGAGGACACTGAGAGCTTCCCAAAAAAGTCCAATTTTGTGAAAATTTGAGCTCCTAGTCAAAAGTTATGGCCATCTAAAGATGAGGGTGCCATACTGGAATAAATGTGATAGGTTGATCTACCTTTTTGGACTCCAACCATGCATCGCACCCTTTGAAATCTGAAATTTTGGACTTTCAGGATTCAGAGCTTTAGGTTTTGGGATTTCGGGGGTTCACATTTCAGGGTTTTGGGGGTTCGGGTTTCTTCATCTGGCGACACATTTCTCTGAAACCCCGAAAGCCCGAAGTCTGAATTTTGAACTTCAGGTTTCAAACCTTTCTTCCCTCTCCATGTGGCACTATTCATTACTCTACCCCACTGACAAATCCAAACTCCTAAATGTATGAAGTTTGAATTTTAGACTTCGGATTTTGATGTCCTTCGGACCGTTTAAGCTCATCGATTTGGAAATTTTTTTTCCCGCTGAATCTAAATGCTTCCACGTTTGAATTCCAAACCCCCCGAACTTCGAAGTTTCTCTTCAACATGCATCCTATCGACTCCCAATGCCTCACCACTTCAACTCACTCAGATCATGCCTAAAATGTGAGCTCTCATGGTTGAATCGATCCTTATATTTTCTCTGTGCAAGGTCATGTTTGTCCAATTTTTCCTGAGGGGAAAAATTGGATAACAATGTCAAAAGATGCACTCAAGGGTATTCACCACAAGTTTCTTAAGTGTGTTAAAGTGTGTGGATCTCTAGGAGGATAATTAGGATTTAATGTTACAGGTAATGATAGACCAAGGTCACATAGTTGTATTAAGTACTAGTGTCTTACAACATGTGTGAGCAAGCTAATCTAGTGTTCAAATGAATGGATTGGAAGAGGATATGAATGGATGTGATGATAATAATGGATTAAATGTAAAGGGTTTTGGATGTTGGATGGAAGGAGGATGAGTGGGAAGGAAATAACATTCATGTGCATGTGACGAATTATGTGTTCAATCCATTTTTAGGTGTTTAGTAGTGTATGGGGATTAAAGGATTTGTGAGTGGGTTAAGTGGTGGGGATGGTAGGATCAACAAGAGGAGTGGTAGAAATGTGTTGTGATGGAGTAGTGGGAGGGTCATTGTTAGTGTTAGGGTCATACCCTAAGCCTAAATGACTTAGATTTTGATGAAGGGAGATGGGTTTGTGAATGCCTTGTTTGTGGATGCCTAAGCTTTTGCCGTGATGTTTCATATTATCAAACATCTTTTGGGATACAGGATATGAAGTGTATGGGGAAGATGATGCCATGTGGTCGTCATGAGACTGGGGGGTTGTAAATTTGGCATCTGTTAAGATTTCAGACTAAATAAAGGATGGGAGGTGATATTTATTTTGGTTTTTCATTGGTGAGGGATTTTGGATATACGATGAGATTTAGATAGTTGAAAATATTTGGATTTAGAGTGGGGTTTGGACGATGAAAAATTTATAGGGAAATGATTGAGATGGAAAGGTGGTGGATATAGAGGTACAAGGATAAGAATTCCTTGTTTAATGAGGTTTTGGACATAAGACTAAAATTGTATGCAACGATTAGTCGAATGTCCATGGGTACGATGAAAGTCACAATAATAGTGTTCCCGATACCAAGATGGTTTGGGAAGGTTTTGATTGTATGATTTGATTGGGGTATGGATGATCATGTTGAAGGTTTTTAGATGATGGAAGATGGCTGTCAAGAATTCTGTTAAAGGAGTGAAGTGGTTTAGGTTAAATGGTTTTGGGGGAGTATCAAGTAAAGGTGAAGGGTTGGGTGGGTTATGAGAAGTTTTGGTTGATTTGGATTTATGAGTTGGATTAGATTGTAGTGGTTTATAAGATGAAGGATATGGATTAGGCTTGGGGCCGAAATGGATGGTTTGGGCTTAAAGTCTGAAGTAGATTTGGATGATTGTGGATTGATTAGAGTATGTGGTTTTGAGGTACATGGTTTTGGCTTAGGATTAGATTGTTTGGGATTAGTAGATGTATATGAAGGGGATGAGGTAGATTTATATGGAGGGGATGTTTGTGATATGGGGGTCACATTAAATTTGGGTGATTTTGTGGATGAAGGAGATTTGGGAGATGGGTGCGGTGTAGGAACCACATTAGATTTGGTTGATTTAGGGGATGAAGTGGATGAAGGTGACATAGGAGCCTCATTATATGGGGTAGGAGATGGTACATGGAGAGGATTTGGATTATATTTGTTAGGTTTGGGAGTTGGTGACTTAGGAGTCACTTTAGATTTTATAGGATTGGGGGATGGTTGGGATAAAGTAGGATTAGAGGATAGGGTAGTTTGAGATATATATGAAGGGGATGGATTAGGATTAAATGTGGATGAAGATGATGAGGGTGGCATAGGAGCCACATAAGATGGTTTAGGATTGGGGGTAGAAGGGGAGGAGGGTGACTTAGGAGTCATGGTGGATGAGATAGTTTTGATGGGATTAGGCTTAGGTGATTGAGGGGATGAAATAGGCTCAAAGGATGAATTTGATGATGGTTTAGGGGATGGGGGACTATCTAGGAGAAAGTCTGTAGGATTGGATGAGGAGGATGGAGATGCCGAGGATGGAGGAATAATATGAGATGTGGGGGATGATGATTTTCGATGAAGTTGTTGGGATTGTTGTGGATATATGATTGGGACTTGATGATAGGATTTATGATGATTGGACTTAGGAGTGGGGGTTTGCGATGGTTGTGTGGGTTTGAGATTGGTGGATAGATTAGCAAGGACATAAAGAAGGTCCTCTTAGTCTAGTTCAAAGTTGGTGAGGTGGTAAAAGTCAATGAAATTGGATTTTGGGGATAGTGGTTTATGTTGATTAGGTAGCAGTGTGGATTGGGATGATTTGGTTTTGTTAAGGAGGAAGTCAATTGGGTGAGAATTTGAGATCTTAGGAAGGGGAAATCATGGATGGGTTTGGTTAGGAGGTGATGTTTTAGGAGGTGATTGGTTGATTGAAGATTGAAGATTGGATAATTGTTGATTGATTTGTTAAATGGGATCGACATGGGATGGTTGACTTGGATGAACGAGGAGAGGTTTGATTAAGGTAGGATGTTAGTTTTGAGATTTGATTGTTAAGGTATTGGATAGTGTGTGGGACTTTGTGGTCATAGTGAGATGGTTGACTTTGATGGTAGGGAATGATGGGATAAGTTGCTTAATGGATTTATAAAAGAGGTAGGAGTTTGGATTTTGGTTTAGAGAGGATGTGGATTGAGGATCAAAGGCCATGGTTATATAAGATGTGTGGGGGATAAGTTTTGGATTCAATTGGTTGATTAAGGATAGTTATGGGATTTGGATTTGGATTGTGTGATTAGGGATAATTAATTATGATGATGTTTGATTGATTAAAATTTTAATGTGATAAGATGGTTAAGGGTGTAAATTAGCAACAAACATACACCACACACCCTAGCTAGTCAATTGGTATTGTAATCAAGCTATAGCCTACTTTTAATACCACACACCGATGGTGGTGCCACAATTGGCTCTTCACCTATGTGTCAATGTGGGGTTGGCTAGCGAGTGATCTTGGGGAGTGTGGCCTCCTTGCACTATAACTTAATATGTGGCCAAAAGGTTACCTATTCTAGGATGCACAAGCTCACTAGGGGCGTTCCCGATATACCTTATAGTACGTGGGGCCTAAGTCCATGTTTCCAAGATGTTGTCTAAGGCCTGGGTATTGGGACGTGGAATCCCCTCACTTCACACTACTCTTAAAAGAAGCAAGCACTTAGATAATAAGGATAGTTTTCCTTGAATTTATATACCCCACCAGAAGACGAGGTGTGTCCATGTGCATAGAGATGAAGCTCACGGTCACGAGGCCCCTAGGACTACTGTAAGTGTGTGTATGTCACTTCCATGTGACGTTACCCCCAGAAAAATAAAAAAGGGAGGGAAGACTAACCACTTTTGATCCTCAAGATCATCCTAGGACGTGAGAGAAGAGCATACACGATGTCGTCTTCAAGTTAAAACAAGTAGGAATACGAACTAGAATAAAGACAACAAACATACACAAAATGCTGAAAATCAATGATAGAATTTGTATGATGGGGGCCTTTAACAAGGGGACATGTAACACAAAGGATTAGTCATTTGTTTCTATACCCCCAATGTTCTTAGACCGTTCGAGCTACAAGACAAAGGGTTAGTATTTTTGGTTAATCAATATCTTGTAATCATAATTGTTAATACTGATCAAATTTTAAAACTGATAGAGTTTCCCCTTGGTTTTGTGATATTCTTGTAAAAAAAGAATGTAAGAAGTCGCAAAATACCACTACAAACCAAAAAAGTATGACTAGTTAGTTTGTATTGATGTAAAACTAGTGTCACAACAAATGCACCAAAATAGGTCACAAATGCGTGGAAATAGGAAATAGGTTGCAAATACACTGAAACAAGTCACAAATGCGCTAAAATAGGAAACATGTCGCAAATGCACTGAAACAGGTCACAAATGCATTGAAATAGGTCACAAACGCACTAAAACAAACAAGGTTAGCATAAATCAAGTTTTTAAGTACTAACAAAAGTGTTGTTATAGACACAAATGTGATGTTAATAAGGAAAACACTCTGTTTACAGTACAAATGTGCTGAAACGGAAGAATTCAATGAAAAATTTTAAATTTTAAGGTGCAAATGATTACGATTTTTTTTGGAATTTGGATAGCTTATTTATAACACTAAATGCTACTAAAAACAATTAAAATTTTACGGGGTAATCCCCATTGTGGGTGCCAAATGTAGACAAAAATTGGTGTCAATATGCAAATGAAAAACTAATAAACTAAAATAACTAGTTCCTAATCTGACATAACTATTAATCTACCTTTGATAGAGCAATGGATTGAAAGGAGAGAGAAAACAAATACCTGTACTTACCTACAAGTTGCAAAGCTCCTCCTTTGATGTGTTGGATTTACTCTTGGATTGCTTTAGATTTTGTTGTGGATGCACTTGGGTAGCAGTTCCCCTTTGATTGTGCTTGGATTTTTGTGATGAAGGATGATGATAGATTTATTGTAGATGAATTGAAGATGAAAATGGATGATTGAGTGGATAAAATAGTAGAGATTTGATATGAATTTGTGACTTATGTCAAGATAGCTTTCATTAAGGAGGAGAGCTCAATTTATAGTTTGTGCGTGGAGGATTCAATGGCTAAGATGAAGCCATGTTGAATTTATATCAATGGTGAAGGATTCATGTGAGGATGGAGGATTCTAGAGTTGGAGGATTATAGAATTTGAAAAAAGATTTAATGGAGGGTGAGAGGTTTATTTGAATTTTTAAATGGAGGGAATTTGATAGAGGCTTCTAGAAATAGAAGCCTCTAGATTTGGTGTGAGGATTTGATTAGATTAGGATTATATTAGGCTAAATAAATATGATTAGGGATATGATTTGATGGAAAGGAAAGGTGTAGGGATGTGTAGAGTAGGTGGTAGGTGAGGTGTAGGACTATTAAATTCGTAGAAAATGTTAATAGGGATTATAACGAGATAATAATAATTAATCTTGTGATTAATTATTATATAGTTGAAAATGGATAAAATAAAGGATTAAAGGGATAAATGATGAAATGGGATATTTAGATAAATGATAAAGAGATTAATGATAGGATTAGATTAATAATAATAATTAATCATACGATTAATTATTATATGGACGATGTTGGGATATTTGTGGGATAGGTTAATCGTAATTAACTATGTCGACATTTTAGATGTGTACAGTGTCATTACAACAAAAGAGAGATCTTTCTTTTTATGTGCATGAATTCTAGATTTATAGAAGATGAGAAGAAGAATGAGAGAAGGAGAAAGAGGTGCCAAAAGAAGAGATTCAACCACCAAGGACCAATCACCGTAGATTTTTGCGGGAAGGTATGGGTTCCTAATATGACACTTATCACACGACATCAAATTTTGGAGGAGAAGAAATGATGCCCATACTTCTTTAAATTTTAGTTTGTGGAGTGGTTGAATGTTTGATTTCAAATTAGGCATGGCTCATGTGTTTCTTGCAAAATTTTGATGGTTTAATGGTTTCTCACAGCTTTCACACCATCAATATGATGTGTGGAATCATTTCTAACCCCCAAAATATAATAATTCATCTACACTTTGCTTCTTCATTGTGTAGAGTTTCCAAGTGTCAGTGTTACTTTTATAATCTGCATCCTCTGACCTCATCCCATGGTTATTCCTTGTAGTATGACTTTCAATGTTTTGCACCTTCCATTGTGGCTTTGGAACTTCTATAATTTTCTTTTCAATGTTCTTGCTATGTTGTATAGATCTTATTTCTTTTCTACGCGACACTTTACCCGTGGTTATGTTCCTTCATTCCGTGGAATTAAGAATTGATGAAACACTATGATTTAGGAAACCCGTAAAATACTAAGATATTATTTTGTAGCTTCCAACCTTAGTTGTTTCAATTTACTTTTTCATTGCCACATGGTGGCTAGGGATACTTCTCTTTTGCATCGCTACTTCACAAGAAGGGACTATGATTTTTCCCATACAGGGTGATAAAATTCACATAATTCCTTCAATCCATAGACTCTATCCTTAAACCAATTTCTAACCTTCCTCATGGGGATGGAACCCCATGGTGTTTTGACTTCCTTAATACTATGAAGGTCTAACAAAATCTGTGAAGCATCAACTTTTCCAAATCCCACTTGAGTCTCGAACCGCTCATTTCTTTGTTTTGCAGGTTAGTGAAACCCATAGAACACTACATCCCATGCATTCCGCGGAACACTAAGATAGTGTTTCATGGTTTTTCTAAGTAAAAGTTGCTAAGTTCATGACTTAAATAAGTTTTTTAAAATTTCATGGGGTGCAATTTCGGACAAGAGTACTGTTACAGAGTAGGCGACTAAAATGGTGAAGCTTTTAAGGACTCAAGGGAATCACTTGGACATACACAAACTTTACGATAGCCATAAGTGTCCTGAGAAGAAGTATGTAATCAATAAATCCACCCTTAAACTAATATTTCACTATGAATTCACTTGGATCAAATTGCCACTTTGACCCTTGTTCAAAATATTTTCTCCTCTTGTAATGAGAAAGTGTGAAAATGGACTTCTTACTTTCCCTCTGCATCACACCAAGTAGTGAATTGCATGGAAATTCATCACCATCTAGTTGATGATGTTCACAAACTAATTTCTATTGAAAGTTCTGATCGTGAGAAAATATGACCACCATAACACACTCTTCTTGTTTCATTTTCATCCCTTCATTGAATATACACATGTTTGGGTTAAACATGGTGTCATCACTTACTTCCTTTAGAGGGGAAGAAAAGACAAAAGGTTCATCAACAATAGAAATTGATCATATCACTTTAGCAATAAAGAGCATACATTATTTAATATTAGAAACCTCACTATCAACACCATCCACTTTCACAATTCCTATTTCAATGGGAAGAGACATGGTACACCCCTCCTCTCATTGGTAACATACTACATGAAATGCTCTACATGAAAATCGATCAACAACATATTTAACCTCATGGCACTCTAGTGTAGCTTGAATATCATGCATCTCTTGATGAACTAAAACAACAACATGGTTCTCTTCACAATCATATTTGGGAGAGGATGCGACTTTTATCATGGCACACACTACTTGATCTTTGAATATCCTGTCATCATCTCCTGCTACCTCTTCTATTTTTACAGTCTTCATCTTGCCTACAGTGATTATCAAAATTTATTCTTCTGTCTTTGTAAAATAAAATTATTTAATTTCAACTTCTAAAAATAGAATGTGTGTGGTTGATTTGATTTTAGATACAATAGAGAATTCAACAGTGGTGATACCAAATAAGGAACAGTAAATAATATTCTCAGCATATCCTTTACGTTCAATAATATATGTTGAAGAAAAAACTTATTGATACTTAATGCTTTCAAAAGGATCCACATATTCTCTTTGTGTTGACATAGAGAACAATTTGCAAGAAGATTCAAGTGTTATTTTCTCATCAATGGATCTCTCAGGAGGAACATTGACCTCTTTAATTTTGTCTTCTTTGACTTTGAACATTTGTGCAAAATTTTGAGAAATGTTGGTGAAATATTTTGTCAAGGAGAAAATGGGGATTTTATTAATGCTCACGGGACTAAGTCCCTTTTCTTATTGATGGGGCGACTCCCATTTCTTGAAAGTTGGAAAAATTGTACACTAAACTATCTTCTGGGGTAGTCATCGACCAAGGAATGTACAAAAATGTCCTTGTCATAACTGCAATAATATCTAAGAGAGAGAGGGAAAATATAGGTGAGTGGAGATGAATGAGGAAAGGAATTGTATTAGTGAGATGAACCTAAATTTCACTAAATAGAATCCAAAGTGATTACAGTTTCAATTGGAGGAAACAAGAAAACACAACATAACATCATAACAAGAGAGTGAAGTGAATAATGTTAGATAAATACAAATCCTCCTCAAGATATATACATTCCATAAAGAAGGCACAAAGTCCTTCAACTTCTTACAAATGCCATCATGTGCTCGAATGAGTCACAAGATGAGAATGGAAGAAATTTTATAGGTAGAAAATAGAAGAATACAACTTGTTAGAGAGGGCAAAAATTGATCCCTGGGAATGGAGGGAGCATTACAATTTATATCCAAAGCAAGCGAATCTTCACATTCTCATGTGAATTTTTAACTTAAAGAGCAATCCCAAAAAAGAAATAAAAAATTTAAGTGACTTAAGTCACTTTTACAAAATTTATTTCTCAATGGAGAAATATAATGTTAAAGAGAGAAAAGAAGAGAGATAAAGTAAGATCAAAAGAAGATGCTCCAGGATAAAGTTATGCTCTTCCTTCATTATGGAGATGAATTTTGCAAATGGATATGATCTTCCTTGGATGCTTCTCTGATCAGAGCATGTATTTTCTTGGACCTGGAAATGATGCTCCATATCTTATCTTGATCGATCATCTTTGGTCATACTTGGAAAACTCTCTTTCAACTCTTCATCTCTGCGAGAAATTGTAGGATGCATAAATCAATTATTTGTCACAAACATAGTCTCTTACCTCCCACATGAGAAAAAATTCATATTGCAATCATCATGAATCATGCACTCACACCACACACACCTCAAAATTGGTAACCATGAGCTCTATTAGATTTGACAATATTAAATATTTCTGAGAATTGTCAATGGCAACATAGAAATCCTATAGATGGAAACACTTTATCTTCATGAGACAAAATCGAGAGCTGATTGAAAGGACAATGTATTCTTTAAAGAATACAAGTGCTTCATGTCCCATCTCCTAAATGAAGGATAGTGAGGAGATCGAGAATTCGCCAGAACCATGATTTTCATCATAGAATCCTTTAATTGATTCAAGTAGATGTTTCATACTCAACAATCCTCTTGTGCACTTTAAATCATGTTAGTAAATGTTTTTTTCTTTCTTTTCCACATGTCTTCAATGGTCTTCAATGATTATTTTAGTTGCGACATGGGTGCAGTCATCAAGATGAAGGACTTATCTAAATCACTCATGAATGAATTCATTTGAAATATATCCGAGAGAAGAAGTGATGCTCCAATTTTGGGACAATTATCTCATCAAGATCAATGGGAAAGTGCAAAACCCCATAAAGTAGGTAAAATACCAAGAAAAAACTTAGTACTATATATCTCAAAAAATAATCCATCTCATCATGCAAAATATATCTCAAATGAAATATTATTTCAAGAGGAACATTTTCTCCAAATTTTACGCAATTCGGTTTGTTGAGTCACTAGGAAAGTGCAAAACAATTTTCAATTGTTATGGGCACAAATGGAGTTTTTTGGCTAGAAAATTCTTTCCCTCATAAAAAATAAACTAGGATATGATAGCCCATGAGGTATATGTATTCTTATAGGTGTTTTCAAATGGAGCATTTTGGAAAATTTTAAAGATTTTTTGACCATAGGATCACCGACAATGAGCAAAAGATCATTTTGGAAGCTAGGGTATGGAGATAGTTTTAATCGCTTCCATGGAGGAAAAAATAAAGCTTTCACAGATTTTCCAACATGTAATTTTCCTTATTTTAAGTTGAGGTTTTTAGACGGGAACACGGGATTTGAAAAGTCACTTAAGTGGAGTAGGAGTTTAGATTTTTCTCCATCAAACAAGAAAATGTGCCATATTTACAACTCCCACCTCCAAACGACACTCCAATCAGATAGGGGTGCATATTTGAAGTGAAAAAAACATCCCAAATGGTGCCAATGCATGGAGAAGGCCTTAAATGCACCTACGGCCTTGGGGTTTGCATTTTACCACTCAAAACAAGCCAAATTTTTTAAATTTTATGTCGTCTTTTTGCTTTTGGTGTGGACGAATAGGAAGAGGGCACACTTATGGAGGAGAGGATTCAAAAAACACTTTACACTTTTTTTTACAACTTCAGACGGCTGCCAAGCTTCAAAATTGCACCAAGTCACTTAAATTGCTGACATCAAAAACTTAATGAAGAATTAGAACGTGAGATGCACTTTTTGGGTCTAAGACCAACAATTAACCTTTTTGGGGTTGATAATATATCGATTTGATTGGAAATGGGAAAAAAATCTAAAGGAACCATTTATAAACCTTTAAAATGAATTCTTCATGAGTTTTGAGTCAACTCACTATTTTGGCATAGGGAGGCATGATAGTGAGCTAAACTACTACATGAGCTTGAGATGGGTATGAATAAAACTAAAAATTGGGCCATAAAGAACAACGTGTTAAAATTTGACCATTTTTAAGGCTCTTAACTCTACTCAAGGTTCCCAAAACTTTGAATACAAGTTCTCTCTTTTAGAAATACCCTTGTGCCTTAATGTTCGAAAGGTTTCCACTCTCGATGTTTCCAAAAATTTAACTTGAATATGTCATCATGTAGTATACCTTAAAATATTTTGATGAATGTGATACAGACTTTTGAAACCACCCGAGGATCTTGAAACCTTCCACACAAGTTGATCTTCCTTTGACGACCGAGAGCACCTTTTCCCCAAAAAGCACCAAAGGTGAATGTGTTCCCAAGGCTAGTGCAAATCTCCTAATACCTTTCTTAAGTCCTACTATCATGAAGTATACTTAGACACCTTTCCATTACTATAATTTGGGCTTCTGAAACCACATGAGGATCCCTAATCCTTCCACGCAAGTTGACCTTTGTAAATAGACAAATTTGGCAATTTCGGCTAGCTTGACCGAGAAGTGACAAAAAATTCCGCATGGTTGTCAAGTAAAATGCCTATAAATTTTGCATACCATAAATAATAAAAAATGTAAGAAAGTCATTCACAATTACCTCAACTTCACTTTATTGAGGGGTCTCTGGTAGAGAAAAGGAATTCACTTCGAGGAGGGATTCTTTTTGCATATCTTCATTATAATTAGCAACTTCAATAAGCATCTAATAACTTCTTTTGAGACAAATATCTGTGCTTTCCTTACAAGACACTTCTTCAAAAATCTCTATCTCAAGATGAGATGAAGTCATGGATGACAACTCCATTTCCTTTCTCTTAAGAATTTCAAGGATGTCAACTTGAAATACACTAGGAGGTTCATAAATAATGTATCCACCAGCAACATTAAGTTATTGTTGAGAAATAAATACTTCAAAGTGTGGAGAATCCTTAAGAATTACTTCCAACATATTGTTATTCTCTTTCTCACTTTAGAGTGTCTCAAGCTACTCAAAATTCCTTTGCATAGCCTTGACAAAGTGTAATAATTTGAGATTGAGGTGGGGATTTGACATGTCTTTTGTCATTCTTAAAATCCTTTGTACATATTCCTTCTTCAAGTCCATCATCTCCATGTCCCCATAAATGAGAAAATCATTAATAAAAAGATAATGGAAGGGAAATGTAATGCGATTTTCAACAAGCAATGCATCAACCAAAATATTACTTTCAACATACATCTCTTTTGAAAACATAAGTATTACTCAAGGATTCATCTTCATGTTATTTTGATATATTATGTTTCTGCACAATTTTATATCTTTTGGTCATTTATCTCATCAAATGCCTAGAATTCTAATTATCACTAGGATATATTTTAATTTTTCTTCATTCAACAGTACTCTTCTTGAATTTTAACCACAAGGATTTGATTATAGGATCATGAGATACAATGAGTTCATCTAGTTTGGTTTTCTTTACTTATAGTTTTCTGTTCTTTTCTACAACTTGTAGGGGTGTGTCAACAACCTTCTTTCTTCTCTGTGGATCATCGAACATCACAAGAGATGAATCATTTTATTAAATATAAGAAGATCCATCTTAATGGAAAGACAATGAGAAAACATCCTTTCCTTCTGCTTGTTCAATTTGTTGTAGATTTTCATCCAAAACATAAGATATATTTGTTGTGTTGATTTCCATACCTTCATATGACTCTATCAAAATTTTGCTTTTCATGATCATTTGAAACTTGAATTCTCTAAAAGGGAATATCATTTTCCTCTTATTCATCACTGTAACTGTCACTCATTGGCATAGGGTGCCAAAATGTAGATTTAATCTTTTATCCATATTCAGAGTCTGAGTACTAACTTCACATAGAGTAACTAGTCTTCGTTTCAAAGGAGGTTCCTATATGTGGTAACCAAATATAACAAGTAGTTCGGTTCCTTAATGAAGTCGCTAAAAACTCTTGGAATTTTTCTATGTCACCTTAGATTTTCAAAAATGGCTCAATGGAGCCAATATAAAATATGTAATAGTTAGGGAAGATCACATATTGATAGGGTGATGTTCTTTTACATTTGAGAGGGGAAGTTCCCTCCTATGATGGGGGATTTGGGTTTTTAGTAATTTTAACAAGAAAGCACAAAGGAAACAAAAATGAGAAGGAGAAAGAGAGGAGAAATATCAGAGAAAGGAGAGAATAGAGGATGAAGGGGAGAACCCCATAACAGACTAAAAATAGAGATCTACCCAGATAAATCTGGGTAAAAAATAGGCTATAACTCTCTCACTCTCGCACATGAGGGAATATAATACAAATAGTAGATGTGAATAAAAATAACAAGAATCACAAAGCCTTTGTGACCCCCAAATAGTATAGATATGACACAACCCATGTACCTCGATATTCGACATAAAGTCTTAATATCAAGATATCACATAGAACGAGGAGAAAAGTAGTGTCTATAACATTCAATTATAAAATAAAAGGAAGATTTTTATGATCGAAGAGTATAAACACCGAAGGAATGAAAACATGAGCATTGCAATATATATATATATATATATATATATATATATATATATACATACATACATACATACATACATACATACATACATACATACATATATATTCATGAAAATTGAAGAACACAAGTACACAAAGTTATAACAAACTCTCTGACATATAGAGAGAAAAGAGACAATCAAACCCATGCAATGGAAATGTAATCCCTATTTATACTTCTAACCCATAACTACCTCTTAAACACCTTCATGACGAGAATATAAATTTTACCTTTTTCACTGTCTCTTAGGTTCCAACTTAAAGTGACTTTATGTTTGAGTAACTTAAGTTTCAAAAAAAGTACTTTTTCCAATGCAAAAATAGAAATGTCACTTAAGTGTGATGAAAAATAATTTTCCCAAAAAATAAATAGAAAGTAAGTCAAATGAAGAAGAAAACAAGAATAACGAGTTCTATCCATAGAGGTTCCTTGCTTGATTCACTCAAGCACTTTCACCTTCACCACTTATAACTTGAATCCCTAAACATCCTAAGATACATTATTCTCACTTGAGAAGATAGTGTTACCCAAAAATTCATCCATGATAATGAAGCATACGAAATCATCAAAACACGTAAGGACTAAGATGGTTAGTTATGTTGAAATGGATAATCTCTCCACTTGATACAATCCACTATGGTGGAATCTTTCTATAATAAAAGTTCACCTTCCACTGGCCATTTTTACTATGATGTTGCTAAATTTCATATGATCATATTTTCCATCACCATTGGAAAAATCATCACGAATATACTTAAAAATGGTGGTGCCACAATGGAGAGGCTATCAACAAATTTTGAGCAAGATTCAACAAGTATAACTTGAATTATGAGCAAAAAAAGCTCTCATAAATGAAGGTAAAATCTATTGGGGTTAGCACACTAGTTGTACAAATAATATATCATATCTAAGCATACATGCAAATAAAAATGGATATTCTACCAGAAGAAATATACAGAATAAGATATGTAAATCAACACCAGATTTAACGTGATTCACCTAGTGTGGGCGACGTCCACCAAGAAACAAGCCAATCTATTATCAAAGATTTGACAAGATATAAGATTGAAAATTTACAATCTTCCACACCTCTAAGATGTACAGTATTATCTTACTCTCAAGATTTTTCTTCTTCTCCAAGAATTATCTCTCTCACAATTATTCTCACAATAATAATCAACTTTTGCAAGTTCTTCTTAATTCTTAATTCTTACTTCTAAACCCTAGCTTTCATGCTTATGTAGGCATATATAAACTTAGGGCACTTAGCCATGCAATTACAATCAATAGATTTGCTTTAATACTAAAAATATATCTAATTCCTGAGAGTTAAATAAAACACTCCCGCACAGGTAACCGATGTCGGTTAGCCCTAACCGATGACGGTTCCTCTTTGCTTGACCGATGGCAGTCATAGGTGGCCGATGCCGGTCCCTCCATAACCGATATCGGTTACTTTGTTTTCCAGCAAGTTTCATATTGCATGTTAATTCAAATTAATTGAGCTCCACAACTCAACAAAATCAACACTTGAGATATTATTCTCAAGAAAACTTTATGTAATGTTTTATGTTTTAAAACCTACAAAATATTAATCCTTGCTTCAAGATATCTTCAACACTTTAAATGAAACTCAAATCCAAGTTTGGATGTAAAAGTTATGATCAAAACAAGATCGGTTTTGGATTTCCATCTCATTGGTGGAATTTTGAGAGGTTTTGAGAACTTTACTACCCTGGGTGCACTTTTGGTGCCTTAGGAACCACTTAAACCTTATAGAACACTTGAGATGCATGTTTGAAACATGGTTAAATGTTGCACTTTGGGAACAATAAAAACCAAAAACACTTAAGTGATATGCTTTTAGGAACAAAAGTACCCAAAACACTTAAGTGATGCACTTTTAGGAACAAAAGTATCCAAAAAACTTAAATGATGCACTTTTAGGAAAATTCTTTTTTATTAATAAAAACACTCCCTCAATGAGTTTTTATAACTTAAAATCCATATACACACTCTTGATGTGGTTTAGGAACTTGAAAAAGTGCATGGGTGGCCTTATAATGCATTTCAGGAACCATTTTGGTGTAATGTCAGCCTTGTAAGAGGTTTTAGGAATTTCCTAAGTGCAAAAGTGTGCTTGTAACACCATTTTAACCTTTAAAAACAATTAAACACTTCCCTAATGAGTATTGGGAATAAAAAGTGCTTTACATGGGATTTTGGAACAAATATAGTTTAAACATCATTGAAAATTGCAAGGACTAAAAAATCGCATGATGCAGGTTTCCATCGCACTGTAAGAACTAACAAAGTGCGGGATGCACTTGTGTATGTAAGGTAGAACTCCACACAAGGTAACAACACGCTACAAGGCACAAATCAAGATGAGAAACAAGACAAAGGCATGCATTGAAGACAAATGTAAAGCTAATCTAATATTGCAATATTTTTCAATTGTAGGAAACACAAGAAGGGAAATCATGCCAAGAACTTTTTTAAAAATGGGCATAAAAAATTAGTATGATAACATGCCTCCTTATCCCATATACTATTTCAAAATATATACACCCAGTTTCAGTAGTACAACACCTTATGGGGCATGGTGTATCCACTCCTCTTTGTGGTATTATCTTACTCAACAATTACAACAATACCAAATTGGACCTAGACCGGTCTGCAACAATGTGGCTTATGGGGTTGTGGAAGGTATTGCAGCAGATAAGTTCTTCATAGGTTATCCTTCCTCTTCTCTCACAAGTTTCTTAAAAGGAAGGTAACGAAGCATGGCTAAGTTTTTCATAGGCTATCCTTCATTTTATCTTTTATGTTTTAAAAGGGGTACTTTGGTTCATCTCTTTGTCTCTCTGGTGTTGGGTTGCACTCAACACCTTAGCTTCTCCTTCGACACAATTAGGGATTGGTCACCCCTAATTCTATGATATCTCAACAACAATTCCAAATCTCCATAGTGCAACAAGAACAATAGCTCCTCCATATGTATAATGAATAGGTGTATTCCTTCAATGTTTTGAATCTTCTTTACGTATTTTGTGCAAACTGAAAGTTACAAACATTATCTATACTTTGAGTTACAATCTAGTTTTTATCATAGATATTGACTATACTTTGTGTTATAGGATTCATCATGGAGTGTGCCAACACCAACACACCAAAGAACAACTGTCAGGAAAAGACAAAGTGTGTTTGCACACTAATGTATGTTTTTATTCAAGCATGTAATTTTCAATTACACGCTTAAAGGGGGGGGAATGTAGAGACTATTTTTTGGTAATTTGTCCTTTTGCAATGTCAAGCTTGACTATGCTCCCTTACTAATAAAAATGCTCACATTCAAACTAACATATCTCTCTATCTCTTCCGTAGCTTGCTTATCTTTACACTCAACTCTATTGTCAATTCAAGAAATATTATTTAATCAATTTAGTAAATTAGCCTCACACATCATGCAACAGCTTCCTATTTTGCACTATAGTCCTCTTGTCTAGGATTATACAAAGGGTCAAAATGTGAAATCCAATCTTGACCGACTTGTATGCTCTTGACCTTTTGCATTCTACGAATCTATTTTCAATTTGAATATCTTTATTGCATCGTTTCATCTTCATAGGGTTGTCCTTATAAAAATATTTCACCTACAAAAGATTATATAAGTAGACAATATCACTTTATAACTCACCTGACACAAGCTCTCATTGCAAAAGCACTCAAGGCTCTCCTAAATTTTCCCAAATTAGTTGCACATCAACTAAAGTATAAAGTAAACCTTATTATAGGTTTAAATTACTAAACCAAGTCAACGGGTCTAACTTCCTCCATTTTCAAGCATGCAAATGGTCATAGAGCCATTTATTAGCAAAAGTAAAGTCACTGCAAGCATTTTCAAATGGTTTTAACATATAAAGGGTTAGGTCACACAACTAAAGCACAGCACATCACACTACTATTGTACTGGTTACATTGTATACTATAAAATTAGCTCATTATCTTTGTGTCAAAAGGTGCGATAGCACCCATCAGGTATTGGCTTATATCACTCGCACTTGCATAAAATCGAGAAGAATGACATGAAGCTTGATTCCACACGAGGGTAAGTAACAATTGGATTGGTTCAACAACTAAGGTTGACCACCAAGGATAATATAACCTCACCACATATATGATTTTTCCTTTTGGTTTACTAATTATTTGATGAAGGGTATTGTAGGTTTCTAGGGTTGCCACTTTGTTGCGGAGGATTATAAGTCATCTTGAAGTTATGTGAGAAATAATGACATACAATCAAGGGCATTTCTAGGAAAACGAAATACACATGAAGTTTCAAATCCTAACTGTTTTAAAAGGTCCAAGACCATACAATCCAGGTCAGGACCATAGAGTTATAGGTCTAGATTGTACAAATTTACTGTGGTCCTACCCTTGCTCAGTTTCTAGTTCCAAAATTGATATCAAAACATCTCTAGTTCCTCTTTCCCCCTGTTTGCACATTTGGATCTTCTTTGTTGTAACCTATATAATTAAGTTTTCATGTCCTCTCATGTATTTGAGCTATCATTTATCGTTTATCAACCGTTACAAGTATTACTGCATTATTCTGGTTATGAATGGTTAATTATAAATTGATTAGATCATAATAATTTGTTATTACAAACTCTTGCATCCTAATTATTGTTGTTCACTTCCATAACATATATTTAATTATGTTGTAAATAATAGGTGCAACAATGCATTAACCGAGATACGAGCAAGTGATATAAGAGCATCACTCTGCCAAAAGTAATTAAAATTATTTAAGTAAATATGAAGAACATCTAACATTTAGTATGTGTTTTATCACACATTTATTAGAGCATTTAATGTGAGAAGTGTCGGGTGTTGGCATGACACTTGACTGCGTGCTAAGTTTACATTATACTGAAGTTGTTGGCTTTAAAGAATTGTTCAAATCAAAGGGGTCTGATAATAACATAGGGATAACACAAACCCCTTAAAACATCCCTCTTTTTTGTGTTCTTACAAGGTGATGCTTTATTACAGTTCGAAAGAAGGAAAAACAATTTATTTTTTCGGAGCCTTGAAGTTGACAAATAGGGTTGTGAAATTAGAGTTGACCTAGCTATTAGTTGCCAGAGATATGCATTAATGGTATCTGAAAAGCAATACAACAGTTTTGGAAAATGTTTTATATTTGCATTCAGTTTTCTGGGTTTTTTTGCCTTGTTGTGTGGTCTTGCATTGCACTATCTATTTTCAACAACTATCACCGTATATGCAACAAATAAGACATTTCTATAAAATCTCCTTTTATCATTTATTGGTCTGTTTTCAAATCCTACAAATGACATGCTATCTGCCAAGCAAGTTTAAAACCTTTGTTTAAGAGAGGATATAATAAATCAACAAAATTGTAAGCGCCTCACCAAGTACCCTAGTTTGGTGCATATTTACATGTACAAGTAAATTGATCCAAGTTCAAATCTCATAAACGAAAAGTTTAAAACCTTTTCTTGAGAAAGGATACAATAAATCAACATATTATAAGTGCCCCCATTTGAAACATAGGCTTGAGAGGGTATAATAAAATAACAAAGTGTAAGTGCATCACCAAACACCTTAGTACAAATCCTCAAATGTTATATTCAATGTCAAACAAGTTTAAACTTTCCACTGAAGAAAAGCTATAATAAAACTTAAAAATTTAGGTACCTCGCAAAATAATCCATCTACTGAGTCAAATCCAGTACTATCCAAGTTAACTTAAGAAGTAGCGCAACAAAAAAAAACAAGAACCACTCGTTCCCGAATTCATATACACTACATGTAACCTTACAAGAAAGGTTGAATCATATATACTACCGACCGGTAGCATATTCTATAATCAAAGGAACATTTAGAATTTATAATACATGGGGTCCTGCATACTTTCATACCATAGGGATTTTCTGTCGATCGTCAACACCCACACTAACAAAATTGCAAGTTGATGTTTAATGTCAGAATTATATATATATATATATATATATATATATATATATATATATATATATATATATATATAGATATCTGTGTGTGTGTGTGTGTGTGTGTGTGTGAATGTGGCAAATTTATCTTTTGTGGTAAAGGTGATTTTAATATAAACAATCGACTATTAGTTTAAATGCTTGGCGAATTGACCCAAAAAAATAGCTTATACCCATAAAATTTAGGTAAAATAGCAAGCTTCTGACCCCTAAAAATTCACCAATACCAATTTTTGAAATCCAAAATATTCATGAATTAACAAAGATTCGCCACTAAAATTTTCCTTGACTAAAGTAACCCCTATTATAGGTCTAAAGTACTCAACCAAGTCAACGAGTCTAACTTCCTCCATTTTTAAGCATGCAAATGGTTAAAGAGCCATGTCTCAGCAAGAGTAAAGACACTACAAACATTTTAAAAGGGTTTGAACATATAAAGGGTTAGGTCACACAACTAAAACACACCACATCACACTACTAATGTATTGGTTACATTCTATAATATATAATCAGCCCATTATCTTTGTGTCAAAAGGCACAAGGGCACCCATCAGGGATTGGCTTATATCACTCACACTTGCATAAACACTTAGGAGAATTGTATGAGGCTTGATCCCACACAAGTGAAAGTAGTGCAACACTTGGATTGGTTCAACAACTAGGGTTGACCATAAAGGGTAGTCGAACCTGACCGCACACATGATTTCTCCTTTTGGTTTACTAATGCTTTGCTGAAGGGTATTATAAGTTTCTAGGGTTTCCAGTTTGTTGTAGAGGATTATAAGTCATCTAAAATTTATGTGAGCAAGAATGACATATAGTGAAGGGAATTTCCAGGTAAATGAAGCACATAGGAAGTTTCAAATCCCAACTGTTAAAGGGTCCAAGACCATACAATCCTAATCAGGACTATGGAGTTTTAGGTCTAGACTATACACATTTCCTACAGTCCTGCCCTTGCCCAGTTTCCAGTTCCAAAATTGATATCAAAGCATTTCCAATTTCTAATATGCCTTTTCCCCATGTTTGCACATTTGGATCTTCTTTGTTCTAACCTATATAATAAAGTTTTCATCTCCTCTTGTGTATTTGAGCTATCATTTATCGTTTATCAATCGTTACAAGTATTAATGCATTATTTTGGTTATGAATGGTTAATTATAAATTGATTAGATTAGAATAATTTTCCATTACAAACCCTTGCATCCTAATTATTGTTGTGCACTTCCATAACATATATTTAACTAGGTTGTAAATAATAGGTGCAATAATGCATTAACCAAGATATGGGCAAGTGATATAAGAGCATCACTCTGCCAAAAGTAATTAGAAGTATTTAAGTAAATATCAATATTTTGAATTTTGAAACTTAAGTTTAATTCAAGTCTAAGAAGATCAATTTATTTCAAAGGAACGCATTGGAAATTTGTGATCTCATGGGAAATAACATGTGGCATTACCATAATTATAATGTCTTAGGATCATGTCATTTAAAGTTTGTGACTGATTATTTCTTTGGTGTTATTCTCATAGTTGATTTTAGGTTCTTCTACTTTTAAAAAAATAAACAATTCAATGATTACTAAGCTTTGGAAAAGACAAACAAAAAGATCGATTTATATTTGCATACATACATATAGTAGGAGCCAAGTAATTATCTCAAATCATCTTGGGCTCAAAGGTGATGCCACTGTTATAACACATGTCAGTTGTGTTTATATATTCTAGCAGTTATGACCAAGACACTTGCTTTAAATGAAAAAAAACGATGAGGATATTTCCGGAAAGCACCTTTTTGAAACACAAGAACTCTCCCACCATAGTGCAACTAAATAAGAACATCCTTTTCCTCATAGAAAAACACTGGAACATTGCATGGGGCATCTTTGCAATTGCTTTCCAAGACAAAACATTGCCTATCCTCCTTCCAAGCTCAAGCTCAAGCTCAAACACAATTATTTCCTTCAAATGGTCCCCATCTACAATTGGCGCTGCAAGTAGCAACCTTGGTATGTAGTGAGGGAAATGGTTTCTTCCATATCTTACAGGTAACAACACAAAATGCACAGTAGCATAATCTTGACTGTTATAAATTCTCACACCCAACACAGGTTCATATGACATTAAGAAGAGAAAAATGTTGTTGAAGAAAATGGGTCCATAGAAGAAACAATCTCTCAATCGTGTCACAATCCTCCAAGTCCCCATAGAAGAATAATAAATTTCTATAGTACCATAGCTTGCATTAACTCTATATCTATTAGCGCCTGCTTGAACCACTATGTACCCCTTGTTTTCATCCACCACCAAAATTCCCTACTCATAAATATAAAAATGTCATCCATTAAGTTGAGTTGATAACATCTGAGGAAGCTTGAAGGAGTTTCCTGGCTTCAATGGATTACATACCCTTGAAACATGACTGTCACATGAACAAAATAAGATTATCCCTTGATGAGAATCTTCAAACCATACCCAATAACCACGAAAAGTTGAGAATCTTCCATGTTCTACTGTAAAATTCATATCTCAGCCAATGATGACCATGATCATGATATTACAAGTATCCATGGATGTTTGTTCCTTGTTTCACTATAATGCCTGAAGAATCGTGTGGAAGTCTTGAGTGTTTTCCATTCCTTAGAAACTAGAGAGAACCTACATATGGATTCTAATGGAAGCCAAAGCAATATGTTTTCCCAAACATCTTGAGGAAATGAATGATCCCACAGAACATGATTTCCATGTTGCATTGGAAATAAACTAAAATGAAGAACAAATTATGGTGTTTCAAGAAGGAGAAGACAAAACAAAAGGAGCAACATTGTAGCAATGCAAGAGTGTCCACAAGAACGTGTGTTGGCAAGGAAAAATATATTTGTTGAAACATAAACAAGATAATCCACAAGATTATCTCATATATTTTTTGAAACATAAACATTACATTACATAAAAATTACATATCATAAAGTATGAAAACTCAAAATTGTTTTGTTTTTTGTTTTTAACATTAACAAGAGTATGCAGGATTTGATTTTTTGTTTTTTCTATTTTTAAACTATAAAATATAAAAAAATTCAGTGTTTGATACGGTGGATGGAAGAAAACACAAAAAAAACGGTAAATTTCTCCAAATCCGCTGTATTTGGTGATTGTGAACATAACATAGGCATGCCAAAAAAGTTATAAGCCTATAACTATATTATAACATAAATATTACATATCATAATATATTTCTCAGTTCTTGTACCACTTTCCTAATTACATCGGTATCGATCTTCTTTGCCAGAGTGTCGGCCAAGGTTAGTATCCAGACACATTCTTTATCATTGATAGCTTTGCTGGTATTTGTTTATATATATATATATATATATATATATATATATTACGTAGAATCTAGATGTATCTAAGAAAGGAAAACTAGTTATGATTCTCTACAAGCGGAGGACTATTCTAGATGACATACAAAATCATAGTGGTTATGAAGATGAGGATGTTTAGGCTTTGTAATAACTTAAAAAGGTGGAATCACAGATAAAACAATGCAACATGAAAGAAAACAGGGCTGAAATAGACTAGGGACTCACCTGCAGCAAGTGCTTCTAGGATGAAAATTGCAACGCACTAGTCGTGCCCTGACAAGACCTAGATTTATTTGAAATTTTGTAAGAAAATTTCAATATGCCGATTCACTAAATCCATTTCTACTACTTCGCAAATATGCAAATTGGAAAATCACAGGAGAACATCACCTCTATGTATATATCGAAAAAATTTCAGGAATGTTTTCTTGGCCAAATAAGGTTCCATAGATTTCTTGGTGGCGCGTTGATTTCTTGGTGAAATATTAATGTTTTCAAATCTCGACGCATTACTTTCTTGGCAAAACATTAATATTTTCAAATCCATGTGCGTTTATTTCTTGGCAAAACTTTAATGTTTTCAAATCCCAGTGCAACAATCACGCGATGATTTAATAAATAAATATACATTGGGATTGGAAATTCCTTGGCAATTTAGATGGGATAGATTATTATTTATGGGATTTTTGGACAAAACCTGGGTATTTTCATTGCTATAGTATTCGCCAAATTCAAATTCCTGGAATTCTACTATTCACCAAACTACGAATATTCGCCGCTAAAATTTTCCCTGCTTCAAGGAACATCATCACTCAATGTTACCCACTCAGGGGTAACCTCTGAGAAGATAAGAGCGCTTAAAATAAATCATTTTGTGCCCCACATTGTACCATAGGTGATTTAAGTATGTGTTTCCCTTGTTGTGTGTGTTCTTTCCTTTTTGTGTGTTGTGTGTTCCCTTTTTTTGTGTGTGTGTGTATACTCATTCTAGCTATGTGTTTTAAATGAATTTGTGAAGCCCATGGATAAGGAATTGGTCAATATTGTGAACTGATATTCTAGGATTCCTCATGCTATGTCCTTACTTCGCTTGATCCACAACATGTCCCCAAGCTAGAGCTAGTTTTTTTCATGCAAATGTGCAACATGAAAATTCCCAATTTTCAAGCATGACAACGGACCCTAGTGTCGAAACTTTTGATTGTAGATCTTTCCAGAAACCTTCCCAAGTTAGTTTATTCCTCATACCATTCCTATCCTATCCTTTATAGGGTTTATGTGTGTTTCATCTTTCCCTGTAGGTGATTTAGGGAGGAAAAGTCATTCAAGTACTTCTGGAGAAGTACCTTTCAAATTGGAGTTTCATACAAGTTTAGAGAGGGATATCACCATCCTTTCTAAGACAAGTGCATACTCACCAGAGAAGTTTCAAGGGCCAAATTTCATCAAGGAGGTGTATTTAGGAGCCAAAATATTTGTGCAACTGATTTAGGAAGCTTATAGGAAGTTTAATAGGTTTAGGACTCAGTTCAGCAAAAGTGGGTTTTTGAGGTCGAAGGAGCTTGCATCGCAAAATGGAACCTAAAATTCAGGAGGTGATTCTGGGAGCTTTGAAATGAGTTTTAAGAAATACAATGTCTTTGGAAATCATTTTCAGTCCCCTACATGGCAGAAAATCAGATCTTTCAAAAACCCCATGCATTTTTCTAGGCAACATAGTCTTTCTAAGCACAACTGGAGGTCCCGAGAAAAATGATATTTTTGAAGGTGTTTCGGTTATAATCAAGGCATGGTACCCATCCCATCCTTCTAAAAATGTAATTTCCATGAAAAATCATATAATGAAGCATGAAAAAACTCATATGGGAGCTCAAGTTATGGTCTTTTCAAGTTATCGCCCAAGGTATACACTCAATACTTAGTCAAATTTTTGGGATACCACGTGGTAGTATGAGGTTGAGACACCTTTTTGTGTCATCTTCATCCCTTTCCAAGGGGAAAATATGGAGAAAAAAATTCACCCTTCCCCCTTTTGGCGTGTTGGTCACCCCATGTGACTCCGAGAACGTAGTTTAGCCTTCTAGACCAACTTTTCTAGCCCCCATCTCACTTCACGCATGCTTGACAAGTGGCAACACCATGATGAGGCAAATATTTTTTCCTTTATTGTCCCTTCCCAAGGGGAAAATGTGGATTAAATTTTTTTCCCTCCACTAGGCCTCCCTCAGGTCACTCATACAACTGAATGTTAGCCTCCAATTGCTCATTTTTATCCCCCCCTTCCATTCCTCTCGGTCAGTGAGTGAGTGACACATGGAAAGCTTAGGAAAACAGACATTTTTGTGAACTTATTTTCCAATTCCAAAGGGGACAATGTGAACAAAAAAATGTTCCCTCCCCCCTCAAGCCATTCAAAATCTATAAATACCAGACTTAGCCAAATTTTTCTCATTCCCCCACTTTTTTCCACATGTTGCCAAAACTTTGTCAAATTTTTCCTTGAATTTTTTCTCCACCATTTTCATTCTTTATTAAATTCCTTCATGCTCCCATGATCTAAGAAAAGTAAAACCACAAAATAATCTAGACTTTTGAAGACCAAAAACAAGATTTTTTGCCAGAGAGACTTCAAAACCTGCAAAGATGAATTTATTATATCTAATAAACTGGTGCAAAAATCTATGCAGGGTTTTTTGCAAACATCATCATTACCAGGTGCATTGAGAATCCAAGAAGAAAAATTCCCATGCATGCTCTAGATTTTTTGTAGCGAAGAAACCCTAGTTTCCCCACACAAAATTTTAAAATTTTAAAATCTTTCATTCTGGAGACCGGATCGAAAAAAAACTTCAAAGGTTCAATGTAAATGAAAAACCCATATCAGAAAAACTAATTTCATTGAAAAATGAGGTCCAGAACACCACATTCTAAAAATAGTAAGCCTCCTACATAGGGACCAACTATTTTTAGTAAGTCATCAAAAGAGCAATTTCAGTGGAAGCACGGTGCATAGAGGGCATTCAGAAGGACAAATTGAGTAAGTGATAGTGAAAAGGGTGGAAATTTCCATTTACTTTAGATAGTAAAACCCCTTTTCCATTGCAAGAAAGTGTCTCAGAAGCCATGAAATCAAGTTCACAGGTTGTTCTAGTTTCTCATTCCACATGTGTAATCAGTCACAAAGAGATGGTGGTGTTCCATGGTTTAGAATGGTCATTTAATATTACGGAATGGGACAACCTTCATTATTTTAATGATGTACTCATCAACATCACTTATATGGGTAGGTGTACCGTTCCAGGGGAAAAATATCAGTGGAACATAACAGTGTCACAAAAGATCAACACGAGCTTTTCCCATAGGTCATCTGAAATCAACATCAGAACTCTCAACAGTGTTTTCAAATACTCCTTCTATGGTCTCGGTTGTCTGTTTATCAAGTACCAGGAAGGGATTATGGTCGTCACTGTCTAGGAAAAAGTGTTCAAAATGCATTTCATCGAAACTTTCCAATCAATATATTAGTGTAGCCATGTAACATAAGTCACCATGTGTCGGTTTCCATCCTCCACTTCTTTAGAGTGGACCTCCATGAACAACATCTATGGTCATCAATGAAAGTGTTTCTAAACACTCAGTTCAAGGTGTACATACATCATTCAAAGGGATTTTCTCATGGTGTAAAAGGTTAATGGATTCATAGTTTGTTGCATTAGAGCACCACATCAGATCAGTTAAGCAGCACGGCGGATAAGTGAGGCAGCATCTTTGATGACCTTGTTCTCTATCTCTCTCTCTGTCTTTGTTCTACATCTTCTCTTCCCCCACATTTTCTCTCTCCCCATGTTTTATTTCTCCATTGGGGTTACACTTTTTCATTGTCTTATTTACTTAAAAGTGACTTTATGATTATAATGTAATTAAGTCTCCCTTAATTCATAAAAGGGGACTTAATTCTCTCATAGGAATGCGAAAAGTCACGGGTTGTAAAATACATATGAAAGCTCATGTGGGGGTTAGATGAAGAGCCTTTCAATATTCTATAAATTGTAATGACACCCTCTTTCCAAAGGGTTGTCAATTTTGTGTGTTCATGAGAGAGTATCACTTGTGAAGAAGCAAAAAGATAGCATTTCCTCCATTTTCTCATCTCCATGTTCTTCTCACTCTTACTATGTACAATTTTTCTCAAGCATCAATGAAGAAAGGAGTTTGTTGCCTCTTTGATAAGGAGATTTGTGAGACTTTGTATTCAAAATATTAACTTGTCTTATTGCAATTTGTAAAATTGTGTTTCTTCTAATCTATGTGTGTTGGAATTTTTTGGTTAATGGGTATATGAATCTAATTTTATACCTACAACGTTAATCCCCCTCTCCTTTTCTCACTCCCTTTCCCACTCTCCTAGAAAATTCATCTCTTGCAAGTGATAGCAAGTTTTTCCGCATGGTCAGTGGAGTACCCCTGTTGGATCCTTGGACGTAAGGCCACCATAGAAACCAATTTCACACGTGCATAATTATATGGAGTTGCACCACTCAAGTAGAGGGAATTAGATTCCTATAGACATCGATGGATACCCATCAATTTGTCCACTTGAAAAATTTTCTCACCACCACACCCCAATCTAATATACTGAATTTATGAGGCCAAAATATGGAAGAAAAACAAGATTGCTGAGATACAACAAAGCTGAAATAATTTTATAAATTTGCAGACAGGATGCCCATGAAAAAAAATGAGAAAGGTACCTTTTTAACACCCAAAAATTCTAAAAATAGGAGAATATGATGTATAAAAATAGGAGTAATAACAACTAAAAATAGCTCCAAAGTAGCCCTAGAACATCATGAATCATCTCCATAAGTGGTCACTCTGACTGGAATAAGGGCATAGAAAAATGATAATGCTTTTATCTTCAAACCCTTGCAAAAAATATGAAACTATTTTGCCATCTACTCTTAGAAAATACTAAAATAATACTAATGGATCAATGATGCACAATGGAAACCACAAGGTGGAGAATCCCCTTGATCTTTTGGAGGGTTTTCATCCTCAAAAGAGTATTTCTAAAGGGTTTCATCTTTAGAAATATTTTTGACAAAGTTATAAGCTTCAGAAAAAAAAAATAGAAATCAAGAGAATAATCAAGTGTGTCCTCCTAAGGCAAGTCGACTTTCCTTTATAGCACTTATGACCCAAATAGCCACCCTTGATGACCAGCTAGATTTCTCCCTCATTATATGCTTTTTCCCACCTACTTTTCCTCCTTAAGCAAGTCGCATTTTCCCTTGGGTAATTCAATTTTGGATAAATGTTTTTTGCTTTTTTTCCCTTTAATATTTTTAAGTTTATAATAATTTACTATAGTTCTTATAATATTATTTTATTTTATCTTATTTTTGCACTTTATAAAAAAATCTTATACTTATAATATTATTTTATTTTATTTTATTCTTGCACTTTATAATAAAATATCATAACTTAAGTCTCCCCTTTAATTTCTTCCTTAGTCATCGGGAAGACCAAATGGGCTAAGGGTCTTCGATTGGGAAGGGGATATTACAATCCTCCCTTCCCAGAATTGTTTGCCCTCAAGCAATTGCAACTTGTTTGTCTAAGTTTCATGCACAAGAAAAAACATGTTGAAGTGATCCAAAATCCTTGCACTTGTGCCTGTCAAATGAGAGAGCTCTTGCTAAAATATGTAGCTCTCATAATGCCCACATTCATGAAATTAGAAAATAGGATACACATGTTCCATATTACACTTTGTATTACCATACATCACTTGAAGAAAGCAATTCTAAAATGATTTAATATGCAGCAAAATTTTTGACACATGTTCATTCCTTTCATACCTGGGAGTACCAGCAAGATCTTCATCATTCTTTGTGTTCAACATAACTTGACTTCGTTGCACCAAATCCTTGGCATTCTTGTCCCTAACAAGTTGAATACCATCATGATAGAACTGTTGTAATAACATTGTATGAAGATGATGCAATGAACCCTTGCTACTACTAACCTCCTTATACAGAAGATCGTCAAAATGTTTACCTTCAGTTGTTGATTTGGAAACCTCGAAAACAACACCGTCCCTATTGCGACTCATGATTTCAGACACAACACAAGCTTCAACATTCTTCACAATTTCATGCCTATCAATACTATTGATTGGAAAATCCATCCCATATAACAATGACTCATTGATATATATTTGAAACTAAAACATTTTCTCCAACTTGACATCCAACAAGCAATGTTTGTTCCTCACTAATGCAGTTATTTTGATCATCATTAGAAGTCATACCTCTTGAAGCTTCTTCTTCTTTACTTTGCATGGTGGGATACTCTATGGGACGATTTCTCTCCAATTTTTGTATGGTAATTTTATCATGTTGATATATTTTATTTTTCTTTGTGTCTTTACTATCTTTCAATTTACAAAAATCAGTGAAGGTCAACATAGCTCTTACCTTGGGACTAAGTGTTGCATACTCTTTTCCCCATGTCTCCATGTCATCATCATCAACTGGTTGTTCCTCCTTTTGGAGAAAATTTATTTTGCTTCCTTTGCCAGTGTTGTCTCGATTTCCTTGAGAGCTTGATTTGATAGTACTCATTCCCTGTATAGATCTACCCAAGTCAGCAATGGTTCCTATGACTGAGTCTCTTAAATATCTCTAAGCATCCAACCAATAGGTTTGCAATTCTCTATGGCCTCTAATGATCTCTTCACTCAGATAGTTTATCTTATTTGTAGGATGATATCTCTTATTATGCTCATCCATGGTCACCTTCTTCATCTTCATATCTGATTTTTTCTTTCACATGATGGGAGAATAATTGCTCTGATACCACTATAGTGTCCTCAAATGGACAAATTTTTCCCCAAAAAGATTTGAGGCAAATCCCTCAAGCCAAAAGCAGATTATGGAAGATACAACAATTATTTTTAATGCAGATCTAATTTATAAAGGAGAAATGTGACTAGGGCTAGATAAGAAGATGCATGAAATATGTCATAAATCCAAAGGATCTTTAGCCCAAACAAATCAACAATATTTATAAAGATAAAACCATGAAAGAAATACCAGAATAGAGCTCCAAAACACGTTGGAATAATTTTATAAAATTCGCAGATAGGTTGCCCTCAGACACAGTTGTAAATGATACTTCCATGTCTCCAAAATTTCAGAAAGTGGGATGATTTGATGTATAAAAACCAGGAGTAATAACAACCAAAAACAACTCCAAAACAGCCCTAGAATATCATAAATCATCTCCATAGGTGGTCTCTCTGATTGGAATAAGGGCATAGAAAAATGATAACGATTTTATCTACAAACCCTTGCCAAAAATATGCAAATTGTTTGCCTTCTACTACTGGAAAATACTGAAATAATACTACTAAATCAATGATGCACAATGGAAACCTCAATGTGGAGAATCCCCTTGATCTCTTAGAGGTTTTTTGTCCTCAAGAGAGTATTTCTAAAGGGTTTCGTCTTTAGAAATATTTTTGACAAAACTATAAGCTTCAAACAAAAATCAGAAATTAAGATAATAAGCTTGTGTGCCCTCCTAAGGAAAGTCGACTTGCCTTTATAGCATTTATGACCCAAATAGCCACCCTTGATGATCAACCAAATTTCTCCCTCATTAAATGTTTTTTCGCACCTACTTTTCCTCCTTGAGCAAGTCGCATTTTCCCTTGGGTAATTCATTTTTAGATAAATGTTTTTTTCTTTTTGTTTTCCTTTTTCTATTTTTAAATTTTATAATAATTTATTATAAGTGCTTATAATATTTATTTTCTTTTATTTTATTTTTGCACTTTATAATAAGAATATCATAACTTAAGTCTCCACTTTAATTTCTTCCTTATCCATTGGGAAGACCAAATGGGCTAAGGGTCTTCGACTAGGAAGGAGATATTACACCCATAAACAATGTCAAATAAGTCACAATAATAGAAGACAAGACACAAACAAAGAGTATAAGCAGATAACTATGGTTGGAAATAAGCTTGGAAGACAATTGCTACACATGAAGCAGTTGTTAGCATGTTAGGATAATTAATAGTATGTCACAATGCATATATATCTGAAATAGAAATGAAAGTAGTAAATGTTGCAATGATAACACTTGAATGGAGGAAGGTATGGAAGATAGATGTCCCTAGGAGCTTTAGTGGGACTAGTAGAGAATAGTGTCAAGCATCAGGCATCGTGTGATAACTTGTATATAGCTTGCATTCACCTCAAAGTATCTTTTGAACGTGCATGTGTATATGTAAAATGGATAGAACATATTATGAATAAAGCTAACACGATATGAAAAAGGCAACATTGAATAATATGAGCAAGCAAAGATAGGTCCAACCAAGATCTAAGCTAATATTTTTGTATTTTTGCAAATATCTAAATGTTTTTGTATTATTAGAATATGAGATCCTATAACTAGGGAAGGGAAGAAAGGTTGCCCCCAGTGTGTATGTGTGCAAAGTGAAGTTCATGTGGGTAGGTGCGCCCTTGACAGTCATGTTTGAACCTAGAATAAGAGTGCATCATTGGGTAACAAATGGGAATTAGACGCCCCCAAGTGTGAATATCATAGAAAGCTAAGTTATATCATCGAAAGAGTCTTCTAAAGTGGGGTTCAATGGGGCTTGTGATGGATGCATAATATGAAAAATATTTGGGTTTATATGTACAAAATCTCATAATATGTAATTCATACATGCCCATGACATATTCTTCATCAATAAAAGGTGTATCAAGGTGCTTATGTGCATTCCATCATGTTAGATTATGTGTGTAATCGGGGAATGAATCATTATGAATAGTGATGTTCCTAGAGGCCACTAGATCTAGGTAATAATATTATTATGTATATCAATGATAACACTGATATATTGTGGCCAAGATTTTCCAAGTGTAAGTGGAGAAGGTCGAGGGTCAAGTGCAACCCAAACCTACATATAAAAGACTTGTGTATCATAAGCTCTTGGGAGGAAGATGTGTCCTTGATGTTCACCATGTGGTTTGGGAAAAAGTATGATGTTAGCAGGGGTAAATCCTAAGTGAGTTAGAGCCTCATATGTGCATATGTTTTCATGACAAGAAGGACCAAAAGGCACATGTTACAAATACTCTTGATTAATGTATAATGTGCAAGTGAACTTATCAAAAGAAGGATGTGGTATATGAGTAGGAATAGAAACATCATCAAGAAGTGTAGGAGTAACTCTAGGAGGAGGAATAAAATAAGGGTATGCACAATATGATGATAAGGAACCATCGCAGTCATAGTAACATCTATAGTAGGAGAATTGAGCTTATATTCATTGAGGCCAATAGCAATGTAATGACTATGAAACAAAGAATCAACAAATTCCATGGGATTAAAATACAAAGTGTGTAAGTTTTCACCATCAGTCTCAACATTGAAATTTTGTACAAAATTCTCTACAGGATTTGGAGTAGATGTGGAAGGTGGTGGAGAAGGGCATATGGTGGGAGAGATGAGATTGGAAGTGTTGGTTTGAATAGAGGAAGGGGGGGGGGGGGGGGGCGGGCGGGGCGGGGCGGGGTTGGTAAAATAGGAGTAGGTATTCTAGATTCCCCAATATCATATGTATTGAGAGAATGCGAGGGAATTAGTTAAGCCGAGGGAATAACCATAGAAGTAACAAAATCCATCAATATTTGAATGGTTCAGGATCAATAGTAATAGTATGCTCATAGCCATCAATTATAAACTTAACAAAACAATGGACCATAAAGGGAATAACATGTATGACACAGATCCAGGGTTGACCAAGGAGTAAATTAAATTGTAACGGGACATCCATAACATAAAAGGGAGTAATGAGCTTGTGTGGTCTTACTTGTAATTATAATTTGATAACACCAATGCTTGCACGAGTAGTGGTAGCATATCCTTGGAAAACAAGAGTAGATTGCTCAATTGCATTATGAGGGATGCCTAATTGTGCTAGTAATGATAAATGACAAATTTTTAATGCAAAACCATTATCAATGAGCACATGTTTAATTTGAAAACCATGAACCCGAGCCATGATAAGAAGAGGAGGAGAATCAACAGAAGATGCGTGTGGAATATCCTTGTCAATAAATGTAAAAGAATTGCTTATTTTTTTAAAAGATTCCATGAGATTTACAAAGGCTACATGAGATTCATCACTTTGTATTTGAATGTATCTCAATGTTTCTTATAGTGTGCAACGACAATCAAGGGCCTTACGTAAAAGATCAAAGAGAGATATCTTAGCTCGGGGTATTATTTAATTGTTCAATGATATCATAGTCTTTAGATGAATCAACAAGTTAAGGAGATGGTGCATTAATGTGGGGATGTAGGAGGTCCCAAAGGTTGCTTATTTCATTGAGTGGTGACAACATTGACAGTATAGTCCCTAGAGGTGGGCATGAAGCGAGGTGGATGTCGAGTAACAACTGGTATATAATCAACTTGAATGACCACTTGGGAATAAACACATGTGGGAATGAAAGAAGAAGAATTAGCCATAACCTCAAAAGAAGAAGACGAAGGGAAAATAATCTAATGCATGTTCAAGGTTTGGGTTCACTAAAATGATTTAACAAAATTAAATCTTAATCATAGGATTAACTAATGATTAGTACATATAGCAGAAATACACAATATTAACATCCAATGACAAGCAAGTATAACCAACAAGAGGATAAAAATGACTTAGTTGATATCTGACTATCTAGACTAGGTCTAGGCTAGATAGATGGTGGAACAAGCTTATATCTGGACTATATGTGCTTGTCTGGAAAATAGTAATCCGAAAGTTATCCCAGATAGTAGTGCACCTAGAAGGGAACATGATCACTCGGGTGTTAATGTCTGAATTGGTGCTAGTGTCCTCCTGTACAAATGGTCTTTCAGATGACTGAAAATTCATTTCAAGGTTTGACTGATAGTATCACTTCACTTCACTCTTTTTCATTCACTTCACTTTAGGGTTTCATGTCACACATGTACATGTAAAATAATCCCTAACTACCTACACAAGACTCAAACACACATTAGATATAGAATAAAATATGCATATACTTGAGTTGGACTGACCTTGTGGTCACCCCAATGTGATTGTCACTGAACGTTGCACTACATTTCAGACTCAATGTAGTTCTTGTGTGTGTTTGTGTGTGTGTGTGATAGAATTGTGTCCCTTGAAGCTAGGTTTCCCTTGTGTAAGTACACACCAAGATAACGGGATACAACTACTTTACCCCAAGATGAATGTGTGTGATGGAATTTAGAATTTTCCCTTCCTATGTAGTGAATAATGCATACCAAATGCAATATTTATTCTTTTTGCCCAAGTAGTCGATAGAAATTAATAGCAATGTTGCCCCTTAGAATAGTTAATAGGTTTAGAATAGTATAGTAAGTATATGTATATATATGATTCTCTTGCTTGAATTTTAACATTAAAAACACTAAAAGATGACCCATAGTGATAAATACAAAGTTTTAGAAAAGATAAACAAGCGATGTGTCATTTTTAAAATATAAGAGCCAAAAGGGACAAAAGCGCCACAGGGGGACAGTAGCATCGACTGCTTCTATCCTTTACTGGGCACTTATGTCCAGAAAGATCCAAGGATAAATCATGAAAAACATTCAACTGAGTAACACATTGTGTGCTGTCCAAAAGTAGAGGGATGGTTCCAGAAAAACAGAGGACAAAAAAATGGAAAGATAAAAATGTCAAAGTAAAGCAAAACAAGTGTTATCAATGTCTAATTTTCTTGCTTAGGAATCATGCATATAACGTCATACTAGAGGCATAATGTAATAGTAATAAGTGCATATTTTTGTGTCTACACATACACAACTCTACTATGTTCTAAATCACATAAAGAATTTGAAGTAATCGGTTCTTTTTATGGCTCCACGGATATATATCATAGAGGAGGGGTGCCTCCTTTTTTACCAGGCCTGTATGGATCCTTTATTGACTTCCCAATATAAGTTGCTCTTTCCACGATTGTGTGATTTTAGTCTCTCCAAGTGGGTCTTTCTGAGTGCATTTCCAACTACATCCTAAACCTACTCCTTACTATTTCCACCTCTTTATTCGTGCTTTCCTCTTTGTTTTCCTCGACCACTTCTCTTTTATCTATCTTTTTGTTATGGTCCACATCTCCTTACACACCCTCCCATTCACTTCTATTTTTCTTGTCCCTTTCCCTTGATATCCTTTCTGGAGACTTCTTTTCTACTTCCTTGATTACTCTACCCAATTTACCTTTACTTGCAATAGTCTTCAGTTGTCCCACCATAGTACTCATACCACCCCATTATAACATTGTCTTACTTCTCTCTACAACTTTCTAATCTTCTCTTTTCTTCTTTCGGATAATTTTCAAACATTTTTGAGATCCTATTTATTTATGGCTCTTTCCCCTTCATCTCCTCTCTTTGAGGATTACATTCCTTTGTTGCCAACCCTACTACTCAATGTTGCGAGGAATTAGCATCATGGATCTTTTTATCACCAACATTTTTAGCAATATGGATAGTTTAGCAAATTTTCCTTACAATCCAAAAAGAATCTGGTCTTGTGCATAAACAAAGGAATAGAAATTTTGCATAGCATTTTTAGTTGTGTACCCATTTATTGTCATTTGTAGCCACTAGTTCACTCGGCGTCCAGGTTGTGCACTGTTTATAAATTTTCTTCGTTTCACACGTACTCCTCTCTAGTGTTGGTTCTAAAACAACAATGTTCCAATTGGGATAACCATGTAACTAATTGTTTTGGAAGCTCGTACCAAAAGATTTCATGGATATCACCATATATATGATCTAATCGGATCTCCTTCACAGAAATTCATATCGCAACTACTTCACCTTCCACAAAATGGTTCATATTCTACTCTAGCCATCTCTCAAAATCCCTTTGTCTCAGTAGTCATTTCAACGTTTTTAGGTCTGGGCAATGAAACCATTGTTAACAAAGGTCCCTAGAATCGCTCATCAAAACATGTTAATATAGTAATTTAAGGGATTTATAGGATTATTCCATTTATAGACCTTAAAATAGTGTGTAGTAAGTAATACTTTGCTCAACAAATATCACATTTTAACAACTGCACACTAAGCTACATAATGGGAAAACACAAAATTGGAAACATGCATGCTAATGAGATAGATAACACACAATACTAAAGTTTTATTGTTGTTTTGAACCAATACCATCCAAAATCAACCCTTTGCACAATGTTCTTACATTCTTTTATACAATTTGAGTTGATTGTCAACCTTCTAGTCCATTCATCTTCTTACCTTACCCTTTAAGAGACTCACATATTATTTTCCTAGGCTAGATGAGCTTTACATATTCCACATTTTGTCTTATCTATGCTATGCATATACATTAGATATTGCGCAATTACAATACAACATACAAATTACATCAAATTGGCTTCTAGGCCTTAATAGCCCTCCAACATACAACATTCACATTTTCATCCCACAACTCAAAAGTGGGTAAAGATTCAAATTATTTTATTTCCAATTTCCAAGATATACATAGCTACAACATTTTTTTAAGATGACGAATAAATGATAATAATAATAATAATAATAATAGGTTTTTACATTCCACGATACTAGACGGCCTGTTTTTGGGTTTACAAGCGGCTTATAGCATATGAGACTACCTCGTACTCACATGCGGGAGGCAACTAACTTTGCTACAAACGAGGCGTACATACCCTACCCCCTGTAGGATTTGAACGTGTGACCTCTATTTCAAGAGCACATGTTCTTCACCATTAGGCCAACTCTATTTCAATGATATTCCCAAATAGATTTAGATAGCTAGTTTAATAATGACACATATATCTAATTAGAGTTAGATTTTGCTAAATCTCTAGAGACATTTATACCAGTTATAGTACAATAAGATGTATTTGTTCCTATCTTTGTGTTTTCAACACTTTCAACAATTTCTATGGTTATTGATGTATATATGGTCACATTTTTATTTGCACTTGATTTTATATGATTGTAGGGGCATGCATTTCCAAATAAAGGGGCACTAGGGATTAACAAGAAATTTTAAGGAGCACATTTTTTTCCTTATTTTGAAAGTCACAAACGTTTGACATATTAATAAAGTAGCCTTTCTCATTCCTTTTGACTTACAAATCACTTTTATATAGAAACTAACTTCAAGCTACTGTTACATATCTCACCCACAATATATTCTTCAAACCTTGTTTGTATACATCGATATGTATGTTTCATGTTAAGCTGCCTATTGTAGTGCCCCTCATGTTGTCGTGTCTATCTTTGATCTAACTCTTGGTTTTCAATTGAAAAATAATGTTGGACTTACAACCCTTATGGAAATTAGACCACATCCGCATTGCTAACCAACCCTCCTCATTTTGTTAAGTGCTTGGAAAATATTCAAATTTAGTTTCCTCCTTGTGCTAATATTTTAATATTCGAGTTGGCATTGTCTGTCTAACATAAGTCACTTCATCTAACCTATTCTTAAGTATTGAAGTAAAAAAAATCATTTTATTATTGATGGTTAAAAAAAAAAAATTGAGAGGGCTCTTGCCCTCATACAAAAGATATGACAAAAATGAGCAGAGTAAGACTAAGAGCATACAAGAGGGGATTAAATCCCTGCTTACAAAAGGTTGTCAGCCAACAACAGAATACCACCTTACTGCTTATATATCTTTTATACAATTAGTTGGAAGTGAGTCCTTCCATTCATCACACATGAAGTTAACTTAGTCCTCTAACTTGGCAAAGTCCACCCCCTCCTCCTGGGGGTTTTCCTTCTCACGAATGTGCTTATTTTCTTAATAGGACAACCTCTATCCTCTCCATCCTTCCTCTTATTAAGACAAGTTTGAGCTTGACGATAGAAGCGGTTGAATTCTTCAGAGCACATTTATGCCACTGGGTTACTTCCTTCAAGTTATCAGAGGTTTTATTCTAAATGCTTTCTAGATTATCCACCATTTTTCTAAGCTCCTGAAGGTCCTCACCTTTGTCCATCTCCTAAGCGTAGCTTCCAGATGAATGTCTCTTAATGCTCTACCTCTCCTCCTTTCCGCTTGTGGAGCTTTTGTTATAGTCTTGAGTTTGAGGTTCTTGTTCTCCATCATCAAACACCTCATTAATATTATGTTGCAATTTAACGTTAACCTCCAAATCCTCCACTGTTTTCAGCAAAGCTTCATTAGTACCATCAATCAAATTATTGAACTGCCCCCCATACGGCCCTCATTTTCTTGAGTGTTCTTCTTGGTTGGGTTAGAGGTGCCCACAAAGATGTTTTTACTAGAAAAGGTCTCAGAATTCAGTCGAAACTTGTGGGGACTAACCTCGTCCTTCCTGGCCACAGAGCCCTTGACCTCTTTCAAGTTGCCCTAAACATTCAATTTATTTAATGTGTGCGCATAACACATATTTCACCTTTCTTTTAGGTATCGTTGTCTCTACTCACATGGTTGAGCTTATCAACAATTTCTCACATGGTGAGCCTTTTTGTTCAAGATGATCTTGTACCATCCAATGCAATTTTCAATAACAAAAACATCTTTGCTTCTTCAGAAGGTGTGTATGATACCAAATGGCAGCCTAAACACTCACATACCATGTAGAATCCTCAAAAAGGCATGATTGAACCCACGCCACAATGTCCATGCCCTCAAGAAAGCTTTCATTTGTCAGGATCTTTCCAGTTACCAACTCCATCAGCACAACCCCTATATTGTAAACATTGCTCTTCTCTGCAGCTCTCATTGAATAAGCAGATAATGTTGGGGAAACATTGATCCCCCCAGAAATCTGCCTTGAAACATGGATTGTCTATCACACGGATTGAAAAAAAACTGTAAGGTGTGTGTAAGACCACACAAGAAAACAGATTGCGCAAAATGACACATGTAACCTCCAAACGCATGGCTCTATCATTCATTTTTTGTGAAACACTCACAACTAGAGAATTGTGTAGAGCAAAGGATCTCCATCCAAGATCAAAATAAACTACACGCAGATCTAAGCACTGTGTAGAGCTACTTCTTTTGAACTAACTTGTTTCTGGTTGATGAAGATGGCACAAGCACCCATATACTCCTACATCACCCGCATAAGGGGCGATTTATATATTTCATACATGTCTTGCACAATGATATCTTTATATGTTTACACGTGAGCTTTATTTTCTTTTCATATATATGGTTCGTGTAATCTCTTTCTTTTGAGATACGACATTCACAAATTCATCTCACAACTCAAAAGGGGGCAGCTATTCATATTATTTTATCTCCAATCTACATTTCTACATTCCAAGACATACATAGCTACGACTTCTTTTCAAGATGATGAGAAATATGCCCAGATAGATATAGGTACCTAGTTTAATAATGGGTCATATATCTAGTTAGAGTTAGCTTTTGCAAAAGCTCTAGAGGCATTTCGACCAGCTCTAGTACAATGAGGTGTATTTGTTCCTATCTTTGTGTTTTCAAGGTTTTCAACAATTTCCACGATGATCAATGTGTATATATATATATATATATATGATCACATTTGTACTTGCACTTGTTTTTATACAATTGCAGGGGCATGGATTTCCAGACAAAGGAGCATGGAGGATTCAAAATGAAATTTCAAGGAGCACACATTTTTCTGTATTTTGAAAGTCACATAAGCCGGACTTAGTAATAAGGTAACCTCTCTCATTCCTTTTGACTTTCAAATCACTTTTATATAGAAACTGACTTCGAACAACCATTACATATCTCGACCGCAATATCTTCTTCAAACCATTCTAGGTAAACTTGTTTGTTTACTTTGATATATATACTTCATGCTTAGCTGCAAATTGTAGTGTCCCTCATGTTGCCCTGCACAGGTTTTCAATTGGAAAATAATGTTATACAGGTCACATCCTTAGCTTGGCCTTGCTAACAAATTGAAAAAAAAATTCAATTTTAGTTTCCTCCTTGTGCTAATATTTTAACATTCCATGTGGCGTTGGGTGTGTTTAATTAAGTCACTTAATCTAGCCAATTCTTAGATATTGTAAGGCTAAAATAATTTTATTTAAAATAGTAAAAAACCAATTTATTTAACAATTGTGTGCATAACACAAATTTCACCTTTTCTTTTTTGAGGTATTGCTGCCTCTACTCACATGGTTTAGCTTGTCAACAACTTCTCTCATGGTTGGTCTTTCTGTGTAAGATGATCTTGTACAATCCAATGCAATTTTCAACAGCAGAAACATCTCTGCTTCTTCTTCAGGAGTGTATGGTACCAAACGGCAGTCTAAAACCACACATCCCATAGAATCCTCAGAAAGGCATGATTGAACCCATGCCACAATGTCCATGCCTTCAGGAAAGCTTTCGTCTGTTGGGATCTTTCCAGTTACCAACTCCATCAGCACAACCCCTACACTGTAAACATCACTCTTCTCTGTGGCTCTCATCGAATAAGCAAATTCTGCAGGGCAAACATTGACATAATGAAAAACAATTAAAAGCATTCAGTGGCACTATGTCTATTATTATGGGCTGAGATCAGATAAGAAAGCTATGTTTCAGAGCAGAACTAACACTCGTAAGATTTGCTAGAGCCAGGATGCTTAAAGCCTGAGTTAAAGGTTTCATACATAGATCTTGATTTTGATTTTGAGCTAGTGAGACTCCAGGATCAGAGGTTATCATACATAGATCTTGATTTTGATTTTCTGCTGGGAGGCTCGGGGATCAGAGGCTATCATACATAGCTCTTGATTTTCATTTTGTGCTGCGAGACTCAGGGATTAGAGGCTATCATACATAGATCTTGATTTTGATTTTCTGCTGGGAGACTCGGGGATCAGAGGCTATCATACATAGATCTTGATTTTGATTTTGTGCTGTGAGACTCGGGGATTAGAGGCTATCATACATAGATCTTGATGTTGATTTTGTGCTGCGAGACTCGGATTAGAGGCTATCATACATAAATTTTGATTTTGAGCTGGCAAGACTCAAGCTCAAAATCTATATGACATTGATTTTGATTTTGAGCTGGTGAGATTTGAGCTCAAAATCTATATGATATATTGATTGCAATTTTGAGCTGGTAAAACTCAAGTGTTTGGGCTTAAAGGCTATTTCAAACTTATTAGGCGCCTAAGGTCACAACAACTCCAAGATTATCCTGGGATTACATCTAATCACTGAGAAATCACAGTTTCACTGAGTGGATGATAAGGCCCAATAGAATCACTTTGAAGCATTAGAAAAATTGCTAACGATAAGGAGGTATTAACATGGAACAAATTCCCACAAGACATGACATTTATAAACAATAGCTTGTGATTTAAAAATATGCAATCACAATTACAATGATAACAAGGCAAAGAGATTCACAGGGCAAGACTAGGCACAGCTAAAACATTTAAATAACAGAGAATTTGATTTATTTTATTTTGAGCTCGTAAGACTGCTGGCTCAAATGCCACCCGAAGCTTATTAGAAAGTTGGTGTCAAAATCTGAGCTGTGGAGAATGTCACCAGCAGGGTGTACGCACCAGTCACTGATACAAGTGACACTAGGATTAGACCTAATCGCAGGAGAAATTGCCCCAGCCCTGATAGTGGTAAAACCCCAATAGTATCGTCTCTGTGGTAAGAGAGTTCAGGGGGGTTTGCCCTACACAGAATAAAGGAGGTACCAAACAAGAAAACCTAGGGACTTTAGGCTAAAAATAAGAATTCCAAAGACTTCAAAAACCACAAATTACTGAATAAAACTAACACATTAAAAGATTAAAGAGATCTACAAGTTTGATGGATTCACAATTGTCAGAAATACTGAGAAACAAGAATTTATGAGGGCATGACCCAAACCTGGAGCTATGTAACCATAGGAGCCAGCAAACAAGGATGCAGAATATGTGGATTTGGTGGCATCCATGGACTTTGCTAGCCCAAAATCTCCAACATGTGCTTCACCTTCAGAATCCAGAAGAATGTTACTGGATTTGATGTCTCTGTGTATTATTTTTGGAACACAGTCGTGGTGAAGATAAGCAACACCTTCAGCCATGCCAATAGCGATCTTGAGACGGGCCTCCCAAAACAGCTTCTTGGCCAAAGACCCATGCAACCTGTTCCATAGGCTTCCCTTAGGCATGTAATCATATACCAAAAGATTTGTGTCTCGGTGAGAACAGCAACCAATCAATTTGACTAGATGCCTATGTCGAATCTGGCCAAGGGTTTGCAATTCTCTAATGAAACTCTTATTATGATGTGGATCATCATCGCCGAAGACAATTTTCTTCACTGCAAATACCTCCCCACTACTCATTTCAGCCCTGTAAATCGTCCCAAATCCTCCTGAACCAATAATGAATTCATCGCTAAGATTTTCCGTGGCTTCCATTATGTCTCTGAAGGTCCATCTGATTTTTCTTTTGCTTGCTCCATTTTGTTGGCTTGTGTATATATAAGAAGGTACAGCTGATGGTGTCCAGGGTGATGAAACTCTCGAAATTTGGAAAACAATAATTCCAAACAGAAGAACCAAACCCACTACTACTGCAATAGAAATACCTACAACTGCTCCAGTTGATAATCCTCTCTTCTCAGAAGCTGAGTCATCTGTGATGCAGGAAATCAGAGGATGACCACAAAGACTTGGATTGTTTTCAAAGGAATTTGAATGCCATTTGGAAAGAGCTGAAGGCAGTTGCCCTTCAAGCCTATTGTTGGATAGACTGAGAGTATTCAAACTACTAAGATCTGCAAGCTCTTGTGGGACACGACCTTCTAGTTGATTGCCGGAGAGATCCAACACTTCTAACTTTATCAAATTACCAAGTGATGCAGGAATCCTTCCAGACAACTTGTTGTCGCTCAACTCTAAAAATCTTTGTAGATTTGCAAGCATTCCAATCTCCATTGGAATGGATCCAGTGAGAGAATTGTTAGAAAGCCTGAGCTCATAGAGATTTTGACAATCTTTTATTGAAATAGGAATTTTTCCCGATAGTTGGTTGTTCTGCATATCCATGACATTGAGGGCACCCAAGTTTCCCAGCTGGGAAGGCAAGGTTCCTGATAATTGATTGCTGTCCAAAAACAAGTTGAGCAGATTTGTGCAGTTGGTGAGCTGTGAAGGAATAGTTCCATTCAGCAAATTGAAAGACAGCTTTAGCTCTCCCAGCTCATGCAGATTTCCAATCCATGCAGGAATTGGACCTGCAAGCTTATTGTTGTTGAGGTCAAGATGATCCAAATGCTTACAATTAGCTAGACTTGCAGGTATAATGCCTGTAAGTCTATTGAAGGATAAATCCAGCAATCTAAGCTCTGGTATCTGGCCCAATTCTAGGGGAATGCTTCCACTGAGAAGATTTGAACCCAGTCTAATACGTTCTAAATTTGGAGAATTGCCAAGCTGTGGAGGTATTCCTCCCTCAAAGCTATTATTAGTCAAATCCAATGTTAGATATGAGCTTGACAAAGACAAAGGAACCATGCTGCCACTCAACCTGTTGTTTGAGAGGTTTACCCTTGTTAAGTTCTTGCACCTTGAGAGCTCACGAGGAACTGGTCCTTCTAAAGAGTTATTGTACAGAAGAAGAAATTGTAAGCTTTCAAGCAGTCCAAAAGTAGCAGGAATCCTTCCAGAAAGCCTATTGTCTGCCAAGTCCAATATCTCTAGATTTTGACACTTCCCTATACTCGGAGGTATCTCCCCATCCAAGTCATTTTGTCTGAGATGTAAAAAACTCAGATTTCTGAGCCTTCCAATAGTGATGGGTATGTTTCCTAGGAAATGGTTTCCAAAGAAATCAATCTCGGCTAAATTTGAACAGCCTCCAATTTCAACAGGAATAATGCCAGACAGCTGATTTGCATACAGATATAATATCTCCAGGTTCTCAAGTTGTCCAATCTCTGATGGAATCTCACCATTTAGTTGATTGTGATACAGAGAGAGAGTTTCCAAATTGGTCAGGTTACCAATACTTGGAGGAATGTGTCCTGTCAAGCTATTGTTGTGCAGCAGCAGACCGGCGAGATTGATTAAACCATCAATATTGTACGGAATTGAACCGTTGAATGCATTATTGGAAAGATCAAGCTCCTCTAAGTATAAACAATTAACTATGTCTTCAGGAATGCCTCCAGAGAGGAGATTATCTGACAGATAAAGATGTTTCCATGTTGTATTTTCACATAGTCCTTTTGGAATGGTGCCTCCTAGATAATTATTGGACAAAACCAGATACTCAAGATTCTGCAGCATACTAAGCTCTATGGGAATGATGCCACTAAGATTGTTACTAGACAAATCTAAAATCTTAAGACGCAAAAGCAGGCTGAGTTGCACAGGAACCTGACCACTAAGCTTGTTTCCAAGCAGATTCAAGTAAACAAGATTACTAAGCTTACCCATCTCAGAAGGGACCGGGCCAGATAAGGTATTGTTCGCCAAATTAAGTGTCAGAAGTTGCTGGAGATTGCTCACTCCAACTGGGATTTCTCCTTCGAGATTGTTGGCTGCAAGAGAGAGGACTTGGAGGCTGTTGCATTTCCAAAGCTCCTTGGGGATTGAACCGTTGAGCTTGTTCTCCTGTAAGTTTAGTGTTTGAAGCTCTGTCAGATGGCCTAGTTCAGCAGGTATTGGGCCACTCAGCAGACAAGTAGCAAGCCCCAGTGTCGTCAACTTTTTCAATTTGCTAAGTTCGGGAGGAATCCTTCCAGACAATTGATTGTCTCCAATTCTTAGGACAGTGAGCTCTTTGAGCATGCGCAGCTCCTTTGGAATGGTTCCAGAGAGCCCATTAGAATAGAATAGTAATACAGATAGTCTTGACAGATTGCCAATCTCAGGAGGTATAGGGCCCGTCAGAGAATTGGACGAAAGGTCCAGGAATTGGAGGGCCTGGAGCTTGCCCAATACTGGTGAAATACTCCCTGACAGAGAAGAAGAAGATAAATTGAGGCCCACGATATGGAAACCATCCTTGGAGCATGTTATCCCACTCCATTGACACACCTTTGTGGACTCAGACCAGCTCCTCACAACCCCAGACGGATCCTGAAATCCATCCTTGACCTCCAAAAGCCATGAAGAATCTTCCAAAACTGAAGAAAACCCTACAAACAACCCATTTAAGCTCACCATCATCATCAGAAACCATCTCCATCCGCACTCCATGTTTGAACCCCTCAAAGCCCGTACTGGGTACTCCTTTAAAAATACAGCAGCAGCACAGGATTATCACGTACACAGTAAATATTTCTCCCTGGAAATTATCATTACCAATGGTACCATCATCAGAAATGATGGCCTCAGCCTGGAGCATCTCGTTGAAACGTGATGTGGCACTGGCGAGTGTATTAAATGTGTGTTGCCCCGAATTGGTAAGCCCTGACGCCATTGTCAGAAGCGTTCTGCAAAGTATCCTGGTGCTCATGGCCAATTGGTCCTGACCCATTGGTGTGGCCAGGGAAATCAGCAGGCACTGAGCAGCTCTCAAATTCAATGCAGCATTTAAGACGGCACTGCAAAAAATTACATTGGATGTCTCTACTCTTCAATACCGAGGCTAAACTTGGCAGATTTCCTATGATTCAGACATTTAAGTCATTGACTAAGTCTCTGCATTTATTCAGCTCTGGTGATTCCCCATACCTAACTACTTTTATGCATTTAGCTAAACATTTTACTGAACAAAATCAGTTACGAATAGACCTTCAATAGCTACGGTCCCTGAAAAAAAATTTATCGAAATTTTAATGTATGCAACTTTTGTTTTGACCTATGCGAAAAATTTCAGGCTCAAATATGAAGTACTTATTTTCTCTCTGCAAAATTTTCATTGACAAATTAATGTATGCAAAATGTTACCTCAACTGTTAAATGTTTCGCTTATGAAATCAGATTTAGCATTGAAATTTTGTTTCTTACAGTGGTGGAAATAAAAACAGCATGAGGGAAATGTAAATCAAGCATTGGAAAATAGATTTATACAGCTCAAGAGAAATTTGTTTGTGTGAAAACTCTATTAAAGCTGGGGTTTTGCCTCCTTTCTAATCACTAAATTTGTGAGAACACAAGTCAAGTTCAAGTATGGAGTATTCAAAGGTCATTGCCAGATATCAACAACGAGCCAACGAGCCAATGCCTAGTTGGGTAGGGCAAACTTTATTGTCCAGTACATAAAGGTGATGGTAATATGGGTGTTCTTGGACATAGTTAAATGGCTAACCACTAGTATGTATTGTTCACCGCCACCATAAATATAATCGACAATAACAATAATAAAGACAAACTTGACTATAACTACATCTAAAAAAATTAGCCTCAACTATAAACATGTTATATTGTTCATCCCCGCAATAACATTTGCAAACATTAAACACCTCTCCCTCATCAAATGCTACAATGAATCTATGTCTATGGTATTCTCCAATCCAGGTAAAGAAAGAGGTTGGCGCACTCTAAGTAGTTGTGTCACTTCGCTACAAATGTTGAAAAAAAATCAAATAAGGTAACCAACTCAATTGCAATAAACATGTCTGAAATATTGAAATATTAAACAATGAAAAAGCTATAGAATATTGTTGGTGTTGAAAACTCGCATTGATAGGATCTAATTGGCAAGTGCAAACAAAAAATGTGTTAATCATTATCAAAATTTATAAACTCACATTACACAAATATTGAAAGAACTACTTTCCTATGGAATAACATCATTAGACCAATCAACATTGGGAAAACTAAATGACCTTATCTAGCACTCATAACCATGTTGGGGTCCACGCTATCCTCCAATCAAAAAATCAATATTAAAAAGTGCTAAACATTATTAATTTTTTTATTGGAGGAGAGACACGGGCCCTACCAGTTTGTGCATGCTAGATAAGGATCGCTGAGAAAACTCTCCAAATCTAAGATGGCCCAACCTAATCTACTTCCAATGCATAACTAGAAATTACCAATAATATTTTCAAAAATGGATCCCTGAATCATTCTTCAAATTTTCATGATGTTGGGTTGCACATGTTGAAAATGATAGTCTATTAGAATGGGATTAGATGCCTCATATCCATTATCCTTGTTGCATTCCTTTAAACACAAGTACTTAATCTTCTTCATTGGTTGATGGTTCTAGTGTAGTCCAAAAGAATGCAAAACACATAACAAGAAGGTAGGAACATTTCCATTTTTCGTGCATATCATAGCCTTCGTATGGTATATCTTATACTTCATTAGTTTTCTCAAACTACATCCTTACAAAATAGGGTTCTTATATCTTTTGAAGCCAAAAACTCCTAATCATGCCCACTTGATTATATTGTCTTATCTCCATTAATGATTTTGCATCACCCTTACCTTCACATTTACTTCCATAATCCCTTTTTCTAATATTTTTCTAGTTGATCACATTCCTCTTCCTTACTTACCTTTCAATGTCATACTTTTGGTTTCACTCTTTTATTCTATCACTACCAATGGATTTATGAGTTTAAGTTTGTAAGACTTGTGGGTATTCAATTGGAATTTCCTCACAAGCACCCCTCTCATATATTATTGTGCAATAATTTTACATATTTTTTTCCACTTGAGTTTTGTAATTAGATGGTCTTGTTATTCTAATGAGATATTCTATTACAAGTATTAGTTTTATCATATGTATTTGCTTCTTTTTAACACATATTTTGTCTTCTAATATTCCCTCTCTAGTTACACTAGATGTCGCATTTTAATAGCATTCCATACTTTACACTTCGACATTACTTCGTTCATCGAACACATGTATATGCTCACCCCTATCAATGAAAGAATGAACCATACATATCATAACATCATATTACCATAACACCCAACAAGAACAACACATACACATGTAGAGAAGATCCTTAGGGAAAACTACACCAAGCATATTTTCCACAGTGCTCGATTTTCCTAATTTACCTTATCTACCCATTTTGAATTTAAATGTAAAACATACATAATGATTGCGACAACTAGCACCAATGGTTGTTCCCTGCATTGTGCTTGCATCCTCTCGTCATAGCCTCTGAATGCACTAGATATTGTCAATATAGAGCTCCAAAATCTTAAAATCTCTAATAGAAATATGCATAATGAAGGGCTTTGACCCCTTTTTCAAGCCTCCAAACCAAAATTTCAAATATTCAAAAATTATCCTTATAATTCTATAAAATCATCATATATTTGCAACCGTGTTTCCTATTGATGCACTAAAAAAAGTGCTAGAATTTTGGCATTGCAATAAATTGTATGGTACTACGAAAATATTTTAGAATTTTTTTCAAAAAATCGCTTATTTTACTAACCTACTAGACTGGTCCACCGTACCCGTCTTGGCACCTTATATCTTCAGGTCTTCCATGGCAAATTCCTTTATTGTTATCTGAACTCATTCTAGTATCATCCTCTTTGAGAGCTATCATATTTTAAATATACTTGCATTTTAGTAATGTGTGTGTTTGCGTTGCATTAGTCCATGTAGTCTTTATTACTAGGGTTAAGTACATCAACAGATTCTTCTCTCGCCATGGTCAAGACTAAGGTTTATGCATGCATCAATTTTCCTAGAAACATAAGTCAAGGTATGTAAATTTCATTTTACGTACATCTTAATTATTTCATTATAGTCATTTGTTGTGGTTCTGGTATTGTGTTCATTTCCCAAAGAACTATCCCATGTACATTATTATGGCGTGTGATGAGATTTAGATAGGATACATGTATAGTTTATATTTTCTTTCTAACATTTTTCTTGTCTAGGAAAAATACACTACTAACAAGGAAGTAAAATACCAATAATCATACCTCCTCCTTCGCGTTCCGTAGCAAACCTCAGAATGGGCTAGGAAACTTGGATTGAGCCCTGATTTTGTGATATGTAGGTGCTTTTCTTCAAGACGGAGCAAGACCTTCCTGCAACAACGATCTTCTTACTTTGCACTAGATGGGAAAAAGGATTATGAGGCTATTTTGGCATTAGGACGAGGCAAAAGGATGTTCTTTGCTCAAAGGATGCAAGAACTTAGATATGGCATGAAAGCTTATTCTCCGTGTGTTTAGAGGGGAGAGGTAAGGTTGTATTTATAGCCTGAGGGAGTGATTAGCTTAGATTAATTTAAGTAATCATGGTTTGAAAATGTGGGCAAGATTAAGTGAGTGGTTTGAAAATGTGGGCAAGAGTGGGTGGTTTGAAAATGTGGGCAAGATTAGGTGAGTGGTTTGAAAATGTGGGCAAGATTAGGTGAGTGGGGGCCACGAAGAATGGGTGAGGATTTGAATTATATTTTTAATTCATAAGTGGAGGATTTTAGGTGAGTGGGGACCACGAATGGTGGGTGAGGATTTGAATTTGAATTTTTAATTCAATAGTGGAAAAACATGGAGAATAATGACATGTGGTGAGGATTAGATTATTTTTTAGATTTTGAAATGGATAATTAATCAAATTATATTTGATTAATTCGAAGTGTATTTTTGTGGGAAATGAGGAAGGGGAATTAATTGATTTAGGATAGATGTGAAATTGGGGTGTCTACATTTGCCCCTCTTTGGAAGGGTACTATGAAAGTAGTGTCCTTTCAAAGAAAGTAGACGGTATGGGGGAAGAATTCAATCTACTTTTTAAAAGGTAGAGTGAATGTTTGTTGGGGAGAATAGAAAGTGGTGAGTGACGGATGTTATAGTATCCTCCAAGACAAAAATGTCATGAGAAGATGTGATTATGGATAGATGTGGTGATGCCCCCTCGAGAGGACTGACGAGAATGAAATATACGACAGAACTCTCGAAAAGAAAGGAAATGGATTCGGCGGAGAAGAGGATGATAATGGAGTGGAAGAGACTGGAATGACCGCACGACACAAATGGAGAAAGGATTCAATCGACCTTGAATGCTAGGTGTGAGGGTGTGTGGGAAAGAGAAAAGGGAATGGATAGGATTGGGGGTTGATTATGAGAAGAGTAAGGGAGATAGGGGAGGGGAAAAAAAAGGAATGAAAGAGGTAGAAATAAGAGAGAGGGATGATAGGGGAAGAAGGGAATGATGAAGGACAAACAAGGCAAAAAGAGGAAAATGACAGAGTAGAGGGTGAAGGGATGAAATAGAGAGATGTGCAAAATGAAGGAAGCAACAGAGATAGTAAAGAGGGATACGTGGAAGTGAAATAAATGAGAGAGCGAAGAAAAGCAGGAAATGGGAAAGGATAAATAAGAAGGAGAAAACGAGGTGGGAGTAGGGGGTGAAATGGAGGGAAATGGAAAGAGGACAAAAGAAGAAGTAGAATGGAGAAAAAAAAGAAACTATGAGGGGCGAGGAAAGTGTGAAAAAGAGGAGAGAAAGGAAGAGAAACAGATACAGAATGAACGAAAAGGTAGGGGTGGTAGAGAAAAGGAGAAGTGGTCAGAAGAAACGTGAAAATTAGGGGAGAGGAAAGGAAGATAGAATGAATACAAGGAGAAGATTGAAGGAATCGTGTCATTGCGAGGAAGACCAAGGCCAAGAATATGGAACAGACCGTATGGAGATGCATGTGGAGGGTGGTATGATAAAAAAGATAGGACAACGCTGAACAACCAGGTTATCGATGGGGAAGTAAGGAGGAAACGTGATGGAAAAAGGGGAAGAAGATGATACAAGGGAAGGGAAATAAGACGAGGGGTGGGAGAGAGAAGAGGATAACAAAGAAAATGATGTAGAAGGAAGGGAATACAGAAAGGGGGTAATAAGTGGAAAGGGAACGGTATAAGGAATGTTCAAAGAAGAAAGAGGGGAGGAATGACATCGATTGGAAAAGATGTGGAGATGCATGAAATGAGGATACTAGGATGACGAGAAAATAGGAAAAGGATGTATGATGAAGACAGTAAAGATATTGAAGAGGGCAAAGAGGAGATGGAGAGATGGGTAAGAAGTGACAAGAAAGGGTAGGAGTGAGGGAAAAGAATAGGAGAGAAAAGAGAATAGGGGATAGAAGAGGCAATGCCAATGAGGGGACGTTAGGGAAATCCCCTTGACAATGAGTGGTGGGGAAGGGTGAGAGAAAAAATGAAGAAAAGGAGAAAACTAATGAGGACTGGAAAGGGTAACGCCAACAAAGGGACGTTAGGGAAAACCCTTTGACAATGAGTGGTGGGCTTAGAGGAGGGAAGGAATGAAGGGAAACTCTAGAAGGTCCAAGGGAGTGAATGAGGTCGTGCAGAATGAGGATTGATAATTTTTAGGGAAAACCCGTTGACAATTATTAGCGCGGGAAGAGAAGATGATGATGAAAGAATGATATAGGAGTGTTAACAATAATGGCGAATGTGTGTGTGGGTAGAAATGTGGGGGGAATTTGAGAAGATGAAGTGGAAAGAGTGAAGAATATGGGAGGGATGAGTTGGGACTAAGTGAAAGCGAGGAGAGGATGTGGGTGATGAGGATGAACGAGGTGAGGATGAAGAACGAAGACATGAAAATAATGGGAAGAAACGGTATGAAGGGTGATGGATCAAGAAGGGGAAAATGGGGGAAAAGAATGTGATTGTAGGTGGAAGAGATGAGTTGTATGTTGTAAGAGGATATGTGGAGAAAGGATAATAGTAGGAGGAAAAAGTGGGTAATAGGAGATACCAGGTGGAAGAAGCGATCAACAAAGTGAACGAAGAATGAGGCGGGGGAGAAGTTCACGATGACAAGTTAAGTGTAGGGAGGACCCTGACATAAGATTGTCATGTGACGGAAGTGGTTAAGTAAGATTGCCATGTGAGCAAAACTGGAGATGACAAATGGTCAAGCGAGAAGTGGTGTTTGCGAGAATCGAAAAGGAGGTGAAAGGATGTGATAATGGGGAATGCCGAGAAAAAATGAAGGGTGAAGGGTGTGTAGTGATGGGGAAAGGCAAGGAGACAGATCATCCTTAAGAGGGACTCTTAAGTGAGATCGCCATGCCGGGTGAGTGGTTAAGTAAGATTGCCAAGCAGAGGAGGGTGATAGTGGTGGGAAAAAGATGTGATGATGGGGAATGAAGAGGAAATATGGATGGTGAGATTGGAGAGTGATGGGCGAGTGTAAGATGACATGTCATGCTTAAGAGAATCTCTTAAGTAAGATCGTCATACTGCTGGAGAGGTTTCGTAGGGTCACCCAACCGACAGGGATGATATGCAAAGAGAAAGACAAAATGATATTGGGGATAGGGGTGGAATGGTAGGGTGAAGAAGATGATCGCGATGAGAGGTGGGAGAAATAAGAAGGGGGAAATATGATGGGATGGAGGAAGGCCACAGGGCAGATCAACCTTAAGTGGAAGTATTAAGTAAGATTGCCATGCGGCTGGAATGGTTAAGTAAGATCGCCAAGCTGAGGAAGAAGAAGGATGATGTTAGAGTTGGTGGGAATAGGGTATGACAAAATGGACTGAAGGGGAACCCTCAAGTGAATTTGCCATACTACGAGAGCGTGTAAGTAGGATGACCAGGCATAAGGTGGATTTGGGGAAGGATGAGAAAAGAGTGAGTGAGGTATGCCTAAGTGGTATATGATATGAGATGAGGTGATAATAAGAAAGAAAGGACACAAAGGAGTGTAACATGAATGGATGAAGGAATATATGCAGTGGAGGGCGGAGAGTGTGAGGGGAATCCTTAATTGGGATGCCCACGTGGTGAGAGTAATGATGCGGGAATGGGAAGTAGAAGAGGTGGAGTTGGAAGATGTGTTTGGTGGTGATGGTTATTTGATGAGAGGGCAGGTGGTGAAGAAGCTTCTACAGCGGGAAGATCTTAGGGAGAGGGTAAACCTCCACTGAGGATTCCATATAGAAGGGGTTATTAAGTAAGATTGTCAAGCGGGAAGAAAAAGGGTGAAAGGAAAGAATACCAATGGGTGAGAGGGGACAGGAATGGTGAGAAGGGTAATATGGGTATAAGCGGCGGAGGAGTAAAAATGAGAAGTGAGAATGAATGGATCAAATACATGGTGATCATGGTGGGGGAGAAGGAGCTGCTGGATAGTGAATGCTACTTGAGAAAGATCGTCAAGTAGGATTCGCAAACTGCAACGGTGATCAAGTAGGATTCGCAAACTGGAGAATGCATTAGTATGGGTGAATGGATGGGGTGCAAAGTAAGATGTTGATCATGCAGGAAGATACTCACGTGACGAAAAGCATCTTAATTTTAATATAGCACATAACAGGATGCATCGTGATATAAAAGATCAGGATGACTAGACTGTAATATGCGTGATAGCATAGACAGGGGCCATCAAAAAGGTTTGATGCCCCAGTACGATATGCAAATGGAAGAGAGCATAGACAGAGGCCATCAAGAAAGTATGATGCCCCAGTACGACATGCAATCAGATAACATAAGAATATTACAGAGAACACCAGGATACATAAAATCAAGATGCCCCCTGTAATATATCAAGATACAAGAAAGCAATTAATAATTTGCCACTAATAATGCAACACAAGAACCAGTAAACATGTCCCTAACGTGTTCCACAGTGATGATTGATTAGATGTGCCCCCAAGTAGGGGTACAAGGGATTGGGTCAGTCTCCTCAAACAAGGAAACAATGAGAGCCGGATTTTCCCCAAGCGAGGATTCACGCGAGGAGAAGTGGTTTGAAATTGGTAGTCATAAGGTGGTTGGACCATTTGTTTGGGATAATAGTTCAAAGGATGAATTGTGTTGCTTATTGAGTTTTTACGATTTTGTGGATGTTTTTGGTCTTTTGAAAATTTTGCAAATGTTTTTGTATTTTGGATATTTTCTAATGTTTTTGTTTTTGGATTTTTGGATTTTCTAATGTTTGTTTTTGAATTTTATAATTTTTTTAGATTTTTTGGAGATTTTTGAATTTTTTGGAGGGATTTTTATACTTGGGAATTTGACAATTTTCAAATTTTTTTGGATTTTGAGATTTTTATAATGTTTTTAGATTTTTGACGATTTTCAAATGTTGGGATTTTTGACGATTTTCAAATGTTTTTGGATTTTTTAATTTTTACACTGTTTTTGGATTTTTGACGATTTTCAAATGTTTTTTATTTTTATTTTTTGATGATTTTCAAATGTTTTTGGATTTTTGACGATTTTCAAATGTTTTTGGATTTTTGACAATTTTCAAATGTTTTTGATTTTTTTTTCAAATGATTTTTGACGATTTTCAAATGTTGGTAGATTTTTTTACACTGTGAGTGGCAATTTATGGCCCAGAGTGCAGACTTATTTTTGAGAGGCGATAAACAGGATATTATTCATATGTAGCATGTTCAGTGTGGTAACTTATGCTCAGAATAACACAAATTCTCTTTCCATTGGCAGGATATGGTGGTGATGATATGATGAAAAGAATTCAGCTCCATTCTTGACTCCACACAACTAGTAAGATGTGTGGGCTCATCACCGAGAATCAAGAAGGACGCAGGAGGTGGATAATGAATATAGAGACAAATGCTAACAACAATCCCTTTGGGAAATTGTGACTCCATTCTTCATAATGGTACTGAACCGGTTTCAAAAATGGCTTTCACTTTATGAGTCACATGCTAGACTTAGACAGTTATGTGGCCTACTGATTGATAAGATATGAGGTTAAGGGATAGTTCTCTCTTCACTTAGGCATCTAAATTACGTGTTTGGGGATTCTATAATTTGTAAGCACTATAAGATTTTGTATTTTTGAAATGACTCCCTATGCCTTGCCCCATGCTACTAGTGAGAAGCAAGGGCTCATCACCAAAGGCAAAATATAGGCGAGTGAATTTCTTTTTTGTTTTTTTTGTTTTGTTTTGTTTTGTTTTGTTTTTTGAATATTTTGCAATGTTTTTATGCTTGTATGAGAATGACCCTCTATGCTTTGCCCCATGCCACTTGTAAGAGGCAAGGGTTTATCACCGAAGACAAGACGTAGACGAGTAAGGGCACCTTCCTCCATTCCCAGTCTCACACTACTAGTAAGAAGTGTGGGCTCAACACCAAAGACTATGAAGGACGAAAGATGTGACAATGAATTATTCATAAGTTATTGAATTGATGGATTTTTTTACAATAGTGCTTTGTATTTGGGAAGAAACATCTGCCCCCAATCTCAGCCCCACACGACTAGTAGGACGCGAGGGTTCAACACCGAAGACTGAGATGGACGACCAAACGAACTGGGTAACGAAGTTTAGAGCTTTGTTATGAAAGAGAGAATGTATTAGAAGGGGATATATTACCATCAGTAAGCTTCTAGGTATGACCATAGAGGAAAGCGACTGAAAGTGGAAGAAGTATGATGCTCACAAACTTAATAGGATTTATATTAGCACTTGTATCATGATGATAAATATGAAGACGTGATTTTGATAAATAAAATATCTGCCAATGGAAATGAATAAATTTAAATTATTTGGAGATAAGCAAGACAAAAGGAACAATGTACATGTTGTATCCTGGAATAGTGAACATCTCAAGGATAAAATTTCTTTAAATGAACTGCATTCATTGGTTCATCAAGATCTTGACCATCTGCAGTGGCCAATTTATAGGCTCCAGAGCCAAATTTAGCTGTGATTACATAGGGTCCTAACCAATTAGGCTCAAATTTTCCTTGTTTTTCTCGTTCTTTAGTGGTATTCTTTTGATTTTCTTTTAAAACAAGGTCACCAATTTCAAATTCTCTGGGTCTTACCTTTTTATGATAACTGCGTTGCAGTCGGTTTTGATAGACTTGAAGATGATTGAGAGCATTAAGTCATTTTTCATTGAGAAGCTCAAGCTCTTGAAGCCGTGACTGTCGGTATTCATCCTCATTAATTACATCTTTAAGGGAGATCCTCAAGGATGGGAGTTCTATCTCAATAGGTAAAATGGCTTCACAACCATAAACAAGGGAAAATGGGGTGGCTCCGGTAGGCGTGCGGTAAGATGTACGGTAAGCCCAAAGAGCGGGGTAAATTTGAGTATGCCAATTTCGTCCATGGGTGTTGACAATCTTTTCCATGATGGATTTTAAGGTCTTATTGGTTGCTTCCGCTTGACCGTTGCCCTGAGGGTAGTATGGAGTGGACCATTTAAGTTTGATGTGAAAACGTTTGGCTAGGTCTTTTACATCCTGATTTTTAAATGATTTACCATTATCTGCAACCAGAGCGGATGGAATACCAAATCGACATATGAGATTATTGAAAATAAATTTCGATATTTGGCTACCGGTAACATAAGTGAGAGGCATAGCCTCTACCCATTTAGTGAAGTAATCGGTAGCGGTAATGATGAACTTATGTCCATCGGAAGATGTTGGTCTGATTTTACCAATGAGGTCAAGTCCCCATTGAGAGAAGGGCCATGGTGTGGTTATCGATTGTAATGCCTGGGAAGGTGCGTGGATAAGATTTCCATGCTTTTGACATGCTTGACAATGTTTGACAAAATGACATGCGTCACTTTCCATGGTGGGCCAATAATATCCAACTCGCAGGATTTTCTTGGCTAAGGCGATACCATTCATGTGTGCTCCACAGATACCAGAATGGACTTCAGCTAAGACACTCGAGGATTCTTCCTGATTAAGACATCGGAGCAGGGTGCCATCATATCCTCGTTTATAAAGAGTTTCTGCTAAAATGGTGTAACGAGAAGCACGTTGTGCTAAAGCACGTTTATGCATTGGTTTCATGTCGGCAGGAAACGTTTTATCACGAATGAAGGTATAAAGATCGTGGTACCAAGGGTTATTCGGACCCACAATCTCACATACCATAGTGTTTTCAGGAAGATCATAGGCAGGCATTAAGAGATGTTCAACGAGAAAATGTGCCTGGGGTTGACTAGATGCGATTTCTAATAGGGATCCGATGGTTGCCATAGCATCGGCAGATTTATTACGAATTCTGGGAATTTGATCAAAGCTAATTAATCGAAAATAGCTTCGAAGACTATCCACCATGCGTTTATATGGGATAAGTTTTTCATCCTTGACCTGGTATTCATCGGTAACTTGCTTGATGATAAGTAAAGAATCACCAAATACAGCTAATTCTGTAAGATTCCAAGATATAGCCAGTTTTAACCCTGCGACGAGAGCTTCATATTCTGCGATATTGTTGGTACATGGGAATGCTAAGCGAAATGATTTGGGGATAACATGTCCGCTGGGTGTGATAAGCAAAATACCAGCCCCTGAGCCATGGAGATTACAAGATCCATCAAAAAATAGAGTCCAAGCTGGCGCGATGTCTATGTGTAGAATATCTTCATCAGGAAAAGAAAACTGAAGTGGTTCTGTGCCAGGAAGGGGTGCCTCGGCAAGTTGGTCGGCAAGGGCTTGTCCTTTAATTGCTTTTTGTGGAACAAACTCGACATCGAATTCACTAAGTAATACGACCCAACTAGACATTCTTCCCGTGAGAATGGGTCTGGACAACAAATACTTGAGAGGATCAATTTTGGCAATCAACTTAGTTGTGTGATTGAGCAAGTAATGACGTAACTTATGGAATGCAAAGGCAACCGCTAAGCATACTTTTTCGATTTGGGAATAACGTATTTCGTGCTCAATAAGTGTTCGACTAAGGTAATATACAGCCTGTTCTTTTCCTTGATTGTTATGTTGTGCTAGTAGAGCTCCTATGGCATGTTCAGTGGCAGATGTATAAAGCAACATAGGTTTATCGGCAACTGGTGACATAAGAACAGGTGGACTAGAGAGGTATTCTTTTAACTTAGCAAAAGAATCTTGGCAATCGTGGTTCCAGTGAAAGTGTGCATCTTTCTTGAGTAACTGATTAAAGTGATGGCACTTGTCAGCCAACTGTGATATGAAACGCCGAATAGATTGTATCTTTCCCTGAAGACTGCGTAATTCTTTTAGGTTTTGAGGAGGAGGCATTTCCATAATGGCTTTGACTTTGGCAGGATCCACTTCTATGCCTCTTCGTGAGACAATAAACCCTAATAATTTACCAGAGGTTACTCCAAACACACATTTCTTTGGGTTAAGACGAACCTTATACTCACGTAATCTATCGAAAATGCGTCTCAACACACTTGGATGCCCTATTCGTGTTTTAGATTTTGCTAATATATCATCAACATAATCTTCCATGATATCATGTAACATGTCATGGAAGATAACAGTCATTGCTCGTTGATAGGTGGCACCAGCATTTTTCAAGCCGAAAGGCATGACCTTATAACAGAAGGTGCCCCATGGTGTAGTAAATGCCATTTTATGTTGATCTCCTTCAGCAATACGTATTTGATTGTAACCAGAGAATCCATCCATTAAGGAGAGCATTTCATGGCCTGCCGTAGAATCAACAATCATGTCTATATTTGGCAAGGGAAAGTCATCTTTGGGACAAGCCTTGTTGATGTCACGGAAGTCTGTGCATATTCTGATGCCAGGAGTTTTCTTGGCGACAGGAACTATGTTAGATATCCATGCTGAATAATCAATAGGTTTGATGAAGTCAGCTTCCAAGAGTTTCTCGAGTTCAGCTTTAACAAGTAATGCAACTTGGGGATGCATTTTACGTAGTTTTTGCTTTACAGGTTTTGCATCTGGATGTACCACAAGATGGTGTACTACAAGAGATGGGTCCAGGCCTGGCATGTCCTTATATGTCCATGCAAATATATCTTGGAATTCAATAAGGAGTGTTGTGAATTCCATGCATTCTTGGTCAGACAGACTAATGCCAAGTTGTAAAATTTTTGGTTGTTCGGTGGTGCCAATGTTTATGTCTTTTGTTTCTTCTACAAGCATTTTAGATGTATCCTTTTCAGAGAATGATGCTAATGGTTGATGTAGGTCATCAGTGTCGGGTGTTTGTTGGAATTTTTTGACATGTTTATTGGATAGGGTGGCGGTGAGGTTTTGACTATGGGAAATCCTCTGTTTGCGCTTTTGATCCAAATTTTCTGACGGTGAAGGATCTGAATATTTTATCTCTTCACCAAAATAGGCCGATTCATTTAGATTGATTTCAAATCCTTTTCTATGGTCTGAAGTAGGTATTTGGTCGCGAGTTCCAAGGAATTCTTCGATGGCTTCATCATTTTGGAACATGTCCATGGCTGCATGATGTGGTTGGCCATGGTCTATGAGACTCGGATGTGTAGGCTCAAAATTGATGACATTAATAGAGAAATGTTCAAAGGCAAGATGTGTTTCAGTGAGGTCCTCAAAAAGACTACATGGAGACCTAATGTCATTATCAGAACTGGTGTCATCATTGTCACTCGAAATTATTATGGGAGCGACATCAAACACCTTGAAACCTAGACCATGTTTACCGTGATGTTGTGTGTAATTTATAGGGTCTAAACGACCTTGTTCATTTGGGCCGAGTCCTTTACCCTGCCATCGCATGTTTTTCATTATTCGGTGAGCTTTGGTAAATTGAGGGGACTCATAACATGGAGCAAAGTCGTCATTATATAACCAAGATCCTGAAGAACTTGGAATATGTTCGTTGTCAAGATGACCAAACTTTTTCCAAACTGACTGACCCATTTGGTAATTGGGATGGATTCTCAGATGTGGAGCGTTAGGTTTGCCATAGCTATGTGGGGATTTGGTGATATAAAAAGAGTCTGCCATCTTTTGAAATTGATATTCACCGTATCCCGTGTCAATGATTTTAAATGTGTGAGATGGGGGACCAATAGGTACCTCATGTGATGGGGAAGTTAGTTTGGTAGTCTTAAAAGATGAAGAGAATGGGTTATAAGAAGAAGGGGGTGGATTGAAGGATGAAGGTTGGCTATTCACAGGAGGAGGTATCTTAATAGAGGAGGTGTGGTTGGATGAAGAAGATTGGCTTGGTGAAGAAGAAGATGGTGTGGTGGAAGAATAATTGTTGCTGGAAGAAGCTTGATTAGTGGAAGAAGATGATTGATTAGTGGGAGGAGGACTGGTGGAAGGTGGTTGACGAGCGGATGATAATGGATTGGAAAATGTGTTTTGGTTATGAGATGATGGTTTTGGATTACTGTTAGGGAGTGTATCAGGATCAATGCGTGTTTCATTAGGGATTATACGAGGTGGAGCATATTTATCTGTTGATGGACAATAGTGATCATGTCGATACCGTCCTTCAAGGAATCTACAATACTCAAAAGGTTGGGGATCTGCACGTAATGTAAATTCCTTGTCCAAATGAGGAAACTTAATGCATTGGTGGAATGTTGATGGGATGGCTTTCATGGCATGAATCCATGGTCGACCGACAAGAATGTTATAGGTAACTTCTACATCTACCACATGACAGATCGTGTCTAAGGTGATGGGTCCAACTTGGAGAGGCAACGTGATTGTGCCTTCAGACTTTCTTTCACTATTATCATACCCACGAATGGTTATGATATTGTTTTGCAAATCATTTTCAGTGTAACCTAGACAACGTAAAAGTTTCATGGAACAAATATTTAATGCTGATCCGTTGTCGATTAAGACGCGCTTGATTTTACGATGAGTTACATAACCCTCGACGTATAAAGAATGATTATTAGCGATATTGGGATTAAGCATGTCATCGGGACCAAAAGATAAAATAGGATTGGGGACTGTAAGATGTGCAATTAAAGCCTGAAATTGTTGTGAATTGATGTCCTCAGGGACACGAGCATTATTCAATGTTTGCATAAGGATGCGTTGTAGTGCGGGAGAAGAATTAAGTAGTTCTATGATTGAAATTTGTGCGGGAGTCTTCTCTAATTGTTTGACAATATTAAATGACGGCGTAGGTTGTGGAGAGGAATTGGCGGTGGAATTAGATGGTGGATTAGGAGGTGATGCCGGGGACAAAGTGGCAGATTTTTTTGTTGTAGGGACCCATATTTTTTTCTGTCTAGTGGTAATTGCACAGTCAGTTCTGATCTTTATAGTTGCCACTAAGTCTTGGTCATAATCTATGGTCGAGATGACTGAGTCAAACTCGACATTACTTGACGATTGACCCTTATCTTTTGAATTGTTATCATGATTAGGGAATGAATTTTTGAACATGTGAAGTTTTTCATTAGGTGTTTTTGTCTCAGAAGTATTTTCAACTTCTATGTCTCCACGTTCAATCAGGTCTTGGACGTAATGGCGGAGTTGCATGCATCTATCTGTGGAGTGCCCTTTTATGCGATGGTAATCACAATATTCATTGTCTTTATACCAATTTGGTTTGGGTTGTCCTTCTTCGAAGGGTCTGACAATGGGATATGTAATCATATTAGCATTTGCCAAATGACGAAAGACACTAGATAGACTTTCTCCGAGAGGAGTTGAACTCTCTTCGTCGATCCCTAGAAGGAACTTCCTTTCTAGGGATAATGATGGGTTGTTTCGATTTTAATGTGTTGGTGGGATGGTTTTGGACATTTCGGACATGGCGGGAATCAGTAATGCCATCGTTGATGATATTTCGATTCCGATTAAAGAATTTAGATTTGTCTTGGTTCTGAGGAGTGTCTCGATAAGGTTGGTCTCTAAAGGGTGCTTTAAGTAAGCCCTTAGAAATGAGGGCTTTTTTGATTTGTGTCCCCTTTTCGATGACTTCTTCAAAACTATTCAGACAATGCATTTGCATGTGGAATGATAATTCGGCATTGAGATTAGGGACAAAAATGCTAACTAGTTGTCTCTCAGGTACTGAGCAGGGAAATTGGCTTGCAATTCCGCACCATCGTTGTAAAAAGGAAGCAAAATTTTTGTTTGGCCTTTGCCTAGTGTTGTAGAGATCAAGCATGGTTATTTATGAGTCTAGGTTATAAGAAAAATGTTTGACAAATTTCTCCGATAAATCTGTAAATGTTGTGACCGACCCTTTGGGTAGATGGAAAAACCAGTCTAAAGTTTGTCCTCCTAAACTTTGGGGGAATAATTGTAAAAGGTACGTGTCTCGATAGGCAACTTCCTGACATTGCATGTAAAATTCCTTGACATGTTCACGAGGGTCACATTTGCTTTTTTATTTATCAAACTTAGGGATTTCAAAGGATGGTGGAAATGGTAATCATGATATCTCTGTATCAAATGGATAAGGACACAATTCTTCAAAGTTGAATTGTTTCGATTGTTTTTGCAGTCCCTGAATGGTGTCTTTCATAAGTTTCCATTCTTGTGCAAATGGAGAAGCAGGTGACGGTTTATCAAACATGTCGTGAGTATTGGAATCTAGATTGAAGTCTTTTAATCTTTTAGCTCTAATCGTTGTTTCCTCAAGTTTCTTTGTTAAATCTTGGATTTTAGTGAATAATTCTTCGACCAAAGAACCACTTGGATTGTTTGGTATTTCATTGTGATAATTGGATTCACCATTTTCGATGAGTTTGTTTAAATTTTCGGTCCCGAAGTCAGGGGGTAGTTTTGCCCCCATGGCTAGGATGCGTAACAAATATTCATTTTTGTTTTGTTCTATCACCTTATTGACTTGTTCTTGTTCTTCAGTGGTGAGTTCTGGTTGTGCGACTTCTTCGTCGTCATTTTCATGATTGTGACTACAAGTGAATACCATGATGACTTTGATTACTTTGGATTTATCGTGAATAAGCTTGTGATGACTGATAAGGAGAGTAACTCAAAGAAGTTATCTCAATATGATGATGATGTAACTTGAGACGAGTTATTAGACGATTTGTTGCACGTTGTGTAGATTTGACTTAAACAAGCTCTGGACTATTGACGGGGAGAGTAACCTGAATAAGTTAATCACGATATGGTTGTGAAAGGATTTGTGTTGGCTGTGATTTGGATAAATGCGATGGTGGAAAGAATAATGAATGAACTCAAACAAGTCACCCAATATTAGTTTGATATAGCTGGAAACAAGCTATGAAGGATGTTTTGACAATTGACAATATGGGGAGTGAATGTTAGTCACTCAATATCAGTTGGATATAGCCGAAGACAAGCTATGACAAATGTATTGTTGGATGAGGTAATCTAATGAAATTGGTGTGATGGTTTGATCTGTGTTGTTGGATTGTTTGGATGTTTTCGCTTGGTATTGAATTGGTCGAGAACTAATTTTTTTTTTTTGTGGAACACAACTAGGGTCTGAACTTTTACAATGAACACATTGATATCAGCCAAGTTTTATGATAAAATAATGCTAAACTATTGTGTTTTCAAACAGCAAGCAGTCATGTGGATTCAATTGTTTTGGCTTATGAGGTAACTTCTTCAGGAATGTTCATTGTTTTATGCAATCATACAAGTATGTTGTGAAATGGTGGATGCAGGCTCTTATTACTCCAAGAAGATGTGTCCTCCGATATACCCTAGTCCTGATATACCTAATTCTGTACGGGGACAGAATTGGTACGGGGAACCCTTAGAGCACCGGAGGAGACTCACCAATTCTTACTTGCCTGTTTAGGAGTGAATCACCACGTACAGAATAGGTTTTGTGAAAAGGTGGAAGGTGACGGAGGGATGAATGTGTATGGTGTCCTTATAACTCCCCGAAGATTTACAGGGACGATGCCCAGGCTTCGTTGTTACAGCTATTTAGGCGTGACTCGCATGCGCTGCATGACAGCATTACCTGTAAGTGAAGAGCAGCGGTGAGGTAAATACCGAACGCTGTGATGAGACTAGGTCTCAAAGCGCAATGCAGATGTAAATGTTGTTGGTGCGTGGTAGTCAAGTCCACGTCACCGGTGTAGCTTTGGTGGTGATGAAATCCACCTTGTCTACGTGCTAAAACAATATGATGAAGTGATTAAACGCAGGGTTCTTTCCAATTTGAAATAAATCACTAGCAGAAAATAATTACGTACCTGAGCGTACTTTTTTTTTTTTTCAGCAATTGTATTTGAATGGTGGTATTTTTGCAGGATTTTTGTTGTTTTTGTTTTTGTTTTTGTTTTTGACAATATTCCAGTAATGCGGTTCTACAGAAAACAAATTAGTAGTTATCCTGCAAATGAAATGTTAGAAAAGTGATCGTGGTTGTTTTTGATTTGCCAGATCGCTCAAAGGCGCAGGAAAAGAGCATACATAACCAACGACCAAACAAATATTAAGAATATGACAAAGGAAAATAATTATTAAAATGACAGTTGGAAAACAAAGCTAGAGGATCCTGCAATGTTAGAACAAGAAACTAAAAAAATTGTGACCGTTTCTGATTTTTTAGATCACTCGAAGGCGCAAGAAAAGAGCATACGCGGATACAATTGGAATAGTCTTTTTTTTAAATGTTAATAATTATTGCAATTAATCATGATTGCGAAATAGCGATAATGATTATTTTCACAAAAAAGAAAAACGATGAAAGAAGAGGGTGAAAACGTTACCTTGAAGTGTTGTCGTGGAAAAGTTAAATGTAAGGCAAAAATTAAAAATAAAAATTGTTTTCTAGAGCTCGAGTGGCCTCACGTTTCTGATTTCCAAGATCACTTTTGAAGTGCGAGGAAAGAGCATACGTGTGAGGATGTTTCGTGAAATAAATAAATAAATAAAACTATAATTTTGTTGTTTTTTTGTTAAAAAGACAAGTGTTAGAAGAAATGAAACCAAATTTTTTCTGTAAGTCTAAATCTAAAAATTATTTTTTTATTGCATAGATCTTTTCAATACCTTTCCGTTAAAAAAAAATGAAATCATTCCGAGTTCGGGAGCAAAAGTTATGGCTTCCAGAAGATGGGCTATGGTAGCACTCTGAATGAAAATTTTGGACGTGAGAAAAACGTCCCGGGAGCTAGTTTTTTTTATTTTCTGACTTCTGTACTTCACCTGAGAAGCTAAGATTTTGACAGCAAGGTTAAAAAATAACAATAATAAAAAAGAAAGAGTTAGATCATAAAATGATTGACTAAAATAAAAGAAAGAAAATAAATAAATAAATGATTAACTTCCTACAAAGCAGTTATTTTAGCAAAAGGAAATAAATAAATATATTTTCTGGATTGGTTGTCCCATTGTTGTCCACTCAAAATTCCCTACTCTTAAAGAAAGTGAACTTTCAAAATTTTGAGCTTTAGTGTCTTCTCTGTTGTGCTGAAATTGTTAAAAGTCGTAAAATTGAGAAAAGTCTGCAATTTTGGGTCTTTTTGTGTGTTTTTCGGGCATGTTGGACAATTTTGTCCCAACTGTCCCAAGTTCGAAAGTGCGTTGTGTTCCCCGATCGGCCGAAATCCCCGAAGTTGTTCCATTTTCGGGCCCGTCGGAACTTTTCATGTCCCAAATGCCCCAAAGTTAATCGGGCAAGCTGTTCCATTTTCGGCCGAAACACCTAAACCGCGTACTTCGCACTTTCATGTCCCAAATGTCCCAAGTCAAATCGTGCAAGTTGTTCCATTTTCGACCGATTCGCCTGAACCGTGTACTTCACGCATTTTCGTCCCAAAAGTTTCGGTCGATTCACCCAAATCACGTACTTCGCGCTCTCATGTCCCGCGTGTCCCAAAAGGCATTTGTGCGTCTTTTACCCGCCTCGTCCGAATCGGCCGAGCCACGTGTTTCGCGCATTCGCATCTCACATGTCCCCAATGAACCAAGTGTCGTTCGTGCTAGTTTTTGCCGCTCTACCCGAATATCCAGCTTATTTAAATTGGTGAGTATGTATTAAATGCGCATTCATGGCCTTTCTCTCTCCCAAACGGCTATATAACGGGCATCCCCCCTTTGCATTTTTCCCATTGTTTCCATGCTATCCTTGCTCGAACCCTAGCAACCTATTTCCCTGCGCGTGTATCCCCTTTCTCTGTAATTCCTTCCCGAGTTTAGGTTGCAGCTCTATTGCTATCAATATGAAGATCAAGTTCTAGGGACAGGAACAAATTTCGCCACTAGAATCTGCCGATCCCAATATTGGAGACAGCGAAGCTCGGCATCTTGACTTCGGTGATTTTTGGGCAATGGTGGCAGATACAAACCCTACACTGATGGCACAAATGATTCATGATAGCGGTTTGGCTTTTGCTAGAGGTTTTCCGATCTCGGTACAGTGCGCTGATACTGTACTTTCGTGTGGAGCTCACTTCGACCCTGTTTCCAGTGAATTAACCAATATACACGGGGAACTCATTGCCAAGCTGGATGTTGCCACCATTAGCACCGCACTAAGAATCCTAGAGATGGATAATGCCATAGTCGTTTCTCGGGATCAAGCACAGGCTCTGTTCAATCAAGACATCGACAAATAAAAGGCGCGGGTGGCGAAGTCCTGGCTGAAGAACCCTAAGAAAGGAGCCTCTCGCCTATCCAAAACTCTTTTCCGGGCAGATTTTAATGAAGAATTGTTTGACTTTATAATTCTACCGGCTCGGGTTATGGGTTTTCCCTCTACCAACAAATTTCACTTCTGGATGTGCCCGCTCATCAGCATGGTGTGTGAGGGAACGCAAAATATCAACTGGGCAGAGATCATCAGCATGAATTTGGCAGAGCAGCTGTCCAATGTACAGCAAATGAAGAAGTTCTATATGACTTCTTACCTGATGTATACCCTGGCAGCGTCATGGCAGTGGTTTGGTTTTTCCTACCTTGACGCCCACAAAGATGATCCAGTATATGCCTACTGCCCGCAGTTCACCCTGGAGACCAGCAATCGTAATTTTAGAAGGGTCAATGACGCTTTCACCATGTACGTGGTCAGACTGCTTGAAGGTGATACTGCCAGGAGATTTTTTGATGAAGCCATAAATCTGATATCACGCTACAGTGCCTATTTCATACAATTCAGAAAATTCTCCTATATCAAGCTTGCCGGCTATGAGAGCACCCCTCTACGGCTTCCCATGTTCTGCAATGATAAGATGGCTTTGATTGAAGTATGCAGGCGGTTAGACAAACTACACAGAACCTGCAGAGACAAGAAGATCTCCGGTTTGCACTTTCCCATCTCTTTGGGAAATTATACTTGTAAAACAGCCCTGGACGCACAAAACATAGAGAGAGCCCTGGTCCCTATCACCGTTCATTTCTTCGAGCCAAGAACCTGCTTCGACTTGAAGAAGTTCATTGAACAGAACATTAAGATAATCTACCATCATAGGGTAGATACAGAAGACTACTGGGATGACTGTGCAGATGATTTTGAGGCCAGGAGAAGGCATTGTGGCAGGTTCTCCCTGCAATTGATCCAAGAACTCGGCTTGTACCAAGTTCCCGAAGGACTCCAGGATGACAATTCTGATCTATACTCATATGAGTATGACAGTGTGATTAAACACACCCCCTTGGAGGACTTGGATTGGAACAAGAAAGAAAAAGATGATCTAGCTGAGATCCTTGCTCCAGTCTTAGTCAGGACTAAGGTCTGGTTTGACAAGAAAGTTCGAGAGCTCAGAAGGCACTCAGGAGAATCTTCTTCCAAGGATGTTTCAATGCCAAGGAGAGAGGCATCAATTCCCAGGTCAGAAACACCAATGCAAACCCCACTTGCCTCATCAACACAAGGACCTGCAGCTTCCACTCCTTCTTCATCCACTCAAGTGTACCAGAAGAAGCTCAAGGCGGTTAAGAAGGAGCCTGTTGAAAATGACCCTCAAAGAAAGTGAAAAGTTAATATCATAATTGCATAAAGAAAATTCGAAATCTTACTCTTTATTCTTGCTCAATACATAGGAAGTATTACATCCATTTAAATAGGAGATGTTCCTATATTTAAGGAGATATAATCTCCATAAATATCTCCACACATAACTCCTAAAACAACTCCATGCTATTATACGTGAGATTTTGTTTTCTCACAAAACTAATATTGTTAATGATTTGTTTATTCAACAACTCATAACAATATTTACTCACCCACTCATAATTACATTTACAATAATGTAATTAATTATTACAACACATATTATATTATCCTAGATAATATAATCACTTACATAATATTCTATGTTCACACTACAACATAGATATTCCTAACATTCGCCCCCTTAGTGTGAACATGGGGTAAGAGCTCCAAGAAACATCAACCTTGTCGGAGTATTCATTGCTACTGGATCTTGCTATCTGGATCTTGCTGCTAATGATCATCCTTGTCGTATGAACATCTTCATCAACTGATCACCTTCCACCGAAGTACCTTCCACCGAAGTATGGCAGTCAGAGGACCGTACGACAGTCAGAGGACCGTACGTAGATGATTTTCCCCTGTAAGCTGAGTCATGCAGTTTGCTTCTTCCACACCAAATAGACACTCAAGAACTGTTGTTAGTCTATGTGAAGACATTAAAATCAAAACATGAAACTAGTTTCACCCCCTTGTGTATAAACACACCACATAACTGAAATAAAATATCACCACATCTGTCTGCGACCCCATCGTTGGTGAATGACGAGAGGACGCTGATTTTCCTCCTTCCTCCATTGCCTCCTTCCTCCAACAAGAAAAGAGTCTACCATAGGAAATCCTCATCACTAGGACATGAAAGTTCTTCATCAGTTGAGTAGACTTCCCAATCAGTTTCTACTTCAGCTAGAAGGGCTTTCTGATCTATCTTGTCATCAAGAAGATCCTGAGCTCTCTTTTTACAGTTCAATATTACATGCCCAATCTCATTACAATAAAAGCATTTTATTTTTCCATGTGAAGAAACCTTCTTTGGTTTATGTTTTTCCTTCTTAGATGAGGAGCTCGGTTTGTTTCCTACATATAGTACTTCTTCATGTTCTTCATGATTGCTTTGTTCTAACAATGTAGAAATCACTCCTTCTAGACTAATAGTAATTTTACTCAAAGTAAATACAATATTTGAGTAACTCTTAGGCATGCTATTAAGAAGAATAGCTTTAGCATCATCATCTTTTACATGTTCTTTAATTCCAGCTAGTTGATTTAGCAAAGAACGAAACTTACTTATATGATCTGCCATTTTTGAGTTCTCTTCCATTTTCAACCCGTACAAGCGTTGCTTCAATGTAGTCTTTGCCATTTCAGCTTCAGAACCAAACAATTTGTTAAGAGACTCCCAAATTTCTTTTGCAGATTTTGTGAAATCCACATGATGTAGATAGGCTTTTGATAAGCCCAGACCAATGGTACCCAATGCTCTCTGATCTTTTGCATTCCATTTTTCCAATTCATTTCCTCCAGTGGGTGGAGTTGAATTAGACTTCACCACATCCCATAGATCCTTTTCTATTACATGTAATTGCATATGTAGTTGCCATGTATGGAAATCTTGTCCTTCAAACTTTTCAATCAGATTTAGTTTCTCCATTATTTTGTACAATACTGATAAAAAAATACAAAATTGAATCAAGTACTTTAAAATTTATATTGAATACCTTTTAACCTCCAAGCAAGTCAAGAACTTGTATTAACAATTCAACATTATTGAAAATTGGAGAAAACTTTCAGTAGAAGAATTGATGTGCTTAATTTGATAGCTGCATAGTAAAATCCGTATTTCTTCCAAACTACGTTCTGGGTTCTTCTGAAATTTCTTCTTTAGTTTCTTGACCAGCACGTGATTCTGCACACAAAATTATAGAAAAACCCACATCTGCAAACGAAAAATATAATATATTCTTTGAGACGGATCTGATCATGAAAGCACTGAAATTTCTTGCATCAAACCTGCTCTATTACCAAATGAAAAGTTAATATCATAATTGCATAAAGAAAATTCGAAATCTTACTCTTTATTCTTGCTCAATACATAGGAAGTATTACATCCATTTAAATAGGAGATGTTGTTCCTATATTTAAGGAGATATAATCTCCATAAATATCTCCACACATAACTCCTAAAACAACTCCATGCTATTATACGTGAGATTTTGTTTTCTCACAAAACTAATATTGTTAATGATTTGTTTATTCAACAACTAATATTTACTCACCCACTCATAATTACATTTACAATAATGTAATTAATTATTACAACACATATTATATTATCCTAGATAATATAATCACTTACATAATATTCTATGTTCACACTACAACATAGATATTCCTAACAGAAAGCAGGTAGAAGTGCCTATGGGACCAGAGAACATCATTGTTCTCAGTGAAAGTGAAGAAAGCGAAATGCCAACCCCTGCAAATGCTCCTGAAGACCCAACTGATAAGGACAAAGAGGTCCAGAGCACTGAACTTCCAAGCGCTATTGATTCTTCTGCAACAATTGTCTCCAGCGCGCCACTCACATCTCAACTTGAGACCACAGCCGTGCAAACCTTGAGCATCATGAGCTCTATGTCTCTTGGTACTCTTGCCCCTCCTGCTGCTTCCTCTTCTTCTTTTGCATGGGTTCAGCCTCTTGTTGACAGTAGAAAGAGGAAATCTTCCTCTCGGAGCTCAGGGTCAAACTTTGATGCTGTCGCAGCCTTGTTGGGCACCACTCCTTCTCGTGCCAAGAAATCCAGAACCACCTCTAGAATAGTGTCCGATGCTCAAGGTCAGCAATTCCTAGAGATTGCTAAGCCTATAGTGGACAAATCAGAGCAAGACTTACAGTCATCTGACTTCGAGCTCTCAAGAATTCCAATGGGAGAGCCTACTCCTGAAGGTGAGATCCACAACCTCCAGGAAAAGGTCACACGAGTCATTGGGAGGGTGGAGAAAGGGCAGCAAACTATTGAACAGTTAGAAGAACAGGCCCAAATTCTCACTGGCTTCATCAAGTCTCTTTTGTCTAAGGACAAAGTTTTGGACCCTACTCCGTTGACCACTATTCCACCACCTCTAATTTTGAGCCAAGATGAAGTACAGAGTATCAAAGACATGCACAAGTATTCTGTCTATGGCAGAGCTATGGAAGCCATGGTGGATGATATGCTTGTTGCAGGGTTGAACTTCATCGATGAAGCTTTTAAACTCCATGGAAAAGTGAACAATTTACAACAGAAGTTGTCCTCTACTATCGGGATCATGGATAAAGAGCTCAAACTCTGGAGCAGTTGCATAGTAGACCTCCACCTTATGGGACAGACAGACGAGAACATCTTACTGGCGAATAAGGTTTTTGATGATGCAAAGGATAATCTATCAAAATCCTGGGTTTACAGCGTGGAGTGGAAGATCAAAGTCTTGGAGGAGGCTTTGGGAGAGCTAAAGAGCAACTGGCAGAAGGGTGAAGCTTTCAAGACACTGGTGGTCTCTGCTTTCAAAGACATATACTGTCATCTCCAAGATGAAACTTCTGGTATGCCCCTTTCCTTGCAACAAATCAAAGCTCAATTCAGAGATTTCGTCAAAGATAACTTATTCAGGGAAAGTTCCATCTCTAAGGAGAAAATGAAGGATATTTGCTCTCTTCAATCTGCCATCGAAGAAGCAAATAAAGATTATCATACTCATGTCGAGTTTGATAAAGAGATGGAGAAGTGTCTTGGATTTTGGACTCAGTCTGCGGCCAACACATCAGTCCCTCGTGGCAGAGACATAGCTGAGGTGTTGAAGAAATTCAGGCAGCAGATTTTGAAGTCGGTGGGTCCCTCCCAGTAACCGGCCACCTGCCTTCTTCTCCTTATTCTTTTCTCTTCTTCCCTTTCTTTTTCCGTTTTCTTTGTAAGAAGTTGAGGTATTGCGATTGGCAGTCCTTAACTATTCCTGGTTAAAAGAAGCGGTTACGAAGAGTAACTGATTTGTAAGTTATATAATGGCATTTCTACGCCATTCTATAAAAAAAAAGGAAGAACTTGGCATATTTTCTGAAAGTGTAAATAGATTACAAAGAAATCAATACAAAAGGGCTTTCCATTCTTTGTCTTTCTAATCTCCATTATCTCTGAGCTTTCGTTTAATGCTTGTGAAGATCATTTGTTACTAGTTTGTTAGTCTCGCTGATTGCATACTCTTCAACTTTGCAATACATGGCGATCTTGTACAACCAAGAAGGAACTTTGTGTCCTTGATTAATGAATCTGTGATAAGTTAAGAAACTTTGTTTTCCGGCAGATGTTATTTATAGAACTTTGTGTCTTTAAATTCCATCTTATTTATACGATACGAATGATCTTGTTTTAAATTCACTGTAACTTCGCATACATAAAGAATTACTCTGTTATCTATAATTCTGCATGTTGCCTTTCTACTCATTCTCGCACTCTCATTCCTCGGTCCTTTTGTGATTGATGATCCTTACGAAAGAAACTTTCATAATATCCAAGTTTAACCAGAAAATGATATTTTGTATATTTGTAAATAAGTTTGTTTCTGAATAAGGGAATCTCTCCCAGAAAAGAGGAGAGACTTCTTGTCCCCTGACTGTTGCCCTTCATAAAAGTCCTATTTGATGACCAACAGTTTTTGGTGACTCCGCTGGGGAAAATCATATTCCAGTTCTGTAATTTTTGATCATCTTTTGATCTGGCAACTCCGCGTTTTACTAGAGGGAGGAGGGCCCTTGGTATTGAAGATTCTCAGTTTCAGCTTTTAGAGCAGCAGGGTTTTCCTTTCCCTTTGACAACGAATAGAAGAACTCATTCAATAAGCACCCCACCCTCTGAAGATAGAAATCCTACGGGTGGTGCTAGTCCTAATCTTTGAGCTTTGATTCTTGCTAGTGTTGCAGTTCCTCTCCAAGCCGTTTTTCCAAGAATGGCGGTACCATTGCCCTGGGGTCATCATGTCGGGCCCCTTGCTCTTCCTTAGCCTTTGCATGAGTTACCCAGAGGTAACCGGAAGAACTTTCCTAAATTCAAAGGAGATGGCAAAGTGCATCCTGATGAACACATCGTAGCCTTCATTATTGCGTGTGGAGTCCTGGGAGTTGAACATAAAGACGTCTCCGTGAGACTGTTCGTTGAGACTTTACAAGATAATGCTGCTGATTGGTTCTATCACCTTCCAGCTGGCACTATCACTAGCTGGGACACCATGAGAACTAGGTTTGAAAACCGTTTCAAACCAGCAGAAGATGTGCATGCCTTGCTAGCTCAAATCTCTCAGATAAAGAAAGATTCGCAAGAGCCCATGAGAGAATTTGTGGTCCGATTCAACAGGATAATTAATAAAATTCCGGTAAATACTCGACCTGTTGATCAAATCCAAAAATGTTTCTTCCTAAATGCCCAAACTCCTGAAGTTAGCTATGCGCTGAGAAGGGCTAATCTCACAACATTGGTGGAGGATCAAACTCTTGCTGTTAGTGTCGAGGATGATCTGATCATGTCAGGGAAGTTGAGGAGAGACCCTTCCAAATCTAAGTCTGTTGCTTCCTCCTCCTCCACCCCTGGACCTAATACTGATCCATTAGTTCAAAAACTTGCGAATGATCTCATCGCTATAAAGAAACAATTAGCTCAACATGCTCCTTATGCAGATGTTCCAAGGAGGAATTTCCAGCCCAGAAATCATTTGCCTGCCTCTCAAACAAGATTAGCACTCGAAGGACCTCCTGTTAAAGTCCCTGTCAATGCGACCTGCGAAGTGGAAGAACCAGATGATGATGAGGATAATGAAGCTTGTGAGGAGTTTGTGGAAGAAGTTGATGATGAAGCAGATGAACTTGAGGGATCTCGAGTAAATTTCTTCACCACTGAGGGCATTGATGATGGAGATGACTATGATGAAGTGGTAGCAGACATGAATAGTGAATCATTTGCTGTCATGACTCGAGAGCAGAAAAATCAGAGGGAGAAGGTGACACAACCCATCAAGAAATCTAAGGAGCAGTCGGCAACTATTCCCGTAATTACAAAAAGAGGATCTCCTATTCCTACTTCATCTACACCAAAGGTGAGTCCTATCAGTCCTGCTACTAAAGTTGCTTCTTCTTTTTCCCCTAAAGTTGATAAGCTTAGGATTTCAAATGATGATGGCCCATCCACTTCTGGGTCCTTTGATATTGTTGATCACCTGAAAAAGACCAAGGTCCAAATCTCAGAGGCTGAGTATTATCAAACCCATCCCAAAGCTTTTGCTAAAATGATTCACTTTGTTAATTCCCATTCTAAGACCACCTCTAAAGGTCTTTTGCCCACTCCTCCTTCTGCACCACAGCCTAGTCTGGTAGCCGCTGTCACCCCGCCTAATGACAAAATCAAGCCTTTTTATGTAACACTTCTTATAGCTGGCCATAGGCTCAGTAACTGTGTCATAGATTCCGGAGCCTCAGATAATGTGATGCCCGCTAAAGTAGCTCATGCTTTAGGCTTGACCCTCACACGCACTTATGGATCTTGTTACTCCATGGAGAGTAAAGAAGTGCCCCTGGTCGGAAGAATTAAAGATGCACAAGTGGCTTTTGCTGCTTTGCCTGAAAAGAAAGTGTTGGCTACCATCTTAGTAGCAGATATCCCTCCTTCATACGGGATGTTGCTAAGTAGGAACTTCTGCAAAGATGTGGGTGGAGAAATCCAAATGGACTGGTCACATGCACTCGTACCTGTTAATGGACAAATGAAGAAGCTGATGCCTGAGAAGCAATCTGAGTATATTGTGCAAAAAACGGATGATCCTAAAGCACAAATACTCTATGAGGATATGGGACATGGTAACTACATGATTATGTCCCCTGATGAAATTCGACTCCCCAAAGTGTCTCCTAAAGATCCTAATGGTGTTTGGATTTTAGAGTTTGACGGAAGTTGTTCCTCAGCTGGTTCTGGAGCTGGTGCCCTACTGGTGTCACCTGAAGGAAGCCTACATCCTTTTTCATTCAAGTTGCAGTTCGAAAATACTAATAATACAGCAGAGTATGAGGCTCTCATTCTTGGACTGCAAATGGCCAAAGAACAAGGTGTAAAGAATCTTCTGGCTCGGGGTGATGCAGAATTGATTGTAAAGCAAGTCAGAAACCTTTTTCAAGTAAAAAATGGGAGGCTGAAACATTACCGGAATCAGGTTTGGGATTCCATTGAATTTCTTGATGCTTTCTCCATTGAGGCAATACCTAGGGAGAAGAACAGCAGGGCTGATTCACTAGCAGTCTCAGGGTCACTACTGATTCCTCATCCTGACTTCTCTCAGGATAAGTTCACCATTGAGATGGTCCATCGGCCTAGTGTACCTGATAATACCAATAACTGGCAAGTTTTCAATGATGATCAACATTTGCTTTCCTTCCTGGAACTCAAGGGTAATTTCGAACAACTGTATTTTGAGGGAAGTGACAACCTACCTCGTGAGAGTGTGCCCTTTGACAAAGCAGTCACCCAAGGGGAAGAAACAGATCAGGATGGATGCATCAATCTCAAAGGAAACAAGATTCCTAAAGGGTTGGTGAGTTTGGAGGAACTATTTGATAAACATGACAGGTATGTGAAGTCTAGAGCTTCTACTGGACCTCAGCAATCAGCTGAACATGACAAGATTAATATTGGGAGTCCTAATGACCCTAAGCTAGTGAATATTGGAAAATGTTGCACAGCAGATGAGAGGAGAAAAGCAATTGATCTTTTAAAAAGGTATAAGGATGTTCTTGCTTATTCTTATGAAGATTTGAAAGCTTTCAAACCAAAAGATATGCAGCACTCTATTCCTCTTAAGCCTGGAATTAAGCCTTTCAAGCAGAAACAGAGGCAATACAACCCCAAAATAGCTGACACCATCTTTCAGGAAATACAGAAGTTGTTGAAGGCTAAAATCATTTTTCCCATTCACCATTCAACATGGATTGCAAATATTGTGCCTGTTAGGAAGAAAAATGGTGAGATCCGCATCTGTGTTGATTTCAGGAACCTGAATCAGGCTTCTTTGAAAGATAATTATCCTTTGCCTATGATGGATCAGGTCTTGCAAGCAGTAACAGGATCTGAAATGTTATCTATGCTTGATGGATTCTCGGGATATAATCAGGTAGAGGTTGATACTGCAGATCAACACAAAACAGCTTTCACTACTCCTTGGGGTACCTTTGCTTATAAGAGAATGCCTTTTGGGCTTATTAATGCTGGTGCCACTTTTCAGAGAGCTATGGATCTGGCTTTTGGAAGTTTGAAAGGGAAGTGTATTGTCATATATCTTGATGACCTGACAGTATTTTCCAAGACAAGAGCGGATCATTTTGATCACCTAGAGACAGTTCTGCTAAGATGCAGAGAGCATGGGATTTCTTTGAATCCTAAAAAATCTGTCTTTTGTGTCACAGAGGGAAAATTATTAGGGCACATCATTTCCAAAGATGGTATTAAGATTGATCCTGAACGAGTACAAGCTATCCAGCAAATTCCTCTCCCAACCAGCAAAAAGGGCGTGCACTCCTTCTTTGGTAAGATCAATTTTTTAAGAAGATTCATCCCTGATTTTGCAGAGTTAACTTTGAATATTTCTCAGATGATGAAAGGGAAGCAAACATTTGGTTGGTCTTCTGAAGGAAAGGAATCCTTTGAAGGTATCAAGAGAGCTATCGCTAAAACTCCTGTTTTAGCCTGTCCTGATTTCAGCAAAGATTTTATTATCTATTGCTATGCCACAGATAAAACCTTAGCTGCTGTTTTGACTCAAGAAGACTCTAATGAACATGAGCTCCCAATTGCGTTCATGAGCTATATTCTGAAGGATCATGAGTTGAAATACACTATGATGGAGAAACATGCTTTTGCAGTGGTTAAAGCTGTCAAGCAGTTTCGCTTTTACATCCTCAACTCTCATTCCATGGTGTTGGTCCCAGATACAACTGTTAAGTCAATTCTCACACAGCAAGAATTTGGATCCAAGAGAGGGAACTGGGTTGCTAAAGTCCAAGAGTATGACATTGACATCAAACCGACCAAGCTGGTTCGTGGAAAAGGCCTTTGTGAGCTCATTGCTGAAGGAGCTAAACATGAGTTGCTGGAGGAGAAAGTTGACCTTCCTACCGTTCTGTTCCTTAGCTCAGTTGATGAATGGTATGCTGACATCACCCATTTTCTCACCTATGGGGAATGCCCCTCTCATTTAACTGCCAAAGAAAAGAGGACTGTTAAATTGAGGTCAGTGCAATATGTATTGTGGGAAAACGCCTTGTTCAAGCGTGGGTTAGATGGGAGATTTTTGAAGTGTGTGGACAAGGAACAACAGAGAAAGTTGCTCTCAGCTTTTCATGATCAGGCATGTGGAGGGCACTATTCATCAACGGTTACGGCTCATAAGATACTCCGTGGAGGATATTACTGGCCTTCCTTGTTCAAAGATGCATCCAAGTGGGTTGATAAATGTGAGGCTTGTCAGACCTTCGTGGGAAGACCCAAATTGGCCTCTTTGCCTCTTAAGCCAGTTGTAATTGAAGAACCTTTTCAACAGTGGGGTTTGGACTTCATTGGAACACTTAATCCTGCTTCTAGTGCTGGTCATACTCATGTACTAACTGCCACTGACTATTTCACCAAATGGGTGGAAGCTATTCCAGTTAAGAGTACTACTTCTGAAGTGGTGTGCAGCTTCATTAAAGAGAACATCTTGGTAAGGTATGGTGTACCTAATAAGATTGTAACAGATAATGCTTCGAATTTCTCTTCAACTGAGATAATGGATTTCTGCTACGGATATGGCATCTCCCTGGCTCATTCTTCAGATTATTACCCTCAGGGAAATGGGCAAGCAGAATCCACTAACAAAAATCTGGTGACTATTATAAGGAAGTTAGTCAATGAGTCTCAACGAAACTGGCACAAGAAGCTCTACGATGCTCTTTGGGCAGACAGGATTACACCAAAGAGAGCTATTGGAATGTCTCCTTTTCAAGTGGTATATGGAGTAGAAGCTCAACTGCCAGTAACAGTGGAACTGCCGGCCTTGCATCTAATGAAGGCCATTGAAGATACTAGTTTCAGTGATGCTTTGGATAAGAGAATTATGTACCTTCACAAACTAAATGAGGACAGATTGGAGGTTGCTGATCGGATATCTGTTCACCAGCAGAAGGTAAAGGTCCTGTTTGACAAGAAAGCTAGGTTCAGAGATTTCCAAGTTGGAGACACTGTGCTGTTATGGGATAAAAGGCATGAACCTCGTGGCAGCCATGGAAAATTTGATTCCCTTTGGCTCGGACCTTTCAAGATCAGACACTTTGCTGGTAAGAATTCCTTTTATCTTGATTACATGGATGGTTCTCCTCTCCCACTTCCTTATAGTGGGCAGTACCTCAAGTTGTTCAAGTCCTAGGTGATTAGGGAGTCCCTTGTATATTCTGTACAGCGTTTTTTGCTTTTCTTTCCTTTTTGTTTTGGTGTGTTGTCCTCTGTATTGGTCTGCTTTTTGACTCCGTTGCCCAATGGATAAGGTACTGGTCTGCTTCCCCGAGTTTGTCTAAGTTCTTGCCTTGTCTCATTCCTTGAATTTATGCCAAGTCATCCCCAGAAGGAGCCAGCTGTTGTCCACTCAAAATTCCCTACTCTTAAAGAAAGTGAACTTTCAAAATTTTGAGTTTTAGTGTCTTCTCTGTTGTGCTGAAATTGTTAAAAGTCGTGAAATTGAGAAAAGTCTGCATTTTTGGGTCTTTTTGTGTGTTTTTCAGGCCTGTCGGAAAATTTTGTCCCAACTGTCCCAAGTTCAAAAGTGCGTTCTGTTCCCCGATCGGCCGAAATCCCCGAAGTTGTTCCATTTTCGGGCCCGTCGGAACTTTTCGTCCCAAATGTCCCAAAGTTAATCGGGCAAGCTGTTCCATTTTCGGCCGAAACACCCGAACCGCGTACTTCGCACTTTCATGTCCCAAATGTCCCAAGTCAAATTGTGCAAGTTGTTCCATTTTCGGCTGATTCGCCCGAACCGCGTACTTCGCGCATTTTCGTCCCAAATGTCCCAAACTTTTCCGGACCCATTGTAACCTTTTCGGCCGATTCACCCGAATCGCGTACTTCGCGCACTCATGTCCCGCGTGTCCCAAAAGGCATTTGTGCGTCTTTTCCCTCTTCGCCCGAATCGGCCGAGCCGCGTGTTTCGCGCATTCACGTCTCACATGTCCCTAATGAACCAAGTGTCGTTCGTGCTAGTTTTTGCCGCTCTACCCGAATATCCAGCTTATTTAAATTGGTGGGTATGTATTAAATGCGCATTCATGGCCTTTCTCTCTCCTAAACGGCTATATAACGGGCATCCCCCCTTTGCATTTTTCACATTGTTTCCATGCTATCCTTGCTCGAACCCTTGCAACCTAATTCCCTGCGCGTGTATCCCTTTTCTCTGTAATTCCTTCCCGAGTTTAGGTTGCAGCTCTGTTGCTATCAATATGAAGATCAAGTTCCAGGGACAGGAACAAATTTCGCCACTAGAATCTGCCGTTCCCAATATTGGAGACAGTGAAGCTCGGCATCTTGACTTCGGTGATTTTTGGGCGAGGGTGGCAGATGCAAACCCTACACCAATGGCACAAATGATTCACGATAGCGGTTTGGCTTTTGCTGGAGGTTTTCCGATCTCGGTACAGTGCGCTGATACTGTACTTTCATGCGGAGCTCACTTCGACCCTGTTTCCAGTGAATTAACCAATATACACGGGGAACTCATCGCCAAGCTGGACGCTGCCGCCATTAGTACCGCACTGAGAATCCCAGAGATGGATAATGCCATAGTCGTTTCCCGGGATCAAGCACAGGCTCTGTTCAATCAAGACAGCGACAAATACAAGGCGCGGGTGGCGAAGTCCTGGCTGAAGAACCCTAAGAAAGGAGCCTCTCGCCTGTCCAAAACTCTTTTCCGGGCAGATTTTAATGAAGAATTGTCTGACTTTATAATTCTACTGGCTCAGGTTATGGGTTTGCCCTCTACCAACGAATTTCACTTCTGGATGTGCCCGCTCATCAGCATGGTGTGCGAGGGAACGCAAAATATCAACTGGGCAGAGATCATCAGCATGAATTTGGCAGAGCAGCTGTCCAATGTACAGCAAACGAAGAAGTTCTACATGACTTCTTACCTGATGTATACCCTGGCAGCATCACGGCAATGGTTTGGCTTTTCTTACATTGACGCTCACAAAGATGATCCAGTATATGCTTACTGCCCGCAGTTCACCCTGGAGACCAGCAATCGTAATTTCAGAAGGGTCAATGACGCTTTCACCATGTACGTGGTCAGGCTGCTTGAAGGTGATACTGCCAGGAGATTTTCTGATGAAGCCATGAATCTGATATCACGCTACGGTGCTTATTTCATACAATTCAGAAAATTCTCCTATATCAGGCTTGCCGGCTATGAGAGCACCCCTCTGCGGCTTCCCATGTTCTGCAATGATAAGATGGCTTTGATTGAAGTATGTAGGCAGTTAGACAAACTGCACAGAACCTGCAGAGACAAGAAGATTTCTGGTTTGCACTTTCCCATCTCTTTGGGAAATTACACTTGTAAAACAGCCCTGGACGCACAGAACATAGAGAGAGCCCTGGTCCCTATCACCGTTCATTTCTTCAAGCCAAGAACCTGCTTCGACTTGAAGAAGTTCATTGAACAGAACATCAAGATAATCTACCATCATAGGGCAGATACAGAAGACTACTGGGCTGACTGTGCAGATGATTTTGAGGCCAGGAGAAGGCATTGTGGCAGGTTCTCCCTGCAATTGATCCAAGAACTCGGCTTGTACCAAGTTCCCGAAGGACTCCAGGATGACAATTCTGATCTATACTCATATGAGTATGACAGTGTGATTAAGCACACCCCCTTGGAGGACTTGGATTGGAACAGGAAAGAAAAAGATGATCTGGCTGAGATCCTTGCTCCAGTCTTAGTCAGGACTAAGGTCTGGTTTGACAGGAAAGTTCGAGAGCTCAGAAGGCACTCAGGAGAATCCTCTTCCAAGGATGTTTCAACACCAAGGAGAGAGGCATCAATTCCTAGGTCAGAAACACCAGTGCAAACCCCACCTGCCTCATCAACACAAGGACCTGCAGCTTCCACTCCTTCTTCATCCACTCAAGTGTACCAGAAGAAACTCAAGGAGGTTAAGAAGGAGCCTGTGGAAAATGACCCTCAAAGAAAGCAGGTAGAAGTGCCTATGGGACCAGAGAACATCATTGTTCTCAGTGAAAGTGAAGAAAGTGAAATGCCAACCCCTGCAAATGCTCCTGAAGACCCAACTGATAAGGACAAAGAGGTCCAGAGCACTGAACTTCCAAGTGCTATTGATTCTTCTGCAGCAATTGTCTCCAGCGCCCCACTCACATCTCAACTTGAGACCACAGCCGTGCAAACCTTGAGCGTCATGAGCTCTATGTCTCTTGGTACTCTTGCCCCTCCTGCTGCTTCCTCTTCTTCTTTTGCATGGGTTCAGCCTCTTGTTGACAGTAGAAAGAGGAAATCTTCCTCTCGGAGCTCAGGGCCAAACTTTGATGTTGTCGCAGCCTTGTTGGGCACCACTCCTTCTCGTGCCAAGAAAGCCAGAACCACCTCCAGAATAGTGTCTGATGCTCAAGGTCAGCAATTCCTGGAGATTGCTAAGCCTACAGTGGACAAATCAGAGCAGGACTTACAGTCATCTGACTTAGAGCTCTCAAGAATTCCAATGGGAGAGTCTACTCCTGAAGGTGAGATCCACAACCTCCAGGAAACGGTCACACGAGTCATTGGGAGGGTAGAGAAAGGGCAGCAAACTATTGAACAGTTGGAAGAACAGGCCCAAATTCTCACAGGCTTCATCAAGTCTCTTTTGTCTAAGGACAAAGTTTTGGACCCTACTCCGTTGACCACTCTTCCACCACCTGTAATTTTGAGCCAAGATGAAGTACAGAGTATCAAAGACATGCACAAGTATTCCGTCTATGGCAGAGCTATGGAAGCCATGGTGGATGATATGCTTGTTGCAGGGTTGAACTTCATCGATGAAGCTTTTAAACTCCATGGAAAAGTGAACAATTTGCAACAGAAGCTGTCCTCTACTATCGGGATCATGGATAAAGAGCTCAAACTCTGGAGCAGTTGCATAGTAGACCTCCGCCTTATGGGACAGACAGATGAGAACATCTTACTGGCGAATAAGGTTTTTGATGATGCAAAGGATAATCTATCAAAATCCTGGGTTTACAGCGTGGAGTGGAAGATCAAAGTCTTGGAGGAGGCTTTGGGAGAGCTGAAGAACAGCTGGCAGAAGGGTGAAGCTTTCAAGACACTGGTGGTCTCTGCTTTCAAAGACATACACTGTCATCTTCAAGATGAAACTTCTGGTATGCCCCTTTCCTTGCAAGAAATCAAAGCTCAATTCAGAGCTTTTGTCAAAGATAACTTATTCAAGGAAAGTTCCATCTCCAAGGAGAAAATGAAGGATATTTTCTCTCTTCAATCTGCCATTGAAGAAGCAAATAAAGATTATCATACTCATGTCGAGTTTGATAAAGAGATGGAGAAGTGTCTTGGATTTTGGACTCAGTCTACGGCCAACACGTCAGTCCCTCGTGGCAGAGACATAGCTGAGGCGTTGAAGAAATTCAGGCAGCAGATTTTGAAGTCAGTGGGTCCCTCCCAGTAACCGGCCACCTGTCTTCTTCTCCTTATTCTTTTCTCTTCTTCCCTTTCTTTTTCCGTTTTCTTTGTAAGAAGTTGAGGTATTGCGGTTGGCAGTCCTTAACTATTCTTGGTTAAAAGAAGCGGTTACGAAGAGTAACTGATTTGTAAGTTATATAATGGCCTCTCTACGCCATTCTGAAGAGAGGAAGAACTTGGCATATTTTCTGAAAGTGTAAATAGATTACAAAGAAATCAATACAAAAGGGCTTTCCATTCTTTGTCTATCTAATCTCCGTTATCTCTGAGCTTTCGTTTAATGTTTGTGAAGATCATTTGTTACTAGTTTGTTAGTCTCGCTGATTGCATACTCTTCAACTTTGCAATACATGGTGATCTTGTACAACCAAGAAGGAACTTTGTGTCCTTGATTAATGAATCTGTGTTACGTTAAGAAACTTTGTGTTCTGGCAGATGTTATTTACAGAACTTTGTGTCTTTAAATTCCATCTTATTTATACGATACGAATGATCTTGTTTTAAATTCACTGTAACTTCGCATACATAAAGAATTACTCTGCTATCTATAATTCTGCATGTTGCCTTTCTGCTCATTCTCGCACTCTCATTCCTCAGTCCTTTTGTAATTGATGATCCTTACGAAAGACACTTTCGTAATATCCAAGTTTAACCAGAAAATGATATTTTGTATATTTGTAAATAAGTTTGTTTCTGAATAAGGGAACCTCTCCCATTAAAGAGGAGGGACTTCTTGTCCCCTGACTGTTGCTCTTCATAAAAGTTCTATTTAATACCAATAATCGTACCTCCTCCTTCACGTTTCGTAGCAAACCTCAGAATGGGCTAGGAAACTTGGATTGAGCCCTAAAACAACGATCCTCTTACTTTGCACTGGATGGGAAAAAGGATTATGAGACTATTTGGGCATTAGGACTAGGCAAAAGGATGTTCTTTGCTCAAAGGATGCAAGAACTTAGATATGGCATGAAAGCTTATTCTCCGTGTGTTTAGAGGGGAGGGGTAAGGTTGTATTTATAGCCTGAGGGAGTGATTAGCTTAGATTAATTTAAGTAATCATGGTTTGAAAATGTGGGCAAGATTAAGTGGGTGGTTTGAAAATGTGGGCAAGATTAGGTGAGTGGGGACCACGAAGAATGGGTGAGGATTTGAATTATTTTTTAATTCATAAGTGGAGGATTTTAGGTGAGTGGGGACCACGAATGGTGGGTGAGGATTTGAATTTGAATTTTTAATTCAATAGTGGAAAAACATGGAGAATAATGACATGTGGTGAGGATTAGATTATTTTTAGATTTTGAAATAGATAATTAATCAAATTATATTTTATTAATTCGAAGTGTATTTTTGTGGGAAATGAGGAAGGGGAATTAATTGATTTAGGATAGATGTGAAATTGGGGTGTCTACATTTCCGTTAAAAAAAAATGAAGTCATTCCTAGTTCGGGAGCAAAAGTTATGGTTTCTGGAAGATGGGCTACGGTAGCACTCTGAATGAAAATTTTGGACGTGAGAAAAATGTCCCGGGAGCTAGTTTTTTTATTTTCTGACTTTTGTGCTTCACCTGAGAAGCTAAGATTTTGACAGCAAGGTTAAAAAATAACAATAATGAGAAAGAAAGAGTTAGATCATAAAATGATTGACTAAAATAAAAGAAAATAAGTAAATAAATAAATGATTAACTTCCTACAAAGCAGTTATTTTAGCAAAAGGAAATAAATAAATATATTTTCCGGATTGGTTGTCCCATGACAGTAAGATGATAAACTAATGGATAGTTCATGTGTTTCTACAGATGACGAGTAAATAGCAAAGCCAAAACTTTCAACTAAACACCAAGCACCGAGGAGATCAAAGACAAGATGAGCTTCAGAGTTTCATTATTGCTATAACCTACAGATACACCACAAGACACCACACAACAAAAATACTACCCAAAGTGTGAAAGTTAACCAAAGAAGACCATAAGGAACAAAAAAGGAAATAATAATGAACAATAATAAACAAAGAACAGATAAAACCACTAATTGGGAAATTAATGGTAATAGATCGAAAGTCCCACCGGGCGTGCCAGAATGTAAGCTAGGAAAAATACACTACTAACAAGGAAGTAAAATACCAATAATCGTACCTCCTCCTTCGCGTTCCGTAGCAAACCTGAGAATGGGCTAGGAAACTTGGATTGAGCCCTGATTGTGTGATATGTAGGTGCTTTTCTTCAAGATGGAGCAAGACCTTCCTGCAACAACGATCTTCTTACTTTGCACTGGATGGGAAAAAGGATTATGAGACTATTTTGGCATTAGGACTAGGCAAAAGGATGTTCTTTGCTCAAAGGATGCAAAAACGTAGATATGGCATGAAAGCTTATTCTCCGTGTGTTTAGAGGGGAGGGGTAAGGTTGTATTTATAGCTTGAGGGAGTGATTAGCTTAGATTAATTTAAGTAATCATGGTTTGAAAATGTGGGCAACATTAGGTGAGTGGTTTGAGAATGTGGGCAAGATTAGATGAGTGGTTTGAAAATGTGTGCAAGATTAGGTGAGTGGGGGCCACGAAGAATGGGTGAGGATTTGAATTATATTTTTAATTCATGAGTGGAGGATTTTAGGTGAGTGGGGACCACGAAGGGTGGGTGAGGATTTGAATTTAAATTTTTAATTCAATAATGGAAAAACATGGAGAATAATGACATGTGATGAGGATTAGATTATTTTTTGGATTTTGAAATGGATAATTAATCAAATTATATTTGATTAATTCGAAATGTATTTTTATGGGAAATGAGGAAGGGGAATTAATTGATTTAGGATAGATGTGAAATTGGGGTGTCTACAGATCCATATTTATAGGGCTCCCTATTGTCATTTCCCAACTATAGAACACTGAAGTTATGCTTCATGTGCTTACAAATCCATTGTAGGAAGGTGAAGAGGGTTTAGGGTTTAGAAGAACTTACATTAAAGAAGATAAGTTGAAGCATATAGGTCGTTAAAGATATCAAGAAGAGGATTTGTACCAGTGAGGTTTACCTTAGTCATTGGAGTTCCTAAGTTTGGTCTACTTAGGGTTACACCTATCTATCTTGACTTCGCCTGTAACAATCCCTCACAAATTTCTACAATCCAAGTGGTTATTAACACATGGACAAGTTAACCCAATGTTAGTAAGAAAAGGGTTTACTATACTCTCTAAAATCCCTAGCTTTGGTCTACTTATGGTTATATATATCCATATGGACTTCACCTACAAAATTATCTCACAAAATGCTACAAACCAAGGGCGATATTAATACACCAAGAAGTTAACTTCATATAAGTATCTCTTATCCTAAACTCTTTCTCTTGTACTTTGGTTGGTCATTTTTCTATATTTCATGTATTAGATAGGATAAGTTAGTATATTCTTGTTATCTTACTATTGTTTTTTACATTATTTTCATTAATAACTCTTTCTTACCACCTAGTGGCATGTCATCACCAATCCGGCACTATGATAATTCTTCACCGAGAACTCCTCGTGCTATGATTATTTACTAATGCACAGCCTTTAGTTTGGTGGATGTAATCTGGAAACAAAACAACAACATAACACAAGAATACCATCGACTATGATATGACAGAATGATGACAAATCTGAAATATCAAAAATAAATTATAATATTAACATGAAACTGTTACAATCTCACCCATGAGGTACTTCAACAAGACTATGGGAGTAACTTTACAATTACACCTCTCGATAGCTTCTTCAACACACCTTTAAGTGATGGCTTCCTTTGCACACTTCCTACAATATTTCTCACTACTTCTTTCTATGCTAAATGAGGGGGGGTGGCCTCTCTATTTATAGAACTTCTAGGCTTTTCCATCCTATCTCTAAGATAGGATAAGAAATCCACTCTGACGAATCATATTCCATACACTTAACTCTTATCTGTACATGTAAGCTTATCTCTTAAGATAAGATAAACCTTATCATTTTACATGGGTTCCATCATTTTTAGACTTTTTACAAATAAAATACACAAAATATTTATGACCTCACTTCTTGTCCTTATTACCAATATAATATTTCTAATTCCTAATCATGTAGACCCTACTTCTCTAATTACCCAAACTTTGACATTTTAACATTACCGGACCACTTACGACAAATATACTTTTTACAACATTCCTATTGTACTTTGACTGTTACCGTACTCCACATTATTGGTGACACCGTACTGACAGCGCCGTTATCTTCTATCAGACGCTACTACTAATTATACTTAACAACATCCTATTCCTAATACATACATTAATGAAATAGAAATTATGGAGGAAAATTTTAGTGTCGACAGGCACACTTTTTACAACCTTTTATTAGATAGCTCATGTTTACTACCTCATGAAACTTTACTTATTTATAGATCTCACTTCAATGTCTAAAGAGACCCTGGATTTATTAAGTCACTCCACCTTATATATCCTTAGAGACTATGTAGACTCCCGTTACAGACCCGTTACAACCTCTTTTTCTCACAACCTTTGTCTATATCCTCATACCTCTTTGTGGACCATCATTTTGTGTGTAGACACAAAATCATGCATTTTGGTTAATTATCTAGTCTTAATCGCATACTACTATTAATATGGTTCCTAAGTAAGAAAAGTATTGATTAACCCATGTCTTTTGCCACCTTGCTTTGTTTTATGCTTCTCCTTTCAGTCTTGCACTGTTACTTTCTCAATCTGTGTTTTCACCTTTCAGCATTTGTCATTTTGGACACTACCACCTAGCCAGGAAGTGAGTGTCAGACGCCCTTGTCCCCTCATAGGAGGGGAGTCTATTGTTTCCATGCACACATTATTTACATTATACATCTAGTTATTTGCTCGCTACTCACAAAGTGTGACTGGTACAAGAGCAACCTAGGGCACAATTATGCACACACAGAACTACATTGGGCCTGAGATGTAGTGCAATGCTCAGTGATAAGTCCATCATTTTAGCAGTTGAGGACAGTCTGACCCCTTTATTTGCATCTTTCTTTTTTTAGGGTTTTGATGCTTTGTTTGTGGTATTTCAGGTGATTCATTCATTCCACATTTACAGAGACATTCAGTGGAATCCAGTGACATACACGTGACAAAAGGTGAACAAGTGTGAAGCTCTTATGACACCTCAGAGGAGGTTTACTGAACATCTACATAGACCAGGGCACCCAAAATCTAGACCAGAGCGCCCCTATCCTTCTCTAGGTGGCCCAGTCTGGTTAAATCTTCCAGATCATCTGCAAGTTTTAGGGATTTTGTGCAAATATATTCCATCTCTATTCAGTCGGTCTCCACTACGACACAATCCAGCAACCCTTGTGAATCACCTAAAGCTCTTCTAACCCTCTGCACATTAGGGTTTCATTTTTTCATTACTTAGTTGTTCGGGTATTATTTCAGTATTTTAGTATTCATTTATTTACTGCAAACTTACATTAGATTAGGTTATTATTTTACATTTTAGCATAATAATTTTGGTGAACCCAGTCGATCAAACCCTTTCTTTTGAATATGTCTTCCCTTATCAAGTCATGACTCAATCATCTTATCCTTCTTTAGCACCGACTAAAGTCTCTGGTATAGTTACTATTGTTGTTGATTTCATGTAAGTTTGTACTCAACATTCTCCTCACTTTATTATGCCTAGGGTTGATCCTTCCATCAATGTAGGAACTACTCACCATGTTTGTCCTCCTACGGCTCCACCTGCTTCTCTTCTTCCTTCTATCACTTCCTTGGATCCTTCCGCTCCTCCTAAGGGCCATGATATCATTGAACAACTCAAAAATACACCTGCTAATATTTCCCTCTAAGACTTATTACGTAATGCACCAGATTGTCATCAAACATTAGAAGCGTCCCTTCGTGTCATTCATATGGAAAGTGATAACTCTGTAGTTTCCTTCACACACCTTATTTAATCTCTCAAAAATCTACCACATGTTATATCATTCACTCATGAGGACATATCACCTTTTTCTAAAAACATCCATGTGCTCCCTTGCTTATTACTACCATGATTAGCACCACTTGCATCAAACTTGTACTTATTGATAATGGGTCGGCTGCCAACTTATGTGCTCATTCCCTTCTCAAACAATTGGATATTAACAATAACCTAATTTCTAAAAACTCTACTCTTATTCAGGGTTATGAATCTACTACTCGCACATGTATAGGGACTATTTCACTACATATTCTAGTCAGGCCTAAGACCATCCTCACCAACTTCTATGTTATCAAAGCCTCATTTAAATTCAATCTATTACTTGGTAGACCTTATATCTAGGCAATGTAAGTAGTCCCATCTACTGTCTACCAGTGTGTCAAATTCTTACATGATGGCTATGAACATACTATTTATGTAGATCCTAAACCTTTCAAATTTTGTCGCATAGACCTTGTTACTACTATGTGTATCCCTCCTACACAGTGTATTCCATATAGTAGCATTGACACATACGACATTAATCAATCTAGCACTTCACCATCTTCCTCTATCGATCCAAGTATTCTGGTTATTTCTACTCACACTATGGAAATTATCTTACCCACCATATCTTCTCTGATGACCACTACTGCTCCACCTGTTGAGACTCCTCCACCTAATGCAACTCCTAGCAATATACTCGATAATGCTACACAACATGATAATGATAACACATACGATTCTGAGGATTCTGATGACAAATTTGATGTCGTTGAACTTACTGATAAAGCATTAGGCCATCTTAATTTTACTCCTATCAATGTAGATGACTCTTATTTCAATGACACCTTTGTGGTTGATGGCCCAGGTGAATACAAATTCAAGACCCCTCCTACCAATGCTATGATACTTTATCAGGGGTCTATCAACACTGTAGAAACTATTTCACCCTCCCCTGACCAATCTACATATCCACTCTTGCCTTTCACATGCACGTTACTAATAAATAACTCTTTTTGACATCATATTCTTTTTAATCATACTTGTTCAAATACTATTTTCACACATGAGATCTTAGCTAGGCTTTAATTGATGATTAATGACATTTTACCACCAATTCACTCACCTCACCTTTACCATGACTATTGTCACATTATGGTTACATATGGTCTTCATGTGTTTCATTTGACATTCTTCGTAGCACATGCCCCTCGCACTTCTCTTCATACACTTAGTAAATATTGGCTTGATTATATTGGACGTATTATAGACATCAACCACACTTCTATCACATTCCATATGCCATTCGATAATGTTTCTAAATGATTCATCTTCTACTTATTGTTGAGTTGTGGAGCTCAATTGCTTCACAAATAGCATGCTTTACGAACTTGTTGGAATACACAGTAACCGGCATCAGTCAGGTGACCGTCGTAAGTCACCTGGGGATTGACATCAGTCAAGCAAGTAGGAACTAGTATCGATTAGGGTAACTAGCATCGGTTACCTATGTGTGATTGCTTTGATTTAAGTCATGGGAATTAGATCTAACCTTTGATTAAAAGGTGATCTGATGGTTATAATTACATGGTTAAGTCACCCTAATTAGGTATATGCTTATATAAGTTTGAAAGCTAGGATTAGAAAGGTTAGATTGCAAAAGGTTGATCATAATTGTAAGAAGGAATTCTTGGAGAGAGGAAAAGAGAAGCTTGTGAGGAAGAAAGTATTGTACATCCAAGGAAGGTGTGGAAGATTGTAGATCTTCATTGTATATCCTATGTGAAGCTTTGAATAATGTATTAGCTGTTTCTTGGTGGATGTATCTCACACTAGGTGAACCATGTTATATCTTGTGTATTATTCTTCTGGTTTATTTCCGTATTTATTGTTTATATGCTTAGATATGAATATATATTTTTACAACTGGTGTGATTAACCCCAACAACTGGCATCATAGATTTTTTGTTTGAGGGTTTTGTGTGTTGAAAAAATTACTCACAGAGGGATTTCTGATTGAGTGAGAGCTACAACAATGACAGAAGATGGAAAATACATAGTTGATAAATTTGACAGCCGTAATTATCAATTATGGAAGATGCGGGTGGAACATTATCTATATCAGAAAGATCTGTATTTAGCGTTGGATGAGAAAGAAAGACCTACAAAGATAACTGATGAAGAATGGAAAATTCTTGACACAAAGGCTCTGGAATCTATAAGATTAAGTCTAGCAGCATCTGTTGTTTCGAATATTACCGAAGCAGCAACCACAGTAGATTTGATGAAATATTTAGCTAGTTTATATGAAAAACCAATTCCTTCCAATAAATTTTATTTGATGAAGAAATTATTTAATTCTAAAATGCAAGAAGGTGGATTTGTATCACTGGTCTATTGTAAATCAATTAAAATCAATTAATATTCCGTTTGATGATGAAGTGAAAGTACTTTTATTCTTATTATCTTTGCTAGATAGTTGGGATAAATTGGTAATGGTTGTTATTAATACAACGTCTACTACTAATATTTTGAAGTTTGATGATGTGGTTAGTATAATCCTGAATGAAGAAATACACAGGAAAATTACATGAGATTCATTATCTGGAAATGCTTTGAATGTAGAAAGTAGGGGAAGGCAGAAGGGGAGATCCAAGAGCAAGAATTATAGGAAATCAAAGTCTAAGAATGACATACCTAAATCCAAAGGTAGAGGAATAACCTACTGGAATTGTGGAAAGAAAGGACATGCAAAGAAGGATTGTTGGTTCAAGGAAAACAAAGAGAATGTACAAGAGAAAGGTAAAGAGGCAAATGTTGCATCTTCTGAGGTAATGCAAGATGTCCATTATTCTCTCCTTGGATAATAAAATTGAATCAATAGGTTTTAGATTCATGAGCTTCTTTCCATGCTACCCCTAATAAGGGTTATTTCGAGAAATTATGTCCAGGGTAATTTTGGGCATGTTTATTTAGGAGATGATGAGCCATGCAATATCACTAGTAAAGGATAAGTTCATCTAAAATTATAGAATGGAAATACATGGATATTGAAAGATGTGAGGCATGTGCCAAGCCTCAAGAGAAATCTAATTTCTACAGGACAACTAGGTGAAGTTGGTTGCATGGTTACATTCACAGCTGACTCTTGGAAAGTTACCAAGGGATCTCTTGTTGTAGCAAGAGGAAATAAGGTAGGAACATTGTATTTGTCTACTTGTATTACTGATTCATTTTTTGTGCTATCTACTTCAGATTCAGATGCAAGCATGTGGCATAATCGGTTAGGCCATATGAGTCAAAAAGGAATGTAGATCTTAAAGGCTAAAGGGTAAGTTATCAAATTTGAAATATGTACATATTGATTTCTGTGAGCATTGTATATTTGGAAAGCAAAAATAGAGTGAGATTTCTCAAAGTTGGGGCAACAAAGAAGGAGAAAAAATTGGAGCTTGTGCACTCAGATGTGTGGGGACCAACCCAGGTAGCTTCTCATGGAGGATCCCAATATTATGTGACTTTCATTGATGATGCCAGAAGAAAGGTATGGGTTTATTGTATAAAGTGTAAATATAAATATTTTGAAAATTTTAAAAGATGGAAATCCCTTTGTGGAAAATGAATCAAATTCAAAGTTAAAATGCCTTAGATATGACAATGGTGGTGAGTACTACAACAAGGCTTTCAATGATTATTGTTCAATGAATGGAATACACAGAGAAAGAATGGTTCCTAGAACACCACAAGAGAATGGTGTTGCTAGAAAGAATGAACAGGACAATCATGGAAAGTGAAAAAAGTATGAGGATACATGTTGGATTACCCTTGCAGATTTGGGTAGAAGTAGTAGACACGGTAGTTTATTTAATTAACCATGGGCCTTCAAGTGCACTAGATGGTGGAATACCAGAAGAATCTTGGACTGGAAAAGAGGTAGACCTTTCTTTTCTTAGAGTATTTGGTTTAAAAGCTTTTGTGCATGTTGATAAAGAAAATAGAAAGAAGTTGGATGTTAAATCCAAGAGATTTACTTTTATTGGTTATGGATTTGGTGATTTTGGATTTCATTTTTGGGATTTAGAAGATTCTAAGATTGTTAGGAGTCATGACATTAAATGGAATGAAAAGAGAATGTAGAGGGATTAAGTTTTAGTACCCAAATATGAACTAGTTGAAAAGTTTTTGGAAGAAAACTCATTCTTGGATTTAGAAAAAATATCTACAGGTAACATTGTCAGTCATTCTTGAATTGACATTAGTTGAAGAGAACTAGCATTGGTCACCTAGACCAATTTTGGCTTCAGAAGAGAGCAGAACCTGTCATCGGTTACCAGGACTGATGTTGGCTACATGTTATTGGTGTCAGTCACTGTCAGAGGTGGATACAAATGTATAAGACATGCAGATTGAGCCTCTAGTACCCAAAATTTATGTGAGAAGGTCACAAAGATTAAGTAGACCTCTCGAAATATTTTCACCTTCCTTGTCTTATTTATTATTGATTGAAAGTGTTGAACCATAAAGTTTTGAAGAAGTAATGCCGAATGAAACCAACAAGAAGTGGGAGCATGACATGGATGAGGAGATGGAATCCTTGAGACAGAACCAGACATGGGATTTGGTTAAGTTGTTAATAGGTAAAGGGAACATTGTAGAAAAAATGGGTTTACATGATCAAGGAAGAATAGGGTGGAAAAAAAATATACAAGGCTAGGCTTGTGGTAAATGGATTAGTAAAAAAAATCAAGTATTGACTTTGGTGAGATATTTTATCCTGTAGTAAAAATTACTTCCATACATACTGTATTGAATTTATTTGTATTAAAATATTTTCACTTAGAGAAACTTGATGTTAAGACGGATTTCCTTCATGGTGATTTAGAGGAAGAGATATATATGCAGTAGTCATTTGGTTATGAAGTCAAGGGTAAGGAGAAACTTGTGTGCAGGTTGAAAAAGATATTGTATGGGCTCAAACAAGCCCCAAGGAAATGGTATATGAGGTTTGATAGTTTTATGCATGAGCATGGTTATATGAGATGTGAATCTGACCATTGTGTTTATTTCAAGAAGCTTGAAAATGGAAGTTATATTATTTTGTTACTATATGTGGATGATATGCTTATTTCAGGATCTAGTATGTAGGAATTTTTTGAACTTAAAGAAAAGTTATCTCACACATTTGTAATGAAGGATTTGGGAGTTGCAAAGAAAATAATTGGCATGAAAATTCATAGAGACAGGAAGAATAAGAAGTTGTATTTGTCTCAAGAACGTTATATCAAAAGGTGTTGGAAAAATTTAATATACAAAATTCAAAACCTATAAGTACACCTATGGATGGACACTTAAAATTGAGAAAAGATAAATTTCCTACATCACATGAGGAGGTTGAGTACATGACATGAGTTCCATATGCTTTAGCAATTAGAATTCTTATGTATGCTATGGTTTTTACTAGACCAGAAATTACCAAGACAGTGGGAGTTGTGAGCAGATTTATGGCTAATATAGATAAAGAGCAGTGGATAGAAGTCTAATGGATTCTCAAGTATTTGAGAGGGATATCAAGCATGCAATTATGCTATGGAGGGTCAGATACTTATTTATGTAGCTATGTTTATTTAGATATGGCTGGTGATTTGGATGGTAGGAGAAACACCATTGTATATGTATTCATAGTAGGTGGGACGAAAGTTAGCTGGATTTTGAGATTGCAGAAGGTTGTGGCCTTGTCTACTATAGAGGCCGAGTATGTTATAGCTACAGAGGCTAGCAAAGAGATGATATGGATGAGTAGGTTCATGGAAGAGTTGGGAAAGGAGCAAGAGGATTACAAATTGTACAGTGATAGTCAAAGTGTGATTCATCTGGAAAAGAACTTAGAGTTTCATTCAAGAACGAAACACATTTAGTTGAGACATCACTTCATATGGAAGATGTTGGAGGTTAGGTAGATGAAACTAGATAAAATTCATATGAATAAATACCTTTTGGATATGCTAACAAAGTCCTTGGCAAAGGATAAGTTGGAGCTACACTCCACTTTTGTTGGTCTTTGATTTTGAGACTTGAAGAGGAAGAAACAGGCCAAGGAAAGGATCCAAGGATGGAGTTGTATGGTATAGTGAAATAATTTATCTCCAAGTGGGAGATTTTTTAGTTATGGAGCTGAATTACTTCATAAAATAACATGTTTTACGAACTTGCTGGAATACACAGTAATTAGCGTCGATCAGGTGACCTTCGTCAATCACCTGGGGACCAACATTGGTCAAGCAAGTAGGAACTGGTATCGGTTAGGGTAACCGACATTAGTTACCTGTGTGTGATTTATTTTATTTAAGTCATGGGAATTAGATCTAACCTTTGATTAAAAGTTGATCTAATGGTTGTAATTGCATAGCTAAGTTGCCATAAGTATGTATATGCTTATATAAGCTAGAAAGCTAGGGTTAGAAAAGATATCATAATTGTAAGAAGGAATTCTTGGAGAGAGAAAAAAGAAGCTTGTGAGGAAGAAATTATTGTACATTGAAGATGTGTGGAATATTTTAGATCTTCATTGTATATTCTCTACAAATCTTTGATTAAAAGATTAGTTGGTTTTTAGTGGACATAGCCCACACTAGGTGAACCATGTTATATCTTGTGTATTGTTCTTCTAGTTTATTTTCATGTTTTATTACTTGTATGCTCAGATATGATATATATATTTACAACTAGTGTGATTAACCCCAACATAGGATACAGAAAGTTAGGAGGAAGAAGGAGTTGAAAGTGAAGAAGAGACAGTTAAGAAGTCGAGCCCACAAGTGCATATGGTAGAATAATCAAATGGAGAAGGTCAGGATGAGCATTACGAAGATACACATGCTATGGATATGGATGAAGAGGGTGTTTTGGCAACCAACACATAGGTAATCAAGAAGAACCTAGACCAAAATGGAGAACATGAGAAAAGGAGCACTCCCAACCCCAAGTGGAGAAAGAAGTCATGGAGATTATTTAAAACATGGTGGAGCATGAGGTTGTTCCCACCATAGAGGAAGAAAAAATGAAGAATAGTAGAGTGAGGGAAAAAATGGGATTATGAGTGGAGATTCATGTCTTTCTGTGATTTTTCCTAAGGGTACTCATGGAAAGAGATGAGCGTATATTCCCTAAGGTATTATCATGAAATATGTTGAGGATCCCAACAAGGTATTAGAGCACCATCCTTACATATCAAATTTTATATTGTTTTTCATTTGATAAAAAGGGTGAACTCCCTCATACAAGAAAGATGTTGTCTTGGGCTCTTAAGTCCCATATCAAGGAACTGGAATATGAAGTAAAAAACCAGTCGTGGTTGGAAACTCATGGATCTTAAATCTCTAGGGAAATAAATCTGGTATTTTATTCCAACCAATTGACAGATGAATAATCATGTAACACACTTAACAAGTTGTCAGTAGAAGTGGGTTCTAAGATTTTTGAGAAGAATAACCATGTCCAGTATATGCAGAAGGAAGTGGAGGAGAAGAATAGAGGAATACTTGAGAGGGATAAGGAAATAAAGGATAAGGAAGAAATTATTGTGTAATTAAAACATGATTTCAGGGATGAAAAAGGATGGATGTGCGCTCTGTATAAAAAAGAAGAGTGCATTATGATACATTTTTAATTACACTCCTAGACCCGAAACCCCTGGATAAGACAATGTATGAGTCTGACTTTCATTATCTTGAGGATATTATGTGCACAATTACTTCCCAACTAGAAACCCTAACTTTAGAATTTGTAGAAGTTATGGCATGACAAAATTAACAAGAAAAATAACAAGTTGAAGCCACCATAGTGGAATAAAATGAATTGATAGAAGTAGTAAAGGAAGCTACTCACATGACAGAGGTCTTGTATGATAATTGTGAGCATAGTGACCATGTGATGGGACTATTTATTTCCAAAAATGAAGTAGACCTTAATAAGTTCCAAGAAAAGAATAAAGAGAACATGGTAGAATGACAGAAAATATTGGCCAAATTGGAACAAAAGAGGGAAGAAATTGAATCATTAAGGGATTCAATTAAGAATAAGTTAAAGGAACTATGCATGCAGGTCATGCATAAGATGGATGTGCTAACAAACATGGGAAAATAGTTGGAGACCCTGGTGAACACATTAAAGGCTAAGGATGAGGAACTAACATTTGATGATATCACTTCTTTGATAGGGGACACCTTTATTCAGGAACACAATGAACTAGAAGATTGGAAAACACTAGAAGCATTGGGGAATAAGGAGTTCCCTCTTATTTTTGCACTGTATAATTAAAATTCTTTCATTATTTTGTGCAATCCTTAAGGAAATTATTTATTATTTATTTTTCATTAAGGGATTATTTATCTCTGGGCATGAGATCAATCAGATTGTTGTTGAGGAAAGACAACATACCTAGTGTGGGGTAATGTTGGGCCTTGAAAATATTTCTAAGTATTGAAGACTACACACACATGCTAGACCTCTAGAAGAAACACTTGTAGAAAAGAGTATGGAAAGTGCGTGCATGGATGACAGTGTTTTGTGCACAGGGTCCTTAGTACAAAGATGCACTTTCAAGGATTAATTTAGAACCAGTTGATGAATTAAACAATGATTGGGAAAAATGCTAAATATAGAGATAGACAACATGGGTTCCATGTAAGGGAAAATTCCATAGCACATGAAGTTAGTACACATCATTTGGAAAAAGCTTTATTCTGGGGAGTAGTTCAAATTGGTAACATGAAGATTTGGAGGTTACACTCTACAGGCTATTTTTTGGGACAAGTGGCAAGGATCACCCAACATGCAGTGTTTTGAGATAATAATACGATCTGAACTAGGAGTAATCGGGATCAGAGATCTAATTGTTAGAAGAGCTAAATGCATGTTCTTTCCTGTTATCTTTATAAACTAAACAGTGGCTGAGATTGCCCTTAGCATGCAACTTCATTTTGACAGGATGCTTAGGTGGTGAAGGAAAATCCCCTAACCCTATATATATAGGTATCATATATATCCATTATATATATATGTTTTGTATGTATGTATGTATGTATGTACTGTATGTACATGTATTTTATACATGTATATGTATTGATTTACACTATTTAGGGATCCAATCTTATCCACGTTTGTTAGTGTTATGTTGTATGGTTTATGCAATGAGCATGACATTATGGTGATACATCTTATGTATGTATTTAGCAACATGTACATCACACACATAGTAATTAATACACATGGATATTTGTACCCTTGGATCATTGGTTCATTGACATATTTGTTTCCGGCATCTTTAGTCTCCATGGTCCATATTATGATCACTCCAGTTTTTGTTTGATTCCCTTATTCATTATGGTTCTAGATCTAGATTTGTATGGATATCAGGTATTCATCCTCTATCTTCTGTTATGTTATAGATTATAGATTACCAACATGTTTTTAGTGGGGGCTAAATCCTTGACACAAAGATACAATAAATTATCTAGTCTCGAACGCTGTACTTACCCTTCATGTGCTTCCGGTGAGTAAGATCATTACTTATGTAACTGAGTGTCTGTGGCAACATGCCTTGGGATTTATGGTTCAATAAAATACTTACACCTCCCATACATGCATAGCTATTTCTTTTCAACCTGTCGACATTTGTCTTTTTGCATCATTTTATCCCTAGCCATGGGGTGCCCACAGGTGCATTAGTCCTAGTCAGAGTGCCGTGATCCTCTTTTTAAATTTAGTCTCCACTATTTTTGGTCATGTTCTAAGCCATTTGAGCATTCTTATATTTTTGGTATGGTCAACCTCTTCAGGGTTAATTATGAAGTTCAGATCAAGAAAACCATATAAATATAAATTTATGATGACTCATAATGTGGGACCAAGCACTAGTCATCTACTATCATCCACCTAAGGTTGCATATATCTAAAGGGATCTAAAGCTCTATTTACATCCATCTAGCTCCATCACAAGGGACAGGGTTGGTTCATCTACATCACACATCATAGAAGGGAAGTTTATTCTATTCCAACCACACATTTTATTACATTTCTACATCATAGTTATTTATTACTACTTTCACAAAGTGCAAATGGCGCAAGAGCAACAAAGGGCATGATTTCACACACACATAAACATAGAACTACATCGGGTATGAGATGTAGTGCAACTCTCACCTAGATAATTCCAAAATTGTGACCACTGAGGATAGTCTGAACCCTCCATTTATATATATTTTTTTTAGGGTTTTGATGTCTTTTTGGGGGTTTTGTAGGTCATTCCAGTCATGATTGATCAATGACATATGAAATCCAAAGAAGTGCATAACAAGTGTGAACACACAACATAAAGAAAATTCTCTGAGCATCTACCTGTACATCTCTACAAATTCATTCCTCAAATCTCATGACTTCAAGGTGCCTAAAGCTACCCCTGAGAATTCTCAAAAAGACCATATAGTGGTAAATCATCCAATTTGCAGTTTAGGGCTTGTGTGTGAAGATCGTCCATAGTTGTTAATGTCGGTCTCCACTGTGACACATCCAAAACCCTTGCTGAAATACTAAGAGCTCTTCTAAGTCTATTTGCACATCAGGGTTTCATATTTTCATTACTTCAGGCTTACTTGGGTATTATTTGTAGTGCTTTTACTTGATTCATTTATCTTATACAAACCTTGCATTAGATTAGGCTATTATCATTACATTTTAGCATAATCAATGTTTATTAAATCTAGGGGATGGTCTATCTACCTCTTGTCTCTTCTATAGGATACAAATAAAATATTCGATTGGGCATTTATCATACATAGGGACATGGGGGATCTGATTCCAACATCCCTAGATTAATAACTTATCAATGAGTAATGGATTCAATATTTTAGGAGAAACATAGTAAATGCAATAAACCATGTGACACATTTCAACATCATATTAATCTCTCTTATGGACCATTTGGAGAATTGGTAAGATAAATTTTGTTTTTGTTTTGTGACACTCTTACTTATACATGGTTTATGGAGACGGTCCCTTTCTTAGTGGAATTATTTCATTTTTCTTATCTCAATTTAATTGAGGGAGTAGTCTTGAGACTTGTATTTAGCATATAGATTTGTTTTTTCCTCATGTTGAGGGCATTATCAAACTAGCATCCATCATCCTACAAGTTCTATCGCCCTTCTCTTTTATATCCCTTCATGAACATTATAGGATAGATGTCCTACCCCTTGAAAAGTTGTAAATTCCATCTCTTTGTGTGTCCCTCAAATATTTAATCTCTAACAAGGATTGTCGTTAAGGATGTCTAGCACAACTCTGAATCGTTAGACGAATGTCACTTAACTAGTAACATCCCTTGAGCACCAGGTTTTCATGTCTATGAAGAAAACATTAAAATGAGCAGTAAATATGCAAACTATGTAAAATAACTTTAACCTCAACATTCTGTGATATTTTCCTCAAATAATGAACCTAAGAGGATTTCAGCTACTCTAGATTATGAGCTAAACATGAAAGAGTTTTCCCCTAACTAGATCAGTCCATATCATGGCCAATGAGATCCTATCCGTTTAGCCTCCCTATGAGTGGTATGACCTACAAAAGGAAAATTTAAATACCTTTAATTTATGGACTTTATATTGTTATACATATCTAAAGCCTACATAAATTTATTTACGTCGATAGATCTCTTTCTAGCCACTGAAGAGATCACTCGTTACTGTAATGATTTGGGAATATGTGGTCTACTATCAGAATCCTATAGTTTATGACCTTAAAGGTGAACATCATGGATCTATTCATTGCATGTGGGACTCATGGATAATTTCCTCCTTAGCATGAACCCTACTAATAATTAGCACTCAGTCTACCCTGTTATTTACGAACTAAAAACATGCTAATGGATCATGTAACGTAGATTAGTACTACATCTAATCCCTCCTTAAATGAGTAGTTACCTGGTTATGGAAGGGTTTCAGAAGGGCTTAATCAATCCAACGAAGTGGATTGATCTTCCACAGAGCTAATAGAAGCAAACTAGAAGGGAATAAGAAGCAAATGTAGTTAGAACGAGGCTATGAGGGCCTGTTTAAGTGGTTTATTAAGAGGAAATATGACCAAAAGGAGGTCGTGAGAAGGGAGTTAGATAGGTCCAATTGGCGGTGTTCCATCAATTCGCAAAGGGAAGAATAGGGAGTGCAACATTAGGAGTAATAGTGCATTGATCAAACTATAGATTCCTTGTTCATGGTGGGCCATTGTTTGTGTTATTACTTGGATATCCTTTACATACACTATTAGAGTAAACAAATCCATGACATAGTGTGAGAAGCCAAGACATATCCTTCCTTGTGTTGAAAACTCACATTGATAAGATCTAATTGGTAAGTGCAAAAAAAATTTGTTAATCATTGTCAAAATTTATAAATAGACATTACACAAATATTGAAAGAACTGCCTTCCGCAATAATAACATTTTATACCAATCGACACTAGGAAAACTCTCCAAATCTAAGATGGCCCAACCTAATATAATTCCAATGCATAATAGGATATTACCGATAATATTTTCAAAAATGAATCCCTTAATCATTCTTCATTTTTTCATGATGTTGGGTTGCACATGTTGAAGATGATAGTATATTAGAATTTTATTACAGGCGTCATATCTATTATTAGTGTTCCATCCCTTTAAACATAAGTGCTTAATCCTCTCCATTGGTTGATGGATTTAGTGGAGTCCAAAAGAATGTAGAACACATAACATGAAGGTAGGAACCTTTGCATTTTTTGTACATATGATAGCCTTTGTAGGGTATATCTTATACTTCACTAGTTTTCTCAAACTACATCCTTTCAAAATAGGGTTCCTATATCTTTTGATGCTAAAAACTCCTAGTCAATCCTGCTTGATTAGATTGTCTTAGCTTCATTAATAAAATTGCATCACCCTTACCTTCACATTTACTTCCATAATTCCTTTATTTTATATTTTTGTATTTGTCTCCTTGATCATATTTCTCTTCCTTACTTCCCTTTCAATGTCATACTTTCGGTTTCACTCCTTTATTCGATCAGTACCAAAAGATTTATGATTTTAAGATTGTAATACTTTGGGTATTCAATCAAAATTTCCTCACAAGCACCCCTCTCATATACTATTATGTAATATTGATTTAATTTAATTTGAATTAAATCTAATTGCAGAGTAACTATTGTAATATGTGATATACAAATGTTAATATACAGTAAAGACGCAAGCAAGCATGTACAATTTGAAAACCCTAAGAAAGAAGGAGAGATAGGAGAACTTAGTTGATTTCTGAGTAGACAAGAGGTGATATGAGAGGGAAAAAGTGTTGAACAAATTGTAGATACCGTCAGTAATGCTCGGCGTAAATTATGGAACTCAGAAACGACGTAAGACTTGGGCACCCATTGGAGGGCAAAGGCATTGGGCGTTGGCGACTGGACCTTAGCACTAGTGGTCGTATAAATGCAAAGAAACTGATTTCTTCTATGTCACAAGAGTTTCATTGTTGGCTCCTATCTGTCGCTTGATATTCGCTACTTGATCGTCGAGGGTACTTGTAACCTGAAAAACAAAATATCTACTTGTGCATGTCTACAAACCACATCAAATATAATAAAAAATATGTAGAATGTGGAGTAGGACTGACCCTAGTGGTCACCCGAAGAGTGAACCTACTATCAAGATTTACATTGCATCTCAGACCCCATGTATTTCTTGTGTGTGTGTGTGTATAAATGATGCCCTAGGATGCCCTTGTGAAAGTTACACAAATGATAGCGGGCTAGATCTATGATGTACAAAATGTATAGTATGTGTCGATGGAATAGAATAGAATTCCCCTCCTATGCAGTGTATGCAGAAGTGCTGTGACCGTTGTCTGTTGTATGGATGTTAGATGGATGCCTTTAAAGTTCTTCAGTTCCTTTGGATGCAATCTTAGGCGGTAATAGTAATGCTTAGTGTTTGGTCCTTATTTTTGAGAAGTAACTAAGTGTATATATATATATATATATATATATGATTCCCTTATTCAAGTTTCGTAAGTGAAAACTGGAAGGCTGGCCCATTTGTGAAAAAAATTCCCAAAAGATAACAGATACCCAAAAAGAGCGAGTAAAGGTAAGAAAGGCTTAGAAGCACCCAGCATGGACAGGAGCTCCTAGGTGCCGATTTCCAAATTGGGTGCCAATGTCTGAGGCCATAAGGATAAATCAGTCTAGTTCCATCAGAGTTATAGGGTGTGTAAAACAAAAGAGAGAGCAAGAGAGCAAGAAAAGAGGCCAAATATAGTTTTCAACCACTAATGTTCTTACTTAGGAATCATGTATACATTAGTATGATTTTGGACCTAGAAATGTACCCAAGTGTGTGATTTTGTGTCTACATTTTCCCCCACTTTATGTTGTTGAGTGAATACTCGATAACATAAAGTAGATAAGAGATATGTACCTTATGATTTTGTAGAAGAAAGTGTTGGTGATAATGTTCCGAGTGGACAAGTGAAGTGTAGAGTGATTTCAAAGTGACACGTGGAGTGATTGCAAAGTGAAGTGTGGAGACTTGGAAAGGAATGTAGACCATAGGGGTGAAGCGTGTGTGTTGTAATGTGTTGTTGTTGCTTGTGTGAGTTACTTCTTGTAACGATGGGCCTGCAAAAGAACAACAAGAAAGTAGTCAAAGTTATGTATATGATAGATCAGAGAAATATGTGTATAAGTATGTAAAAAAGTGTAAAGTGTGTAAAAAGGAAAGTGTGCACCTGATGTATAAGAGAGTAAAAGATATAAATTTTTCATGTTTCTCAGAGATTGCTGGTTTAAATGTTGAAGGTGAGGTTTTTGGGTGATCTCACACCAAGAGAGAGTTTTTTGGAAGTCTCACGCCAAATGTGAGTTTTTTGGGTGATCTCACGCCAAGTCTGATTTTTTTAGGTGATCTCACACCAGGACCAAGTATTGGGGAGAGAGGTTTCATTTTACTCTCCTTCCATGAATCTTACCAATAAACACTACTATAGATGGTACGTCCCAATTTTTTTTGTTTATCTTAATTTGTTCTGATTAGTTCTGATTGTTACGATTGTAGGAGATAGAATGCACTTTGTGACTTAAGGCCAGTGCGTGTTACTATAGAACTGCTCTATAGATTGTGTTGTCCTGAGATACGATTGTCTCTTCCCCCAAGACATTAGTGCCCAGGGGAGGACACAAGCACACAAGCACTATTGTCTGATATTGGGCGTTTGTGTCTACTCTATGTGTGACGTCCAAGTCTATTTCTAGACCGTTATGTGGTTGTGTTCCTATGCTTATTTTGTACTATGTTGATCTGAACAAAAGCTCTGAGTTATTGTAGTGGTGATTTGATCACCCAATGTATGACCCCTCATTTGGGGTGCATACGATGATAGAAGGAGAATGCGGCCCAAAGGAGAGGACTTGATGTTGATTTGAAGTGGATATCTGCAGGGGGTAGGGGATGTGCATGGTAGAAACCAAGGCACCTACAAACAAAGTGAGCTAGTAACAAGTGTTAGTAGTAAAAGTAGCTAGCATGAAAAAGAAGACAATTTAAAAATCAAGCAAGTAGACAAGATAGATAGCGAAAATCAGGTTGCAAATATGGTACATCACTCACAATGTCATAAGACAATCAGGACCAAAGTGGCCAAAATCATATAATGAGCACACAAGACATAGACATAGCTTGTAAACAATAACATATAATAGCAAACAATATCAAAAAAGTGACAGATAGCCAAGGTTGTATATAGTCATGCAAAGAAAATGCTACACATGAAGCACCCATTAGCATGTTAGAAAGATAAATAGTATGTGAAAGTGTATATATAGCACTGAAAAGTAAAATGATAGTAGTGAGAAGTAATGAAGAATGTAGCAATAGAACTTATGTAGTATGTGATAGTAGTAAAAGTAGATGCCCTCAGGAGCCTCGGTGCGACACGTGAAAGGTACATTGTCGAGCATCATTGTAGCGTATGAAAACCTATAAGAGATTTGCATTCACCTCAAAAGAACAAGTGAACGTGTATTTGCATATATAAAAATATAATTACATATGAAGTATATGTCTAGCATACTAAGAAAAGTGCAAGATGTAAGTAGTATAAGCTAACAAGAATAAATGCAACCAAGATATACAAATGCTATGATGGTGTGATGGTATGGCATACAAAGTGTGAAGATGATAGGAGCATCATACCCCCTAGCAGATGTGTATGAGATGAGGTTAATTTATAGGAACCCTCAATAGTCAATAATGAACCATATAAAAAGAGTGTGTCATCGGGTAATGTGATGTGTGAGAATAGATGCTAGAAACATGTATCGTTAGGCACATAGCGGGAAATGTGTGGTGTATGTGAGGTTCATTTCAGAATTATACCCTTAGCAATCGAGTATGAACCATGGAACTAGAGTTCTTCATATGGTAATGACGATACAACGTGTGTACTGTTAACCAAATAACTCTCCTAAGTATTTGGGTAAATTGTAAACATATTATGGCTCTAATATCTTCATTGCAAGGTTGCGCACAATCAAGTCCACTTGGCACATTCCATGTGCTTCCACTTTCCTCTGAAACATTTCATCCATCTTGTATGTGCATGCATAACACTTGCTCCAAAATTAGTCGTCCTTGCTCACCAATTTGCCTCATTTCCCTGCACGCGTTTTACACATAATCTACCTTCTTCCCATGCCTCATTATTCCACGCACAAATGTTTGCACCCTCCTTTGCACCTTTCCATGCCATATCATTCTCTGACACACTTAAATGTTCCACACACAACCATTCAAAGTGCACCAACAGGGCGCCGAATCTTGACAACCAGCCAATAAATGATACGTGGTAGAAATGACAAATCAAGATGAACAGTTGGCTGATTTCTTCAGTCAATCCACGCGTGCCACGTGTCTTGTGTTCCTAGACGGATCTGACATCTTTTGAGATCCATATCTTTTCCTATAGAGCTCTAATTGGCGCGTGCCTAGTCTTACCCGACAACTACTGATATAGGCTATAGTGTTAGACATTCAAATTTAAATTCTTAGTAGATCTAGTAGGTGAGAAATGGGAAAACATCTTTCTGGGCATTAATGAGTAGATCTGATTGCTCCAACCACCCGATTTGATATGATCTACCCTCCTTCCTTCTCTAACATGTCAAGTAGACTTGGGGAAACATATTTGATAGATTTGCAAGTGGATTTACAGACATTGAATGCTTCTTGTTGGTGGTTTTATTTCAAATTCAGGTTTTCCCTCCTTCTCTTCTTCTTCCATGGATTCATCTATAAATATAAGAGCTAGGCTCATTTGTTATGTTGCACATTTTTTGATCCTTACGCATTTTGCTAAGGACTTCATATTTTATGTATTCTGAGTCACAGACCTCTAGATTTGGTTTGTGCATGTGGATATCAGTCTCTTTCGCCATTGTGACAGTTCTATGCACTTTTGGAAGTAATGGAAGCATTTTTTGTGACTATTCTCTATCCTAAGTGTGTTTTTGTTCTTTCTTCTTGTCTTTCTTTTACATTGCATGTTTGTTGTGTCATTCTACATCCCTTGCAGTTCCCTTACTAGTTGTGTTCCATGAAACTGACCTAATAAATACGTTTTAGTTGTGCTACATGTGCCTAGCCTTATTTCACGCATTTCCCTTCATTTTACTTCAGAATGGATATTTTTCATCCCTCTTTTGCGAGTGTTATCACCTTTTCATGTGGTTTCCATTCATTTTATCCTTCTATCCTTGGTCCCTTGGCATTATTAGCTTAGTTTTTCCCTTCAGCGCTAGGAGTAGCAGTAGTAGTAGTAGAAGCAGATAGAGATATATCCCAAGCACGCAAGGTCCCAAAACTTAGGGACAGTTCAATTTTTGGCTCAAATAAATCGATCCTTCCAAATCTGAGACACAAGTGCAAGTTTGATAACCAACATGTACCAATAGGTGAGAATGCTTAGAAAACAGATATATGAAGCACGGAGCGTATAGTGTAGTAATATAGACTAGAGACAACTGATAGTGATAAAAAGGGGGGAGAATGTGCAATGCCCCAAGTGTACAAGGGATAGAAGGTTATCTAACGATAGTGAAGGGGTAGGTCCCTCCACCCGATATCAAAGGAGTTAAAGGCATGCGATAATGCTCTAAGATCAGTGATGTAGGAGTGTAATTATGTGCACGTGAAGAAGACCTATGTGGTGAAGGAGGTGGTGAACAACTATGTGAAGTGGTTGTTAGGATAAAATATTATTATCCTAATTAATTATGCATTATATAATTTATTAAATAATTAATTTTATTAATTAAATAATGTTGTTATTTGGTTTTATTAACCATATTATTTGTTTTATTCAAAACATCACGGACGTTGTTATATTGTTTTAACAATATAATTGTTTGATTGTATTTTTGTGCTTCCCGAATGTATTATGGAAGCTATTGTAATTTTGGTTGTACCTATGCAACCTTTCTTTTGTTTGCACATGACTGTATAATACCTATAAGTATTGCAGTCCTGTTATTGTAAATTGGTTGATTGAGTTTAATAAATATTATCAGGGTTCCGTCCTTGTTGCTCAATCTACATTGGGTACCAGAGCGAACTAAAGCTCCTGGCAAGGTTGGAGAAGGTTGCAAAGGAAGGAGAATCTGTGGAGAAGAATTTTGCTTCTTTGGAGAGCCTGTGTTGCTTCCTGCAGCTTCCCACAACCCCCTACAAACTCACAACCACCTGTGCGATCTCCAGGTAAAAGGAAAACAAATTTTTTTTTCCCTGGTGCAGAGAGTACCAGGAAAATTTGTTTTCGGAGCTAATAGATATGTAGAAAAAATAAAAATAATAATTTTCTCCCCATTAGGGGTTTTATCTCTACTATTAGAGATGTTTTTTGGTCTCTGCTAAAATAGTAGTCCGTAAAATTTGGAGGGCTTTTACATTGGAAGGTTGAAAACCAAACTAAGTTTGAGCCTCCATCGAGCCAAGTAGACCAAGCTCTGTGTTGTGCATTGGCGAGCCGTATGTCTCACTAGCAAGCCCCTCTGCCTCCACACGACCTGCGAGCCGAGCTTGTATTGTTCAAAACCAAACTAAACTAAATCCGATGTTCTTTGCATTGGATTGAAGGTCTCAACTCATTTTTTTTACGTGTTTTCATTGGTGTAATCACCAAACTCTTTGTACAATCCACTCGGGCCCTCCCTTCACATGAGGTTGTCTCCACGCAAGGGATCTACTCAAACAAATTCCTCTACGTTCTGTGACCTACACATATCCACCGTCCCTGTTGAAGACTTAATCAAGCTTCAAATGGTTATTGAGCTCCACTCGGTGATCGATTTGCACACTACACTCTATATACAAGCTCCACCATTGACTTGCAACCACAAACAGAGCACAAGAAAACCACACAGCAACAACATTGAAATTAAAATGGTGGAGATAAAGAAAATGGAAGAGGAAACTATTAAAAAGAATTTGAAACAGCTGAGATCCACTTTCTACGTAGAAGATAACCCTAATCGCCCTCCTCCAAACTCAGAATCCACATAGGTCTCTTCTTAGCCACGTCACCCTCCACATGGACTCCTCCTCTACCAGGCCGCATGTTGCAAAAGGTTAGTCTTTATAGAAGTTATATAAATTTTTGTAGCTTCATTTTATATGCATAGCGCATTGAGCGCCTTCGTGGATAGATTGAGAGCTTTGGGAGTATGAGGTGTGGGGTTCAATTCCCACCTCTAACACTTCTTTTTCAACCAATTTTTGAAATTTAGTGGAAAAAGTCCAAACCCGCCAAATTTAGAGGGTATTTTAGCAGGAAAATCACCTCTAAATTAGCTAGTCACATCTAAATAGGTCTCTATTTATTTAGTGAGAAAATCCCTAATTTAGGGTAAAACAATTCTCCACTGGACCTGTTTCTTCATTTCAGACATTTTTGGAAAAGGGAAGACCATCCAAAAACTTCATCTTGGGCCTCTTTCTAACGGTTTTTCGGCATTTTGGGTCGTTTTGGGCTTCGGAGGCCACTAGGGCTCGCAAAACAAAAAAAATTGCCTGTCATTCAATTTTTCCAGATTTTTGAATGTAATTTGTATACTACATTATATTGTACTAATTTGCAGGTTACCATAGTCAACTGCAAACTTTGTAACTGCTCAAAAACTGGCAGAATTGTAATAAAAAGCAAAAAAATGGTTATGTAACACTCACGAGATCTTAGATCTCATTCGCAGTGTTCGGTATATACAGTGCCTCTGGGAAGCACTTACTGGTAAAGTCATCACAACTACTACTGCACTTAATGCCTAATATAGCTACAACAATGTCGTTTGGGCATTAACCCTTTAAATCGATGGGGAGTAATAAGATCACAATGCACACACTATGAGTCATCCCATCCATCTGTGAATGAATGCATGACATAAATCTGGACTGAGAAATTATCTGAGTATATAGAAAAGTTACGCTCACGTATGAGGATATTTCTTTGAGCCGGTTTTAATAATCGCACAGACCCCATCAGTACTATCTTGGTACCACGTATTGAATTCTTTCACATACATTAACACCTCTTTCACGTACCGCCAAGTATATAGAAAGGGCAAGCTTCTTCCACGTACCATCGGGTATATCAGAAGGGCACGTATATAGAAAGGTTTGGTATATCGGACTGACGGTATATAGATTGGGAGACCTTATACCTGGAGTGATAAGAGCCAAACCCTGTCAGTGATCTCTGCAAAATGGGCACCAATGCCCCCAATTTTTTTCTTCCGGATTCATAATTACTCAGAGGAAACAACTATGCTACATGGAAGACAAAAATCAAGACACAGCTTGAGTTTGAAGAAATCTGGCCTGTTGTGAATGATACTCTAACCAAATCAACTACTGATACTACACAATAGCGGCAGTTTGATAAAGCAGATAAGAAGGCAAAAATCATCATCTTGTTTAGAGTGTCCGATGATGTGCAACCCCACATTCGAGATGCCAAAACAACCAAAGAAGCATGGGATAAGTTGAGAATAGTATACGAGGCCAAGAACAAGAATGTTATACTGAATTTGCAGAGCCAGTTACACACATTGAAGTTCAAGCAGAATGAAAAAATAGAAGCTTTCCTAAGAAGAGTTACATAATTAAGGGCTTCACTTCTAGCCCTAGGAGAAGTGGTCAAAGATGATGATCTCATTCCCATTGTTCTGAGATCACTCCCTTCTTCATACCGTATTTTTGTGACAACACTAAACTTGTCAGATACGACAGTTAGTTTTGACAAATTGGTAAACCTACTGCAACAAGAAGAAGTAATGCACAATAAGGATGATGAAGAGGAGCAGGCATTGTCTTCACATCAAAAATGGAAAGGAAAAGGTAAAGGAAAACCTAATTCCTATCAAAAGTCCCAAAATCAAAATCAGTATCAAGGGGATAGACAACAGAAGATGCAATGTCCAATCTACAAAAGAGGACATAACCTACAAGATTGTTGGTATAATACTTATAAGAAAGGTTCATCAAGCAACTCTGGACCTCCACAACAATCTAACAAGGGACATTCTAACTACAATCAACGGCAGAAAAAGGGGAATTGGAAAAGAAGACCCCATCAGTAAGGAAATATTGCTGAGAAACAAGAACAGTCAGATAATGAAGACTTCTTGATCACTGCTCGATCAAGTGACCCATCCATGTCATCTAGTGATGTCTGGTATGTTGATTCAGGAGCCACTCGACACATGACCATCCATAGAGACTGGTTTATTTCAATGAGGGACACACTATCAAAAAATCATGTTTCGTTGGGAGATGATTCTTCATATATAGTTCAGGGGATTGGGAACATTTCTCTACCCCTTGGTTCACACAAATGCAGACTATCGGATGTCCTATATGTCCCTGGGTTGACTAAGAATCTTCTTTCAGTCAGTCAACTCCTAGATCACAACCTAAAAATTAACTTTGATAGTCAATCCGGTAAGAAAACGTGTTTGATTCGAGACAAATCAAGAGGCTCGAAAATAATTGCAAAATCCTCCAATGTGGGACGCATGTTCCAACTTGATTTTGTTCACAGAGATGATCAAGCACTTGTGGCTAAGAACTCCACCTCAGCACAGTTGTGGCATCAGAGATTTGGTCATGTAAGTTTCAAATATCTTGAAACACTTCACTGGCATAATATGGTACATGGGTTACCATCTCTTCAGAAGGATCTAGACAAGTGTCCTCACTACCTAGCAGGAAAATAACATAGAGCTTCATTCCAAAAAATAACATTTCAAGCTCATGGAAAACTTGACCTGGTTCATACCGATCTTTGTGGTCCGATGCAACCAAGTCATTATGGGTTCCAAAACTTCATGCTTTGTGTTGATGATTATTCAATAAAAATGTGGACTTTCGATCTTTGCAAGAAAAGTGAAGCATTTAAAACCTTCAAAAAGTTCAAAGTAGCAGTTGAGAACAAAAATGATCGTCACATCAAAACTCTCCACTCAGATTGAGGGGGGGGAATTCACCAGTGAGGAGTTCAAAGACTACCTAAAAACTCACGGGATTCATCGAAAAATGCCTCCTCCACACACACCGCAACAAAATGGTGTTGTTGAGAGAAGAAATTGTACTATCATGAAAATGGTGTGATGCATGATCGATGATTCCGGACTTGCAAAGACATTCTAAGCAGAAGCAACAAAGACAACAGTGTATTTGTTGAACAGAGCACCCACTATTGCTCTTGACAAAGTACCACCACAAGAAGCATGGTCAAAACGGAAACCATCTATTGCACACCTTAGAGTATTCAGGTGCAAAGCAAGCATGCACATACCCAAATAGAATAGAAAGAAATTGGACATGAAGTCACGGAAACTCATCTTCATTGGGTACAGTGAAGAGACTCTTGGGTATAGATTGATGGATCCTAAGACCAGAAAATTCTACACCAACAGAGATGTTGAGTTTTTCGAGAAGAAGGAAGCAGAGACTCCTCCTCCGAACTCACAAGATGTAGATTTTTCACCTGTTGTAAAAATTGAAGCTGATGTTCCCTCAGAACATGAAAGTGATGATGGGGATGATGGTGTTGATCAAATAGAACCATGACCCACCGGAATAGTTCAATGTATGCCTAAATGGTGTACAAGTACATTACGAGATGCAAGAATGGACGCTCCATCGGATACATCCACCCCTGGACCACGGACTCGCAGTAAAGCAAGAGAAGAAGTTAAATTTTCTTTGATGAGTAAATTTATTAAATCAGATGAGCCCTCAACAATCCAGGAAGCCCTATAGTCAAAATCTTGGAAAGATGCCATGGACTCTGAATATCAATCAGTGATGAAAAATAACACTTGGAAAATTTTCGATCTTCCACCAGGAAAGAAACCCATTGGATGCAGATGGATATTTAAAACAAAGTACAAAGCAGATGGGACAGTGGACAAGTATAAAGCAAGACTTGTAGCAAAGGGGTATGCACAAAAAGAAGGCATTGACTATGAGGAGACATTTGCTCCCACAACTAAGATCAAAATGATCAAGATGATCTTTGCTCTAGCTACTTAGTTTGGATGGAAAGTCCACCAAATGGACGTAAAAAGTGCCTTCCTAAATGGAGATTTACAAGAAGAAGTCTACATGACTCAACCTGAGGGATATGTAGTACCTAGTCAATAAGAAAAGGTATGTAAACTCAGGAAATCTCTATATGGCCTCAAACAGGCACCCCGGGCATGGTACATCAAGATTGATGAGCATCTCGTACAACATGGATTTGTTAGAAATCCATACGATTCTAATCTTTACCTCAAAAAGAAAGGGGGGAGATTGTGATTGTCGTTGTCTATGTCGATGATCTAGTCATCATTGGCAGTTTAGTGAGGATGATCGATACAATGAAGAAATCTCTTAATCGATCGTTCGACATGGACCGATCTCGCGCTGATGCACTATTGTCTTGGATTGGAAGTGTGGCAGAAAGAGAATCATATTTTTGTTTCTCAGATTAAATATACCAAGACTATGCTCGAGAAATTTAGGATGATGGATTGCACACCAATTGCTACACCTATGGAGAACATATTACAATTATCTCATTCAGATCCATCTCCTGAGGTAAGTGCCACTCTCTATCGACAACTGATCAGGAGTCTCATTTACCTGACCTACACTAGACCATATGTCATCTTTGTAGTGAGCTATTTATCCAGGTTCATGCAGGAAGCCAAATTTTGTCATTGGAAAGCAACAAGGTGCATTTTGAGATATCTCAAAGGATCAGTGGATCTTGGTCTAGAATACAAGAAGAACGACAACTTCTTCTTGACTGGATGTTTGGATTTAAATCATGTAGGTAACATTGATGATAGAAAAACCACTTCTAGATTTGTATTCTTCATGGGATCTGGACCAATATCATGGGGAAGCAAGAAACAACACTTCGTTTCTTGCTCTTCCATAGAAGCCAAGTATCGTTCTATAGGAGAATTTTTCTGTGAAGCGATTTGGCTACGTCGGATACTAGAAGGACTTGGAATACCACAGGACAAACTGACCACCGTGTATGTTGACAATGAAGGTGTTCTCAAACTTGTTCGCAATCCAGTTTTTCATGAGAGAACAAAGCACATTGAGGTAAAAGTTCATTTCATCCGCGAACATGTGTTGAAGCAAAACATCCAGCTTCAATTTTGTCCAACAGTTGAACAACGGGCATATATCTTCACAAATTCACTTGCACGTGACAGGTTTGAGTTGTTCAGAGAGTACCTCTCCTCATCTCTTGAGACAATGCACAATTAAGGGGGAGAATGTTAGGATAAAATATTATTATCCTAATTAATTATGCATTATATAATTTATTATTTAATTAATGTTATTAATTAAATAATGTTGTTATTTGGTTTTATTAACCATATTATTTGTTTTATTCAAAACATCACAGATGTCGTTATTTTGTTTTAAAAATATAATTGTTTGATTGTATTTTTGTGCTTCCCGGATGTATTATGGAAACTATTGTAATTTTGGTTGTACATGTGCAACATTTCTTTTATCTGCACATGATTGTACAATACCCATAAGTATTGTAGTCCTGCTATTGTAAAAATTGGTTGATTGATTTTAATAAATATTATCAGGCTTCCGTCCCTGTTGCTCAATCTACAGTAGTTTCTCGAGTAAGGGACTTAGGCCGATAATGTGGACTAATGGACCGGGAAGGATGATAATGTCATGATGTATGTCTTGTGTGAATGGGATATCTAGGTAGTTAGAAGTTTCTTTAGATTTGAGAGGCATATGTATCCTAGATGTCATGATTGGTGCATCATCAAAATTAGGGCGAGGGAATGGTGTGTATGGTGGAACGCCTTTGATAGTAACAATTTGTTTACTAAGGATGAACTTGAGACACAAATGGTTCATGAAAGGGATGGCTTGGGTAGCACGGAGCCAAGAGAGACCTAAGAGCATGTCACAACCTTTGATTGAAGATGTAACGGCGAACGATACAAGCATGGTAAGGAGCCCAAATGTAATGGGATTCCTGACAAAGCCAAAAGAATTATGGACTAGAAATGTGACTCTAGACAGTGGACATTTGATAGCTATAAGGAATGCAATGGAGCATACGTTGGTTGGAGTTATTGCATGGATCATAGTATGATTGACAGTATATGAATCAATAGAAGCATTGATATGTAAGGAATCAGAAGAGAATGTAGCTTGATAATCATGATCCGGGAATGTAATGACTTGTGATGGTGCATCAGTAGTAGCAACAAGGAAATCAAGGGGCTACAATGAAGGAGGAGGCACATCGTGATATGTATGGTTGATAGAAGAATTGATAGCTTATTTTTCATGCTTGGGTAAAGGGTCATTAAAGATTTTTAGCTTTTTATTATCATTGACTAGCTTAGAAGTAGATGGCTCAGGAAGCTCAATTGCATTGTTGTCAATGAGATCTTAAATAATATGCTTGAGTTTAAAATAGTCATTAGTAGAGTGCCCAACACATTGGTGATAGTCACATCATGTATTTTCATCATAGTTACGGCCAAGGGGGTGAGAGGGATTGAGATTGAGCAACGGTGGAAGAATAATAAGATTAATTTTGATAAGTTGTGGCAATATAAACCAAGGTGTGTAAGGTAATTTTGTAAAACTATGCTTTGGAGGTTGTAATTGAACCTTGTCAAGTGTAGAAAAATATTAACAGTGGCATTTTCTTTAGTGGGCTCAAGAGATGGTTTGAAAGTAGATTTAACTTGAAACCAATTAGAAGATGAGGATGAAGCATTGTCATTATATTTCAATTCTTCCATAGATAAAATTTTGCCTTCGCATATTTTGAGTGTATGGCATAATTGATCAAAGGATGGACAAGTCTCAAATATAACATTCTCTTGAAGTGGAGGTAAGATACTTTGAATGAAAAGATCTTGTAATTCAGAATCAGCTAGTACATTAGTCATCTTAGCTAAGTTGTTCTTGTAACATACAACATAGTTAACTAGATGCTCATTAGATGCTCTTGAGGATCACCATGGCCATTGAAGGTGGGAATCTTAGGTGTAATGAAGTTGTGAGGCAAGGGATAAAAAAAATTGGGTGCAAAGAGGGTGTGAAGGAGTAATGAGAAATCAAGAGATGGAGAGGTATGTGAAGTAGCTTGTTGTAGTTGACAGATTTGAAGTTGTTGATCCTGATTTAAAGAAGCTAGGTCCTAAGTGCCTGAAGACAAGACTTAGTGGGTGTTAGAAGTAATAGGCATGGGAAAATGGTTGGTAGGAGTAGGCATAGAAACGGGAATAGTATAGGTAGGTGGGATAGTGGAATGAGGAGGTTGGGTCGTAATAGGAAAAGATGTGTCATTAGAAACTTGAAGATTGAACTCAATTAGATTAGTGGCTTCCTCACAAGCAATGAATAAGATGAAATCTAGATCTTGAGGGTTCTCAGCAATATGGGCTCAGAGGTCATGGATATATTCGTTGGTAAAGGTTTCATGAATGCCATCCATGGGTGAAGAATCAAAATAATGCTAAAAAGGAAGGTAGGGCTCGAGCAATGGGTTCACCAAATGATTTAATTTAATTTGAATTAAATCTAATTGTAGATTAAATATTGTAATATGTGATATACAAATTCTAATATACAGTAAAGATGTAAGCAAGAAAACATGTACAATGTGAAAACCTAAGAAATAAGGAGAGATAAGAGGACTTAGCTTATTTATTGGCAGACTAGAGGTGATATGGGTGGGTAAAATTGTTGAACAGATTGTAGACAACATCGTAAATGCTCACCATAAATTATGGAACTCAAAAACGATGTAGAACAGGGGCGCCCATTGGAAGCTAGAGGCGCCTAAGCACTGGTAACTGGATCTAGGAATTGGTGACCATACAAATTCTTAAAAAATGATTTCTTCTATGTCGCAAGGGTTTCATTGTTGGCTCCTATCTATCACTTGATATTTGCTACTTGATCGCCAAGGGTACCTATAACCTACAAAACAAAATATTTACTTTCTCATGTCCACAAACCATATCAAATCTAATAAAAAAGATGAAGAATGTCGAGTCATACTGAACTCTGTGGTCACCCGAAGAGTGAACTTATTGTCGAGCGTTGCATTACATCTTAGACCCCATGTAGTTCTAGTGTGTGTGTGTGTGTGTGTGTGTGTGTGTGTGTAGAAATGATGCCCTAGGATGCCCTTGTGCAAGTTACACAAATGATATTGGGCTAGATCTAGAATATAGAAAATGTATAGTATGTGTGGATGGAATAGAATATACTTCCCCTCCTATGTAGTGTATGCAAAAGTGATACAACCCTTGTCTCTTGTATGAATGTTAGATGGATGCCTTTGAAGTGTTTTATTGCCTTTGGATGCAAGCTTAGGTGGTAATAGTAATGTTTAGTGCTTGGTCCTTATTTTTGAGAAGTAACTAAGTATATATAAAACTCCTTTATTTGAATTTCATAATTGAAAATTAGAAGACCGGCTTATAAGTGAAAAGTATGCCCAAAAGATAAAAGAGACCCAAAAAGAGTGAGTAAAGGTAAGAAAGGCTCAGGAGCGCTTGGGCACTGATGTCCTAACTGGGCAGTAGTGTCTGAGGCCATAAAGGAAAAATCCGTCAAGTTCTATTAGGGTTGTAGCATATGTAAGACCAAAGAGAAAGAAAGAGAGAAAGAAAAGAGGCCAAAGATAAATGTCAACCACTAGTTTTCTTGTTTAGGAATCATGTATACATTAGTATGCTTTTGGACCTAGAAATGTACCCAAGTGCATGATTTTGTGTCTACAAATAATTCTACATATTTTTTTCCACTTGAGTTTTGTAATTAAATGGTTTTGTTATTCTAATGAGATATTCTAGTGCAAGTATTCATTTAGTTTTATCTCATGTATTTGCTTCTTTTTAACACTACTTTTGTCTTATGAAATTCCCTCTCTAATTACACTAGATGCCACATTTTATATCATTTCCTATTTTACAATTTTGCATTAGTTCCTTCATTGAAGACACATCTATTCTCACACTTGTCATTGGAAGAATGAAACATACATCTCATAACATCATATTTCCATAACACCCAACAAGAACAACACATACACATGTAGAGAAGACCCTTAGGGAAATTTACACCAAGTACATTTTCCTCAGTGCTCGATTTTCCTAATTTACCTTATCTACCCATTTTGAATTTAAATGCAAAACATACATTAATGTTTGCAATGACCAGCACCAATGGTTATTCCATGCATTGTACTTGCATCCTCTCGTCATAGCCTCTTAATGCACTAGATATTGTCAATCTAGAGCTCTAAAATCTTAAAATCTCTGATAGAAATATGCATAATGAAGTGATTTGACCCCTTTTTCAAGCCTCCTAACCAAAATTTCCTAAACTCAAAAATTATCCCTCGAATTTTGTAAAATCATCCTTTATTTACAATCGTATTTCCTATTGATGCACTAAAAAAAGTGCTACAATTTTGGCATTGCAATGAACTTTATGGTACTAAGAAAATATTTTGGGAAAATTTTCAAAAAATCACTTATTTTACTAACCTTCCAGACTGGTCCACCGTACCTGTCTTGGAACCTTATATCTCTTTGGGTCATCCATTTCATATTCCTTTATTGTTATCTAAACTCATCCTAGTATCATCCTCCTTGAGAGCTATCATATTTAGGGAAATAACCAAGACATCTATGGGTTCCTTTTCTTTGCTTGTTATCCAAACTCATAACTTATATCCCTCTTCTAGAGATTTTTAATCCTCCAAAGAGATAAAATATTCTTCCAAATAAAGCTCTCGAGTACACCTACTAGTCCCACAAAGTTTTAGTTTGGTAAAACACGTTCACTTACTTCTCGAGACTCTTTAATTTTTGCCTTAAGATCAAACCTAACCCTTGCATTATTATCCCAAAAGCATCTTTTTGACATTTCAAATTTGTCTTTTAATGGCCTAGTTAACAAGGTAAGGCTTTAGGATAAGCATGCAAGTCATAATCTTATTTTTTATTTTAGTGGAATGTAACATGTTTAGGATATGAATGTCGGAGAAGTTAATGCTTCTCATCTAATGAGGATCACTCTAACAACATGATCATCACCACAACCTAAAATCACTGCATAACAAATTGCATACACATGTAATGGATCAAAATAATGGTCTACATGTTATTCACCTCAACATGTACAATATGGAATATGATTACAAGGTGGGAGTTCCTATTAAATAGGCATGCGAGGTGGTTACACAATAACTAAGAGATTGCTATGAACCCCTCAAAATAATGGATTTCACTATATTTATGCACTCCAAATTGTATGTGCATAAATTAGTGTTTATCAAAACAATATAAAACAACCTCCCAAATTAATCTTACCTCTTTAAGAGTGTGAATGTGGCTCAAACTGAGCTAGTTCAAAAATATCTTGAATTGTCAAACAGTGTGAACCCAAACACTCCAACACCCTCCCATAAGCACAAAATTGGGAGTGAGAAGTGACAAAATCTAGGGGATTGGTCCAAATATGGGTCCCAAAACAAGGCCTAATAAGGTACCCATTTATAATATATGGGAAAAAAGAGTTATCGTGGATGAAAGAGAGTCACCACAAGGTACCCAAAAACCAGTAAAAGAAACAACAAAGTAGAGAGAGAAAAACCCTGTTGTAAGGTGTCCCAAGAAGCAAAACTCAAAAAAATTGTATTGTGCTAAAGAAGAAGTTTGGCATACACTGTGGTCTAAATCCAATGCTCCATCACAATCTGAATCAAAATAAATTGACACTGTGATACAACATAATAGCTCCATGCTAGGAGAGTGGCAATGGATTCTTTAACAATGTAACTCAACAAAACAATTAACCTTCGAGAGGAGAAAAAACTCAAAATCTAACTAAATGAGATTGTTATAGGTGATTTTGATACTATAAAAACATCACCAAACATAATTTGATCTACTCCCAAGACACATTGTGCCACGAACCTAGAATAACAACCAAGGAAAGGACACAGGACCCAAAAGTAGGTTATGCACCACACCCTCCCATACTACTGAAGGGGTGGAGTGGCACTACAAATCTATATGAGTTGCTAAACCAACTAGTCCATAAATGCCAAGTTAACACTGGGTTTCACTAGAATAGATCTACCACAAGAGCGTATATCAACAAGCCTAAAACGTGTCAAAAACACATATACAAAATCACTTAAATATAAAAGAGATAGACTCTACACCTGCTAAAGAAAATGGCTCAAAAATAAGGAGCATTACAATGCATGAGGAAAAGAAAGTGGAGAAAAAATTTGAATGGTGGAGGATCCGCACATGTAGATTCCTCTCAATGAATGTGTATGGTGTTGCCACAAGTGACCATAGATCCATCCCAAATGAACACAGATGGTTGACAAATATGCCTACATGTGATTTTTTGCATAGTACACAACTAGAGAATGCAAAGGAACATCAAAAAGTGTGTTAGGTTAATCATGTATGACAGTTAAAATATCATGTTTCTCATGCCTGAGTAAAGGTATGGTAGAACTCATGATCCTCATGAAGATTCGAGCGAACAAAAATATGATTTATATCAACAAGTGATCCCAATGAAGTATCTGCATGAAAATCGATACCATGGTGAGAATGTCACTTAATATGAAAATAGGGGAAGCAATACCCTATTAATGTTTTCCAAAACCTCCATCAGAAAATATCATAGAACGGAGCATGCGAGAACCAAAAGTAGTAGTATGCTTGTCAAAGGATCCAGACATGTATACAGAAGGAACTGATGTGGGATACATAGAGTGTGTGACTACAATAGGCATGTATGTAGAAATAGAAGATGTAGTAACAAGCACAACAAACTTAGGAGCATGAGGAGCAGGAGCAGGCTCAAAAATTGAAAAATCAAGGTAAATGGGTGTGGGAACAATAGTTACAAGTAGACTAGGAGTATAGGTATGAGAGTCCACAATATTAGGATGATGTTGCATGCTAGCAAGTTCTTGATGCAGGGAGTGTATGAGGTCATCCTTGTCGTGAATGATATAAGAGAAATTTACTTTTTGAGTGATCTATTTTCTTCCACAAATTTGGTTATCTTCCTGAAGTTCGCACACTTCAAAGAAAAGCATATCCTTCTCAGACTGCAAAGCAAATATGTTAGGGAAATAAGTCGTGATAGATGTAATAATACACTCAAAAAATAATGCAACACTCAAAAAATATAAGATGTCAAGCTCAGTCAAAAATGCATCCAAAGAAATGTGAAACAGGAAAGGAGCAGGAAAGAAGCAAAGTGTTATCTTGTGAGGGGTTTTGACCACCTATCAAATTGGACCTCACCCTTTTGTCTTATACACATGAGATCAAAATGTCCCCAAGTAGATAGGTGTACTTAGGAGTACTGAACACTAAACCAGATAGCGTGGGTCTGGAACTGGCATCCCCTAGTGGGGTCAAAGGAATACGCCCCTTGCTCGCTCCTAGTTACGATACAAGACAAGGTCACGAGGCAACACCCCCAAAGCCAAACACGATTTTATTTATTACATGGCATTTAAAATAACTAAAAAATTAATTTTTGCAACAAAAAAATTCCCTCAATTACAATAGTAATTTTCCCACAATACATAAAATTCTCCTTAAAAAATACTCTCTTTATAATAGTTTTGCACCCTTTAAAAATATTTTGCTCTCCTTTTTAAAAAAAAACTTTACTAAAAAAATAATTACCTCTAAAATAATATTTAGAGTGTCTAGATTTTCGAGTTATAGGAGATCTCATGGGGAGATTTTATTCTATTTCAAGGTGGCATGTTGTGAAGTGAGTCGATTTGACGAGTTGAGGAGCCATAACTCGGCAAGCTAAGGGAGCCCTGTCAGGAAAGCCAATCATAAAACGTAGGGAGATTCAAACTGATGACCAAGAGTTTAACAACAAACAAATTTATAACTTCACCATGCATGAATATTATTCTCCAATATCATAAATATCGATCTTATTCTTTCTTTTGAATTGAAAAAAAAAAAAGAGCAAGGCCAAATTAGGGTTTTGACCCTAATCGGCCAAACTTAATAGTATAGATCACCCAAGTTAGAGAATAGCCTGGCCATAAATATAAAAAGGTCACCTAGTCAAACTAAATAAACTCACCGCCAATGAGGATTTGGGCAAGGATATGAAGGGGCATATCTTAGCTTTTTCGTCCAATGCTAGATATCGACGAGCAGTGATAAGTCAGTACGAGCCACTACCAAACCACCGCCAAGGGAGTCACGGCTAACAGGGACAAGTTTGGTGTAGGATTTAAGAGCTGAGATCCACCAACAAAATGCAGCTACCGTTGAGTCCTCCCCAAGATGCCAAGTTAGGAAGAATATGTGACAAGCTCGTGAGGGTTGCTATGATGGGTTCAATCCGAGTTACGAACTACCAAACCTGAATTAAAGTTGAAGAGAATGCCTCTCATACAACAATAATCACTCCAGCAACATGATCATCACCACAACCTAAAATAATTGCATAATAAATTGCATACACATGAAATGGATCAAAATAATGGTCTCCATGTTATTCATCTCAACATGTACAATCTATAATATGATTACAAGGTAGGAGTTCCTATTAAATAGGCCTGAGAGGTATTTACATAACAACTAAAAGATTGGTGTGAACCCCTCAAAATAAAGGATTCCATTATATTTGTGCAATCCAAATTATATGTACACAAATTAGTGTTTATCCTAACAATATAAAACAACCTCCCAAATTAAGCTCAGCTCTTTAGGACTGTGAATGTGTCTCAAACTGAGCTAGTTTAGAAATATCCCGAACCATTAACCAGTGTAAACACAAGCAATCCAACAAGGAAAAGGGAATGGGGTGAGTTAATTGAGTGTGCACGTTTAATTTAAAATTCAAATTAAATTATTGAGATTCTATTTAATTTAGGGGTGGGGAGTTAATTTTAGAGAGAACACAATTAATTTATGTGACATTACTCCAATTCTCACACTAAAATCTAGGAAGGAGATAATTTAAAAGGTTGTATTGGACTCTAATTTTTTTTTTATCATTTGGAAGAGCTGATTTAATTGAATTCTTTGAAATAACTAAGGTGATCATTTTCACTTTAATTATTTTAATGTACTTTAACATTCCATAGTGGATTTGGGCCAACTATGCCCAAAATAATGTGGCGTGATTAGATCCCTATTGTCCACATCTCTTAGTCAAACTTATTCCTTGTATGCTCATTAAACCAATAATACTTCCAACACAATATTGCATAAAATTTAAATGATCATTTAAGAGAGTAAAATACATAGAAATAGATCACATTTGTTCCACCAAGGAACATTTACACTCCATCAACCTTGGATCCCCATGCAACCTAACATGGATATAACACATAATTTCATCTCATAAGCATCACATGTTGATATAATGGTCAAATAATCATCCAAGATTTGTAATCAGATTGTCAATAATTTCATTTAAAAAAACAGAGAATAAGCACACATAAATACATCTCATAGCATTACATGTCAAAACAATGATCAAGTATCTATCTAAGGTCTATAATTAATTTGTCAGGAATTATTCACAAACCATGAGTGTAATATTTTCATTTCATTTTTGAATCATTAATCAAAGGCACCAATATATAAACAATATGTCAACATGATAATCCATAAATTGACTCTCACATATGCATTGTAACAATATAATCACCATGTCTATCAAATACTAAAAGTATGTCACAATAGTATCTCTAGCCTAGGAAATATCGAAACAAAAGTGAGCATTAAACACTCCCCTAGGATTTTAACTTCCTCCTGGAAGACATTGGAACAAGTAGAAGTGTTTGAATTGCATAAAAGTTGCATCTCCACTAGTGGTTTACGTTTCATTGTACCATTTGCATGAAATTCTAACTTGGTCCAACTCTCAACCTCAAATTTTCATGGTCTTATGTGCAAGTATTTGATTGAAATTCAAATCCAAATACTTATCCTCCCCTACCTAAAATGTAGTCCAATCTAGTACATGAAATGGGTCTCAAGCATTCTACTGCAAAATTAAAATTTGAAATACATTTTGGATGTGTGACATATTGGGTGGAAAGGCTAGATGATATGAAACTAGACCAACCTCCTCAAGGACCTCAAGTGGTCCAATAAAATTTTGTGTATGCTTAGAACCCTCCCCATAACATATTAGGATCTTATATGGTTTTGCCTACAAGAATACCTTAGAACCAACATGAAATTATTGATCTAATCCAACCTATTGGAATCAGTGAACCTCTTTTGGTGTTCTTGTGCCTCCTACAAAAATTATAATATGAAGCATCACTCCATGTCCTACGAGATGGCAAGGCCAATCATAAATATGTCCTCTAAATGATCTCAAATTAGCAGAGTCCTAGATCGGTTGTATAAGGCCTTGAAAGGATCCATATTAATAGAATTTTGATATTTGTTGTTGTAAGCTTGCTCAACCATTTACATATAACCCTTCTATTTATGTTATTCTTCCATGAAATACATACACAACATATCCTCATGTACTTGATTCATCCTTTTAGTATGGACATATATCTCAGGGAGATAAGATGTACTAATGTTGACTTGAGTGCCTAAAGCCTCCTAAAAAGTGGTTTAGAACGCGTATATATATAATCCCGATTGGAAATGATTTTCCACATAATGTTATGTAATTGCATAATGTCACCTAGGAACACTCTTTCCACCGCAATGGCATTGTAACTCACCTTATTGTACCAGAAGTGTGGCACCTTGGTCAACTTATCTATTGTCACCATGATCACGTCATTATATTAATATGAAGTGGGATTTTAAGTATAAGGTCCATAGAAATAGTGTCCCACTTCAATTCTGGAACATCATGAGGGTAGAAGAGTCCTACAAGATGTTAATGTTTATCCTTAACCCTTCGTTACTCGAGGAAATTAGCCACATATTCTGAAACATCCCACAAGGTAGGTCATTCATAGTACTGTCATAATCAGCATACACCTTGTTCACTCCCATGTGTGTTGAATATTGGGCTTGATGAGACTTGCAAAAAATCGCACTAGGAATATCAACTCCCTTAGGCACATAAATGCACCACTTGTACCTAAGGAATCAATATCCCTCAAGAGAATGTCCTAGAAACTTTCCTTTAATGTCATGTTTTGATTTAACAAGTCATACAACCTCCTAATAGAATATGTCCCCAAGAATCTGAGTAAGAATCTAATCTCTCAATTTTTTCTTAATATTCATAGCTACCAGAATATGTCGTCATCTACTCAAGGCATCTTCCACCACATTCCCCATTTCTTTTATATACTCAATGTAAACATCACACTCACTTGGTAGTTCCATCCATCATCATTAACTAACATTGATATCAGGCTAAACAAATATATGATGAATGCTAAGGTGGTATGTCATGAACACAAAATAGAAATCCAATGAGAAATTTCACCATCAAAGCAACATGTGAACTATTTTGTCTAACTCCAATTCATGTGTGGGTTAATTAATATTATAACCCTTAATATTTCACAACTCAAATTCAATAACATTTCCCACCTACTTGAGGAAAACCCATAACCCCTTTAAAGAAACATCAATCCAAACCACAAATTCCTTATTGAGATATAGAATTGGTTATTAGAGTTTCTGGATCTTTGATGAAAAACAAATGCACGAGCAATTACAGAAATCAAAATAACTAACAATAAGATGCAATATGATCAATAACTCAAAAGGAAAGAATGGCTCCAAATCAACTCAATTCTCCAAATGCTCCATATTTTCCATGAGATAGAATGATGAAAGAGATGTACATATAGGAAGTGAATGTGCAACCTCCTCCTAGATTAGTGGGGGATAACTCTCAGTAACTGATACTAGAAGTAGAGTTGACTCCACACAACTTAGTAAGCTAACTCAAAAAAACTGGTAAGCTAACTGAACATAACTAGTACACCTAAGCAAGCATATCCCATGAGTGTAGGAAAGATCCAAGTAAATAAACAAATACAAGGAAAATAAATATCCTACACTAACATTGGTAAGATAGGATCATGGGAGTGATGCTCCTTGAGAATTACAAAGGTTTTCCACACCTTTCGGTATACTCAAAATTATTCCCTTTACTTTGAAGGGAAGTAATAGGGTTTACAATACGTGAAAATTACTACACAAATATGTGGTAGTAACTTGTTGACCCCATGAAACTCCTAAATTTGATGACATTGGTAGGTGTTGACCATGCCACTATGGAGCTAATATTAAAATTATTTATGGAAATTACCTCACCTGGGATGATATGTCCAATATATTGAACCTAGAATTAAATGAAATCGCACTTGTTCGAGTTGTCATACAAATTGTTCTCTCAAAGACACTGCACAACCTAATGTAAGTGGTCTTCATGCTTCTCAACTTCATAGAAGTAGATGAAAATATCATCCAGGATGAACATATCACATTGGTCAAAAAAAGTCTTGTAAACTCCATATATCAAACTCATGAACATGGTAGGTGTAATTTTCAAGTTGAGCAGTACTATTGTGAACACATATTGACTATAACACATTTGAAATATGGTCTAATGAATATTAGATTCTTCAATCCACATTTGACAGTTTCCAAAGTTTAGATCAATTTTCGAGACAACTTTACCTTCCCTTGACCTTTTTTCGATATGTAGTAGCGGATAATGGCTATTAATTGTCACTTTAGTCAACTTATGATAGTCTATGCACAAGCATAAGGATCAATCCTTCTTCTTGATGAAGATAACATGTGCACCGCATGGAGAGGTATATTTTGTGCCTGCTCAAGGAGCTCCTCTAACTACATCTTGAACTCATTAACCTAAAGAGTGGTAATTCAATAAGATCCTCATAAAATAGGTTCTAGCCCTGACACTATGTCTATGTGAAATTCAATGACTCGTCAATGGGGGGTCCTAGGAAACTTCTTTCAAAACAAATCTACAAACTTATGAAGAATAGTATATTCATCCAAAGCTGAATTGATTGACTCATCCTAATATTTATCACTAGTAATATCATTCAACTAAAAATGCTTCCTCGTGATCTACTTGAGTTATATAGAATAAATCATTTAAAGAGAAAACTATCGAATAATTTGTGTAGTTACTACCTCAAAACCAAGTTCATTACGACACTCAATGATCTTATTGTGAAAATATACCTTATCCCTAGAACCTTGAGCCAATCTATACCCAAAATGACAACACAACAATTTAAGGGAAGAGCATTGAGGTTTATTGTGGTAGTAGAGTGTCCCAAACTTGACATGTAAAATTTCACAAGATATCCCACTACATACTTGGCTCCAGTGGTCATCTCAACATCCCAATGTTTTGTATGCATATTAGCCATTAGTTTGCATTAATCCACTACCGAAGAAAAAAATGATCTAGAAGCTCTAGGATCAAACAAAATGGATGCATAAGTTCCCCCAATAGTACCTACTTTCTCAATAAATATCCTCTTATGCTTAACCTAGGGGATTTCAATCATTTCATAAATCTTGTGTGTTTGACTCACGTCTTTGATTGTATGTCTTTTAATAGGTTCCTTCTACCCTAAGGTAGTTTCGAGTCTCTAAGGGCACTTCTAAGAACACTAGTCTAATATTTCACATAAAAAACATGTTCCTTTAGGTATATTATACCACGTCCACCCTCTACTCTTCCTATGATGGTCTCTACCACAATATGTTGTAAGCCCTGCCCTGATATAATGTTATGTCTAAGCTAGAACTTTGTCCTGTTGTCGATCCGACTTCTTAAACTCATCCTTAAATCTCAACTAAACTCACTTGAAGCTCCTCTCCCTTAATGATATTTGTTTAAGATCTCTTAGAACTTCAACACTTCATGCCCACATCAAGATAACTTAGTTTGGTAGAGTTGATATGAATAGTGCTTTTGAGATCCCCAACACTACTTTCTAACTTATACCAAGCCTAGATCCTTTCCAAACTCTAGAAATACTATTGGCTAACTTGTCCCCAAGTCGGTCTTTGTGATCACTCACACCTTGAACTTCCCTTGACAATCTCACCTTTGTATTATCTATATCTCACACATCTCGAAAGAAAGTCCCTAACCCAACACTAAAATGTGCTTCAAGCCCTCTCACAAATTATATCCTCGAGCCAGCATGCCTCTTGTGAATCCTAATGTGTCAAGAAATTCAGGTTCCTTAACTCACTTTCCTTGCCATGCCAACTCAGCTTCCATGACATTGCTGAGCTCTAAAATCTCTACCTGGTCTCTCTCTTAATGGTGGAAACTCTGGCTCACCATGATCCTTAATGATCTCATCAAGATATCTTATGAACCAATACCCCCAACTCACCTTATGACTCGGTATGTTGAGCTCTTTGGTGCCTATCAAAAATTTACCCTCCTTTTATCCTACATCTGAGTTCTTTGAACTCATTACTAAGATAGAAAATATCGCCTATCTTCCTTAACTAAATCCCCTTTATAAAATACTTAGTCAAATTGATTTGTATACCTAACCTCCTACTCAATGAGCTAGACCTTTCTGAGCTCATCGAACTAATAACATGTTCTATATTATCTCACTCGGTCCCTACAGATGTGCTTCACTTTACCCAACTCCATCAATATTTTTGGGTGAGCTTGGCTCACCAATAGCTTCTCTACCATTCACTCTAGTGACTTGAACTTGGCCTCTCTCCCCCTTCTATTCTTATTGCTCAACATCTCGTTGATCTCTACTTGCATGATATCCCAATACCATGCCCTAAGGGATGCCTTGGATCCCAACCATAATCACTCCCAACTCAATGAGCTCAATTTTCCAAGCTATGCCTTCACCTTCACCAACCTCACTCTAGGATTCATTACACGCTACTCATTTTTGACAAGCTCGCTCCTCTGTTGGCTCAGGCTAAACTCCTCTTGTATTTAGTTTTTTAGTTTTGACTTTTCCTAGCAGCACAAATAGTTGTATTGATCCAAACTCACCTTAGCATCCTAAGCTCCTTAGCGTAAAACCACTCAATCTTCCTAATCTCAAGATATCACCTATACTAACTCATTTCCCATGTGCAAACCTCTCAAAACCAATTATCCTCTAAGCTTGCAAGATATCATATCAAATCAGTTTTGAACTTGACCTCCACTTTATGCCATTGCACCAAGTTCCTTATTCAAGATCATGCCACATCAAACTTGGTTAGGCATTACCGAACTTTCCACCTTCCAGTTACCAACTTGGGTTTAATTTTCCCGTAATCCTCCCTCCTAGACTAAAACTCAAATCAAATTTCCATGCATCCCTGCGATAAATTCACTCAACTTATCTCTACCATCCTATAAATTGGAGCTCGTCTAGGTAGCTTACTGAGTTGTGTCTGCTACAGTCACAACAAACATAAAATTAGAAAAAAAACAAACTTCTACTAGATAACTTTTTGTCAGTTCAACAAGACATGATTATCCATAAATTGAAGTTGAAGATAATTTCACAAGAAAACTATTGATAACATCAAAATTCAATCTTTCTCTTATTTAATGTTTAATTCATGGCCTAAACCTTTTGAGGCAATATTTCTACATGGAGTGAAAAAGTAAGGATGAAAATCCATTTCTCAATTATGATTCTAAAACACATTTTCCACATTCATTCATCATGATTATGTAATTACAAACTTAAATTCAATTATTTTTCCCATTGCAATGCATTATGCTATAGTACATTCCCGTACATCCCACAACATGCAATTCCACATTTGGAGCTTAATTTCATAATCATGAAACACATAACTCCAACAAGTTATCATATGGATAGTTATTACAAATTTTGGCTTACCAGAAACTTCAAAAAATGAAATAAAACTAATCAAAAGCAAGATTTGAATGGGATCCAAAGTCTCTGACTTACTATTTTATTTCCTACTCATCCTTACATCAAATTTATTTGCATAATCTCTTCTAAAAACAAACCAAGAGATGGGATGCTCACCTCCCAACCTACTTGGTTAGGGATATCCACTAGCCAAACTCAAGCACAAGTGTCCACGAACATAACACTTGTTATTTGTTCTTATTAAGGTTAATAGGTCATTTGGGTAGTCATTACTAGTTTCAAGGTAACATGGGAAGGTACCTATGAGGTAGTACTTGTTAGAATTTGAGGATTCTAATAAATACAGATTTAATCAACTTACATATTATATAATGTTACAATAAATATTACATCATAACATAAGTAAATACAGAAATACTAACATGAAATAAATAATACAGGTCACATAGTATTTATAGTGGAAAACTCCAATAGGGTAAAAACCACTTTGAAAATAATCTTTTACTTCAGAGAACTTATTTTACATCCAGTAAGATCACCTCCTCCTTTGAAACCCTATTTACCAAGGGTAAAACTAAATCACTTGATTTACACATTTTTGATATATTTCCTAAATATATCAAATGAGGACCTAAAGTCCTTTTTATATAAGGTGATCGGGTATGTCTCTCAACCCACCTTTTCAACCTAAAATGGTTGACACATACACCTAGGTTTATAATATTTAATATTAAAAATATAATCATTTCATGATATTAAATATTTAACATAAAGTATATACCTAGGTTAACATATTTAATAATAGAAATATAAATATAAATATTGTTAAATATTAACCTATATATTAGTGATGGATCCATATACATTAAGGTTTGACTAGACCACTTAATCATTATGTTCGAACACTGCCCTTAATGTTAAGTGGGATAACATAACATATGTTAATAAATTCCCTGCCCGTGATACACTACAGGATTTACAATCCTTAAACCATAAAGATTTTATGCTAGTATATCGGTTGAAGGAATTATAACACCTTCATCATACTCAATTTACCTTTTGGTACAAAATGATTTGAAATCCCAGAGATCATCCCATGATCATTGGCTAAGTATGATTTGTGAGTTTTACATGTTCTCACATATTCTCAGAAAAGGTTATTGAACCCAAGCATATAGGATTCTTTTATAACCAAGGACCTCATTAACAATATGCTTATATCGGATGTTTACCAGTAAACTCAATAGCACTAAAGAGTTTACTGAAGACAGCCTTTAAGATCTTTCTACACTTCTTTCTCAAAAATAAGCTGAGGAGGTATAATGCCTGAAGGTATTTTTACACTTGCCCGAAGGTCTTTTACAAATGCCCAAAAGTATTTTTACAAAACCTAAGTTCCATTAGAGGTGACATTGTCATGCACACTCCCCCTCAATGGAAACTCCGACAATCCAAGTTTTTCACAAAAGTGACAAACTTTTACAGCACTCAGGGACTTTGTGAAGATGTCAGCAACCTGCTCTTTAGTCAACACGAACTTGAGATTTATGTCATCACTTTGCACCTTCTCACGGGTGAAGCGTATATGTATCTCAAGGTGATTCGTCCTCTGATGTTGAACCAAATACTTAATTAAGAGTAATACAACTCTGGCCACCACATAGAAGAGGAATAATTCTTTTAACTTCCATGTGTATCTCTACCAACAGCCGTTACAGCCACATGGCTTCTTTACTTCTTCTATTGTACTTCTCTTCCTCAGTAGAAGAAATGGAGACTGTTGATTGCATTTGTTGTTCCAAGTAATGGTTCCTACACCAAAAAAATTAAACACATATCCAGTATATTTTATAACACAACATCAATATGGTTAGATACACAAAATTCATATAAGATAGCATTTTCATTATTAGTATAATGTAACCCATAATTGATTGTTTCTTTAATATATTTAAAAATTCTTTTTGCAAGATTCTAATTATCTCTAAAAAAGTTTCTGCATAAACCTTGAAGTAATTCCTACTATATAAAAAATATCTTATCTAGTTATAGTTAGATAAATCAAACTGTCAACTAACAACGTATATAAAATAGGATCAACATTTTTCATATACAGATTGAGGGTCAATATTTATTCCAAATTCCATTGAAGTAGATAATGGTTTACAATCAATCATAAGAAACTTTTTCAATATAATAGTTGCATATGTTGTTTTGAAAAATAAAAATAGAATGAAATACAGTCATACAAAGAATATGATGTGAGAGACCTAACTCATTCATTTCAAAGTAATGCTTCAATTTCCCTTTAATCCTATATATTAAATCAGAATTGTCACCAATCATAAGAAAATTATCAACATATATGTAAATATAATGATAATATGTGAGCTTTATTGCTTAGTGAATATATCATTGTTAAAAGAACAATTAACAAAACCTAACAGAGTAAAGAAGGAAACAATTTTCGCATACCAAGCTCTAAGAGCTTGTTTTAAACGATACAAAAATTTCTCTTGGTGGTTTTCAACTTACAAACATAGTTTTCTTTACCAGTTTCTTCAAATCCTTTAGGTTGAAACATGTAAAATTCTTCTTTTAAATCACAATTTAAAAAGTATTTTTCTTATTCATTTTGGTAAAGCTCTCAGTTTGTTTCCCACCTACATTAATTGAATTTGAGAAATAGCGACATATCATCTATAGGAGGGGTTTCTAGGTTCAGTTTACACATGAAGACCTAGTTATCAAATTTGGTCGAAGGAAAGGCTATTGAATTTGGCTGGGAGCTTGAGATCTGGAAGTGAGATTCATGGAGTTTTATTTGTTGACATTTAATGTTTTGATCCTAGTACAATAAACCTGAAAATTGCAAATAAGGCTCTAACATTACTCATTTTAGCTATAGGGGAAAATATCTCAACATAATCAATACCAAGTTTCTAATTGAAACTTCTAGCAACAAGTCTAATTTGGCTTGGATGACGATGTAGCAGTTAAATATGGAGAATAAATACCCTAGCATTACATAATTCCCTCTTTTTTGTTTTTAATACTACCATCAACATTATACTTTACTTTGTATATCCAACTAGACCCTATAATACTTCGCAGCTCAGGTTCATACAAGGTAAATAATGCATGGTACATATGATGGCTTCAAAAATAATGAAAAGAAACCCACTCCATATTCATTTTCCTAAGGTTAATAGGATTTAAACTTTCTATCATAGATTAAGCCCAATTTAATTTTTTATCTAGGAAGATTAAAGTTTCAGAAACATCTATAGCATCGAAACATCATCATGACCATTTACTAAATCAGAATCAAAACATGCCGTAATGATAGTCACAGCGAGTACTTTACTTCCATCATTTAGAAGCATTTAATAAATTAACTTCAAAATAAGAAGACAACACATAAACCTTTCACTAGATTATATCTATACATTTCATATAAGCTTCGATAATTAACATGTCCTAACCTTTCATGCCATAGTTTTGAATTATTCAAACTCTGAGATATAAGATACTTTTACAAACAAGATGCAGAAGAGAAATCATTAAAAACATACATACCATTTCTTTGAATTCCTTCATCTATTATACTCTCATTAATATCCATGATATACTGAGTATCCTTCATACATGGATTTTAGTTGTGTCTTTTATACTGAATTTAAAAAGGTATTTTTCTCATTTTGGTGGAAATTTTTCGGATGTTCAATATTACTATTTCGGAAAATAATCTTGAACATAATAAATGACTTCTGATTGTAGAAGGTATCAACATTATCGTATATCCAGGTTCACATTTTCCTAAGGTTAATAGGATTTAAACTTTCTAATATATTGCCCAATTTAATTTCTTATAGGAAGAAAAAGTTTCTCTTGGATTCGAATCAAAACCATTGCAAGAATGGAAGTATTTCATGATTTATCTACAGTTATAAGATTTTAACGTCCTAACCTTTCACCAGTTTTAAATTATTCAAACTCTGGATATAAAACAATATGCAACAAAAGAAAAATCATCTCAGAATTCCAGAATACAATCCGTCTTCATATAGAGTTTCCATACCTATTTCGCCATAGAAAATTTCATGTTTTCCAAGATGTATAATCTATGTTGTAGTCAGAATCCAGGTTTCATTTTGTTTTGAATAGAAATATAGGTTTTGTCAAGATAGAAATAGTTGAATGTCATTGTTTTCCTGAACCTGTAAAACACACCCCATTATAATATACAATGTACCACAGAGTAAGATACATATTTATCAATAATAAAAATAACACTTTTAATATAATCATATCTAACTTTTATAGATCTAAAGAAACTATTTGATCATAACTAATTTCGTCATTACAATGTATTATAATTAACCTCCCATGATCAAAATAATAACTCGCAATATCAAGGGCTCTGCATTATACCTCAAATTTATATAAAAATATTTCTAACCATGTAGAAGTGAAAAAGAAACACCTAAGAATGCATAACAACTTCAAATTTTTGATGAAAAAAATTAATGTAGACAAAAATCCGGCTAGCTTAAATTTGAGGTCTAAATAACCGCCATAATGGCTTTTTTTTGGTCTGTTGTGACGGTCATTTGACCATCAATTTTAATACAATAAAAGTTTTATAGAACCTACGAGCTTAAATTTGATGTCTAAATGATCGTCATATTGTCTTATGTTTGATCTACTGTGACGGTCATTTGACCATCAAATTTAATAATGTCAAAACTTGTTGTGTATTTCCAGAATGTGAAATTCTAAAATTTCTTCTTCTGTATAATATTAGGGAGGTTATATTTCAATACATTATAATTTATAATCTAAAAATATATACATTTTTTTATTAAAAAAAAATATATAGTTTATAGAATGTAAATAAAAAACAACATATAGTTCATAAAAATTATAAATTATAGTATTTTTTTAATATAAAAAAACACATAACCCTTATTAAAATGGTTTAAATGACATAGACCAGATTAAAAGAATTTTACAGATTTGTTATTGGAATGGGGGACAATTAATTTCACCCGACCAATGAAATAAATTGAAATCCCTATTTTCGTGAACTTTGTCTCCTCCTTATATATATATATATATGCCTAGATTTATAAGTTAAGTTTAAATATGATTTAAACTTAGACTTAGAATATGGTCTGTTAACTCTTCCCCAATTCCATGTAATTTTAATATGGTTTAAGGCTTTTAATATATAGTTTTTTTTTTCAAAACTATATCAATTTTAATATTATGTTTATATAAGTTATTATATAAACGTTATTCTATATATTTTTTAATTTAAAAAAATATAGTTATAGATTAACTATAAACTATAGTTTTTCAAATCAAATTCTTTTAGAGGGGTCCAAAGAACATGGGTATGAATTTACCTTCCGAAATATTTAACCAGCAAACATTTGAAATTATAGAAAACATGAAAATTATTTCATATAGTAATAAATATTTTCTTTTTCTGTATGTGATTTTCACATCCACTATCTCCAGAAAAACATTAATTCCATATAATTTACAAAATCTACATGAAAGTAAGAATCATATCATATTACATCTCCCCCTAAAAAAATTATGGATTTAAAATTGAAAAATCCTAAAAAAATTACCGAGAGTTTAATTGCACAAATGTAGTGCTAAAATGAATTAAGGGTTGGCCAAACCACTTAATCATTATGTTCCAACAGTACTCTCCATCCATGTCCACAAGTATTGAAATTAATAAATTCACACAACAATAGGAACCACTTTGGTAACTCCCAAGTTACTACAAAAGGTAATGTGAGAGAAACTTTTCATTTTGAAGACCAATTTCATAAATCTTTTAAGGTGAGAGTGTAAATGTACCTCCACTTCCAAAGTGTGAAATAAATATTCTTCCACTTCCAAAATGGAAATGAAGATGGGGGAGAATGTTTATGACTTTCTTGACAAGCTCAATCATCCAAAGCCATTAAGGTTTTTCTCGCAAGCATAAAGAATATGGGACTATGTCGCACTCTCATCCAATTTACATCCATTTTTAGCCAAATTTTGGTAGCATTACAGTATACAAATTCCACTTCAAAAATACAATAAACCAAGAGATCTAAATAAAGTAAAAGAAGGCTCCAAATTCATTGATAAAGCTATCAAAACCTCAAAAGGTTACTTGCAAGAAATACATTAAAAAAAGTTACATATCAATAGACAAGCTGGCTAAAACTTCACCAAAATAACAATAAACCATTTGCATTTTCCACAAGAATAATCAACCAAATTTCATTAGAACAAACAAGATTCACAAAAAGCAATTTCTATAAATATTTAACAAAGCTTCAACAACTAATTCCATGGATGGATGGTTACCTTGGATCATGCACTTAATTCTCACGATTATTTTCTTTTCCTAAGCCTTCCCAAGCTCCTAAGATCCTCTCAAAATTTTGCAAAGACCTCTCTAAGTGTTAGCTTATTAAATCATGTTTAGGTTTTTCCCAAGGCTCTTTAATTTTCACTTTAAGCTCAAATTCAGCCCCCAACTTTTTGCAGAATCAAATGGGGTGGCTTATTATCCCAAAAACACATTTTTGGTATTTCACATTTTTCTTTTAGCGGTTTAGTTAGTAAAGTAAGGTTTTAGAATAAGTATGCAAGGCATATTATTGGCATAATTGGAAATGAATTGGATTCGAATATGTTAAGGTTTCCTCCACGCGCACTTGTCATTTTGCAGCATGTTCGGCTCTGCAAGATAATACTATCAGATTTTCTAAGGGTTTCTTGCCCTCTGGGTGCCTCTATATAATGAGCTCTCCCACTTCAAACTTGGTTGTTGCAACTATAGCTGGAGATAGTGTAGCTTTGAACAATGGCACCACCACCGAAACATGCCCTTGGAAGTTCATCCCGAAATTTTTTCATGAGGTAATGATTATCCTCCTGATATTTTTTCCTATTCCCGAGTTTAATATTGCTTGTCAATGGTTGGAACAATTATGTCTCATTAGGTACTTCGTGGGTTGCATCCCCTCTGAAAGCATGCTCAAATCTTGGGTTAACTCAGTCTGGACTCCTCATGGAGTCTGACTTGAGAGCATACAGAATATGACCAAAGGATTCTTCCTTTTTTCGCTTCTCTGACCCAGCCAATGCCCCCAACATTTTGGCCCGACAAGCCACTTGGTATGTTCGTAACTCCTTGTTGGTCCTATCTCCATGAACCAAAGACTTTGTGGTTTCTGAGTATGTTGTACTTAAAGTGCCAGTCTGGGTGGAAGTTCCTAACCTGCCCTTGCCTTGTGTTCATTTCTTGCCTCAGATTGCATCTTCCACTCGGCGGGTGGTTTGCCTCGAACCACATCGTTTTTACAACGCTTGACCATAGAGGCGTGTTTGTATTGAAGTAGATATTTCTCAGGAACTAAAAGAATTTGTGGAAACTCATATGGGAGACAAGCGTTACTCCCAGCGTATCTTATATATCAACTTTCCTAATACTTTCTTCCGATGTCAGGCCTCTGATCATAAGATCAAGGACTATCCTCTTTATGTCCCTTGCAATCGCCCAACAACTAAAGTGGCTCCAAAAATGGCCAAACCCCCTCAGGAGGAAGGGTGGAAAATAGCTTGTGGCCAGAAAAATAGGAATAAAAATCAACAACCTAAGGCCTCTGGTTCAAACGGCCCATGTGAGGCAACTATTAAGGAACAACCTCATAGTCCACAACCTAAAAAGTCAACTGCTTTGCCAACTCGACAATCTAGCTGCCTAAATTCTCCAGAACGGCCAAGACAGCCTCGGTTCTCATGGACCAAATAAATTTTGTTAACAGTGTTGCCATTCCGCAACAACTATTGTTGTTTTTACACAATGATTCACAGGTCCCTTCCAAAAGGGCCTGAAGTCCCTCTCACCTCTCTCAGGATCATATCTCAGCACACAGTGTGGATTCTATGGAGGAAGAATACAATATTGAGTATGTCGAGTGGAAAAAAATCAATTTTCAAGATTTCTTTACGCACAATACTACTCAATTCCTATAAAAGCGGTTTGATGTGTTAGATGGCTTCGAGACAGATGGGATGGAACTCAACCACTATTTCCCATGAATTGTCTATCTTGGAATGTGTAGGGTCTTATAGACTCCAATCACAAGTATATTATTTGTGATGTTCGACAAAAAAATTCCAATCTTGATGTGTTGTTTTTGTAGGAAGTGAAAATTACAGGTTTTCAGTTACACATGGTTTGTAAATCCATATGGCCTGACAGCCTGGCTTTCTACAGCAATCATGAATGGGTGCGTGGGGGTTTAATTTCCCTTTTTTCTCCAAAATGGCGGCCTTTTTTGATGGATCGTGATGTTGAACCCACCAATCAGGGCATACGGGTCTTATTTAATATTAGCAGTCACCCTTTTGGCCTTATTAATATTTACGCCTCTAACGATGTGGCCGAAAGGGCCGATTTTTGGTAGTGGATAGCTTTCTCAATTCCATATGCTTATTCGGTCATAAGTGGAACTTTGAATATGGTTGAGCTTCTCACTAATAAGTGCTCGCACCTTTCCATGTAATAAGTTTGGGTTTTTAGACCCTAATGCCTCTCGCATTCCCACTTCTGAAGCTTGGTTTACTTGGTCCAACCTTTGAGGTGGATTAGATCGGATTCTTAAATTTCTCGACAGAGCTATGCTGTCAACTCTAGAATTTTTTGAGTTAGACAACATTTATTCCTCCCTTGTGGAGGTCATGCCTGACTTTGTCCTTTCAAACCATTCTGCCATTCGATTTCATATCACTTTGCATGATAGGCACGCTTTTCGTCATAAAGGAAAATTCTTTCTTAATACTTCCTTGATGCAACATGGGCCCACTCTTAATCACATTAAGCGTGTTTGGAACCTGGCCCCTTGGCCAAGTTATTTCTAGCACTTTCATCCACCTATGCATGTCAGTCAGACTCAATGGTGGGAGGAGGCTATGACTCAGACTACTAGATTCCTCATAATCTATGGCAAACAGCTAGTAAAGATTAGACGCCACTCATACTCTGCTAACACCTCTGCTCTTAGCTGAGTGGTGGTGGTGCTCCAAGGAAACCCCTTCTCTGAAACTCTGTAACTTTGAGTTTCAGAGTTTTGCCAACAAATTCAAATTGTGAACAATTACAATGCTCGGGGTGCTCAAATTTGTGCCCGCATGCATTAGCTAAAAATTGGCGATCGAGCATCGAAAGAATTCTTTCTTTCTCTCAGAGCCAAAAAACTTTCCCAAAATATTTGTGCCATCAATGATGGCAAGGCTTGGGTCATTGATCCCCAACTCATGTTGCAGGCATTTGTGCAACATTATAAGCTGGTTTTTTAGGCTCAACAACTCTTGGTCGAACGATAAACAACTCTTAATAAATGTCTGGTTGATGTGTTGTGCAAGCTTTATCCTTCTCAGAAGGTGGTTTGTGACTGCATTCTCAATATTAATGACCTCCATGAAGCAGTTATGCAATTGGCCAATGATAAATCCCCTGGATGCGATGTCTTCCCATGCAAATTTCAGAAATCCTTATGAGACTTTGTCGGCCCATATTTTCTTCAAGTCTATCTCGAGGGTTTTCAGAACCAGTCATTGGGGGAGTGTATTAACAAAGGGAAAATTAAATTCATCCTGAAAGCAGGAGATCCTGAGAAAATTATTAGTTGGCGGACCATCACCTTTTTGAATGTCTCCTACAAAATTATTACTAAAGCTTTGTTTATCTAGTTGTGTCATATTCTTCCCGTTTTCATCCAACTGTAACAAACTGGGTTCATTTAGGGGCGATATATTTTGGATAACATTATTGTTGTTTGGGATGACATGGAATGGGCTTGTAGATCCAATCAATATTCTATGTTCGTTAAAATTTATTTTGAGAAAGCATGTGATCGGATTAAATGGTTGTTTATCCTTGTTATCCTTTAGGCTCTTGGTTTCAGCCCCATCTTCATTCAATCCGTCTGAATTTTATTTGACAATGCCTCTACCTAGATCACCATTAATGGCCTCAGCTATGAGTCCTTCATATTGTTCTGTTCCATTCATCAAGGGTTCCCGTTAGCGCATGTGCTCTATGTGTTTGTTGCTGAAGGATTTGGGTATCTTTTGGCCCAAGCCAAATCTCAAGGGCTCGTCAGGGGAATTACACTACCTTTTGTGACCAATTCTCAACTTCTTAACGGTCACTTCACATATGACTCTTTTCTCACTCTCATTGAGGAAGAGACCAATATCTGCAATGTCATGCATTGCATCGATATCTTTTATTTAGTGTCTGGATATTTCATTCAATGGAAAAAAACTCAATGCTACAGGAATTATTTCCTCCCTTTTCCCGCTTGGCTGGAATATTTTGAGTGGAAGACTATTTGCCACGGTGAAATGTTTGAAATTCTTGGCATTCCCTTTGCCTTTCAAGCATCGTTGGCCAAATTATGTCAGTATGTGATCCAACGGGTGGCTAAAAAATTGGAGTACTGGATCACCAGACCTTTGTCCTTGGCAGGGAAATTCCAAATTTTCTCCGAAGTCCTTATTGCCACTCACGTCTACTACTCATGTTGGGTGCCTTCCAAAGCCTCTATTCAAAATCTGAAGAAACTCCTCAAAGCCTTTCTCTAGGCCAATTCTTCCACTGGAAAAGGCTTCCATAGAGTTTCCTCGGAGATATGTTGTCTTCCCCATGAATCAAGAGGTTTGGTCCTTATTGACACTCTGTGTGAAATGGATCATTCGAGGCATTGAGGGACAAGAAACGTGGAAAGTGCTTCTATGCAATGGCATCGAGGAGGACTCACCCTTCAACCACCCAGCCTGTAAAGGTCTGGGGTTTTTTAATATCCTTATTGCTCATGTTCCTATTAAATTTGATGGCATTTTTGTGCTCAAAAGTATATGGAAGGCTTGGGAAAGCATCGAACCATGGCTTCAATGGAAAGGCAACTGTTTCCATAATGGTCTCTCCATTAACCATCAATCCTTATGGTGGTCGTTGATATTTTAGGCTCATGATAGGTGTCTTTCAGATGTTCCTGGAATTCACGTGCTCAAGCTTTTCAAACTTGGAATTTGTACCATTCAATATTTATTCTGCAAACACTCTCAATCCTGGTATTCTTGGCGTGAGCTTAAAGCTCAGTTATGGCTCACCACCCAAGATCGCACTAGCATTATCAAAATTATCACTTTAGTCCCTGATCATATGTTGCACGAAATTTCTGTGCATTCCTATCACCCTTTGTGGACAGACTGGAAATGGTAAGTTGGTACCCCATTTCACAATTATTCAGCTAGTAAAGGCTATCATTTGCTTTCCCTTCATTTTCCCATGGTTGAAAAACTCAACAATCGATGGGGGACTCATTTTGCTTCGTCATGATGGAGAAGGATATTTGACATTATTTGGTCTATCTACGTGGAACCAAGAATTGCACACTTTCTTTGGTGTATTATGTACCAAGGTCTTCTATTTGGCTCTCATCTTGTTCAAATTGGGGTTCCAACTCCCAAGTGTTCGTTATGTGGCCACTTAGAAACTTTGTTGCACCTTTTATGGTTTTGCCTGAAAGCTCAGCTTGCATGGAATTGGATTCATTCCTATTTCTTTCCTCTCAAACCTCAACTTTTTACTTGGCAGCATGTTCTTTTAGAAGATAACCCCAAAATTCCACACATGGTCGCCTAGATTTGGCATGTTTTCAAAGGGGAAATCTTGTTTTGGATATGAAAAGAAAGGAATGTTTTTTTCTTTGCTAATTATGAAGTTGATCAGAAATTTTTAGTGTATAACAAATATATGGTTATCTTCAATGTGCTTTTGCAGATTCAACTCCAGGATAATAAAGGTTCCCTGGAGGTGGACACCTGCAGACCTTATTGCGGCATTCGGGGGATGTCCCGTGTAATGTCACTCGGGAACCACCGTCGTCATCTTGGCACTCTCCAACGCATGGCCATGGTGGTCATCATAGCCACTCTCAATGGCGTTCTTTCAGTCGGGCTCGCCACTCTCCCCGCAGTTAACAATGGAGGAGCGTTATGCCACCTACTTGCCAACAAGGCTGGGATTCCCCCCTGCTCATCAACTTGGGTGGGGTTCGTCGGTTGCCCCTGAGCCACACACCCCGGATGGCTGGAATTTTCCACCTCTGCCTTTTCTGCCTTTAGAAAAGTTCCCTTGCCTTCCTCTTGCCATCTCTCCTACACAGGTGGCGGTGGACAATGAAGAGGAGAACCCCACTGGTTGGGACATTCCATATGTTAGCAAGTACCTCCTTGGTTTAGGTTGGCCTAATGACCATGACCCTCCTATTTCTAGGATATTTTTTTATGCTTCTTGATTTTGTGTTTTGATGTATTCCTAGGTGTTGCCTAGTTTGTTTATGGTTTTGGGGTGTACTCTCATACCACCCGCTTTTTGTTGAAAGTTATCTTGTATCTTATTGAAATAATATAATATAAGATCCCTTTTCATCAAATATTGTTGGCATAATTTTGTTGTCTTCTAGTGGAAGGGTAACATATATAGGAAAAGGGAATGAGATGAGTTAATTGGAGCAGAAACATTTAATTTAAGAATAAGACTAATTATTGAGTCTTTATTTAATTTAGGGTGGGAGGATTAAATTTGGAGGGAGCAATTATTTTAGGTTGCATTAGTTTATAAATCTCACTAAAATCTAAGAGCGTCATAATTTAAAAGATCCTATTGGACTCTAGGAATGTTTTATCACTTGGAGGAGCTTGTTTAATTCAATGTTTTATAATTACTCAAAGCATCATTTGAACTTTAATTATTTAACATGTTTTAAAGTTACATAACTAGTTTTGGCCAACTATGCCTAAATATATGTGTGTGCTTAGGCAAATATTATCCACATCTCTTGGTCGGTCATGTTCCTTGCATATTCATTGCACTCATAAATACATCCAATATAATATTACATATAATTTAAATTATCATTTAACAAAGTATAATCACATAGACATATCATACTAGTTCCACTAAGTAATGTTCACTCTTTGTGGGCCTCATGGCCGTAAACAACCCTTCATGAGTAAAATACAAAATTCCATCTTATAAGCATTGGATGTTATTATAATTGACAAATATTCATCCAGGTTCCATAATTAGTTTTCCAACAATTTCATTGATACCCATGAGCATAAGAACACATAAATCCATCTCATAATATTGAATGCAAAAACTATGATCAAATATCCAATTAAGATCTATAATCAATTTGTCAATACTTTATTAACAATCTATGAATATAATCCTATATAAATATATCTCATAAGCAATAGTAATTGGAAAACAATTCATTTTATTTTTAAATCATAAATGAGAGGTACCAATATATGAACAATATGTCAACATGGTAATCCAAAAATTGAATAACTTACATATGCATCATAACAATATAATCACCATGTCCATCAAATACCAAAATCATGTCAAGATAGTATCTCCAACTTTCTCAAAACATATAAATTTGGCCATCAAGACTCACTATAAGTATGGAAGATATACAAAAAAAAGTGGTCATTACAATGTCAATCTTTTCTAACTATTTTTTACAACTTTAGAACATTTCCTTCGATACAAAGTTAGGTCCTTCTCAACTTCATCCTTGGATGAATCCCTTGAGAAAACTAAAATAAAATATTATCTTATGCATGTGTTCAACAAACCCCAACATAAATAACCACAAAAAACTCTTTAATTCCTTAAGTGACCTTGTGATCACAACACCGTTGATGACAGAGTCACAGACACTCACAATCATGGCAATGCTTCTAATTGAACCATTAAAACATTGATTCAGTACCTCCTCAACCTAAAGAAGGATTTGTTCCTCACCCACCACACCAAGGGGACTACCATCAACCACTCATAAAGTCAAAATTAAGGTGGCGTCTACCTAGTCCACTCTCACAACATGTGGAACCCTCCCAAAGTATACCCCAGTGATACAATGACAAGAAGTTATGTTGGTGGCATTCTAATCTGATGCATTCACATGAGGACTATGGATGCTTAGATCTCATGCTTACACTTTCTTTTTTTTATGTGATTTCAATCATGACATCATGGTAAGGGAAAGACACGACTAGGATGTCAATATGTGAGACTAAGCACAACATAACGATTGTCAAGATGTCATGTATAATACCAATGTCCATTTAGATATCTATACCAATCCTTTTTCTAACCATTATAACGTTGATAAACATCATCAACCCGCTTATGATAAGCAAAATTAAAAAAATTCAACTAACACCATTGAAACCATTTATATTCATATTAGTCACAACACCAAAAAATATCGTTAACATACATGGTATGAAAAGAGTAATAGCTTGCATCAATTGTATCCAACTTCCCATCCTGATAATTGCATGACTGTTCAGGCCTATCCTAAGGGTCAAACTTCCTTAAAGAAACTTCGGGAAATTTCAAAATCTGAAAAAATTGTTCAAATCAATTTCATCAGCCATCTTGAAACTACATGGCCAATGTCATTTTTTACAAACTGTGCTTCTTCTAATTGCATTAGTCATCATGTTTCTAAAAGGTCAATGCACTTTCAAGAATTTCCTGAGCTAGCTAGCATGGTTGATGTTCTACAGTCTAACAAAAATAAAAAATTGATTCCATCATGAGTCTTATGCCTCTCCAGAAATTATTATGAATAAAATTCCTTAGGTTTAGACCAATATTTCAAAACCTACATTGGATAAATAGGATCCAATCATGAAAATTTCCAATCTTATAAGAAAAATCCCCCTTTTTGCTCATATGGACCTCCCCTAAACACTATGATTGTTTGACATTACACATATTCGACATGTATATCCCATATCCACCAGCTTTAGGGTACGAGTTTCTCTTGCATTGTTCAGATGATAATATACTTCAACAATGTGAAGAGTTATCTATTAAAACTAATATAACAACGGATCAAACCTTATTTCTTTGATTTCCCATCAACTCTATGATACTAGAAAACGTCTTGTTTTGTGTTGAATACCCTCCCCTCTTCATTTTCATCAAGATTAGCAATGTGCAATTCAGAAGGGATCTTATCAACCAATAACCTAAAATTAACCCACAAACAGTGCCAAGGGTACAACCCGAAGAAATATTCCCTCGTTGGGTTGTATTTGGTTACCCATCAATGTGCCTCTTCACACCATTAGAGTGAAAGTTATTATCTTCAAATTTTACTCTATCTTATAACAATCTGGTTGACCATGGACACATTGATTTGCATCATTGCTTCATCTATGTGTTAATATGTTAAATTCCCTCACATAAGGTTCCATGTATAAAATTTAGGGTGACACGAACTTGTGGATCTTTCAACAATTTAAACAACATGGGATCTTTAAAATTCTCGCTCACGGGTAAACTATATTGTGCTCCTTTTAGAGATTACTTAAATCATCCCATCAATTCCTTCTAAGGATATAGTGGACATCTTGAGTTTTTCAAGAAAAATCTCAAGAAAATCCTCAATTTTGATAATGACGAGATCAATGAAATAAACCTTAATATTAAAACCTCGTATCTTTCTAGCTTTATCATTGTATGGTTACCTCCTTCCCTGCAACCGTATTCTCAAAAAAATAAATTTATGCACAAGAGCACAAGGAAAAAATGTTGAGATCCTATGATACCTACAATCATTACAATAATCCTTTGACTCTAGTGACTGTGGCGAATGGGGACCCTTCATCACGCGTGTTCCACATAATCCTTATCACCTAATTCCAATGCTAGAGATTTTGACGAGTGGGGACCCTTCATCAATGCATCTTCCCATAATCCTTTTAATCTACCTTTAATTATAATAGCAATATTACCCGCATTTAATTGCACACCAACTCTAAGATCCAAGAGTTTAAGCTCAAAGACAATGACTTGATTGATAACAAGGAACATGTTGCTTCCCTTATCACATTGGAACCTAAACCAAAACTCGTCATGTCTTCATCCATCAAATCTCTCATTCTTGAACTCCCTCTCCAACCAAATCTTGAACATAACACCAATAAGTTTCCTTTAGTTAAATCTCTTATCTTGTATCTTCCTTGCAACTCATACCTTTAGCCACTAACCACGTTGGTTTCTCTAGTTATCTCTCCAAACATAGAACCACTCTTAAAATCATCATACGAAATATTTTTCTCCTAGCATTGTCAAGAATACCACAAACTCATTTGGTGAGCTTGTACCATTTTGCATGTGGTGTGAGGCCTCAAGTCATGATGTTAAGGTTTTTCGATCTTATATAAAATGAAATAATTAACTCGGATCATACGTGCGTGAAGGGGAGAATCAACGACAACCACATCCTCCCTCCTCCCCACAATAATTGTGTTCACATCATGGTCTTTTCTCCCATTCTCATTCCAACTATTGAGTACTCTAACAATGGCATTAGCCACGATTACCTTCTCCTCCTGGTGTCCCTGAGATTTCACACTGAAATTTGGGACTACCCCTATTTACAAATTTCGTTCTTTTCAAAGTAATGGGTCATTTTGTGTTTGTTTTGACTGTAGTTGTTTGCATTGCTCTAAGGTATCCCCATAGAGTCATAAAAGCCAAATTCAACAAATACCCACATGCTAAAACTCACTCTATCCCTTCGCCAGGTTTTGTCTGAGAGAATTTAATTTATTTATTTATTAAATAAATAAAATTCTATTTAAAAATAAATTGTGCTGCAGTTGAACCCTACTGAGGATTTTCACGCCATTATTGCTTTCGCCTCTCAATGGAGTGTTCACCAGGGAAGATTTTTTACTGACCAACTAATTGGCAGGTTATTTTCAAAGCAATTGTCTGCAACTTCCGGCAAGGTTTTTTCATTTTTATTTCTTCTGTGTTTTGGTTTTTCTCCGTTTTTCCGTCTATAAATTCTCGTAGCCTGTTCATTCTTCATGCCAGAACTTTTCCTGGGCCTAGGGTTTTGAAAATCTATTGAGTGTTTTTAATTACAAGAGCTCAGGATTCCTTCAAGAGATTGCAAAAGGTTGCTTGGTTCAAAAAGGTACAATAATGGATTTTATGAAAATAAGAAAAATACTGCCACCAATGTGTAGAGCTCAAGAAAATATGCACTTTTAGAAAAAACAGCACCTAAAACGGAGCCACAGAGAGAAAGTTATGGCACTTGCAAGATCCAAAAATGGAAAATTTTATTCTATGTTGTGTTTCCTTCACCGAAAATCCAAAAATGGAAAGAAATGTAGTCTTCATGTCAGTCACAATTTTCAAAGCTGCCCTTCAGCTTGAATGTCCACGCCAAATATGGGAAGTCAAATCCAAAACAAGTCACACTTTTTGCCTGCATGTTGGGTCAGCGTTTAACATAAATCAACTTAAGTGAAATGCATAAAATTGGACCCTAGCAAGCAGGTTAAAATTTTACATGCTTGTTTCTTATGTTTTTCCCTCAAAAGCAACTTAAGTGAAAAGCGAAAAATTGCACCCTAGCAAGCAGGGTAAAATTTTACCTGCCTGCTGCTTATGTTTTTCCCTCAAAATCAACTTAAGTGAAAATCAGAAAATTAGACCCTAGCAAGCAGGGTAAAATTTTACCTACTTGTTGCTTATGTTTTTCCCTCAAAAGCAACTTAAATGAAAAGCAGAGAATTAGACCCAAGCAAGTAGGGTAATTTTTTACCTGTCTGCCCCTTGTATTTTTCCCTTGGCTTATAGCGAAAAAGTGCAACCCATCCCTGCATTATTAAATGCCTAGAAGATGACTTCTTTTAATTGTTGGTAAGCATCCAGTTTTGACACCTAGGGTTGGAAAGGATTTCTTTTTTATTATTCTGGGTATCTGCATGTTGATGTGAGTGCACAGGGGAATTAAATAATATTTTTAGCTTGCTTGGCATTCAAGCAAAGTCTAAAAATAAAGGGCAACATGATTTATAGTCAGATCTTGGTGAAGAAATTAGATATTCATGTTATGGACGGCATACTTGTCTAAATTTTTTGTAGAAATACTTCATTTATGCCCATATTGGTGAAGAAAGCATAATTCAATGTCTGATACATTGAATATATCTTTAGAATCGGAGGAAGAAATAGGTCCAGCTCTCATAATTGCAAAGGCTTCCAACAAAAATTCATTCTCTTGTTTCTGACGCAGCCCATGTGGAAGTCATTACATGGAAAATTCCTTTCAAGAGCTTGTGCAGGTGCTCCCAATCTTCCAATTGAAGCCTTCATTGAATCTACTTGTATTTGCTTTCACCCAAAGTGCTTTCCAGAATTTAAAATTACTCATATGCAATTAAAAATAAAAGGTGATGGGTTTTGTCTGAATTGTTTACGGAAAGCATTTTAAAAATTGCACACGTTAGAGAAGAACTAAAAAAGCTTCAAGGATAAGAGGAGAAGACAGGTCAGAGACAGCACCTGCAAGCAAATCTCAGTCATCCGCTTCTAGATCCAGTTTGGTGAGAATCAAAGGTAAAGATTCAACAACATATGGGAGAAAAAAGCATCTCATATTCAAGGTAGAGATATCATTCAAATCATTCATTGCTAAAATAGATAAAGCAGAAGTACAATACATATTGGATCAGCATGCAAAGTATGGAGGAAGGACAAAACGGAGAGTGTTGCAGCTAGAATAACTTCTTCTTCTTTCTCTTATTTTCTCCGACAAAGTAATTGAGTAATCAATTAAATTGTAAAACTTAAGTGATTGGTTTTAAAGTTGTTACTTCAAGTTACCGAAAGAAGTCAATTACTTGGAAATAGGTGGCATACATGCAAATTAGAAAGTTTTATTTTCAATTGTAAGGTATGTATGTCATGCAAAGAGAAATTCTAGGGCAAATATTGCCAACTGTTTTCTTTACGGCTTCCACATATGGCAATTCATTGAAATTTTCCTATTTGTAATTGCCCTCTATACCCTATAAATAGAGGAGGAGCCTACGGGTTAGATCATCACAATTTATTAATCAGCATTCTTGAGTTCCAAACTTTGCACTACAGCCCTTGATGTCATTTTTGTGAAAGTTGAGGAATTGAATAAAGGTAGAATTCCAGAGAACTTTGTGTCCACGGTGCATTTGCTTCTCACTTCTATGTGGATCTTTAGATAAACTTTGTGTTATCTGAGATTTAGATTAGAAGTTTTTCTTTTCCTTTACTTCTGAATATTGTGAGATCTACTTGTTTATTAAATCCATGTGTATGAAACCAACTCTATAAACTATTGGTTGAATTACATATCTTCCTTTCTTCTTTCCTAAATTCCATTATTTCCTCCTTCTGAAAATACTTATAAACAATTGCTTACTTGCTGCAGAATTGTTAAGTTATGGTTCATGAGATTTGTAATTAAAGTAAAACCCCTTGCAAATAGTTATTATGATTCATACTTGCCAGATTGATAAACATCTTACGTGGGAGACTCGCCAGTAAATGAGGGAGATTTATCTCATAACTGCCTAGGTTTTTAGCTGTGCAGAAAAACTAGCCAACACCTCCACCTTAATATATCTTTATTTTCCACTTTTCCTTTTATTTAGGTTCCCAATCATGGGGACCACATACCCTTGCACACACTTTAGACCAATTAAGAAACCTCCTGCTTGTTTCTATCCTTTTTTAGCAAAAGGCAAGTCCTCCCTTTAGCCTTTCCCTCCCTCCCTTTATGGCTAACTCCTCCCTGGAGGCTTTTTTTGGATCTTCATGAGGATGAAATAGACTATAGTAGTATCACATCATGAAATATGCTAGAAAATCTCAAAGGCACTTGAAGGCAATATAGGACATTATGATTCATACATACTATGACATGCAATAACACGTTTATGATGTGATAGGGGATATATGTAATTCTATTACATGTCCTATATGATTTCATTATTTACTTGTACATATTATCTTATTATTAAATTTATTGTTGCTTGCACACCTTACTTTATTGCCTAAAGATCCTAGAGCATGAATATCTCACTTTAATTTTACAACCTACCTTTGACACCTTTCCCCTTAGGTACATATGACCATTGAACTCTTTATTGAGCACTTCGGTACTTTCTTTTTTACAATCTTTTTTTGCAACATGATTTTGATATCTTATCCCTTTTGGGTTCATATGGCCATTCATCTCTTTGTTGAGCACTTTGTATTTATCTCTATAAAAAAATACAACTTGCCTTTGACACCTTCCCCCTTCGGTACATATGGCAAATGAACTATTTATTGAGCATTAGGTAGTTTTATTTTTTTAAGTTTCCTTTGATATCCTATCTTCCTTGGGTTTATATAGTCATTGTCCTCTTTATGAGTTACTTTGGTAATTTTTCTATTTTACAAGCCATTTTTACAACCTAGCTTTGACTTATTTTTCCCTCTTGGGTTTATTCCACCATCTGTTTCCTCTTATGATCTCTTGGAACAATTTTATCCCATCTTTCCCAATTGGATTTTACCACTCTTTGTGTTTGTGTTGGACTTATTGTAGGTTTTGCACTCCTATCTCATGACATCACTAGTGATCTACAATTACTACACTACATAGTTCATATCTGTCAAACTCCATTCCCTATGAAGCAAAACATTTCTTTGTGGTCAACTACTACTTTTATCCTTCATTGCATCAGTCTTCCTTGTAGTTTCTCTTTTTCCACTCCCTCTCTCACTTGAGGCATACTTAGGTTGGAGATGAGATCGCAATCTTTCCTTAGTGTAGGTCTAGAGATACATGGGCATCTTGATTGTAGGTTTCCTTTTATAGTAGTTCATTTAAAGCTCTTTAGTTTTGTTATTTTTCATATCTATTTTATTAGCCTTCCAATACTATTTTGAGGAGGAATAATAAAATCTAAAAAATAAAAATTCGTGAGAGAATTAAAAATAAATAAAGCAAAAGTCAATAGAAAAAGATAATTATTATAAGCACAAAAGACAATCACAACCAAAAAATATGTGACATCATTGGCACACCATGTGTCCTAGTTGAATCTCAAACTATACTTTTGACCTCACCGCAACCATTGGTGTCCTTTGGAGTGCATAAGGTTCTTCTCATTGGGATATGAGGCTAAATACCTATCATTAATGCCCCTTCCTTTTCAAACTAGTATGTAATCCTTGTAGAACACTTGTAGATACAAGGCCTTACAGAGTAGGAAATATATCTTGGTAAGTTGGGACATTTATTTTTCTTACATCTCATAGTTGTCACAGGATAGATTTATACCTCACTAATTTTCCCGAGTCAAACTTGCATACTTGGGTTCTTTTATACCTTGATGACTAAAACCTTTAGTCATATCTTTATTGATTTACGAATCTTTTATCGCCTTTGTGGCAACTTAACTCCTCTTTGTATGATCACTCCCTTTATTCCCCTTGATAGGTATTGGCAATAGTTGACCACATCTCTACACTTTTGACATCGTGTTCTCTACCTTGCTACAAATGTTTACCTCCCTTGATGTTGGGTTCGGTCAAATATTAGTGAATTCAAATTGTAAGACCTTCACGCCTTCCTCGGCATCTATTCCTTCTTCATTCACCATAATCATGACATTGGATGGTAGTGTTTTGCCTCCTGAGAAAATCCATAATGGGTCGTTTTATTTCCTTTTTAAAACACCTCATCTTTTGTATTATGTTGAGCCATTTGTAGCCTTGAACTTGTATTTCCATGTGATACTGCTAGACATTTTCATGATAACTTGAACTCATAGCATGGATATTAGTTAATATAATTATTGCTAGTTTACTTTATTCAGTGGTATTATGAGTATGCATTTATTCTTTTGATTGCAATATGATGTTAAATGGTGCTTTGTATAATATCAACCTTGTTTGCAAGAAACTTGTTATATGCAACAACTGACATGCAGCCAAAGGGATTCCTCTACAGAAAAGTGTTTGTAGCCAAAGGAGGTCACACACATAAATAAATTTGTGATTCTGAGGAGCTTGTACAACGTGGACATCACACCTAAGCTCGCAAGTGTTGATGGAAGAAGTAATTATGATAACTAAGAAAGGACTCAACGCCATCATCTGATTATGCATTGCAATTCAACAAAGAACTAGCTGATTTAATTCATAATTTAATAACTGATTGATCAACTAATCGGTTAGTTAAGTTTTGTGATTATTATGTAAACATCTACTCAGTTTTGTTGCATGCATGTAGTTTCCGGATTGTTTGGTAATATCTTTTACTTAATCTAACTGGAACTCCTGGTAGAAATCTATCTCTTCATGCCTCTGTTGTAATGAAGGATATAAAAAGGAAATGTTAATGTTGAAAGGGGAATCAATCCATAGATAGAGAATTTGTTGTATTTTCAAACTATAATCTTCATGTTGATGAAATAAAAGTTTGAGTTCTGTTATTCGTCGTAGTCACAGACCTTAGGGGGGATTAGCACCCAAGGCAGGGCCCACTTGCCATTTGCTAACCCTCTCCTTTGTTTGTTGATTTAATTCACTGCATGATTAGATTAGCAGCAGTTCATTCCTTTTATTTGTGTTTTGTTTTTACACGCTTTGTCATTAGCCATAGTATTTACTTTCAGTCAAAATCTAGTTCATTTCCAGCATTGTTATTTACCTTTACACCTCCCAAATATTTGTAAGTGTGCATGCAACACTGGAAATATTGAAAGTTTATGTCCCTTAGTCTATAATAATTATATGACTGTAGATTGATAAACAACATATTAATTGTTGCAAGTTAATTTGCACCACCAATCCAACTCAAACATTGATTTTTGGTTCACTCATTTTGGTGCTTTTTTTTATCACATCTTTTGTTTTCTCTTATCCTTCTTAGATTTTATCAAATTTTATTTGTTTCTTTGACCACATTTTTTGTTTACGATATCCTACATCTTTCTACATTAAATGTCCTTTATTACACTATTACTATCTATGTCACATCTTTTATCTTCTTTGACCTCCGTTAGATTTTAGTAGATGGCATGCTTCTATTTATTCTTTATTCTTTACCACATTTTTGTTCATTGGATTCATTCTCCTTTGCATTAATGTATTTTTACATGTTTATTTCTATAACACATCTTTTATATTTTCTAGATTTTCCTATCTGTTTATCATTAGATGTTTGTCATTTTTACTTACTTTGTCATTTTCCTTATCATTTTTAGTCATAAGCATCATCACATTTGTGTATGTAGAGAAATGAAAGCATAGATCAACATACAATATAAATACAACCATACAAAATAACAACATTCATTGTATATAATAGACTCTCAAAAATACATCATAATGCACATAATATCTACATCTCAGATATCTCCTTAATCCATAAGGAAAGTACAAGCAATGATCTAAGAAAGTGTTGAATGTCTAATAAATCATAGGTAATAAGCTAAGGAGGCCGCCCTAGAGCGTGGCCCCCGAGCCTCTTCATCTATATCTATCATTTGAACCTTTGATGTGATAATTCACATCGCATCTTCTTGTTGCCTAGTTGTATCCACCTGAGCATCAATCAATCTACCTACTTATTATATTGCCAAGGCATCTTGTGTACACAAAAAATCTCTACAAAATGGCACTTCCATCTCCTCTAAATGTAACTACGAATATAGTACCAGCCTTCACCCTGTCTTTGAAAAAATCAAACTGCCTCTCCAATAATTCTAAAAGAACCTATATGCTCACCCGTTGAGAGTGTCACTTGATCTAGCATCACTATTATGTCTTGTTGATCAGATACAATATTTGAAATCTCATGGTATGCACTCTATATTAAGGAATGTCTATCATCATCAGGGCTCCGCAAAAACCAACAAGTTAAACACTCATTAGAGTAACAACCAAACCATAACCTTAATACATATGATTCCTAACATGAATTCTACTCTACGAAAATAAATAACTTAAAATCTTAAAACTTTTCTCACGTGGATTTCCTAGATGGTCATCAACAACCTCCTTGTTTACTTGGGTGCCCAGTACAACATCTTCGTCGTCGTTCAACTCTTTGACCACTACACTTATGTCATCTCTCCCTCTGGATCATAATGATCGGAGGCCTCCACCATGCCTATGTCAATGCTCTCAAGATCCCTAAACAAGACAACCATAACCCATATTCCCATGGGTCCTAAGTAGCCCTCACTAAGCCACCTCAATCTCCACTCTCGGTCCCAATGCCAAGGTCTTTGTACTGTTATACGTTGTCCAACCTTTGGGGCATCCTCCTCTAGAGGGGCATCTTAGATCAGGTTATCTCCTCCATCCTATGCAACTGATACATATACCTCACGTGCCTCCACATCTACCATGTGTCTTTGATGTTTTCCATCATGTTGAGGTAATTGTCGCTCCTGTCGCGGTTTCAATGGTGGGACTACGAGCTTTTCTCCCTCGCCTAATCTACCCCTTTCTCACATGCCTCAACACGTTTGAAGGAAAAGGTAACGATACTAATGAATGTGGTAGACCAAACTGCCCAGGAACCCTGCTACATGTGGCTCTTTCCACCATAGATAGTGCCCAGTAATCTCCTCTATCCCTCGTGTTGCTATAGTAAATGGCTAAACCAGCCATGCATCTACTAAACCCAAGTAGGAAGTCCATATAATTGGGTCCTTCCACATGGTCTGTAACCTCGAAAAACCAATCCAAGTGTGCACTTTCGCACCTCTCCCACTGGTGTACCCAAGATGCATTTGTTGTAATATGTAATGGAGCACCCACAGAGCGGCACATAAGAAACCTCTCATATATCCATGTGACCAATAGTATAACTAGACCCGCTGCTAGTTGTCACCTAATCACAAATTGGTACAAGTCATGGGCAAGTTGTACCCATATCCTTGTGACCTAGCTAAAATGTGTGCCCTGCTCTGAGGCAACCCGTTAGTAACATAAAAAGGGGAACTCCCCAATCAAACTTATGTCACAAAAGGTGTGTCACAATCATGCCAACAATCACCTTCCCAAAATAAGCACATTGTAGACTACATCGACCTTGACTATCAAAGACCACGGATGAAACTAATTTGTAGTTCTAGCCCATTGTGCTAGCATCATACACTCGACATCTATCTTTAGCCCATCGCAAAACATTCATGCCTCCATACTGGAAAACTGAGGATAGCATGTATATCTTCTAAAGAAAATATAGTCTCTATAACATCTCCCCTTACCCTCCACCTAAATGTATTTGAATGATATTGACAAGCCCCAATAAAAATTTGCGCCAAGAGGAATCCGACACATCTCCATAATGCCCCCAAAGCCAAAGGCATGTAGTTGTGCCCTATAATGTGCTGACAAGTCTCATTAAATCAAATAGCGAGGAGGCATCCATAGTCCACCATAATCGACTCATCTTTGAACCTACAAAACATTAAACAACATTTACTCGGTCAAAGAAAAATATGATTAAATAATCAAACCCTGAAAAAACTAAGTAAAAAATATCATTTCCTACTACATCAACCATGTATGGTAGACTACATCAACCATTTAATAAACCTTTTTTCTAACCATGTTGTTTATGCACACTAGAGTGCATCGACCATGTGGTAAAACTTCTATTGCAATAGCCTTTCGCAAAACAAATTACATCGGCCATGTTTGAATAACTAACACCTCCCTACTACATTAGTCATGCACACATATTTGCATCAACCATGCTAAACTTTTAATACTGCATCAGCCATTCACTCATAACTACATTGACCATGTTGGACTATTCATACTACATCTGCCCTCTTGTGAATTTTTCGGCCCAACATGGGCGATGGTGATATATGGATATGGCCTCACAACTGGTAATTTTAAAATCGCTTGTCCTGCCCTAATGACGATAAAATGCAAAAAACTCTCAAAACCACCTAAAGTTTATCAAATTTGCATTTTGACGTAACTTGAGGCAAATTCCACCTTGCTGATTTTTCATTGAACCTAATTATGCATTTTTAACTTATCTACACTTCACAATTCAAAAGTAAAACTCACAAGTGTATCCGCCATCTTGTGTGCTCATCTACAACTATCGCACCCACCTCAATTGTATCCTCATACCCTAATTTAACTGAAAATACTTCACCCAGAGCTCTAAGATCTCAAAACTTCAAATAGCAAAGTGACAAATAACTCGGTTGACTTATTTATAAATTCAAACCAAATTTGAAACCTTCAAATATTTAGACCTAGATTTCGTAAATTTGTTATATCTTTGCAATGGTAGCTCTTAGAGACAATCTGGAAGAAGTGTCACGATCATGATGTGCAAAAAAATTACAATATATTACAAACTATTTTTTTTTAAATTAAAAAATCATTTATGTTTTTAAGCTTGTGGGACCAACTTCGTCAAATGTCTTCATACCTTATACCATTATTTTCCTTTTTACTTTTCTATATGACCACTACACTAGTTACTTCCCATTGACGCACCTCATATCATTCTAAACTTTCTAGCTCTTAACTTAACCTCCCTTTTATAGGTTATTTGGCCTTGGCCTAGTCCTATATGACCTCTTGCTACCTGTCATAGGATATTCAGAGCTGACATATCCATCTTCCCCAATCTTGTCGTAACACTCACTTACTCCCTACCATAGGCTATCCATACCTAACCTAGTCGTCTTCCCTGAATCTATCTTAGCACCCACTTAATATATTCCACATGTCGTCCAAACATGTCCTAACACCCTCCTATAAGCTACCTTTATATTGGTTTTACTTTACTAATTTATCGTTTGGTGTTGTTTATTTAGTCTTGTATCATTTGGATTCACTCAACAACTTTGCACCCTCCATGCTCGAGACACAAGACTATTCTGTGTCATAATTTGTGATAAGGTAAGCATCATGTAAGTATATATCATTTGGTTGAGTTCATATTTTTTTCACTCTTCATTTACATTTATTTTCTTTGATTTTGATGTACCATGTTTGTTTCCCTAAGACCATCTCACATTACACTATCGTAACATGTGATGATATTCAATTGGCACATATGTATACACCTTATTTTTCAATCAAACTAATTATTTCTCTTTGTACATTGTAAGTGTATTAATCTCAATAAGTGTGTGTGTAAAGGGACATCACATTGGGTTGATTAACAATCCCTGGGCAAAGAGACAAGTCATGTGTGTCATTGCCCTAATATGTCTCCTTACTACTCTTCTACCATCTTCCTTATTACCCTCTTACAACCTTCTAATTACCACTTCCTTCTAATGACCACTCAATACCCTCAATATTATCACTTTCACACCTACCTATAGCACCTCCATACCTACTCCAAGTGTTTGCTCTGCCTCCATATTCTTTTTTATGTTAGATTATTTATAGCCAATTTTCTCTCTTTATCTTTATATTGGACTATTTGTGATCTATGTACATGTCATCTAATAAAACCTTTTTACAAACGAACCACATCAATCATGATCGTAAGAGGGTTTGAGACTTCAAGTTATGTACTCGTATAAACAGGTGTCGTCATTTTCATTTTTCTAACATCGTCATCACATTCTCTACTCTGTTTTTGCAAATATATCTGCCCTAAAATTTTGAAGTTTAAAGTCTAGTGGAGCTTATACTTGGAGGTGTATTTTAGGGCATTGGGTTATTATGAGCCACAAGAATAAGAGTTATAATGAAGTCTTCCAAATCTTTTAAGTCCCCTACTTTGGTCTACCTAGGTCTTCTACATGTCTCTATAGTGATCCACCCATGCCAACTCCCTCACAAAATGCTACTAGCCTTTGGGACTTTACCCAACAATATCTTCACAAGATAAATATCCCAAACTCTTCTATTTTCTTTCTATTTAATATATCGTGTATTAGACTAGGATAATGTATCACATCATCATCTATTGTATAATTTTGTTCAATTGTGTTCTGTCATTGCCTATGATCTACCACATTACATTACGACCTTTAATTCAGACATCTTATGGCACTTGCTTATTACCTTTACTTTTACAACACTAAGAATTTAATAAAATCCCATATCATATCCTAGACATGGACTTTGGAACCTTGTGCCTTTAATAGTGCGGATTACTATATTTCAAATCCACAACTATTACGTCTCTTGGCATTCTGTCTTTGGTTTGTGTGTGTTGGCCCTAGTATGGTCTACTACTTATATTTTAATCTATATTGTTAAAAAGAAGAACAATCATATAGACAATCTTAAATAGCATATATCTAGAATTCACGAGTGTTTCACTTTTATGAGGACATTACTGGATAAATTTTTGGTAGTGATTGTAATGAGAGATTCTTAAACATGTGTACTAATCAATGAAATAAGCTTCCAGCTCTCTTCCTGCCCACTTCATTCCACCAAGTGAGTTAATAACCACTACCTACGTCAATATCTCATATGCATTTTCTTATAATTCACTTCAGGGCTTTTCCGTCAAGTCCATTTTGAGCATATCGAGTAATGATTGTAGAGCACAAGCCCACAATCGAATAAGCCATCAAACAATTTGTGAGCCTTCTATATGCAATCACTTTTACAGATGTGTCTATTTGTGTAGTTACAACTATGCCACCCAACAAAATTCAGTTTTCAAATATTTTTGCATCGTCCCATACCCTGATCCAAAGCTATACCCTAGTGCATGTGCAAAACCACAGCAAAACGTAGCTCGTAGGGACTGCCAAATGTCCTTGAATAATGAATTGTAATTCGGTATGCATTGATGTGTTTATGTTATTTTTTATTGTCTGATTATTAAATTTTTGCATATTTTTGGCCGATAGGCATTTCTAAAGACAATTTTCTTTGAAACTCCCACCTTCATCATCATTGTTGTCCATTTTTGACGTTAAGTTTAACACATAGAAATATCAATTGGTGAAAAAGTACCTTTTGGGGTAGCTGATAAGTTGTCCATTGCCTTCAAAGTTGGACGGGATAGGACACAAATTAGGATGAAGCATAATGCAGATCGGTTCGCAGAACCCAAAATACCCATAAAGATCATGTTCTTAGACCTAAATGATATATTGGTACTGACTCATGTAGCTGACAAGGCCGCCCACAAGGCAGTCATGGAGTTACCGAGCAGCCACGAACATGGATTCCTTTATCAGCAGGCCATTATTGACACCTTCGTTAAAGGCTTAATTAACCAGCCTTGGAAACCCAATCACGAGGTATTGTATAACCCAATATCGCATTCTTTCCAGTTCATTATTCTGTCTGAATGCCCAATAGTAATCTTCTTTGGGTATATTTTGGGTGACCCATTTTCTCAACTTCGAACAATTTCTTTTATATTAATGATTTTAAGTATTTGCTTGGTAGAATGAAATTGGTTATTTCTTCAGTGGATCGATTTGCATTTAAATTTATATATGTCCATAATACCAGCTCAAATGTGGCAAGGTTGCGGTGTTAGAAACACGGTTACTTTCCTGTGTTACCCAGGTTTAAAAACTTTGAAATATGGCCCAATTGCCTCATCCAACATGTACTATAAATAAAAAAATCATATGCCATTGTTACAACTTCCACTATTCGTACAATAAAATTGTGCAGTTCCTTAGTAGAGACCTAAATTTTACCCTAAATTGATTTATTTTTTTAGTTTTGGTTTTTGGGAATTTCAGATTAATGTGACTGAATGGAGGCCTCAGATCTGGTTCAGGCTCTTGAAGCCCAGTGTGTAAGTGACATTGAGTTTGCAAGGGTAACTACGCATTTTGTTTTTTTAACTAGTATTTGATTCTGAACATGAATTTAGTGATAGTTTTTGGGTCTTTCTCAGGGTATATATGGTTCTGAATGCTTGCAATTTTCATGCAGGAGATGCAACACTGCTTTGACAATAGAAGAATGGCTTCATTCCAATGGACCTCAGAAGCAGAACTCTAAAAAAGTATCATTTTAAAGCAGTTGAAAGAACATAAACTCTATACTAACCATGTCTATCAGCCCTTCACAAGCACCTATGGATGCTTTCGCTAGTATTATTTTTAATATAATTGCAATTTGGCCCACCCTCACAGGCACACATCCAGACTTTACAAGCACTACCCTATAATCACACCTACACTGAATACGGGTGTGTATGTCTACATACCCTGGTAACTTTGGTTAAAATAAATATCATTTGATCAAATATTGTGGGGAGCATACAGATCGAGAGATTCAAGAGATTTTGTTACATGTGCAGGAATAAACTCGATGCTTTAGACTCTGATTCTGATTATACAGCCTTTTGCTCAATTCAAGTCCATGGAAAAAATGCAGCTGATTCTAAGCCTACAATGCCTACTCAGACACCAATTCTGCAGCTGCCCTTCCATATTCTTCTATTGAGGATCTTAAAACTGCTCCCCCTATTTCAGCTCTTTTACAAGTCAGAATTATGGCAACTCAGGCATTCTCTTATCTGAGGCAGATCCTCCAGTAAAATATGCAGTTAGCTCACACCTAGAAGAATGCTCATTTGAAGCCTAACATGGTCTACTCATCAGAAAATATGCATTACATTTATAGCGAGCATGCAAATATTCCTGATGGCTTTTTTTCTAGTACAAGGTTATACTAGTTTTTTCTGGTAGCTTAGCTCCGCTTTGAAGTCTTCATAAGTTTTCCACCATGCATCATAAACTTTTTCTTGGTATAGACTTTTGGCTTCTCACCAATGACCAGTTAAAATCTGCTTTTTATTGCGGCAAAAGCAGAATGTTTCACTGTACATTTTTTTAAAACCAATTCAATCCATATCCGATATAATTCTAATTTCTTTTGCCAATCATTAAAAAGGGATATGGGTCCATGGCATGGTTTTGTGGTAAATGGGTGCTTTCGGAAGTGAGAGGCCTAGGATCAAATCCCACTCTGACAATGCAGCCCACCCCAGAGGGACAATCCGAGTTGGGGCTCCGTGATAATGCGGTTAAAATTGTGGGCACAAATGTAGTGCTTAAAATCTCCCGTCCTTCGTATGGTGCCACATCCAAGCTAGGGCTTGATGATGTCCCAAGGTACCCTTTGCCAAAAAATAAAAAAGGGATAAAAAGTAAGACACCGTTTGGTAGACCCATAATTCTCTCATACCGCAGAGATAGTTAGACCTTAAAATCATGGAGTTTGTTGTTTCCCTTAGGTTTTCATATCTAAAGGTTAGCATTTTTGTCTTCGAGAGCTTCACCCAAATTGAGAGGCTTTGCCCCTCTGATGTTAGAAATAATCCAAGCTTATTTTCCAACATTCACCAAGGTCTCAGAAGAGGGGATGCATTTGAACACTCACCTCATGCAAATAAAAAATTAAGTTCTGATTTTCAAGTCCATGGTGCGGTGTTGTGGTAAATGGGTGTTTTTGGAAGTGAGAGACCTTGGATCAAATCCCACTGTGACAATGCAGCCCACCCCAGATGGATGCCCGAGATGGGGCACCATGATAATGCAGTTAAAATTGTGGGCACAAATGTAGTGCTTAAAATCTCCCATCCTTAGTATGGTGCCACGTCCAAGCTAGGAAACGGTGATGTCCCCAGGGACCCTTTGCAAAAAAAAATTAAAAAGGATAAAAAGAAAGACTCCATTTGGTAGACCCATAATTCTCTCATACCAAATAGAGATTGTTAGACCTTACATTCATGGAGTTTGCTGTTTCCCTTACGTTTTCATATCTGAAGGTTAGAATTTTTGTCTTCAAGAGCTTCACTCAAATTGAGAGGCTTTGCCCAGCTGATGTTAGAAATAATCCAAGTTTATTTTCCAGCATTCACCAGGTACCCAGAAGAGGGGATGCATTTGAACGCTCACCTAAAGCAAATAAAAAAATTCACCTCAAGCAAATAAAAAATTAAGTTCCAATTTTCAAGTCTAATTCACTAAAAGCATATGCAATCCTGTAGCATACATATAATAGTTTGCATAGAGATTGAATTTTACAACTACCAATAATTTTGGCTGTATATGGAGCATGTACAGCCCAAAGGGACATTTTACTTCAAAAGAAGTTGTAACACCACCAGTTGTTTGAATGATAAACAACAAATTATGGGTTAAATTTCAATTGCAATTCCAGTCCACTAAGCTGCAAAATGCTAGTATACATGGACATAATCAGATAAACTGTTTCTTTCAGCAATGCTAGTACTTCAAATTCTCTCGACTAGAGCTTTGCATATTATGCAAGTGTGCACTATTTACAATTTTGTACATGTATTACAAACACAACTAGAAGTAGATTGAGAAACATTTAAAATTTATCTTCAAATTATAATAGAAAATACAAAGAAAACACATTAACTGTATTTTCCGCTTTAGTCGTTTGTACAGCACAATACATATCATGTTCCAGGAAAAATACAAAGCAACCACAAAGAAGTGCCAAGGTTGTGCCCTCCGTGAACCCTCCATGGACTTAAATGTCTCCAAGAGTAGCACAAAAACAATAAGTTCTCTGTTGCATAAATAAATTAGTAATATACTCCAATGTGACTCTGTATGCACTTACAGAAAGCAATAATCCACACAATAACCAACAGAAATTACTTTAGAAGTTTAGACATGGAGGGATCACTACTGACATAAACAGCGAGGTAGATAAATCCAACTTTTAAAAAGTAGGAATCATGAGCTAAAACAAAGTAACATGTTCCAAAAAATGAAAAGGACTAACCAGATAGAAGCGTTAATGCTCTGACACCAAGATTGGTTTGTCTCCAAAACATTATTCTATGGCAAGGAAGTTCTGCATCGCTTGAATAATATTAGGTGGCCATTGAAGCTCTGCATTCAACCACCTATAAATAGGCCCACACACAACAGTCTGATTATGGAAACATATGTAAGCATGAACACACCTCTGTTGTTGAATATTGTTGAGCAATCTAATTCCAATTTAATAATAGGTCAAATGATGGAAAATGGAAAACACTATCAAATGAATGCACTAATCACAAAATGTGGTCCATACCCAATATTTCTATACAGTGGTTCACGTATTGTAGCCTCTGTGAACTGCTCTTCAGCCACACTACGACGATTCTCACTCCAAAGGATGGCAGCAAGAGCGGCATGGGCCTCAGTATAGTTTGGATATTTACGAACAAGACCTTCTACTAATTTTCTTGCTTCTTTGGGCCTATTCAACTGCAAAATTCATATTTGCAAATTTAAAGAGAGAGACGTACTAGCACACACATAGAAATTTGAATTTAGTATTTACTACCAAGTATAACAGCTGTCAAATGTACACATTAGCAGTGCTAAATTCCTAGCACTGGCCAAAACATTAGACAAGCAACTGAAGAGTAAAGATGAAAGGCCAACAACAATTTGTATAAACGATGAGTTAAATTTCCTTCTATACTATATTGGCATTACAGTTGAGGTAGGGTTCAACCATACAACTGTCCTCAAGAAAAAGATAAACTCCATAGACTTCCTTCAAAGAAAAATATAATACAATCTAAGAAATAAAACATGATATGCATGAGTACAAGACCCATATAAATAGCCATTGCTCAGCAAGACTCGGACAAGGTAACCCATAGCCTATTAACAATCACATGACTCAAACCCTAACTAATCACACGTTACCCCGACTCACCCAAACTAACTCAGTCATGCATGCTATCACCACATGACCTCAATTAGAGATATTGAAGACAGTGCATAAAGATAGTTTTCACAAGCTAGCCATTAATATTGCCCCCCAATGGATAAAATTTATAATCATATCATGCATGCATCCAACATGTCACATCTGCTAAGGGTCAACAATGTATTTCTGTTATCAGCTGAGCCTACTCCAATCACGGTAATGAGCAATTAGTGAACATTTTTTGAAGTATGAACTTGGTTACTGCTCCTTTTTCAGAATAATTGTGAAACCATCTCCTTTTCCTTCTTTTGAAGTGACTTTCAAGGTTTTAACTCTAATATTTGATCATGATATTACCATTTATATGTTGGGAATTAGTCCTCACATGGGTGCTTAGGACTTAGATCCTTCACATTAGGCATTAACATTTGTGTGAGAAAGTAATAAGTGGAGCAAAAAATGCTTGGAATGGAGCAAATAATAGGAGTTGGTAGAGAGAATAATAAATAATATAACTGATAACTCATGTAACAATTATATTAGAATAGCAGTTATGTGAGAGATTCTAGGAGATAGTTGGGGAGATTTGAGATAAGATTTGACTTCCTAATTTTTGGAGATCATCTCTCTATATAATGTACTCTCTTATTGAATAAATGTGTTGATTGAATCGTATTGAGTGTCTGCTCTCTCTCCAGGTGAAGGGGGCAACCTCAACATCTAGTATCAGAGCAGGTTTCAAACCTCTCTGACCTTCACTCCACCCATGTTTCGTTTTGTCAAATAGACTAAGACAATGGGTGAATTGTGTAGGCCACATGCAACCCCATTACCTTATCTGTGTCCATCTATTTGTTGTTTTTATTATAATGTGCAAACGAAGGATATGCAGTGTAGGCAACGTGCAAAAGAATAGTTCATACATTCACCCTTCTTGCCCTCTGTCAACGGTACTAGCGGATACCCCGGACCTTGCAGTGAGCCTGCTGACATTCTCCATTCATTTGCATCGTCTAACTCTTTACATTGTGTTCATTCTATCTGTAGTTTCCAGTCCACTTTGTCCATTGTGATCATATTTAATTTAGGTTTCTTTAGCCTAGTTTAGTGCTCAGTGTGTTTGTGTAAACACTTGTGCGGATCAACTTTTTCTTGCAACATTTTGGAGCGAAACAAACCTCAAACTTGAGTCCAGAACATCCAAAAATGTTATGATTGATTGTAAACATGCAATACTTCTGATACAGTCAAATCTGGTGTCTTTCTGGTTTTTGTAGGTTTTCTGGTTTTTGCTGATCTGCACGAGGAAGTTTAAGAACAGCGATGAAATATCTTTGGAGCGCTGACACAGTCTCTGTTGGGCACAACTCCTCACTTGTTGGTTTTCAAAGGGTTTGAATTAAAAAAATTGAAGAGCTTCAATTTGAAGATCTCCGCTGTGAAGGAAAATTGTGCATTAGGGCTTGCTTGATTGGGTCAGATCATGTGCATTGCATTGTCTATATAGGCATTTCATGGGGTTATGAATTACGTCGACAGTTCTCAACTTGGCTTCATTGTTATTCAATGCCATTTCAAGAGTTAAAACAAGGTCTTATGGCTTCATTGTTATGAGTTGAGGCAATTTGCATTAGAGAGTTCATTTGGAGAAAAAGGCACAACTCGGCCCCAAGTTGCCTAGGCGAGTTGAATACCTCCTAGCCCTCTTAGGTAAGTTGTTCTTTGCATCAGCACATTCGATTGCCCGAGTTCCTATGAACTAAGTCACCGCATTCGAATTCGCCGAGTATAAATTTCGTAAGAAATTTGTTGTTAAAAAAATAAAGATAAAATTCGTGATTAAATTCGGCTAATAGAAAAATTTAAAACCATAAATAAATATATATATATATATATATAACCAAACATGAACTATTCGAATTTTAAAAAATCAAAATATGTATATTTTATAAATTATAATATGTAACTATATTTTAAAAACCTAATAATATGAACTATATTTAAAAAACCTAAAATATATAAAATACTTAAACCGAAACATAAACTATATAAGCTATAAGCTCATGTATATATAAAAGCAAGTTCGAGACTGGTTGGTTCACAGTCCACACTCCACAGTTGGCGTCAGCAGTCCACACTCGACAGTTGGCGTCGGCAGTCCACACTCCACATGACAGCTTGCAAGTGCAACCAACACTTGGTGTCGACAATCCATAAAGTCGCTAAAAATCCTGCAAACTCCAGAGATGGCCATTTTATTGAATCGCGAATGGTCGTTTATAGTTTTAGAATAAAACCCTAAAACACCTTTTACGAATCTAAAGGAATTTTAAACGAATTTTTTGATATTATTTGCCCTTGAAAAACAGCACTTCATCGGGATGATTAGATTTGGTGAATTTCAACTAACTTTTGGGTTCAATAAATAATTCAGCGAATTTAGATTTTCTTGCATAAAATTCGTCGAATGCGGTGACTTAGCCTATGAATGTGGCAGATTAACTTGGATCAGATGGATCCTAGATGTGTTATCCTTCAACTCAGATTTAGTGGCGGCACTAACATCATGCTCCCGAGCTTCCTGCAAACACAATGGCAGCGAGCTCTTCATTTTGGTGAGCTTCGGCATTCAGACCTTCTACAAGCTCGAGCATAGCATGCATGAGCTACCAGCAACCCCATTCAACTTTGGCGCTGCAATGGTGCTTAAGCTCTTTAGCAAGCTTCTTGCAAACCCCTATTTAGTGATCCAACTCCCTTATTGTTCTAGCTCGGCCCTTCAATTGCCAACTCGTGAGCTCCTAGTTAGTGATCCAAACAACTGTCCAACACACATGGCGAGGCAACTCACCTATCTCAGTTTGAATCCATCCTTACCTCGGCCGACTTGGACCTACTCGACAAATCTTGGCATCCGGTAATATTGGTGAGGTGTTCACCTATCCAACTCCGGCAGCATGATTTCAAGATAGCCTTAAATGAAAAGTTTGTGCCTCACTAAACCTAATTCACAAAATGCGATGAGTTTTCTCTCTCTTTTTAAAATCAAAAGCTAAGTCTTTAGAAGATAAAACAAAAGTCTTCCATATCACTTGTTAGATGGCTCAATAGCCCAATTAGCAGTAAGCCCCTCTTCAAAAGTGCTAAAGGGGTTGGTATGTGGCCTAGGGATCGAACCCCTACACCACATCCTATTTCCATTTTTTGATTAAAAAACCTCAAGGAATTTAGTTCAAGGGGGGAAATTTTATTGGAGTGGTGAAAATATTTTTTAGAAGGGAGGGGGTGATTATAAAAAGGTGAATATTAAAAGGGGATGACTTTTTTATGGGTAGATTTTTTCTAAAAGGAATATATTTTTCCTATAGAGGATAATGGTAGTAAAGGGGGATGTTTTATCAAATCGGGAAAATTGTAATAAGGGGGGCCAAAAAAAGTTTAAATTGGTGTGTTTTTGATAGATACCTGACGCCCAATTTGTCTATCATTGTGGAGGGGGAAATGGAATATTTCAGCCCCACTACTAAATTAACCGAGTACACAACCAGGAAGGCAATGACAGAGGAGGATCATTTGCTACAGCTCCAAAGTGGTGTTTCTCCCATATTTGCACTATGGGGGGAATGTTGAGAATTAGTCCTCACATGGGTGCTTAGGACTTTCAAGCTTCACATTAGTCATTAACATTTATGTGAGAAAATAATAAGTGGAGCAAATAATACTTGAATTGTAAGTGATTATTAGGTGACTAATAATCACATAATAATACGAGCAGTGTTACGCGGGGACGCGTCCCCCCGGTTTTTGACACGTCCGGGACGTCCCGGACATCCTGGGGATGTGGGGGAAACGTTTCCCCCACGTTTCCTACTTTGCACACGTGGCGGGAAACGCCTTAGGGACGGCTGGAGGGTGGAGGAAACGTCCCAAGGATGTGGGGGACATGGGGGGGACGGCGGGGACATCTGGACGTCCCCGGGAACTTCCCAAGGATGTCCAGACGTCCCCATCGTCCCCTACAACTTTAGAGCATTTTTAAATTAAAAAACAAACTTCTAATACACAAAAACAATTTTTTTTTATTGTAAATGACTAATAGCATAAAAGTAACATTCCTAACCTAACCCTAACCCTAAAAGTGCTATTTTATGTTATAAATTTACAATATGGGCTCATTTCATTTTCACACCAAGCAAGAGCAAGAGCAAGAGCAAGAACAAGAGGGAGCATGAGGTATTTTTAATTTTATTTGCTTACAATACATGTTAAAGTTTTTTTTTAATTTAAATTATATTTGCATTTGTTAGGGGCTGTTTTTTAGCATTTGCATCTACATTCACAATGTAATCATGCATATAGTTTGTAGGATTTAAAAAAATGCATATTGCATAGGGTTTGGTTGTATAAACTACAATGCAAATGTTTACTTTTTTTTTTTAATTACATTTTTTATTTCTAGTTTAAAATTTATATTATATTTGCATTTTTTAGGGGTTGTTTTTTAGCATTTGCATCTACATTCATAATGCAATCATGCATATAGTTTGTGGGATTTAAAAAAATGCATCTTGCATAGGGTTTGGTTGTAAAATTTAAAATTTAAATGGTTACGTTTTTTTTTTAACTACATTTTATTTCTAGTTTAAAATTTATATTATATTTTGCATTTTTTAGGGGTTGTTTTTTAGCATTTGCATCTACATTCACAATATAATCACGCATATAGTTTGTACGATTTAAAAAATGCATATTGGCTACGTTTTTTTTTAAATTAATTCATTACATAATCAATCAATCATATAGTTATGGTTGTTTTTAATTCATTGCAACAATCATCACCATGAGATCTTCTTCTGAGTATGAGTATGAATCAAAGCATGAATCAGAGCAGGAGAGGGTTGAACGAGAAGTTGAGATAGGTGGCCATGGAAGAGTTGGTGATGCCACAATGGGGGAGAGTGAAGAAGGGACACAATGTAGTGGCAGCGGCAATTGGTAGTTCAGTTGGTAGTGCTACCAATTGCCCCTCTCAAATGTTGTCCAAATTTGCCATTGAACCATATGATAAGAAGAAGCCATTGCAACAATTTGCCCAAATAATTGATAACCCCAAGTCTGGAGGGGGGAGCAAAGTTTGGAAGTGCAACATATGTGCACTGACTTGGCATGGCAGTATCACTAGGACCAATGCACACTTGTTGCATCTCACAAGAAGGGGGGTTGGCACTTGTAAGGGCCTTTCACTAGAGCAGAGAGTTGAGATGGTGAGAATCTCCAATGGAAATACCACGGACAAAGTCCCAGAAGTTCGTGGTTCTACGGCTAATACTCCATTGAGCGCTCATAGGACTGGCAAACATACTAATACTCTGGCTGGTTCTAGTTTTGGAGTGTCGGAAGTGGAAACCAAAGGGAAGAGAAAGGCCATGGGGGCAGCCCCAAATTCAGTTATTGACATGTTTGATTCAAAGGCAAGGGAAGAGGCAGATGATGCTATTGGGAAATTTTTCTATGCTGCTGGGCTTCCATTTAATGTCGCTCGCTCTCCTTATTACAAGGAGGCTATGGATAAGGTTGCAAAAATAGGTACAAGTTATGTGCCTCCTGGAGACACAAAACTCAGGACAACAATCTTGGATAGAAACTAATCCAAGGTTAATCTATTGATGGAGGAGATGAAGGTGACATGGGTGTCACATGGATGCAGCATTATCATGGATGGGTGGACGGATATTAAACACCGTCCTCTCATCAATATCATTGTCGCTTGTAAAGATGGACCGTACTTCTTTAGAGCAATTGATTGTTCTAGGAGGCGGAAAGATGTTGAGTTTCAGTATCAGATTTTGAAGGATGCCATTGAGAAGGTTGGACCTTCAAACATTGTACAGGTTGTCACAGATGCAGCTTATGTGTGCAGAGCAGCAAGCAAACTAGTGGAGACGGAATATAGGCATATTTATTGGACTCCATGTTGTGTGCATGCCATGAACAATGCACTGAAAGACATAGGGAAGATTCAGTGGGTTAACCAGATAGTGACTGATGCCAGAGATGTGCAGAAGTTCATATGCAATCACCACACATCATTGGCACTTTTTCGAAATTTTTTGAAGAAGGAATTTTTGAAACCAGTTGACACCCGCTTTGCATCCTATTTTATTTTGTTGGAGAGGATGTCTGAGTTGCAGGAGCCCCTGCAAATTATGATTATGACACAGGATTGGACTAGGTGGGGTGAGTCAAAGATAGATCAAGGGAAAAGAGTGAAGGAAGTGGTGTTGCGGGAAACATTTTGGGTTGATATGAAATACATCATATCAATTATAGCTCCAGTTTTTAGTGTCATCAAATATGGGGATTCTAACAGCCCCAATCTTGGTGAGATCTACGAGTGCATTGACAACATGCTTAGGCAAATGAAGGCAGCTATTCGGGTGAGGGACCCCACTTTGGAGTTCTATAATGAACATATACAGCCCATTATTCAGCAGAGATGGGAGAAGTTGAACACTCCTCTTCATATGGCTGCGTATGCACTGAATCTTAAATGGTATGTGGAGAGGCCAGGCAAAGTTATCCCATTGGATGATAATGAGGTGAAGAGGGGCTTTATGAAGGCCTTTAAAAAAATGTACACTCCACAAGAGGCTTCACAAATCAGAATGGAGTGGCTCGACTTCACTGAACTTGATGGGTACAAAACATCAGCAAAGGCAGACCAGGTAACAATAGCACAAGAGAAGCCAGTGAGTTAGTGGCAACTGTATGGGCTTCCAAGACTGCTGCGACCACTTGCCATTCGCCTCCTTTCCCAGGTTTCTAGCTCCTCTGCCTCTGAGAGGCACTGGTCTATGTATGGTTGGATACACTCTGTTAAGAGGAATAGGCTTACCTCTGCAAGAGCAGAGAAGCTTGTAGTTGTACACAGTGCTTTGCGTCTTATAGATCACAAGACACCTGAGTACAAACAGACTTCAGCATTACGGTGGGATGTAGATCCCAAGGAGCCAAGGCAGGTTCAAGAGGACAATATTGTGCAACGGGCATTGATTGGGCTTACCTTTGAGGACGAGGATGCTAGTACCAGCGAGGAGTTCATGGATATTGCTTCAGATGTAGATTCTGATTTTTAGGCTGATATTTGTAGTTGTCCTCTTTTTTTGTAATATTGACAATAGACAATTGTTGGTGTATTTGGCTATGAGATTAATGATATGAATATTAGCTATTGTCACTAGATCAATCGTAATTTAGAATGGTTTTACTTTTATATTTTATAATATTAATATATTTCAAATTTCAAATTTCAGCTTGTCTCATATTCAAAATTCAAATATGTATTATGAATTTTCAATTTATGACATTAACATATTGATATTATAGTATTAAGGAATGTATTTGATGTTTATGAGTTTAAGTTTCACCTTCTTTAAATCTCAAATGGTTTTATTTCAGCTTATTTATATAATTTAGTCACTATATCTTTTTATTTTAAATATTTATATATTTTTTAATCAGCCGTCCCCCCGCCATCCCCCCACCGTCCCCAAAATTTAGAAATTTTTTGACGTCCCGGAAACCCCGTCCCACCGTCCCCCCGTCCCAGGTAACTATGAATATGAATTGATAGAGAGAATAATACATAATGTAAGAAAATGATTACTCATGTAATAATTACATTAGAATAGGAGTTATGTGAGAGATTCTAGGAGATAGCTGGGGAGATTTGAGATAAGATTTGAATTCCTAATTTTAGGAGATCATCTCTCTATACAATGTATTGCCTCTTATTAAATAAGCATGTTGATTCAACCTTATTGAGATTCTAGGAGTTATGTGAGAGATTCTAGAAGCTAGTTGGGGAGATTTGAGATAAGATTTGAATTCCTAATTTTAGGAGATCATCTCTCTATACAATGTACTGCCTATTCAACCTTATTGAGTGTATGCTCTCTCTCGAGGTGAAGGGGGAAACCCCAACATTATATGCATGTAGATATGATTGCATGCACAATCGGGCTATAACAAGTTTTGAAAAGAGAAAAAATAAAACATCCATCTTTACACTTCAAAGTAAACCTAAAGAATTTTGTTGGACGTGCATAGGGGACAGCCAACAATCAACTATACATCACTCGACATTTGGAGGCGACAATTGGATGTCCCCAAAATGTCCCTAGTTCATGTGGGATTGAGCAACGCCCCAATCCACGCTCAAAAGGTAGAGGAACATCCCATGTGCTGTACAAGTTGTTGGTTTTGTATGCAAGATATAGGATGCTTTTTCTAATTGATGTTAGAATGATAATATAGGACTCTTTAACTTTACTGGTCACATGACTCTTTCCCATAAGACATGCTAACATATAGCATTTTATTTTGTATTTAATCTTTGCACTTTATTCTTAATGATCCTACTAGAAGTATATCAGCCCAAAAAACATCCATAGTTTTCATTCTAGAATTTGAAAACAATCATCACATTACAATGCAAATACGATGTGAATATACCCACTATTGGCATGTTATAATTTTTATATGTGTAATCTTGCGGATATTCATTGTTAAATTACTGATGTAATCATACAAAGCTTCGTAGTCTCCCTTATCATGGCAATCACACTCTCCCTACCTCCATTCCCGCTAGTTCAGAAGTTATTATACATGTGTAATCAGACTAATTGTGAACAATCATAATCAGTTTTGATGTCAAATTCAAAATCAGTATGATACTCGAAAATAGTTTACGGAAAACTCAATTCTAGTCGTTTTCTGGAAAGTAGAATTGGGCCACACTCGAAATAATGATTGGTGAGCTACGTTGCACGAATACTCTGAAACCCGCCCCCCCCGAATCCTGCCTTGGAAACATATCCGGATATGGATACGTGGTCGGATACGTGCCAGATACGTACCCGGATACGTACGGGGTACGTCAGGATACGTCATGGGATACGTACAGACGTATCCTGACGTACCCCGTACGTATCAGGTACGTATCCAACAGTATATACGGTTTTTTAAGTTCGTATTTCGGCTCTTTTTATTTTTATTTTTATCCAGCAATATCCACTCTTGCCCGACTTTCATTATTTGATGGCGAAGATTACACTCAAGGGAGTTCGCAAGGAGCGGAGAGTGGAGTTAATGAGAGTGGAGCTAGCGCAAGTGGCACACATGAACTTGATTTTGAGGAAAATCTAGATGATATATTCTAGATTTGTTTGTATTCCTATATCATATGTATGGCAGCCACATGAACAATGAAATCATAAATGTAAAATCTTAAGTATATTGTTTGTTTTGAAAATTTGAACATGGATCTAGTTACTAGTATATTTTTCAAATTTCAAGTTTTGTTCCTATTCATGTTAACGATGATATTTGTATATCATATGTATGGCAGCCACATGATCAATAAAAATGCAAAGTCTTAAGTATATTGAATGTTTTTGAACATTGATTCAAGTTTTGTTATTACTATTTCAGTTTTTTATGGACTAAAAAATGAGTAAAATGAGTAGATGTACGGACGTATCCAGACGTATCGTATCCAAGTGTTTTTTAAAATTGACGTATCTGCGTATCGTATCCGTATCCTGGCGGATACTCGTATCCGTACAAGGGCTAACATTAGTTAAAACAATTACTCCCAACCTCAAATACTATAGACTAGTGGAATTTTTTACAGTAAACTTATTTGTTTGCTGAATTAAGAACTAGTTTGATTGCAAATTACAGCCATCTAAGCCTCATTTAATTTCCAAGCATGAAAACAACAGTAAATTCCAGTAACTATTTTCAATCTAAAAGCAACATGGTTTAATATGTTTATTTCATTTTTCTTTAAAAACTTGTCACTATAAAAATTCTTGAAGAATTTTCAACTCGGGATTTTAGACTACCAAATAATTACCGATATGTTATTTCACCAAGCTTAAAAATAAAATTCCTAAAGTTCTCTATTTTAATCATAAAACTCTGCATAAAAATATCATTTGAATTGCCTAGCTGATGTCTTTTAAGTTGTCCATACCCGCCATGAAATTTTAATTTACCCTTTCCCATTGGCAATGTCTTCACATAAACACTTTCTTAAAGATATGCAGCTTAAGGAATTTAGTCAAGCACCCACAAGAACAAAGATAAGTACAAATGTTCCTAATACTTTGATCTCCCTCAATGAAAAACATAAAACTAACAAAATGCATTCAAACGAAGCAAACACAATCTTACAATAAATTTTTATTTATACCAACGATCGCTAATCACTAGACCCCACATTGAGAGATTGAAGGGATTTTGGTGGGCCTTGGAACATAAGCAAAACCTCCAACATTGAAGTCGTAATACCAACGACTAGACATTGACATTGATAACAATTGCATGCATCAACTACCATTGCACTCAACTGAAATCCTTTGAGGAAATAAATTCAAAGTCCACATGAAACTTTTTAATTGCATGTAAGCCTCACAACTAGTCAACAAGCATCAAACTTCCATAAAACTAATACTTGCCACTGTAATAGAGTCACTCGTACAGTTAATTTACTAGTTTATTCCTCTAGTGATCTCTTCTCACACTAGTGCCTTCTCACACATGTAGGGACTAGGCACTAATTACATTGCTCGTCCTCTCTTACCGTACAAAGCTAAATTATCCATCCACAAAGGTTACAAACATACCTAGGACATATAACATCTTCATAATTAGGTGTATACAAGCATTAAATTCTCAATCTCAAACATCCATCTCGCTTGTCTAACATTAAATTCTACTCATTGATCAAACAATACAAACTTGAGCTGACTAATCACTAATCAAACCTCAACCCAACATCATATCAGAATCTAATCACGTCTTGTAATTGGTTACTTGATAATGCCAAGAGCTCGTATGGTACCTGGTTGTCACCAAGTCTCCTACATATATGCTAGTGTCTCATCCATGTCTATTGTGTTAACCATTTGAATCTCAATGTTATCCGTAATTATTATAGATATACCATGGCTATATCACTAACACAAATCTTTGTATTTCCCCATCAACAACTTGATTGATTTAACTTGTTTGCAGATCAAATGTGCTTAGAAAACAGTCAATTATGATTTAGCAATGGGTTGTTATATCATTATATGCTGAAAACCAAAGTAGATAGTTGTATGTGTATACACCATGTTTTTCACTCTTAGTGACTTTTCTCTTCGCAGGCACCCATGAGAGAGAGAGATTTGTTCTGCAGCCCTTGATGCCTTAGGTATCCTATCCTTTTACTACCTCCTTTGACTTCCCTTTACTATCCTCTTGTTATCACCTGCATAGCTACTTACATCACCTTCACATCTGCTCCCAGTGTTTGCTGCGCTTCCTGATCCTTTCTCTAGAACCCTCGTGACCAACCATTGCCTAGATGATGGCATCTACCATTGTTGATACTGGATTGTGCTTTTTAATGGCAGATGCACAATGGTTGATGTCGTCGGCTATGAAGAGTTATAAAGGCTATTTATGTCCCCTATTTATATGTGTACTTTAAGATCATTTGGCAAGAAATATATCATTGCTTATCATTCTATTTGTGCTCACAAAACAGCTCTTAGAGATCTTAAAGGTTAGGCTGGTTATGCTTACACTTAGAGGTCTATCTTTGGAGCACTGGGTCTAGGATACACAAGAATAGGACTTGCACCAACAAGGTTCACCAAGTCTTTGGAGTCCTCAATTGTGGTCTACTTAGGTATTCTTGTATCCCTCTTGTGGTCCCCCACAACAACTCTCTCATAAGGTGCCACTAACCCTAGGGGGTTAATGCGCTAATGGTGTCTTCACAAAGGTAAGTATCTATAACCTTCATTGTCCTTTAAGTACATTCTGGTTTTGACTGATTTATGATTGATGTATCATGTATATAGACTAAGATAGAGTAGTATATTCTTTGTCTATTGCATTATTCTTCATAACGGCCCTTTTCGTTAACTGCCACTTAGCTGACAACCCTTATCTACCTCTTAAAACCCTTATTTATCTTACAACACTAGTTTAGAACTCTTTGTATACACCTATCTCCTATATATCCTCTTGCAACCAAGGATCCTAATAAGACTCCATCCCTTTATCATAGACTTAGGCTTTAAAACCCTACGCCTTCGATAGAGTGTGGATTACCATCTTCTAGATCCATGACTCATGCACTACTTGGTTACAATTTTTGTTTGTGTGTAGTCCTTAGAATGGTCTTATATTTGTATCTTGATCTATATTATTGAGAAGAGAGGATAATTTGTTGACCTTCTTAGCTCACATACATTCTAGTGAACCCGACATGAATCTTACTCCACCGTCGAGTGAGCCATCTTCACATTTATTTTTATTTATCAGATTATCCTTTCACTTCCTTATCTTGTCTATTTTACCATAACTTTCTTATCTCTTATTTATGTTTCATCACTTGTGATCATGTCATCACTTCTTAGGTTTTCCTAGCGTAACTAAATCCATTTAGATACACAAGATGATCTTCCCTTTCTTTATCACCCTATCATGTCTAAAGATCCACAAGAGGATCTCCCCTTTCCCTCCATCATAGACAAAGGTCCACAAGAGAAGCTTCCCCTTTTTTATCCTATCAAGGACGAAGATCCACAAGAGAATCTTCCCCTTTTTTATCCTATCATGGACGAAGATCCACAAGAGGATCTTCCCATCTCTTCTCGCTTTTCCATGGTCGAAGATCCAATAATGATCTTTCCATCTAATGCAAACATACCATCTTTCATCTTGATATTAGCGATGACCTTTCATCATCTACACTACCCACTCACCCTGTATTGCAAATCACTAATTGGGTACTTCAACAACTTTCAAATTTATTCTCTTGATCACCAAAATCAGCTAATCCTGACTACATCAGCCACTTAACTAAAAATCACAATGCAGTTTAGAAAAACCTAGACCAATTTCACTGCATCAGCCCTTATCCAAAATAACCTGATGTAGTTCAAAAAATTCTCAATCTGCCAGACTGCATCAGCCATTATCCAGAAAAACCCGATGCAATTTTATTTCAACTTGTTGTAGATAACTGCATCAACCACCCTTTTTTCTACATCATGACTGATGCCATTTAGAACTTTGTTGCTCCTAACACCATTTCATCCTTAATCCTCTAATCCCTAATTTCAGCAAGATTAACAAATTAAATCAAAAAAGCATGGAACTAAACCTTGACACCACCGACATTGGTCCATTACCTCACATTTTCTCACCATTTGGGACATCTTCTTATGCCCATCCTCCTCTTTCATCACATTTTGGGGCATCTATCGAAACCCATCCTCATAATTCACATTTTGGAGCATCTATCGATGCCCATCCTTCTCATAGTTCACATTTTGGGTCATCTACAGATGCTAATCCTTGCCTCATTTCACGCTTTGGGGTATCTTTTGATGCTTACATTTGCTATCTCCTAATTTTAATCACTTCCAATTTTCATAGTTCTCTCACCTTTGGAGCATCTTACAATGCTTATCCTCTAGCTTGGGGCCATCTTTTTTTTAATTGATGGTAAAGGTAGGGATTTTAATAAATCCCCAACCCTTGTACAAAATGAGAACCTTCAAATAAAATAATAAATAACCAAAACGGTGCTTAAAGCATAACAGAGGAGGTCCTAGACCCCAGCATACAAAAGGATTACAGTCGTGTTGTCACCCTAAACCTTCCCTCCTTTTTCAAAGGCAAATTTCCAAAATTTTGAGTCAGTGTCCTTTGGAAGGGTTCTGGTAAAGAGAGAATTTCAAAAAGTTAGAAAATTTCATTCTTTAGAGTCATTTTTAGTGTTTTGCGGCTAAGTCGGATATTTTTGTCCCATGTGTTCCAAGTGTCATCGGGCCTCCGGTTCACCGATTTGCCGCTTTCTCCACACTACTCTGCTTGCGGCTAAGTCAGATATTTTTGTCCCGCATGTCCCAAGTACACTCGGGCCTCTTGTTCACCAATTTTCTGCTTTTTCCGCATTACTCTGCTCATTGGATTTTTTAGGTTTGAGTGTCCTTCGTGTCCCCACGTCCCATGGACCATCTGTGCTCTCTATACCCACTTTTTCCACATCAGCTGAATCGGCTCTGCACATCCTGCATGTCCCCATGTCCCATGGACCATTGTGCTCTCTGGACCCACATTTTCTGCACTACTCTTTGATTGGGCATTTTTTCTTTACACGTCCCTCATGTCCCAATGTCCCATGGACCGTCTGGGTAAAAAATTTCCACTTCTTCCACTTTTTTAGCTTTTTGATTCAGTGTGAGGGCCATTTATTGTGCATTCATGATTTTATCTCTCCATTCATTTCAACTCATGGCTATTTAAGGAGAGGTAACCCTTCATTCATTTTCACACTTGCTCACTCATTCCCTCCTGCTCACGTTTGTGCAAATCAAGTCATTTCCCACATCTTTGCTTCTATATTTTCTCTTGCAGGGATTATTTTGAGGTTGTGATATACTCCATTAAAGGTTATCTTCTCTCTACCTCTATCATGATGAAGATGCAGTATCAAGGGCACGAACACCTCTCCTCATTGGAAACCTCTGTGCCTGACATTGGTGACAGTGAAGCTCGACATCTAGACCTTGATGATTTTTGGGGTAGACTTGGATGTGATAACCCTACTCCCATCACCCAAATGATCAAAAAATAGTGGGATTACATTTGCAGGAGGTTTTCCTATCTTTGTTCAGTGTGCTAATATTGTGCTTTCTTGCAGGGATTGTTTCAATCTGGAATCCAAATAAATTATTAATGTACATGGTGAAGTAGTTGCACAACTAGATTTCGAAGCTATCTGTATTGCCCTGCCCATCCCAATGGTGCAAAGGGCCAATACTCTCACTCTTGCTCAAGCCCAAGCACTATTTGTTCAGGATAGTGAGAGATACAAGGCTAGGGTGGCTAAATCATGGTTGAAGAACCCTAAAAAGGGAGCATCCAGACTTTCAAAATCATTGTTCAGGGTTGATTTCAATGAAGAGATTTCAGACATCATCACCCTTCTTGCTAGAATCATGGGAATTCCCTCTACAAATGAGTTTCACTTTTGGATGTGTCCCTTTATCAACATCATGTATGTGAGGGGAATTATAATTTGAATTGGAGTGATATTATTTGTGAAAACCTAACAGAGCAACTGGTAAATGTTCACAAAACCTGAACATTCTACATGTCATCCTACCTTATGTACACCATTGCAGCATCCAGGAAATGGCTTGGTCTCACTTTCATTGAAGATAAGAAAGATGCCCCCATATATATGAATATTGCCCTCAGTTAAATCTCAAAGTTAGCAATGATAATTTTAGGAGAGTTAATGACACATTCACCATGTATATCATGAGGCTCTTGGAAGGAAATACTACTCAAAGGTTTTCTGAGGAAGAAAAGACTTTGATATCTGACTATGGAAGATTCTACACTCAATTCAGAAAATTCTCATATATTAGACTGGACTGGTTTCGAAGGTTTGCCTCTAAAGCTTCCTATGTTCTGTAATGATAAAATGGCTCTTGTTGAGATTTTCAGGCAATTAGATAAACTCCACCGAACCTGTAGAGATAAGAAGATTATTGGCATTCATTTTCCTATCTCCCTGGGAAATTATACATGTAGGACAGCCTTGGATGCCCAGAACATTGATAGAACTATTGTTCCTCTCACTATCCATCACTTCAAATCCAGAACTTGTTTTGATATCAAAGGATACATTGCTAAGAATTTCAGTATAGTCTTTTATCACCTTCCTAAAATTGAAGATTATTGGGCTAATTGCACAGATGATTTTGAGGCCAAGAAAAGGTACTTTTGCATAATCTCTCTTCAAAAAATCATAGAATTCAACATCTATAAAGTACCTAATGGGATGAATGATGATGATGGGGACTTGCAATATATTTAGTATGAGAGGTCTATTAAACACACTCCTCTTGAAAACCATTGATTGGTTTGTTAAAGAGAGAGATGATTTGAAGGAAGTAATCAATCCTGTTATTGTGAGAACCAAACTCTGGTTTGATAGAAAGATGCAAGACTTCAGGATGAGAAAAGCCAATTATTCTTCACATGAAAATTTCTCCTAGGAAGGAATAACCTATGCCCAATGTTGAGATGCTCAAACAATCTACTCCATCCTCCTCAACAAAGGTATACCTAAAGAAAGGTAAGGCCATCAAACAAGAACATGTTTAAGAGGAAGTTCTTTCGGAATGGCCAGAGGTCCCTATAGGACCAAAATATATTGTTGCTTTGAGTGAGGATGACAGTGAAGAGATGAAAGAAGAAGAAAAAATCTCTATCATTACTACCAAGATAGAAAGTGAAGGTCAAATGACTGAACCTCTAGGTTTGATGGATACTTCTTCTAAGGATCTTTTTGAAATTGTGCCAACTTCCCCACTGGAGACATCAGTAGTACATACATTGAGTGTAATGAGTTCACTTGCACTCAGATCTGTTGCTCATTCTACTCTTCCTCTTCCTTTTCTTGGGTTCAACATTTCGTTGATAACAAGAAAAGGAAGTCTTCTTCTCAAGTTGTAGTTCCCAATTTTTATGTTGTGGCTACCTTGCTCGGTACTACTCCTCCTCCTCTAGAAAAGAAAGAAAAGACCACCTCAAGGATGGTGTCATATTCACAGGGTCAGCAGTTCTTAGAGATTGCAGAGCCTAAGGTGGATAAGGAGGAGAAAGATCTTTTGGTTTTTACCTAGAGCTTATGAGAATTCCACTTGGGGAATCTACACCTGAAAGTGAGGTTCATAACCTCAGAGAAACTATGACTAGAGTCATTGAATAAGTGGAGAAGGGTAAAGAAACTATGGAGCAATTGGAAGAACACAACCAAGTTCTTTCAAATTTTATAAAATCCCTATTAGAAAAAGATAAGGTTTTGGATCCAAGCTCCACTAGCTTCTCTTCCACCTCCCATAGTTATCAACAAAGATGAATTCCAGACCATCAAAGATATTCACAAATATACTCCATATGGAAAGGCCATTGAAGCGTTGGTTGATGATATGACAGTGGATGGATTGAACTTCATTTAAGAGGCATTCAATTCATATGAGAAGGTGTCCAAGTTATAGCTGAAATTCACCACAACAATTAGTGGCTTGGAAAAATAACTAAAACTCTGGTGTGAATGTATTCAAGATCTTCGTTCAATGAGCCAGATAGATGAGAAGATTTTATTGGCAAGAAAAGTATTTGATAAAGCCAAGAGCAATTTATCAAAATACTATGTTTTCAGTATTGATTAGAAGATCAAGGTTTTGGAAGAAGCAGTGGGAGAAATGAAAAATATGTGGCAAAAAGGGGAAGCTTTCAAGACTTGTGTTTTTTCTTCCTTCCAAGATATTCATTGTCAGATCTAGAATGAAGCCTCAGGTAATCAATTTTCTATTTAGGAAATCAAGGCCCAGTTCAACACCTTCATCAAGGAAGATTTTTTCAAAGAAGAGTCAATGTCTAAAGAGAAGATGAAGGATGTCTGCTCTCTCCAGTTAGCTATCACCGAGGCAAACAAAGAGTTTCTGGAAAACACAGAGTTTGAGAAGGATATGGAGAAGTGCCTTGGAATGTGGACTCATGCCACTTCTAACACCACCATACCCAAGTGCATGGAGATAGCTGAGGCATTAAAGAAATTTAGACATTGGATTCTCAAGATGGTCATCCCTTCTAAGCCTCCATCGGATGTTTCTGCTTCTAGATCCTAGGGACACTTCTTTTATTTCCTTTGGGTTGTAACACCCATGATGTAATTTTTGATTAAAACATTCTATTAATGTATTTATTAAGTGATCTTTAATCTTTAGATTAAAAGAAGTTGGAACTGAATGTAAATAGTTTTATCAGCTATTTAATGGGCTCTCCATGCTATTTTTAAGGGATGGACCCTGATACTCTTAAAATGTAATAAATTATAAATTAATCAATATAGAAGTTGTTCCTTGTCTCTTATTTCCATCTCTATCCTTTCTTTCCTTATCTAAAATTTGTGAATCATCAATCTTTCATACTAAGAAACTTTGTGTTCTTGTGATATGATTTCTAGAACTTTGCATCCGTAGAATTGTATCTGATGATGCCCATGTGAATGATTCCATTTTGTATCCCTTTTTGCTAAAGTACACATAAGGTTATATTCTGCTAACTATATTACCTGAAAGTATTGTTGTGTTCTTTCCTTTCAGCTTCCTTGTTCTTCTATTTCTATGTATTGATAATCTTTATTGGCATAAAACATTTCAAAGTATCAGGAGTCCTCATTAATATGAAAGTTGTATATTTGTATATAAGCTTTTCTACTCACTTTCAATAAGGGAACCTCTCCCATAAAGAGGAGGGACTTGTTGTCCCCTGACTGTTGATTACTAAAGTACTAATTCAAAACATCCTCTCTTTCAACTCACAAAAATCCCTAACCCTAACATCACTTTGAAACCAACTGACAAATGCCTTCTCCAGGCTGTTCTGAATATCCTCAGTACGATGTAGAGGACTTTGTTGGAGTCTTAATTTGATATTTTCAATATACATCATTATAAAATTTCATAATGTTGTGTTGTAACTTAGCATTAATCTCCAAAGCTTCATCAATCCGTTTGAGTAGAGAGTCCTTAGACCCGTCAATCTCATTATTCTTCAGAGCCTCCTCCTTCCCCTCATCCTCCTTGGCACCTCAATGGTTAAGTTGCCAACCAAATATTCTTACTAACAAAAGACCCTGTATGAAAGCTCTGACTTTTAAGGACCGAGTCCTCCATGCATACGAATTTTCCTTTAAAACTAACCTTATCAGCATTCAGGGGGGCTTGACCAGTATTCTTCTCCTTAGCAATCTTTTCCCTAGGGATCTTAATAACCACAGAAGAAAGTTGTTTGAGTTTCCCTTTCTCAATATCCCATGCCCCCAACTTCCATCCTTCCACTATAGAAACCTAAGGAACCAACCCATAGGCTAGGTCTTGAGACTTGGCCTAGTGGTAGAGGAGAATAAGCCTTTGATGAATAGGGTTGTCCATATTCCCCACCGGAAAATCCATCACAAAACACTCTAAGGATAACAAAAATAAGTACGGCAAACTAAAGGAGTGTTTATGCCTAAAGTGATTAAGAAGGGAGAAGTGATAGGAGTAAGCAACTTGAAACCTTCCTTCCAAAGTCACATATCTCATAACATGCAACCTAAATTTCATCTCAAAGTTTTGGCAAGCATTCTCTAGTGTATCCAACATGCAACTTTGACACTTTCTCCTTCCTTGTCAAGAACCTATTAATTTCTTCTTCCTTACATCTCTTAGCTTTGAAAATCTTCAAACATACACTTCATTCCCATTGCTCGAACAACTCAAATTCAATACCCTTGACGTTCACCTTGCTTGCCTTCCATGTGGTGGCGAATTAAGTGGAAAGCATGGAGTCGAATCCCATAAGACACTCCATGAATGGCATGAGGCCTTCCTCCAAAAATAATCATTTTGTAGCATTTCTTCTAATATCCTCACAAGAGGCGGGTTAAAACAGCACTTTCTCCCCCCATTGTTTGTTGCTAGAGCGTAATCCCCGCATAGATAATGACAAATGCAAACCCAAGGCACCCTGAGGCAATAGCGATTTGACTCCTACCATTATAGCTCTTCAACCAAAGCAAAGTTGAGAAATACACCCAACACTTGGCATGAAGACCATTAATAACACAATTGCTCGCTTCATTATTCACAAGGGTGAGATCCCTAGCACTTACAACCATAGTTCGCATACTCGTACTCAACGAATACTCGGCAGACCCAAAAAAATTGACTCGGCAAGACTCAGCAAATACTCGGGAATACTCGGCAGCTTAAAAAATACACAAATTTCTTTAAAAAACATAAATTTTAAGCAAAATATAGCTACAAAATGTATCAAATGACTCCATAAAATGTTGCAGAAGTGTTTTCTATTAGATTTGAATACAAATACAATTAATAGGGGCAATTTTATTACTTGTAAAATATCACTACCAATTAATATGAATTTACTCGCCAAAACTCGACGAGTCCTTTTCGGCGAGTTTTTTCAGCGAGTACTTGTTTGTAGTTTTCTTTAGCGAGTACTCGCCAACTCGGCCAGTACTCGCCGAGTCTTCTAACTATGCTTACAACAATGAAGCCACCCATCCTCTCAAGCGACTTACCATCCCACCACTCTAACAAACACCAAACCCAACCAACATATACAATAATACCAAACGTGGTATCGATATGATAGGAACCCAAAAGAGTATCAATCAGCTTAGCCAACCTAGTTAAGAGACTCAACATCAATAAGTTGGTTCAAAGAATCAAGCAATGCCTGAGGACTAACCCATTGTTCAAAAACTAGGGAATTGACCCCTCTAGTAGCCAATCAGTCAGCTACCTTGTTACCTTCCCTATAAAGATGACCCACCTAAACTTGATCAAAGGAACTCAAAATTTGATGTAATCCAAAATAATATTACTAATAGAGCAACAATCGAAGTTTTTCTCATTAATAGTTTCAATAATATTAAGAGAACCCCCCCCCTCCATCAAAAGGTTCATAACCCCTAGATCCGCTTTAAGCTTGATACCCTAGTACACTACTTTAACCTCTACCATATGATTAGTTTGAATACCCAGGTAGCTTGCACACGCAACAACGGCCTTCCCCTTATAATCTCTAAGAATGCCTCCTCCCAAGCAATTAGGATCACCTTTAGAAGCACCATCAAAGTTCAATTTCACCCATCCAAGCAAGGGATGCTACCATTTAAAAAGCAACATATCAATCTTCAAAGGAGTTGACATCATGTTTGGGTCCAATTCAACACCCCAATTAGCTAAACTCTTAGAGTCACCTTCCCCAATTCTCTCTTTTTCTTTCTACTAATGGCTAAGCAGTTTTCCGTAATAGCACCCATAATTGCATTACCCACCCTTTGAGAGGTTTTCTTCTTATTCTCAAAAAGAATGAGATTACGTTCCCACCGAGAGCCAGACACCAAAACTTCTTTAGGGGCAAGTTTTGAGAATGGAGGATCTTGTTGCATCACCTAATCAAGAATAGTGGCAAGCCTAACACACTTCACACCAAAGGTTTAAGAATCATATTTAGGATTTTCACTGCAAAAGGGCATTTGAGAAGCATATGCACCACAAATTCAACATCATTCTCACAACAAGCACACCTATTTGGAATCATTGATCACCTTTTAGCCAAATTATTTGTGGTGTGAATCTTGTTTTGGACAGCCACCCGAAAGAAAATATTAATCTTTGAACTAGGTGTTTATGGGTATAGCAAAGTCTTTTGGAATACCAAGAAGGCTAACCCAAACGAGAATCAAGTTAATATCCACCTTCGAAGGTTTGAAACTCAGCCTCCATTTCCTAATAAACAGCCCAGTTTTACCAAGGAACCAAGGTCCACCAAGCGAGGTCCGAACACACTCTTCATGACATGAGAAATAGATCAAGGAAAAAACCTTTAGACATGGAAGAAATCTCCAACTCCCACTTTCTCACAACCCAATGTCTAAAAACATTGATATTGGGTCTGGATCCCAAAAAAATCCAATGAAAGTATCGTCCTTCATATTAGATTTTTCCACTATTGAATCAAGTATTTGAAGAAACATGTCCTCCTTTCTAAACGGGTTAAAAGATTCAGGAATCTCCACCACCGCATGTTTTCCTTTGACCCTTTCTACCCACGAAAGAGTAGTTATTTTTTCCTCGAGCTCGACCAAGGCTTGAATGGGGGACAGATCTTGGATCCTTGGCTAAGCATTCTCCCTGACCTAACTTCAAACACCAACAAGCTATAGAGAATCTTGTTCCTTTTCACTCCATGCTCCATCCCTCTCGCTCCAAGCTCCTTGCATGTTCCCGTTCCTCCCCCACTCAAAATCTAGCTTGGAGGCATTTAACGATGCTTTCCATCTTCTAACACCTTATATTCAATACAAAAACCTTGTAATCATTAAATCCAAACAAATTCAACTTTAAGAAATCTTCAAAGAATTACACCTCCTCTTTAAGAGCATACCCCACCAAGGGTATGTTCTCCTTATGCATTTAGATATGCATATCACCTCGCACATCATAGCTATTTACACTCTCCTTTCACTACACCTGATCTTCTTACTCCTACTGCTTGAACATCACATCTTCCTCTACTTTTCAGCTTGAATATCCTTCTGCTTGAACATTACAATTTACTACATAAATAACTTACTTTGTAAACTACTTTGACAAACTGCCTTTGATATCTTAAACCCCTTGGGTAAATCTGGCCATTGTCCTGTTTTTTGAGAACTTGGTAATTTGTTTTCATAATCTAACTTTACAATCTGCCTCTGACTTATTTCTCCCTCTTGGGTTTATCCGACCATTATCCCTTTGCAAGCAACCTTGGTAATTTATCAACTTAATACAAACATCTCCCTCTTGGGTTTATCACGCTACTTTATCAACATCTTACCACCTTATCTTACCATCTTATCCTTAGCTCTCTTGTACATGATCTTTACCTTCCTTTGTTATGCTTAGATATGTTTATCATAATTTTTCATTTTCAAGTTTTGGACTGTGCTTTTATGTACTAATGCAATACTAACATCTTATGTTTTCTCTTATAGTCTCTCTTACATACCAACTACTTCTCAACTTTATCCCACGCTTCTCAACTTTATCGCATGCTTCTTAGTTTTATCCTTCACTTCTCAACTTTACCTTGACTTCTCAGCTTTACCTTCACTTCTTAGCTTTACTACCCCTTGGCTTTTTACCTACTTCCAAATCTTCTGATATTTATTACCCACCCTATTGTCACAAGCCTGTTAGTTGGTCGAGATCCATTTCCTAGCTAGCACCTCACAGGCCTTTTTATTTTTAAAGGATAATTAGTTTGGTTGAGTCATTTCCCAATTAACATCTCACAACATTCTTTATTTTTACAGCATTATTTGTTTGGTTGGATCATTTCCCAGCTAGCACCTCGTGACCCTCTTTATTTTCATAGAACTACTAGTTTGGATGAGCCATTTCCCAACTAGCACCTCACGACCCTCTTTATGTTTAGGACTATTAGTTTGGTTGAGCTATTCCTTAGCTAGCACCGCATGACCTCATTTTTTTACAGGATTGCTAGTTAGGTCAATTCATTTCCCAACTAGCACCTCATAGCCTTTGTTTCATAGCTTCGCCTATTTACCACCCACCTCTTGGTTTTTTTACACTACCTTACATTTTTACCTTAAGGATACTACTCTTCACATCTTTTATCCTCTTGGCTTTCAGCTTGTGAGTTGCATTGTAAGACCTTAGGGTCTTCCTCACGAACACCCATCTACTATGATTACCAACTTATTACCTTAAGCTCCCCACCATAGCTAGGTGCCCTCTTAGAAAGGAATAACAATGGTCAAAAGTATCATTTTATCTCCTAGATTCAATTGTGCCTCTTGTAGCTCAACTATTGCAGTCCATCTACTTGTCTCTCGTCCATATTTTATCCTCTTGTGACAAAAGTATCAAATTTGTTTGTCATTGTACCACTCTATATACGCCACGATTGGGGCAATCCAATCATAGTTCATTATCTACCCTTTACTTCACAAACCTTGTTAGGCGCATCGAGGTTGTTTTTGAGAAAACACTCTTTTCTAAAGCAATTCTAGGAATATCTAAGCATTGTGGTTTGTAGGTTCTTCTTTATAGCGGGTAGATGTAAGCTCTCTAGTGTTGGTCATCTTTCATACGCATTTGATCAGCCTTCTGAATCCATAAGGAGCAATAGAAAAAGCCAAGAAGAGTTCAAAGCCATGTTATGAAAAGAAAAATGAAGCAAAAGACATTAATTACAATAAAAAAATTCAATCACAAACACAAAAGACATGATATCATTTGGCAAACCCCTATAATAGTTGAAACTTCAAATTGTACAGTTGACCTCATTAACGACCTTGCGGTCCTTGGGGGTGCGATAGGTTTTTTCTGACTAGGATAGAAGGTCACATATATATCATTCAGTGCCCCTACCTTTTCACGCCAGTACCTGTAGTAGGCCTATGGCTCCTTAAGTGAGGTCATGAAGAATGGGGAAAATGTCATGGGAAGGTAGGAACACCCTTTACTATCATTACATCGCATATCTAACATGGGATGTATTTTTATACTTCATTAGCTTGCCTTCATCTATACCTCCATATTCGGATCCCTTCACTCCTTAATGTCAAGAACTCCCAATCTTGCCAATCTAATTAGAGTGTCTTGATTCCAATAAAGAACTTGTTTTTGGCTTGGTGGCACCCATCTTTTCTTCCCTTATAAATTATATTTCTGTGTCAAACAAACTAGATTCTAAGTCTTTCCCATCTTCTTTCCCTCCTTTTCTCCATCTCTTTTTAGACATGTTAGCACTATAACAGGTATTAGGGTTTAGAGACATTCCTCCATGCCATTCCTACTTGAGTTTCTTCTACATCTTTAGCATTCAGGATGCTCTCTCTCAATCATTGCCATCTTCTTTCTCAAATCTCTCTTAATTACGTTTAGGGATTGATGAGTGTCACATTTTGGTGATTCATTATTTACAGGACTATTAAATTGGTTGATTCATTTCCTGACTAGCACCTCACTACCTTCATTCTTTCCAAGCCTATTAGATTGGTTGATCTTTTTCCCAACTAGCACCTTTTTGACATTTTTCTAGGTTTCCTAGACCTAATTCAATCTTCTCTTTAAGACTATATAGACTTGAACTAGTCCTACTTATCTACTTTTATGTCCTACCTATATTTTTCATACTTTTCCAAGGTTGCTCGTATGCTTGATCCTTTTCCCAACTAGCACCTTTTTGACACTTATCATCTACCACAACACCCTCCCATGAGCTCTTTTCCCATTTTTTTTATATACCTTCTCATTGACTACTTGTGTACACTTGCATTGTTATCCTCTCCTTTTGTCTATATAATAAGATTCCTCGACAGATTTGTGCCCTCCACAGTCGAGACAAAAGGTAACATGTTCACTTTCGCATAATCACAAAATGGAAAGTATATTTGATTTGGTTGAGTTCATGTTTTGATCACACTATTATTACTGCATTACAGTCATTTCATTTTGATTTTGGTGTTACATGTTATTTTTCAGAAGACCATCTCGCATTCCACTATTGACATGCAATGATCTTCACTTAGGGCATATGTATACGCCTTATTTTTCACTCTTACACACTTTTCTCTTCGCAAGAGCCATTGGCACATTAGCCTCCCTGAGTAATGTCTCATGGTGCATCACCGGGAGGAGTGTACTGAAAACGGTCGGGCTTGTTAACAACCCCTGAGATTTGTTGTACAATCCTTGATGCCTTAGATATCCTATCCTTCTACTAACCCCTTTGACATCCCTCACTATCCTCTTGCTATCACCTAAATACCCACTTAGAACACCTTCATATTCCCATCAAACCACTTCCACACAATGTTTGCTTCACTTCCCAATCCTTTCTTTAGGACCCTCATGATCAGCCATTACCTAGCCTAAGATGTAAGCACATTTTCTAGATCCACGACACATGCACCACTTGGTTACGTTTTTTGCTTGTGTTTGGGCCCTAGAATGGTCTTCTATCTATATCCTAACTAGACAATAGGTTTTTTACATGGACTTGCACGTCCAAACTTGCACGTCCAAAAAGATGCTTGGATACTTGTCTCACACTGTAAAACAAGTTTCAGGATGCCAGAAAACAAGTCTCAGCCACTGGCAAACATCTTAAAAATAAAAACTTTATTGTTTTGGGATCCGATCGACCTTGGTTCTAATCCCAAGAGGAATTGCGTATACCTGAATGGCTTTGCCTCACTTGTGGATTATCTCGCACCTTCTCTGGCAGCTTATTCACCGACACTGGAAGATTCTTCCTCTACAAATCCTGGCCTGGCAGAGAATCTGTCCACTGATATTTCTCTTAACAGTGTTCCTCCAAGCCCATGCAAAGAGGCCAGCAGAAGTTCCAGCGCAAAAACCATAAAAGTTTACTTTTGGTAATCAGTATTTTAGCAGAACTGAATTCTATGAGCTTCTTCACTTAAAATTGGCGATACATTCCAAAACATAAGTAAATTGCCATGTTACGGAAAAAATTAGTCTATTCAAAGCACTCTCTGTTATTCTTATTGACTAACATTGCTTTTAATTCAATGCCCCTTATTTATGTGTATAAGGCATGCTATATTTATTTCTCCTACTTTAAAATCCACATATTTTGAGTTTCTAGCTTTGTTAAATGGTATTAGATGTACAAAACTTTTCCATTGCTCAAATTTTTGTGTTGAGTTTTGTTCAATTAGCCGATAGGTTTTTTAAATGGACTTGAAAATCCAAAAAAATGCTTGAATTTTTGTATCACGCCATGAAACAAGATCAAGGCCCCCAAGAAACAAGTCTCAGCTGTTGGAAAACATCTTAAAATCGAACTTCGCTGCTTTTGGATCCAATCAACCTCAGTTCAAATCACAGGAGTTGTGTATACCCTGAAAAGCTTTAGCACTGGGGGGTCCTATGCTGAGTGAAATGCTGATGGAAATACTGATTCATCTAGCAGCTGTTATTGAAATAGGATTTTGCATTGTTGCAGTGGGTATTTGTGACTCGTGTCAAAGTCAAATGGGTACAACAAACATTTCCTCAGTGAGGCTAACGAAGATGGATTTGATGGTCGCCAAGCTGTCATCAAATGCAAAGAGATACAGAACACCATCTCCAAGGGTAAGCATTTTATGTTTTTTTACTACATGTTGTGTGTGCGAGGTGGGTATTTGTGACTCGTGTCAAAGTCAAATGGGTACAACAAACATTTCCTCAGTGAGGCTAACGAAGATGGATTTGATGGTCGCCAAGCTGTCATCAAATGCAAAGAGATACAGAACACCATCTCCAAGGGTAAGCATTTTATGTTTTTTTACTACATGTTGTGTGTGCGAGGTGGGTTTATAATTTGTTGAATGTTTGTGAGGTTTAGACCAGAGATTTGCTTTCATTCCAATTGCTCAAAAAAATTATAATTCAATTTTTGTGTTGTTTTAATTTAAACTGTGTATGAATCAAATTATTTGCATCCTTTGTGTGGTACAGATTTACATTGAAATAGATCTCAACTGTTGTGTACCATACTGAGAGCTCCAAAGAGTTTCCCTGTTGATTTTTTAGGACATCATATAGAATCATGAAGTCAATGTAGCTTTTCTCTTTCCGATTCATTTGTTGTTTTTCGTTCTTCGTCTGTGTACTTGGAAATTGAATGTTTAAGTTTTATGTTGCAGTTTAACAATATTGTTCATATCTTTCGAGTAGGGTTTTACCAGAAGACCTTTTTGTTTTTGGGGATAGATTGTTTCAAAGTTTTTATTTTCTCTTCAGCATTTCTGGATTCAAGAGGAAGGTTTAAGTATTGAAGGACAAGCAGTTATAAATTTTTGCTCATTTATTTTTCGGTATTATTATTTTATTTCTTTGTGATCTTTTTTTTTGAGGGTGTACTTCTTCCAACGTACATTTGCAAATGGGGACATTTAAATTTTTTGAGCCTCTTAAAAGAATTTCTTAGGATAACTAGCATTTCTATTTAAATAATATTTGTAACTTGCAGTCCGGCTTTAAATTTGACAGTCACCTATGCCTGTCAAACAAATTTTCAGTGACAGTAATTTTTCAGTATTGCCCTTTAAATTGTAAAGACAGTAATAATGTGTAGGAATAGAAAATGAAGCTATCTTTTATTTTATTAATTTTGAACATTAATTTATATATGAAATGTGCGATGGAAACATCGAAGGTGATGCGTCAAAAAAGTTGAACTTGAGGGAGTGAAACATCGGAGAAGGAAATGGGCGATGAAGAAGGGGTTTGAGGGAGGACAAGTAAACAGGTGGGGAAAATGTTGGGGGAACCATTGTGTGAAACTCTTCTTCTTACAACCAGGCACATATGAACCACATGCCATTTTTGTCAATCATTTAAAAGAGAAAGGGGGTGCAGTGTGCAGGTCGTTGAGGCAACATACTATGGAGATTGCCCAGAAAGCAAGTTGTGGCCAATGAATACTTCAAAGGGAAACTTGCATATGTTTGAATCTCGAACTCTACATATGTTAGATATGGAAACTTTGCATTAAGGGTTCCTTATGTCACTGATTTCACGCACATTTACGATCAGGGTTTCTCTTTCTGCCATTAAGGTAGCAATTATGGTTTCCCCTCATCAATAATCCTGATGATGTCATCTGTCAATGACCACCGGCACAAAACCTTGACCTTTCATTTTCCTCAATGCATGTCAGGCACAAGCAACCAATTTTCCCATTTGGAATGAGCCTATCAACATAATTAATGTTTGAGGCATTGGAAAAAAGAGAAAATTATTTTTTCATGCGCACTCTGGGTCCTCCTTTGATCCTCTAGCTCATCAAAGTATTATAAATAGGGAACATTTCAATTTAAATATTATAATTTGATTTGATCAATTTGTCAGAATTTTGCTCGCATCAATCTAGTTTGGAAAAACAAGATATCAACATAATTACTTGTTAACATTACAAATTCAACAACCAAATATCGTGGAATATATGTTTGTGAATAGTTCGGTGTTGGCCTATCTTTTTTTGTGTGTATATATGTGACAGTGTCTACTTTTACAATGTACATTTTGTCAACACATTGAAGGATTTGTGAATAGTGGGTTTGTTTCTATTATATAACGAGTGGTGCAGTTTTGGAATAAAATGATTGTAACTCTGGGGTATTCCCATCCCCATACGCTGAGTAACTACATCTACAAAATCCACCTTCCATAATTGAGATGCTTTGATGTTCTTACTTTGTCAAGCTTGAAATCCCATTTTTTCCCATCCAAGAGATAGTGGCACAGTTGTTTGAAAAGGGTTAGATGGAATTCACATAATATATCGAACATGAGGGTTCAAGATACTATCTCATAAGATAGTTGTAGTTAGATCTCAAACAGATTCATGATGATGTGGTGAATGAGCTTGACTAACATTCCCACTAATAAGCATAACTATTAACACAATGTACATATGCATAGTAGATTTGAGGCAGCACAACCTCAAAATGTCTACACCCGTTTGAATTAAAAAGTCCAATGTCTTGCGTATGCAAGCTACCGAGGACTGCAATGAAATCATGCCTAATGGGGAGCATGCCCCATCACCATTGAACCTTAACATCCAATTCAAACATTAGAGTGTCTCATCCCATGATTTGCAAAGTCTCATACACCATTACTTATACAAAAAGTAATCTTGCATTTGGCTGAGTTTGATCATAATTCTTCCTCTTTCACCATCAATCTATCCAAATCAAATCCCCATGATTCCCTATAAATGATTCCTTTTCAAAATTTACAGTATGTAGAACATCAATATTTAAATAAACCATACATTCTAATTATTGTCATTGAGAGGAGGTAGCATGTCTAAGCCTTTGATGTAGTGCACTCATGTAGATTACCAAGAGTGGGATATACCATGTTGTCACTTATATATGACACATTTATGAAGGTGTTTCCCCTACCTCTCACACATTACATTTTTCCATCATGAATATCAATAACATTGTGATGCAATTAAGGTTAAAATAATTGTAAATTCTAAGAAAATAACGGGTAGATTTTGACATAATTCGATGGACCATGAAGATAACTCTACCATGTGAAACAAGATTTTTTTGCCTTAAATTTATGATGTTGTGATGGTATGTTTATGTGGCATGTGGAATACACACATGACTTGTCAAAAGAAAAAGGTAGGTTTTAGCTTCAAGAGATACTGCCTATTTTTGGACAATGAAATAAGTGGTCTCCTCCCTGAATCCTCATCTTTAAAAGTGACTCTTCCCCCAGGCAAGGTTTTACCATTAATCCTTCATCTTTCCATCATCATCAACAAACCCCCAATTCCATCGCATCTAGTTTTCCACCCAAGTGTGATTTCTTGGTATAGTGGATTTAAGTGTATTCAAACCATATGCTCTTATTATGTTCAGATTAGAGATGGAACATTTTAGTTGTTGTCAGTGTAATCCTGTTGTAGAGTTCAAACTTAAATCGTCATTTTCTTAATTGGAGGAAATGTTGATTTTTTAGAGGACTACAGGCTGCAAGGGCCTGTAGGTCATCATTAATAATAATCAAACCCATATTTTCTCCATCATCAACCTGTAATGAAATTGGATGCGATGGGAAATGAAGATATGAACTTGTGCAAATATGACATTAGTGTATATTTTCAGAAAGATAACTAATGAAGTGGTACATGAGATATTCACTCTAGCACCAAATTGTAAAATGAATTGCACACCTATTATTTCTTTGAGATGGAGTTTAATTGATTAAAATGATAAATTTGGAAAATGTCCATTTGATGTGGAGGAATATTAGGTTTCTCTTTAGAAAATATGGTCATGTCTGCGAACAATAAGATGGAAAGACAGAGATAAAGGGCAACCAAAATTTTGACTGTTTTATTAGAGCCATGCATGTAACATTTCTAATGTGGGTAAGATTGTTACACTTTTGTAATATAGTAACCTTGTAAAGTAAGAGTGCTATAAGTTAAATTATTATATGATTTATTTTTGTAGGGGTAAATCAAATTTGCAAACCCAATTAGTTAGGACATACATCTGAAAAAAGACACATGCATGAATGCAATATTTATCCATAGTCAATGATGCAAAGACAATGGAACACCATTCCCATCCTCCTCTTTAATTTCTTTTTTTGGAAGACCAAGGATTTGTTATCAGTTCTTTTTTTATGACTTGAAGGTTTTTAATTGGATGGTGCTTAATTTTGTTCAAGAATATGAATAGACAAATGGAAAGTTGGGAAAAAGGTGAGAATTGAATACATGTATGTCCCCCAACTATTCCATGGCTCAAAATTTTCATGCCTAAATAATATTTGTTACCTATGATCCACTTTATCATCTCAATCACATTGAGTGCAATTTGTGCTTAAAGGGTACCAAAAATAAAAAATAGGGAAAATCCAATATGTTCTAGGTTTGAAATCCAACCACAAATTTTAAACATTCCAATAAAAAACTCCACAATTTGGTGCCATTAACTTAAAAACATCTTGATATCTCCTAAGGTAATCAATGGTCAAGGTCTGCCAAATACTTAATGGCCAATTCACATAAGTGTATCTACCCAACACACACACTTTTTCAATAGTTTTTTGTTTGTTTTTGTTCTTTCCACTTCAATACCCCCATTCTAAATCTTCCCTATTGTGTTAATATTTGTGTCACCCAAATTATAAGTCGACCAATATTGCCTTTCATTTCACTAATTCACACGCACATTTGTTGGAGACCAATTGTGGCCTCTATTCAGCAAATCTGATCACAATTGAGCATTTCTACAAGCGAGACATATGCAATTGATTTAAACTGCACGGAGCTCTTCCAAATCTATAGCAATGCAGTGCAAATTATACTAATTTTGATCTTTTCAGCCTTGGTAGTCCAAGAATTTGGTCTATTCTAAGCCATTTTTTGGTCAATTTGTATGTCCAGCCTACGGATCCCAAAGGGTACAAAAGCAGACTCTGATTCCGTGCTGCAAATTATATAGCCTGAGGAAGAAATATAAATTGAAATCGTATTCAAAATTGAAACCATGGTTGGCTATTGGAACACAGAAATTGAGCTCGACTTCGGTGACAATGGCAACAAGACAAGATACATGTACGGTGATTCTGACCTCTGGTGATTCACATGACCAAAGAATCTGGACCACTCAATCGCTACCGTGTGTCGGACGAAATGGGTGTGACTCTAATTGGACAATGCCTTCAGCGTAAGTAACGAACAGAAACTTATCCTCGTATTTCGTATTTATTTTTTTGGTATTTTTTGAAAACTTTGGATCATCAGGTGCATGTCTTGTAGGTTTTGTAAATTTGTAAACATACCAGGCACCTAAAAACAAGCACTAGAAAATTCAAGAGGCTTGTGAACATTGATTTTAACTGTTACATAAAATTTGTGACATATTTTCAAATGTTATGCTCTTAAACAAAACAAAGTTCCCTTGTCAAATGATCTTGAAAATACCTTAAAAACAAAACACCCTTGCATATAATCTTCAAAATGTGTATCAACCAATCATGGCATATATACTAAACATGCCATTGCCAATTTATTAAGTGTGAGAAACTACTGGCAAATGACTCACCATCTTCAAGGCAAGGGACCTCTCTTTCAACAACAATGGAATCCTCCAATCTCTGTGGAGGTACTTGTCCTCTCCTGCCCTGCCTCAAAGCTTTGGCTATTGGTCTGATTTTGATATTTTCTTCAAAACGAGGCCATAAAAATTCAATCACTGCCAATAATGGGAAAAAATGATCATGGTTTTGGATCGAAATGACATGCAACTGGTTGCTCGATTCTGTCATGGGAGTATAGTTGGACGATGGAATGTGGTTGCATTACAGGAAAATTCACTTGAGGTTTCTGCACAGACTGATGCACAGCTCCAAACATCCTTCTCCTCATATGGAAATTGAAGCATTTTGTGAGGAGGATCGACTGAAGGAGGCCATGCATATTTTGCACCAAATGCCTGTTGAATCAGGAATTTATGGTTGTGTATTGGAGGTCTGTGCCACCATGAAAGTGCTTTCAAAAGGCAAGAAAATCCATACATAGATAATGCTTAATGGTCTTAGAATAAACGCCTTTTTAGCAACCAAGCTTGTCAGTATGTATTGTAGGTGTGGTAATACGATGGACATGCACAAAAAATCGACAGTAATTTCGACATCTGGTATGGTGATTCTGACCTCCGGTATGCTGATTCTGACCTCTGATATGGTGACTCTGACCTCCTGCATGGTGTTTCTGACCTCCGGTGATTCACACGACCAAAATATCAACAGCAGCAATTATCAAAAACCCAAAAAAATTAACTGCTCATTGGCTACCATGTGTCAAACAAAGTAGGTGGGACTCCAATTTGGCAACGCCTTCAGCGTACTAAATTTTTAACATTAATTTATATATATCAATATTAATTGTATATAGATCCATATAAAAAATGACGGACATATTTAAAATCTGCAAGTTGGGGGAGATGGTTATCTCAAAATTTTGCAAGAAATTTTAAAAAACATGAAAAACGAGTAAACGGCTGTCTTTAAAGCCTGCTTGCCATATAGTTTTGTTCCTCTTTGTTATTGTTCAGTCACCGGAAAACATCTTTAAAATAGAAGCTTTGACCACAACTATTGGTGCATTCATTGCACGTCCTAGAGCTGCAAGTGCTAATCTATATTATTGAGAAGAGAGAGAATAATCTATTTACCTTCTTAGCCCATATACAGTATACATGAAGAAACAATATAAAACTGCAAAATCATACAGAAAACAGACCAAAACACAAGACATGTTTGTACTCAAGAACCTTGATGTGCAAAAAACTCCAGAGTGAGATCTTTGCTTCCTCTTGTCACTATCTCCTTTGCCAATTAAAAACCAACTGCAAAATCCCAGAGGACTGAGGTCCTTGCTTCCTCTTGTCAATATCACCGTTGCCAATTACAAGCTCGCCACCTTCTTCAGGACTTCCAGGACACCAATCACAATTACAACAGTATCCTGAGACATGCAATTGCTCTGAGACCTGCTCAAATGCACACTTTCCTACTAAACTCCTATGACACTCAATCAAGAAGAACTGGGTATATCTATACATTTACATAATAGTAGGCTTGAAACAAAAGTCCAAGAGCCAAAAGACTAAAGGAGACGCAGTCTGCAGCTATTACTCCACCTGTTCATTTCATTTGGGCAAAACCACCATGTAAGGCAAGGCGAAACCGCTAGGTCACAAATGTAACTGCCATGACACAAACACAACCAAATGCAATCACTACCCTGCTAGATCTAGTGATTTCATCGCTGACATTTGTACCCTGTTTCTCTCTGTTTTCTCGGGAGCTTGCTTAGCCGTGTTTAACTACAAGTACTACTTGAATGATTCTTTCTTTATGAGATTTATCGAATTAAGAGTCTTTTTAGAGTGTTTCAAGTAACACATTTAGTCATTTGGACTAATGAATGAGAATAGTAGCTTAGTTAGCTAAGTATTTAGTAACTTTAATGATCCAATTCCATCCTCAATGTGGAGGGAATAATCAACTTGTCTGCCTTCTGCTTATCATGTATCACTATCTACTTTCTATAAGTTAATTGTTACAATTAATTACTTTTCCAAGTAACTTGCTTCCTCCTCAGTTGCAATGAGGCCCCCTTGGCCCAGGAAAGATATGGTTAGAACCTGTATTAGTTCTGAGGTGGCAGATGTTGATAATGATGTTGGCAGTTCTCCTTCTTTCACTACAAGTGTTGAAAGTACATATAGAAATGTAACTGCACAGGTTTCCTGCCTCAATCTTCAACTTTGGTCTTCATTGGCTTCTTGTTTCCCTTTGGGTGGGTGGGTGGGGGGGTAGAGGGCGGGGCACACCTCCCCTCGCCTTGCTATTTCTATTTGCACTTGTATTTTATGGCTAAGGTTTACCCGCTTTGGGGTTCAACTCCTCATGTTGTGCTTTTGTTGATTTAGTTTTAGTCTTAATCACTTTCTCGGCCTCTTTTCTACTAGTCATTTTCTATGTAACTGGATGTACTTACGAAGCACAATGACCAACTTCGGTGATGTATGGACAATTATATAGTTTCTTTCTTTACCATTCATTGATTTTGTTACAAAATAATGTTACTATTGTCCAATAAATAAGCACTTGAATTTTTCACAACCTTATAATTTTCTAGAGTCCCACAACAAAGAAAAAACAACTTAGATATTTGATGTGGATAATACAGCAATTTTATATAATACTCATGACAATGATACCTGAAAAAGAACTAGTGCTTGTTTTAGGCGATAACCAGCAATGCCTGGTGCTAAAGTAGAAGCTCTTTCATATGCAACCAATGCCCCATCATAATCTTGAACTTTAGCATCCACATTTCCCAGATTATACCACGCCGCAAACTCCTAAAATACACACAAAGAGTTAAAAACTAAATATCCCACTTCCAAGACATTTAGTTTACAGAAAACAGGGTCAAAACACGTTCATGAAAAAGGAAGTTAACTTTGACATGATAACCTCCCAATTTGAATACTCGAATACTATCCACCACTGCCGTTGGAACCTATACTGTGTGTATGTAATGTCGTTTTTATAGGGAGTATGCAGAGACCTACCTTGAATGTAAACACGAGAATCTTAACATAAACATTCAAGCCTAATGTATGCTCATATGTAACAATTAAAATCCACAGCTGCAATTGAGCCATGTAATGTGTGTGCAAAGTCTTAGTCAAGTCTGCCATTTGTATTGAGCCTAACAAATGCATTGACACAATGAATGTAAACTCTAATATGCCATTCTTGACAATCTATAGCATTATTCCAAAGCAACTACGATCTGAAATTATTGTAATAATGTTGTCGGTGCACATAATGGCACAAGGGTGGACTCATGGCCCCTTGGCATGGATGCAATCATTTTATCTCTTTCCAGCATAAACATAAAATAGATAGCTAACCTCTGGATCGTTGACGATAGCTGATTTGCAGTCCTCAATTGCATCCTGGTAGCGCCCAAGTGCCTGGATTAAATTAGATTACAAAAAGGTTTCAGTGAGCGATGATACCCGCCTAAAACATTTTTCCGCAAAAAAATAAGCATGCACATATAAAAACATAATAGAACATTTGTATCTTGTACATGAATAGCTTACAGACAAATCGTTTACAACTCAGAACACACAAAACACAAAACGCACACAAACATCTCCTCTGCCCACCAGCATTTATGCAAGCAGCATAAACAAACAAAGATGCACATATAATAAATAATTGCCAAAAAAATCTCATTGATATTATTTGACTGGAGATTGATCATCTAATATTTTTAAAATATTTGGATATTTCTTTCACATTGCCAATAAGTGTTATTTTCAATTTTATTTGTGTATGCACCTACACTCATTTTAAGAGGTGACATATATTTTGCCATTTCCTTTAGCAGCAAACTTCTCATTTGGGGGTCAGACGGAGGAGGCCAGGCTGGCTTACCAGTAATATTTTGGAAACTGCCCGGCTTTGGTCGGGAACTTTTGCCCAAGGCATAACCAAATTGGAACTTTCTTCTAATACTGAGCTGTTTTGGGTAGACATATGTTCAGATTTTCCTTTAGAGGGGAATGTTTAATTGTACAACATATATTTACATAAAGAAAAAGCTCTAAGATGAAGAAAAGACATCAATAAATCAAAAATGTAAAAATAATCTTTAAAAGCAATGGTGAAACACAAATACCTTTTTTGTTCTTCGTTCTTTGTTCTTCTTTTGCAGGTTTGGGAGACAGTTAAGGCTTTAGGCAGCAAAGAGAGCCCTCTTCATCAAGTTTAAAGAGATTCTACGTGATTTCAAGCACTAGGTATTTTAACATATAAATGTTATGTTGTGGAGCTTGTTTTCATGTGTTGAAGTGTTGAAGGTTGTACACTAAAAGTACTGTACACTCCAAAATTTTCTCGCTGTGTGGTGGGGGAGAGTGGCTTTGTGGGTCACATTGAACGCTGGCATTCCCATAGTTATGAGAATCTTAAAATAATATTAAAAAAGGAAAACTTTTCAAAGAAGGTAGCACATTCAAGCCTCTACGTCGATCTGATATCTTCTGAGAAGTAACAATCCCACCAATCCCGCCACAACGTAAATGTAAGAACATAGGGATTAGTACCTCAAGTCTTTTGGATACCTCAGCACATATTAAATCCATGTTAAGATGGGTCGGTGCTAATTGTATTAGAAGGGGAACTATTGTGCCACGAAGCTACTACAAACAATGATCTATTGATAGCTCTCTTTAGAGTTACTACTATACATTGGAGGGCTACTCCCAAAAATTTAAACACATTTTCCCCTATCATGTTACAATGGATGCCCTGAAGTTGCTGCTGCACGTCTTGAATCCACCTTCTCCAACAGACCAACATCTGATAAAAATGTGCCTCTAAGCCAAGGCTGTTCCTAGTTCTCTAAATCATATTTTTCCTGCCTCAATGAGACCAGCAGGAGCTAAACTTTTGGGGGCTAATCCACACAACAGCATCGCTATATTTGCGAAGAAAACTTGACCTGTAGGATTCCATTTATAAATTGTCCATTATTTCAAAAGGAACTCTTTTGAATTAAATCCCTTTAAACAATCATTCAATTTCCTACCAGATGATTCTGATTTTGATGAGTATTTGTAAATCCTAAAGATCTTATACTTTGTACCTAAGTTGTCAGGAAACAGAAATGGAAACACGGGAACACAAATTTTCAAAAAACTTTGTCGTCCCGGAAACCCCATCCCGCCATTCCGGAGTCTTAGGTAACTATGGATGTATGGGATTCTAGAATTTATGAATGGTTTGTAAACATGTATGAACATTTTACTCACACAAGTAGTTATGGTTCCAAAATACATGTGGCAATGGGTGTGACTGGCACTTCATATGCATATGCACTGTATGAGTATGACCACACCAGTGAAAAATATGAAGAGAATTCAATGGCAAGGCATTATTATCAATGGCCTGGATATGCATAAACTCACAAGATAACAATCCTATGAGGCACCTCACTCATGTTTATTAGATCGCTTGGGTGGAGATATAAGAATATATAGGCATGGAACCCATTTTTACTACTTCATAATGAGCAGTAGCCTGTAGTGTGTGAGGTTGACGGTCAGATGGATTTTAACTTGTCTGATAGAATCATACAGAGAGCATTGCAAATGGCTTGTAAAGGCTATCTTGGAGATGCGCACTACCACCATTAGACCTGAATGCAAGCACAGATTCCAATGGGCAGTCAACAAGTAAAATTGTTTTTCATTGTGGCAAGCTTTATTCACTCATAGTTTATCCCATGCTTTATCAGTAATTTCCAAATTCATGTTTCTAGCTTTTATGGGTGGAGTCCCTTTAAGATTTTTCTAGTCAGGGATATCCTTGAAAAGTAAAATTCTTCTTTCCTCTCATTAATATTTAACTTGTCGTCGTCCTTTCTTGGAGGGTTGGCATGATACCTTATACTTATGTCCATGTATTGGAGCTTAAAGGTGGTAGATAATGAGTCCACCTCCTTTTTTAACGATCTATCTAGGTCTTGCGTAGCGCATAATGAATTATCTAAATACATAAATAAACATAAGCTTTTGAGTGATGCCATTATTTTACAGTCTATCAATCAAAATTTCGCATAAGCCCCTAACCATTCTACCCCGATTACAATATCTGAGTTGAATTTCTCCACAAACATAAATTTTCTTATCTGCATAACATGACTAATCGTGAACCCTTGAATCCTATGGTGAAATCAGTCTAGTCAATTCATCTCAACATTGGGCATTCTCCATGATGTTAGGGAATCATCGGGCTCTTGCTGAATATACAACACAGAAAAGTAAATGTCCTAAGCCTCTTCCTTTCCTTTCCATAAAATTTCCGTTGACTAACCTTTCCGCATGCTCACAAGATACCCAGAGTTCTTTTCTAGATTTAAAGATAATTCAAGTTCGAAATTCTGTTGCAATATTTTTAAAATGAATCTAAAATGCTGAAGAAAAATTAATTTCCCTTACCATCACAAGGCAGAGGTTTTGTATTAAGTTCATACAATGGCATACATAAAAAATTATAATCGTCAGCGCTGACATCATTGTCCCCCTCGATAAAATCGTTCTTTTTGCGGTTCACCATTTCAGAGTGTAGATATCACTGAGATCAACGCCAAGGAGTAGGAAAATTCTTCATAATGACAATAGGGGAAAAAATAAAAGAAGCAGAGGCATAAAAAGAATAGCAAAAATTCGTCTTCTTCAAAGAAGTTGCTTTTGATTCTGACTCAGGGGTTGAATGGAACTCGATATGTTGAGCAACTTTCTTCTTCTTTGGAGCGTTAGGATGAAGCTTTTTCACATCCTCCCCCCTAAATATGTTTGTTCGTCAGACCAGCCATGGATTTGATAGGAAGTAGGACACAAATTATAGGCCTCAAAATATGATCTCTACTACCCTATTTCAAAGGCAATACTCGTTATCATTAATATTTGTTATTTGCACTAAAAACATTAGGTGGGGATACTCAATTGCAAACGTTGGGCTCTAATTTGTCCATTTTATTTAGGGGTATTCCGATCTCAAAGAGATAGCTTGATTGCGAGATATTTGTAGGACTTATGATGAGTGGCACTGAAGGTTTTCAAAAAAGGGTTGAGAGAAAAAACAAACTTGAATATCATAGTGGCACTGTAAATCACATATAGTAGCAATACCAAATATGCCTTAGTGTCCCATTGGTATCTAGGTTGATAGACACATGACCTAGTTCTCTTCAATATTGCAAAGGATTACATTTATGTATTAATTCTCACTTAATAAAGTTGATTGGTTAAGTTGATTTATCAAATAATTGCATGAATCATAGTATAATCAAATATAGGAGACAAAAATATAGTTATGGAGAAGTTCAAGATGTTAGGCTAAAATCTCCTATTATAGGGGGACTCATGTAATATTGCGAAAGATCCCAAAGTCATTATCCGGTAAGTTAATTTTTCCATGTACCATTTTCCCAGTATAACATGTTTATTATAATGGTCTTTGATAGGCAATCTCTTTTTGGATTTATTATATACTATTTGGCACCTAATGCAGGTGAACAAAAATACAATCTGTATCGATTTGCCAAGTTAGAGGAGGATGATACTATGGTTGAAGTTTATGCAATAAATAAAAATTTGGAGAACATCCGATGTAGGACATCCACAAATTTTGATTTGGCAAACAGATCAGTATACGTCATATGTATGTGACATGGATACATGAATGAAAAGGCTAAAGCATAAGTTTGACTGTTTATAAAATCTACCATATCAAAGCTACATTATACCCTTTGAAAATAAAGTAATGATTGATGAGAGTAGTCCTATGACATATGATTAATGCAAAGGGTAAAATGAAATCAAGGTATCTCCCTTACAAGTAACAAGAGGAAATTTAAGTAACCTCCGGATGTGGACAATGATGACCGATGATACGGGTGCAAAAGGAGAGATCCTCTCCACTACGATTTCTGTGACCTACACAACAAAGAGAACTTAAACATAGTTTTAGTGATTAACAGTTATTTAGATAGAAATATTGTAGAGTGACGAAGAACAGTCTCGGGAAAGCATACAGCAATCCTAGGATGTGGATGTCAACCCACATTCTAATGATAAAGAGACTTGATAAATGCATCACATCGAAATGAGAGATGCAGATAATGATCTATATTGACAGACATGATTGCCAATGTATCTCTGGCTATGTATGAAATGATGATATGATAATCTTTCTGTTAAAGATGACTAAAAGTAGTATAAAATACAAGACCTAAGTGGGTCGACGACAACCCAGTATCTGACTAGTACAATCGATTCTATTTACGACTTTTACATTCCAGTATTGTACAAGGATGAATCAAGAATCCAGCATTTAAATTCTGTTCTTAATCGTAAAAACACATGGTGCTACCAAATTTTGACACAAATCATGATGATGAGAAAACTGGAATATGATCTGATACGGGCGCTAGTAAGGTCAAAAATCGACTTGTAGTGTGCATATGACGGTTGATACGGGGCTTTTGACAAGAAAACTAGATCAGGGTGATAAACAAGTGGGTGGCTAAAATAGAAGGCTCTTAATGAAGGAGAGGTTGTGGAACATAAACAAAAAAGAGCATGTAAATAGAATAACAAGGTCAACATAGGGTGGAAAAACTAGCGATTCAAGATGGGTCAATGGCATATTTAAGACAAGATTTGGGATACAAAAATCAAATCTCAATTTCATGGATTGTGAAAACAAAAAAAGGACATGCTAAATTTTCAGAATTTATTGAAACCTGTTAACTCCTAAACAAACGTAGATCTAGGGCTAGCTATGTAATATCACTTAAGCAATATAAATCATCAAGACCACTTTAATGATAAAGAATTGCAAGTCCTAGAGTGCCAAGTGAAGCTCCTATATTGTGGTTATTGATCACAAGGATGAGCGAGAGCAGCTCAAATTACACAATTTGGGTAAGCTCAAAATCTAGATCCTGATTACATACTATCTATTTATATGATTCCTAGGTAGGGATAGGGGTACTATAAATAGGGTCATGCCTTTGGCCACCTTTATTTTGAGTCATTGTTGACTACCTTTAGACTCACGACCCTTACTAGGCTAAGTTTGCATATTTTATACTTCGGGACATTTATCATCCTAGAACACCAGCGCCTAGGCAGGACGACAGAGTGAGGTGACGAGTCATCCCCTTTGGGGGCCCATGTCCCCTTTGTACTCTACTCACATTTTTTTGGAGTCAATTATAGGGGAAAATTTGAGCATATTATATTTTTGGTGAGTCGGATTTTTTAGGGTTAAGTGATGAAAGTTTCAGGGATGAAAGGGATAAATAATAATATTATATATTAGTTAATGTGAGAATGGTGTAATTAATGGGAAAGTACCAATGGGTTTAGGGATGAATTAGCTATCACCACCTAAGGTCACATCCATTAAGGTGGGAATATAATGAGATGATTAAAATGCATAGGTAGTATTAATGGGTACAAGGTTAGGGATGATAAGGGGGTTTTTTAATCAATGGGCTGGTTATTAAGTGCATGATGAAAGGAATTAAGAAGGGAAGTTCATTGAGAGGGACATGCACACGTCTACTAAATGTTATTTACATGAAAGGCTATTTGAAGGAGGAAGGGGAGAGTATCAAATGCGACGACGCATGAGAGCCATAAAAAAGGAGCGATCGCATGACGGGGATTCACACACACCATAAAACTACATTGGTGTATAACATTTGCCCCTTTTTGTTAATCAGTTCTTAAGTTCAAGCATTGCCGACAAATGAGGAAAATTCTGACCCCTCATTCTGCATATGAAAGGTGATTTTTGTAGGATTTGCTGTCTATTAAACTGAGGGTTCAATGCACAGTTCATTCTTCATTCGTATCACAAGTTTGAAATGACCTCAACGATAGATGGTATGACCTCAAAATAGGTGGGAAAGGAGACTACAAGTGAACAAATTAAGACACCTTAGAAGAGGCTTTTTGAGCATTGATCGGTAGACCCAGGCGCCCATAAGACATGAGAATATGGCGATGACCTATGAAAACACCTCTAATAGGCACCTCAGTAGCACGACCTATCGATCAGAGGCGTCGTTACATTTTTCTACGGACTCTAGTGCGACGGTCAATGCTTCAAATCCACTGCAAGATGGATATACAACTATCCGCATCTGGGACCAATGGGTCAAAGGTAGACATCAAGCTAAGGCTTCTCACCCTATCTTTGTGCTTAGAGGATTAGTCAAAAAGATGGTTTGACCGATAGTTGGGTGATAAAATGTGTGCAAGGGAACATGTTTTGTACCAGCAACTGCATATTCATTTAAGTGAAAAATATGCATCCTGGGTGGGATGAGGATTAAAAGATGGCCATTTTATGTTAATCATTTTAAGATGAATCCGATGGTGCCCCAAGAAGTGCACCTTCTCTCGATGGGCATTCCTTCGGGCTATGCAAAATCATACGTAGATAGATAGATTTGGATCTAAGTCCTAAGTGTGTGTGATGGGTCCCTTACACAAGTTTCCGTAGGATTTCCAAGGGGAAGGATAATGTAATGATGTGAATTATCACATCAACGATACACAAGAGAACAAGATTAGGGTTTGGGTCTGATGATGATTGATGCGAGTCCCCTTTAGGACTACAGATTGGGTTGCCGATAGACTTGGACGAGTCGATGGCGATCGTACCAGCGTACCTAATATAAGCAACCAAGGGCAACCAGAAGGATCTCACTTTAAGGATTGTCGACATGTATGTGGGTACGTAATAATTACACTCATTGTAAACTAAGAAAAATGCACTACTAACAAGGAAGTAAAATACCAATAATCATACCTCCTCCTTCGCGTTCCCTAGAAAACCTCAGAATGGGCTAGGAAACTTGGATTGAGCCCTGATTGTGTGATATGTAGGTGCTTTTCTTCAAGACGGAGCAAGGCCTTCCTGCAACAACGATCCTCTTACTTTGCACTAGATGGGAAAAATGATTATGATTATGAAGTTATTTGGGAATTAGGACGAGGCAGAAGGATGTTCTTTGCTTAAAGGATGCAAGAACTTAGATAGGGCATTCAAGCTTATTCTCCGTGTCTTTAGAGGGGAGGGGTAAGGTTGTATTTATAGCTTGGGGGAGTGATTAACTTAGATTAATTTAAGTAATCATGGTTTGAAAATGTGGGCAAGCTTAAGTGAGTGGTTTGAAAATGTGGGCAAGATTAGGTAAGTGGTTTGAAAATGTGGGCAAGATTAGATGAGTGGGGGCCACGAAGAATGGGTGAGGATTTGAATTATATTTTTAATTCATAAGTGGAGGATTTTAAGTGAGTGGGGACCACAAAGAGTGGGTGAGGATTTGAATTTGAATTTTTAAGTCAATAGTAGAAAAACATGGAGAATAATGACATGTGGTGAGGATTGGGTTATTTTTTGGATTTTAAAATGGATAATTAATCAAATTATATTTGATTAATTCGAAGTGTATTTTTGTGGGAAATGAGGAAGGGGAATTAATTGATTTAGGACAGATGTGAAATTAGGGTGTCTACATTTTCCCCTCTTTGGAAGGGTATTATTAAAGTAGTGCCCTTTCAAAGAAAGTAGATGAGATGGGGGAAGAATTCAATCTACTTTTCTTAAGCAAAAATTAGAGTGAATGTTTATTGGGGAGATACAAAGTGGTGAGTGACAGATGCCATAGTATCCTCCAAGAAAAAAATGTCATGAGAAGATGTAATTATGGATATATGTGGTGATGCCCCCTCGAGAGAACTGATGAGAATGGAATATATGACAGAACTCTCGAAAAGAAGATAAATTAATTATGCGGAGAAGAGGACGATAATGGAGTGGAAGAGAATTGGAATAATTGCACGATGTAAAGTGGATAAATGATTCAATTGGCCTTGAATGGCTAGGTGTGACGGTGTGTGGGAAAGAGAAAAGGGAATGGATAGGATTGGGGGTTGATTACGAGAAGAGTAAGGGAGATAGGGGAGGGGAAAAAAGGAATGAAAGAGGTAGAAATAAGAGAGAGGGATGATAGGGGAAGAAGGGAATGATGAAGGAAAAACAAGGCAAAAATAGGAAAATGACAGAGTAGAGGGTGAAGGGATGAAATAGAGAGATGTGCAAAATGAAGGAAGCAACAGAGATAGTAAAGAGGGATGCATGGAAGGTGAAAGAAATGATAGAGCTGAGAAAAGCAAGAAAATGGGAAAGGATAAATAAGAAGGAGAAAACGAGGTGGGAGTAGGGGGTGAAATGGACGAAAATGGAAAGAGGATGAAAGAAGAAGTAGAATGGAGAAAAAAAGAAACTATGAGGGGCGAGGAAAGTGTGAAAAAGAGTAGAGAAAAGAAGAGAAACAGATACAAAATGAACGAAAAGGTAGGGGTGGTAGAGAAAAGGAGAAGTGGTCAGAAGAAATGTGAAAATTAGGGGAGAGGAAAGGAAGATAGAGCAAATACAAGGTAGAAGATTTAAGGAATCGTGTCATTGCGAGGAAGACCAAGGACAAAGAATATGGAAGCAGACTGTATGGAGATGCATGTGGAGGGTGGTATGATAAAAAAGACAGGACAACAATGAAGAGCCAGGTTATCGATGGGGAAGTAAGGAGGAAACGTGATGGAAAAAGGGGAAGAAGACGATACAGGGGAAGGGAAATAAGACGAGGGGTGGGAGAGAGAAGAGGATAACAAAGAAAATGATGTAGAAGGAAGGGAATATAGAAAGGGGGTAATAAGTGGAAAGGGAACAATATAAGGAATGTTCAGAGAAGAAAGAGGGGAGGAATGACATCGATTGGAAAAGATGCGGAGATGCATGAAATGAGGATACTAGGATGACGAGAAAATAGAAAAAGGATGTATGATGAAGACAGTAAAGATATTGAAGAGGGCAAAGAGAAGATGGAGAGATGGGTAAGAAGCGACAAGAAAGGGTGGGATTGAGGGAAAAGAATAGGAGAGAAAAGAGAATGGGGGATAGAAGAGGCAATGCCAATGAGGGGACGTTAGGGAAATCCCCTTAACAATGAGTGGTGGGGAAGGGTGAGAGAAAAAATGAAGAAAAGGAGAAAGCTAATGAGGATTGGAAAGGGTAACGCCAACAAAGGGACATTAGGGAAATACCCCTTACAATGAGTGGTGGGCTTAGAGGAGGGAAGGGATGAAGGGAAACTCTAGAAGGTCCAAGGGAGTGAATGAGGTCGTGCGGAATGAGGATTGATGATTTTTAGGGAAAGCCCCCTAACAATTATTAGCGCCATGGAAGAGAAGATTATGATGAAATCGAATGATAGAGGAGGTGTTAACAATAATGGCGAAATGTGTGTGTGGGTAGAAATGTGGGGGGATTTGAGAAGATGAAGTGGAAAGAGTAAAGAAAATGGGAGGGATAAGTTGGGACTAGGTGAAAGCAAGGAGAGGATGTGTGTGATGAGGATGAATGAGGTGAGGATGAAGAAATAAGACATGAAAAGAATGGGAAGAAACAATATGAAGGATGATGGATCAAGAAGGGAAAAATGGGGGAAAAGAATGTGATTGTAGGTGGAAGAGATTAGGCGTATGGTGTAAGAAGATATGTGGAGAAAGGATAATGGTAGGAGGAAAAAGTTGGTAGTAGGAGGATACCGGGTGGAAGAAGTGATAAAAAAATTGAACTGAAGGGGAATGAGGTGAGGGAGAATTTCACGATGACGAGTTAAGTAGGGAGGACCCTAACATAAGACTGTCATGTGACGGAAGTGGTTAAGTAAGATTGAGTGAAGTGAGCGAAACTGGAGATGACAAGTGGGAAAGCGAGAAGTGGTGTTTGCGAGAATCGAAAAGGAGGTGAAAGGATGTGATAATGGGGAATGTTGAGAAAAAATGAAGGGTGAAGGGTGTGAGGGGAATCCTTAATTGGGATGCCCACATGGTGAGATTAATGATGCGAGAATGGGAAGCAGAAGAGGTGGAATGGGAAGATGTGTTTGGTGGTGATTGTTGTTTGATGAGAGGGGAGGTGGTGAAGAAGCTTCTACAGCGGGAAGATCTTAGGGAGAGGGTAAACCTCCACAGAGAATTCCATATAGAAGGGGTTATTAAGTAAGATTGTCAAGTGGGAAGCAAAAGGGTGAAATGAAAGAATACAAATGGGTGAGAGGGGACAAGAATGGTGAGAAGGGTAATATGGGGATAAGTGGCAGAGGAGTAAAAATGAGGAGCGAGGATGAATAGATCAAATACATGGTGAGCATGGTGGGGGGGAGGAGATGTTGGATAGAGAATGCTACTTGAGAAAGATCATCAAGTAGGATTCGCAAACTACAACAGTGATCAAGTAGGATTCCCAAACTGGGGAATGTATTAGTATGGGTGAATGGATGGGGTGCAAAGTAAGATGTTGATCATGCAGGAAGATACTCACGTGACAAAAACATCTTAATTTTAATATAGCACATAACAGGATGCATCGTGATATAAAAGATCAAGATGACTAGACTGTAATATGCGTGATAGCATAGATAAGGGCCATCAAAAAGGTTTGATGCCCCAGTACGATATGCAAATGGAAGAGAACATAGACAGAGGCCATCAAGAAAGTATGATGCCCCAGTACGACATGCAATCAGATAACGTAAGAATATTAGAGAGAATACTAGGATACATAAAATCAAGATGCCCCCTGTAATATATCAAGATGCAAGAAAGCAATTAATACTTTACAACTAATAATGCAACACAAGAACCAATAAACATGTCCCTAACATGTTCCATAGTGAGGATTGATTGGATGTGCCCCTGAGCAGGGGTACGAGGACATAGTAAAGTATTGGATCATTGTCCTCAAACAAGGAAACAATGAGAGTTGGATTTTCCCCAAGCGAGGATTCACGCGAGGAGAAGTGGTTTGAATTTGGTAGTCATAAGGTGATTGGATCATCTGTTGGGGTTAATAGTTCAAAGGTTGAATTGTGTTGGTATTTTTAGAGTTTTTGTGATTTTACAACTTTTTTGTTTTTTGTTTATGATATATTATATATATATATATATATATATATATATATATATATGATGATTATCATATGTATATGACTATATGACGATTTGCTAATGTTTTTAGATTTTTGACGAGTATTTTATAATGTTTTATGGATTTTTGCATTTTTACATTTTTTGTTTTTTATTTTGATTTTTTTGATTTTTTTTTTGTGACGATTTTGAAATGTTTTCGGATTTTTTACGATTCTTTCAAATGTTTTTGGATTTTTGACGATTTTCTACATTGTTTTTTGGATTTTTAGACGATTGTTTCAAATGTTTTTAGGATTTTTGACGATTTTCAAATGTTTTTAGATTTTTGACGATTTTCACAATGCTTTTAGATTTTTGACGATTTTCACACTGTTTGTAGATTTTTACACTATGACTGGCAATTTATGTACCAGAGTGCAGACTTATTTTTGAGAGGTGATAAACCAGGATATTATCCGTATGTACTGTGTTCTATGTGGTAACTTATGCTCAGAATAATATAAATTCTCTTTCCATTGGCATGATATGGTGGTGATGATATGATGAAAAGAATTCCAGTTCCATTCTTGACTCCACACAACTAGTAAAATGTGTGGGCTCATCACCAAGAATCAAGAAGGACGTATGAGGTAGATAATAAATATAGAGACAAATGCTAACAACAATCCCTTTGGGAAATTGTGACTTTATTCTTCATAACAGTACTGAACCGGGTTTCAAAAATAGATTTCACTTTATGAGTCACATGCTAGGCTTATACAGTTATGTGGCCTGCTGATTGATAAGATATGAGGTGAAGGGATAGTTCTGTCTTCACTTATGCATCTAAATTACTTGTTCGGGTATTCTATAATTTGCAAGCACTATAAGATTTTGTATTTTTGAAATGAATCCCTATGCTTTGCCCCATGCTACTAGTGAGAAGCAAGGGCTCATCACCGAAGGCAAAATATAGGTGAGTGAATTCCCTTTTTGTTTGTTTTGTTTTGTTTGGTTTTATTTTTTTAAATATTTTGCAATATTTTTATGAGAATAACCCCCTACGCTTTGCCCCATGCCACTTGTAAGAGGAAAGGGTTTATCACCGAAGACAAGACGTAGACGAGTAAGGGCACCTTCCTCCATTGCCAGTCTCACACTACCAGTAAGAGTGTGGTCTCCACACCAAAGACTATGAAGGATGAAAGATTGTGTCAATGAATTATTCGTAAGTTATTGAATTGAAGGATTTTTTTACAATAGTGCTTTGTATTTGGGAAGGAACGTCTGCCACCAATCTCAACCCCACATGACTAGTAGGACGCGAGGGTTCAACACCGAAGACTAAGATGGATGACCAAATGAACTGGGTAATGAAGTTTATAGCTTTGTTATGAAAGAGAGAATGTCTTTGAAGGGAATATATTACCATCAATAAGATTTTAGGTATGACCATAGATGAAAACAACTGAAAATAGAAGATATGATAAGAAGTATGATGCTCACAAACTTAATAGGATTTATATTAGCACTTGTCTCATGATGATAAATATGAAGATGTGATTTTTGATAATGAAAATATCTGCCAATGGAAATAAATAAATTTAAATTATTCAGAGATAAGCAAGGCAGAAGGAATAATGTACACATTGTTGTTTCCCAGAATAGTGAACGCCTCAAGGATAAAAATTCTATAGATGGAATGCATTGATGGGTTTGTCAAGGACTTGACCCGTGTCAATGGCTAATTTATAAGCTCCAAAGCTAAAATTATATATGGTTTCGTTCGGATCAAATTTGTCTTGTCTGTTTCATTCTGTGGGTATGTTCTTTCAATTTTCTGTTGAGAATGAAATCATCGACCTTAAATTTTCTAGGTTTGATTTTTTATGTAGTAGCTACACCATAGCCGAATTTTGATAGGCTTGAAGATGATATAGGGCATTAAGTCATTTTTCATCAAGAAGGTCAAATTCATTAAGGTGTGAGTTTCGACAATAATCTTTATTGATTACGTCTTTGAGGCATATTTTAAAGGACGGAAATTCAACCTTGACATGTAAAATAACTTCCCAACCATAAACAAGGAGAGAAGGGAATGACTCTAGTAGGTGTGTGATAAGATGTGTAGGTAATCCCAAAGAGTGGGATAGATTTGATTAAGCCAATAGCTTCCATGTATGTTGACAACATTTTCTACGATGGTTTGTATTATTTGGTTTGTTGCTTTTATTTGTCCATGAATTAATTGTTTTGACAATAGATTCACAATTAAAGCTGGAAAAGGTTGTGTGAGGATATTCCTAGGTATACATTACCTCGTAGAATGTATACATGTATAAGTCCTGACAGGTGGGAATAATCGGTGATTAGATTCCCTTCAAGATTGATCATTGAAAGAATAATGGACACAGAAAAAATGCATTGTCATAAGTGTCCAAACTCAATGGTGGTTGTGTTTTTGACACCAAGGATAGAGACGTTAGGCATAAGAGCCAATATTGGAATAATAGAATCAAACTTAATGGTACCTATTGATGGAACCTCTTACGTAGTGTCTATAATAATATCAAGGTTTGAAAGGGAGTCTTGAGATGAGGTCAAGGTCTCATTAGATGTTAGAAGAATTTTGTCACCCAAAACATGTTCAATACGTGTTTGGGTTAAAAAAGAGTCTTGAAATAAGTTTAAGTGCTCAATAGATGTTGGAAGAATGTTGTTGTCTAAAATAGGTTTAATGTATGTTTGGGCTGAAAGAAATTCTTGAAATAAGTTCAAGTGTTTAGTAGATGTTGGAAGAATGTTATTGTCCAAAACAGGTTCAATGTATGTTTGGGTTGAAAGAGAGACTTGAAATAAGTTCAAGTGCTCAATAGATGTTGGAAGAATTTTGTTGTCCAAAACAAGTTCAATGTATGTTTGGGTTGAAAGAGAGACTTGAAATAAGTTCAAGTGCTCAGTATATGTTGGAATAATTGTGTTGTCCAAAACAGGTTCAATGTATGTTTGGTTGAAAGAGAGACTTGAAATAAGTTCAAGTGCTCAGTATATGTTTGGAAGAATGTTGCTGTCCAAAACAGGTTCAATGTATGTTTGAACTAATGGAATGAAATTTGAAGAAGATATGGATTGGTTTAGAATTAGAGAGGCTTGAATTTTGTCATCGCATGATTTTGTGGAATTTCAGTATGTATGGGAGTTTAGACAGTAGTCATCTCGTTCATTGAAATTTGTGGTATTGGATGTGTGATTGGTTGCAAGAGCATTGTCATCAAGTTCTATAGAGATGACATCATCATCAATTAAGTCTTGGACATAATTATTAAATCACACACATTTATCTATGTGATGACCATCAATGAGATGAAATTCATAGTATGTATTGGGTTTGTACCAACATGGCTTAGCTGTCCCCTTTAAGAAAGGGTTTTGTAATTGGATATCTTATCAGTTTAGCCTCTTTTAGTTGTTGAAAAAACACTAGAGAGACTTTCTCTAAGGGGAGTAAACTAACGTTGGACTTTACGTGAAGTGACGTTTTCGTGAGGTTGTATGATCAAATTTTTGAGTGATCGTTCCTTGATTTGGGCTAGCCATTTGAGAGAGTTTTGCTGTCATCTTATTAATTTGTTCTAATAGATCATTATGTGATGTTTTTCATGAATTCATCATGTTTGAAAGAGAGGGAAAATGAAGAAAGGTGTAATGAAGAACTCAACCTATTTATTGTGATATTTTTTTTTTTTGGCTCAAGTCAAGAAAAATTAAGGCTATAAGGAGTAAGCTTGAACAAGCTACTCAAAATAAATATGAGATAGCTCAAACAAGCTATGATGAAAATGGTTTAGATGGCTTAAACAAGCTTTGGACAATTAAACAAGCTTAGAAACATTGGTTTGGCTTAAAAAAATTTATCAGAAAATGTAAGGAGTACACTCAAACAAGGTACTCGATACAAGTGGGATATAGCTCAAACAAGCTATGATGAATATGTTGATTGGTTTGGATTAAACAAGATACAAAAATGTGGATTGTTGATAGGAAGAGTAACTCAAACAAGTGACTAAACAACATAGTTGTGAACTCAAAAGTGAGCTTGATACAAGGGATTTGCTGTCTATGATGAATATGTTGATTTTGGCTTAAAGCTCTGACAATTGATGAAATAATGAGTGAACTCAAACAAGTCATCTCAATATCATTTTCAATATAGCTTGAAATGAGCTATGGAAAGGATGTTTTGACAATTGATGAAATAAGGAGTGAACTCAAACAAGTCACTGAATATCTATTAGATATAGCTGAAAAGCTAAGCTATGTTCTAACGGATTTGTTGTTGAATGAAGCAATATCTATTGGATATAATGACAAGCTTTTGATCTTTGTTTGTGGGATTGCTTGAATGTTTTGCTTGGTATTGAATCGGTTGAGAAATGGTGTTGTGGAACACGACTAGGATTTGAATTTTACAATAAACACATTGATATCAACCAAGTTTTATGATAATGCTAAACTATTTTGTTTACAAACAGCAAGCAGTCATGTGTATCAATTTTTTTTGGCTTAAGAGGTAGATCCTTCAGGAATGATCATTTGTTTCATGCAATCATACAAGTATGCTATGAAATGATGGATGCAGGCTCTTATTACTCCAAAAAGATGCATCCTCTGATATACCCTAGTCCTGATATACCTAATTCTGTATGGGGACAAAATTGGTACGGGGAACCCTTAGAGCAATAGAGGAGACTCATTAATTCTTACTTGTCTGTTTTGGAGTGAATTACCACATCCATAACAGTTTTTGTGAAAAGGTGGGAGGTGATGGAGGGATGAATGTGTATAGTGTCCTTATAAATCCCTGAAGATTTATAGGGATGATGCCTATGCTTCATTGTTACAACTGTTTAGGCGTGACTTGCATGCGTTACACGACAACATTACCTGTAAGTGAAGAGTAGACGGCGAGGTAAATACCGAATGCTGTGATGAGACTAGGTCTCAAAGTGCAATGCAGATGCAAATGTTGTTGGTGTGTGGTAGTCAAGTCCACGTCACTGGTGTAGCTTTGGTGGTGATGAAATCCACATCGTCTACGTGCAAAAATAAAATGATAAAGTGATTAAACGCTAGGTTCTTTCCAACTTGAAATAACTCACTAACAAAAAATAATTGCGTACCTGAGCGTACTTTTTTTTTTGTTTCAACTATTTTCTTTGAATTGTGGTATTTTTGTGAGATTTTTGTTGTTTTCTTTTGTGTTTTTTTTTACAATATTCCAGTGACGTGGTCCTACAAAAAACAAATTATTAGTTATCCTGCAAACAAAATGTTAGAAAAGTGATCGTGGCTGTTTTTGATTTTTTAGATCGCTTGAAGGTTGCAAGAAAAGAGCATACACAACCAACGACCAAACAAATATTAATAATATGATAAAAGGAAAATAATGATTGAAATGATAGTTGGAAAACAAAGCTAGAGGATCCTGCAATGTTAGAACAAGAAACTAAAAAAATTGTGACCGTTTCTGATTTTCCAGATCGCTCGAAGGCACAAGAAAAGAGCATACGCGGATACAATTGGAATAGATTTTATTTTATTTTTATTTTTATTTTTATTTTTTTAAATGTTAATAATTATTGCAATTAATCATGATTGTGAAATAGTGATAATGATTGTTTTCACAAAAAATAAAAACGACGAAAGAAGAGTGTGAAAACGTTACCTAGAAGTGTTGTCATGGAAAATTGAAATGTAAGACAAAAAATAAAAAAAATAAAAAAAATTGTTTTGCAGAGCCCGAGTGGCCTCACGTTTCTGATTTCCAAGATCACTTTTGAAGTGCGAGGAAAGAGCATACGTGTGAGGTTGTTACGTGAAATAAAATTAAAATAATAATTTAAAAAAAAAAACTATAATTTTGTTGTTTTTTGTTAAAAAGACAGGTGTTAGAAGAAATGAAACCAATTTTTTTCTGTAAGTCTAAATCTAAAAATTATTTTTTCATTGCATAGATCTTTTCAATACCTTTTTGTTAAAAAAAATGAAGTCATTCCGAGTTCGGGAGTAAAAGTTATGGCTTCCGGAAGATGGGCTACGGTAGCACTCTGAATGAAAATTTTGAACGTGAGAAAAACGTCCCGGGAGCTAGTTTTTTTTATTTTCTGACTTATGTACTTAACCTGAGAAGCTAAAATTTTGACAGCAAGGTTAAAAAAGAACAATAAACAAAAATAAAGAGTTAGATCACAAAATGATTGACTAAAATAAAAGAAAAAAAATGATTAACTTCCTACAAAGCAGTTATTTTAGCAAAAGTAAATAAATAAATGCATTTTCCGGATTGGTTGTCCCATGACAGTAAGATGATAAACTAATGACTAGTTCATGTGATTTTCTACTGAGATTACGTAAGTGACGAATAGGAGTGAAAATCAGAAACTATCAGGCGATAACTAAACACCAAGCACCGAGGAGATCAAAGACAGGATGAGCTTCATAGTTTCATTGTTGTTATAACCTGCAGATACACCACAAGACACCACACAACAAAAACACTACCCAAAGCGTGAAGGTTAACTAAAGAAAGCCACAAGGAACAAGAAAGGAAATAATAACAAACAATAATAAACAAAGAATAGATAAAACCACTAATTGAGAAATTAATGGTAATAGATCGAAAGCCACCGAGCATGCCAGAATGTAAGCTAGGAAAAATACACTACTAACAAGGAAGTAAAATACCAATAATCATACCTCCTCTTTCGCGTTCCGTAGCAAACCTCAGAATGGGCTAAGAAACTTGGATTAAGCCCTGATTTTGTGATATGTAGGTGCTTTTCTTCAAGACGGAGCAAGGTCTTCCTGTAACAATGATCCTTTTACTTTGCACCAGATGGGAAAAAAGATTACGAGGCTATTTGGGCATTAAGACGAGGCAAAAGGATGTTCTTTGCTCAAAGGATGTAAAAACTTAGACATGGCATTCAAAATTATTCTCTGTGTCTTTATAGGGGAGGGGTAAGGTTGTATTTATAGCCTGGGGGAGTGATTAACTTATAGTAATTTAAGTAATCATGGTTTGAAAATGTGGGCAAGATTAGGTGAGTGGTTTGAAAATGTGGGCAAAATTAGATGAGTGGGGGCCACGAAGAATGGGTGAGGATTTGAATTATATTTTTAATTCATAAGTGGAGGATTTTAGGTGAGTGGGGACCACGAAGGGTGGGTGAGGATTTGAATTTGAATTTTTAATTCAATAGTAGAAAAACATGGAGAATAATGACATGTGGTGAGAATTAGGTTATTTTTTAGATTTTGAAATGGATAATTAATCAAATTATATTTGATTAATTTGAAGTGTATTTTTGTGGGAAATGAGGAAGGGGAATTAATTGATTTAGGATAGATGTGAAATTGGGGTGTCTACATCAACAACCTTAGTATAATGCAAATTTAGCACGCAGTCAAGTGTCATGCAAACACCCGACACTTCTCACATTAAATGCTCTAATAAATGTGCAATAAAGCACATACTAAATGTTATGGCACACATGCGTACAAATACCAGTGTAGAAATATACTTCACATGTTGCGAGCACTACTTCTCCACATCATTACATTTACCCCTCGCCTGTTATTAAAGAAACACATTCTTACTGCTACACCTACTAGACATAAAAAGATTAATAGCAAACAACGTCGTATCCTTGATTATTAAATATAAATTATTTTTACCTTATTATTAAAGTTATCAATCCTTCCCTGCCCATCAGATAGACACATGGCAGGATTTCAGGCCTCCCCAAGTCATAGGTATTCCCTAGAATCCAAGCCCACGGAATGAACCGATTAAATAAATTTTCAGGTCCACGGTGTTGGTGAGGCAAGGAAGAGTGACAGTAAGCAATTAGAAGATACCACATGTCATTTTCCTATTCTTTCGAGTGGCCAAGTGTTGCACATTTCAGGTACTTGAGCATAAAGGTAAGACATGTAAAAGAAATGAAATTTTTTGGGCCTCATCACAATCAAATTCGACAGAGGGTATTTGCTAAAAAATTATAAGAGATTCTCCATTCGATTTCTAACTATTTTTGAATATTTTTTACCATTTACGACAAAAGAACGAAACATGTTATAGGGATATTTTCCAAAACCACAAAATTGGTTACATGTATATTCACCAAAACCACGAAACTGGTTATAGGTATATTTGCCATGATTTTTATAATTTTTTTTCAGGGGGGTTCCTTAAATTTTTCCCTGCCGTAAAGCCACTGACCAATTCAAGGTAGTAGCCTCCTTTCCTTAGTTGTTTGTGAAAACCAAGTGCTTTTATAACTACCTGTATAATTGAGAGGAGTGAGCTTACATGATCGCTTTGATGTTCAGAGCTTCACTCAGAAATTCCATTACCTTTATTCTCTTTGAAATCCATTTTGGAATGTAAATTATCTTATGTGTTCATCCATACTGTTGATTTTTCATTGAGTATCTCGTCACTGCCTCAAGGCTGGTTTTCTTTCAAATTGTTTGAACGTTCTAAGCTTTTTTATTTCCCATATTCACGTTCATCGACATATTTTCTGCAAGGAGCCTGGAATTCATCTTTTTGAACCATATCATTATGAGGTGTTTGGAAGTTGAGTGAAGAGTCAGGCACAACCTTGCATGGTCATGACTTGAGCAAAGAGGTTGAAACCTAGCTCGGGATCTTCTGTGCATGTGCCTTATGCTGCTTCCAATATTTCTTGTACATAATTTTCCTTTTTGGTACTGCCAGAAGCTCATCTTTTCATTCAGTTAAAAAACCTTCATTTGGAAATTCAAGGCAACCATCGGGAGGCATTTCTTCATTATCTTGAGGCTTGTGACATTTTGCTACTTATTTGTAGACGAGAGCCTTGAATTTAAAGACCTTGAAACTTTGAGTCTCAATTTTTTCATCCCATAGAGAATCTTTTGCTTCCAATGGAAAAAAAGAAAACTTCATTTTCATTGTTACCTCCATTTCTTATGGGCTTAGGAGGGACATTGGATTTTTCATCTTGATTTATTTCATCATGGACAACCTTCAAGTTGGATTCGCACTTGTCCTGTAGGTTCGTGGCTTGCATCAAGAGTTAAAGACTGAGCTTAGGGTATTTTGTTTCTTCTACAAATCTTAGCAGTTCTTGCACATACCGTCCTTTCAAACCTTTCGAGATCTTGTTAGAAGTTGGATTTTTCTCTTCTTCATGAATGACATGATCAAGAGAAAATTCATCCTCAAATGGGAATGAAAACATCTCCTCATCATGGGTAAGCACATAATTGGATTGCTTCTCTTGAAAATCATCAAGAATCACTTCTTCTTCATTACTTACATCATTTGGAAATTTGGGGCCATCCTCTTACAACTCAATGTTTCTCAACACCTCCTCAAGATTCATGACCCCTTGGGAAGAGATACGTGGTCATATCAAAATGAGAATCTCATCTTTCTCGTCAGTTGTCACAAAATGATTCATCCTCATGTTGTCTTGATATAAGATGTTGGCTCCAGGGTTTTCCGACTTTTATAATGTATATCTCATCTTTTTCACATGAAGCAACTAATCCATATCTATTTTGACCGGTATGGTTGCAGAAGACCAATTCATCATGATTTTCTGTCCCAAATCTCGATAGAAGCTTCTTCCTAACAACATTCCAAATATAGTTAGGATGTCCGCCACCAAGATAGTCATTGAAACCTTCTTATCGGGAAATTCAGCCAGATTCACTTGGGTATTTTTTACCTTCCCTACAAGTGGTACTTCCTTTGACTCCATGGAGTAACAGAAGCCACCATCCGGAGTCGCGGTGAGTTTGAGGGCATTGGAAACCTTCATAGACATTACATTTTCAAAGGCTCCAAAATCTATTATGCAATTATTCAATTTATATTCTCCCGTGAGAAGGGAGAAATAGAATGGATAAATATTATCAATGTTTGATGCGCTCAAGAAAAACATGTTATGTGATGGAGGTGTGGGTGGGTTTTGCAATAGGTCTTTAGAGCTAGGGATCACAGTATTAGATTTTGAACTATTAACCCTAATATGATGGGAAAACCTATTAATTTTTTCAAGACGAGTCTGCAAATATTCAGATTCAAAAATTTGCACTTTAGTATTTTTCATATGTTCTATGATGTCAAAAGGAGAAGATGCAGACATGGGAGATGGAGACACTATTTTTGAAGTTAGGAAAAGTTTGGAAGTATGAGTGGATGTTTGGGGAATGAAGGGTGTTTGAAAGGAAAAGCGAAGGATTTTGAAGTGCTACATTTTTTAGAAGCATATTTAAATTTAGAAGAAGCATTACGAGACTTACTTGGGATGGTGGGCAACTTCCTACTTGTCACAGGATTAGGTTTCTTCAATGTGGATTCCATATAAGGTGGAAGTGGAGATCCTTGATTAATTATTTTGTTGAGTAGAGTCGTTATAAGAGGGTCTTCAACCTTCTTCTTCACAACAAAAATAGAGCAAGATGCTCCTTTTTGAGACTGGGAGTGAGTGAACATAACACATGAGAAATTGGATGCATCTCTGTCATCATCTTCATTACCTCCAAGTTACTCACAGAATCTGATTTGAACATGATTCTTTACTTCATCAAGCTCTAGAGAATCATTGTCTTCTCTTTCTTGTTTCAGTCTTTATTTATCTTCTCGATTCCTACAACTTGTATGGGCCTCTAAGGAAAGCCTTTGGGGTGCTCCTGAAATCTGATTTCTGTTATGGTTTTGAGGAGATGTTCATTGAAAAACTTCCCTCTTCAATGATGTCATTTTGTTTACCAATCTCTGCAACAATGGATATGTTCTCTCGTCTCCAGGATGTTGAGTTTTACCCTTTGAAGGGTTCTTGATTTTCCCTAGTAGGATGAGATCATCTTCAACTTCAATGGCCATTCTTTTTGCTTATGCTAAATTCCTTGGTTGAACCCTCTGGAGAAAGAATCCTACATCTGTAATTTGAGCACTGATGAATAATATATTTACGTTATTATCATAGGGTGCATCTTCAAGAGGTATCCTTTTGAGTAGCTTGGTGTAATTGGGTTATTTTTTAGATTTTTGAAATGGATAATTAATCAAATTATATTTGATTAATTCGAGATATGAAGTCCCTCATAGTCTGATCAAGTCCTTTCTTCATTTGAGCCAATTGCACTAGGAGACCATGACAGTCTTGAGTTGATATGAATATTTCTTAAAAGGTAGTCTTGATGTCATCCCAACAGGTGATTGATCCAGCTGGTAGAAGGTAAAACCATTCAATTTCTTTTTCTTGAAGTAATTCCACAAAAAATCTCACATCAACATCCTCATATTTGATTCTAAGAATTCCGCATGATGTGGTGAGAGAAGAGACGTGTTCTTTAGAAATATGGGTGTCGTTACCTACGAATTTTGGGAATTTCTTTTGAGATGATGCAAAGAAAAGGAAATCATTGTTATAGTTACACAACTAATCAAAATCAATTTACTAAGCTCTACATTTTGAAGATCATTCTTAGCTTAATATAGGTTTAATCTTGCATATGTGATCAAATTATTCCTTGAATGGATTGATTATACCTTGAATCTAGCTTATACCTTGCCTCTAATGTTTTTATACTCACCCAATAACTCACTATGTACTCCAAGGATACCCTGCACTTACCTTAAGCTCTTTTCTCTTCAAGCTTCTTTACTAGGTCTCCTTTCTCAAACATGCCAAATTTTGGGTTTAGGATCTGTTCACGCTCTCTCAAATAGGTACCCTACACATAAACCTAAAAAAAAGTTTATTGGATCACTAAAAAAGATTTCAAAACCACCAAGCTTACAACACTATTCTCTTTGGTATAAAATTGTCCCTTCTCTTGAGACCATGCATGTTTGGTTTATAGGTAGTTATAGAATTTTAGAGGTGTTTCTAAGGCATCATAAGCTTCATTAGCATCCTCTTATCACCTTATATGTATGCCCAAAATTTGAGAGGCCAACTCCTTGTATAACTTCCTCTACCTCCCTTGCAGGGTTCATTTTAAGAATACCCCTCTGAAAAATTACTTTCAAATCATTGGCGAATCTCAAACATCAACTTTCAAATCATTGGTGAATATCTGAAAAAATATTTCATGGAAAAGGTGATTTCACAGAGAGCATTTTTTGCTCGTTTTGGAAAGTTTTTCAGGTTGGTTGGTCGGGAGTTTTTGTTGGGTTAGAAGTTGTTCAGATAGATTGGTAGGGGTTTAGGTGGTTGAGGGGTTGGGCGGGTGATGATTGGATGGCTAAGAATTGGGCGGGTGGGTTGGATGGGTGAGGGGTTGGATGACTATAGGGCGGGTGGGGTAGAACGAGTGAGGGGTTGGATGGGTGAGGGGTTGGATGACTATAGGGCGGGTGGGGTAGAACGAGTGAGGGGTTGGATGGTTGAGGGTTGGACAGGTAGGGTGGACGGGCGAGGGGTTAGAAAACTAAGGGTTGGACATGGGAGGTGTTAGACGACTACGTGTTGGGTGGGTGAGGGTTGGACGACTAAGGGTTATACGGGTGGATTAGATGGGTGAGGTGTTGGATGGCTAAGGGTTGGACGAGTGAGGGGTTAGACGGCTAAGTGTTGGATGGGTGAGGGTTGGACGACTAAGGGTTGGACATGTGGGTTGGATGGGAAAGGGGTTGGATGGCTAAAGATTAGATAGGTGAGGGGTTTGGACGGCTACGTGTTGGATGGGTGAGGGTTGAACGGTTAAAGGTTGGACAGGCGAGGGGTGCGGGTTGGGCGGAAAAGGGTTGGATGGGTGGGTTAAATGATGTAGAGTTTGACGGTTAAGGCTTGGGTGTGTGGGTTGGACGGTTAAGGTTTGGTCTGGTGGGTTAGGTGGCTAACAGTTGAGACTTGAGTCATACTGGCCATCATGGGCAGCCAATAGTTTACCGCCATGTTTTGGGGTTAGCACACTGGTTGTACAGACAATATATCAGATCTAAGCATACATGCAAGTAAAAGTGGATATTCTACCAGAAGAAATATACAAAACAAGAGACAAATCAACACCAGATTTAATACGGTTCACCCAGTATGGGCTACGTCCACCAAGAAACAAGTCAATCTATTATACAAAGCTTTGAGATGATATACAATGAAGATTTACAATCTTCCACACCTCTCAGATGTTTAGTACTTTCTTTCCTTCAAGTTTTTGCTCCATCACCAAGAATTCTCTCTCACCAACCTTTTTCAAGTTCTTTCTAATTCTTGTTGATTCTCTACTTCTAAACCCTAGTTTTTATGCTTATATATTCGTTGATAGACTTAGGGCACTTAGCCATGTAATTACAATAAATAGAAATACTTTAATGCTAAAAATAGATCTAATTCCCGAGAGTTAATTAAAACATCCTTACACAGGTAACCGACGCCGGTTAGACCTAACCACTGTCGTTTCCTCCCTTGCCTGACCGATGTCGGTCCTGGGTGATCGATGCCGGTCCCCCTCTAAATGATGACGGTTACTGTATTTTCTAGCAAGTTACCATTGCATGCTAAACTAAAGTAATTGAGCTCCACAACTCAACAATCTCCCACTTGGAGATTAATTACTGCACCATACCTGTACAACGTCATTCTTGGATCCTTCCTTAGCTCTGTTTCTTCCTCTTCAAGTCTCAAACTCGAAGACCGATATAAGTGGAGTGTAGCTTCAAATTCTCCTTTGCTAATGGCTTCGTTAGCATATCCGCAGGCTTATTTCTCGTATGAATCTTTTCTAGATTCAACTGTCCATCCTTCAATACCTACCATATGAAGTGATACCTCAACTGAATGTGTTTCATTCTCGAATGAAACACTAAGTTCTTTACCAAATGAATTGCACTTTGACCCTCATTGAACAATTTACAATCACTTTGCTCCTTTCCCAACTCTTCCATGAACCTACTCATCTATATCATCTTCTTGCTAGCCTGTATAGCTGCAACATACTCTGCCTCTGTAGTAGACAAAGCCACAACCTTTTGCAATCTTGAAATCTAGCTAACTTCCGTTCCACCTACTATGAAAATATATCCAGTAGTGCTCCTTCTACCATCCAGATCTCCAGCCATATCTAAATCAACATAGCCACGTAATGAAATATTCGAACTTCCATAACATAACTGCATGTTATATGTCCCTTTCAAATACCTGAGTATCCATTGGACTGCTTTCCAATGTTCTTTTCCTGGATTAGCCATATATCTACTCACAATTCCCACTGCTTGTGCAATGTCTGGTCTTTTACAAACCATAACATACATGATACTTCCAACTGCTGAAGTTTATGACACTCGTGTCATGTATTTGACCTCCTCGTGTGATGAAGGACACTGATCTTTGCTCAATTTGAAGTGTCTAGCCATAGGTGTACTAACAGGTTTTGCATTCTGCATGTTCAAACACCTTGTAGATATAATCCTCCAGAGACAAATACAATTTCTTGTTTTTCCTATCTCTATGTATTTGCAGGCCGAGGATTCTTTTTGCAGCTTCTAAATCCTTCATAACAAATGTGTGAGCTAGCTTTTTCTTAAGCTCACCAATGTCTTGCATACTAGATCCTGCAATAAGTATATCATCCACATATAGTAACAAAATAATATAGCTCCCATTTTCAAGCTTTTTGAAATAAACACAATGGTCAGATTCACATCTCAAGTAACCATGCTCATGCATAAAACTATCAAACCTCATGTACCATTGCCTTGGATCTTGCTTGCGCCCATATAGGCTCTTTTTCAACCTGCTCACTAATTTCTCCTTACCCTTGATTTCATACCCAAGTGGCTGCTGCATATAAATATCTGCATCTAAATCACCATGAAGGAAATCCGTCTTCACATCTAGTTGCTCTAAATCCAAATCTTCTACTACAACTAAACTCCATACATTACGAATAGAAGTCATCTTAACAACAAGAGAAAATATTTCACCAAAGTCAATACCTGCTTTCTATGCAAATCCCTTTACTACAAGCCTTGCCTTGTACCTTTCTATCCACCCTCTTCTTCCTCGATCCTGTAAACCCACTTGTTTTGCAATGTTCTCTTACCTACTGGCAACTTAACCAAATCCCAAGTTTGGTTATGTTTTAAGGATTCCATCTTCTCATCCATGCCATGCTCCCACTGAACTTGGGTCTTATCCTGCATTGCTTCTTCAAATCTCTTTGGTTCACCATTATCAGTCAACAATAAATAAAATAGAGAAGGTGTAAATCTTTCTGAAAGTTTACTTACCCTTTGTGACCTTCTCACAAGAGTTTGGGGTACCAGAGGCTCCATCTGGACCTCCTGGACATTCCTATCCAAATCTGACAGTGAGCAATGCCGGTCACCTCTAACCAACGTTGGTTCTACTAACCAATGTCGGTTTGGATCTTCTATAACTGATATCGGTTCGTCTGATCGGTTCCGGCCAGGGGTCAACCGACACCAGTTACTGTATAACCCTATCGGTAATTCTTTTAAATCTAAGAGTTCATTTTCATTCACAAACTTCTCAACCGGTTCATCCTTGGGTACCAAAATTTGATCTATGTAAATTCTCTTTTCATTCTATTCAACATCACAACTCTTAATAATTTTAGAAATCTCTAAATTTTAAAAACGGAAACTGAAATCACCAGATCCATAACCAATGAAAGTGCACCTATTGGATTTTGCATCCAACTTCTTTCTATTTTCCTTATCAACATGCACAAAAGCTTCTGAACCAAAAAATTTAAGAAAAGAAAGATCTACCTCTTTTCCGGTCCAAGGGTCCTCTGGTATTCCTCCATCTAGTGAACTTGAAGGCCCACGGTTAATCAAATAAACCATTGTATCAACTGCTTCTGCCCAAAATTGCAAGGGCAATCCAGAATGTATCCTCATACTTTTAGCACGTTCCATGATTGTCCTGTTCATTCTTTCTACAACACCATTCTCCTATGTTGTTGTTGGAACCGTTTTTTCTCTACATATCACATTCACTGAACAATAATCATTGAAATCCTTGCTATAGTATTCACTGCCATTGTAAGATCTAAGGCACTTTAGCTTAGAATTTGATTCATTCTCAACAAGGGCTTTCCATCTTTTAAAAGTCTCAAAAACATCATATTTAGATTTAATACAATAAACCATACCTTTCTTGTAGCATCATCAATTAAAGTAACATAATACTAGGATCCTCCACGAGAAGCTACTTGAGCTGGTCCCCAGACATCTGAATGTACAAGCTCTAATTTTTGCTCCTTCTTAGTTGCCCCAACTTTTAGAAATCTCACTCTCTTTTGCTTTCCAAAGATACAATGCTCATAGAAATCAAGATATAAATATTTCAAATATGATAACTTACCCTTAGCCTTTAAGATTTGCATTCCTTTTTGATTCATATGACCCAACCGGTTATGCCACATGCATGCATCTGAATCTGAAGTAGATAATTCAGAAAAGGAATCAGTAATACATGTAGATAAATATAATGTTCCTATCTTCTTACCTCTTGCCACAACAAAAGCACCCTTTGTGAATTTCCAAGAGTCTCCTGTAAAAGTAACCATGCAACCAGATTCACCCAGTTGCCCTGTAGAAATAAGATTCCTCTTGAGGCTTGGCACATGCCTCACATCTTTCAATACCCATGTATTTCCATTATGTAATTTTAGATGAACTTCCCATTTACCAATAATAATGCAAGGTTCATCATCACCCAAATAAACATGCCCAAAATTTCTCTGGACATAATTTCTGAAATAACCCTTATTAGGGGTTGCATGGAAAGAAGCTCCTAAATCTAAAACTCATGATTCAATTATACTATCTAAAGAAAAAATAAGAGCATCTTGCATTACCTTTGATGCAACAAGATTTGCTTCTTTACCTTTGTCTGGTTGTTGGTTCTCTTTATCCTTTGACCAACAATATTTCTTTGTATGTCCTTTCTTTCCACATTTCTAACAAGTAATTCCCTTACTTCTGGATTTAGATTTGCTATCCCTTGAATTTCATATCCCATTACTCTTACTCCTAGATCTCTCCTTCAACCTGCCCCTACTTTCTACATTCAAAGCATTTCCAGATGATGATTGGTATGTACTCTTCCTATGAATTTCTTCATTCAAGATTATACTAACCACATCATCAAATTTCAAAATATTATTAGTAGATGTTGTATTACTAACAGCCATTACCAAGTTATCCCAACTGTCAAGCAAAGAACATAAGAATAAAAGTACTTTTACTTCATCATCAAATGGTATGGCAACTGATTTTAACTGATTTACAATAGATCAGAAATAATTCAAATGACTAGATGCAGATCCACCTTTATGCATCTTAGAACTAAATAGTTTTTTCATCAAATAAAATTTATTTGAAGCACTAGGTTTTTCATATAAATTAGCAAGAGATTTTATTAACTCTACTATAGAAGTCGATTTTGTAATATCGAAATCCATAGATGCTGCCAGGATCAATCTTATTGATCCCAAAGATTTTCTGTCCAGAATATTCCATTCTTTATCAGTCATCTTCGTAGGTCTAGACTTCTCATCCAACGGTAAATATAAATCTCTTTGATACAGATAATCCTCAATCTGCATCTTCCATAATTGATAATTTCAGCCGTCAAATTTCTCTACCTTGTATTTGTTTTCTTCTGCCATTGTTGTAGCTCCCACTCAATCAGAAAACCCTCTGTGAGTAAATCTATCAACACACAAAACCATCAAACAAAGCTTTGATACCATTTATTGGGGTTAGCACACCGGTTGTACAGACAATATATTAGATATAAGCATACATGCAAATAAAAGCGGATATTCTACCAGAAGAAATATACAAAACAAGAGACATAAATCAACACCAGATTTAACGTGGTTCACCTAGTGTGGGCTACGTCCACCAAGAAATAATCCAATCTATTATCCAAAGCTTTGAGAAGATTTACAATCTTCCACACCTCTCAGATGTTCAATACTTTCTTTCCTTCAAGCTTTTGCTTCATCACTAAGAATTCTCTCCCACCAACCTTTTTCAAGTTCTTTCTAATTCTTGTTGATTCTCTACTTCTAAACCCTAGCTTTTATGCTTATATGGTCATTTATAGACTTAGGGCACTTAGCCATGCAATTACAATAAATAGAAATACTTTAATGCTAAAAATATATCTAATTCCCGAGAGTTAATTAAAACATCCTCACACAGGTAACCGACGTTGGTTAGACCTAACCGCTCTCGGTTCCTCCCTTGCCTAACCGATGCCAGTCATACCTGACTGATGTCGGTCCTGGGTGATTGATGCCGGTTCCTCCCTAACTGATGATGGTTACTGTATTTTCCAGCAAGTTACCTTTACATGCTAAATTGAAGTAATTGATCTCCACAACTCAACACCATGTGTCCTTTGAACCGTACATACCCCTATAAATACCCCTTCAAGTTTCATTTATTCACTTTTCTACGAAAAATTCCTGTGCTCTGAGCTCTCCAATCTTCAAACTTCCCCCAAATTTCAGCAATGGCCAACACCACATCTATTCCTACACCTAAATTTCAATACAAAAACCTCATGTGCCCATAGATTGTAGCTCTACTAAGAGAAAAAGACGCACAAAAGGATTGGCTTGAAAACTCAGAATTTACTGGGCTTGTGGACATGCCCCAATTCGCTACTGATACTTTAATCCTTGATTACCTTCTCGCCTCTTACAATGAGAGTGATGGTAAATTTTCCATTCTCCTCGTGCATCCAAGACATCGTCAAATTTCTTTCTCAATTGAATCCGAGGACGTACATTAGTTAACAGGTTTACCATTCAAAAATAAGCCGACTGTTACTACAAAGGTTGTCGTTATAGAAGAAGAAAAAAAGCTTTTGGAGTCTCGTTACAATGTACAAGTTGATGGTAAGTTAATTATTTTCAAATACTTTTTTTCTTAACATTACTGGACCACCCAAGGATTTAACGTTTCTTGTCTGTTATTGCAGCTCCTCTTAATCATTCATCAAGAGGCCTTCTTCTACAAGGTATTACAATTAAATTCTTTATTATAGTTGCATCACTTTTTCAGGCCGGATTGTATTACAGGGAAGATCTGCAAACATTCTGTATTGGGAAGTTCAATATTTATTGCGAAGACTAGTAAGGAAACAATTCGATTGGTGCAATTATTTGTCCAAAAGAATAAAAATAGCTATCTCCCATGCCCGCAAAACCAATCAATCTGATAAATCTAGGACTGTATTCTCTTGTTGTAATTATATTCTTGCTTTTTATTATGAAGCGCACTAAAAAATTCCACAAGATAAAATTCCAACTGCAATCAATGATCAAATGATTGGTCTTAGTCTCAAAGAACAAAAAGTAACAGTTACTTTTACTGTTTACTTGTTATAAGGATTTGAAATTCAATATTTTTGAATAAAATAATAATTGTAATATTTTTATTTTGCAGAGAAAAATTATAGTTACAACATCTCATAAGGAGGCAATTGCTAGAGGTAAAGCCCTTCTAGAGGTCTCTACTAATTCTGACATGGATTCAATACAATCAACACCAGTAAGACCTCCTCGTCAAAAGTGACCTTGGTGGTCGATATGCGCATCACGTTTACCATCACATTTAACTTCAGGTATGAAGTTATCTTTTTTTATAAATAACTAATTCAAACAATTAATATATATTATGTATGTACTACTGTATTTTAATATTTCAACTATTTTTTTCTACATTTATTGTATTCAGAAACTACAGAGTTTGATGATGAAGATCAAACTTATTCCGGGTGTGAAGATCAAAATGTCACGATTGTGTCTCCGTCTATGCAAGGTATATTGTAATGTATAATATTTAGCATATTTTGTTTCCTTACAATTTTTTAGCATTTACAAAGCCCAAACGTAATAATCTAACCATTTGTTGTTTGCTTCACGCAAACAATATGGATTTTGCACACATTCCTATTGCAAGGAGGCCACCAATACCTCCAACATGTCCAGTCTAAACAAAAATAAAAACTATCCCTCTAACACAATATAACATATACCGTTACAGAGTTTGCAGGAAAGTTCATCCTGCTAAAGAAATGTGGTCTCATGGAATGTCACTAGGTGGATTGTAAGATATGCACAACCACATAGCTTCTAACAATTATGCTCTCAAACTCGTTGAGGTAATAAAGTAATTTGAAAGTGCGATCGTAGACGAGGGTCACTATTTTGTACCCATATATGATTGCAATATTCTGTCTCATTTTAGTTTCATGGAGAGATAATATGTTAAAGCACTGTAGTCATTCTTTCAATCTACTTTGACAACACTTCACATTCACTACATTCTTGAGAGTGAGTATTAGCAAACTTACATGTGTCACTTGCATTTGTATTCAATTATTACACACCTAACTATTATCTAACATCCCTTCTAATGTATTTTGCAACATTTGTTTTGGCTTTAATAAAAAATCAGTATTGTCAATCGCACCCCTTATCAACAACAACTAGAAAAGTAATAATTGTCTTTCTAAATCTAATAAAATATACCATTCGGCGTTCACATTGCATTGTACACATGTGATTGCTAATAATAATCTTAAATGATATTGAAATTATTTAAAAGAATATATACTTCACTACAAAAAAAATATTGAGTTGTGAAATGGGTATGCCCATCTAAATTTACACTTTATTAAAACTGGGCTCACGCCATCAAATTCCAGGGCTGGATTATAATATTTATATTTATAATTATATTTAATCACCTTTATAAGTTGTCTATAAATATACATATATATATATATATAATTCTACTTATTAATCGAAACTTTCTTGGGGCGCAAGCAACTCTTTATTATATAGTAGAATTGGTATCAATTTTATTCCCGAAAATCTTTTCTTTCAAATTGTTAGACATGGTGTGGAAGTTTCTGTGTGTGGACATAGCTCTGGTATTAAGAAGGATATGCACAAGTATTGCAAGGTGGATTCTCGGAAAGAGTTTTTGGTTCCCAAAAATCTCATATGAGAAATCACTTGGTGGGCTTCCGGAAGAGGTAAGAAAAAGAGTAACCCATTTGCAATGTCAAGCTACCAGAGGAATTTGCAACGTTTATTTGGTTGGAATATGTCATATCTCTCGCCGTTCTTTCAGAGATGTGAAAGCTATTGTAAGTTTTCTGAAACCAGAGGTGGTTTTCTTAGAGATGGCTAAAACTGGGGGGCGAAAAAATTCCTGGCCTCTCAAATGTCTGAATTTGAGGAAGATACGGACACCTTATTTGATGTAATCGTGCATTACTTGACAAACAATAATGTGTACGGACTTTTGTTAAAGTTGTATTATATAAAAGCTAGTCGGGAACTTCAAATAATTCCAAGCTTAGAGCGCTGCATTGCATACGACGAAGCCATGAAATATGGTGGTAAGGTTATATTTAGCGACCGCCCTCATCATGTAACCTTTCGAAACTTGGGCGTCCGCAATGATGAGCTTCTCTGAGAAAATTGTGTCTATTTTTGGAGCACTGATAGATTATTTCCTACCCTCCCACATTTACAAAGAACGAATGTTGAATTCTATTGCGGAAACGGAGGATAGAATCTTGAATAAGAAACGCATATATAAAGAATTCTCAGGTAGTGGCCGGGCAGTTGTTAATGAGAGGGATGAATATATGTGCAGTAAACTGTTGGAAGCTGCAAGAGAAAGCAAGTCAGTTGTAGCAGTTGTGGGGGGTGCTCATGTGCCTGGAATTACCAAGATTTGGATGGATGAAAACTCTTCTCAACTGGTATAGAGGGAACTCTGTTTTTAACTGTATTTAATGTAAGGTGAGATTGCTATATCATAAGTTTCACATTGTTAGTTTAGGGATTATTGATATATTAGATGTTATATGGACTAAACTAATCAATTAATAAGGAATTAGTTTTTGATTTAAGGAATTCTTTAACAAGGATGGATATGAATATGTAAAGGTTCGATAAACATGCTCGATGACTTTTATGGAGTCCTAAAATAATTAGTAATTATGTGGAAGGCAACATTGCAATTGTTATAATTCTCTTTCTTCAAGTTGGGTTATTTAGTCTCCGCCACTATTTTAGGTGGTTCAAGTTATAGGTTTAAATCTTGCAATTTCCCTCAACATGTATTGAGTTATTGGTGGTGCTCCTCGTGTATTAGAGTTTTTTTATTTGAAACTTCACGTAATTAAATATTTATCACTCAAAATTACTAAAAACAAAAAACAAAAAAACCCCTTAACTTAATAAAACTTCATATATTTATATACAATTGATTATAAACTATTTAATTAATTATTAAACCTTCCCAATTCAAATTTAAATTAAACTCATCAAACATTAAATCATCACATATTTTAATATTATATATATATACCAATATACACTCTTTTTTTGTCACCATTACCTTCACTTATAGACCAATACACTCATTCCACTTTTGCATTAGTTTCTTTTCATTCAATTTATCATTTATTAAATTTAATTTCTTTTCTTTTTCTTTCCATTTTTAATTTATTTCTTTCAATTTTATTTTGATAAAATTATCTTATATTCATAACATGCCATATGAAAGTTTAGTATCATAACAATTTAACTAATCATTCTAATTGATTTATCTAAATGAGTGAAGCTACCTTCAATGATGTATTTGACGATATTTAATTCAAAGAACATTTATATTTAATCTTATTTTCTTAAAAACTCAAATATTAATTATTACCTAATTAATTAGGAATATAAGACTTTTTGAGAATATAAGATCAAAATTTTTACAACAATATTGTTTGAGGACTACATTACAAAATCATAAATTGTTCTTATCAATTACAAATATTCATAAAACTTGCAGTATTAAGGGTATAGTCTCATGGAAGGGTTTTTGATCTTGGTAATAAAAAATTTCATAATTTTTTTTAAGTCAATTACAGGAAATAAAATAATTTTGTCATAAAAAATAAGAGCTCCAATTTTTTGTCTGCTGAGAAAGGGGAGGTGGAAGTTTCCCCTATACGCATTCATAATATCCTTCTTTATGATTTTCAAACGAAATATGATATTTATTAACCTGTAACTTAGAATTTTTAGCTGGTATTGTTGAGGAAATTAATTTAAAAATATGGGATATTAAATTTCCTAAAAAACCCTAAATTTTCTCAACAACATTTGTTGAGATATTTAAGGAGCCCCTCCATAAAAACATAACCTAAAAACTATTTTGTAAAAACTTCCAAATCCCAATACTATATTTTAAATTATTTAATATAAAGTGCTTCATATATCTTAGTAATTTAAAACTTCATAATTAATATTAAATTAAATGAAATTTATATAACATTAATGTATGATATGTAGATAAGCTATACATACACACACTATTATATAAATTTGTAATTTCTAAATAAAAAATAATAATGAGAGAACGTGGCATTCATCCCTCTTACTAACTAGTGCCTCTCCTCACTATGAGAGATTTTTTTATTAATATATTTACGTCGAAGGTGTTTCTATATGGGATGCATCCTCATGTCTCTGATAGATTGGGTGAAATCAATGGTGCACATTGTTAGGTCATGCAAGCATTGAAATATTTATGGTGGGAAGTGCTCCACGTCAAGGCATGGCTATAGGAATTCCGTCAAGTCTTGATTCGATGGTCACACTATTTAGCGTACTCCCAGCCTGTTCCTATGATCCGATGGTGGAAACCAAACAACAGCAACATGCAGCAGTATCATGTCAGAGACAATTGAATCCACTTCAGATATAGATACAAATCCAACACCAAAAAAGGGTAGACATGTGAAACAGAATACAAATAATTACATAAATTTGGGAGAGAACACTAAATAATCAGATATACAAAAACATAAATATGCGACATGTAATCAGAAGCTATCACCCAAATAAGATGTTATGATTTCACCTTCAAATCCAACGTTGGGCATTTTGGTGAAGAAAGGTGTTGAGTATCTCTTGGTTTCAACATGTAACATATCCACCATGGTTTTTTACATGCAAATAGCCACATCATCATGGTTTGTACAACTAGAACCCCCTCCAATGGCCACATGCTCTCCACTATGCTCATGCTTATCTTTCCAGCTGGCCATTTTGGTGGCCAAGCGTTCCCACTAATATTGTCCATTACTTTTGTAGGACAGCACTCATTAAATCTACCAAACTGTATTATATGGAAATGGTACCAAAAAAATGAATTGCCCATTACTAAACCTTATTTATTTTTCCCACTGTCAAATCATATAACTATGGCTTCACTTAGAATTTGTGCCAGTCATCATCATCATATGCGAATAGTAAAAACAAGCTTTAGCAACAATTTCCAATTTTAGTAATATGAGAAATTGTAGGTCAGGTATGGATTATGACCCTTCCATCGTGGTATATTTAATATATGACAATAAGCATGTGTCTCTCATTTTAGATATATTTATCGCTAAAGGCATAGTTCCTAATGACACATATAATGCGATCAAGCTTGGGTACATTTGAAAAGCAAGGTGGGAAATAAATTTTTTCATTTGACGCTTGCGCATTTTTTGGTTGCATGTCGATGTTTTTTTGAAAAAAAAAAACTTCAACTTGTACGAGTTTTTCAAAATAGTTACACTCAAAATTGGAAGATGTTGTAGAAATATGAATCATAGCATTTTGAGTCTAGTTTCTAAGCTACTAAATTTTATTGAAAATAGATAAGTTTAAGTGGGTCAAACAACTAAAATACCAACAGATGCTCCTATTTTTGTTAAAAAACATAATAGAGTGACTTTCGTGCCCCCCACCATTTTTTGAGCACCATTTAGTATTTTTGAAAACCCTTTGGTAGAAAGATAGCTAGGAGCATCTAGTTTGGGCTCCATTTTTTTTAGATTTTTTTAGCGAATATTTTTTTATTTATGATTTTTCTAGTACAAAAATTTTATGTTTTGAAAAATAACAGAGCTCCGACCGTGCCCCCCCCTAACTACCTCAAAAAATATCAAAAATTAGTTTTTTTTTTTTAATATGTATAGAATTATGCCTAGTTTGGGCTAGTATAATTTTTTTAAAATTTCGATCACCCAAAAAAAAGATACACCATGAAAGATAGACATATTTACACTTCAAAAAATAGCTATAAAAAGACATAGTTAGAAAATAAATAATATGGAAACCTTATATTAGTCAGAAAATTTGAAAAATTATATTTTTAGAAAGAAGAAACTCTGCTCTACGTCATGGTATAATTTTTTAAAAATGGATCGATTGTTTTATTTTGATTTATCATAGAGGAAGTGGCATTTTTACATTTTCTTGCAAAAACACGTTGTTTGTTGTGTTTGTACAGGTCCATGCCTCAGGCTTGGGGATCCAAACCGGATCCCAAGCCTTGAGGCATGGCTTGGAAAAAGAGAAAATACAAAATGCGTACGTGTTATAACGCGTACGTGTTTTTCTTTGTTTTATATATTGTGGCCCCCCAACGTCCCTTTCATCTCTTTCATAGGAATTCTGCAAACATTCTGTTTTGTCTGCAATTTTCTCTACATTCTTGCATGATTTTTTAGTAGTTCATTTTGTCCCCTACCCCACTAGTTGATTTTTTCTAATCATGGGTGATAAACGTCGAGCTAAGGACAAGAGGAAAGTCAAGAACAAGACAGTGGAGCAATTGGAAGAGAAGAGAATAAAGAAATTGAAGAGAATGCAAAAACTTCGAGCAGGGCAAGGTACATCCGCTATATCAAATGTAGCTAATGTTTTAGAAAAAGAGGATGAAATACATAATGAAAATGTAGAGAATAATGATATTTAAATGAATGTCGATATTGAATTGAATTGAATGATAATGTTGGTATGGATGAATAAATTGATATGAATCTAAATGTTGAACCCTTACCTGAGAATCCAAATGTTAACCCCGAAATTTGTATGAAAACACTGAATGAAGAAAGTAACCTTGTAAATGAATCTTCACCTCTAAGAACACCTCCTTCCATTTTGCGAAGAAAACCAATTCACTTAATTGAAATTGATGAAAACATTATAAAACCAATGCCTAACAAAATGTCTGAAAGAAATGCGAGAAGAAAAGCTAGTGGAATTTGGGATAATTACTTTGAGAATTTAAATGACACACAAAGATGTCAATTATTTGTTTCATTGATGAAATTAATTAAGATGAGACCTATAATGAAGACCCTGGGGTTAAGAACATCTAATGTTGTTGATCAAAATGCGTCAATTGTTGAAAACATACATAAAGCATACCAAACTGTAGGTGGCAAAAGACGCACCAAAGATAGTAATGCTACACGGCGTGCACTTACTAATTGTATAGTAAGTGATAAAATAGTTAATAAATGCTTGATTAGAAAAACAAGCAGTGCTTTGAAGCTAAACAGAAAAACACTAATGAAAGCAATAGAGAGACGTAAACGTCTTGAGTTAGTCAATAACACTGACTATTGGGATTTCTCTAGCAGACTTCCATGAAAAGACAAGAATACATCTGATATTCTAAAAGAATTAATTGTAAAATTTTGGAATGAGAACACAAGGGTGTCACCGAATAGAAGAGATACAGTAAAAAGAAGAATAGGTTCTCGTAATCGTGAATCGTGTGCAAAACATTTCTTAGATATGACTCAAACAGAATTGTTCTCTAAGTTTAAGAATGAAAATCCACAAATTAACATTAGCCAAAGATTCTTTGAAATGAGCAAACCCTTTTATGTGAAAATCAATCACTCACGTACCACTTGTTGTTGCAGGCATCATGTTGAATTTTCAATGCATTATGATGTTTTTTGTCAAATACGTCGTGTTTTGCATACTGACATCATGTTGCAGGAGTGTGGAATAAATGTCCCACAAAAATCTTCAAGGGAATTTATTCCTACAATATTTTGTGAAAAATCAACAAGACAATTCTTTTATAACAAAACATGTTTGGATGGAACGTGCACTGTATGTGGTGGCTTGCCAAATTTAAAAAGTTGTATCCATGAGGAGAGTACATATTCAATAGGAAAAGAATTGGTTGATTTCACCAAATATAAATCGGTGGCATATCAATTAAAAGATGGAAAAGAATCTAAGAGGTGTGAGCTTGTTAGAAAACAATTACCTGTATCAGAATATATGGTCAAATTCAGAGAGGAAATTTTTTATGAGTATGCAAGGCACACACATAGAGCTCGATGGTTGGATGAACAATTCAAGTTAAGCAAGGACACATTCCCACTTGGTACTATTGTTTCAGTAGTTGACTTCGCAGAGAATTACACATTGCAGCCACAAATGGAGGTTCAGTCTCAATATTATAACTCAGTGCAAGTTTCTATTTTCGTGCATATAACATTCATGCACTCTCCTGAAAGCACTGAGCAAGATCAAAAAATATTAAGAGAGTATCATTTCTACATCAGTGATGATCAGACACATTCTACAGAATATGTACAAGGGTGTTTCCAGGTGTTTTATGTGAACTTGAATGAGAGGAACATTAGTTTCGATCAACATTACATTTGGTCAGACAACTGCACATCACAATTCAAGAATGCACAGATGTTTTATTGGCTAAGAAGGATGCACAAAGAAACAAATGTACAACATATCTGGAGTTTTACTGAGGCAGGGCATGGAAAAGGAGAGCATGATGGTGCAGGAGCATGTGTGAAAAGAGCACTTGCAAGAGAAGAGTTAAAGTTCAAGGATGGTGCTAAATTTACAGATGCAAAAAATATTGTTGATTGGTGTGTCAAGAATATGGGCCATGAATCTCAAGAGAGATCAACGGTTCGTAGATATTTTTGGTTGATAGAGGAACAACATCTGGAAAACTTTGAAGATTGTATGACAGTTGCAGGATCAAGTGATATGCACTCATTCCGTAGTTCAGATGCAAATGCTTGGACTATTTATACTAGGTGCATGACATGTTTTTGTATATCATGCATTGATTTTGCGTGGAATGAATGTGAGTCACAACAGTGGGTGGATGAATGGACTTGTAGACCTCTAATTCCACTCGACACACATCAAGTTCCATGAGCATTACAACTTGCAGGGTCTTCAGATCAAATGACAACATCACCTGACTTTGACCAAGTCTCTGATTTAGTGCAACAAGGTACATACATATATGTACATGCCATGTTTTAGATTTATAAATTATTAAATGGTCAACTCTTAATGTATTTTTAAATTGACTGAACAGTTTTACTTTGTGATACATAGGGCACGTTTTTGCAGTTATTGCGACGGAATTTAACGAAGAGGGAACAAACTACTTCTTGTCTCGTTGTGTAGAGGGGAAAAAAATTGACTTCCACAGTCATTGATGGTGAAGACCTTGAGTATCCCACTGGATCAGTGGTAGTCACTGGAACTTGGCTTCGACGATATCCTATCAAAAAATCAAACATTTGGTTGTTTGAAGACTATGAAGTACATCAGAAGATACTTCACTATTCACATTTGGTCCTTGCAACAAATATTAAATTGATCAAATATCGAGGTCGGCCATCAAACAAGAATCTGTGGAAGGTTCGTGAATCAGATCATGAAGCAATTCTTGCTACTGTCAAGAATAGAGTTGATCCTTGTGGTTCATTGGATTGAATTTGCAAAGGTATGTTCTTCATGAATTTAATTTGAATATTTACTTAAATGATTTTGTTTAAATTTTGTATGATTTAAAATTCTATTTAATTGCTTACTAACATGTTTATGTAGGTTAGTGGTGCCAAAAAAGCTTCCACCTTCACGTGGTTGGCACTGTCAGTAGAGAATTTATTATTCTCGAAGCCAAGTGAAGCTAAGAGAAATTAAATATTAGAAAGGAACAACAAACAGAAATTCTCATTTCACCACCTATATTGTAAAAATATCTTATTAAAATTCTCATTTCACCACCTATATTGTATGAACCACCTATATTATTCAGGTGATTGGCAATGGACAACCTTACACTGACTCAGTCTGAATGGAGATGGAGAAAACCACAAGAGGATTTCGTAGAGGGCCCCAACGTGGAGGTCTCGGATCTGACGAGACGTCTCTAGGTGCCACGGAGTCTGAGAAATCACCCTGTCAAAGATATGGCGTGTTTGGGCCTCAGGGCTCTTAAGGGACTACGCCCGGACGAGGTAGCCCGAAAGCACGGGGAGCGTAGGGAACCAAAACAAAGCCTCCACTAGTGTTCACCTAGCCACCCCGATGTGTTGGTGTAGTTGGTTTGGTCCCACGAGCTTCTGTTTGCAAACTACAGCGTCTGGCAGCCCTACACTGACTCAGACTGCACTATTTCATGCGTTTGCAAACAATAGGACAACGAGAGAACTGAATGGAGATGGATAAAATTGCGATAGGATTTCGTAGAGGGCCCCAACATGGAGGTCTCAGATCTGATGAGACGTCTCTAGGTGCCACGGAGTCTGAGAAATCACCCGTCGAAGATATGGCGTGTTTGGGCCTCAGGGCTCTTAAGGGACTACACCCAGACGAGGTAGCCTGAAAGCATGGGGAGTGTAGGGAACCAAAAAAAAGCCTCCACTAGCATTCACCAGGCCACCTTGATGTGTTGGCATAGTTGGTTCGGTCCCACGAGCTTCCGTTTGCAAACTACAGCATCTGGCAGCCCTACACTGACTCAGACTGCACTATTTCACGTGTTTGCAAACAATAGGACAACGAGAGAACCAAATGGAGATGGAGAAAACCATGAGAGGATTTCGTAGAGGGCCCCAACATGGAGGCTTCAGATCTGATGAGACATCTCTAGGTGCCACGGAGTCTGAGAAATCACCCGTCTAAGATATAGCGTGTTTTGGCCTCAGGGCTCTTAAGGGACTACGCTCGAAGGAGGTAGCCCGAAAGTACGGGCAGCGTAGGGAACCAAAAACGAAGCCTCCATAGCATTCACCTGGCCACCCTGAATGTGTTGGCATAGTTGGTTTGGTCCCACGAGCTTCCATTTGTAAACTACAGCGTCTGACAGCCCTACACTAACTCAGACTGCACTATTTCGCGCGTTTGCAAACAATACCACAGCGAGAGAACCAATGGAGATGGAGAAAATTGTGAGAGGATTTCATAGAGGGCCCCAACATGGAGGTCTTGGATCTGACGAGATGTCTCTAGGTGCCACGGAGTCTGAGAAATCACCCGTCGAAGATATAGCGTGTTTTGGCCTCAGGGCTCTTAAGGGACTACGCCCGGACGAGGTAGCCCGAAAGCACGGGGAGCATGTAGGGAACCAAAACAAATCCTCCACTAGCATTCACCTAGCCACCCTGACATGTTGGCTAGTAGTTGGTTTGGTCCCACGAGCTTCCGTTTGCAAACTACAGCGTCTGGACAGCCCTACACTGACTCAGACTGCACTATTTCGCGCGTTTGCAAACAATAGGACAACGAGAGAACCGGATGGAGATGGAGAAAACCGTGAGAGGATTTTGTAGAGGGCCCCAACATGGAGGTCTTTCAGATCTGACGAGACATCTCTAGGTGCCACGGAGTCTGAGAAATCACCCATTGAAGATACAACATGTTTTGGGCCTTAGGGCTCTTAAGGGACTACGCCCGGACGAGGTAGCCCGAAAGCATGGGGGAGCGTAGGGAACCAAAAAAAATCCTCCACTAGTGGCATTTTTCTCCACTCTATGTTGGCGTAGTTGGAACCTGTCCCATTGTTCCAAACTAAACTTCACCATCTGCCACCCTACACTATTTTGCGTGTTTGCAAACTAAGACTTGGACACGTTAGCAAACATAGAGGAGTCAACAGATCAAGATCCATGTTGGGTGCCCTCTACGAAAGATATATGCAATGATTTTTGCTGTTTGCAAACTACAAGACCACCAATGTTGGAAATAGTGTTCATTGGCAAATGAAGGGCTCATGAAGACTGAACCAACTATGCCTAAACATTCAGGGTTGATAACCAGGTGAATGCTAGGTGAAGCCTTAAATTTTGGTTCCCTAAACTCCAGATGCTTTTGCAAAGCTACCTTAGTCTGGGCACTATGTCCCTTAAGAACCTTGAGGATATATCTTTGATGGGTGAAAGACTCCATGGCACCTAGAGATATCTCGTCAGATTTGAGACCTCCACATTGGGGCCCTCTTCAAAATCCTCTCACGGTTTTCTCCATCTCCATTTGGTTCTCTCGTTGTCCTATTGTTTGCAAAGGTGCGAAATAGTGAGTCTGAGTCAGTGTAAGGCTGTTAGATGTTTTAGTTTGCAAACAAAAGCTCGTGGGACCAAACCAACTATGCCAACACATCGGGGTGGCCTGGTGAATGCTAGTGGAGGTTTTTTTTGGTTCCCTACGCTCCCTGTGCTTTCGGGCTACCTCGTCCAGGCGTAGTCCCTTAAGAGCCCTGAGGCCAAAACACGCCATATCTTCGACGGGTGATTTCTCAGACTCCGTGGCACCTAGAGACATCTCATCAGATCTGAGACCTCCATGTTGGGGCCCTCTACAAAATCCTCTCATGGTTTTCTCCATCTCCATTCGGTTCTCTCACTGTCCTATTGTTTGCAAATGCATGAAATAGTGTAGTCTGAGTCAGTGTAGGGCTGCCAGATGTTGTAGTTTGCAAACGGAAGCTCCTGGGACCGAACCAACTATGCCAACACATGGGGGTGGCCAGGTGAACACTAGTGGAGGTTTCATTTTGGTTCCCTACGCTCCCCGTGCTTTCGGGCTACCTCGTCCGGGTGTAGTCCCTTAAGAGCCCTGAGGCCAAAACATGCCATATCTTCGACGGGTGATTTCTCAGACTCCGTGGCACCTAGAGATGTCTCGTCAGATCTGAGACCTCCATGTTGGGGCCCTCTATGAAATCCTCTCGCGGTTTTCTCCATCTCCATTCGGTTCTCTCGTTGTCCTATTGTTTGCAAATGCGTGAAATAGTGCAGTCTGAGTCAGTGTAGGGCTGCCAGAGGCTGTAGTTTGCAAACGGAAGCTCGTGGGACCAAACCAACTATGCCAACACATTGAGGTGGCTAGGTGAATGCTAGTGGAGGATTTTTTTTGGTTCCCTAATCTCCCCGTGCTTTTGGGCTACCTCGTCTGGGCGTAGTCCCTTAAGAGCCCTGAGGCCAAAACAAGCTATATCTTCGACGGGTGATTTCTCAGACTCCGTGGCACCTAGAGATGTCTCATCAGATCCGAGACCTCCATGTTGGGGCCCTCTACAAAATCCTCTCATGGTTTTATCCATCTCCATTCGGTTCTCTCGTTGTCCTATTGTTTGCAAACGCACGAAATAGTGCAGTCTGAGTCAGTGTAGGGCTGCCAGACGCTGTAGTTTGCAAACAGAAGCTCATGGGACCGAACCAACTACGCCAACATGTCGGGGTGGCCAGGTGAATGCTAGTGGAGGCTTTTTTTGGTTCCCTATGCTCCCCGTGCTTTCGGGCTACCTCGTCTGGGCGTAGTCCCTTAAGAGCCCTGAGGCCCAAACACGCCATATCTTCGACGGGTGATTTCTCAGACTCCGTGGCACCTAGAGATGTCTCGTCAGATCTAAGACCTCCATGTTGGGGCCCTCTACAAAATCCTCTCATAGTTTTCTCCATCTCCATTTGGTTCTCTCGTTGTCCTATTGTTTGCAAACGTGTGAAATAGTGCAGTCTGAGTCAGTGTAGGGCTGCTAGACGCTGTAGTTTGCAAACAGAAGCTCGTGGGACCGAACCAACTATGCCAACATGTCGGGGTGGCTAGGTGAATGCTAGTGGAGGCTTCCTTTTTGTTCCCTACGCTCCCCGTGCTTTCGGGCTACCTCGTCTGGGCGTAGTCCCTTAAGAGCCCTGAGGCCCAAACATGCCATATCTTTGACGGGTGATTTCTCAGACTCCGTGGCACCTAGAGACGTCTTGTTAGATCCAAGACCTCCATGTCGGGGCCCTCTATGAAATCCTATCATGGTTTTATCCATCTCCATTTGGTTCTCTCGTTGTCCTATTGTTTGCAAACACGTGAAATAGTGCAGTCTGAGTCAGTGTAGGGCTGCCAGACGCTGTAGTTTGCAAATGGAAGCTCATGGGACCGAACCAACTATGCCAACATGTCGGGGTGGCCAGGTGAATGCTAGTGGAGGCTTTGTTTTGGTTCCCTATGCTCCCCGTGCTTTCGGGCTACCTCGTCCGGGCGTAGTCCCTTAAGAGCCCTGAATGACTAGATTGGCTTAAGAATGAATTTGATAGGGGTATGTCTAAGAACACACGGGAGTTATCAATCACCTAGTAAATCTTTCTTGTTTAGTTCTGGATGGGAGTCAGCTGGCCTACGGCTTAGTGACCTTCCATTCATTGATAATTTATGCTATGATAAACCCATGGATGCTTTCAAAAGTGCCTTCAAAAGGATAGGGGTAGTCATCAAGCCTAGTGAAGGGTGTGATGTGATTTCCAAATAACTTGAAATGCCTACAGATTTAAAGGTAATAACATGAATTGGACAGGATTAGACAATCAAGAATCATTGAGTGTCTGAATCAGAATGTCATTGCATCTGGAGACATTCTCAAGCATTGGAGTAATGTATATGGAGAGACATTCTCAAAATATCAACAGATGAAAGGCATCAAATTGTGATGACTCTCAGGTGTTTTAACAGGGGAGAAGACTATGAAGCATAGAAGAATGTAGTAAGTGCATGATAAGATAGGAACCAGTACAAAGAGACCATGAGCAAGAAGAAGCGCAAGTAAGGTAAATACACATATACACATTGATAAATTGAATGAATAATTACTCAGATTAGGTAACTCTTTATATACATACATTATATAAATATTGATTTCCAAAGTTTGATGCATATTATACATTGAAAATGCTAGTACATGTACATCACCAATAAATGAAAAAATAATCCATAATGTCTTAAATATTGTCAAGTGCACATCATATTAGTTTCATGCGAAAATAATCTCAGAAATGTAAGGTCTCATACAAAATTATCAAGTTCCAAATAGTATTTTAATGTGCATAATAAATACAAAAATGCCCAAATAGGTCATATACCATCAAGTTCAAATGCCATATAGGCGTACATACAATGCCATGCACATAGGCATACAAAAACAATGTCATGTAAGACATATATATTTCCTACTCATCAAAATCTATCCCTCTCTTGGCCTTGCTCGAAGAAGGCCCTCCCTTAGACGAAGATGGAGATCCATGAGATGACTTTGGATCATCTGAGCCCATGCTTCGAGTCCTCTTCCGCTGAATACTCGCCTGTAGATGAGCCTGTAAATGCAAACAATGTTTTTTTTGTCAAAACTTAATTTATATATGTTTTCAACATGTATTTAAGACCATGCTAGAATGAAAGTATTTACATAAATACACAAACTTACCGCAAGTTGTCGATCATGCCGAATTTGCATCTCACGCTCAGATGAGTCATCGGGAGCTCCTGCAGTACGAACGGGGTACGAAGACGACGAGATGGAGGAGTCCGTGCCCTCGAAGTCAAAATGGAGGGGGTTGAAGTTCCCTACATACACATAAGATCAAAAAATCTAACATCAGAATTAGCGAAAATAGAACTAAGTACATGTATGTACATAATGACAATATTTTAACTAATTTTATCAATATAGAACTATTGTTTTTACCCCGCCATGCCTGTGAATCAAATGAACAGGGCTGCTACCTGTCGCAGGTAACTCCTGCATATACACAATGAAGGACATTATTAACATAATTTAATAATTCTACAATGAAAGACATTACTAACATGTAATTTAACATAATATGAATTACACGAGAAATTTAACAAAATTTACGTGTTGTTTGAATACCTCAGTGAGTTGCTGCGCAGATGAAATCGCAGCGGCAACACCTTTATCTACTTATCGCAGAGATGGTGGGGTGTCTAGTGAAGTCAACATCTTTATCAAACATGTATATCACGTGAGTTAGATGGACATACAAGAACATACATATATTTGACTTCAAAACTAATATATATATATATATATACACACACACACACACACACACACACACACACACATGTATGTGAAAATTTTACATAATTAACATTCTAAATTACCTCTGTGAATGTATGTGTATGCATGGTGCTCGCCGCCTGTGGTCGGGATGAAGATGTGCCTCCCACGCACTGTAATATCAATGCATATACATGTACAAATACAATTATTTCAAAAATTTAACATATATAAGTAAATCAAGTACTCCAAACTTTTTGTAACACACATAACAAAACATAAAAAATTTACCTACGAAGGTGATGCCGATGAATGTAATCCAAATGTCTCACTCAAAAGGACATCTGACATAGTGACATTATCATGTGCACCCCTAGCACCAGGTGCACCAAAATCAGTACGCATGAAAGTATCGTCCTCCTCGGGCCCCAAACATATGCTACCACATGACGAGAAAAGATGTGGCCTCATGCTAGTACTCCCTGAGGGAATACTCTGTGTACCTCCGCGAGCTATCTCCCTCGTATGTCGAACAAGGGTCGCAGATAGCCCCTGAAGCGCGTGGAGTGTATCAATCTCTACTGTCTCCTTCACTACTTGAGGGACAATCTCAGGGTGAGGGGGCTTCTGTGTGGGGAATCTACCCTGCTGAATAGGTGCATGTTGTGCACCTAGTCGATCCTGTGTAGATCCTTTTCCTCGGCCCTGGAAATCTCAGAAATCAAAATAATTTGGGATCTCGTTGAGGATAAACTCGCAATAGAGTTTCCTCAGAAAGTATAGTGGCACCTCGTTGTTATTACAAGGTGGAAAATCAAACACCATCCACCATCGGTCCCAAAAATTATTTTTAATCAAATTATTATTGCACCAATGGATGGGAAACCGTTTACATGACAACGGAACAGGAAAATTAGTGTGGGGGTCCGTGAATAAGGTGCATATGAGGTCTTTTGAAATTTATTTTTTCTTTACATCCACATATGACAATTTGTTGGAATAATAAACCCTACAACCCTCTCTGTAAGTTGTCCAACGATCAATTTTCCCCGTTGCCGCATCAATTTGAACAAGTAATGCCTCCAATGTGTTTGCAAGAGAGGCGCGATGGGGGTTTGTAGATTGTGAATCCCTCATTGTTTTGATTAAATCCTCAATTTCAATTTTGTTTTCAACTATGTGGGCTGCTAAATCTTCTTGACTACCCAGGGGATGTTGAGCAATTGTGGGAGTGTCGGGAGGGATGACAGGAATAACAGGGTTTGGTTGTGGTTGATTCCCTCGACCTCTAACTGTAACAATAAAAAATATGTATTCAATTCAAATTTTAATCTATAATTATCATATTTCAATGCAATTTTGAGAAAATAATTGTGCTTACCTCTTCTCCGTGGTGCCATCGTCGATTCAGATCTTCCTGAGTGATCCAGAAACGATCCTTTGAGCTTGAGATCCAGCTGAATGAAAAAATGTGAGGGCACGGTTAAGCTTTGAAACTCACGTTTGAGGGAGATAAAATGATAGAGGCTTGGGCCTCTTTTTTTGTTTATAGTAGGCATAACGCGTACACGTTATGTAACGCATACGCGTTATGCTTCGGTAAATCCCAAACTTGACAATTGAAAACGTGATCACGTTATAATAGAACATGTACGTGTTTTTTTTTTTTCTGGATTCTTGTCCACTTTTTGGCCCCCCAACTTCGTGCACTTACCCGAGGGGGAGGATCAAATACTTATAGTCTTATGGGAATATATAATAAATTATAAGCATAATATAACAAACACTCCATTTCAGCTATTATATGGGATAGAATTAGTGAATCCCATGGAATATATAGTCCCAAGTTTGTGCAATGTGATGATCACAAGGGTATTAGACAAATAATACATTGAAAAATAGGTTGTTAGATTGGAAACAAATAGAAGAAAATCACATACCTACGTAATGGAATCAAGCGCCACATCATCCAAAAGGCTTGACATGATAGGATTTTCTACACAAAATAATTCAAACCAAAGCATATTGTACTTGTTTATGAGAGTAGATTCAGAGTGCACCCAAGTAAATTGTGCATAAGATGGAAAGGCCCATATATTATACATATAACATACCAAGGGACAATTGTATTTTGAGATCTACATGGAAATGTATATTCAGGGAGAATAAATGGAAGTGAAGTCAATGTCGATCATTCTTGATTGTGCAACAAAAATGCAAAAATAAGTGCTTTGAGTATAACTTAGAGATGGAATTTCAATTCAAGCATGGCGTGGTAAATAACTACTTTTGTAGAGTTGAGATTTTTTTGTTTTAAGCATGCATAGGAGTAACAAGTTTAAAAAATCAAAGCACTAAGTTATTGGATATGTAATTCAAGGGGAAATCTAGATAAGGTATGTGAGAGGGACTTGAGAAACCTTATCAAAAAAACTAAGTTTGGGAACATTACACAATAGAAAAAGAACAAATACACGGGAAAATGAAATAAATTCAAAAAATTGATTTCACATGAATTGATGGCTTGAAATTTTGGAAAAGGATCTATATCCAAATAACTTATCAGAAAGAAAAGTAATTTGGATAATTGGAGAGACCATAAAGAGGTGGATCTAATGGATAATTACATTTAAGTGGGTGGATTAGATTGCAAACAGTTATGGAATGACCAAGTGAGCATGATTCGATCGAGAATGACAACTATAAGAAAGCATGAAGGGGAAGTGAGATAACTTAACAAAAATAAAAGTAATTTGGATAATTAACAAGACCATAAAGTAAGTAGATCTAATGGATAAGTACATTTAAAAGGGTGGATCGGATTTCAAACAATTAGAAAATGACCAAATGATCATGATTAGATCGAGAAGGCTAACTATAAGTAAGGCGTGAAGGAGAAGTGAGAAATACCATTTGAAACTAAGTATAAATAATCGATAGATATATTTCCAAATAGAGAAAGAAGCAAAGCATTAGAGAGAGGAAGATCAATTAGAATTTACATAGATTGTGCAAACAAAAATGATAGGCGAGGGATAATTTTAAGAGGCCTCTGGGAAATTGGAGGTGGAATATCCCTGGAACTACTTTCGTGACAAGGTGAATTCTCGGGGTTTGTAAATATAATATTTAAACAATATAATTTTCCTTGTCACACGACAACAACGCCCTTATCACGTGACAAGACATTTACTATCACACTACTAGAAATTTTTTTCGTGCGACAATGGTGTGGCAACAAATGTCCTGTCACGTGACTGTATTGTTGTCACACATCTCTCTACACTTTCTATCACTTATTCGCAAGGTATTTTATTATAATTCAGACGGTACCTTACTATTAAGTTAATAATATACTACATGGTGAATTACCTATGATTATATAGGAGGAGTTTTCAATAGTAGGCGAAGCCAACCCCTAAAAAATTTATACAAGAAATTTTAGGCAACATGTACACTTTCGTACTCGAAAAAATTCACCTTTTCAAAATTTCCAAATATGCAATATTCGCCAAATTATGAATATTCGCCACTAAATTTTTCCCTATAACGAACCCATTCACTTGCCCTATTGGACTTGTAGTGGAAGACATGATGGAAGAGCCTAAGTCATCATTCTTAGAATTGACACTAAATGAAAAATAAGATATGGAGATAAGCACAATGGTATGGAACACAAAGTGTAGTGACCCACCACATCATGAGCATTAGGAGAAAACAAAGAAAATATGACAAAAGAAAAGGCTGAGCCAAAATAAACAAGGAACTGGAGGCGAATCAGTGGTCAAAGATCCAATATGGGGATCCAACATGGAAATGTTAGCAAAGATTCCATATTTTGAGGACCACCTTTAAGTTATGAAGACTCTTACGAGTCTATACTATTAGGATACCATATGGTTAAGTGTGCAAGATGCGGTCCTAATCAATGCAAACACTAATGCCAAGGTAATCGACCTATATAATAGGGGAACATCCATGATCACACACAAATCTAAAACAACACCATCCAACTAGAAACAAAAAGTGCATACAGTATGCAAAGGTGATGAATAGGAATCCCAATCAAGGTGAATTCTTGATTCCCTCTATAAGGCTATGTATTTTCTCAATTGAGTACGATGAATAATGAATTCTCTATGTTTCCTTTTAGATTACTAGATGTCAAATGACTTAGAATGTCCCTGTATTTGTAGATAGATTGAATTTAATTTGCCACTATAATGGTGCCCAAGCCAACATTTGATCATTAGTAAGGAAGAACAAGGAGTGAAAATAATTGATCTAAATGTGACTACACAAACATTTGTTAGACGTTTCTTAATGTGATCGAAATAAAATGCAAAAGCCAGTAGACATTTTAGAAAACCAAAAGCGCAGAAGACATGAGACATAAAACACCTAAAAGGAACATTTTAGAACATTATGAAGCTGACAAAAAGGGGCGCATTTTTCCAAGAGGCATATCAGACTTAGACTAGTAAAACATGTATTTAGAGGCAATTGAACAAGGCTTTTAATTGTGGAGATTATGAAACTAAAAAGGAGGAGAGGCGAAGGCTAAGGAAGCAAACATATTCATCCCATAATCAATGAACCATTGTTAGTAGGAAAACCGCTTCCATCATGTTATCATTCTCATTGGCTTAGGAATCAATAACAAAGATATGAGAGTGTTTTTATTGTGAAGTCTAAACAAAATTTATCATTGAAATCCATGAATTTTGTTTTACCCAAATTAACCTAAATCTCGTGAGTGTCACAAACAGAGGATAAGATATACAATTGTTTCTAGATACCTCTCGGTAAATGATACGTCAAAATGATTTCATCTATAAAAAGATAATTGTAATATAGACTCCAAAGAGTAAACAACCATTTATTACACCTAATGTATATGAAATTATTTCCTATAACTCATCAATGTAGATTCAAAAAGCGTAGGAGAGAGTGGGAAACCTTGTTTAACACCTATAATACTCTAAACATCCTTTATCTCTCCATCCCTTCTTTGTAGCTTACCAACAATGGTCTCATAAAATGACATCACAAGTGAAATCACCAAGGGTAGAAGACCCAAAGCCTCAAGCATGTTAACTAGCAAGTGTTCATGAATTGTAGCAGACGCATTGTGGAATTTCAATAACAAAAATATACTACATGCTTATTCCCCTTGGCTTCCTCAATGATATAGGTCAAAGTAAAGATATGATCAATGGTATGGTGATTCCTCCTAAATCCTTCTTATACTTTGGCCCTTAGCCTCTTTGTCTCTACCCATATAGAGACATGCATGTCTAGAGATACATCAATTAGCTTAGCCAAGGTATGTCAAATCATAATAGTGTAGGAATTATTAGGATCATTATTATCTCCACTCTTATAGATGAAATGGATGATTTGGAAGGTCTAGGAAGGTGAAAATCCATGAGTCACCATGTAGTTAAACATGTTTGTGATATGGACTGCTAAGTTTTCTGGGTTATGTTTTAAAAATTCATCTTTAAGCTTATTCAAATCACAAGCTTTATTTGATTAGAGATTAAGGATAAAACGTTTAGAGAAAAAATGACAATGACAAGGTTTTGGATTGGCTCAAATGCTTGGTTGGTTTGGACCATTGTATAAGCTATTAGCTAAATCAAATTGAGTAGGGAGACCATATCTTACGCATAAATATTTGTTAGGAAGGAAAAATCTCCAAAAAAGTTTCATAGTGAACAAAATTTGGTTTCAAGGATATTTTTACGTTTGTTTATGATATACTTCCTCTTTGTCCTCCTCAAAGTGCTCCTATATAGCTTTTGCATTTGCTTTGAATTGGAGGGTTTATGCATCATAATATGTTTGGTTAGGCTATGCACTTTTTTATATTCCAAACTATACCCAAAAAGAGATCTCTTTTAAGTGTGTAGTGTGTGTGTACATGTGTTTGGTTAGGTTGTGCACTTTTTTTTATATTCCGAACTATACCCAAAAAGAGATATATTTATGTGTGTAGTTTGTGTGTCACACGTACACACACTACACACATAAAGATATCTATTTTTGGGTATAGTTCAGAACATAAAAAAGTGCACAACCTAACCAAATGCGCGCGCGCGCGCGCGTGTGTGTGTGTGAGACACACACATACAAAGATATTTTTTTAGGTAGTACACACACACACACATAAAGAGATCTCTTTTTTAGTAGTGTGTGTACGTATACACACACACATGTATGTATACGTATATGCATAGACATGTGTGTGTTTGTAAATTTTATACTTAAACTTATTTTTAAAAGTGTTTAATCCCTTGTTCTACATATGTCACATCCTAAATCTAATCATATATATATATATATATATATATATATATATATAATGACATTCATAAGCATTTTTCCAAATACCCTATATTTTTTAAAGTTCATTGAATTCAACTAACTTATATTAAGAAATTTAAACATAGTAATAATAAATAATAAATATTTATACTTAAAATACTATAATGCATTGAGAAACTTTAATATATGCAAAGTTTTTTTTTAATATAGTATAGGTTGCATGATGTATTGTGATCTAACACTTTTAGATGTGATTTTGTGGTTAAGGAACCTTCCACTATATAAATTATATATTTATCAAATAATATTTATTATATTCTCAAAGTTTCCCCACCAACAAAAACCAACAAAACTTATACACGGCACTTTTTCACTCATATTCAATAAAAAAGAAGTTATTATTTCATCTACTATAATAAGTTTTATTATATAGTTAAATTTGTTGTTATTTTTTTTATTATGGGTGAAAAAGGGTTAAGGGGTCCCTTCCCTGTACAAAAGAAGCTCCTAAACTGAGAGTTATACATCATAAGATAAGCAAGTACCACAAACAATGATCGAAATAACAAAAGAGAACAAGCATTCTACAACGTACAAACAAGAACACACCACAAAACTAACATCAGGAACCTTACAACCATAAACTAACAACACTTAAATCAGTAAAGGACCCATAGAGTCAACTAGTCTAATTTTCAATGTTGGCCATCAAAGCACCCCATTATTCGGCCAAATTTTCAATTGTATTCATTTATAAATTTGATTTTTTGTTCTTCTAAAGCTCCTCAAATCGAGCTTAGACTGAGTTCCATCATCTATATCTTTTTGGTTGTTCTTTTTTCTTGCCTTTTGTTTTTTCTTCTCCATAGGAGTGTTAGGGTTCTTTCCTTTAGAAGTTTCCACTACTCTTTTTGGTGTGTTCAAGCCATCACTTGGAGGTTTTTCTTTTTCATTTTGCACTTCCATTTCTTCTGATATCACTTGTTCAACATTAGAGTGTTGAATCTCTTTGGTTGAAAATTTCACATTTTTTATTATATCCCCGATTTTGTTAGCTTCTAACTCCTTCCCTGATCCAACTCCAGTTTTTGTATCAACTTCTTCATAACCCATCAATTTATCAAAGATGTTAGAAATGGGAACTAACTCTTCTTCTAAAACCATTCCATGCTTCTCTCCCTTTTTCAAAATGTTGAGCTAGTTTTCCTTCATTGCCACTTTCTGTAGGATTGGTTTTCCTTCATTAAATTTGTTGTTTTATTATAGAGTTCTATTTTCTTATTATTAGTTCCTCCAAAGGCATGCTAATATACATTTCATGTCATTCAATTAAAATGTTACTATGACCCAATCATATACAAGAATTTTTTTCCCATTTTAAAATCTAGCAGTGCAATGTGAATGCTGAAAGGGAAGAATTGGGAGAACCAAAAGTGGAGTAGTCTAGTCAAAGGTGCAAGAGTTGTTGCTAATGTGAAACAAGCCTAGAAATGCATTATTACAAAAAAAAATGTTGGAAGGGGCATCAGAAAATTGAGTGCATGTAAGTGATCAAACAATTTGGAAAATGTAGCGACCCGATGTAGAGACCAAATGGAGGAACAATCGATTTCAAAAGTGAAGAGATCATTTGTATTTTGTCATTGGCTCGTTGGAGGAAACATTGCAAGAATTTATATCTACAGGGAAATGAAACAAATGAACTCCCATAACAAACATAAGTTATGAATGTACGTGTTGTAGTATACAGACAAACGTATCCTGAATAGCTCGTAGATCAAAGGTGAAGAGATCGTTTGTATTTTGTTGTTGGCTCATTGGAGGAAACATTGCAAGAATTTATTATCAAAAGATGATTTTGTGGAACAAGAGAGAATAACCCGTAGATGAAGAGAATCAGAAAGTTTGACAGTGCAAAAAAGTTTGACAGTAGATTATATTTTAGAAATGAAGGCACATTGTTTATAGTTGTACTCATGGTTTGAATTTGACATCGAGTTAGATGTTTTGTATGATTTTAGCCATAAAATAGTTACAAATATTTGATTTGACTCTCTCATACAACTTAAATATTTAAAATATGGCCATCATTTTTTATATAGAGTTACATGTAAAATGTATTAATATACAACATGTTGAGAAGTGGAGTGTTGTTACTGGGGAGGGAGGAAGGGGACATTTTTTTTAAACGGGGGGCGGGGAACTAGTGGAGAGAACTTTGGTGTGCTTCTTCATTTCTTTAGACCAAAAGTAGAGGGGCATGAGGCATTATTGAGTACTGCACTAAAGAAGAAAGAGGTGAAAGGTAAAGATTTGTAAGTGAGGGGACTGCAGAGATAAATGTAAATAGAAGACCATGTTTCTAGGTGCTTATAATTTTAATAGTGGCCTTCTACAAATTGAGGACCTCAAACTTGAGGATAGTTAAAGCCGAAGCCAGTTTAATATGCATTTTTTTGCGACTCCCTTTGGAAATTGGTTGCTTCGGAATATGCGACATGTTGTTGGGATTCCAACATGCCTCGTTATATCTGTCGACTTTGATGATAGGAAAAGTGGTAGATCAGGTGACACTATGGAAATGCCATAAATAATGTTAACGGTTGTTATTGCACCATTTACAATGCCCGTCTCAACCCACAAATTAATTGTCCAAATTACTTATTAGATTTTTTAAAGAGCTTTGTGTTACAATCGATCATCCCTGGCTTCCATAGATTAGTCCACCAAGTAATTTGTGCAATGGATTGGGCGAGTGGAAGGTTCAATGTTTTCAACATGTAGAGGTTATGATGGTCAACATGGACATTTTTTTGCAAATGAAATGGGTGAAACATTAAATAACCGTGGATGGGAACTAAGGCATTCATGTTGGTAGCGCACCAAGTGCACAACATATTCAAACATAAATTCACCCAACTCCAACAAAGAAAGAAACAACACCTTACCAAGGCATGACGACGACAAATTCATGAAAATAATGTCTAAAAGTTTACACCTTCAATTAAATTTGTAAACATGTTTCTCACACATGACATGCACAACCCAAATGGATTCAAAGATGATCTCAATAAGAGAAACGTGGGAGATGCATAGCCTATCTAAAAGCCCCCAATAGCTAAAATCGCGCTTACCCCATATATTGTAAGACCATTTGGATGATTTTGTATGGGTTGTAAGACCCCAACACCTAATATTTTTATTTCTCTTAGCATTTCCATTATAATTAATTTCTATCTCATTTGACCATTCTTGACCTCTCATTAATATTTAGATTAAAGTCAATTCATATTGTTGAACTTTTTTACGAGAATTCTATATTGGATTATCATGTTTGTGTTGTTGATGAGCCTATAAAAAATTGTTGACAAACGATCCCTTTCAATGCAAGAAAACCATTACTTATGCACGGAAAATATGTAGAGAAGCATGTGTATATATAGATTTTACAAGAAAGTGACTTGCTTAATAATCTATATTATAGATTGTATGTGTAAAATAAGTTGCATAGCCTTAAGTATATACCTTTGAGATGAATAGATAATCCAATAGTGGAATTCATGTTTACATATTCATGTGAACTGGTAGCCATTCGTTAATGTCTCGTATACACTATTGACAAAATAACTCTTTATAATCCGTAGGAAGCTACTAGTTTATACAATAAAATTCTAGTGGCTTCTTCAATTATAGTGATTAGATGAGTCAATCATTCAAATTATGTCTCCGTATTCATGATAATTATATGCTTTGGATGTCAACCCATATATTTTGCAATAATTTAGATTAATATAACAAATACCAAGAATTTATCTTCTTATTACAAAGTCATATTAATTATCATTTCACATTAAAAACTATTGACTCTTGACTTGGAGTTCTTGTCAAACAAAAGAGTGTTTTGAATAGATTGACTCAGCTAAAGTTAAAATAAGATTATCTGCACGTAAATCATTATACAGCTCATTAGAGTAGTTGTTATTGGCGATGTTTAATGATTCATCCCTAACATGGGCATCCTCTGTTACAACACCTGCCAATCCACTATTTAAACACCCGCCAAGCAAAAAAAGTACATATTCATTTGATTTTAGATCATGGATATTATTTGGCGTTCAAAATTTAATATAAATGTCAAATTTGTTTTTTCTATATGTATATTATTTTGACATTTAAATAATATATTTACTTGTCAACTATGACAATCATATTTCAAAATGACTGTATTTTAATATCTAAAATAACTATAAATGTCTAAATGCCTTACAAAATCTAACACTCATTCATTGTATACATAAAGAGTATTAAAGTAAACATCATACCTAATTTAACACACAAATGCATGTAAAAAGTGCATAACCCATAATTTATGGGGCGACATATGGAAAAAGCCTCAAGGCACCAGTAAGATAAGGGTCTTTTAATCTAAGAGAGTGAAGTGTTTTATTAATTATACAAGCAGGACTACAAAATCTTCATGAACAACTCTCATTTGTTCATAGACTTTACCTGCAACTATTTTGAGCTACATGAATTGAGTATTTCCTTAACAAAATTAACCTTAGCTTTTTTCTTTTGATTTTCCTAGCTGCAACATTATAAGCTCTTAAAGCTTCTTCTGAAGTAGAGAATGTACTAAGCCAAACCCTGACACCCTTAGTAGGATCCCTCATCTCTGCAGCGCATTTGCCCCATGGCCTTTGCCTTATTCCTCTGTACACATGCTTCCTCACACCCACTTCTTTCACACAGGAACATGTGCCTTCACAACAACAATACCCACATAAAAATATGAGACAAAAGTATTACAATGTGAGCAAAAGTATTACAAAAAATTGGGACTTACCTGGTACAACTAAATTCTCTTCCTTCAAAGGAATCTATGAAGAGGAAATTTCACTAAAAATAGTACCAGTATTTAATATGACTAAAAAGTTCTTTGCATTCATGCGAGTAGTGGGTGTAAGCTCTAAAACAACAGGTTCTGCACACATTCTTGTCAATTGAACTCGATTGACAAAAACCAACAATTTTTTACAATAGCGAGATTTTTAAATCTTAGAAATGAATTTTCTTATACATCACCACTTGTTTTTAAAACATTTTGCTTGACCATGTGGAGAAAACAAGATCCTACAAAACTGTGGGCAGTTTTTCATATGTCTGCACATAGAAATTATGATAGCTAGATTTAATTTGCAAATGGACTTTATCGGTTGTAGCACAGCGAGGAAAATATGAGTCGTCGATTTAGGATATTGTTCCCTACTATTGCCTAAATAAAGGTTATTATAGAACTCATTTCAGTAACAAAAAAATATGAAAGAGAATTATTAATAATCCCAAAAATAATGGAGTATAGATTCGTGGGGTAGTAATAAAAAATAGTCTTTGTGGAGAAGTATGTATAATCCCAAAAACAATGGAGTATAGATTCGCTAGGTAGTAATAAAAAAATAGTCTTTATGCATTCTTTTCAATTTAAAAAGAATTATCTATTTACCGATGTAACCCACTCTATAACTTTTCATGTATTTCATCCATGTTTGTATTTCCTTTTCATGGAAATTTAATCGATTATACAAGTAATATGCCCTTGATGATTTCAGTGACGGCCAACGCCATGAGACCAATCATGGCCACACTTTTCCATTCCACCGACATAATTGCTTGTGACTTGCTCTCTGCCACAAAAATCCTTTAAACATGGGCACCAATTGACGTCACGTAGAAAACAACACGGTGCTTAAAACAAACCATGAAACCAGACTTTCTCCTCCGTTACTAAGTTAGAACTCCATTTCTCTAAGGAACTGACATTTAAACTGCCCACCATTGTGAGCCGAAACAACATTTATTGTTTCAGAAGGCGAGGGCCTAAGAAAGCGATACACATCAGTTCAAACTTCGTGTTAACCTGGACATATATACAGAAATGTAGTCCCATGTCTAACATAAGCTTTTAAGGTGGCTGTAGATTCCAGGATGCAATAGATCTGTACAAAGTTCTATTTGCTCAACTGTAACATGAACTCCTTGATTAGCCAGACTATTTAATCTTACATATTTAAGAGCAAGTAAAATCACTTATCTTCTTGAACTTGAACAGGGGGTCCCAAGCTTGTAGTTGATGCGATGGGTGTTGTTGTAGGGGATTGCCTAACCTTGGCTGTATCATGTAGATGACTATTTTAGTTCAAATGAAAAGAATCTTGACCTGCAAAATGTAAAATTAAGATCTAATATTCAGAACAATTGTAAGATATGGCCAGGTCATAATAAAAACCCAACATACCAAGGGTCAGGGTAAGAACCTAATGATACTGAAATAAAAAACAATGTTCAAAATAGAGGGACAGAAATAACAAACCTCGAGGCTATACATTTCTCATGGAGATGCATTGTTTGAGGGCACTCTGATAGGTTGTGATGCCTTACTAATAGCAGCTTTTGGATTGCTCTACAGTTGAGCAGTTGCGAGACTTCTCATCGTCAAACATTGAAGCCACCCTGGCTACCATTAATGCACCAGATTCTACTCTTTTTTAATTATAAAAAAAATAAGTGTAGAAGGCCTTGGATAATCGGTGTTAATGAACGTCTCCATGCTTTAATGTTGGAATTCTAAAGTGATGTTGTAGCTTGGGTTTCCCCTAAATATACCGAAACATCCTTCACTTTGGAAATTAGTAAAAAAAGCCTGACACAAAAATCAGTGAATGTAAAACAATTAAAGGGCCCGCATCTGCAATACCCATCAAAAGCAGCCATTTTTACCCCTCATCATTTTCATTAGAAAAATTTTTTTAAAAAAAATCACAGATACTTGAACCCATAGAAAACGTAAATCCACCTCAAAGTGACCTTTGTGGATTCCTTACATGGAGAACCGTCGATGATGCAATAGCATGCTTCAGGTGATGCAAATGTTGGAAATTTTGTTGAAGAACTTTTCGAAATGAACTTTGTTGACAGCAAATCAACGGGTCCGGCACACAATTTGCAAGAACAGAAAGTGAAGCTCTCTCCATTATTATGCCCCATGAGTATGTTGTCCCACAACCAGAAGTGTGTTGTCCCCTCATGTCAAGAAAACAAATTCTAGGTATGTCAAAATCCATCCATCAATCGACACACAATTGACTAAACCAAAAACCACTCCACCTAGATACAAAGACCATTTCATAGCTGTATTTAGTCAAAATAACAAATTGGGTATGCAAAAAACCGAGATAATGATATTAATAATGGATTTGCAATGAAATAAAACGGGTCTGAATCAAAATCCGGATTTCTCACATCACATCTCAAAGAAAATCCCAAAACAAATATAAACAACTGCAAAGAAATGGGCATACCGCCAGCCACCGGCACCGCCTCCAGCATTTGCCTCCTAATTCAAAGAGGAATGGATTCACCCCTGCGGAAAACGAAAGCTCTTGTGGTCATTTAAACCATCCGTCCATCAACGTAAGTTCATGTCAGTTCTAGCCACCGACAACACCTAAAAATGCAATCGACGGTTCTTATGAAATCGTAACGTAAGTTCATGTCAGTTCTGGCCACCGACAACACCTAAAAATACAATTGATGGTTCTTATGAAATCGTATTTGAACATCTTCCCCAGCATTCACGACTGTGCACAAATTTTCACACAACGGACATAATACGATCGTATTACAACGTTGTATGCCCGTCAATCCCTCTCTTCAATTTCCTTGTCTCATGTCAGAATCTGGAGGCCTCATTTCATTTAAGGCACACTTTCGGCGTAATAAAACTTAGTCTGTCTGGTCTACGTAATAAATTAAAAAATCAGATTTTGTTAGAATCGCCATTCAAATCTGGGAAAAGCATATCAAAAAGGAAAATATGGAAGTTATAAATTCAACAAAATTGAAGCCCACGGGTATCCTCCGCTTCTACAGAAAACTTGCCAATGCCCTTGAATTGGCAGGCATATACGAGAGAAGCAACTCTCTCAACGTGTACTTCAGATTTTATCAAGGAAAGTGCATCAAAACCAAATATAAATAAATTATCTAATTAGTCCAACCAATTGGCGCACCGCTTCCAAATTTTCCATTTACTCTAATGAAAATAGTTTGCAACTTGGGAAAATATTTGAGAATTCAGTCAATGGCACAGATCAGCTCAAGAAATCAACAATATCTACATAATGCATCTGTTCTTGTAACCATACATTCAAGAATTTAACAATATATATAATTGAATACTGAGTGCAATACTGAATCGAATGAAGCAGCTTGAAGCAGGAAACTGGTTAATGTTAAATTATCGCACTGTTACAGGGGGGAATCCATAGTAAGGTTGCACAGCGGCGAATCCAGAGTGGTAGAGGATCTTTCCAATAGATTTGACAAGGAGAAAGGAGTTAACAAGCAAGTAATCTTAAGATGCAGGTACAATTAATACCTCTATTTTACACTCCTTTTCAATTAGCATTACTGCCAAGTATCTATGTTGCATCATTGCTAACTGGGTGTTCGAAATTTTCAGATACTTCTATTTGTCGATACCTCAGGTCAATTAATGTAGATGGTCATGCATCATTTTTATGTTGGTGTTCAATTCTTCACATGGTTTTCTTCCTAAATAAGAAAAATCTCAGTTCTATTATGTGCATTTGTGCTCTGTTGGTGTTAATTCTTCAAATAGTTCTCGTTGCCAAAATTTCAGGTCATTTAACAAATATGGTCATTCAATCATGTAATTATGATGGTGTTAAATTATTTATATAGTTGTCCTTGCCAGAAATTTCTAGTCATTAAACGAAGACGGCCCTCCATCTGTGCTATGTTGGTTTTACTTCTTCAGATTGTTCTTTCTTTGCCAAAATTTGAGGCCATGTAACAAAGATGGTTATGCACCATTGCTATGTTGGTGTTCAGTTTTTAACTGTTAAATGCTTCAGATAGTTCTCTTTGCCAATATTCCAGGTCATTTAACATTGACAGCCATGCATCATTGCCACACTGTTAGGTCATGTAGTGAAGAAGGTTATGCATCAATGTTTTTTTAATAATATGGGAGTTAATGACCCAACGACCTGGCACACTTCGTGGCGCGCTATTGCAGGGCGAGTCCTCCTAACCGGCTGTGTAAATACAAGGGTAACTGGTCCCTGGGGCATGGGGGATTAGAACACCTGGGTTGGTGGTTGGCGAGCACTCAGGCCCCACCATCAGGACACACCCTGGCTATGCATCAATGTTAAGTTGGTGTTCAATTTTAGCTGTTCAATGATTCAGATGCTTCACTTTACCGAAATTTCAGGCAGGATAGTTCATTGATGCTGCATCACCGTTATCTTGTTGTTCAGTTATTTTAAGGTGTTCAATCCAAGATACTGTTTTTGGCCAAAAAATTAATGGAGATGGTGTTGCATTGTTTGTTATATAGGCGTTCATTCCTCCAGATGGTTGTCTTTGTCCAAATTTAACGCCATTAAAGGAAGATGATGTTATATCATTGTTATCATAGTGTTTAATAGTTTGTTGTTTACACAACTTCTCATGGTTTTCTTTGCAAATATTTCAGGCCATTTAGCGAAGATGAGTTGAGGACCAATGCCCCACAGGTTATATCCTGCCATTAGCAGAGACGAGAGGTCACTGTTGTTCAAAGTGTTGCCAGCAAACTAACTAACCAGACTTTTACTTTTGATAAGGTCTGCAATACACTATTCTGCAATATACCATTATTTCTATTCGTTGCATTCACTACTCTGCAATATACCATATGTTTTTTTATCTGTTACACAGATTGCATTGAAGCAAAACTATAATGCGTATTCTGCTTCCAATGTGTGGCAGGTATTTGGTCCTAAGGCCCAGCAGAGAAACGTATATGATCAGGCCATAGCCCCTATTGTTAGTGAAGTCCTTGAAGGATATAACTACACCATTTTTGCCCATGGCCAGACAGGCACATGGAAAACATACACCATGGAAGAAGTAGAAAGGAAAACAAAGGTACGATAATTTATGTAATACAATCAAATTATAGTTAATTTATATAATGATAACATGGACTCTTTCACTGTGTTCAATGAAGCGCAGTACCCAAAATACGGTTGCTGGATTAGTTGCACAGGCCTACTGATTAGACTTTGTGCATTAAAACTGATTAGATTTTTGATAGTATGCATTAAAACTGATTAGACTCTGTGCTTTACTCTCTGATTTTTGTAGAGTCCGACTCAACCAGAGAATTTACTAATCCATCCTTACGCGCCTGAATCAGACCAAATCTTATTGCTTTCCCCTTATCAATATTGTTTGACTCATTGCCCACGGTCACGCGAATCTTACTCAACACTGCAAGAGTGTCCCAACTTGGTTGAGACATCAAACTTGGGAGAGTAATTAGAAAAAAACTCGGAAATTAAGAAAATAGAGATTTTTTTCATCTTTTCAGTTTTGAAGTAATCAACAAAATACTGGCAATTCCGAAAATTCAAAATAGAGAAATTCCTAAAGGAGGGGTGTTTGCAACCTCGCTGCTTCATCATTCAGGGGAAACCTGGGCTAGGTGGAAATGGATATTTCCTTTAACAACATGTCCAAGTAAACGGTAAAACATCTGAAAAAGATCTTATATTATATTAATGCAATAAGATACAAGATAACTTTCAACAAAAAAGTGGGCGGTATGAGAGCACACCCCAAAACCATGAACAAACTAGGCCGAGCCTAGAACAACAAAAGTCAAACTAGGCTGAGCCTAGGAAAGTACAACAAAACAAAAAACATCAATCCTGACAAAAAACAAAGGCAAAATCAAGTAGCAACTACGAACATGCCCGAGGTGGGAGGATCCTTGATCATCCGGCCACCCCGAACCAGGTAGATCTTTGCCAGTGTCACAGAATCTCCCAGCCAGTAGCAAGTTCTTCCTCAGGGTCTGCTTCCTTGTGCGTAGGAATGGCAAGGCTGAGACACGGGAATTTGCTAGAGGATGGTAGGGGTGGCGATGGTTGTCAAGTGGCCTGGTGAGAAGTGATGGCAGGAGGAGAACCCCATCCCTGCTGGTGAGCTGATGATTTGGCAGAGACCCCCACCCATGATGCCAAGGTGGCGAGCCCCATCCCTACTGGTGAGATGAGGTGTGCGGTGGTGAGCCCTGACCACGACGGTGCACAAGCGAATGACTATGCCAGATGACTTGGTCCTAGGAGAACAGCGGGTGCGACTGAAGGCACGACCCTGGGATCTGCTGCGTCGGCCTCCATGGGCTGAAGGCGAGGAGCGTCAGGTGGGAGATGGAGGCACTTGAGCAACGTTGCATGGGGCTTCCCCCAGTGTTGCAGCAGAGTCTGGAGGTGGTCCACCTCCAGTGCCACCTTGTTTATTTGGACTTGGATCTGCAAGAGCACATTGGAGATCACCATAGATTTATTATAAATCGAGAAAGATTGATCAACTACAGAATTAGCAAAGAAAAAAACATTTCTTTCTTTCCATATCCAAAATAAAATCTCCCCTCTGAAAACATGCCAAATCTGGGTGAACATAGGCAGAAGTTTGGGATTGTCTCCCAAGAGGATATGTTGCCAAGTGAAACAGTGGGGCCGTGAGGGAAAGAAAAAAGTATGGATCCAGTTCCAGACAATTTGAGCTTTGGGACAAGAACCAGAAGACATGCAAAATCATTGCTAGATGCCCATATAAGTGGCATTTAGGAGATGGAATCCCAATTTGAACAAGATGGCCCCCGATAGGAAGGCCTTGGTGTAGAATACACCAAAGAAAGTGAGCAATTTTGGGCTCCACACATATATTCCAAACAGTCTCAAACTGTCTACCCCAGGTAGACAGAGTGGCATGAATTCCCCAATGAGTATTAAGTTTTTCCACCATGGGAAAATGGGGTGAGAGCCATCGATAGCCTTTGTTGGCTTTATAGTTACAGAAAGGAGTATCAACATACCAATTCTAGTCTATCCACCAAGGGCGAGAAGAGTGCACAAAAATCTTATGTAGCATGTGATCAGGAAATGAATTGATCACAATATTGAAAGTATCATGATCTTGGTTAGAAAGCTGAAACAAAGCTTTAAAATTTGGCCAAGATAACCAGGATTGTGTGTTCTTGCAGAAGAAGTCCTCAATGGTGTGAATTCCGCGCTTGAAGAATTTGAGCGCGGAGATTCTTGGGACCTCTACTAAGCATTGATCTTGGGATTGAAAAATTGGTGACCACCAGAGAGATTGTTGGTTAAGAGATAACCCATTGCAAAAGCCATCCCCTTTCCATAAAAGCCAAGGTTTGACACATTCCCATGCTTTTTAGATACTTTTAAGCACAAAAGTGCCAACGATTTTGACAGGCACAGGGGTGATGAGAAAATTGACAAACCCTAAGCCTTTCCATGCAAGGCGGCCATAAGGAGAGCCTTCATTGATGCCATGTCATATGAGAAATTTCCAAGCTTCTTGGCCAGTGATGCTTCTGATAATCCACTTAGCATAGAGAGCTTGCCCTCGGCGCTGAATGTGGATAAGCCCGAGGCCTCCAGAGTTGTGGGGCAGACAACATATATCCCAAGCTACTCGATGAAAACCTTTGCTAGTAGAGGCATTAGCCCAGAGGAAAGCTTTGAAATTTTTTTCCAGCTTTTGGATGGAGGCCTTAGAAGGAACCCATCAAGATGAGTAGTAGACAAGGGTAACAGCTAGAACTTAAGAGAAAATTTGGAATTTTCCAGCCAGAGACAAAGGCCTAGTAAGCTAGTATTCAAGTTTTTTTGCCACCCGTTGAATGACATAATGCCATAGATCAGCCGAGGAGGCTTGAAAAGAAAAAGGAATACTAGGAATTTGAAAATCTCACCATGCTACAGAATTTTCCAATCAAATTTGGCAAGCCAGTCTGACGCAGGAAGGAAAGATTTCCTGTAACATTGAGTTTTTCACCATTGAATGGATGAACCAAAAGCTAGGCAGAAAGTATCCAAGCATTGCATAGCATTGCCAATTTTGTTCTCATCCTCGATAAGCATAAGGAAGGAATCATCCGAAAAATTCCCATTGCGGAGTTGAGAATCGGGCTCACCAGGTAGCGAGATTCCACGCACAAGACCTTGAGCTTTGGCATAGGCTAAGAGATAACCAAATCCTTTGGCCACCAGCACATATAAGTGCAGGGGCAAGAGGACAAGATTTCCTGATAGACCAAAATAGTCCAAAGGGCTCCAAGCTAAGGCCATTGATAGAAATTTGAGTAGATGCATCTGTAAAGAGCATATTGATGGTTTGAATAAAAATGGGTCCAAAGCCAAGGGCCTGAAGCATGGTGAGGATGAAAGGCCATTCAATCCGATCATAAGCCTTCTCAAAGTCAATCTTGATAAACATAGCGGCCTGATGAGATCTGCGAGCCCATTCCATGCCTTCCCAAACCGCGATGATGTTATCCAGGATGAAACGCCCCTGTATGAAGCCTGTTTGCTCTGGCTGAATAATAACAGGCAGAAGATTGTGTAATCGCAGAGCTAATGCTTTGGCAATGATTTTGTAGGAGACATTCAACAGTGTAATCGGTCCGCTAACAAGTGATTTGCTTGGGATCTCCTTGCTTAGGGATAAACTTAATGTTCCCCTTGTTAAAGCATGGTCCTAGGGAGTGGTTTTGAAACCCTTCAAGATAGACCTGAAAAAGGTCTTGCCTGACAGAATCCCAGAGAGTTTTATAGAATTCACATGGGAATCCATCGCAGCCTGACACTTTATCATTAGCCATTTGCATAGTGGCTTCATGGAGGTCTTCAATGGTGAGCATTCTTTCACAGATCACCTTTTGAGTCTCTGAAAGCTTACATGGCACAACCCCCAAACATTGGTCAAGAGTGGCTCGACGAGCTACAGAGGGTGGTTGAGCTTGAAAGATGAGCTTGTAATGGCACACAAAGGCTTGCAACATAAGTTGTGGGTCAGTAATTCGAGCTTTGTTGTCCATGATAGCTTGGATCTGTTGAGAAGGCTTTCTGGCTCGAAGAGAAAGAAAAATTCTTTCGAGACCCGATCTCCAACCTTGAGCCAATGCATTCGAGCCCAGATCTGAGCACCTCTGGCATTATAGTTGTCTGCAATTTGGATTTGATGCCAGAGTGTTGCAACTTGTAGTTGTAGAGCATCAGAGAAGGGATCACCTTGAAGCACCACCGTCACCTGGCTGAGAGCTGAGGTGTTAGCGGTGTATGAGGTGCCAAATTTTTGCTAGCTGGCAGCCGTAGATTCTAAGAAATCTAGTAGTCTGAGTCAGCACATCTTCCCACCATTGTAACCAACTGGTTTGCATAGGTGGATGAAATCGCTGACAGTGACTGGGTCATGGAATTAAATTCCAAATCTTCTTGATATGATTGACAGTGGGGCCATGTTGCATCAAGGCAATATTAAGAAAGAATTGGCCTTTATGACAAAATGGGTGTGCATCATGCCAACATATACGAAATCGTATAGGGGAGTGGTCCGAAAGGACAAAGTCAGGCATAACCTCCACTGGCATGGAATAAATGCTATCAAACTCAAAAACGTTTTGAGCTGATAGCATGGCCTTGTCAAGCCGTTTAAGGACGCGATCTGTCCCTCCACGAAGATTGGACCACGTGTACCAAGCTGCAGAGGTGGGAAAGTGAGATGCGTTAGGATCAAAGAATCTGAATTTATTTCACATGAAGTACCACACTTCCCTTTCACCAGGTGTCCACCTCATAGGCAGGTGGCCACATTTATCATTTGGGGACTCAACCATATTAAAATCTCCACTTATTACCCAGTAGGCATCGGGAATGGAGTTGGCTATCCATCGCCACAGATCGGCCCTTTCGGCTGCATCATTTGAGGTGTAAATATTAATAAGCCCAAAAGGGTGGCCCTCAATATTAAAGAGGACCCAAATGACACGGTTGGTGGGGTCGATTCCATGGTCAATTAATAAGGGTTTTCATTTAGGGGAGAAAAGTGAAATTAATCCCCCACGCCCTACTTCATGATTGCTACAAGAAAGCCAAGCTATCAGGCCAGATGGAATTGCATACCATTTGTAACTGAAAACCTGTAATTTTAACTTCTCGTAAAAACAAAACATCCAGATTCACACATCGTTGTCGAGTTTCATGCACCACATACTTATGAACAGGAGTCTGTGAGACCCCTAACATTCCAAGATAAACAATTCATGGGAAACGTTGGTCAAGAGCCATATCCCCATCCTCCAAGCCCTCAAGGGCATCATATTGATTGTGCAAGAATCGAGCAACATTATGCTGTAAAAAATCCTGCAGATCAATTTTTTTCGTTCGACGTACTCAATGTTGTATTCCGCTTTAGTGGAATCCACACTGCTGTGCTGGGCTATGGTCCAGAGAGATGCGGGGTGGACTTCGGGGTCATTTGGAAGGTCCTTGTGAGTTGCTTGAAGCAACAGAGGAATGAATGTGCGAGATGGGGACGTGAGAAACAAAATTTTCTGGTCCATGAGAACTGACGCCGCAAGGGGCATGCTGGAGTACTTTGGTAACAGGGTAGTCGAAATGGCAGCAGCAGCTGGTTCCTTAACAACAATAGTTGGTTCCTTAGCAGCAACTGTAGGCTCCTTAGCCAAAGTATTGTGAGAATGTTCCTTAACAACTGGTTCCCGATGGCCATGGGAGCCAGAGGCTTTGGATTGTTGGGCTTTGTTCTTGTTTCGCCAGCCCCCGACAACTTGCCAACCTTCCTCCTGTTGGGGTTTGACTGGCTCGGGAGCTGTTTTTACCATAGGGCGGTTATGGGGGACATAAAGTAGACAATATCTGATCTTGTGATCAGATGCTTGACAACGGAAGCAAGTGTTGGGTAGATTGATATACATGACCCGCTGGGAGTAGTGTTTATCACCCATTTGAATATCCACAAATTCTTTGAGGTCCTACGAGAGATCAATCTCAATTCATACTCGCTTCTAGGGATGAGCATGGTAAAATTTATTAGATTCCAGGCATACTACCCGCCCAAGTGAAGCGACAATTTGTGGCAGAAAATGAACGCATGGCAAAGGAAGACCAGGAAATTCAATCCAAACAGGCACTTTAAGGGTGGTATACTCAGATACCACAAAGTCCTTGTGCCAGGGTGTTAACACAAGCAACGAGTTACGAACATACCAAGTGGCTTGCTTAGCCAAAATATTGGGCGCGTTAGCAGGGTCAGAGAAATGAAAAAGAAAGAAACCCTTGGTCATGTTTTGAACACTATCCAGATGGACCCCATGAGGGGTCTAGACTGTGTTAGCCCAAGATTTAAGCATGCTTTCAGAGGGGATTCAACCCACAAAATACCCAATGAGGCAAAATTGTTCTAACCATTGACAAACAACATTAAATTCAGGAATGGGCAGAACTACATCCGGAGGAGAGAGATTACCTCGTGAAAAACCTCCGGGATGAACTTCTTGGGATGCTTCGCCGACGGTGCCATTGCTCGCTCCACTATCTCTTGCCGTAGTTGAAACAACAAACAACCGGGTTTGAAGATGGCGGGATCATTATATATGGGACGCCCAGAGGGCGAAAAACCCTAGGAGAGACAATAGCAATAAATTTCCGTAGAGCCCGAAAAGGCCACAATATGACGATTAGAGGGGGAAAACCCTAGAAGAGCCGACTCCAGTTTGTGATTAATGCGCATAACTGATAAAAGGGGTGACATCTTCTCTCAGCACCCTTATTCCTGTTCATCCAGGGTGCTCTCTCTCTCCTTCTGTTCTTCCGTAGCCGCCAGGGTAATAGACTTATCAATAATTGTGGTCTGCCAAATCCAAGAAAGAGCATTGATATTCAATTAGGTTATATTTAGGGCATGATTAAAATTTCTAATATATGGTATTGCATTGTGACTATTTCAACAGACATGGATATCCTCGCGAAGCATGGACACTGTTTCAGAAAATGTAATGAACAGGTGTTCCACCCAATCAGTTCACTTTTGCTAGCACACGCGCAGACTTTTGGGTAAACTGCATCTGTATGTCTGCTCATATTTACATTATATGATTCCACACGTTTACATTTTTTGACTTGATCTTCTTCTTTCACGGTGTCAACAGGTGAACGCGGTACTAAACAACCAACCTTTACACGTTCAACATCAATCATTTGGCTTTATGGACGGTGCTTCTGCTCCAATAGCTGCAACTCGTCTTGGAAATTTTTCATTCTATGGGGGTTTTGGGTTATTTCCATCTCTTTTGCTTCCAAGTGCATGGTTTTCCGGAGGGAATTGGTTATGATTCTCTTCATGGGGTTTGGCATGGTTATCCAATCCCTTTCTTGATGGTCATCTCAATGAATTTCATCGGCGACACTCTTAAAACTTCTGCTAATTATTGGAGCTTTCGCAATTTTCTATTTAATTTTCTTTTAGATTTGCAAACCTATATTTTCTAGCCGGAATAACTTTGCTTGTTAATTGTTGGTTTGTTTCTAACTCTAAAACTTTTCTAGGACATATAGATAGTGCAAGTTACAAATGTTTATGAGGATGTTTTCTTTCAATTGCATTCTATTTTGCTGATCTTGCACTTGAAATGAGCTTCAAAATATTTTGCACATTACTTACGTGTGTAACTTGCACATTATAAATCGTAGAAAGGAGTGCATCTTGATCATATGTAGTTTTCAAAAGTTGAAGAACTATTTGAAGATATTTAGAGATTTCACCACCACTTTTTTTTCCATTTTCTGTTGGGCAACCAATCGTACTTTTCCTCTTCCTCCACTCTCTAACTCTAAGATGCCAAAAAATCATTTTCCCGCTATGTCAATAGTAATTGCATCTCTGCAATGGCACATTCATGACTGTTAACAACAAGATTTTGCTCATTTACAAGATGGTCTTTCATTCAATGTTGATAGGCAATTGAAGCCCAAGATGGAACTCGTGAAAACATAAGCCTTCACTCCCCAAGGCACCCATGAAAACATTAGGCTTCACTCCCCAAAGCCTCACATTTGTAATGTGCAGAAAACTTAGACTACTTTGCTCTAGTTTAGAAAATTCCCTGTCCTAAAATCCTCTATCTCGAAAACTTGTTTGGTTCAATGGTTAACCTTTGCCAAGCTTTAAATGTGGCACACACTACGAGAAGCCATGTGAGGCATTTTATGCCATTGAAAGCAATCACATTTTGTCATGTGATATTGCATACATGAATTTTTCTCAATTTTAATGTGTTTTAACATGCAAGTGAGTTGCAATACCGTTCTATCTGCAACACAAACCCAACTTAATTGCAAAAGTGCTTGAGATGTGTGATTCCCCAAAGTTGTAAAACTTCTTCAATACTTCGAAATTCCACTTATATCTCTTTCTACAAACTTGCTTTAAAACTCCAAAATTCCACTTATATTTTTTCTTCCAACCCTTGGCTAACATATCATTTATAAAAATGACAAAATATTGCTTAAACCTTTGCAACATGAATGACAGGACTGGCCACTTAGAATGACATGTGGCATATTAATTGGTGTCTATCACAATCGAAACATAAGATATTTCAAAATTAAATTGATTTCTCTAATGACACTATTGATGCTTTCTGATAGGTAATCTGTGATATATTTTTATCGTATTTTACCATGTGAAAAATATTTGAATCTCACATTGCAAAGAAATCATGACCTTGTGAACTACATTTTTTTCAAACTCCTACAAATATCAACTATGAGAATGCATAAAGTAATCTTAGTCTTGGATTCTCATACTATGACCATCCTATGGACGATCCCATTTTTAACCTAAGACAATGCGTAAACACTTGTGTTACTTGTTAGCTCAAACTATTAGTCTAAAATGTGTCAATATCAAGAAATTATTTTCAAACATCCGACCATACATATCCTTAACTCCTCATACTACATTCAACATATCCAATTTTAGTTGCAAAATATTGTGAGGCGTTATAAATAGAAACATAAATTAAATGGGTCCTTTTTAAAAAACTCCAATTTTCATTAAATCAGCCTTGGTTTTACGGTATACAACATTAGTTTCTCTACAAAGAGACTTCAGTTGTAATTATATTCCATGCCTAAACTAATTATAAATGTAATCCAGTCCATTTGACGTATGTAGATTTTATTATAACCAAGTGGTGAAGACAAGAAAGAATCGCTAAGTATGTTTAATATATCATGAGGTGATTCTAGTTTGTCGCATAAAAACCAAAATGAATTCCTAAAGTTAATAAATGGCTCTTAATTATTTAAAAAAAACTCAAAATAAAGGAAACTAAGGAAGAGCTTTTCTAGGTTTTATTTATTTTCATTGATGCAAACATAGTGACCCTGTTTACACGAGATTCACAATCTGCCTAACAAGTTGGTTAATAAAAAATTCGTGAGGGTTTAGGAACATCGAGTAAAAACTTGTACGAAAAATTATTAGCGAGAGACCTAAGAAATTTGGGGGTGTATATGAATGAATATAGCATACATACATACATACATACATACATACATACATGGGCATACATACATGGACAGTACATACGATAGCAGGTGTATTGCATACATGACATACATGTATGTATGGTACACGCACACACAAATACACACACACACATGACATAAATACATACATACATACATGTGTGTATGAATATGAAATATTCGTACTAACAATAATCCAAAATTAATAGCTTGAACAGAAAGGACCTCATGCCTAAATCATTTTTAATCTATATTAGCAAAGCAAAAGTTTCGAAATCTCCAAATTTTATATCTTGGAATTATAGAAATAAATACGGTTTAATTCAAATAACACATGTATTTATCGTAATATGGAAGAGGAAATAAACGAATAATAGCTTGAGTGCAACTTACAAAACATAGAAAATATTGGTTCAAATTGGCTATGGCGTGAGGAATAATCGGTGTCAGGGTCATTAAAAAATAAAGGTTTCTGTCTGCAGTTTATATGAGTTAGAATGTAATGGAGCCCATTTGATGCTTCCTCAATCCAATTGGATCTCAGTAAATACTAACTATCGATTTCTAACATTCTGGATGACAAATCAATAACTGATGATAGTAGCAAGACCTCTAATAAAAAAATAGATCATGGCGAAAAGTTACCACTCATCTAAAAACAAAATCACACAAGCTAGTGGCTGGAGGGAGCTTAAAATGTATATAGCGATTTGGACTAAATAGGAGTTATTCGGGATTGAGAGGGACATCAATTGTCCCTTTCACTCGTATGCACTGATCTGCACAACATTTCTAAATTGGGGATGGGAAAGAGCTCTTCTTGGTTTGCATATGGTATCCCTATAGATTATAGAGGCTCCAAGAGTTCCTCCTTTTCCAATAATCTGCATGAGTAATAATTCAAATAGAGCAGTTCCATCCAAAAAAGTATTGATCATCTCTTTCACTCTCTCCACTCACTTAAGGGTAAAATTTTGCACTGGTGTCCATAATAAAGTTTGTTTCTGTACTGCAATCTTGAGATTGTGTATATTTTACTTTTTGAGAGTCTTTGATTTTGTATTGTGAATAAGAATCTGTAGTTTATTTTCCATTCTATAATGTCTGGTAGATATTGAGGTGCATTCTGGTATATTGTATTGTTCTTCTTGATATTTTGTGTTTAATCATTTTTTGCAACAAACTGAATAAGTGTAGCTATAAAACCTTGCATTTGATATACGGTATCAATTTTGCAACGTCCTGCTACATTTCTACTAAATTCTGCCAAGTCTGTCAATGAACTCATGTTCAATGAGCTTGCTTGTTACATTTCTAAATGATATCGGCATTATTTCTTTTAGTTTCATTTTAATTGGCAAGAAATGTAATTTCTTCACTTTTCCCCCTTTCCCATGACCCAAACACTGATATAATTTCAGGATCATCTATGCGAGTATTTAATGTGGGAATCAGTTAGGAGTCATTTGCAACTATTGGAAGACAATGCCCTTAACCGCAAGGGTTTCACAACTTTTCAGAAAATTATTTTCTCCCACCCTCATTTACATGCAAATGTACAAAATGTGTTGTTTATCTTTTGAGAAAAAATTAATTGAACATGGCATGAAGAGCATTGATTTCATATGCTTTTTCACATCCACATGTACGCCAACTATGAATCAGTTTAGAATTTGTTTTATTGTACAAATGATGTGCAATGTGTTTGGGAAGCATGGAATTTCTTGTTTGGACTTAACTTTGTTGTCATGGATTGACTCTCCAAAATATTGTGTTTAATCAGGGCCACCTCTGGAAACACCTTCAGGCGTACAAAATTCCTCCTTCATGTCAATTGGAGGATTTCCATCTATTGGAGCGGAAAAGTCACCACCCCTGTCAGCATTGTTACCTGACTTGTCCAGCACAGATGAGGAGTTAACATCTGATAGATCTTCTCCCAATTCAGAGAAAGATCTTCTAGATGGAGGTTTCAGCCCCAAACCAAATGACACAGTTCATTCCAGCTCATCTGATAAAGGGAGTGCAGCATTTGGAAAGTCGGTATTTACTGAGACAAAAGGTAAAGTATCTTGCTCAACTGAAATATCATTTATAATGAACAGATGCCCCATCTGATGATATGTTGGAGATCAATTCTAAACTTATGATGATCTTGAAGTTTCACACATGATCTAATAACTAATTAAATGTAAAAGAATTGCAGTTCCTAATAATAATTTGTGAAAGAATTGCAGTTGATAGTAATATTCAAACATAGTGCAAAGGTTTGATTACTGTTTCTGATGAAATTGTGCCCTTTGGTTTCAGCATGTGACTACACTGAAGGAAAATGGGTTGAGGATAGCCACAGGCCCCTCTATTCAGGCAAGATGTGCAAACGCTGGTTATCAGAAATGTGGGCATGCAGGCTAACACAACGGACTGATTTTTCATATGAGAAATACCGTTGGCAGCCTGATAACTGTGACATGCCTGAATTTGAAGGACAGGAGTTTCTGAAAAGGTATGAACAATCATGTTTTGATGATTCTTGCCACAATAGTTTTTATGCATGTGCATGATTCTCTTAGAGATTACAAAATCTGATAATGGTAGGCATTAATTTCATTTACATTTTTGCCCACAGAGATTCAAATTAGCTAGGCGACATGTATTTTATAGAGTAACGCTTGCTCTGCTAATTTGAAGATCGAAATATGACGAATTATTGTCTTTGTTGTATCTGTAGAATGCAGAGTAAGACACTAGCATTTATTGGGGATTCGTTGGGAAGACAACAGTTCCAATCTCTCATGTGCCTCATTACCGGTGGAACAGACAGTCCAGATGTTCAAGATGTAGGTAGGGAGTATGGTTTGGTCCGTGCTCGTCATGCAATAAGGCCAGATGGATGGGCCTATAGGTTTCCTAAGACAAACACAACTGTCTTGTACTATTGGTCAGCAAGCCTCTGTGAAATTGAACCATTGAACCACAGTGACCCTTCCACTAATTTTGCAATGCATCTTGATCGACCTGCATGGTTTTTGCGTCAAAATCTTAACAGGTTTGATGTTGTGGTTTTAAACACGGGGCACCATTGGAACAGAGGGAAATTAAATGCAAATAGATGGCAGATGTATGTGAATGGACAGCCAAAGAATGACAAGCATCTGAGAGACATCAAAAGTGCACTAAATTTTACCGTACACAGTGTTGTAAAATGGCTTGATGGAGAGTTGAATGAGCGTCAAAAGTTTAGAGCCTTCATGAGAAGTTTATCACCTCGGCACTTCTTTAATGGGGATTGGAATTCAGGAGGTAGCTGTGATAACACCGCACCATTCTCTGGAGTGAATAAAGCTTCAGGAAATCGAGCTCATGATCCAGTTTCCGAGAATGCTGCGAAGGGTACTAGAGTTGAACTTTTGGATATCACTGGCTTTTCACAGTTAAGAGATGAGGCACATTTATCAAAATACAGATTCAAAGCAAAGGATGGTGCTCAGGATTGTCTTCATTGGTGTCTTCCAGGAGTTCCTGATACATGGAACGAGCTTCTGTTTGCACAACTTTTTTTTCCACAAGGGAAAAATTTATCGGTCAGTATGGTATCTTAGTCCCATTATTGTCTCACCGTCCATTATTGGGGATTCTAGTTTTGTTTCAAAATTTCTACTGGTAACTGATTCTACAAGCAGATCATGCATCGGAGAATTTCTGTAACAGAACACATTAAAACTTTCAAAGAAAAGTGGGTTCCTCATTCGACATCCATTGCATGGCCTTCTTGTTTTGTTTCAAAATTTATACTGGTAACTTATTCTTCGACAAGCAAATCATGCATTGAAGAACTTTTGTAACAGAGCTTTCAAAGAAAATTGGGTTGCTCATTTGTCATCTTGGGCATTAATTCTTTCATCTCCAAAAGAAAGATACAACACAAGAACGAGGAGATGTCTTGTTATAGGCTGTAGCTATCATTATTATTTATTATTTCTATTATTATTATTTAGTTTTTCTTGCTGATGCAGCTGTATAATGTAATGTTGTGATTCTTAGAAAAAAGGCAATTCAGCCTCTGTGCCATAAATTTTTAATATAAAATAATTCAGATAATAATTGCAAGGTGCCTTATTGTAGTTACCACTTTTGTTTAGTTCTTATTGTTAATGCTTTCTTTTCACTTGCTTTCGTTTAGTTATTATTGTTAATGCTTACAGAAAGATGATTACAGTGTTCTTTGTTCACAATTTTGACACTATCCAATATGCAGGTGCATGCTTTTACTAATCTTTTAATATTTACAGGGTGCCTTTTTGTAGATATCACTTTTGTTTGGTTCTTGCCTCTTTTCTGTAGTTCTTATTGTCAATTCTTGCGGAAAGTTGATTCTACAGTTTCCAGTTGTTTTTTTCACAAGTGGACAGAATCCAATATTCAGGAGCATGCTTTCACTTACCTGTTTTCACTATAGATTGCGAGAACGCCGAAGGCGTTTCTTACAGTGGGAAAGCCCTCGGGCTTCTGACATGCACAGACAGATCCACGTCCCATAGTTTGGCGTACTTCAACGTCATGTACGGTTGCACATCAACCGCTGATTTGTGAGATTTACTTGGGCGCGATAATCATCTATAAGCCCACAGTTTTTAAATATTGCAAAACGAAAACAATCACCTTGGTTTAGTCGTTGGGCATCATGTTCGGCAGTCCATACTTCACACTTTCACCGTGGGTGCAAAGAAAGTATCTGAATGGGACACCGATGTCAACTAGTTCTTCTCCACCTTTGATGTTTCGGACTTCACCATTCTCCGAGGGAAAGAGTCGGTCTGGAACGCCTCATCCACAGCATGACTGACTGTCGAACATACCACTGAATGTAACAACATAAATATTTTCATCGATGAAATGGTCGAACTGTCTATCAGTGGTGCATTTTCCCAAGGAGAATGACCATGTTCATAGATACCAAATTCCTTCATACAATTGCTTTGCTCATTTAGAAATCCAGTTGAAGAATTTCAATCCTTATGCCATGGTGGAAGGTGTTTTGGGGCAGACTTGCAGGCCTAATTTTAAGAATACTGTGAAGGTGGAAGTTCCAATGCCTGCTATCATGGGCGCTGAAGACAAGTATAAAATGTCTACTCTTGTTGTAGCAGATTACAAGTCCTGCATTTTCAAACCTTATTATTTCGTTTCCCACTTTGAAAGCTTGCTGGTAGAATCTACTCCTACAACATTTGACTGTGCTAGCAAAGTGGGCAGTCGAGCAAGTATTGTGTGTCATAGATAGGTAGAAATAGGCTATTGTAGGAAGAAAACATATATTAAAACTTGCATATGCATTATTCAAGGAATTTTGGGGACAGGTTCATAAGTTTGAAGCAAAGCATGGCTTACATGCTTCGATCTCCTGTAGCAGTAAGTTTTTCTTGTCGACTGAAAACTTGTATGGAGTGAAACCTATGTTATTTTGAATTTGTTTCATTTCGTATTTCTTGAATTTATTGTGAATTTGTTTACCCCTCTATTGAATTAAACAACACTCTATTAAGCAATGAATGCTTACTCTCTATATTATGTGAACCTTAAATTAAAGTTTGTAAGAATTTGTTTTACTAAACAGAAATATCAAAATGCCCTTAGAATTATGTAAAAACTGATAAATTGTTATATTGATGGCTCGTAGGTGATGAGTTTGATTCTTGATTTATTTATGATGTATGGAGTCGGATAATTGTATGTTGCATTGTGGTTATAATGGTTATGGGACAGTGTGAGTTAGGGGTCGCACGCTTTTATATGGACAAACCAAAATATAGTATAATGTTTTGAATGTGGATTGTTTAGCAAACATTTAGGATCCAATCACACATCCATGTTCCACAATCACTTTCATTTTGAAAAAGTGCTTCCACAATCATGTCACAACGGTAAAACATTGCATATCATTACGTTGGTGAATGATAGGTCATGAGTTTGATTTATGATTTATTCATGATTTGTGGAGGGGCATTTGCCTGCTACATGGTAGCTATAGTGAACCAAAAGACGTGTTTATAACAAGAAAGCCCGAGGACATCTAACAACAGATATTAATCGTCGTTGTCCACGTCTTCGTATTCTTCAACGTGCATGTACTATCAAAATCCTCGACATTGATGTCCTCATCAGTATCAATGTCCATGGCAGTATCATGTACCTAGCTTGATTTCAATAATTTGTGATCATTTTTTGGCAAGTGTACAAATTGAGGCAAAGTGGATCAAGGGCGTGTGAAATCAGGATCCGTCCCAAGTAGCGGCACGCGGAAGTAGGGACACGTCATGTTTCGAGATAAAGCGAGGGAATTTATCAACAGCTATTGTATCGTAAATTTGCTTTATTTTAAATATTTTATGTGTGTGGTTGAGGAAATATATGATTGTTTAAATAAACACATCCTAATATGGATGAAATTTATTTTTTATTTTTATTTTAGATGTATAACCAATCTCTAATTGAATACAATATAATGTCTTTCATACTTTGAAGCATATTGATTATGTTGAGAAAAAACTTTTTTTCCATTTTTAACTCATCACATATGTAATGACAAAATTACATATGTAATAAAGATACACTCATACCCTTATTACGACGAATATCTTGGGAAGCAATAACGACCATCAAGAGAGGAGTAAAAGGCACGTGAAACTACCAAAAACATTGCAGCTTGGATTTTTAATATCGACGGAGGCACTATCGATAGGGAATATGTCGTCGCCTTGAAGTCGGACAATACCAGTATTTTTGTTAAGGCATTGTCTTTCTTCCTTGATGAGGGGAACACTTTCGCATGGATGTCCCATGCTCCACTCATTCGCTGATATGGGGACCACCAAAAAAGAGGAAGTTATTTTGTTGTGGGGCGAAAATCACTAAGTTGAGTTTTATTATTGCAGTTATATTGTGGAAGACAGATTACACGTTCTTTGTGGTTGGTTGTTGAATATACCTTACCACTATGAGTTTTGATGACAAAGTGTGATAAATAAAGTAATCGTTCCATATTTGCATTGAATGTTTGTATCAACATCCACGTACTATCAAAATCCTCAACATCAACGTCCTCATCTATATCAAGTTCCCTATTTGACCTTCAACAACTGCCATTCATTGTTTGACAGGGGTATGAATTGATGCAAAGTGGATCAAGGGTGTGAGTGATCAGGATCTATCCTAAGTGTTAGCATGCGGAAGTAGGGAAACGTCATGTTTAGAGAGAAAGCAAGGGAATTTATCATCGATTATTGCATCGTAAATTTTCTTTATTTTAAATCTTTTATGTGAGTAGTTGAGGGAATATATGATTATTTAAATAGACACATCTTATTATGGATGAAATATGATTTTTATTTTTATTTTAAATGCACAACCAATTTCTAATTGAATACAATCTAATATATTACATAGTTTAAAGCATATTGATCATGTTTAGGAAAAGCATTTTTCATTTTTATCTTGTCAAATATTTAATGCCAAAATTACGAATGTAATAAAGATACACTCTTATGCTTATTACGACAAATCTCTTTGGGAGCCTTTGCAGCCATCAAGAAAGGACCAATGGTGGTTTGTTCAGTAGGAAATTATAGACCCTTCCGCATAACTATCGACAACGTTTCACCTTGGATTTTAATATCGGTGGAGGAACTATCGACAGGGATTACACCGCTCGCTTGAAGCTGGGAAACAATAGTGTTATTGTTGAGGCGTTGTCTTTCTTACTTAATGAGGGGAACACTTTTGCATGGATATCCCATGCTTTGCTCCTTCACCGATCTGGGGACCTTACGTGCACCAAAAAGAGGGAATTTATTGTTGTAGGGTAAAAAGTGGTTAGTCTAAGTTGTATTATTGAAGTTCTATTGTGGATGATAAATTGTGTGTTCTTTGTGGTTGGCTATTGAATGTACCTTACCACTGTGAGTTCCGATGAAAAACTGTGAGAAATAAAACAATTGTTCCAGATATGCATTAATTATATATAACTCAGAGCTTATATATCATTGCCTTTCAATTTAGTTAGATTTTTAAATGTTGCTTATTCAGTTTGTAATTCTGAATTTATATGACGCCATTAAAATCCCATTGTTAGTCATCTTTTCTTTCTATGTAGCATCGGACACGCCAACGTTGCAAATAATAGTAGAAAATGAAAACAATGAGCAAAACTTTGTTAAGAAATAGGACATGAAGCTTGACAAATCAACTTCAATAACACCCACGTCTAACTAATTTTGTTGTTTAGGTATGTATTTAGTTGTTTCATTGGAATTAAATTTTGATATTTGTTTTAACATTTTTTAACACGTTTCAACTCTAATTTAAATTTTGATATTATTAATATATTGCATATTTTTAGTAACTAATTATTCGATGACTATAATTTGCAAGACATGAATTGCTTAAACATAGACTAAATGCTATAGATCTTAAATTAAGAAAATAAGCAAACCCTTCCCACATGTACATTGCATGCAACACTTTGATGGTTTTATTAGTTCAATCCCTCTTTCAAATGGCAAATAAAAGTCACATTTCCCATATTTGGCCAATTGCTTGAAGGACTTAGACACATAGATGCTCTTTGAGCATTTTTTATGGCAGTAACGATGAAAAGTGTAAGGAGATTAAATGATGCATATTGCAGCATGAGATCTTATAAAATATCAAATGGGGTGTTGTTTGTTGTAGGTGTGTTTCACGACCATGAGGGAAAGTGGATAGTCACGTGTGTTCAGGTGATTGCTAAGTGTAAGCCACACTTTATGCTTTCATGTGGTGCACTTTTATTTTACCATCTCTAAACCGAGATGATGTTGTTGATGTAATTTTTTACCCCTTCTCTTCCACATTGATGTGTATATATATACACACACATACATATATATTGCATAGGGATTAGTTACTAATCAAATCCTCTCCTTAAAATCATTTGAAAATCTATGTGTAATAAATGTGGAGCTCTTATTACATCGAAGGTGTTTCACAATTAGGTTGGGGCAGTGGGGCTCCGATGAGTGTCAAGAGAGACGGATAGATGAGATGGTGCGGGGGAGGAGGATGTCGATTACAAAGAAAGAAAATCCCCTCAGAATGTTCTTTGCCAAGAAAAAGGTTTGGCAACAAAATGATGCAGGATTTAAGGATATATAGATAATTGAAAGAAGTGTTGTGAAATGAACCATGTGGGGGACATTGTAGCAATATGTGTGCCAAGCTATGATATGACTTTACGTATAGTCATGCCATCACTGTAGCTAGGGAGGCAAGTTGGGTGTCGAACAAGAAATAATAAGGCCGCAGTAAGGAAGCCTTGCTAAATACTAACACAAATTTAGATTTAATTTTCATTAGTCCTTTGATAAATTTTGTGGAAGCAAATGACTCATTGTTTAAAAACTAATCTCTTCATTCACGAGCAAACGTGATTAAGATAGAGATGTTTAAATGACTAGGCCCACTTAATAATCTCAAAGACAGGTTAATTAATATCTCAAAGAGAGCCAAGAGAGAGTAGAATACTACTAATAAGATTCTGAGATGGTAATGAAAGATTTAAGAAAACTGAAAGTAAAGATGGATGATAAGAAGATTGTTTTTTCTAAATTTGAAGATGAGTCTAAAAACACAAATGTGGGTGCAAAAGACAAGGCTTTCGATTGCCATATTTGCATGGAACCATGTAATGAATCAAGAAAGCATAACATTTGATATGTTTTGAATTAGGAAAGGCATCACATTTGGTATGTTTGGGTGTTTGTGTAGATGTGAAGATACAAAATGTACAAGTGATGAGACTTTTGCAAGTTCTTAGATATAGTAAGGTGCGAATCATCACAAATCTAATAAAAACTTAAATTAGTCCATTTTTTATGCAAAAAAAGTGTTTGCTTGAAATTTGTTTGGACTAGAAGAAAAACATTAATGTTGGACTATAATATCAATAATGTTCACTTTGTGCATTGTCAAGTTGAAGTAAAAAAATTTGATTAAAAAAACATAAACAAAGGTAAATAACATTATTTCCCATATGCTCTACATATATTCTAACATTATCTATTACGCAGTTTCTCTGGATCCAACTTGTAATGCTCAATCCTAGCTTCGACTTTGACATCAACCTTTTAGCACTGAATTCGTAGCCTCTAGGATTATGATTGTATTGCATGTACATAATCACATTTGATTTTCCTCTAATATTTTTCACAATTTTTTTTAGTGTTCATGCTATTTGTTAGTACCTCACAATTTACCAACAACTTTATTGCGAAGAGTAAGTGACCCCTCCATATGGCTTAACATAGATGCAGTACAATGTTATTCTTAACCTACCTCCTATTTTTTATATAGTCGCTTCATCATGCCTCACACTTGTTCCATGCATGAATATGATTCTTGATGAGGGGAAACCTTATTCACTATCTAATTATTCTACTAAGAACACCTAAACAAAAATGTGAATGGAATTGACAACATAAGAAACCAAATATGCAATGCTTTTAACCTTGTCGCCTATTACATTTTCCCTCTTTTATATTTTGGCCCTTTAAGCAAAAAGTGCATTCACCTAAATAATGCAACCATGGAACAATTAGAAAAATTGTGATGATACAATGGAACACATTAGAAAAATTATTTGGATGCAAACAATTTGAGTTTTGGAATAGGTGTGAGCCACACAAGAATTTAATTGCAATAGTATTTATTTCCAACTTCCCATTCATATTTTTCAACATATCTAGAATTTTTATTGTTGTGTAGCCAAAAATTTAACACTTTAAAAGATAAAATAAATTAATAACAAAGCCCCCTTTTCCATTTTCCCTTCTGAAATATTCCACTGCGTTCAGTTGTATACCACTGATTTTATGGTGTCATACAACTTAAAAGCAGGTTATTGACACTTACTAGGTGGCCCCTCCATATGCCTTATAATTAACACCATATACCACTACTCATAAGGTCGATGTTGCTTCATGCTTAGGTGTCTCATGTTAGTCATTACTTATTTCATCATGTACCACACCTATTCCGCAGTTCGATATGGATGTTTAAGAGGGGGAAGCTTAATTAAATTCTTGAAAAAAAAACCATACTCATATATGGTCATGAAATTGACAACATAAATAACCCTCCATGCAAGATTGTAATTTTAAAATATATGTATACTTCAAGATTGATCCAAATAATGCAACTTTGCCTTTCTAATATTCATTGACTACACCACCTGTTCTAAGATCTCTCCAAACTATATTTTTGTGATGCCCTGCACACTGGATACCCTTACTCTGTCAAACACCTAACATAAAATACACTTTATACATATGTTCTTCTTGTAAAAAAAGATAGCTTCCACACAGTGGTCCCTCCCATAACATTATGCTCTCCCAATTCTTTATCCTCCCTTTAACCCCCTCTTCTACAACCCTCTTCCTCCTTTTATGTTATGGTCCCTCAGAATCAACCTCATCTTACACTTCCCCTTCGGCGTTCACATCGCACATTTCACGTGCGATTGCTAGTATATTTTATCAAATAAAATTGATTTTTTTTTTCATTACAAACACATCAATTTATCATGTTATTCACAAAAGAAAGTTTTATCGATCAATATCTAATTACAATTCTAATTTTCGAGCAAAAATGATATTTAGTTACCATTGTCATATATTTACTAGCGATCACACACAGTTGTGTGGGATGAGAATGTTGAAAGAGATGGAAGGGGGTGTCTACCATAAGGTCAAATGAAGTTTTGGCAGGGGAGAGGGGGGGCGGGGAAGAAAAATGTTGACCTTCGGATAGGGGGTTGGAAGGAGCAAATAACGAATGTAATGAAAAGTGGGAAGAATTTATGAAGGGGTAACATGCGGAGTAGGAAAGGACATAAATATAAATTGTAGAAAGATGCAACAAAAACGGGGAAAGCAGAGGAGGAGGTGTTGGATGATGTGTTACAAATGCTTGTGGCACCACCACAATGTTTTTTCCAACAATTGTAGTGCAAGTAACGATGCCACAATGCCACCCAAAGAATGCCTCATTAAAATGTCATTTCCCCCTCAAATTAACAACCATTGAAAATATAGCAACATAATACTTTTTTGTCTGATACTCGAAGTGTACTTGAAGGAGTTGGACTACCACAAAAGCATCCTACTTCTTTGTATGTTGAAATTGAAGATGTTCTAAAACTTGTTCACAATCTAGTGTTTCATGAGAGGAGGAAACACATTGAGGTACATGTACATTTCATCTGTGAGCATGTTTTGAAACACAACATTTAATTTCAATTTTGCCCAACATTTGAGCAAAGAGCATATATCTTCACGAAGTCACTTGCACATGACAAATTTGAGATGTTCAAAGAGTTTCTCCTCTTCTCTCGAGACAATGCAAAATTAAGGGGGAAAATGTTAGGTAAAACCTATGGAGTATAGGTAATTATGCATTGTAGATTTGATTTACTTTACTTTAGATAGTTATTAGTTACTTAGGTAACTTGCATGGGTAATTAGTTGTGATATGGTTTTATTGTTTAAACCATACTATTTGTTTTATTCCATTCACGTAAGTCTGTTTTAGCAACACATAGGTAGTTGTGTGGTTTGTTCAACCTGTGCAACCACTTGATTGTTTGTATTCAAGTGTACAATGCACATAAGCATTGCAGCTCCATAGCCATGTAATTTGACTTCTAAAGATCAATACAATTGTTAGGCATCCTCCCTGTTTGCTCATTCACATTTTTGTCGTGTCCAAAAAAACCTAAAAAATAATTAACGCTAAACCCTCAAATAATGGAAAAAATCATACAAACCTTCAGACTTTAATTTTTGAGTAGTATCTTTAGTAATTGGTTCATTTCGATGATTCGTAGTTAGTGGTTCAAAGTGGATGTGTGTTGTTTCAATTTCAAAATAAATTATATTAAAAGTTGCTTTGGGTTGTACATAATTACAATATGTGGTCAAAATACATTTTTCACTCGATGACCACAAATTAATTGTTACATTAAGTAATAGAGATATACATTCCAGGAAAAATGCTTTCCCCTTGATTTGTTGTTGCTCGAAAAGTGTTCCCAAGTTCACAATGTAATCTTTCCAATTTGAAATTTTTGGTATTTTTGGTATGAAGTCGTCTGCTAAGTATTTTTCTAAGAGATGGAATGCTTGAGGATTTCCATAAACTATTGCATTGCAAAATGATTGAGCGACATAACGACACAAGCATTGCATGTCATATTCTCCATTCGTCAATAGGGAAATCGAGTTGAATAAACTCTCACCACAATTGTAGGGATGTGTAACTAGTGACGCTTATTTAATTCATTTGAAATTGTTGACAAATACAACTTGATCTTGCTACAAGCGTGTGATAGTTGCATATGTGTCACAGAAATATGGTTTTTTTTGCAATATAATGGTTCGTAGTGGCCAACCAAAGGATTTGTGTCATGGAACAAGATGCAATACAGAAGTTGAGGACTATTTACATTAAATTGAAGGTAATTAGTTTTTGTTGCAAGAGGCCAAACACGTATTTGTATGTTTAACCATCTAGATAGCCAATTTATGCAAAAAATGTCACCCCATAGTCATGTTTCATTTGTTTCGAAACATTGCAATGTAGACAATCACATTCTACATAAATACGTTTCTATGTCATGTATTCCATGCAAAGTATGCAATTGGAATGGCTTTGATTCTAGTTGATATGATTTTAGTGCATCAGGTTCACCTTTATTTAAATAATTTATGAAATAATCGATGATGTCGTTACGTAGTTTTGAAGATGTATATTTGAAATGTAATAGCACTTGAAATGTGTCGAATAGACAATCCCCCACATGGTAAGCAAATGTTGGCTCTCTTAATAAGTGTTCTGCACTTAAAGCGTTGTCAATGGAAGTGTAGTGCACTCTTTGCATTCGGTTGTAGTCTTCTACGATTATGTGTTCCTCGCATGTTTGATTGCTTATCGTTCTATGTTAGTCTATTGTTATTTTACATTTTTTGCTAGTAAATTGCATTGATCACATGAAGTAATAAACAAGTAGTATTTTGAATCCATACCTTTGTGTAAGATGTGCAATTATTTTGTTTGTAACAACACACTTAGTTGTGAACGCCTGCAACATGGACAACATTATAACACAAAATTGGATATATATATACAACAACAAAGTAAAAGTTTTTTTTTGATGAAAAAGATCTTATATTATATTAAATGCAACATGATACAAGATTCTCTCAACAAAAAAGCAGGCAATATGAGAACACGCCCCAAAGCCACAAGCACACTAGGCTAAGCCTAAAAAAACAATAAAAGTAAAAGAATTTTGAAAAACCTCTTTTTAAAAAGTTTTATTTCACAAACTCGTATTTCTCATAACTTATTACAATTAAATCTGAATTAGTTTTTGTTTATGTCTAAATATATATATCTACTTGTTTTTTCTTTTGCAATTTTTTTGTTATTTATTTATGTCAATAAGTTAATAAATGTTTCTTTAATGTTAAACACTTTTTCCCATTAAACTTTTTTTTCTTACATTATCCACATTCAATGAAAATATCCCATTAAACATTTTTATACCTCCTAAATTAGTATTCAATTTTTTTTTTAAATCTTTTAATTTTTTCAAAATATTGATTATTATAAATAATTATAATAGCAATATGAATATCCCGAAAAAATCAAATTCTCACTTCTAATAGTCATATTTTAAAAGTTTTGATTTAGATACAAATTTTATATACACAAAATATATAATTATTATAAATTAGTGTAATTTAAATCTAGACTACATGTGTCACATGGGACTTAGAGGCAATGTTGTCAACAGGTTGACACGCTAGCGAAAGTTTGAAAGAAATAATACCCTACCCCCTGCAAGATTTGAACTTGTGATCTCTATTTCAAGAGCACAAGTTCTTCACCATTAGGCCAACTCAAGTGTGCTATAGCGGTTGAAAGCTTATCCCCTGTTTTTCAGGGATTAGAATGTTTTCTTGTAACTATAGGGCTGTTTTGCTGAGCGGTTTTCCTGTTTTGCCAAATGCAACACATACAGGGAAATTCACATCTTATCTGCAATTCTTGTAGAAGTTAATAATAGTAGCAAATGCAACACCTTTGGATTGAATTGCCTGAGTTTTGAGAAAATAATTGGGGAAGGGTGTTGCTTCTTCTACTATCTGAAAATTCTTGTTCCATCTTGTGTCACAACAGTTCATCTACTTGATCTTATCTGGAAATTTTAAATGATTGTGATGATTTCTGTAAAACTAGTAATAAATTTATGATTATATGCTCAAACCTTTCACATATGATTTCCTTGAACCATTTGTAAGGTGTCTACAAAGATGGTTGTACTTCACCTCACGCTAGGGTCTTCAACTTATGTTCTTAATCTGGATTCCCATTATAACTAGGACAATATCTTGACAACTAAGAAAAGATTTCTTTCCTTGTCTAATGCTTTTTTGTTGAATTAAGATCTTGTGAATTGGTTTATGATTTGGTTTTGTATTTTCCATAGTTACCTAAGATTCCGAGACAGGGGGACGTTGGGACGTAGAGGTGTGGTTTCCAGGACAACAACAAAATTCCCAGATTTTGGGGACGACTATTAAAATTTAAAAATATACAATGGTTCCTTAAACCTGAAAAAAAACATGAAAGGCTATAATTTCAGTACCATAGCCAGTAATATTACCAAAGGCCTTGCAACATGCCATCATCTTTTTATCATGCCACTTATGTGATTATATCCTCAAATTAAAAAAATAGCTTTTTAGAATAGTAGAGACCATACAAACTACATGAATAGCGATCCATAGACAAGACCGACTAAGGTAACTGAAAAAACACTAAAAAATTAAATACAAAGTTGGCATCTAGACCATCTTAATATACCAGTAAAGCCTCTAATATCATACAAAAGGGGCAGAAAAACTTGCACAACAAAATCTTAAAACTAAAGAAATCCTTAAAAATATGCGTGTGAATTATTGATCCTATCGCTATGTGTAAGAAAGGCTTTAAAATGTAAAATAACAGGGACCTCTCATTAGAATAACTTCTTTTTGAACCTACATAAAACAACAAAAATCCATTTCTTGGGAAGTTAAGTTTGCATGGGAAAAGGATTAGTTTTCATTTCCTCTTTTCAAAGTCATAACCCTTTATGTTTTTTTATATTTTTTATATTTTGGGGACTTCGGGACGTCCCCTAGCCGTCTTGGGGACATCATGGCATCCCTGTTGGAGTCCCCAAAGTTTTGAAGCACTCGGGACGTCTCAGGTGCGTTCCCTAAAGTTAGGGGACATCCTCGGGACGTCCCCTTCATATTTTCATTTGGGGGGTGCGTGGGGGGACATTTCATCCTTGTCCCAAGCACCTGGGACGTCTTAGACATCCGAGACGACTTGGAAATGGGGGGTGCGCATCCTCGCGTAACACTGGTATTTTCCATGTCTTGCTCACTATCAAGATTCAAAATTGAAAAGTTGCATCACTCAAATGAAATTCCTTCTTTCAAGTCAGGCAAGAGGGTCAGGTGAGGAAGGACACGTATGTTTCATGCATTGAATCAACAACTTCGGTTTTACAAAGGTATCTACAAATCCCTTTCTCTTATAGATGATGAAGTGGGTTAACTACAATTACAAAACCCTTAGTTTTCTCAAGGTAAAATGCATTTTATGATTCAACTTCAATTTCTTTGTATTGGTAAATTCTTATTTATGGATGGCTATTGCCACTCAGTAGATTCACGATGTAGGTGATATGGTTCCATTGTACCAGCTAAAAATCCTCTTGCAAATGCTGAAATACTGGATATAAGAAATATTATAAATGATAAGCTTGAGATTTGAATATAACAAATTCATCAATAGATTTGAATATAGCAAATTCATCAATAGAAATGAACATAGATAAACGACAACAAAGTACGTTTTTTTTGATGAAAAAGATCTTATATTATATTAAATGGAACATAATACAAGATTCTCTCAACAAAAAAACAGTCAGTATGAGAACATGCCCCAAAGCCACAAGCACACTAGGCCAAGCCTAAAAAAACAACAAAAGAAAAATAATTTTGAAAAACCTCTTTTTAAAAAGTTTTATTTCACAAACTCATATTTCTCTTAACTTATTACAATTAAATCTGAATTAGTTTTTGTTTACGTCTAAATGTATATATCTACTTATTTTTTCTTTTACAATTTTTTTGTTATTTATTTATGTCAATAAGTTAATATATGTTTCTTTAATGTTAAATAATTTTTCCCATTAAACTTTTTTTTTCTTACATTATCCACATTCAATGAAAATTGTTGAGTTGTGGAGCTCAATTACTTCAGTTTAGCATGCAATGGAAACTTGTTGGAAAATAAAGTAACTGTCATCGATCAAGGGGGAACCGACATCCGTCACCCAGGATCAACATCACTCAGGAAGGACCGGCATCGGTCAGGCAAGGAAGGAACCAATATCGGTTACCTGCGCGAGGATGTTTTAATTAACTCTCGGGAATTAGATCATGACTAAGTGCCCTAAGTCTATAAATGACTATATAAGAATAAAAGCTAGGGTTTAAAAGTAAGAAGTAAGAGATTATCAAGAATTAGAAAGAAATTGCAAAAGTTGGTGAGAGAGAGAATTCTTGGTAATGAAGTAAAATCTTGAAGAAAGAAAGTACTGAACATCTGAGAGGTGTGGAAAATTGTAAATCTTCATTGCATATCTTGTCAAAGCTTTGGATAATAGATTGGCTTGTTTCTTGGTGGACGTAGCCCACACTGGGTGAACCACGTTAAATCTGGTGTTGATTTATGTCTCTTGGTTTGTATATTTCTTCTGGTATAATATTTGCTTTTATTTGCACATATGCTTAGATCTGATATATTGTTTGTACAACCGGTGTGCTAATCCCAACAAAAAATCTCATCAAACATTTTTATACCTCCTAAATTAATATTCAATTTTTTTTTTTAAATTCATTTAATTTTTTCAAAATATTGACTATTATAAATCATTATAATAGCAATATGAATATCCCAAAAAAATCAAATTCTCACTTCTAATAGTCATATTTTAAAAGATTTGATTTAGGTATAAAAATTTATACACAAAATATATAATTATTATAAATTAGTGTAATTTAAATCTAAATTGCATGTGTCGTGAGGGACTTGAAGACAATGTTGTCAATAGGGTGACACGCTAGTGAAAGTTTGAAAGAAATAATAATAATAATTGTTTTATAGTCCACAATACCAGGTGCCCTGTTTTTGGGTGTGCGGGTAGCTTATAACATACAGGACTGCCTCGTACTCCTAACTATGCTACAAACAAGGCATACATACCCTACCCCCTGCAAGATTTGAACTTTTGACCTCTATTTCAAGAGCACAAGTTCATCATTAGGCCAACTCAGGTGTACTATAGCGGTTGGAAGCTTATCCCCTATTTTTCAGGGATTATAATGCTTTCTTGCAACTATAGGGCTGTTTTGTTGAGTGGTTTTCCTGTTCTGCCAGATGCAGCGCATACAGGAAAATTCACATCTTATTTGCAATTCTTGTACAAGTTAATAATAGTAGCAAATGCAACACCTTTGGATTGAATTGCCCGAGTTTTGAGCAAATAATTGGGGAAGGGTGTTGCTTCTTCTACTATCTGAAAATTCTTGTTCCATCTTGTGTCACAACAACATCTACTTGATCTTATCTGGAAATTTTAAATGATTGTGATGATTTCTTTAAAACTAGTAACAAATTTATGATTATATGCTCAAACCTTTCACATATGAATTCCTTGAACCATTTGTAAGGTGTCTACAGAGATGGTTGTACTTCACCTCACGCTAGGGTCTTCAACTTATGTTCTTAATCTGGATTCCCATTATAACTAGGACAATATCTTGACAACTAAGAAAAGTTTTCTTTCCTCGTCTAATGCTTTTTTGTTGAATTAAGATCTTGTGAATTGGTTTATGATTTGGTTTTGTATTTTCCATAGTTACCTAAGATTTTGAGACGGGGGGATGTCGAGACGTAGAGACGGGGTTTCCAGGACAACAACAAAATTCCCAGATTTTGGGGACGGCTGGGTGATGACTATTAAAATTTAAAAATATACAATGGTTCCTTAATCCTGAAAAAAAAACATGAAAGGTTATAATTTCAGTACCATAGCCAATAATATTACCAAAAGCTCTGTAACATGCCAACATCTCCTTATCATGTCACTTATGTGATTATATCCTCAAATTAAAAAAATAGCTTTTTAGAATAGTAGAGACCATACAAACTACATGAATAACCATCCATAGACAAGACCGGCTAAGGTAACTGAAAAACACTAAAAAATTGAATACAAAGTTGGCCTCTAGACCATCCTAATATACCAGTAAAGCTACTAATATCATACAAAAGAGGCAAAAAAACTTGCATAACAAAATTTTGAAACTAAAGAAATCCTTAAAAATATGCGTGTGAATTATGTTAAATTATTGATAATTTTGTGTGGTTACGTGTTAACCCATTGATAGTCATACATTATGGAGGTTGAATAACCGCTTCTAATATTGTAAAGCTTAAAGTGAAAAATACATGAGTTTTTCAACAATTAATGTTCTACGTGTAAAAGTGGAGGTGGGAGCGGATTGACAAGATTTGCGTGTGATTGAGTATTATTGATCCTATCGCTATGTGTAAGAAAGTCTTTAAATTGTAAAATAACAGGGACCTCTCGTTAGAATATCTTCTTTTTGAACCTACATAAAACAACAAAAATCCATTTCTTGGGAAGGTAAGTTTGCATAGGAAAAGGATTAGCTTTTATTTCCTCTTTTCAAAGACACAATTCTTTATGTTTTTTATATTTTTTATTTTTTTGGGACTTCGGGGACTTTGGGGACTTCGGGACGTCCCCTAGCCATCATGGGGACATCATGGCATCCCTGTTGGAGTCCCCAAAGTCTCGAAGCACTTGGAACATTCTGGGTGCGTTCCCTAAAGTTAGGAGACATCCTCGGGACATCCCCTTCATTTTTGCATTTGGGAGATACGTGGGGTGACGTTTCGTCCTTTTGTCCAAGCACTTGGGACATATTAGACCTTCGAGATGGCTTGGAAATGCAAGGGGTGTGTGCCCCCGCATAACACTGGTATTTTCCATACCTGTCTTGCTCACTATCAAGATTCAAAATTGAATTGTTGCATCACTCAAATGAAATGCCTTCTTTTAGGTTAGGCAAGAGGGTCAGGTGAGGAAGGACACATAAGTTTCATGCATTGAATCAACAACGACGGTTTTACAAAGGTATATGCAAAGCCCTTTCTCTTATAGATGATGAAGTGGGTTAACTACAACTACAAACCCCTTAGTTTTCTCGAGGTAAAATGCATTTTATGGTTCAACTTCAATTTCTTTTTATTGGTAAATTCTTATTTATGGATGGCTATTGCCACTCAGTAAATTCACAATGCAGGTGATATGGTTCCATTGTACCAGCTAAAAATCCTCCTCCAAATGCTGAAATACTGGATATAAGAAATATTATAGATGATAACCTTGAGATTTGAATATAACAAATTCATCAATAGAGATGAATGCTTGGGAGAAAACCTGCGCAACATTTAGAATAGTTTTTAAGAAAAGCAAACTACCATGGAAATACTTCCATAACTGCAAAACTATATCTTAATTGTCTAAGTTGTTTTGAGAGTTAAGAAAATATCTGTGCTTTGAAGGTATAAACATTGGGTACTTGTATAGTCATGTCATAGCTACTTACTACACATGGGTTCTTTCCTATTTTGTCCTTAATTGGAGATGTAATATAAAACTCTGTTGTGTTCTCTAATTTGTTTAGTTTTTACAGTCGCTCAGGCCATTTTTGGTCTTTAGTGAATAATATTTAAATAATTAAAATATAATTATATTTTTAGAAATGTTGTTTACAGTAGTTCAACTCACTAGTAACCTCTAGTGCAAAGCATGTTCCAAGTGCAGATGCTTTCAAACCAAACAAGAAAATTTCAGTGGCTTCAAAGGTAGCTATTTTCTTATCTTAATTGGTTGAATCTTTGCTGATGCTCATTACTCAGTTAGATATTTAAATTAGCTATATGGTATTTGTAGCAATTTTTCTTGAAAAATCCTTTGAATCAGCTTCAAGGGTGTATTCTCTGCTATTCAATTCACTTATTGTATTTCTGTAAAAGGGTACTCTCCCATGCCAGTCGATTTATGTTCTTTTTGAGCATACAATGTTTTTCTAATCTATAATGTGTTTTCTTGCAGCTTTGAAAATACTTAAGACTAGATAATGGTTATTTTTCAGGTTTTATCTTGTATCATGCAGAGTAGAGGAAAACAAGATTTAGCTATGCATCCCACAAACAGTAGCACTAGCAGAATAGTTAGTTAATATGGAAGATAGAAAAATGTACCAGTGGCTAATCTACCCCTGCAAAACAACCTTTTGCAATTGAAGAGATTCTTGTGCTTGATAGAGCTGCACAACAAGCAAAGGGAAAAAATACAAAAATCATGGAACAAGATGAAGATTCAAGAAGCAATGCAACCTAAATTAAAAATTTAGGTGTGTCACTATGGTGGTGGAGTTCAATACAAGTACAATAAATAATAAAACTAGCAAAAACATCCATAAGTGTTTGTGAGAGGCCGATATGCATATAGAAGGATTTATTAGAAGTATTACATTGCTAATAATTGTACTTAATTAAATCAAAATTTGAATTCAGTTTTATTGTAAACAAATAATAGTAGCTACTATAGATTGATTCATTCATTTGTGACAATGCATTCTAGAAAGCAAGATTATGTCATAAAAGTGGATTTAAAGGTAGTTAATAATAAACAATGATTTGCTTGATTTTACAAAAATAAAGAATTGTGAAGTATTAATGGAGGTCACCCATCCTTATACTATTCAAACTCAAGTTGGTCCACACGACACCCATTACATATAGCTAATGCTCACAAGTGTGAAGCACTGAAACTTTCCAGGAGGCACCCATCCTTATACTATTCCAACTCAAGCGCACTTAACTATGTAATTTCCCCCACAATAAAACCCACATAGCTTGTTACTCCATTAGCAAAACCTTCAATAAGTGGTGTGTCTCGTGAACCATCCAATATGGAGCTTCCTAGCTTAATCATTTAATCAATACCAAGTATATCATTCATGCTTGTGAGAGATGGGTTCAGTAGAACCACTATCCATGAAATATGGGTCAATGTGAATGGACTTGAAACTACATAGTTCAATCTCAAAAAAAACTACACACAATTTGATCCACTATAGAAAAACCACTCATGGGGCATAACACTTGTAGAAGGTTTTGCAAATGGTGTAGCACGCTAAGTGGATTCTACTGTGGGGGAAATTCCATTGTTAAGCATGCTTGAGGCATAGTGGTATTGGGATGGGTGACCTCCAAGAAGTCCCGCCACTTCATCTTTGTGAGTATCACCTATATGCAATATGAGTACCAAGTGGACCATTCATACTCATGAGAGATGTGTTCTTGTGAACTACTACTTATGAAATATGGGTCAATGTAGGTTGACTCAAATCAATTGCACTAATTTGATAAATCTATAAATCTAAACCCAACAAGATTTGGTAACTATACCCTTGTCACACGCTATTCCTCCTCGTCATGAAGATTATAACACCCTTTCAAGCATCTGCCACACTCTTCAATCCCACATGCAGTGAGTTTGAAAAAATGAAAAAGGTTTACAGGAACTCAGTGACAGGAGAGAGGTGGTGGAATAACAAAAAGGCCAGCGTAATGCTCTGCCCTCCAAATTGACTAATCATGAACAGGCCCCTTTTCAGAATCCATCTAAAGACTAATTCTGAGCAGATTGATGGTTTGGATGATCAGAGGGAGGACATGATATTTGTAGCAGCGGTTGCCTCCCGTAGATCCAGCACAGAATTTGAAGCTTCATCTCCCCATTAATCCTTTTATGGAAGATCAGTTCATGATGAAGTAGCCTTGGCTGGAGCCTGATACAGGAGGCAGCCAACTATTGAGATGAGGGAGGACAGGGAAAGAGGCTTTGACCTTGAGACTTTTGTAAATTCACTCTCTGTTTTGTTTTCCTGTTTTCTGATATGTTTTTGAGCAGATGAGGGGGCATGCTGCTAATATCCTTGTTATATAATCTTTTACTTGTTGATATTGATAGTATCCATTCGATAGTGTCTAGTTTTATTCCTGCAAATACTGTTTACTTAGACAGTAGTTTTGATGGCTGGTATATTTTTCATTAGCAAATAAATACTCTGATACCGTAGAAATTTTCAATAATCAAACGTGAAATTAGTTCATTTTAAGACTAAATTTACTTCATCTGTAACAAGCTAAAACTTTAAGAATTCCAGTCCTCCAAATTCTAAGCTCACTAGTTAGGGAGGTTTCTCTACACATAATTAAAGATATATCCCCACCGAGCTCTATGATAATGATTTACCACATAAATGTAAATGAAATACATGAAAAATATAGTATATTTCTGGTAAAGAAGAAAATACTTTTGTTAATGTATTTAATAGACGGTATACATTTGTATGATTTAAGATGCACTCGTATTATTGATTAGTTATATAATTATATATGGACATGCACACATATTCATATCTTGTTAATATAGTTTAGTATCAACTAAATAATTGACTTAATTGACTTTGGCCATTAATAAAAAAATTTACCATAAAATATACTTTGAAATTTTATATTAAAGAAGACTTGTTCACCCAGGTACAAGATTTTGGTGTTTATATTTCATTTTCATAATATAACACCATTTTTTCACTATAAAGACATCATGTCAATGTTTCCTACATACTTTAAACTAAACACCAATATATGTTTGGTATAAATGGAATTAAATTGGAAGACACATATTGCGGATACCACTATCTTTTTGGTGGATTGGAGGTATTCAACATAAAAAGTTTCCAATGCCACTGGGTTCACTAACTCAAGAGGAACATTTTTTAATTTTTTTTTAGTTCCACAATTTCTAAGCCTACAAGAAATATTTTTGACGTCTTATAATAACTTGTGAGAGATAGTTGGGTCCCTTGTTGGCAACGATTAATGGCAAACATAGAAGAGGTGGGTGATTGTACGTTACAATTCGACCCCATTACAGACCGTTCATTTCCTCACAATAGATTTAATAATTTAAGTTGTCTACAATTATTTTTTTTAAGCAAAGCTGGACTGATCATAGTTCAGCGAATAATTTAATTTGGTATCTTTCTGGCAATTTCAACAAAATCATAAACTTCACAATTGTAATCTTTTCGCTATAATTAATGACAAGGCTTTCATGTAAAAGTATATTTGTAATTTTGGGATGGTATATTTGATGTGGCCATTATATATTGTGGAAGTTGACTAGATAAAATCCTGTATTGGGAACAAACTGTATAACAATTTGAGCATTTGTTCCACTACTTTTTCATAAAAATTTGTCGTTTTGGGTTTTTGAGGGAAAAAAGATGTCCCGCCTCAAGTACCCTGCGTTACACTATGTTACCCTACCCAAATATTGGTTATTCATCTTCTAAATTTGAGTCAATGACCATTAGGGAGTTTACTGCCACAACCAGATTTGTCCCATGTTACAGTTGCATCAACTATGATCTTACTGTCTGAGGAATTTTTGCAAACAAATATCATAAACCTAGACAAACACCTAGCGAGAGAATCTGTCACATAAGATCACTTGAAACATACACCTGACGTTAACACCCATAATTATCATCACCTCTTTGTAATCGGAAAATGTAAATAGGAAATGTCCTAGTGGCTTTGTTATCACTGCCAATTTATGTCATTTTATCAAAGTGGTGAAATCATTTTGTCAAGTGAATACTCAATCATATGAGCGGTCATTGTTGAAGCAAACAAGCTTATTGCACCTAAATAGGTCGACATGTGAGATCATCTGGGGGCATAAGACATAAGATTTCTTAACATTTCGTAGACCCAACTGTTGGGACCTATCATCAGGAGAATCAATAACATTGTATTTCCTCTAAAGAAAAATTATTTCGACTAGATAAGAGTGTGTTCTTAGCATGTGTGACCTTGTGTATTCATTGAGCCGAAACTTGATTATTTATTTTGTCAGGTGAAGTGCATCATAGACGAGTTTCAAGAATTACTTAAAACAAGACCAAGGAATTTATTCAAATTGTGTAGAGATATGATAATCAAATTCAATTGCCTGATTCGTATTATGCACAACAACTCGGATTGTCCAATCGAATCCACATATGGTCACAACTAATACACAAAGTGGACACGAGGAAATGGTGAAACTGTTAGATAAATATCTTTTTATATCCCTACACACATTTACTTATGCCAATTTCTTTGATTGGCTATGTAAGTGTCATACCAAGTAATACTTTCAGACCACTCCCATTAAATTTGCATTTCGAATTAAAATTAATAATCAAGAGGCTGAAGGAATATGGAAGTCTCATTTGCATCTTAGCACAAGGTCACCTCTATCACCATTGTAATAATGTTTCTTTGTGGAACCATAATTGGAACCTTGTTTACTAATTAGATGGGGAAATTGATTGGATTGTGTTGTGGTAAGCGTTGTGTCTAGAAATCTTACTTTTCATGGGTGGTGTCTATGAAAAACTAAGTACCTGAATTTCATATTAGAGCTCCTTAGGTTGCCGATACTACAAAACAAGCAAACAAGTTTTGTCACAGGCACTCCTAGGTGAGAAATGTCCTGTTAATGTACCTCTCTAGAGAGGTATAGAACTACACCTTAGTATGAGGCGTACTTGGCCCAAACATTCACATTTTAAACCATCATATCAAGCTTGTGGGGCCCAAGATCTGCAACTCAAATGTACTGTTACAAATCGGGTGACCACTTACTATAAGGAGTTATTATACAATTCTCTATTGTAGAAAGTATGGTAGATAGATTTTTAAAATCAATAGGGGCATGCCATAAAGCATCCATCGAGTATAATTCCCAATTTGATCTGCAAGCTCACTTTCTACAATTGTATAATGGAGAGGTGGTGTGGTAGAAGTTTGCGAAGAAATTTAGTAATAGTGCAAGAACCAACCCTCCAAAAATGTTATATTAAATCCCCTACTTCCAAGCTCTAAAAATACAACATGAGGACAAAAAGATTGCATGGTAACCATTCATGCTGAGATTGAATGAAGTCAATCCTTATCACATCACTATTGAATTCAAAGGACGTTATGGAAAAATAAGTACTACCTTCACAAGTTAAGACCTCCAAATCAAAAAGATATAAGATGATGGTTAGTATCGCAAATTTGCAGATGAGGATTTGATCTCGAAGAAAGGCTCATGGTACGAAACTCCCTCGGAAATTTGGGGCAGCCATGTCACTTTCACAAAATAACCTTCCTAAAACTAACTTCCCACAGCATGAAGCACCTGAAGGCCAAATGTTTACACCTGGGGGACTGTTTCATCAATAAAAGAAGGGGGACAATGTAAACCTCAACGTCAACAAATGGATAGAAACGAAGGTGCACCATGTAGCTAAAATAAAGAATTGGACTGGGGTGCAATGGATCAGTATCAGGGGCATGTAGATGACTGCTTCTAGGTTCACTTGACGAAGAATATGAACAAATAGAGACTAATTAATGGCCCTATCGCTAGATGATCGCCAATTTTTCCTTGTAAGAACAAAATAAGGTTTGTTTCACTATCAAAGACTTAAACAACTCTGATAACTTGCAAAGAGAGAGCACCTACAAAACCCCGAAAGCTTAGAGTTGGAATCCTAGTAATGAAAAAGAGAGGCAAATGGGAAGCTCTAGACTTGTACCGATGTTAGAATTAACTGAGTAGAACTTGAAGAGCATAACGATGAAAAACTATAGGAAAAACATAACCATCTATTATCTTGTGTGTAGAAAATAAGTGTGAAGGAGAAGGAAAAATAATCCCTTAAGTCCATCTTGTCCTAGAATGCACTAGACCATCAGCGACATTTCAGCAATAGTCATTAATGAAGCTATAGGGAGCATAGAAAATTTATCGAAAATTGAACTTCCAGAAATATCTAAATGAAAAGGAGGTCCAGAAAGTGCACTTCCCTTATCCCATTTATATATTATAGCTAAGAAGGGATTTGCTCTTCGGAAATGCAATCTAAACTTGCAACTTTGCAGAAGAGTGACAATAGATGCTTAGACCTTAAGATACTTAAACATGAGTGGGACACGTGGATTTGCATTTATATGATTCCACTTGCTTGAACTTTAAACACCAACAACTACATGGCCAACTCTATGGGACCAACAATCTGATAAGCACTTTAAAGTATGGAGAAATATGGGTTATATCAAGAGGCAATGGTTATATACAATCCAGGATAGGGGTGCCTAGAGCATACACACCTAATTTACTTTTTTGATTAGGTAATAAATGACGATTTTAAAGACACCTCAAACTGGTATATAGGAACTAACCAGGCCATGATACTGAAATACCCATGAATATAAGAAATAAGAGATAGGATCAAACACAGATTGTTAATTGCTAGTTTTCTCACTTAGAAATCATATGAATAGTAGTATGTGATTGTTGGTCAGTTAAAATCTGGAACTTGGCGAAGGAAAGACATAAGGTTCACGCAAGAGAGCAGAGCACATTCAAAGGTGCGGAAGTATTGAAAAGGATCACGCTAGAAGAACAGAAACAGGTTTAAGATTTAGCCACTTTCATAGTGAGGATCTATTTTTGGAGATAGCGTGCGGAGCACACAAACCGGTTACTTATGCGACATGCATTGGCTATTTTTGGAGGATCAGATACGAAGCAGCTTTACATGGATACAGCTGAGAATAGATCTACTACTGTCAAGTTAACTAAAAGTAGTCTATTGTTAGCGCACTTGCATGTGTGGCTATTTTTTGTAACAGTGCGCGTGGCTAATAATAGCATGCAGACCTATTTTGGGATTAGATGAGTGGTGAAGGGAAAGTCCCCACCCTTATAAATATATAGTGAATTGTGTAGCATAAGAGAGCATAAATATAGGTGAGAACTAGGTTATTATGAGTTATGCTTGACTAGATCTGTTACGCGCATGAGCATATACTACTATTATTGTAAGGAAGCTTATGTGTATTACTACATTTAATATAATGGAGATTATGGATTGAATCAAGGTGTTATCATGGTTATAGTTCAGTATTGCATGTCTTGATTTCATCATGGTTATCTTTTAAGTCTGTTATTCTCTAGACCTAGATCTGAACATGCACTGTAGAAGGATATATTAGCCATAGATCTGAATGATTTAAGTCTTCATCATGCTAACATCCTACAACAACAACTCTAAAGAGGGGCCTGGTACCTTTGTGCACTTCGGGTGAGCGCTCAGTCTAGGCTGAGTGATGTGCCAACGCGCCTGGAGATTATATTGGTGAATTCTAGGCTGCATCATTGGTTCTGTTGCCGGGACCTCTTTTTTAGTTGTTTTTTAGGATGGTTGGCGATGAAGACATATCGGTTGACCTTAGCAAGTGTTGAGGAGTGGATACATGATCTAGAAGAAGAATACGCACAACGATTTAGCACTAGATCTGAGTTTAACGCACACGTGTGGGTGGAACAGAACTTGTATGACAGTTTATATGAGAGCTTCTTCGCTATCTTTCTAGTAGAATTGTACGAGTGGCTGATTGCTTATGCATCTAAGCAGAATTGGAGGTATCACACACTTGTTTGGATGCAGGAAGAATTTCAGGCCCTTTATGATGTTGATCTGATTTGGACTCACGTTGTGGATACATGGTTTCATGGTGTTTTGGGTAGTTATATCTTGGAGTACTCAATTTCCACTTATTCGTGCCTAGAGGTAACTGAATTCCAGTTTTTACGATATCCAAGGGGAACTTACTTACAAGGCATTCCACTGGCAATCAAGATCTTGATGGTAACTTTGAATTTGGAGAGTAAACCGATGGCTAACTAAACCCCACCACGCACGGGGGTAGGAGAAGGTTTGGTGAAGGATGGAAGACCTAGCAGTAGAAAGGTAGAGAGAGGAAAGGTGGCTTAAGTATAATGAGGCGTGTGAGAGGGAGGTAGAGAAGCAACGTGACATTGCAGAGCGGATGGCAGTTGAGGAGAAAGATGGACTCATGGGAAGGATTTGGAGCTCACGTAGGAGACGTGGAACCTAGAGCATCAGGAACTCCCCCATTTGGGAAAACATGACAAGGAACCCTTCTCGGCCTCATGTAGAAGCACACCAGCAGAGATGACTTGGGCTACAGGCGCGCATCTGAATCCACCTGGAAACCTTACCCTTGCGCTTGGTTTTCCATCATCTAGTACATTGATCAAGGGAGTCAATAAGCTAGATGTCAAATATTCCCTAGAAAATCCCTTACAAACCATGCTAGTATAGTAGATCCTTCATAGAGACTTTCTGATGACTATAAGCGTGAAAAAGACTCTGAGCGCAAGTTATGTCTGGTCAAAGTTTAGTCAACAGGGATCTCAACTTTGGTTAACAAGTCAACAAGTGGACCAATGACAAGGTGACACGTGGAAACTAGCAACACAGAGATTACATTGATGGTATTTTAAAAAAATTAGTTCCATGGTATAGAGCTTGTCGCATGCTTTCCGACGGCTACGTTCACCAAGATATGAGTTCGGCTGCAAAGAGATATGCATAGTACAAATGATAACGTGGCACACTCTGAGGTGGAAAAATGGCATATTATGGGCGTGACACTTGGCTGGTTTTTAGTTTGGAGCTAAAATAATAATCAGATTTTTTTTTTTAATCCATTCTACATGAATAATCACTAATCCCGATGGGATAAGGAGGATTTTGTGGCCAAACAGCTATTTAAAGTCTTATGCTATCCCTTTCCCACCAAATGTGTGGTCAAAGGCTAAATTGGGTGCCTAAACCATATGGAAGGGGGAATTTTAAGACCAACACCTCATCTAAAAAGATAAGCGGCCTTACCAACCCACCACCCTCTTGTTGCTTAAAGCAGTAATGGACAAGTGATCAAATTTGTTTCAAGGGACCGTAAGGAGGCAGTTTTGGAAAAGTATTTGGGGCACTTCTGCTCACTTACAGGCAGTTATATATGAACCGTGGGTTCTCAAAACTTATGGGTGATCAAAATGGGTGTGATCATTTATCTAATTTGGAGCTTTTATGATGGATTTATTTTCTGTTAAAGTCACACAAAGACGTAGAACCAATGGGAGACACGGTTACAAGTGGATCAAGAAGGTGAAAGACATAGGCTGTTACTCCATTAAAATCCTTCAAATGAAACACAATTGCTTCGGGGGCTTTGATTCATTATTGGTTAATGTAAAGGTTATTATATTCGATCATTTTTAAATGGGGCTTTAATCCCCGAACCCCACTTGACCCAGGGACTAGCGAATTCGGGACCACCGTAAACAATACCTAGTGTTGTGTTAACACATTTTATTTTCAGTTTTTTTTATATTGCCAGTAATTTAAATTCTAACATGAAATGTTGATGCAGCCATAATCAGAATTGATAAAATTGTACAACATCAGTTAAATATGAAATAATGATTTTTTAGGACTTCGAATGAAATAGGGAAAGTTTGAGTAAAGCAAACTTAAAGTCAATATCAATTCATCCTAAATCAGATTCTAATAAATTGGCATGGAAGTCTAAAATCCTTTTACAGTTGATTAAAATTGATCCTACGAAATGATGGTGAAAGTGATTAGATTTCAAGCACCTGTTTTTAGATTAGTACAACAAACAGTCATCAAGATAATTCAAGTAGCGGGAGAGAGTTGGAAAAATTATTATAAGAGGCACAATGATGGTAGTGTAAAAGGATTCATTGTGGGATATGAGAGTACCTTTTTCAGGTGTATCATTAATTGCAGAATTCATGTGCGTAGATTTTTAGACTAACTTCTGGGAGTAGTAACGCATTCGTAGACTGTTCGGGGTACATTTCAGTTCTAGTGTTGGGGCACATAGGGAAACTACATCTTCTAGCCCGACCCCAGCTACAAGTTCAGGATTAGGAGGCATAAGTAGCTCTATCTAGCGGATCTGGTGGTTCTGAAGTACAGAGGAAACACAGGAGGATTTGGATCAGGTGGGCAAGGTCCGCACCAACCCCAGAATATTTACATGGAGATGTCTCTTCATCTTCCTGAGTATAGGGGCATAGAAGATTTTTCTGAACATGTGCCTATGTGTGAAATAATGTGGCGCACAAAAGGAATCATGGATGTTCTGAGCGTAGGGAAAGCCAATTTGCTACTACATTACAAGGAGCTATGCACATAACTGGTACACATATTTTTTGACCCTGATCAGACTTGTGGTAGACTATACATCTTTAAAAGATGCATTCCTTAAAGAGTTTCACATCCCTGAGTTTGAGAAGAAGAGTATAAGTGCACTCAAGGATATTAATGACAAGGCACTACTGAAAGTGTCAGAGAGTATGATGCCCATTTTAAAACATTGTTATCTAAGTTTTCTTATGATATACACACAAGCTAACATGCACAATGGTTCGTTGGGGACCTGATTACCCCTTTTAGGAGGACATTATCACATAAGACATACACTGATCTACGTGAAGCACTTGAATTAGCCTTATGCGCTAAGGCAGTTGGAAGCATAGACACTGGGGTGAGCACATTTTTAGAAGCATAGATCGCAGCTATGGCAAACTCAGTTGGAGAAACTATTACGAAAATTCAACACATGAGACACGTACAAGGATTTGGTGCACAAATTGTGAAGTATAAGGTCACACAAAGGATAGTTTTCCTTGCAGATCAGTGCACTCATTGATGTTGGATTGTGAGATATGTCATTTAAACCATGATGTTAGCCGCTGCCCATTATTACAATGCGCGATAAGGAAGAACGTTTCAAGCTACTGTAAAATCTACAGGTCCACGACTCATGATACGGAAGACTGCCAATTGATTAGTCAGATCCATGATGCTATAGATATTGGTGTATGATAGACAAGAGTCTCAGATAACTCTAAAGGAAAGAACAAGCATCAGGACCAAGATCATTAATCAAGTGCATTCGACTATGATATGGAATGAAGGGTGTTTTGAAGGGGGTCATGACAAAGATCAAGGATACCCTGGTGGATTTGGCGGATAAAGGCTGTGGTCAATGGAAGAAGTGAGTGTCCCTCATGGAACATGTTATACAATGCGGATATCCTGACCACTACAAGGGTGAATGTCCTGCAAGAATATTACATGTTCTTTCTGTGTAAAGAGTCATAACTATGAGGAGTTCCATACATCTTTATTACTTTGAGCATCTTCGGAAGAAACATAAACAAGAAAACAAAGTGTGCAAGGGATGGTTAGGATACAATGCGCTAATGGAAAATTAAGTGGTTGCCTAAGTTGGAAGTAGATTTTTCGGAGGTGTTGCAAGTAAATATCATGGGACCCATGCGGTGAGGTGGCACACACTAGAGAAGCATTACAACAGAAGCCTACCATCACTAAGGAGGAGGTTCAACATGCATTGTACTCCGATCCCACCCATCAGAAGGAGGTTTATCAGGAAACCATGGATAGTTCTAGAGGAATGAGTTCAGGGTGATATACAGTATTTAAATGAGAGCTCAATCACGAAAGATGGAGCAAAAGAAGATCATATAGAGACAGTCCAAACTGATATAGATGACTTCCAGAGAAGTGTGTAAATTGTTGTGCCAAGAGAATATCATTCCACTATTGGGGAATTAGATAAAAGGAAAGACTCCCGTGCAAGTGTTGAGACTGAATGACAGATTCTGCATGTAAATCTTCCCCCTCATAGCCAAGGTTATGACAAGGAAATAACTCTGAATGTTGTTTTGGATGGGTGGCTATTGAGTAATATATTGATTGATACAGGTGCATAAGTCAATGTTCTTACCTTAGATGCATGGGTAAAAATGGGGAGACATCCATTGCAACCATAGTTCTAATGTATTATTCATGGCTAATAAGACTAAGACCAATCCCATCATAGTTTTGAAAGATGCATCCATTACCATACAAGTCAGCAAAGGTCGTTGGAGAATTTGAGGTTTTAGCGCTGGACAGAGTTAGATAGCTTCTTAGCTCTATTGGGGCATCCTTGGTGCTATGCAAATAATGATGATCTTCAGTTCAACAAGGGTTATATCAGTTTTTAAAATAAAGAGGAAAGAGTTATTATCCATTTTTTAACAGATGGTAAATTTGCGCCCTATGTTGAGCCCTTGAGTGAAGAAGACCTGAATAGGATTTATATACGTGCCATCCGGGATCTAAAAAGTGCTTGAGCCATCTAAAGAAGGAATCATCTTAAGTTGGGAAGGATGCACAATCTATTAGCGTCTACTAGAAAGTATTACTTGTCTATAATGGGCTCATAACACCTATGAGTTGGTAGGGACACGAAGTAAAAAGCATATTTCCTAAAGGCAAAAAAACTCAGCTGGTTATATCAGGAGGATAGGTAACAACTCATTACCTTGTTACATCAGAGAAGGAGATCCTATCGATATTCCTGAGTTCCATGGAGGAACAGTGGATGAAAACCATGCTGTGAAAGAAGAAATATGCTATTTATCCTCACAACAATTATGGTGACTCCTTCACACTGTTGAATAGCTATATTCAAACCCCAAAGCAACATTTTGCATCATTCCAGAATACCCTTAAAAGTAGCCTTTCTTCGTAGCTGACCTCTCGAGGTCATGCCGAGACAGCCGGTGGGATATGAAGTATGTGGGGTTACGGACAAGCTAATTGGGCAATCTTATATCCTCAACGTGCAATAATGGTAGATATGTCTGAATCTAAGGATAAAGAAGGCTCTCCTAACCTTGATCAGGGTAATGGATCGTTCGGATATATAATAGTTGCTCAGAGGCTTGCAATCAATGGTCGAAGCTCTGTCGAGATACCTATCTATTGGCTGTTGTATACATGGAAACTGATCTATAGGTGATTCGTATATATTTAAAGACACTAGGTCATGGAAAATGGTACATCCACAGAGGCGTAATGGATCCTATCTAGAATTTGTATGGACGGTTCTCTCGTCTAGTCCAGAAATCCATGTACCCTAATTGGCTGCTATGTTTAATACATAGAATTGTGTAATGATGTCTGGTAGGAAGTGGTGAGGATCTGAATATTAGTGTGCGTAAACTAGCATCAATGTATGATTGATCAGTAGGCCCGTTGGGTTGCGGAACTATGTGGATCACATCCGTAAGTTCATGGTTATGGCGGACCTCCTTGGTCATATGGGGAGTCAATCTCTCCTTCTGACTATCCAATAGTCGTATGCCTTTTCAATGTCCAATCTATGTTTAGAATTAGAAGTTGTATAATTTTCTTAGAATACCTTACATAAGTGGTCTAGCTAAAGCTTGACATACGTAAGCTAATGATATCTATGTCGATGAGGATGTAACTCCTGCATTTAAAAAGGCTATGGAACTAAAGGATCGCAAGAAAAATATTTGTTTTCTTTCGAGTTCTTGTATGGTCATGCGGATATCCTGTCAAGGCAATCTATAGTTAGGGTGATTTGACCAAGAATGTGTATGCCTTGTCATCTTCAATATTCAACTCTCTCATTGTTCACTAATTGTTTGTAGGTTTATTATTGTTTGAAAAAACCTGCATCCTAAGGTCTTGATCTATATCAGCTATGTTAGTGGGGAGATTTGGTTGAGGCATTATTGGTTCAAACACATATTCCCTGGGCTCTCTAGGTCCCATGATTGTAAATGCAAAGATGATTCAACTTTCATTTTTTGAAACAAATAAACTAATTATGAAAGATATATCTACATTATGCATATATTTTTGTATTTTCGATGAAGTATTTTAACGAAATTAAAAGAGCATCTATTCTAATATATTCAGAAAAATAGATAATTAATCTAGTAACAAAATCAAAACAAGCAAGGTAGCCTGGTATAGCTATTTGCTTATGCAGTTTTGAGTTTATCCTAAATATCTAAATAACCAACTAATTTATTTGAAAGACTCTCGATCCTACCTTAGAAGTGAGGAATAAATCATAGTTTATCAGAAAACTATCATTCCCCATAGCTTCCCCGGCAATATTGAAAGCGAGCTTTAACTGAAATAAAATAATTTACTAATCTATTTGATAGATTTTAACTAGAAACTTTGATAGCTCAAACCTGGAGTTTACAGAATAGTGGTAAATCCAATTGTGTGTGACTTTGTCCCCTCAGTGTGATCTCCTTGTTCCTATCGTTGCTCTCGTGAATCCAAAACCATGTGTTATATGATAGCATCAACAGAAAGAATATGCTCAAACAAAGGCAGGTTTGGATATAAACCGAATACAATGCAAGTAAGAGAGCGATAGTGCAAGTGAACAGAGCTTGACTATGCAGTTCTTAGTAGGATTTATTGCAGGGATATACCACAAATACTACCGATAATTCTGGAAACTCTACTCTTGTGAAAAAACAAAACCTGTAATTTTAAATGGATTCTAATCTAGAAATGAAGCTATCATATGCTAAGTTGATTGTATGGAACAAGAATGAAGTAAGATGGAAACAAGAAGATCAAATTGATCTCTAAACAAGCAAGGTAAGGCTAAAAACTAATGCAAAACATGAAACTATTGGAATTCTAAGCAAGAACTTCAAGCAAACTAAATAACTAAATAGAGAAGGAGAGGGGCCTTTTGTTTGAAAACAAGCTAGCTATTTATAACATTTGCATTTACTAGAGGGTAACTCCCAATTGAAATCCTTTACCATTAAATAAAGGGAAAACACTATTTATTGGGTGGCCAAAACATAAATGCAAGCTGAAGTGGGTGAAGAATGCAGATAGAAATTTGAATTTTACATTTGACGAGATCATCGGAACATTCTGGAAAACGTGCATAGGACCGCCACCATGTGCAGGGCAGTGGTTACAGGACCGTTGCCCTGTCCTTGTTGAAGCGGTTACGGGACTGCCACCCCAAGCAGGGCGTAGCAATCTCATCACTTATGACCGAAATGTCAAGGAAGAAGGGGGGCAGAGGACAGAAACAAAGCACGCCGGAGGATGGATAAGGGCACATGGGATGCAAACGTATACCTAGAGAGCTTTTCTGTATTCCGAACACCTTATGAGGAGACCCTGTATCATCATTGGGGTAGTGGGTGTAACCTCTTTCCGGCAGTGACAGTACCTACATTTTGGGTACGTACATATTGCCCCCTCGGAGAAGCGTCTTAGCCATGAAGAGGTGTAAAACGGTGGATCCGAGTATGGCGGTCCCAAAATGGGGAGTTAGAAGATATACCTGACATGCTCGTGTGTCGAAATGTCGCCATCTAAATTCCCGCTATCTGCAAAATGAAAAAGGGGCTCACGTGTAGATAGATAAAATAAATAAAAAATAAACACTAAATTAAAATGAAATGCGGACTTACCATTTGCGGGGATTTAGAACTTACCTCCGTCGATGCTCCAACTCTGCGAAAGAACATTCAAAACAAGTCAAAATATTATATATATATAAAACGAGCTCATTTTCCTATTCATTTGCGCATGTTGACTTGGTGGTTTTTGAGCTCTGGGACCCATGGTGACCGTTTTCGACGAGAGTATAGTCAAAACGTTCGTTGCGAGATCGTGATCATGCCTCCAAAAGTGGGAGATCAACTCGTGAAGTCTCAGGTTAGTTCTTCTCATTTTATCGTTTTTAAACCTGAAATATAGAAGTGTTGAAATTTTTGTCCTAGGGGGATTATTTTTGAAAATGTTAGTTTTAAACGAGTCTCTAGGGGGGGCGCCCATAGGGGAGGTCTTTATTTTGTCTAAATGGTGTATTTTTTTGTATTTTAAAGTGTTTTAGGGTTTTCAAGCCATTTGGTGTTTCAGGACCGCTGACCCTATGATGGCGGCCGCCGCCTATTGATGGTGGTAGTTACATGACCGCCACCCTATAAGGTGGCAGTTATGAAACCACTGCTTTGCACAGGGCGGCGATTTCGAACAAAATGCAAAAAAGGATGTAAATTTTAATTGTCTTTACATTTTTGGCATTTCTATATGTTCTTGATAATTTTTCTAGTTGGATTATGTTACTTACTCTTTTTCTGTGTTTTTGGGTGGATGTAGAAGAAGGAGGAGTATATCAGATGGAGTAGAGAGAGGGAGTGTGATTAGCTCCCAGACAGTGTTAGATGCATTGTCTCAGGCAGAGAGAGATACTCTTTAGAGGGCTAGCATTTGGAGGATTACGCAGGTCCCTCACATTGCACCTTCTAGTCACTTATTATGTGACTTATTTTCATATTGGGATGCAGATTGGAACAATTTCCGATTTCTAGGAGTTTGGGGAGAGTGGACCATCACCCTTGAGGATGTCTACCATATATTGGGGGTCCTGATTCTTGGGAGGCGGCTATCTCTTAAGACAACAGTATCTAGATCTCAGTTGGTTCAGTGGGCCACCTATATGGGAGACGTTGTTGTTTCCATGGGGTCGAAGAAGGGGGTGAAGGTCTACTCCATTGTTTTTTCAGATATCCCTATGCTCTATAAGGCTATTATGGGCATCCATGCTTCACGGTTGATCAGGGATAAGGGAGGGGACACACTTTTATACTGCTGGGCTCCCATCATGGCACAGATTGAGGCCCATGGCCGTATTTATGCCTGGGGAACAGACATCCTTGGGACCACCTACCATGATTTATACAGGGTGCTCAGGTTATAAGGATAGTCACTGAGCCACCCTATTCTTGTCATGAGTTTGGTGTATGAGTGCATCATCCCTTATGGGAGAGGCGTACATGCAGAGGATCCCGAGGCTATCAGGGTAGCTAGATGGATAGGGATGATTGTACTCATAGCGCTACACCAGCCAATGGATTCTTTGACTACTGCAGACATGGAGGCCACTCCTTATCAGGCTATGACAGGGTTATGGGGAGAGGAGACACACACATTGATTACCTGTTATTCTACAGGTCAGTTGGTAGACAAGGCGGGGAAGTTGGAGACCCACCCCTTTGATAGAGTACCTCAGCAGTTTGGCCTCCCCTACGTTGATATGCTTCCTCTAGTGGGACCAGTATACAAGTATTTTTGAGAGGCCTCGGGGAGGTCCCAGAGGCTGAGGTTGGACTACGGTCACTCCTAGTGTTCCTATTGCAGCTAGGAGGGTGGTTCGGGCTAGAGGGGCAGAAGGTGCTCCTCGAGCACCTTTACTTCAGATTGGCACTGACCCTGCTCATAGTGGAGATGAGCCCATTGACGTGGACTCCGAGTCTGAGGAGTTCACTGGGGGGAAATAGAGGAGGAGATGGAGGAGGGTGAGATCGGAGCTGGTGGGACAGGTGATGAGGATGACAATGAATCTGAGTGGCATGACACTCAGAGTATCTTAAGGGCCGAGAGAGTGGAGGAGAGCGTAGAGAAGGTGACTCTAATCTCAGAGGAGTTTCCTTCTCGGGACATTAGAGGAGATGATGAGTCCATAGCAAGACGTCACTTCATTCCAAATGTGGGAGAGGCATGACAATCGGTGGCAACGTCAATAGCAGGTGCACAGATCCTAGAGATCCCACCTAGAGGCTTAGAGATCCGAGTGAGTTACTAATTTTTTCTCGATTTTTTTTAGTTAGAATTATTTAGTTGATGTTTCTCTTTTGTTGTTTTGTTTGTTGTTTGATCTTATCTTGGACAACTTTTCTAACTTGTTTATTTCTCCTTTTTATTTTTTGCAGCGATTGTTGAGGGATGGCGAGACTTGATTCACCGAGTGTGCGTAGACACTCTACTACTCACTTTGGATGGTACCCAGGCCGAGCTTACCATGGAGGATTTTGGAGAGCCCTCAGTAGCTAGTCAGGCATACTAATGTCTTTGCCCCTATTTGGAAGGCGGAAAAGATCATTACCTCTCTTCAGACTGAGTTGGATGGATATAGGACTGTCGAGCGTTTGATGAGGAGGATTCATTCTCACAGTGAGACCACATCTACTATCCATGCCTGTGAGCCCTCAGTTCATTCAAAGCATCGTCGCAGCAAGAGTCCTAGATGTGGTCGTGCACCCTCTGAGGGATCCCACAGGGACTGAGAGATCGTGGTGTCTTTTTGTAGTGTTTTTTTACTTTTCGGGCTCATTGAGTGTTTTGACCATGCCTAGTGCATGATGGAATTGTATATAGAACACCATTTACACACACATACACACACATACACACATCTCTTTTTGGATCTAGATATTCTTGTATCTAGAATTTTGTGATTCGTTTCCCATGTGTACACTAGATGTTTTTAGAATATTTGTTTTTATATGCCTTTTAGAATGTATGAAATGGATGAAAATGATAACAAGTATACAAATGCCTTTCCTTTTATTTGCTTTTGTAATGCTGACATGTAATGATGTAAACTATTGTAGTGCTGAACTTTTGGTTTCTTTGGGCAATGTTGGTTGTTTCTTCTTATTTTGGCAAAATGTGATGAGTATATAGTGATAAAGAGATGAACCTGCCCCAGTCCTAACTCCACACAACTAGTAAGATGCGAGGGCTCACCACCAAGAGTTGGGAAGGGCACAAATTATATGAGTTTGACCGAGTGGAATGATGAGAGAAAGACAAACCATTTGACAGAAACCAAACTTAGACCTACACACTTACTCTACTCAAAACTACCACACAGTTCAGAAGGCAACTTAATTTCCAGTTTATCTAGACTTAGATCTATAAATGGCAACCTGGTTGACAAAATCTGGTTTTGAGGATTTGATCTCTTTGGAATTTGGACACTTAAGCTTACTTAATGCACTTTTCTTTAGAATACCAAGATTTGTTAATTTGTGTGAATGGAACCCCTACATCATGCCTCATGCTACTAGTAAGAAGCATGGGTTTGTCACCGAAGGCAGGATATAGGCGAGTAAGGGCACTTCTTTCCTTTCCGAACCTCGTGCCACTAGTAAGAGATGCAGGCTTATCACCAAAGGTTGGTTGGGCAAAGAAGTGTGTAAAATAAAATATTTTGTTTGCATGGTATTTTTGATTCTATTTGATTTGTATATTTCTGATCTGTGATTTTGGAATATCCTTGTTTCAAAGAGATGTAAGAGGGATAGATGTGACACTAAGAAGCTTCTAGAACAGACCGTAGGTAAGAACAACTTCACCTAGTAGAAGGAAAGAGCAAAACCAAGTATGCAAACCTTGGTATGGTTTTCGTTAATGATTGTCTATCGAATTTGATGAAAATATTTTGAAACTAACTGATGATGTTATGAAAGTTGAAGAAATGTGATTTGAATGATTTTTCCAATATTTTCAGAAACTTGTAATAAATTACTTAAGAGTAAGTTCCTTGACTACAATTTTCATGAAACGAGTGAACAAAATGAAAAAACTAAGTGACTAGTGCAATGTAGGTAGATATAATGTACAAGTGGTGATTTAATGACTTATGCGTAAAATTGTTTAAGATGCAAGGAATTGATAGTTTCATTGAATTCCTTGCCTTCTAGTGTACACAAAAGATACGCACCATTTCCATAGTCTTTCATGAATCGGTATGGGCCCAACCACTTGGGCCGGAATTTCCTTCCGCCATTTTTCATATCAATCCAGCTGTCTAGTCTCAGCACTAGATCTCCCTCGTATATTTCTCGTTCGTAGACCTTCTTGTTATACTGCCGGCACATCCGGTTAGCATAGGCTCTGTGTCGTTGCTCATCGTTTATTCTAGCCTCATCAAGGCTTTCTAATTGAGAGAGGCGTGCCTCTCTATAGGCTTCTTCTCCTAAAATCCCTTGCAATGAGATGTGGAGACTAGGTATTTCGACCTCAAGCGGGAGAACTGCTTCTTCCCTGAACACTAATGAGAAAGGGGTTGCCCCTGTTGGAGTTATTATTGAGGTTCGATGGGCCCACAAGGCCGGGTATAATTTTAAATGCCAATCCTGTTTGTTCTCCTTAACCATTTTGGGGAGAATAGATTTTAACGTTTTGTTTGTGGCTTCAGCTTGTCCATTGGCTTGGGGGTAGTAAAGAGAGGCCGTGTGATGGTTTATTTTGAATTTGCTGCATAACTCACGGACCTCATCGTTCTTAAAAGAAGTGCCATTATCTGAGATAATGACTTGCGGGACACCGTACCTACAAATGATTTGGTTCAGAATGAACTTAACGATTACAGAACTTGGCACGGTGGTGAGAGGCATGGCCTCTACCCATTTAGTAAAATATTATGTGGCCATGATTATAAAGTTATGGCCATCAGTTGACGAGGGAGAGAACTTCCCTATCAAATCTAGGCCCCATGTGGAGAAAGGCCACGGGGTCGCGATTGGTTACAGAGATTGTGCTGGCATGTGAATCTCGTGGGAGAATTCTTGACATTTATGGCACTTTCACACAAACTCTATTGCGTCATGTTCAAGAGTGGGCCAGAAATAGCCCATCTGATGTATTTTGTGAGCAGTGGCGTGACCACCAAAGTGGCCTCCACATATCCCACTGTGGGATTTATAAAGAATCTTCTTGGATTCTTTTGTGTCGACACATCTTAAAATCATGCCATCGAAGGATTTATGATAGAGTACTTATTCTAAAATAACGTATTTAGCAGCGATAATGTGTAACCGCCTTCTTTGTTGTGATGTGGCACCTTCTGGGTACATATGGTCCATGATAAAATTGATGATGTCAATGTACCAGAGACATGTAGAGATGGGGGGCCTAGTTTAGATAAAGTATATGCACTTATCGGGAAAGTCTAGGTCTACCAGATCGCCTCCATCTAATGGATTGTCAGCTAACCAATCTGCAATGATTTGTCCCTTAACGGATTTCTGGTTTACAAACGTTAACTCAAACTCACCCATTAAGGTTATGAAATGTCCAACCTTTTTAGATAAAGACCCTTGCGTGAGGAATGTTCATAAATGATCTGTCTTTACAATGACCCTTGTCTCTTGATTTAGCATGTAGTGTCTTAAACGTTTTGTTGCAAAGACTATGGCAAGGCATTCTCTTTCTACCTGTGTGTAACATGTTTCATAATCAAACAACGTTTGGCTAATGAAATAGATTGCATGTTCTTGGTTTATCATCATCTTCCTGTGCTAACATGCAGGCTAATGAGACATCAGTAGCTCGTGAATATAGGATCAAAGGATGGTCTTGATCTGGGAGGCATTCAGGTGGGAGGATACAATAAGAAGCATTTAACTGCTTCGAAGGCCTCGTTACATTCTTCCATCCAATCAATGCTATAATATTTCTTTAATAAATTATTGATTGGATGAACTACAAAACTTAGGTCCGGGGTGAACCTTCGAATTGCACCGAGCTTCCCAAGGAATGATCTGATTCCAGACTTGTCCGATGGTGGAATCATCTCAAGAATATCCTGGATTTTGGCTGGATCGAAGTCAATCCCTCGTGAATATATAATATAACCCAGAATTTTTCCTCTTGTCACACCAAATACACACTTCTCTGGGTTCAATGTGACACCATATTCAATCAATTATGAGAGAATAATGTGGAGTACCTCTGGGTGATCACATCACTTCTTGGCCTTGGCCAACAAGTCATCCACGTAAGATTCCACAATTTTATGAATAAGGTCGTGGAATATGTATGTCATTTCCCGTTGGTATGTAGCACCAGCATTCTTAAGGCCGAATGGCATGACAGCATAACAATAGGTTCCCCAGGGAGTTATAAACATGGTCTTGGCCTGATCCTGTTCAAATATTCTGATTTGATTATATCCCGAGAACCCATCCATGAGAGACAAAAGTTCGAATCCAGCTATTGCGTCAAAAATGACATCGATGGATGGTAACGAGAAGTCATCTTTGGGGCAAGCATTATTAATGTCCCGAAATTCTATGCAAATGTGTATCTTCCCATTCTTTTTGAGAACAGGACGATATTGGATACCCATTGTGAATAGTCGACTGGTTTGATGAATCCTACTTGGAGAAGTTTCATTACTTCTTCTTTTACCATGAGAGCCACTTTTGGTTTCATTGGTTTGGAATTTTGTTTAATTGGCTTTGCATCTAGTTTAGTGACAAGATTATGCACCGCGATATGTGGTACAATTCCCGTCATTTCTTTGTAATTAAACGTGAAATCCTTTTGATGTTCCTTAAGGATCTGAGTATGTATTTCTATCTCTTCCAGAGTTAATGAGGATCCTAACTTCAAAATATTTAGTTCTTCCTCCGTTCCAATATTTATATCAATCGTTCCTTCGATTAAGGAAGCGTTGCCTTCTTCAAATTCAGGCGGTGCTGGAGGTAGTTCCAAAACTTCTCCATTCTCTACCTCGTAGATATCAAGATTCTCTTGCGGAGGAGATTCTATCATGGGATTCCCAAAATAGGAAGAGGAAGATGGGATTAGGGAGAAATCTACTATGGGATGAGCAAGATGCAATTCCGCATAGGCATTTAGATATTCAAGAGTTGTTATATCGTTATCAGAATGATCTAGGATGGTAGACTCATTCTCAATATGTGTTAAGACCGGTATCGTTGGCATTTTTCGCACCAATGGTTCAGTACGAAGTGATACTACGAAACTTGTATTTTCCAACTCACTGCTTGGTGTGAAATGAGAAGTTGAGGTCGCTATTGAATCAGCGAGGAGGTTTTGTTCACGTGGGATCACTTCAATTGATATGAAATCGAATCCCTTGGTTAGATCTAATACCGTTGTTTTATAGAGTTGTAAGTGTTCAGCTCTAGTTTCGTATACCTCGGATACTTGGTTTGCAACTAATTGTGAGTCTCCTAGGACTCTAATATTACCAATGCCCATTCTTTTAGCTATGATAAGCCCGAGGACAAGGGATTTGTATTCAGCCCCATTGTTCATACATTCAAAGTTTAATTTGAAGGAAAAAGGTAGGATCTTTCCCTCGAGATAAGTAAAGATCACACCTGCGCCTGCTCCGAAATGACACCTAGCTCCATCGAAGTGGAGAGTCCAACATTGGTCTGGAAAAATAGATGTTGAGGTATTCTTTGTATCTACTTCTTCTACTTCGGTTACTTCTACCATACAAACTTCGTCTGCTGGAAGGGAGGCAATTCCTTGGGTGTATCCCATACCGATGGAATCGAATGGTAGAAGAATGGGTAGATCTTTCTCTAATAATTTGAAAATTTTGGTGGTGGTTCCTAATGATACTGTCTCTATGATGTTAGTCTCATTTTTGAGTGTCAGAATGCCTTCAAATAGATTCGTGATTTCTAATTCTGTTGTAGGTATCAACTTTACTTCTGGTTTTGAATTGATTGGTTTGTTAAGTTGATTTTTCGGGAGTTCAAACTCAAAGTGAATACCTGGTCTTTTCTTCAAATATGCTAGATGTATGTCAAATGGTTTTGGGTCACCTTGTGCCATGAATATCTTTCCCAGGTGCAAGAATCTTATTTCCTGGAATAACATGGAAGGGATTGCCTTCATACGATGTATCCATGGTCGACCGAGAATCATATTATAGTTGGTTTCCTGATCTATAATATAAAATTTGGTGAGGACTGTCTTGGGTCCTAAGGTGACTGGTAACACTATAGTCCCTATTGAAGTGGCCTTGAGGCTATCATAACCTCTTAGCGTATTTCACGTTGTGGAACAATTTGTTTCTCCATATCCTAACTTTTGAAGAAAAGAGAAGGGGACTATGTTAACTACTGCCCCATCATCAATCATTACATGTTTAACGTAATTATTATAAATCCATACCTAAACATATAAGTTTGGGTTGCCTCTACATGCAATTTCAGCGTCTATTGGCATTTTGTTTATATCAAATATAAACTCAGTATCCCTATCTGCCTGCCCTGGAGGGTAGATGTCAAAGTCTACATGGTTTACTTGCATTTCGGGAGGGGGAGTGATGTTAATCAGATGACCAAGACCTAGTGCTTCTAAGAGAGAAGCCCTATGAGTGGGAGAGTTTTTCAACAAATCCAAGAAGGAAATGTGAGAGAAGGTCTTTGTTAGATCATTGATTAGATCATAAGTGCCTATGGGCTTTACCAGTGTTTGTTGAATGTTGTCTGGTTCTAATGGGTAGGTTGGAATTGGTTGAGAAAAATAATCCCGTGTTCTTGTTATGGTTTCGATGGGTAACTTGATGTCTAACTCTACCAGACCAACTATCTTGGTTTGTGGTCGAGTTCCTAACTGGGGTGCAACTGATGGGTTTAATGAAGTTGAAGCTTCATGATCATTGTTTCCTATTATAACACCCTTGTTAGTCCCATTTGGATCTAACCTGTTATTAGAATGGTTTGGGAGGGGATCATTAAAGATCTTGAGGGGTGCATTTTGTGGAGAAGCTGCCCTCGTATAAGTGTTGGGCATAGGTATTACATAATTTCCCAAAAACATATCTATAAAGAGTTGTCTTTGGTCTTCTGGAAAACGTTGCATGAATTTATTGTAGTCACGGCAAGTCCTAGTATCATGGCCTTGAATCTTGTGGAAACCACAATACAAATTGGGATTATAGTTTCAAGGTTGTTGGTTTGAAACCCGTTGTGGCCCAAAACTTTGATTAGGTGGCTGGTTGTTAGAGTTAAAACTTTGAGGTTGTTGCCTTTGGTTTTGACCCTGATATCCAGTTGGGTTTCGGGATTGGGCCTTGTGTTTGGATTTGTCATCATTGTTTTTGTTTTTGTTGTTGTTTTGGATGATTGAAATCCACTGCGTTGATTGTTGGAGCAAAGTTATTATTTCACTGATTGTTAACGGGTGCCAGGGTGTTCACAACGTTTAGTCTTTTGACCTAGTCAGTGACTCCATCTATTGTGACCCCACGGTTTTTGTTAAGGATTTTGGGTCCTTGATTGGTATTCCCAACGTTTGGATAAGCCGTAGTGTTTTGATTGGGAACGATTAATTTCCTGTTTGTTCCATAGGTCTTACGATTGCTATCTATTGCCGCTTGATCGATTGAAAGGGCACTTTCGAGTACTTCATCATAAGTTCTTAGCGGGAACTTCTGGACTTCTTCCTTTATCTCTCTGTTGAGAGAATGAAGGAATAAGTCACATAGTTCCATTTGATCCATGTTTGGAGCACTTGCTGATGAGTAGAGGACTGTGCACCATCTTTGAATAAAATGAGCAGCGGATTCATTGTGTTCTTGTTTAATATGTAGGAATTCCCTGATTCCTATTCTTAACAATTTGTTCATATCAAAAGCCTTGATAAACTCTGACACGAGTTGTTTGAATGAGTGTATGGAGGCTTTATGTATTCTGTAATACCAATCAAGGGCAATACCTTATAAGGTTTTTGGGAATATCTTAGCAACAACCACATCCCATGGGAGCAATTCCCGAATGGCTGTGGCATAGGCCTTGATATGTGCATTTGGATCTCCCTCCCCTTTGTATTTGGGTAAATCGGGAAGAGGTCTTGGAAGCATGACACTTCATATGGTGAAATCTAGAGGCTCTTTTAAATATTCTGAATAAGTTCCTACTGCATAGGGTTTGACCATGAATGGTATGTGTTGAGGAGGTGGAGGCGGAACGGGTTGTTGATACGACATAACATATGCATTTTTAGGGGCATAAGGAAATTCCTGTGGTTGAGTGAACATCCCAGGAGAGGAGAACATGTCTCCATGTGGTGATTTTGAATAAATGTTTAGATAGGGAGGAATATAGTTCTGGTATGGATTGTTTTGTGCTAAGTCGGGAGGTATCATACCTTCAATTGGAGCAGCGTTTGAAAACTTGATTCTAGTTGGTGTTTGTTATGGGTAGTTATACAAATGCTGAGGAGGCATGCCTAATGTGCCTATTCCCGTGAGGAGGTCAACTTGGCTGGGATGATGTGGAGGGTTGGTAATTCCTACTTTCCCGAAATGTGAGTTTTGATTTACATGGGTGAGTTCTAATCCTTTAACCTTCTCAACCAAAGTCGAGATGACCTCGATCGGCGATGACACCATGTTTTGCCTTAATGGTGCTTGTTGTAAACCTTGAGCTTATAGAGGGGTATGTTACGCTGCTATGAATTGATCATTACCCTGCCAAGCTTCACCGAGAGTATTTCTGATGGGGGTATTTTCTTGGAGCAGGGTATCGGTTTGTGTTTGCAAACTTCCTATAGGTGGGTACATGTTCTAAAATCATTGTTCACTTCTAGCGTAGTGCGCTAAATACTCCTCATGCAAGAATGGGAGTGGATATGACTATCTACTGATTTGTGGTCTGAACAAGATCCTGAGGAGATGAAATGGATTCTCCAGTAAACGTCATATTATTAGAGCCTGAGGGCTCTGGTTGTTGCATTTGTGTGAGTTGATCTAACTCCTCAATTCAAAATGAGGAACTAGAGCCAATTATTTGGGGTGGAGTCTGTGATGACAAGTAGTTATTTGAATAGTTATCAGCCCATACCGAAAGGGATGGTGACTGTTGCCTACTTTTCTGACCATAATGTGGTTCGAGACCTGAAAGAGGTCTTCTGTATGTGTCGTATCCTGTCATATTCGAGGGCTATATAAATACCCGCGGAATAATGGGAAATAACGAAGGTGGATGAAAGAAAGGAAAATAAAAGGGAAATTGTTGTTAGCTTCCTGTTGGGCTCACCAATTTTGTACACTAGAAAAGTGACATGTGAGCATGAGAATCTACAAGTAGCATTTCTTTGTACTTGACCTCCCAAGGTCGTGTCTAGACAACTAATGGATATGAAGTATGTGGGAATATGGCCAAGCTAATTCGGTAATCTTATATCCTCAACATGCAATAATGGAATCTACGAATCTAAGGCAAAGAAGGCTCTCCTAACTTGGATCGGGGTAATGGATCGTTCGGATATAATAGCTACTCAGAGGCTCCAATCAATGTCGAGCTCTATCGAGACCCTATTTATTGGCTGTTGGATACGTGGAAAATGACCTGTAGGTGCTTCGTGTATATTTCTAGACAAGGTCATGGAAAATGGTGATGAGAGGTGTACTGGATCCTCTAGAATTTTATGGAAGATTCTCTGGTCTAGTAAAAAAATCCCCAGCGTGATTGGCTGGTACGTTTAATACGCAGAATTGTGTAATGATGTCTGGTGGAAGTGGCGAGGATCTGAATATTAGTGTGCGTAAACCAGCATCAATTTCTGATTGGTTAGTAGGCCCATTAGGTTGTGGGACATGTGTGGATCAGAACCGTAAGTTTGTGGTTGTGGCGAACCTCCTATGGTCATAAGAGGAGTCAATATCTCCTTCTGACTATCCAATAGTCGTACGCCTTTTCAAATTCTATGTTTAGAATTAGAAGTTGTATGATTTTCTCAGAATAACTTATGAGTGTTATTGTAGCTTGAATATAGAAGCCGTTATCTATGTTGATGAGGAGGTCTCCTGCATTGGGCTATGAAACTAAAGGATCACAACAAAATATTTGTTCTCTTTCGAGTTCTTGTATGGTCATGCGGATATCCTATCAATGTAATCTATAGTTAGGGTGATTTGACCATAATGTGTATGCCTTGTCGTCTTCAATATTCAACTCTCTCAATTGTTCACTAATTGCTTGTAGGTTTATTGTTGTTCAAAAAACCTGGATCCTAAGGTCTTGATCTATATCAGCTAGTGTTGTGAGGAGATTTGGTTGAGGTATTATCGGTTTAAACACGTATTCCCTGGGCTCTCTAGGTCCCGTGATTGTCATGCAAAGATGATTCAACTTTAACTGAAACAAATAAACTAATTATGAAAGATATATCTACACTATACATATATTTTTGTATTTTCGAGGAAGTATTTTAACGAAATTAAAAGAGCAACTATTCTATTAAATTCAAAAAATGGAAAATTAATCTAATAATAGAATCAAAACAAGCAAGGTAGTTTGGTATGGCTATTTTCCTGTGTAGTTGTGAATTTATCCTAAATATCTAAATAACTAACTGTTTTAATCGAAAGACTCTCAATCCTACCTCAGAAGTGAGAAATGAATAATAGTTTCTCAGAAACTATCATTCCCCATAGCTTTCCTAGCAATATCGAAAGCGAGCTTTAATTGAAATGAAATAATTTACTACTCTATTTGATATATTTTAACTAGAACTTTGATAGCTCAAACCTAAAGTTTACAGAATAGTGGTAAATCCAGTTGTATGTGACTTTGTCCCCTCAGTGTGATCTCCTCGTTCCTTCGTGCTCTCATGAATCCAGAACCGTGTTTATATGATAGTGTCAGTAGAAAAAGATACTCGAACAATGACATCTTTGGATATAAACTGAATATAATGCAAGTAAGAGATTGATAGTGCAAGTGAAAAAAGCTTGACTATGCAATTCCTAGCAGGATTTATTGCAGGAATACAACAAAAATACACCGAGAATTCTAGAAACTCTCTTTTGTGACAAAACAAAACCCGCAACTCTAAATGGATTCTAATCTAGAAATGAAACTATCCTATGCTAAACTGGTTGTATGGGACAACAATGAAATAAGATGAAAACAAGAAGATCAAATGATCTCTGAACAACAAGGGAAGGCTGATAACTGATGCAAAACATGAAACTATTGAAACTTAAGCAAGAAATTCAACAAACTGAATAATTAAATAGAGAAGGAGAGGGGCCATTTGTTTGAAAACAAGATGGCTATTTATAACATTTGGATTCACTAGTGGGTAACTTGGAATTGAACTCCTTTACCATTAAACAAAGAGAAAACACTATTTACCAGTTGGCCAAAACATAAATGCAAGCCAAAGTGGTTGAGGAATGCAGATAGAAATTTGAATTTTACGTTTGACGAAATCATCAGAACATTTTGGAAAACATAAATAGGACTACCACCATTTGTAGGGCGGCGGTTACAGGCCCGCCGCCCTATCCTAGGCGGCGGTCACGGGACCACCACCCAGGCAGGGTGGTGGTCTTGTCACTTAAGACCAAAATGCAAGAAAAAAGGGGGCAGAGGATAGAACAAAGCATGCGGAGGCTGGATAAGGCACATGGAATGCAAACGTATACTTGGCGAGCCTTTCTAGATTCCGAACACCTTACGAGGAGACCTGTATCATCATTGGGGTATGTGTAACCTCTTTCTAGCGGTACAGTACCTTACAATGTTGGGTACATATAGTGGCCCATAGGGATAATCTTGTAGGATGGAATGAAATTAGGATTGCTCTTACTACTAGGTTCTTCGGGAGTAATACACCTACTCAAATCTACATTTATCATGGTAATCAACTTGTTCAGCACCACGTTTAGAAGTGTGAGAGACTTTGGATAGAGTGGTAGGAATCTTTACCACCTTCACTATGGGTGTAAATTTTTTATTCCACTTTATAGGGTTGCACATGTGCTTGGTATGTATATGCAGAGTTCCATAGAGAGACTGGAAATTGGTAGGATTTACTTACAGGAATGACCCAATTGTTTGACTTCTTCTCTACTAAACCTCTAGTGCAAGAAGCATTAAGAGTCATAAAGCACTTAACTATGGGAGATAGTGCCAAGGTAGAAGAAATCCTTCAGGAGTTATTGGATGAGGGAAACTCAGGAGCGCGTTTTGTTGAAGAGACATAGGCCGATGCCACACTACTTCAACGTGCTTTCCTTGAGAATGAAAAAGGAAAAATGGTCTACTTAGTGGATGAAGAAGAAGTAGAAAATCTGGATGTAAACCATTCAACAGGTAGGCGTGAGGTGTTGGATAGTGCAGATAAGATAACACACACCTATCATGAACCTATGAAGACAAAGAAGGTGAATATTGGGTCTGATGCTAAGCCTAAGGAAGTCATAATTGGAGATTATTGGTCAGACTTTGAAGTGGCAAAAATCATAGAGTTACTTAGGGATTATTAGGAATTATTCCCTAGGGGGTACCATGAACTTAAAGGCGTGCATAAATCATTGGGGGAGATGAAGAGAAAGCTTTAAGAGGGTCCGTGCCCAGTTAGAAAGAGACCCTACATGATGAACCCCAACTTGCATGAAAAGGTCAAAGAAGAGACTGAAAAAATGTTGAAGTATGGGATTATCAAGCCCCTTGATGAGTCAGAATGGGTTATTCCAATGGTGATCAATATCAAGAAGGATGGGCAAATTAGGATTTGTGTGGACTATAGGGAGCTGAATGTTGCATGTGTGACTGATCCCTTTCCTACGCCATTTACTGAGGAAATAATAGAACGCTTTGCAGGGTGTGAAATCTATTCATTTACAGATGGGTTCTCTAGGTATCATCAGATTAGGATTTCCTAGTATGATGAAGAAAAGACTACTTTTACCACCGAATGGGGTAGATTCACCTATACTGTGATGCCTTTTGGTCTGAAAAATGTGCCTGCTGTATTTTTACGCATAGTTGTTCAAGTGTTCAAGGAATTTATTCACAACTTCTTACAGGTATATTTGAATGATTGGGTGGTGTATGGATTAGTTAAATATCATTCTGACAATCTGCGCTTAGTGTTTGAAAGATTTAGATAGTTGAGTATCTCTTTGAACATCAAGAAGTGCATATTTACTACACCATTTAGAATACTGTTAGGACACATAATCTGCAAGGAAGGTTTTTTGGTTGATCTAACTAAGGTTATAGTCATTATAGGCCTAAAGGATCCTACCAATCAGAGTGAGGTGCATGAATTTTTGGGTCATACAGGTTATTACAGAAATTTTATCAAAGGATATGCTAAAGTTGCCACACCGTTGGAGGAGTTACTAAAAGGTAAAGGTATGTTTTACTGGGGAGAACCGCAACATCGCACATTCGAGACATTAAAGGAGAAACTTACTACCGTGCCTATTATGTATTTTCCTTCATGGGACAAACCATTTCATGTACATGTGGATGCCTCTGACACGGACATTGGTGTAGTCTTGGCTCAGCCTTGAGAAGGTATTATAGATAATCCTATCTGTTTTTCTAGTAGAAAGATGACTAGTACAGGATAGAACTACACAACTATAGAGCACGAAGCTTTGTCAATGATCTATGCGCTACATGAATTTTGATACTACATGCTAGCTACACCATTCATCTTTTATACGTATCACATGTCATTGAAATATTTGGTAAAAAATTTTGTTCTACAAGGGCGCATATGCAGGTGGGTACTCTTATTTCAAGAATTTGATTTCACAGTTATGGTAAAACCAAGGAAAATTAATTCTGGACCAGACCATTTATCCAGAATACAGTCAGGAGAAGAAGCATAGGGAATTAAAGATACCATGATAGATGCACAATTATACAGGTTATAATGAGCACCATCAGAACTAGAGGACATTGTTGTCTTTCTACGAACATGTATGACACCAGAAGGAATGAAATCCTCGGAGAAGAAACAACTTGCTATATGCGTGACACCTTATATGTTGATTAGTGGTGAGATGTGCAAGTTAGGTCAAGCTGAAATATTGCGCCGTTGTGTCCTAGAACATGAGCACATAGATATCATGGAGGAAGCTCATGGTGGTATTGTAGGTGGCCACTATGCAGGTGATGCCACTACGTGCAAGATTCTACTTGCTAGATTATGGTGGGAGACCCTATATAAAGATTGTAAGGATTATTGCAAGACTTGTGATCACTGTCAACGTCTTGGGAAACTGGGTCAACGAGATGAGATGCTATTAAGGAATATTCCTAGTACAGAACCATTTGAGAAATGGGCTATAGATTTTGTGGGTCCTATTTCACCAGCCACGCACAAAACTGGATCGTGCTATATCATCACTTGCATAGACTATTTGACAAGGTGGGAAGAAGCAACACCTACAAAGGATTGTACAACAGCTACAACAGCTAGGTTTCTATGGGAAAAAAATATTACCAGGTATGGATGTCCTTTAAGTTTAACCAGTGATAGGGGCGCACACTTTTTGAATAAGACAATCAAAATTTTATTGGATGAATTCATGATTGCACACCATAAGACTACACCTTATCATCCTTAGGAAAATGGAACTGCTGAGGCGTTCAACAAAATTCTAAGCTAGACATTGACAAAAATCTGTGATGTTGGAAGAAAGGATTGGGATGATAAAGTATCTACAGTACTTTGGGCATATCGAACAACATATAAAAGGTTGAACAAAGCCACACCATTGTAGTTAGTGTTTGGCATAGAAGCAATTCTTCCTATTGAATTTATGTTACCTTCGTTGCGTATTGTGTGCACTGTAGTTCTTCCTGATGAGCAAGCATTATAAGAATGTATTGAAAAGTTAATCAATTTGGATGAGTGATGAACCATAACACATCGGAGTCAAAAACAAGAGAAGGCTAGGCAGAAAGCATGGCATGACAGGCACATCAGGGATAAAAAGCTTGAGATAGGACAGATGGTTCTCCTTTATGATTCTAAGTTTTTACACCATCTAGGAAAACTCAAGGTACATTGGTTGGGGCCATATGTTATTACTCACATACTCGAATCAGGTGTTTGTCAATTAGAGGCGCTTGATGGAATACAATTACTTAGATACTTCAACGAGAATAGGTTGAAGCCCTACTATAAATAAGTCTTCTTGGTGTTTGTAATAGGGCAGTAATGCCATTTAGATTAGGTTTTCACTTATGTATTTCCGTAGTGTGTTTCCTTATTTGTTGTTATTCTTTGTCAATTTAGTTGGTTTGTTTGTGTAATAAGGGTGTTTACACACTAGAAGCTAATTACTATTTGAAGAATTTTTATGTTTAGAGGACTGGACATACCCTTAGTGGGGGGTAGGTTATTGATATCCGAGTATAGGACTGTTGAAAATAAATCCACGTGAAAGGAATATACTGTTACAGGTGCTATTCAAATTTGAAAAAAAAAGAGAGAGATTGCTTCTGGACACAAGGACCATAGATATAGAGGAATGAAGAAACAAGTATAACATGAGTTAAGTAGAGGCCGTGTAGACTACCAGTGGAAGGTGCAGTGACGAGGTACTTAGGCGCATGAAAGCGCATTGAAGAGAAGTTTGCAGCCAAAAGGTAGGAGGACGCGCTATAAGGTTATAGCTTGGGTGTGAAAATGTATCACGTGGAAAGAATGCAAATGATTGATTAATGAGAGGATTGTCGGTAGGTTGAGGAGTAATAAATGCACTAAATTTTTGAAATTCTATATAAGGACGGGATGCAATTTCATTTTTACCATTGCAGTTGAGAGAATTTAAAAAAGGATAAGTGTGAATGAGTTGAGCAATCGTGTTGAGGTGTGAAGAGTGTGAAACCAGACATGGAGAGAAGGTTTGTGTGCAAGAGGAGCTTGCGTTCCCATAGGTGAAGGGTTTGAGCAAAGCAGACACATTACAAACAAGCTAGGGCACATGATTTCCACTAGGGCACGAAGATTTAAACTAAGGTTTTGACTTGCTCAATTATAGAGGGAAGAAAAGAGATATTTTTCATATGGCACCGAAGAAAGCACCTGCAGTAGGAGAAAAAGGTTGAAGTGGAAGAAGAAATTGCTCCCGAGAGTAATTTCTTAGAAATGCAGTATCCAAAGGGCATGATTATGGGACAAGAATGGGATTCCCATATCCACCAATGTAAAATCAATGATTACAACCATCGAACATCAGATAATAAGAAGGATCTCGATGTGTTGTTGAGCACAAAAATGAACAAGCGCACAATAGAAGATATGCCAGTGTACGATGATGCTGGTGAGAAGCTACTAAAACAGAATGGAGTCTACTAGTTGTACGAGCTGCCATACTTTGGAAAGTATGAACCACTGTATCGGTGGTTGTTGAGCAGAGTCCATGAGGACTTCTTCTATTTAGCAAGACGGAGGGTTAGAATCACCGCTGCTTTAATTTCAATTGTGACAGGACTAAGGGCCTCAGGAGTGGATTTGGATAACGATTTAACTGATAAGGTCACAATCCTAGAGACAAGAAAGAACTTGGGGTATACCAAAGGTCTGCGTAGCATGGACATTGACAAATTGAAAAAGTACCCACTAGTGCAGGTAGTTGCACATCTTGTAACAAAACTGAATGACCAATGAAGATGGTCTCATGTAAACACAATGTGGCTTCACGTCGAAAAGAAGATGTCTCAATGGGCGGTCTACAATATTGTAGACCACATAGCAAAGAAAATCATTGAAGAAGCGTGGAAAGGTGACAGAATAAGTTTTGGCACTATGTTATTGTCCTTAGTGTTTATGGAGATTGGGGTGCTTGATGGGCCAAAGGAGAATATTTGGGAGTACCCCATGGAACACAAGTCACCTGCGGAAAGATTTGGTAAATACTTGTGCAATGGATCAATGAGAGGACCATTCAAGTAAAGGGAAGATATGTGGTATGATAGACTTAACATGGCATTTGAAGAAGAATGGCGCATATGCAAGGATTTGCCTTCAATGGTGGGTAAGGCAGTTCAATTTGCAGTCTACCAACATTTTTGTATCGTGTGATTTGTGATGAAGGATGAGGCTTGGATCCCATGGTGTAAACTACTGTATGCCTTCATAGTAAGGTATTTTCAAGCATCAGTTCACCAGTTTTTAGATGCGTACCACCTAACCTTCAAGGAAGACAAGGTACATTGCAACTACCACACTCTGAGAGATAAATATGTATATCCGGGTGGAATGCCTACATTGAGAGGCTTATCTCATATATTATAAGCATGAAGCCTGTTATCTTGGCAGTTGGGGACACCGAAGCAATGCTTGTATACCTATAACTCAAACCCAAGCTGGAGAACACTAAGTATGTAGAGAATGAGTTTGCACTCCTAGGGTTGCCAAAAGGTAGGCATACAATGAAAAATGTTCCAATGCCTAAGCCCACAGAAACAATTCAAGTAGATGATGAAGAAGAGGAGCATGAAGATAGTGGTGGTTTGGAGCACATAGGAAGAAAACAACCTCCAAATAAGGAATAATCTGAGCGCACGACTACACCACCTTAGCCACAAGAAGGAGATGATGAGGACTTGGATGCAGTCCAAGGAGAACACCATTTCAAAAGAGTGTTAAGGAAAACAAGGACCTTAAGTGCTACTCCGTAATCAGTGCACAGATCACCTCGAATCTCTCCACAAAAGGAGACAAATGAGAAAATAAGAACGACACAACATAGAGCACGAAGCTTTTGTCAATGATATGCGCTACATGATTTTGATACTCTGCTAGCGACAACCAGTCATCTTTTAATAACTTATCACATTCAGTTGAATATTTGGGTAACAATTTGTTCTACAAGGGCGCATATTCAGTGGTACTCTTCTTCAAGAATTGGATTTCAAACAGGGATGGTAAAACCAAGAAAATTAATTCTGGCCCAGACCATTTATCCAGAGTACAGCAGGCGCAGAATCATCGGGAATTAAAGATACCATAATAGATCACATTATCAAGGGAGATGGAGCAAACCATCAGAACGAGAGGACAACTTGTTGTCTTTTCTACTACGAACAATGTATGACACAGAAGGATGAACTCCTCGGCGAAGAAACACCTTTCTAGAGCGGACACCTTATAATGTTTGAGTAGTGTGAGATGTGCAAGGTAGTTCAAGCTGAAATATTGCCCGGTGTGTCCTAGAACATAGTTCACATAGATATCATGTAGGAAGCTCATGGTGTTATTGGACGGTGGCCCTATGCAGGTTATTCCACTTCGTCAAGATTCTACTTGCTAAGATTATGGTGGGAGACCCCCTAGATAAAGATTGTAAGGATTAATTGCAGACTTGGTGATCACGGTCAACGTCGTGGGAACTGGGTCAACGAATTAGATTGCATTAGGATATTCCTAGGAACAGACCATTGGAAAAGTGGGCATAGCTGGTTGGTCCTATTTCACCACCACATTCACCACCAGACGCGTAAACTGGATCGTGCTATATCATCACTTTGCATAGACCTATTTGACAAGGTGGGAAGACGCACACCTACAAGATTGTACAACTCTACACAGCTAGTTTCTAGGGGAAAAAATATCCCAGGGATGGATGTCCTTTAAGTTTAACCAGTGATAGGGGCGCACAACTTTTTTTGAAGAAGACAACAAACGTTTATTGGTGAAGGCATGAGGGAACACCATACACTACCCGTTCTCATCCTAGGAAATGGAACTGCTGAGAGCGTTCAAACCAAAGTCTAAGCGAGACATGACAAAAAATCTGTGATGTGGGTACAGACAGGAATTGGGATGATAAGGATCGACAGTACTTTGGCATAGCAAAAACTATAAAGTTTAACAAAGCCACACCATTGTAGTTAGTTTTGGCATAGACAATTCTTCGATTGAATTTATGTTACCACTTCGTTGCTTATGTGGTGCACTGTAGTTCTGTCAGAAGCCATCATTATAATAAGGTAGTGATAAATTTAAGCAATTTGATGAGTGATTACCCAACACATCTGATCAAAACAAAGAAGGCTAAGGCAGAAAGCATGGCATGACAGGCACATCGGGATAAAAACTTGAGATCTGACAGATGTCTCCTTATGATTCTAAGTTTTGTTAACACCACTCGGAAAACTCAATGACCTTGGTTGGGCCAAGTGTATTACTCACTACTCGAATCAGGTGTTTGTCAGTAGAGGAGCAGGGATGAATACAATTACTTAGATCTTCACGATAATATGTTGAAGCCTACTTATAAATAAGTCGTCTTGTTGTTTGTATAGCGTAAGCCATTTAGTTAGGTTTTCACTTATGTATTTCCGTAGTGTGGTTTCCTTAGTTGTTGTTATTCTTTGGGTCAATTGGAGAGTTGGTTTTGTTTTGTGTAATAGGGTGTTTACTGACACTATAACTAATTACTTTTTGAAGAATTTTGGATGTTTAGAGGACTGACACCCTTAGTTGGGGGGTGTGATTGATATCCGGGATAGGACTGTTGAAAATATCAACGTGAAAGGAATAACTGTTACGTGCTATTCAAAAATGGGAAAAAAAGATATAGAGAATTGCTTTCTGGACACAAGGACCATAGATCTAAGAGGAATGAAAACCAAGGATAACCATGAGTTTTGTTTTTAAGAGAAGGCCGTTAGACGACCATGGAAGGGCAGGACTGAGGTACTTAGGCGCATGCCAGCGCTTGAAGAGAAAGTTTGCAGCCAAAAGGTAGGAGGACCGCGCTAGAATGGGATAGATTGGGTGTGAAAAGGTATCACGGGAAAAAGGCCATGATGGATTAAATGAGAGGATTGTCGTAGGGTTGCGGATAATAAATGCAACTAAATTTTTTGAAATTCTATATAAGGACGGGGATCAATTTCTGTTTATACATTGCAGTTGAAGAATATTAAAAAGGATAGTGTGAATGAGTGACAAACTCGTGTTGAGGTGTGAAGAGTGGTGAAACCAGACATGGAAGAAGGTTGTGTGCAAGAGGGAGAGTGCGTTCCCATATGTGCAATGTTTGAGAGGCAAAGCAACACATTACAAACAACTAAAGGGCCATGATTTCCCCCACTGTTGCACGAAGATTTAACTAGGTTTTGGGACTTCCCAATTATAGAGGGAAGAAAAGAGAGTTTCAAGGCACCTGAAGAAATCACACTTCAGTTGGAAAACAGGTTGAAGTGAAGAAGATGCTCCCAGAGAGTTAACTGTCTTAGAAATGCAGTATCCACAGGGCAATGGTTATGAGGGGACAAAATGGGACTTCCATATCCACCAATTAAATACAATGATTATAACCATCGAACCATCAGATAATAAAAGGACTCGATGTGTTATTTACAAAAATGACAAGCGCACAACAAAGATTGCCAGTGTACGATATCGGGTGAGAATCTACTAAACAGAGGGAGTCGAGTAGTTTTGTACGATCTTCCATACTTTGGAAAGTATGTACCCACTTTCGGTGGTTTTTGAGCAGAGGCCATAGGACTTCTTATTTTACAGACGAGGGTTAAATCACACCGCTGCTTTAAATTTGTGTTTTTGCAATTGTGACAGGACTAAGGGCCTCAGGAGTGATTTGATAACGATTTAACTGATCAGGGTCACAATCCTAGAGACAGAAGAGAACTTGGGTTATCCCCAAGGCGCTTAGCAATGACATTGACAAATTGAAAAGTACCCACTAGGGCAGGTAGTTTTCACATCTTGTAACACAACTGAAATGACAATGAAGATGGTCTCATGTAAAACATGTGGCTTCACTCGAAAAGAATATGTCATCAATGGGCGGTCTACAATATTGGAAGACCAAGAGCAAATAAAATCATTTCAGAAGCGTGGAGGTGCCCGAATAAGTTTTGCACTATGTTTATTGTCCTTAGTGTTTATTGCGATTGGTGCCTTGATGGGCCAAAGAGAATATTTGGGAGTACCCCCCTGGAACACAAAAAAGTAAACACCCCCCCCCCCTTTTGGGCGGAAAGTTGGGTAAAGCGGTGCAATGGATCAATGAGAGACCATTCAGTACGGGAAGAATGGGGTAGATAGACTTAACAATGGCATTTTGAAGAAGAATGGCATATGCAGATTTGCCTTCAATGGTGGGAATGCATTCCATTTCCAGTCTACCAACATTTTTTGGAGCGTGTGAATTGGTGATGAAGGAGGAGGCTGGGATCCCTGGGGTAACTACTGTATGCCTTCATAGTAGGTATGGTCAGAAGCGTTCCACCAGGTTTAGTGCGTACCCCTAACCTTCAAGAAGACAAGGTACATGGCAACTACCACACTCTGAGAGATAAATTGTATATCCGGGGGACTGCCTACATTGAGAGGCTTTCTCTTATTAATAAGCATGAAGCCTGTTATCCTTGGGCAGTTGGGGACACCGAAGCATGCTTGTATCCTATAACTCAAACCCCAGCGAAACACTAAGTTCTGTAGAGAATGAGTTTGCACTCCTAGGGTTGCCAAAAGGTGGCATACAATGACAAATGTTCCATTGCTAATCCCCAAGAACAATTCAAGTATAATGATTAAGCAGAGGATCATGAAGATATGTGGGGTTTGGAGCACAGAGGAAGAAAAACACCTCCAAATAAGTAATAAATGAGCCACGACTACACCACCTTAGGACCACAAGAAGAGATGAGGAGGACGTTGATTCTTCCAGGAGAACACCATTTCAAAAGAGGTTAAGGAAACAAGGACCTTAAGTGCTACTCGCGTATCAGTGCACAGATCACCTCGTAATCTCTCCACAAAGGAGACAAATGAGAAAAATAAGAAGGAAATTGAAGTTTTGATGAGGAAGTGAAAGAGTATGAGGAAAGTGCACCAAATTTTCCTACATCTCCAGAGAACAAGGACGAACCAGCAGACGAAGATATGAAGAATGGAGAGGAAGGAGGCAAATGAGACAACAACTAAGAATTCTCAGGACATAGCAGCACAAGTTCCAAATCTTGAAGTCCCAAAGTTCCTAGCAGCCTTAGATCAAAAGAACAAGGTGATAGATCTTCCACCACCAGTCATGTGGCTAACGCCGAGGACACATGTACACTTGTCCTGCCTCCTATTCCATCACAATGACACAAATTTAGCTGATTATATGGCTAGGATAGGATGGATGCAAGATATGGAATAGATCGCACCAGAAGAAACTATCATTGTCGTGCCACACGCACTGGATAACCAGATTTTTGTTTTGATGTTGTTGAGGAGTCATGTTTTTCAATTTCAAGGAGGTTGAAGAAGGTACCTAGGCCTGGCACACTAACAATCAAGCCCTATGTGAGATGTGAAAGAGGAACACATGAGTCCATTCTTTGGTGAAAGTCTTTGACAAATGGCAGGGTTTAAATATGGATAACGTTGCTACAATTAGGTCACTGAGGGAGGAGATCAAGATAAGATGAGGAAAATAACTTGCCTAAAGAAGGAAAAAGACTTGGCATAGAAGAAGAACACTATTTTTATCAGCATGGCATAGAATATTGGGGACAATGTTATGAAGGCTAGGCCACACTTAGAGCCAAAGGTACCTAAGACGTTTTGTTCGACAATACATTATGTAAGTACATTGGTGGACTTAGTGCTTGAAGATGAACCTCTGTGTATGCCAACACCAAAAGATCTAGCATAGGAAGCATAACGAGAAAAGGATTCAGTGATGGGGAATATTGCATCATATGAGGGGTTGCTTCAGAGTTTGCAGGAACTAAAGAAGGCTAATCAAGTGCTTAATATTTGTACAGCGCTAGAAGCTATTATAAGGACTAGGACCATTTTGGAAGACAATGAGGTCCTGAAGGCCATGAAAGATGAAACATTGGGCTACGCAAAATGATTAACACTTATCAAACAAAAGCGCAAGGCCCTTACAACATCTCAAGAACCACACAAGGAAAGGCTGGATGAGCTTGGGAAACTCATCGCACAAAAGATGGACCTGTTAGAAGGGAGAATGACTGCCATGTCCAACATTGTGTTGGTCTTGCAAAATGAGAAAGGAGAGATTGCAAAGGATGAGTTAGAATAAATTGAAGTGGATATCCCAGAGAAGGTAGAGGCCGCTCTCAATGATTGGCAGAATATAGATGTGGAAATAAAAGAAGAATATACAGAATAAATTATTTAGGTTGAAGCAGAAGATACTGTAGGGTAAAGAAATTATTTTATTAATCAAAATTCTTTCTATTCTTCTACTCATATTCTTTGATTCATTTTGGAGACAACCATTTCCCAAGCAGAAATGTAACTAGTGTGGGGTAATGTTGGTAAGTCAGAATCAGGAACTTAGTGAAGGAAATACAAAAGGTTCGTGCAAGAGAGTAGAGAACATTCAAATACATGGAAGTATCAGAAAGGATCGCGCGTGAAGAACAGAAATAGGTTCAGGACTTAGCCGTTTTCATAGTGAGGATCTATTTTTGGAGATAGTGTGCGGAGCACACAAACCGGTTAAAGACTTGCGCCACACACATTGGATATTTTTGGAGGATCAGCTATGAAGTGATTTGCATGGATACATGCCGAGAATAGATCTACTTCTGTCAGTTAACTAAAAGCAATCTATTGTTAACACATTTACATGTGTGGTTATTTTTGTAATGGCGCATGGCTAATAATAACATGCAACCTATTTTGGGATTGGATAATCGGTGAAGGGAAAGTCCCCACCCTTCTAAATAGGTAGTGAATTGTGTAGCATAAGAGAGATGTGAGAGCTAAGTTATTATGAGGTTATGCTACCAAATTTGATGTGCGCATGAGCATATATTACTGTTATTGTAAGGAAGATTCTGTGTATTACTGAATTTAATATAATGGAGATTATGAAATGAATCAAGGTGTTATCATGGTTATAGTTTAGTATTGCATGCTTGATTTAATCATGGTTACTTTTTAAGTATGTTATTCACTAGATCTAGATCTAAACATGCACTGTAGAATGATATATTAGTCATGGATATGAATGCCTTAAGTCTTCATCATGCTAACATCCTACAACAAAAACCCTAAAGAGGGGCCTGGTACCTTTACGTGCTTCGGGTGAGTGCTCAGTATAGGCTGAGTGATGTGTCAATGTGACTGGGCTTGTATTGGTGAATTCTAACATTCATATAATAAAAGATAATGACATACAATGTATCTGTCTAACATGTGTAACAAAGTGTACATGTAAGCATACACACGTAAGAATAAAGGTGACCAAGATATGTGGTATGTTTTGAATGTGATGGAATGGAATGCAAGGTGAATATGATAGGAGTAGCGTGCCCCTTGAGTGGATGTGTATGCATGAGATGGGGTGTATTTATAAAATACCTCTCGACAGTCAAGAATGAACCATAAAACAAAAGTGTGTCATCAGGAAATGGTTTGAACATGTGCACTAGATAGATATGATCAAGAAGCATAAAGTATAAAATGTGGATGAAATGAGGTTCAATTCATATTTAGACCCTTAGTGGTCGAGTATGAACTGCAGATCTAGAGTGTGTCATAGGGAGTTGTTATGTGATGAGAAAGAGAGAGAGGAGAGAGAGAGAGAGCGAGAGAGAGAGGAGAGAGAAGAGATATATAGAGATAGAGAGAGCGAGAGAGGAGATAGAGAGAGAGAGGAGAAGAGAGATAGAGAGAGAGAGAGAGAGATAGATAGAAGAGACTCTCATCTACTCTCCGCCGACGCTCTCTCTCTGCTCTCTCTCGTGACGGCGAGAACTCTTCTCTCTCGCGCTGTCCATGAATTTTATTGTGACATGTTTTAGTGTGTGCGGTTCATTTATGCGGATTTCCTCCTTCTCAAGTGTAAACCGAAGCATGAGAGTGCGTCATAGGGTAATGATAATACAAGAGTGTATCAGATTGTGTGATGATGTAGAGATCACAAAGTGCATGAGAAGATGCAATAGACACTGTAAAATGCTAAAATTGGGGGAAATAAGCATGATGCCCTCCAAGTGTGTGTTGATGAGTGAGCTATCCAATAAAAGTGAAGGGCAAGGGTCCTCCAACTGATGTATACATAGATAAAGGAATGTGATCATGCTCTAAGACCGGTGGTACATGAGGCATATGATGTATCAGTGGATGGGACCTATGTGTATGAAACCTTGGAGGTGATGAATACTAATGTGAAGGAGACCGAGGAGGTGATGTGCACCTATGCAAAGAAGACCTATGTGAAGGATACTGAGGGGGTGATGTGCACCTATGTGAAGAAGACTACAGAGGAGATACCTACCTATGTGAAGGATCCATCTGATTAGTGGACATAGATTGATGCAATGGACTAGTGGACCGATGAGACCAAGTAGGCCATGTGCGGACATGAGAGCTAGGAGAAGATTGCACTTTAAATTCAAGAGGTCTAGGGTACCTATATGCTCTAGTGAGTGCAAGGGAAACCTCAAGTGGAGGTTGGGGAAATGGAGTGGATGATTGAACACCTTGGATAGAAACTACTTGCTTATCATGAATGAACTTAAGAAATAAATGAGTCATGGAAAATATAGCCTTAGTAGCATGAAGCCAAAGAAGGCCTAATATTAGGTCGCAACCTTTGATTGAAGGTGCCACACCGAATGGCCCAAGTATGGTGAGAGGCCCAACAATTATTGGAAGGTTGACATGACCATAGAATTTGGGATTTCTATATGAAATTTGTGGGAGTGGATAACTAATAGCAACAAGGAGTGAAATAGAACACACAAAGAGGAGATAATGATCTGATCATAGTATTGTTGATAGAGTAAGATCTGATAGAAGAATTGATGTGTAATGTGCTAGAAGAAAATGTAGCTTGAAAATCCTAATTAGAGAATGTGATAGATGGTGGAGATGCCTCAATATGTGAAACTAGAAAATCAAGGCTCCCCGATGAAGGAGGAGGCACAACACGATATGTATGATTAGCTTATGAATTTTCCACTTGCTTGTCATGCTTAGGAAGTGAATCGTTAAAGATTTTGAGATTTTTATTTTCATTGACTGACTTAGATGTAAAAGGCTTAGGGAGCTAGATTACATTATTGTCAATGAGATCTTGAATAAGATATTGAAGTTTGAAACATCAATTAGTGGAATGCCCAATGCATTGATGATAGTTGTATATGAAATTTTTGTTATAATTTTGTCCTTTAGGTCAAGATGGATCTAGATCAAGTGGAGGTGGAAGCGTAATAATATTTCTCTCAACAAGTTGTGGCAATAGAATATGCGGAGCAAAAGGTAATTTTGTGAATGTATGCTTTGGAGGCTGTCATTGAAGATTTTTAGAAGTAATAACAATGTTATAATTGATTTTTCTTCAGATGGCTTTGTAGATGGCTTGAAAGTTGTTTTTCTCAGAAATCGACTAGAAGATTAGGCTTGTTTGTGATACTTAAGCTTGACCATAGATAGTAGTTTGATTTCTCGTAACTTAAGAGTATGAAATAGATGATAAAAGGATGGAGAGGTCTAAAAAATGACGCTCTCCTGCAAAGGAGGTAAGATATTTTGAATAAATATATCTTGAAGCTCAAAGTCCATGAGTACATTAGTCATCTTAGCTAAGTTGTTCTTATATTGTAAGACATAGTCCACTAGATGTTCGTTTGCTCCTTACTTGATTTGTGATAGTTGAGCATAGGAGATCTTAGAGAAGATATTGATTGAGAAATTAGCAAGAAGAAAATAAGATAAATGTGTAAAATATTTTACCAAATGGAAAAGTATATCGTAGAACTAACACATTGCATAGTCTTGGAGGCTACGAGGAAAGAGCTTTGCGAGTAAAGTATGATCATCCACATAATCTAGACATGCTACACAAAATGTTTGGAGATGCTCTTGAGGATCACCATAGCCTTTGAAGGTGTGTAGCTTAGGGGTGATGAAATTTGGAGGGAGTGGATAGGATGAAATGGCTGGTGCAAAAGGAGTGTGGAGAAGTAAGGTGGAATCAAGAGATGGAGATGTATGAGAAGTAACAAGTTAAATATGGTGAATTTAAGTCTATAGATCTTGATATAAAGAAATTAATCATGAGTGTTTGAATAATATTTGGGTTGTGCGTTAGAAGCATTAGGTTGAATGATAGGAACAATAGTAGTGGGAATGGAAGTAGGAATATGAAGGTTTTGAGTGGAGGCCATGACAATTGAAGAAGAACCTACAAGACAGACATACGAGGCATCTCGATCATTTTTAGTAACTATCAAAGCATATAGAATATGTGGAAGATGCGTAGGATTGTCACGTAAAGCTTGATGAAAATTAGTGACCTTTTCAATTTTTTCTTTATCAACATTTGTGTCTTCATCATAAGATTGCTCAGTATCAGATGTCTCAATGTCTTTAAGAGGAACATTTTGAGAATTGGAAAAGGGGTTATCAGATTCAACCATTGATTTAGAGACCCTACGGGAAGAAGGAGGCAACTCAATTTACTCAAAAGACCCAAAACGAATGATATGAGTAATGGGCATAAGAAGAAAACCCTAGAAAGAAGGTGGAATTCGAGCGATGGGTTCACCAAATGATTTAATAAAAATTACCCTAATTGCAGTGTAACAAGTGTAAGCTATGATAAATAACTCCTAGATATGGATCTAACCTAAGAAATAAGCTAATGAAAATTGAAATCCTAGGTGCAAGAGAAGGGATATAATACTTAACATATTTTGCAATTGATCCTATTGATGTGCTCCAAACATGACTTAGCAACATGTTTAAAGTAATATAACAATAAAATGCAATATTTTTTCCTCAATTTGGAAGCAATATTAAGTCTCAAACATTCATACTCGCAAGATGACTTTAATTTGAAAATAAGTCCTCACTGTATCCTCCAAATGAGGTTGCAACTTATGTATAGGAAAATAGTCACAATTGTCAAGATGAGCACCTTACCTAAATTTAGAACAATAGTGTCATATGAAATAAAAACAAGTATTATTTTTGATACAAAATTGATGCTCATTTCATATACAGATAACTGTGATGATAGGTTTAAGAACAAGAGTGAAAAATAATATGCAAAATTCCCAAGATACTTGTGGTCCAATGAAATGTGATATGGTAATGAACGTAATTTCAGATATAGTTTTCTATGGGAAAGGAATAAGCCTATTATGCATATTCATTTGTTGTGATGGATTTGCTGTTCCTAGATGCCATTTCCTATTATATATGATATTTTGTTGTATTTTTCATGGGATGTCCAAAGAATAGAAAATTATATCACAATACACATCATAAATCTACCACAGATATGAAAACATATCACAACTATCTTATACCCATTCCATCAATCTAAGTTTTACGTTTTTAATTATTGCCTTCTTGTTTTTCTAGATTTATGATGGATGACCTGAAAGTAAAGGATGTTCTGCAAGAATTTTTTTCTAAGTCAAAGATCATTGCATACAATATTATTTACTGGCCATGAATGGGAATTTAGTAGTTCAATTGAATCTATTTGATACTAATGGATTGTTTTAGGAGAACAAAATCAACATTTAGTCATCATTGTGTGCATGCCTCGAGTTTAGTCTAGAACCTACAAACATACTTTATTATTTTCAAGGATTTTCAAGCTACATTTTCTTCTAGGGACAAGAACCTACAAACATACTTTATTATTTTCAAGGATTTTTGCATAGTCTAGGTGACATGCTTATTTTTTAAGGCTTATAACCTCATGATTCCTTCTTCAATGATAGTTTGAGGGTGAATGCAATATTTTTTACATGGGTATTATAAAACTAGATTTGCATTATTAATTTCTATACCCATGCAACACATTTTATGATGAGGATGGTTGTCCATTGGGTAGATTCAACTCTCATAGTCGTAAGATTTATTTAACTAACACAACACTTCAAAGGATACACGATTTATATGGAGCCTCATCCGAGGAAGAAGAAGAGGGTGGTTGAGGAGGGATGAAACACTTTAATGAATCTCATAAAGATTGATGGAGGTAGTGATTCATGGTTTTATGTCTTATTATTTTACATGATTTAGCTATATTATTTTGGTTTTCATGCATGAATTATGTAATTTTTGATTGTCTCCTAATTCATGTTTCCTTGTATGTTTACAGGGTTTCCTATGAGTGCTGATGAGAAAGAAATTTTCCAATGAATTTCTGGAGTGGAGGATTCTATCACAAGGATGAGATGTGAGAACAATGTGATAGAGGCAGAACATGTGGGTGGTAAGATCTCAACGACACTAATAAATTTTTTTTTTTTGCTAGGGAAAACCAATTTTTGTTTGACATTATTTAAAATGAGAGTACAATCAATGATAGGTTAGAAAGCGTAATATTTGAGAATAATAGTACCTTATAGATTGTTACCATGGAGAATGAGGAGTTATGTCTTATAAATGTGGCACTTAGGGGTTAAAAGTTGGAACTTGAAAAAAAGTGTGTTTCCCTTCAAACTACCAATGTGTACACAAAATCACACCATGAATACATGGGAGACATATTTAAGGCCTTTAAAATCAAGTACAATGGAATGAATAACATCTATGAATAAGATTTGTTGCACTAGAAGGAAGGGTATGAGAATATGTGTTGTCAAGTTCGATGGACGAGTTAGATTGGTTGTGGAATTTTAGAGAGGACACACCATGTTTAGTTACAAATATTTAGTCGGGGAAAGTGAAACCAAACTGTATGAAGATGTTAAAAATATAAAACTTTGATATTGCTAGAACGTAATACAACTTCTTTGTTGTGAAGATAACAAGTAAAATAAAACATAATACATTTTGTTGTATTTCTATATGTTTATTGCATTTTTTTAATAAAAATAAACTGTTAGAGTAGGTATTTACCTTAGCTCATGTTCACCTAGGTACTTTATTTACCTTTATTGTATTTATCCTCACCCACTTATGTGTGTGGATATTTCTTTTATCTTATTTAGATATTAGGAGATATTATCTAGTTGTTAGGTAGAGTTCTTTCCTTGATCTATGGTATTGACTGGTTCTTTCCTTGATCTATGGTATTGACTAGATCCTTGATGTCTAGTTCTCTCCTAAATCTATGGTCTTGACTAGTTCTTTGATGACTAGTTATTTCCTTGATTCATGGCTTGATCTATGACCTTGACTGGTTCTTAGATTGTTATTCCTTGCCTATTTAAGCAAGGCCCATTCTCAATGTATTGCATTGAGTTCCATAATAATATATGATATTGTTTCTCATTTGTTTGCAAAGGTTTTATGTAAAGTTATTCTGGCGAATTACTTTCATCTTATTGATCGTGGTGTTTGATTAACATCTGTGTTCTTGGCTTGGTACGATCTGGTTATCGTTCCTTTCATAAACCCTAATATAAAATTAAATCTAATGTAAGGAGATTGCTGATTAGATAAATATAATAGTATTCGAGCAAGATCGAGCTAAATAAGTACACAAAAGAGTGATAGATAGGGTTTGCAGAATGACTCGACTTGTATCTATAGGTCTGGATTGATTCCAGGATGATGAACATAATGGAATGGAAAATTATGGATCGTACAAACTTTGTGTCTGATTCTAGAATGTGACATTCTTAGGGACATGAGCACCTAGAAGGGGACAAGGTTGACTGGGTGCTAGCATCCATTTTGGGTGTTAGTGTCTATGGGAAAGATTTGGTCCTAGTTATTTTTGTGTCCTTTCTTATCACTTCTTGTTCGTTATAGGTCACATTAGGTTTTCTACAAAATTTCTCAGTTACACCTGTACCCACAAAAGAAAACCTAGCTACTTGCACAATACTCAAGCACACATTAAATGAATATAAATACACATATGCTTGAGTCAGACTAGCTTCGACGGTCACCCCAATGTGATCTTCCTTGAGAGTTACACTACATTTTGGACTCAATGTAGTTATATTGTGTGTGATTGAAATAATGTCCCTTGAGCTAGGATTCCCTAGTGTTAGTCACATAGAGAAGAGTGGATTACAATTACTTTGTCCTAATAAAAATGTGTGGTATTAAATTCATAATAAACCCTCCTATGTAGTGAAGTATGTAGTCCCAAAATGCAGTCCTTGGTGTAGTAGATAGAAAATATTGGCACCTTGTAATAGTATGTGCCTCTTGAATGCTTTCCCACCTAATGAGGTTAAATAAGAAACTTATATATATGATTCCTTTGATTAAGTTCCTTTGTTAACAAGTGAAATGCTGATTAAGGGTGATAAACAAAGATAAGAAAGAAGTAACACCTGTAAAATTAGAAAAAGAGAGAAAGATGATAGAACCACCTAGAGAGTACGGTAATGCTAAGGAACTCCTGTCCCTAATGGGTGGTTCTGTACAGGGTAAAAAAAAGATAAAATAGTAAAATCAGAACCGAGAAAGATGTGAACTTGTGTGTAAAACTCTAAGGTGTATGTCTAGAAACAACCAAGAAACAAAGATAAGAAAGATAAAAGAATTGTCAAGGAAAAGTAAAAGTGTTGATAATGACTAGTCCTTTTTGTTATGAGTCATGCATATAACTGAAATATTTAGAGGCTAGATGTACATAGTAAGTGTGCTAGATGTACACTTGAAATGTTTAAAGAGAAAGGGATAAAATTTGTTGATGCTTGCAGATTTTATGCTTAGGAGCGGTTGGAATAATACGAAGGATTTTGGCCTCTTGTTGCCAAACTAGGGATTTGAATGTCCTAGCTCTAAACTTTGGATTTAGGTGTTTTGTTTCTAATAAGGGAAAGTGTACTAAGAGAGCTCATAGGTTTTTCCATCCAACTGTTAACACTTCCCCGTGGATAAGTTCCATTGCAGATGATCACGAACCTAAATTGTAACTTGCCTTAGGTGACACATTATTCCAGGCATATCGTTGTCTTGTATATACTACATCTGCCACTTCCTTATTTAGTTCCTACTTTAGTTCCTTATTTATTTCTTGAGTAAGTAGTTAGTTCCTATTAGTAATTGGTTAAAATTTGAAGATGACTGTGTAACTGCTGATACTATAGAATATTGTAATCGTGCAATAATTGTAACTTATCTGTAACTATTTTTTCCCCTAGGGAAGGAGTGCCTGGGTGGGACACTAGTGCCCACTACTCCTTTGGCCAAGTATGTTTCTGGCCTTGTTATATAACTGATTTATATTATGTTCTTGTTGGTTGTGATAATTCTTATCCAAATAACTCTCCCAACTATTTAGATAACTTGTATACACTTTTTGACTTTGAGTTCTTCATTGTGAGGTCGCGTGTGGTCAAGTTCACTTGGCACATTCCCTTGGTTGCTTTTCCCCGTGCACTTCCACCTCTCCCCTTTCATTTTCCTTTTCCTCTTTGTTTCACTCCTCCCTTGCACGCATCCTATGCGTGTCCTCCTTCTTCCCAGCAGCTATTCACCCTGCGCGTGTGCCTCTCACTTACTTCAATTAGCCAAGTCCCTGGCGTTATTGTGTTCCCCACACACCATCTTGTAATAGTTGTGACTTGACCATGTGTTCTCTACTCAACTATTTTCCTTATTTCCTCACGCGCGTTGCGCACACCTTCCTCCCATCTTCCTCCTGTGCCTCATTCTTCCACGCGCATATCTTTGCGCCCTCCTTTGTGTCGTTCTGTGCTAGGTTATCCTCTAACACACTTGAGTATGCCACACACAACCAGTCAAATCATGCTAATAGGGTGCCAAATCCTTGCAACAAATCAATGAGTGACACGTGTTAGAAATGACAAGAACATTTACACAGTTGGTCGTCCTTTCAACCAATCCACGCACGCCACGTGTCTTGCGTGCCCATACGGCTATGTCATCTTCTGACACCCATATATTTTTATATAGAGCTCCGATCAGTGTGTGCCTAGCCTCAATCAGTAGGTGCTGACATAGGATACAATTATAAACATTCAAATTTAAAATCTTGGTAGATCTAGTAGGTGAGAAATGGGAAAACATCTTTTTGGGCATTATTGAGTAGATTTGATTGCTTCAACCACCCAATTTGATATGATCTGCCCTCTTTCCTTCTCCAACATGCCAAATAAACTTAGGGAAATGTATTTGACAAATTTATAGGGAGATTTACAAGCATTAAATGCTTCTTGTTGGTGGTTGCATTTCAAATTCAGATTTTCCTTCTTCTCTTCTTCTTCCATGGATTTATCTATAAATGTAAGAGATGGGCTCATTTTTTAATGTGGAACATTTTGGATCCTTACACATTTTTCTAAGGACTTCATATTTTCTATATTTTGAGTTGCAGACCTCTGGATCTGGTTCTTGCATGTGGATATCAGTCTCTTTCGCCATTGTAACAACTATGTGCATTTCTGGAAGTAATAGAAGCATCATTTTGTGACTATTCTTTATCCTAATGTGTTTGTATTCCTTCTATTTGCATTTTATTTTGCATTGCGTGCTCATTATGCCATTCTACGTCCCTTTTAGTTCCTTATTCAGTTGTGTTCCATGAGACCGATCTGGTAAATATGTTTTAAGTTGTGCTACACGTGCCTAGCCTTCTTTCATGCATTTCCTTTTATTTTTGCTCAGAACAAATAGTGTTCATCCCTCTTTTTCTAGTGCTATCACCTATTATTGTAGTTTCCTTTCATGTTATCCTTCTATCCTTGGTCCCTTAGCATCATTAGCATAGTTTTCCCTTTCAGCACTAGGAGTAGCAATAGTAGTAGAAATAGATAGAGGAACTGGCCTTCTCCGAAGATCCGTCCCAAGCGTGCAAAGTCCCACAACTTGGGGATGGTTCCATTATTGTCAAAAATGAATTGGTTCCTCCAGATCTGAGACACAGGTGCAATTTTGACGACTAATAATTATGTAACTACTTTTTGTAATTTCTTGGAGGGTGAAAAGGTTCACTGGATGTTTACCCCCACTTGTTTGAGGTGTGTGAGATGAAAAAATATGAATGGATCTCAAAGGTGGAAGGATGAAACTGATATGCATAACTAATATAGGGATTCTTGTCGGGGATATGGAATATGCATGGTAGTGACCATGGTGTAAGAAAACAAGTGGAAAATGCTAACATACAAGTGTTAGTGGAAAACAAGCAATGTGTACGGAAATAAAAACCAGTAAAATCATATAGGAAAATCAAATACAATTACATAATGTGGAGCTAGTTGCATACATGAGACACCACTCAGTATGTCACAAGACAATCGAATCTGTCAAGGCTTGTGCAGACAAATAAAGAAGAAAACATAAGGCATAGCCCACAAAAAATGATACAAGTAAACTAGACAACCATGATTTGAAGGAATCCTGTAATGCAAATACTACACATGAGGGATGTTCGAGCATGTTAGAAAAGTTAAATAGTATACCACCATGTAATATTTGAATATAGGAATGAAAATGTGAAATATTGCAATGATATAACCTTGTAGTAGGTGGTAAAAGGTAGATGCCCCTAGGAGCCTCAGTGGGAGTGGTAATAGACATGGCCAAGCATCATACATCGTGTAAAAACTTATAGATGAATTTCATTCACCTCAAGATACCATGTGAATGTGCATTTTTGTATGAAAAATGATAAAGCATACTGGGAACTACTATAGTCACAAACTATATGCACTTGGGTGCATTTATAGGTCCTAAAAGCATGCTAGCATTTACGTGATTCATAAGCGATAAAATTAGTAATTGGAAACTCCCTTTAGCATGCTGCAATATCTTCTACACTTTTATTGGCTTTATGCATATTACACTCTTGCCAACATTTAATTGTTTTATCTTTCTATGGCCTTGGAAACTAGAGACCAGTCAGAACACTAGCGTTAGGAACTCCTATCATCATGGGTGATCGTGTCCCTCTTTACGTTTTTTAATCCTTTTGGACCCCTTTCACTTCTTAATTTGTTTTTATCACTTTGGGTTGGCATTTCAGTTGTTAATTACAAAGTTCAAACAAGGGAATCATATAAGTAAATAGTTATGTTTTCAAGATAAGGGACCAAACACTAAGCATTACATACTACCACCTAATCTTGCATTCAAAAGGCACAAGAGCATCAATGGCATTCATCTAGGACTCATTCAAGGGAAAGGGTTGTATACTTATGTATACACAACATAGGAAGGGGAAGTATATTCTATTCCATCCACATACTATAAATCTTCTACATTCTATATCCATCCCATAATCATTTGTGCAAATTACACAAGGGCATCTTAGGGCATTATTTCTACACACACATAAGAACTACATAGAGTATGAGATGCAGTGCAATGTTCGGTTGTAAGTTCACTCTTCGGGTGACCACCGAGGTCATTCCAACTCCCCATTATGTAATTTCCTTTTTATATTTGATGTGGTTTGTGGGTATGTGTGTGTGAGCTTATTTCTTACATGTTACAGGTATAGTCACAGATAAGACAATGAATCCAGAGTGACAAATAAGGATCAATAATGAAGTTTATTTGAAATTGAAAGATCCATATCTACAACATCTACCTAGACACCAATGCCCAGATCTATATTCCACTTCCTGGGTGCTCCTTCCCTCATGTGGGAAGATCTGTATTTTCCGAGTTGAGAACCACCAATAAGCCTCTACGACATGCCTCTCAGTTTGCTCCAACATTTCATCAGCTTAAATCACTTCCTGTTCACTCATAAATCAGCTAAGTCACCTTATCCCTCCTTATCGCTTAGGGTTTCATATTACACATGCTTTATTTCTTGCATCTTGTTGTCTATTAACATTTGTATATCATTAGGTACAATAGTTACTCTAAAAATAATATTTAATTAATTCAATTTACATTAAATCAACTGTAGTAAAATGTTAAACAATAGTGCAATATATAGTAGTATAAGGAAGCAAGAGTACATCCAACCAAGATGTAAGAAAACATGTTTTTGGATTTTAAATTATAAATATGTGAAAAAGAACAACTAGAAAAGAGGGATTAGGATGCCCCCAGTTTATGTGTGCAAAGTGAGGTTCATGTAGGTAAGGATTCCCTCAACAAATAAGTATGAACCTGTAACAAGAGTGCGTCATCGGGTGGTGTTAGCATATGGATTTGCACACATGCAAATGACATGCAACAAAATGGGAATGAAGTCCCTCCTTAATGAAGGTGAGGCTGCCTTTATTGAAAGCCAAAATTGTATTTACACCTGTACATTCAAAATCGTATGTGGGGGGTGTTTTAGAACACCAATGGAAATAAAAGTGAATGAGGGAGATGGAATGGAATGAAGGATTGAAATGGAAAGGAATGAATTGAAGGAACATGCAAGAGTTAGGTAAAAGCAAAGCCTAATATTACATGGAGAAGAACAATAAATAAATAACACAAATAAAATGAAATTTGCATAAGTTAAAAGAGAATGAGTAAAGGGAACACACATGAGCAAGTAAATAGCAAAGATTGATCACTTTGAACAAGAACAAAAACTTAATAACGTTGACAATAAGATCAAAGACAATATTTGCATGCAAGATTTAAACATCTAACATCTAATGAACATAAGAACATCAAATGTTACAAGAGACAATGAATGAGACACAAAGTTCATATTTCATTAACTCCAAAATGTCTTCACAAAAGAACACAAAGTGTCTTCTTGAAACAAAGCTTGCACACAAAGTCACCCCTACGAATGAGCCCCTAACATCCTTTTATAACTTAAAAGTTGGTTACAAAGTAGTTAGGATTTTAATTGCACATTAAATAGGGCACTTAAGTGACTTTGACTTTTTCAACCAAATTTTAAAAAGTGACTAAAAATAGGAACCACTTAAGTTAAAAAGTCATTTAAGAAAAAAATCATAAATAAAAGAAATGGGTACGTGTAGACCCCACTTAAATGACTTGGACATACACATAGACATCATAGTCAGCAATGCACCACCTAGATCAAGACACCTAGGTTCAGTGCTATCGACAATAAAATTGTCCTCCGTAATTTCTATTTTATTATGTATGTATTAGGAATAGGATGTTGTTAAGTATAATTAGTAGTGACGTCTGATAGAAGATAACGACACCATCAGTATGGTGCTGCCAATAAAGTAGAGTACGGTAACAGTCAAAGTACAAAAGGAATGTTGTGGTAAAAAGTAAATATTTGTCGTAACTGGTCCGGTAATGTTAAAATGTCAAAGTTGGGGTAAGTAAAGAAGTAGGGTCTACATGATTAGGAATTAGAAATATTATATTTGTAATAAGGACAAAGAGTGATGTCATAAATATTTTGTGTATTTTATTTGTGGAAAAATCTAAAAAGGTGGAACCCATGTGAGATGATAAGGTTTATCTTATCTTAGAAGATAAGCCTACATGTAAAGGCAAGAGTTTAGGCATGGAATTTGATTGGCTAGAAGAGATTTCCTATCCTATCTTAGAGATAGGGTGGATAAGCCTGAATTTCTATAAATAAAGAGGCCACCCCCCTCATTTAGCATAGAGAGAAGTAGTGAGAAATATTGTACGAGTAAGTGTGTAAAGGAAGCCATCATTAGGAGGTATGTTAAAGAATCCATTGTGAAGTTTCTCCCATAGTTATTGTTGGAAGGCAAGTGAAGTCAGTAACACTTGAAGTACCTCATGGGTGAGATTGTAACAATTTCATGTTGATATTATAATTTACACTTATATTTCAGATTTTTCATCATTCCTTCATATCATAGTCTATGGTATTCTTGTGTTATGTTTGTTGTTGTGTTTCCAAATTACATCCACCAAACTAAAGACTGTGCATTAGTAAATAATCATAGCACGAGGAGTTCCCGATGGAGAATTATCATAGTGCTAGATCGGTGATGACAGTGCCTTATCCATTAGGCCAAGAGTCTACCTATTCCGATCGTATGGGAATGAAGTCATTGATTGTGCTCTACAATCCTACAGATGACAAGAGAGCTGAGCTTGAAACTTGAGCAATTCATCCACCTCTCCGTTTGAACAACATTCTGGTGTGAGTAATTTTATCTTCATTCGTATTCACATTCATAATTACATATAATTATCCACATGATCTGAATACCTTTCCATGGTGAATTATTCATTTTTCATGAGATCAAAGTTATTATGCCACCTTAGCTTGTCAGAATCTAGCTCTTGATATTTCGTCAGTGAGAAGATCTTCCAAGAGCCAAAATTCTAATTCACTTCTTGGATTTATGTTTTTTGTCTTTGTCACCATCCTGAAGTGTTGTCATTTTGATCTGCTCACGATATTCCAATTCAAGAGCGCTCTAACTTTAAGACTGGTCGATGAAGTATTTTGCCCACTACTAACTGAGAGCTGGCAGGGACATGCTTGAATGATGTGGCCTTGCTTGATGATCCACACAATTGTAGTTATCATTGGTCTTGGTTTTTCGGTGAATAGATCCGTACAATGATCAAGTGAAAACAATTGATGTAGACAATATTATCCCATTATCGATCTTTGTCGATAACATTGGCTTTTGACTTTGAAGAGACCTATGCCAATAGCTACGACTTATATCGCATAATGAGGAAGTTAGAGGTTGCTTCTGCTTAAGAGCCGTTAGAGTTAAATTGCTACATTGTGTAAGTGTCGTAGTGCATACATGCAAGTGATGACCAATTTAGAACAAGCGTTAGTAAAATTGTGACTCACCTTCGGTTGATATGTGATTGTAGAATTGACCTACGTCGACGTGTCCCAAGTTGGTATCAACGATGTTCTCAAACTCTGAATGGAGTGTCGAGGTGAGTATAATGCCATGGAATCTATACCGCGACACCATTTTTTCTGAAGATGACATGATTGTGAAAGAAGCATGATTTCAGGCTATTACTTCCTTCTTACAAAATTGCACAAATCACCTCTTCAGCTGCCATGGGACAAATACCAAATCTTGTTCTAAGAATCTCTCACTTGATGAGGAAGTATATTAAGGTACCACAATTTTGTGTGCAGGAGGGTTTTATTTTTCCAATCAAATTCTTCAGTCAAATATTAAAGGTCAAAGTTGACTCTTCTGAAACTGCTAGGAAAATGCAAGTGTAAAACTGTGAAAAATTGTGTTTAGTTTTAGCCTGAGAAAAATACCACACATCACCCTAGACATCTAAAAATTGGTAAGAGAGTATATGAAGGTGGGGAGAATTGAAAGAAATAATTATTTTCTATTGAAGATCATTCGAGTTTGAAATATCAACTCTCAAAGTGAGTCACCTTGACAGGCTGAAAATTGCATGCGTGGCGAAATCAAACAAATTGCATTTTATTTGGCTTCGTGAAAATATCAAACGAGGTTCTGCGCATTTGAATTTTTTCAAAGAGGTATATGAATGTGGGAAAAATTCAAAAAATCAAATTTTTTCTCTTGAAAATCATTTGGGCTTGAGATATGGATTCTCAAAGTAGGGCTTTCGCCAAGTTGAAACTGCGCGCGTGACAAAATCAAGTAAACTACGTTTTTCTTGAGTTCATGAAAAATATCAAACAAAGTGATGTACACTTGAAATTTGAGAAACGAGTACACAAATATGAGGAGAATTCAACAAACCAAACCTTTCTTCCCGTTGATCATCCAACTTTGAGATATTGAGCTTTAAAGTTGATTACTTCAACAGATACAAATCGCGACAAAAATAAAACTCTTCATTTTTTAAAATATCCGTTCGAAATGGCTTCGCGTAGGATTAAATTTAATCTTTTTAATTCACTATTTCTCCATCTTTCTCGATTCTGGTTGCTTTAACGTGACGAATTACTTTGATTTTCCGGCAATGCGTGGGTTGCACGACCCTGATATTTTTTCTTTGGCAGTGAGTGATCTTGTTTCTCCTTCCCAGACATGCGTTGGTTTGTTTTGTTTGGATTTTTGTTTAATTAACATGCGTGGGCAGACTTCTTATGGCTGTGTGGGTAAAACAAACATGTTTCTCCTTCCTGAAAAATGTGGTGGAAAATGCTAAACTTTGATGAATGCGTGGGAGAAATTCTTCCATCTTATTCAAACTGTTGTTCTCTTGCTTTTACTCATGCATGGAAATTGATTAAAAATTCTACATGTTGCATGGCCTCTTTCTCCCTATGAATGCGTGGGAAATAGAATTCTCTTTATCTTTCTTTGTCTCTCCAGATCTTTGATGAATGAGTTAGAACCAAGGCTTCCTTTGGACTGTTTTTCTCATGCTTATTTTCTTTGCTTTCACCTATCCATGGAGATTCTCCTACTTTTGACTTGTTTTATTCTTTCTAGGCGTTGAAAAGTATTTTCTTCTCCCCGTTGCATGGCCTCCTTTGGTCTGATTTTGGACTCTTATGCTTTAATTTGTTTGTCTTTATTTGTTGTTTCTCCTTTGCCCAATGTGTGGCTTTTGGTGTAAAAGTAAACAACAATTTTTCTTTTTTAATTTAAGGACAATTTTCTCCTCTTTCACATGGACCTTTCAATGAAGACAGAAACAAATACCTTTTCGCACCAAACCAAAATAATTATATTTTTATTATTGTTCTCCTTCCTTTCTAGTCTGCGTTGGAATTTATCCTCTCTAACTGGTTTCTCTTTTATTTTATGCCATGCGTGGCCTCCTTTCTTCCCTCAATGCATGGGTAGTTGCTGTTGTTTTAATCTTCCTTGCTTTGGACTATATTTCCCTCCTTGGCCAATGCATTGCCAATGTAATCTTTCCCTTTGGTTCTTAAAACCCACGTGACAATTGCCCAATGATCTTGGGTGAGTGCGTGATGAATACTTTGGCTTTGTTTTAGTGTGAGAATTCTCCTTTCACTGAAAATTCAATTACTCTCATGGGGAAATGGTTACGGGAATTAAAGAAGCTTCCCTGTAATTGTTTCCCCTTCCCATTGAAATAATTGAATCCTCTTCCTTCGGGTAGTGACATTAATTGCTAGGGGAAAGTGGGAAATAAACAACCATTTGCTAGTGGAATAGGCAAGGTGGGCTGACAATCTCCATTTTATTTCCCCATATGGGAAATTGAGAAATTTTTGCCCATTTGCCAATCCATTGAATTGGCAATCAATGGAAGAAATCACACAAGCGGGAAATTAAAATAAATTTTCCAGGAAAGGGGAAATCCAGGTACAGGAAGCCAATTTGGCGTCCCTAGCAATGGGAAGCGGAAACTTACTTTCCCCTCATCAATTAAAATAAAAACCTCAAATTTTAATAAAATTAATTTTATCAAACAAAGGGTGATAAATTAATTAAATATTAATTACTTAATATTAAAAGTAGTTTATGACATGGAGGAAGGATTTCTTTCCTGAAATGGATGAAACGAAGACCTGAACGATCACAAAAATGAGATGATCACGACGAGGGCGATAAATCGTGCAAAGTAATACTTTTGAAAATTTTCAAAATTTCCATGTTTATTAATTTTGCGAAGTCAAAATTAGTTGATAACAGGTGGTATGGGGGAATTAGGATACCCCCAAATGTGGATGTCAAGATGATCTATATAGTGAGAGTAGTAGGCAAGGGCCCACAATCTGCTAAATAAAATGAACATATGTGAACATGAGGCAAGGGCCTAGTATCATGTGAAAGTACGTGTATCATAGCATGTGGAGTAAGATTATGTCATGCATGTGTATAAACTAGGATAGGTAGGGCATTGGTAAACATAAGATCCCCTTAAAGAATAATATCAACCTGATGAGGGGAAAACCCTATAGAGTCCAAGATCCCAAATGGATGAGTAGGAAGTCTATAGACAATAAAAATGTACCCATTAGGAGAAAATATAATAGGTGCAACATTGGGTGTATTGGCAATAGTGGAAAAAGTAAGTGCAAACATAAGGATGAATATGTGTAACATATGTAATGCTAGGAGGCTTATTAGTATTGATTTCAAACAATGGAGGGAGAGAATCAAGAAGTATCAGAAGCAATAATCATAATTTGGGAAGATTAGAAGCAATAAAGTAGTATGAACTAGCCCCTATGATCATAGAAAAAAATGTAGAAAGAGGGGAATATATTTCCCCCATGAATATAACAAGACAAGGTGTAGTAATAATAAATGAATCGTGCATGGGATTTTGGAAAGTGACAACATTATGAATCATTGTAAATTCAACATATGGTGATCTAACTTATGATGAGGAAGGTGTAGATAGAGAAATAACATTTAAAGCAATACAAATATGATTAATAGAAGTGCATCAAGAGTGATACATAATAGGAGGAGTATCATGGGTGCTAATAGATAATTGACCATGTATATCAATAGCACTAGGGTGCATCCCAAGAGGAGAAGGATGTGCAATATAGATAATGTCATCAACATCATGTATGAGGGGAATATCAACAGAAGTAGAAATATGAGTTATGGAATATACTGTAGCGGTATCCATGGAAGAAGGTGTAATAAGAAATGTATGCACAATATGTAACCAAGGATGACATATAAGGATATTATAAGGGACATCATGGGGCATAATGTGACATAGAACATCAAGAGTGCAAAATATCATAGTAAGGGGAAGAGAGATTGTGCCCAATACTTGCTTAGGTGTATTATCAAAGCTACGAATACAAAGAGTATATGGATTGAGAATAGTAGAAAAATGACATATTTGATGGGGAAAGGGCATAATGCATGTATTAAGACAAAATATAGGATCAAATAGGACATGCTTAACAAGGAGATTATGAAGTTGAACCTGGATATAGAATAGGGAAGCATCGGAATCAAAGGTATGGGAAGCCATAAAAGATTCAATAATGGGCATGTAAGGGTAAAGTTCACCAAATGATTTAATAAAAATAAATGTAATCTATGAAAACTGGTGATCAAATAAATCTAACAGTGTTCAAGAAAGATCAAGCTAAAGAAGTATAAACAAGAGTTATAAATAGGGTTTTTAGAATGACTCGGCTTATATATGTAGGTATGGACTAATCTTGGGCTGATGAATACGCTGAAAATGCATATTTTGGACTTTACAAGCTCTATGTTTGATTCTGGAATATTACGATCTTAGAGACAAGAGTGCTTGGAATGGGACATGCCGTTTGGGTGCTAACATCCATTTTGGGCACTAGTTTATGTGGGATAACTTTGGTTTTGGTTCTTTCTATGTCATTGTTGTTCACTCTAGGTCACATTAGGTTTGCTACAAGTTATTTTAGTCATACTTGTACCTTCTAAAGAAACCATAGCTGCATACACAATACTCAAGCGCACATTAGATGAATAAAATAATGCATATGCTTGAGTTGGAATGACCTTGGAACTCAACTTAATATGATTCTCACTGAGCGGAGCACTACATTTCAAACTCAATGTATTTATAGTGTGTGTGATTTAAATAGTGTCCCTTGAGCTAGGATTCCCTAGTGTCAATCACATAGAGAATAGTGGGCTATAACTACTTTTCCCAATGCAAATGTGTGGTATATAATTGAGGATAAACCCTCCCATGCAATGAAGTACGCAATCCCCAAATGTAGTCCTTGGTGTAATAGATAGAAAATATTAGCTCCTTATAATATTATGTTCCTCTTGAATGTTTTCCCCCTAATGAGGTTAAATAAGACATGTATATATGTGATTCCTTTTCTTAAGTTTTTTCATTAACAAGTGGAAGGACGACTAAGGGTGATAAAAAAATATAAGAAAGAAGTAACATCTGTAAAATTATAAAAAGAGAGAAAGAGGAAAAAAGTTCCCAGAGGGGACATTCGTGCTTTGGAAATCCTATCCTTAATGGGAAGTTTTGTACACAATGCTAGAAAGATAAAACAATGAAATCTAGAGGTTTGATGTACATAATAAGTGTGTGATTTAGTGATTGCAATTGTATTCCTTTGTCATTGTCATTTTATTTGTTGTAGAAGTATATTGAATAACAATACACATGTCTTTGTATCATCATCAATAATAATAATAATCATGCAATGCCATTGCAATGTACTACCAATCTCAATCTTAATCTCGCATCATTATGTATAGAGGCTTAGATTAAAATTATATCATGTTTGTTATCTGTTTTCCTTGTTTCACGCAATTATACGAGTGTAGGCACAACATTATGCATTTGGGTACATTCCTAGGTCCAAAAACACATACTTCCATTTACATGATTTCTAAGGGAGAAAACTAGTAATTGACAGTTATTTTGGCCTTTTATCTATGTTTCTTATTTTCTATTTGGTCTTGCACACCCTACTTCCCAACTGGAACTTTGTTGCTTTCTCTTTCATGACTCTAAACACTAGCACCCAGCCATGACACCAGTGCCCAGATGCCTTCATCCCCTTTGAGTGCCCCTGACCTCTTTCCACTTTACTCACTCTTTTTGGGCCTCTTTTATCTTTTGGGCCTCTTATTTTCTTATGGTTCAGCCTTCCAATTGTTAACTGTAAAATTCAACCAAGGGAATCATATAAATAGAAAGTTATTTGACCAAAATAAAGGACCAATCTCTAAGAATATACTATCACCACCTAAGGTTGCATCCAAAGGCATCTAAGAGCACTAAAGACATCCATCTAACACTCATTCAAGGGAAAAGGGACTGCATTTTCTACATACACAGTATAGGAAGGGAAAGTTCATTTTGACATCCAAACAGTCTATTTACATTGCTACATCTAGCTAGCCCATTATCAAGTACACTTTCACAAGGGAATCCTAGGGCATGATTCTGTCACACACTCACTAGAATTACATGAAGGCTTATATGTAGTGCAACACTTGGTTATAATCTCACTCTATCAGGTGATTGTCGGGGTCAGTTTGACTCCCCATATTACATCTTTATTTTTTTGGATTTGACATGGTATTGTTGGTTTTATAGGTGAATATTTTTTTAAAGGTTATAGGCACCTCAACGATCATATTGCGACACACATGTGATCAATAAATCATACTTTTGACACTTGTGCGATACTCCAGAAATCATGTTTTGGCCATTTTCAAAGTCACAGGAGCCTAGTAGAAGTTTTCAGTTCCCAGGATCCCCTGTCTAGCCATGGGCGACCATGTCCAACATGTTTCATAACTTACATAATTTATCCAAAGAAATAACGACACATATCACTTCATGTTCAATAGTTTTCCCAGTCTACATCCGTCTCGGATTAGGCGCAAATTAGATAAGTCCATTTCTATCTCTTGCACAAGTAGGGTTTCATATTTATTAGCTTATTGCTTGTGTCAAATATGTATTTTAACATTTATTTATCATACGTGACTATGCAATAAGATAATTTTTGTTAAATCATTTGGTGAACCCATCACTCAAACCCAGCCTAGCTTTTAGGAATATTATCATCTTCTTAACATGGCTGAAATTTATCCACCCTTTTATGATGAAGACCTTCATGATCTTAATGCTCATATTTTTGAACATCTAAAAGATTTATATATGATTTTATTTTTTTCTCGTGAGGAGGCCACCAATCTAGTTGAGCTTAACCTTCATGCTTCTAATATTGTTTCTATTCCTATTGCAACATAACCTACTTCTTCTACTCTTCCACCACTTCTATTGTTCTTGTATTTGTTCCTACTTCTACCAAAAAATTCACGTTGCCTCTTATTTATCACACTCGGCAAGTCTCATCTTCTTACACACAAGACCTAGCTTCTCTCTATCATGACTTTTATGTTCAGATCCATCAACTTCAGCAAGGTACTTCACACTCCTATCCATTTCTTGACTCCTCCTTGCTTCTTCACACTCCTTTTGCACCCACCATTTCTACTTATGCACTTCCTCTCAACTTCATCACCCCTAATCTTCCCATTTTAAATGGACATAGTGACCCTCAAGAGTATCTCCGATATTTTCATGTTGCATGTCTAGATTATGTGGATGATCACACCTTGCTTACCAAGCTATTTCCTTACAGTCTTCAAAATTATGATATGCATTGGTTTTACAATCTACCTATTCATTCGATAACATATTTCACACATTTAGCCAATGCTTTTCTTGCTCAAATTTTAATCAATATTGGCACTAATATCTTTTATGCTCAACTCACACAAATTAAACAAAGATCTAATGAACATCTAGCTGACAATGTATTACACTATAAGAACAACCTAGCTAAGATGACAAATGTACTCACTGATTCCAAACTCCAAGATCTATTTGTTCATATTCTCTTACCTCCACTATAGGATATTGTTATATCTGAAACCTTTCCTTCTTTCAACCAACTATGTCATATGCTGAAGATGCATGAAGTCAAACTACTCTCTATGAGAAAGCTCAAATATAAAGATTCTTCTTCTTCTTCTTCTTCTACTAGGTTTCAATCCAAGTCAACATTCAAAACTTCTCCTAAACCTACTGAAGAAAATACAATTATCAATTCCATCTCCTGCTGAAAGGATTCAATGACAACCACCAAAGCGTATACTTACGAAATTTCCATATGCACCTTGATTTCTACTTCCTTGACTTCTTGAAATAAATATCATTACTCTTCCATCACCTCTCAATCTTGATCCAAATCACCCTCATGGCCAAAAGTATGAAAAAATGATAAATTATGTGATTATCATCAGTGTATTGGGTATTCCATCAATCGTTATTTCAAACTTCGACATCTTATACAAGATCTCATTGACAAAAATTCACTAGATCTCCCTCCTCCATCATCTTCTTCTTCTCAACTAGTCAATAATAACAACAAGTTCATAATTTTTAAGAATGATACATAAGCTAATAATGCATTGGCTAATCATACATATCATGTTGCAACCCTCCTTCATTAGGGCCCCTTGATTTTATCATCACTTCCCTTGACACATCTCTACCACTCATTACATTTTCAGATCATGACTATCATGCAACATTCTCTTCTAATTCATTACACATCAATGTTTCTATTGGCTCATACACTACCAACAATACCATGATATGTCCAGAGGATGTTATTTTTGTATGTTTTATTGCACTACATATTGTATGCAAACTTTCTTTTAACTTCATTTCTCTATGACATGTTTGCTAACTATTTTTCTACTAACACATATATCTAGCCACATTGTTTACATGTGCCTCAGTTTCTACCATGCACATTCCCTCCCCTTACAGGGATACAATTCAGATCAACATTGGGTCCTCTCTTTTGGCCGCATTCTTCTAGTGACGTCGCATGTGCCCAAAATGAGAGGGGACATACATTTGGTGAATCAGTCACCCCATAAAGCAGTTCACAACTACATTACAAGCCTACACAGTACATGAACAAAGCAGTCATACAGTCACAAAATGACCCAAAACCTGACTTGGGTCGTCAACACAACACAAACAACATCACCTAGGCTCAAACAAGAGTGCCGAAGCACCTATGTCCTTGCCTAGATGCTAATGTCCTGAAGGCACACAAAAAATATTTTTAGATACAAAACTATCTTCTCATATCAACAAAATTCACAGAGCAGTTTTCACATTACAGGAACAATCCTCCAGTAAAAAAAATACAGTGTATCTCCATTTCAATCAGAATAAATATTACATATGGAATAAATCAAGGACAACATGAAAAAATGGGATCACACCATCTGCACTGGTGTATAAACATGGTAGATTCATGGAAGGAGAGTAACACTAGATCACTCTCCCCAACACTTGCTCTTTGGCATGAGCTTTCCCAAAAAGCTCACACTTGGTGTGAGATCACCCAAAAAACTCGCTCTTGGCATGAGATTTCCCAAAAAACTCACTCTTGGCATGAGATCTCCCAAAAAACTCGCTCTTAGCATGAGATCACCCAAAAAACTTGCTCTTTTACATCATTTTAGGTCTTTTTCTATATTTTTCACTCTTCACAAATCATATGCACATTTTCCATTTACTACTTTTACATATTTTCACATGCTTTACATACTTATGCAAATTTTTCATATACACATATTTGAATAATTCTTTACTCTTATTTTGCAGGTCTGTCCTTGATACACAATAAGAAGTAAGCTTCAACAAGCTACAACAACAGGTACAACATGCATACGCTTCACCCTTAGGGTCACTTTCCATTTTTAGTTTTCATGCTGCATTTTGCACTCATTCCATGCTTCACTTGTCTCTTTGACACATTATGACAATCATATTCTACATGGTTATTAGGTACACAACTTCTAAATACTTTATGCTATCATGTATTCACTTAGAAACATAAAGTGGGGGAAAATGTAGACAAAAAATTATGAACTTGGGTACATTTCTAGGTCTACAAACACATACTTACATTTACATGATTCTAAAGGGAGAAAACTAGTAATTGATAGTTATATTTGGCATTTTGTATATGTTTCTTATTTTCTATTTGGTCTTGCACACCATACAACCTAGTTGGAACTTTATTTCTTTATCTTTCATTGCTCTAAAAACCAATGCCCAGCTCAGTGCCCAGGTGCTCTTGTCTCCTCCAGGTACCCATGACCTCTTTCCACTTTACTCACTCTTTTTGGGCCTCTTTTATCTTTTGGGCATCTTATTTTCTTATGGGTCACCAATTTTAATTGTGAAATTCAACCAAGGGAATCATATAAATACAAATATATGTGACCAAAATAAAGGACCAAACTCTAAACATATACTATCATCGCCTAAGCTTGCATCTAAAGGCATCTAAGAGCACTAAAGGCATCCATCTAGCACTCATTTAAGGGACAAGGGACTACATTTTCTGCATACACAACATAGGAAGAGAAAGTTTATTTTTACATCCACTTATTCTATTTACATTTCTACATCTAGCTAGCCCATTATGAAGTGCACTTGCACAAGGGCATCCCAGGGCACGATTCTTTCACACACTCACCAAAATTACATGGAGTTTGAGATGTAGTGTAGCGCTCGGTTGTAAGCTCATTCTGTTGGGTGACCTTCTGGGTTAGTTTGACTCCCCATATTACGTCTTTCTTTTTTTGGATTTGATGTGATATTGTAGGTTTTGTAGAAGAATCTTTAGTTTACAGGTTATAGGTACCTCAATGATCATATTGCAACACATGTCAAAAATAAATATTTTTGAAAGTTGTACGACACTCCAAAAATCAAGTTCTCACCATTATCGTAGTTACATGTGCCTAATAGATATCATCAGTTTCCAGGCGCCCTTGTCCAGCCATGGGTGCCCATGTACAATTTGTTTCATGAATTACATAATTTATTCAGAGCTATAATGACACAGATCACTTCCTGTTCAACAATTTTCCTAGTCTTCATCAGTCCTGAATCAAGCTCAAATAAACTAAATCCATTTCTCTCTCTCTCTCTCTCTCTCTCTTGCACTCTTCATATTTATTATCTTATTGCTTTTGTCAAATATGTACTTTAACATTTATTTATCATGCGTGACTCTGCAATTAGGTTTTAGAAACAAATTCAATTTTTATTAAATCAATGAGCCATGTATGAAGATGTTGATGATGATTTTTATGGAAGAATAGCCACTTCACATTGTGCATACCCCTTTATAATGTTTCCTTACCCCTGCACATTGTGAAATATCCTTATTTATATGTTTACAACCATATGTTTGTATACTATTTAATGGGTATGATTTCATGTGACATCATTCTTGCTTCCCCTTCCATTCCTCTATGGAATATAATTCTCATTTTCCACTCAATGTGGATAGATTTTTCAACCCACAACAAAGTGTAATGAAGCACATACAAACCTCAATTTATGGTTCTTTTTTTGTATGGACTTAATAAATCCTCATAAAATTTACCCTAGAAAAAAATCAAATCTCAAGATAACCAAATAAATATAGAGTTCATAAAATAAAACAATAAACAACAAATTCACCAATATCATCAGTCTTTTCATTGAGGATTGCAGGTATAGTTGTTCATTTTTCTATTACCAAGTTTGGTCATTCTCCCTCTTCAACAACCCTACTTCCTTCCCCATACCAAATTTATACCAAAATTAGTGGCTATAAGTTGATGTATTTGATGCTAATTTCTACATTCATTTTGTATTTCTAATCAAATATAAAACATATCCACCATGTTCAAGTTATATCTTTCATATTCATTTTCCCTTTTAAAAGTTCCCATTTTGGTAAGAGCTAAAACCAAGAAACTCGTTAAAATTAGCCTTCATTTTTCATAGGAATCGACAAGACAAAATATTGAAGGAAATATAAATCATATTTTCTCATGAAATATAGAGATAAATAAATCAAGTAGTATCCACATAGTAAGGAAAATCAAAAGAAAATTTTAACTTTGAAATCAAAGGTAGCTCAGAATCCTTGACAAATACAAAGGAGACTATGATTTTGAATTTTCTGAAAAAGAATTAAATACTCCTAAGTTTATAACTTTGGGTAAGTATTAAAAAAAATAAGAATATAATGAGGGTAGAGCTTGGGATTCATGACTAAGCTAGAATTTGGTCCTTGCAACTCATATAGACCTAGGTATTATTAAATTGCAGGAAGAAATTTTTAATAAGGATTGTGATTTCATCAAAATGGAAAATGGTGTAGAAAGTGAGTTATATATCATAAAAGATATGATTGGGTTATTGGAGTACTTTCAAACCACAAGGGATGGAAATCCCTCCACTACTAAGAATTGGAAAATAAATGGAAACTAACCTACTTGTTCATCTCAATCCAAGATTCAAGAAGGAAATCATATAAAATCAATTTCTTATTTTACTTTCTAACCTTGGAGCCCACTTAACCAAGAAAAAATGACACTAAAACAAATAAAAAACACAAAAAAATAAAGAAAATTTTATCCACAATTTTTTTTGTAACAAAATTCATATTAGCAAGACCACAAATGCTAATATAATTTTTAGCGTGATGAATACTTAAAACCATATTTTCTTATGAATAATTATAAATTATGATAGCCATAAGTGTAACAATAAAAAATCTACACACATAGTTTTTCATGTTATGAGATAAATTCACTACAATGAATCCACATTGAATGTGGAGGAATGGTATGCAATAGAACCCACATCATAAAATATAATTAAAGTGAGGTATTAGAAATTTAATGAGAAAATATAATTACACACAACATAGATCACATATATAATCTCAAATAAGGTTTTTTCAAACTTTCTATCTTTCCTAATTTGAATTAGTAGTTATTTTAAGAGTACAAGAGCAGCTTCAAACAATCAGCAAAAGAGAACAATACACATAGTTTATAGTGGGAAACACAGGAAGAGAAAAACCCATTTTGAAACCAACCTATTTATTTAGAACACCAATTTTGACAACTGAATTACAATTGATCAAGCACCCACTTGATCTGTGAAGTACTGACTTTAGATGATACATAACACCAACTAGATGAAGGACTGAGCACCCACTCAGTTGATAGAGAAAGAAGCACCAACTTCTAGTCTAAGCACCTACTTAGATAATTCAAGCATACATGATGATCATATAGTAGCTTTGTTACTTCATCAGTTGATTATGAACACTTTACAAAACACTTCAGTTAAACAAATTTACAATCTACCCTTTTTCCTAAGTTTTCAACTTATAAATGAACTTGATTTCACCTGTTAAATCACTATCTTCTTGTTATGTCACTGTTTTTCTTGATCAAAGTAAATTTTGTATACTCAATGTGGAACTATGTAAACTTGGTATCATGTCACTGTCATCTCAACATTCATTTCTTTTCATACATTCATAGATACTACTCTCTACTCATTCACATATTGTGTTTAGTCATTCATAGACTAGATTTAATAGTTTCAGTCACTCTGTAATTCTATGATCTCTAATCATTCTTGATGTCTTTTCATCTGAGTCCTCTACCTTTATGTCTTACAACATCTGCCTTGTATATCACCATGTCTTCTAGTCACTTCTTATGTCTCTAGTCTATTTAGATTCCTTGTTATAATTTTTCTATTGTACTCCTTAATGATGACCTTTACTGTATTTTCATGCTACCTACCTTATGTATTCTATATCAGTTATAAAACTTATTACTTCTCTTATTGTCTTCTCCTTACATTCACTCTTTTTCAATGATTACCTGCATGAAATTCATCAAATTCATCTATTTTTCATTGAGCTCACTTTTTAAACATCATAATTATCTTGATACTATATTCCCTTCACTTCTACACCAATTCACCTTCATATCTCTTCTTTCTCAACTCATGTAGCTTGAGCTTTACTTCATACAAAAAAATTCAAGTCCTTCATGACTATCCTTCATGAGATCTTCAAATTTTTCCTTGACAGAGTCTTGATTATCTAAGAAAAACAGAGAAGGACTATTTCATATTCATAATTCAAATTTTGAAGATATGAAATGTATCCAGAGAGATACTTATTGTCATTAGACTCCCTCAATCTTTCTTCCAACTTTCTAGCGTGATAGTTCAACTACTTAAATAAAATTTCTTTTACTGAGAGGCATATGATGTTAAGCAAGAGATTCATGTGTTTTAGTCAACTTTCTAAATCCCTTATAGCAGCTTGTGTGCATCATGTTCTTCACTCTACATAGGATCTCTTTAGGAGCTCTTAGAAGTTTGAATGCAATCAGGTTACAAAATGCAAGAGGATACACTTATTTCAGACACTGGAGAAATGAGTTAGACCAATTGTAATAATTGAACCTGTAACATGCATGCAGACCACTGTGACCAAACGAACTCCATTAAATGGATTTACCTAGAAAACACTTAATTTCAAAATATGTGAGATTACCTGTCAAATATCTTATTGGGCACCTTTTTATAACATTTATGCTGAAGAATTCTCATCAATGTACATGGTGAAATGGCACACATTCTCTATTGGATATGCTTTGTATCATTCCCACATACATTTTTTTCAAATCTCAGAGATATACATGTCAAATGAAAAGATAGATTCAATCAAGAATTCTTTTGGACTAACCCTAGATCATCTGTTTCCACTGGACTGTGCATGACAGATGACTACAAAAAAGTTGATTTCTCCTTCAAATTGTTGGATTGACCTGAAATTTGAAAATTGAAATTCCATAATTCTTTTTTCTTATTGGAATCACCCTTTACAATATCTAACAAAAATTCAAACTTGCAAAACAACTTCATATGCTCCTAGGACTAAATGTTTTCAGAGAATTCATGCTATGTAGAGAATAGGATAAATTGCTTTAAGAGACATTTTAATCATAATCTATCACATTTTGAGGACTTTGGGTGACTTTAGAGGACTTAAACACCTTCCATAGGTGTTCTCAATTACTTGAAATCACACAAAAATCATTGAACCAACATCTTTCACTGATTTGACTTCCTTATACAAATAAAATCACCTCCAAGAACCCTTGTCACCAAGCATTAAGAACAACACATTGATTTATTTTTCTTACTAGATACATACTTGTTATGATAAGATTTTTTATAGACTCTAAATATGATGATAAATGATGATCTAGAGTAAGAACTTGAAATGGAACACTCAGGGCAGTGACTTCATGGAGAATTTTGGTAAGATCTTGTTGACTTCACCTTCCATGTAAGCATGGAGAGAATAAACTTCATGAGTTAAATTTCACTTGAAAATCACCTCAATTGATCAAGAACCTTGAAATGACATGTGGAGAGAGTCTGGGCCCTTGTTATAGCAATTTCACTACTATTTTCATCTTGAATGCAAGTCTTACATACCAAGAGCATCATTCAAACAAGATCAAGGACTTGAACTGATATATGCAAATTTATGAAGATTATCCTTAAAATACCATATGACCCTAGAAAACATCATAAATATACTACTAATAACTTTATAAGTGATCAATAAAGAAATTTGAGACTAATTTCACCTTTTTCCTCCTACCAATTTAGTGCACTACTTGGACACTTGAAGAACCCGCTAAGAATATTGTTCATAACTTCTTTAAAAAAGTCCAATTGTCTTGAAAATTTTTACATTACCTCAGGATTGGATTTTAATACAAACATTTCTTATATGATTTATCCAAAGAATCCCTCATATTTTTTCTTCAGACATAAGAATCCAGGAAGCTCAAAATGCATTTTCCAAGAAGGTTGTTTTAGAAAAACTTGAATAACTCAAATATCCCCATTATAGAATCTGATGAAATTTTTCATGGAGAATTTAAATACATCCCTCTACACATTCCAATAATTTTTAGCCACAAATTTTCCTATGAAGCCCTTACCAAATCCCTCATTTTCATGCAAAAAATAGTTGGGTTCCTTAAGGGCAATTTTTGGCTAGAAGTAGCATTTTTCTCCAAAACATGTTTCTTGACTTTCTAAGTCCTAGATTATGAGTTCATCCACATGAGTTACACACATGTTACCATATTTCAATATTTATACAACTTTTCACCATAGATACTCACATGACTCTCATGCACTTAAATTACATCAATTTTGGCTTAGCATGGATTGACAAAAAATCCAACACTCTATGACTCCCTAGACACACTACTTCCATGACAAAGAAGCACTGGGACAACACAAAGACATCAATGACAACCAAACACAAAGGTGGGAAAAAAACTCCTCCTTTTTCATTGATGTCAACACCCACACAAGCCAAGACAAATTGATGAAAACATGACTAACCACATGACAAACCAACAACATATTCATGTTCCCCATGTACATATTTTCCCCCTTTGACATCCATGACAAATATGGGACACACAAAGAAATGACAAGCAAAGCAGTAACATGAAAAGACATACCTCAAGATTTATCCCTTAGGATTTAGGCATAAACTAGAAAAAACAAACACCATGCATGACACAAGACTATTTGGCAAGACCAATATGACACATACCTAAGACTGCACAAGGAAATACAAATAACAAACTTGATAGAAAGAATGTCATGAACAACACCATGAGCTAGTAGACTAGAACCTCCTCTCTTAAAGCTCTTTTGGCACATTACAGGAACTTATTTTGCTAAGATAAATGCTCCCTTGAGTTGTCCAAGACTTCTTAATAGCTGGTAGGATCAGGAATGACTCCCAATTCATCCTTGAGATGCTCAAATTCTTCCTTTGGAAGTGGATTTTTCATAATGTTGCAATATCTTCTTTTGTGCTCACATATACAAGGTTATTCTTCTTATCATTCACTTGTTCCCTCAAGAAATGAAATCTATTGGAATATGCTTATTATTTGAATGGAATACTGGATTTTTAGAAACACTATTGGAACTATTGCTATCACAAATCAAGGGATTTGGTTCATCAAATTTTACCTTGTAGTCTTCCAACGTTTTCCTCATCCAAAGAACCTGAGTACAACACATGACAACAACTATGTACTTTGCTTCACAAGTAGATAATGCCACTGAAGATTACTTTTTGCTCAACCATGACACTAGAAATTTTCCAACAAATAAGGCTCCACCACTTGTGCTCTTCCTATCATCAATATTTCTAGCCCAATCTGCATCAGTGTATGCTCTTATATTGAATTCTTTTCTTGCAGGATACCAAAGGCCATACTCTAGAGTTCCCATGAGATATCTAAGTATCCTCTCTACTTCCTTGAGATGTGTTTCTCTTGGATTCTCTTGAAACCTTCTTACTAAAGCCACAACTTGCATAATATTTGACCTTGATGTAGTGGAATAGAGAAGGTTTGCCTATCATAGATCTATATAGTGTTTTTTCCAATTTAGGTGAGTCATATTTCTTTGCTTAACTTGCATCCTACCTCCATTGGTGTTCTTATAGGTATGAAATCTTCCATTTTGAACCTTTTTAGCATTTCCTTGATGTATTTAGCTTGGGATATAAAGATGCCTTGATCTGATTGGTTTATATGAAGACCTAGAAAGTATGAAAGATCACCAAGCATAGACATTTCAAACTCTTTACTCATCACATCAGCAAATTCATGAGTCATCCTTTCATGATCCTCCTCCAAAAATGATGTCATCAACATAAACTATGATAATTATAAACTTGTATTCTTCTTCCTTTATGTAGAGGTTGCTATCAACTACTCCCTTTCTGAAACCTTTCTCAATAAGATAAGTATCCAATCTACTATACCAAGCTCTAGGAGCTTGTTTGAGCCCATACAAATACTTTTTCAACCTCCATACATAGTCCTTATATCCACTCAAAGAGAATCCTTAAGGATGCTCAATGTACACCTCCTCATTTAAGTTACCATTTAGAAAGGTAGATTTGACATCCATTTGATAAAAAATAATTTTCTTGTGAGCTACATATGCCAAGAATAATATAATTGCTTTCATTATTTCTACTGGTGAAAATGTTTCATCAAAATCAACTCCTTCCATTTGTGCGTAGCCTTTACACACAAGTATTTCTTTATTTCTTGTCACTTTAAATTTTTCATTCATTTTATTCCTAAAGACTCATTTTTTTCCCATGGCATTCTTGTCTTTTTGCCTAGGCACTAACTCCCATGTTTCATTTTTCTCAATTCGGTCAAGTTCTTCATTCATGGCATCTATCTTATGTTTTTCATTGTATATTTTTTGGACATTCTTTGGTTCTATCATAGATAAGAGGGTTGTGTCTTCATTGTTTTGTTGACTTCTTAGCTTCTTTCTTATGAGCACGCCACATTATTTACTTCCTATAATCAAATATGCATGATCGTCTCTTCTAACTTTCCTTGAAGGTGTCTTGGTGGCATGTCTTTCTTCTTCTTCTTCCACTTATTCTAACTCTTCATGTGCTTCCTCATTATTTCATCATACTCATCATCATCATCATCATCATGATTTTCAATATTATGTGCATATTCTTCATCGATGTACTTAGGCTGATTTTTTATTTTTGAAGGTTGAGTTTCATCTATTTTTACATTTGTACTCTTCAACCACCTTCTTAGGCCTCTTATTTTAACATCTATAGGCTGTACTAACTAATGAATAACCAAGAAATGTGCCCTCATCACACTTAGAATCAAATTTACCCAAATATTCTTCATCTCTCTTGATGTAGCAATTGCTCAAAAAACTCTTATGTGTTTCACATTATTTTTTATTCCTTTCCATAGTTCATAGCATTTTTTTCTATTATCTACTCTTAATTGGGCTCTATTTAGAATGTACACATTTGTGCCACACTGCTTCACTCCAATATCTATCAAGAATTCTAGATTCATTCAACATAGTTACTGCTCATCTCTTGTGAGGTCCTGTTCTTCCTTTAAACCACACCATTTTGATGTGGTGTCCTAGAAATTGAGAATTTCCTTTTTATTCCACGTTATCTTTGCAATAGTCATCAAATTCATTAGAACAAAATTCTCCACCCCTTTCTGATCTTAAGCATTTGATTTTTTTGTTTTTCTCATTCTCCACAAGTTCTTTGAAGGACTTGAATCTATCCAAGGCTTTTAATTTATGTTTCAAGAAATCCAACCACATCATCCTAGTAAAATCATCTATTCAAATCATGAAGTACTCATCTCCTTGCATACTTGAAATTCTTGAAGGCCCGCATAAATATGTATGAATCAACTCTAAAGTTTGAGAAATTGAATACTCTTTTGATTTGAATGTCCTTCTTGTTTGTTTTTCCATGTAAACAAGCTTTGCACATATAATCTTTTGGTCTCACAATTTTTGGCATGTTTCTAACTCCCTCTGTTAGTATTCAATTGCACAAGTTTATCAAAGTCTGATGTGTCATAATATCCTGAACCATAATCAGTTGTCATCAAGTTTTCTTGTCAAAGCACTTTTCTTTGTTTACCTCTTTGAGTACATACATGTTATTTTTTTCCTTTTTTATTTTCCAACTCTCTTCCATGTTTTTTCATCAATAATTTTGTATCCTTTATCATTGAAAATCATATTTTAGCCTTGTTTGCACATTTGGATAACACTTAGCAAGTTGTGTTTGAGACCTTCAACATATAGCACATTTTCTGTGACTTTTTTTCAATTGTCAAGACTAAGAGTTACCTTTCCCACAATATTTTCAGAATTATTATCACCAAATCTAACAGCCCCAGAAGCAGTATTTTATAAAGAAATGAACTTACTTTTGTCACCTTTCATATGATAGGAGTAGCCACTATCCAAATACCAAATCATCACTTCATCTTGCACATGAAAAGAAGTTTGAGATATCATACCATTCTCTTATTTCTTGTTTGATCTATCTTTCACCACATATATCCATTTAATTTTGTTTGGGTTTTTGTGAGCTGCACTCACTAGCTATGTGACTTAATTTTGACATTTGTAACACAATAGATTGTAGCTTATTCTTGTATGCTGAAAGTTAAATATTCTTCTATTTCCTTTAGCATTTCTTCTACATTTCTTAGCTTTGTGACCAAATATATTACAAGTAAAACAATAACCATAAAAGGAATGAGATTACCTCATGGCATATGTAATTCTTGGATATTTTTTCCTTCTTTTTACAGATTTGGTGGCCTCCTTGTTCATGGTGTATGAGATGCTTGATGTAGACTTATGTTCTTTCTTCTTTGATGGTTCATCTTCCTTATTCTCTTCCTTGAAACTAATACCTATTTTTTCACTTACATCCCTTTAAGTGCTTAGAATTTTTGTTAGGACACTTGAGCTCCTTTCTAGCTTCTCATACATCTTAAGTTTACTATTTTCTTGTTCTAATTCAGCCATGTGAAGTTATAAATCTAATTTTAACCTTTGACATTCTTATTCCTTTACTTTTTTGGATTGGGAAATCTTTTCCATCTGATTTTAAAGATCCTTGACTTCATTCATTTCATGTTTTTATTTTTGTCTTTTCCTCTTTTCAAGAATGTTGATTTGTTCTTGATAATCCTTTAGGGTTCATTTTAGCTTATGGTTCCTTCTCCTGCAAATTTAGAGTTCTTCAAGATCACTTACCAATTCATCCTCTAAATTTACTTGTGCCTCTTCTTCATCTGAATCTTCATAGCTAACCATATTCTTTCCTTTATTGTTGCATTCATTTCTAGAGACATAAATAAGGTTTCACTTTTAGTTTCATCACTCTCACTCTCTGAAATAATTGAATCACTTGAATTTTCTTTAGAATAGAAGTTTTTCTTATTCTTGAAATATTTTTCTTGTTACCCTTATTCTTATAGTCCATATTTTTCTTATCATGTTTATGATATTCTTCTCCACATTCAAACTAAACCTTCTTGTTTTTATCTGGAAATTTAGCATAAAAGTGTCCTACTTTACTACAATTGAAACATTTGAAGGGAATCTTACCTTTATATTTTCCTTTTCCTCTTACCAATCTTTTGACAAAAAAAGCTTCAATCTTCTCAACATCTTCTTCATTCTCCAAATATTATTCCTCTTTCTCTCGCTTGGAATGAATCTCTTTCTTGGCTTTGAAGGAAAACTTATTTCTTGGCTGATTTGGCTCCAATTTTCCTCATTTCATAGGCTGATAGAATGCTTTGTAGTTCATCTAGGGTCAAGGTCTTCATGTATTTTCTTCCTCAATGGATGAAACTTTTGCATCATATTTAGAGGTTAAGGATCTCAAAATTTTCTAAACAATGATTGTCTCTTCTAGCTTCTCACCTAAGCCTTTGATCATGTTTATTGTCTCATATGCCCTCTACATATATGTTTTATGCTTTCATCTTATTTCATCTTTAAGATTTCAAATTGTGCTCGGTAGGTTTGCAATTTTGCAAGCTTGAATTTTTCATCTCCCTCATAAATACTTTGTAGTTTGGTCCAAATCTCCTTGGTTGTGGTACAATGCATCACCTTTACAAATTCAATTTCATTAATCCCACATAAAATTACACTCATGGATCTTGAATTATTCTCATATTCAATATTATCTGTTGTAGCTGTAATTGGAGTGGATAGAGGATTGTATCCTTTTTCCACACTTTTCCATATGTTAAAACCAAGTGACCTGATATAAACCTTCATTCTTATTTTCCAGAGCGGATAATTTGTTCCTGTAAAGAGTGGTGCCCTTGAGATTGATAAACCACCCTGAGCTTGATTGTTTTCCATACTTGTGAAAAGAGGATCACCTTGAAGTTGTTAAAATTTCACTGAAGTCCCTTCTCTGATACCAATTGTTGACTATCACAAGCACTGAGAGGGGCGGTTAATAAGTGTTAATCACAAATAAGGTCTTTTCAAAAAATCTTGTATAATTGAATTAGTAGTTAAGATAAGAGCACAAGAAAAACTTCAAATAAGAAAACAAAAGAGGAGTACACAAAGTTTATAGTGGGAAACCCAAGAAGGGAAAAACCCACTTTGAAACCAGCCTCTTTATTTAGAACACCAATTTGAACTTTGAATTTACAATTGATTAAGCACCCACTTGATCTGTGAAGCACCAAATTCAGATGAAACCTAAAGCCAACTAGATGAATGACTAAGCACCCACTCAGTTGATAGAGAAAGAAATCACCAAACTTCTTCTAGCCTAAACACCTACTTAGACAATTTAAGCATACAAGAAGATCATATAGTTGTATTTTTGTTGCATCAACTTGATTATGATCACTCTACTAGTTCTCCTATTCAACAAAACTCAATCCACCTATTATTTTTATTTGTAACCTATAAATGACTCTAATTGCATAAATGGTTGGATCATTGTCTCTTGTTTTTTACACTCAAAAAACAACTGACCTCTTAGATGTCCATTGCCTCTAGATCACACATATATCCTGTTTTAAAATTCTATCATTCATACCCTCTTACCTATTCTTACTGATAAATCAATATACTTTTCATAAATAGACTGTCTCAGTCATCTTTACTTTTTATCTTAGTCTTCTTCCTTTTATCTCAGTCCTCTATCTTTATGTCTTCCCGCACATTTAGTTAATATTCTGTTGTAATGTACTGCACTTACTCTTTGTTCATATTTATCACATTCATGTGTATGTATTCTTTACTGTTTCAAATATATCAGACATCTATATTTGCTCTCACTTTCTCTTTATACCATAATTTTAGTGCATTTTTTCTTTTCAAAGAATTCAAACTACACCAAAAAAAAAAAAAAACTTTCCCTTTTTTCCCCTTCAACTTCTAAAACTGAACACACATATTTTTTCTTCATGTTTAATAACTCTTCAATTCACAACTCATAATTTCAAGATCTTTACTCTTTGAGTTGAACATATTTCACCTAACCTTTCAGTTTCTATGTCTCACTTGTTAGATCAAGAGGACTTATTTTTAGTGAATAAGACAAGGACTTTGTCTTTCCATATTCCAATTCTTAGCATAGAAGTTGTTTTATTTATTCAAGTGGAATTCAAAATTTTCAATCCATTAGTATTATTTTGACCTCATGCATTATAATTTTATGTTTAGAGCCTTCATAAATAGCAGTTGACCTTCTTGTCAAAGATAGGAGTACAAATTTTATAAATAGCACTGATTGTGCATTTTCATTTAAGCATTTGTCAAACCTTAGTTTACTTAAAGTAAGAAAGATGACTTCAAATTTTAATGACTTTCACCTTATCCTTTCAACCTTGACATGTTGGATAAATATTTACTTACAACCCTGATTTTTATTGCTAATGAAACATTTATTCTCTGAGAAACTGATTACACTCACTATGGTAGAGAGATAAGGATATATTAAATTTTGGATTCATGAATTTTAAGTCTACATGGTCCATTGATATCATTATTCACCAATAATTAAACTTCTAAATTTATCAAGAATGATTGAACAAAAAATGTCCAGAAATGGTGTTATGAACACTTGTAGTGGGGAAACCTTATGTTATACAAGAAATATCCTTTTCAATCTTGGAAAACCTTTATTAAAGGATTGTTTGAATCAAGAAAACCTTGAATCACCCAAGAAAAAATCTCATTCATGAATGGATTTTTAGAATGAACTAAAATAGTATTTACACTGTAAAAAAATAGTGACTGCACACACTTTCTAGAATTTTTGCTAAGTCATTCTCTTTGTATACTTAATCAATCACAAAAATTATTTTTGTAACCTTTCAATTAGAATCTGTCCACAGAGATATGTATCAAAATTTTATGATTTTTCATTGGTCCATTTGTTCAGAATCAATGAAAGAATTTTTTAGTGAAACCCTAGTTCAGAGTTTTAAGACTGTGAAGGCCCAAGATAGAAAAAAAATTGATTCCTCCTTCAAAATTTGATGAAATATAAATATTCCAAATGCTAGCTGGTCTTATAGAAGTACCCTTTACCTTCTTCAATTGACAATTAACCTTAAAACAACTTTATATGCTCCCAAAAGTAAAATTTTTCAGATTTCAGACAGGTAAAGGACAAGAGAAATTACTTTAGAGACATTTTAATCATAATATATCACCTTTTGAGGACTGTGGGTGACTTTGAAGGACTTCAATACCTTCCATAGGTATTATCAATAATTTGAAATCACACAAACATAATTGAACCAACATCTTTCATTGATTTGACTTGCTTGTACAATAAACTCACCTCCAAGAACCTTGTCACCAAGCATGAAGAACAATGCCTACTTTACTTTTCTTACCAACTTCATACTTGTGATGATTCAAGTTTCTTTAGATTATAAATATGAGAAAATGATTATCTAGATAAAGAAATTGAAATGGAACACTTAGAGCAATGATTTTTTGGATAATTTTGGCAAGATCACTTGACTTCACCTTCCAAGTAACCTTGAAGAGAATAACTTCATACCTTAAGTTTCACTTGAAAGTCACATCAGTTGATTGAGTACCTTGAAAATGACCTTTGGAGAGAATTTTCCCTTGTTGTAGTAATTTCACTACTTTTGGTATTTGTGCAAGTCCATACCAAAAGCATCATTTAAACAATATCAAGGACTTAAACTGCTATATGCAACTTCATGAAGATTGTCCTTCAAATACCATATAATCCTAGAAAACATCATAAATGTACTGCTAATAAATTTATAAGTGATCAATCAATACATTTGAGAACAATTTTACCTTTTTTGCTCCTATCGATTCAGTGCACTACTTGGACAACGAGAAGAACCTGCTCAGAAATATTGTTCATAACTTTCTTTAAACAAGTCCAATTGATCTAAAAATTTTTTCATTACCTGTAGCTTAGATTGGATTCCAATACAAAAATTCCTTCTATGATTTATCCAAAGGAATCCCTTATATTTTTTCTTGATGCTAAGAAGCCAGTCAACTCAAAATGTATTTTCAAGAAGGTTGTTTTGGAAAAACTCGAATAACTCAAAATCCCCATTATAGTGACCTGATGAAATTTTACATGGATCATTGAAAGGAATCCCTATACACATTCCAAGATTTTTTTTTCCACATGTCTTCCTATGAAGTTTATCCTAAAAAAACTCATTTGTGATGAAAGAACATCTGGGTTCCCAAGGACAATTTTGGCTAGAAGTAGTATTTTGCTCCAAAACCTATTTCTTGACTTTATAGAGCCCTAGAATGAGTTCATCCACATGTTAAACACATTGTTTAAAGCATTTTTATAACTTAATTTTCACCATAGAGACTCACATGACTCCCATGCACTTAAAGGACATCAATTTGGCTTAGCATGGATTGATAAAAAACCAATACTTTGTGAATCCCTAGATACACTACTTCCATGAAAAAGAAGCACTGGGAAAACATAGAGACATGAATGACAAACAAATACAAGGGTGGGTAATAGTGTATATGTATCACACATAATAATAATACAAAATAAATGTATCATCAACACAAATCTACAACATCTAGTCTAAGAAATGAATGGAGTCACCATTTTGTAATGAAGATGGAATCAAATATGCTTTAGGAATAACAAACCTAATTAAATAATACATCTAAATTTATTTCTCATCGTAAATTTGCTAGCCATAAAATGAAACAAGATACAAATCAATAACTGAAAATAACCAGTTATCCTCTCAAATAGAATAATATATAAAACTCCTCAGAATTTTTGATTATGTGATATGAAAGGAATATTCAAATGAAATATTTAATAAATACTCTTAGAAACGATGTCCTTAAATGAAATCATATAATACACAACATATCATGTATTTAAACTCAATGAATTGTATAAATTATAGACAGTGATTTTATCAAGGTGACACTAAATCAAAAAAATCTAGGTGGGCAACCAAAGTAAAATGTGAATATTTTGGTGTGTTGAATCAAATGGTAGAGGAGAAAAAAGAGGTGAAAGAGGATGAAGAAGCTTTAATATGATATACCTACTCCGAATGGATACATTGGAAGAGAACTTAATGTTGTGGAAGAAGTATTGCTAGGAGATATGGATGTGGGAAGATAGGGGGAAATTACAAAAGTACATATTGGTTATGTTATGAAATTTAATAAAAAAATCGATCACTATAAAGAGAAGGATTTATAAGGTGTAAATGTATAACTAAGCAATGAAAATAATTCCCAATGATTGATAGCAGAAATAGATCTTTGATAATATCAATGAAAGATTCGGGAGATCGTAAAGAACTACTTAGGAATTTACTATGGGGTGGCTATAATCAATAGGTAATTGTATTTTAATCCAACTCCTTAATTTTAGGATTAGGACCTCTTGTACCACCATCATATCTTGAGATCAAGATCCCACTTCTCAGAATATCTCCTACCCACCTAACCACTATATAATGCCATCTAAACCATCATCAATATTTTTATTGTTAGTCATGTCTAGTTTCCTTACATGCTTATAATATCTTATAGTGTTTCATAGGTTGTATACATAATTTTCTAATGATTTCTTAGACTCGATATTATGCTTCAATTCTATGTCTTCAACCTTGTATTTATCTACTTCCTGAACCATATTTTCTATGTTATCTTTTCTCAACCTATCCTTTTCATTAGTAATAAAAATTTTATTTTTGACAAGTTGTCTTTTCCTTAAGAGACACATTAATATTTTCATTCCCATCTAAATCGAACTAGACAGTGATATGAGGCACACCCTTAGAACAAGGGAATGCTAGAAAAATTAAATATTCCTACTAAAATTTGTAGCAGTTTTGGAGTGTTTTGGATAGTGGAATATGCATTACAATGATTAGTTTATCTTCAAAACCATTAACACATAGAATTATTTGAAACAAGTTATGACACAGAGGATTATTAACCTTCCAATCACTATATAATGTCATACTTATGCAAATGACCAGTCTAAACATACCCAAATGTATCAACTAATGACCAATGTAATGGTTATTGATAGGAAAAAAATTACCAACATCAGTTACATTTTTCCAAAACTATATACATGAAATCACACACTTAATACTATTACACCACGCCTCTAGTATGTCATTATATGCATGATTCCTAAGCAAGAGAACTAGACATTAACAACACTTATTTTATTTTTTATTTACATTTATTTATCTTTTTATACTTATGTCCTTTGTTTTCTCAAACTATCCCTTTAATTTTGGACATTACACAACGTGTGACCCAACTCAGTGTCCTTTGTTTTATCTTCAGAGCCTCTAGGACACTAGCACCTAGTAGGGGTAGAAGCACCTAGGTGTTATTGTCCCCTTTGGTCACTTTTTTCCTTTTACCCTCTTCTCTTATGTTTTAAAAATTACCTTTACCTTACTTTTATAAAAATTATATTATCACTTTGGGTCAGATTTTTAGTTGTTTATGATTCAAACAAGGGGATATATATATATATATATATATATATATATATATATATATTCTAAGGGGCTAGGCAATTATGGCTATTAATTCCTATCTACTTGGGAAAAGAGGAACATTCAAAGGCTGCATTTGGGTTACATCATTCACTACATATGAAGGAAAAACTATGAGTTCCATCACACACATTTATCTTGGGGGAAAATTAGTTTTAGCCCATTATCTTAATCTTAGTGTAACAAACACAAGGGAAAGCTAGCTTTAAGGGATACAATTCTATCACACACACACACACACACACCATAACTATATTGATTCTAAAATGTAGTGCAACACTATGTGAAAATCACATTGGGGTGACCACTAAGGTTAGTCTGAATTAAGCATATGCATATTTTATTCCATATAATGTGTGTTTGAGCTTTGTGCATGTAGCTATGGTTTGTTTTGCAGATATAGGTGTGATTTTGGAACCCTAAAACTAAGTTGGAGTGAAAAAGAGTGAATTGAAGGTGAGATTATCAAACCTTAAAATATCATATCGAGACTCACATCCATGACACTATCACCTAGTATAGACACTAACGCCAGGGAAATATTGTTCCCTTCTGGGTGTTTTTGTCTATAAGAATTACATATATCTTTTTTTTAAACGAGGTATATACAACCCATAACTAGCCTATTCTAACATCATTCTAACCTAGATCCAGCACATAAATGATTTATCAATAAGTCAATCTCATCCTCTCATTAATTACACATGTTTTCCATTACATGTTAGATCTTGTGTGTTTTTAATATTATCTATTTGGTCTCAGTCATTTAATAAATATTTTTAATTTTGTTAAATCATTTGGTGAACCCAATCCTTTCACTCTCTTTATTATATCTCTTTGTTTCCTATCATGGCTAACACCTCTCATGAGTTTACTATTGAAAATATTAATGAGCTAAATACATACATTGTTGATCATTCAGAGAACCTAGATCTCTTATTATTTTATTCTCATGAAGAATCCCAATGCATCTATAGCCCCAACATCCTCTATTCCACTCTCCTCCCCTCCCACCAATGTGGGTGAATCCACCAACCATATTCCTATTTCCACACCTCACACTCACATTTATTCCCCTCTCATTTCTCACATCTAATCTAGTTATTCTTTAGGCACCCATGCCTTAGATTTCTTGTACCATTATTTACAAGCTCAATTCAATCAATTCCAACATGTTTATTTGTCTTCCTCTCTATCTCTTGATTATTCACTTCTCTTACATAGTCATCTTACACCAAAAGTTTCGTCTTATCCACACCCATGCAACTTTATTTCACTTATTTATCCTCTTTTTAACATCCATGGAGATCCACAAGATCATATTAGATCATTTCATGTTGCATGCTTGGATTATGCTTGTGATTATACATTATTGACCAAGTTAATTCCTAGGATCTTAGAAGATTATGCTTCGCGATGGTTTTATGATTTGCCTTTACACTCTGTTAAATATTTCGATCCTTTAAAAATATATTTTTGGCCCAATTTTTGATGAATATTAGAACACAAATTTCATATACACAAATGGCCAAAGTGAAGCAAGGATCTAATGAGCATCTTTGTGACTATGTTTTGTGTTGTAAGAATAATATTTCCAAAATGAATAATGTCTTGGCTGAATCTTAATCATAATATTTATTTATCCAAAATCTATTACATCCTTTACAAGAATGTGCGCTCTTTGATTATTTTCATTCCTTCGATCAATTATGTCATACTCTTAAAGCACATGAAAATATATTACTTTCTATAGACAAGCTTAAGTAAGGTGATAATATTTCTAGTCAATATACCAACAAAATTCAAGCCAAATATGCCTTTAATGACAATCCTAGTGAGACTAATCCTACTGTCAATGTTGTATCCCAACCTAAAAATATCAAACTATAAACTACAGGGAACAATTTTACTAGATTTCCATATCCACCTCATATGTTATTTCCTTGACTCATTGAAAGCAATCTAATTTCTCTTTCATCTCCTCTTTAGATAGATCCTAATCGTCCTCATGGCAATAATTTTGGTGAAAATGCACATTGTGATTATCATAGATGTAATGGCCATTATACTTATAGATTCTTTAAGCTTAGACATTTGATTCAAGATTTGATTGAAAACAATGTGATTGAGCTACATGAGCCTAATGTTTCTATTTCTAAATCTCCTAATGATAATTGCAAGCTTAAAATTTTCAATGACCCATTACCCAAACACGAAAAAATGGCTCTTGAATCTTCTTCCAATCATGCTTATCATGTGATTCCACCTCCATCATTTTTGGATCATCCTCTTTGATTTATTTTTTTTACTACCAATATTCCTCCACCTATCATTATGTTTATTGATGTTTATTTTCATGATACCTTTTCATCACATAGATTATACATTGATGCTTCTATTGGTACACACATTGCTACCGATTTATAATGCAACTTACTTTCAATTGTAATATATGTTAATTATCTTTCTTATAATCTATTGGCTTTCCATTATCTCAAATGACACATAGATCAATTACCTCTCATGGGCATTTGGTTCTCTCATCATTATCGAGCCTCTTACTATCTCTATGCCTTGCTTTGTTAGATATAAGGTTGCACATTGTGACATGGTTTTAGGAATTCCTTGGATTATGGCTGCCAAATTCATCCCATCCATAGTTTATTTTTGTCTTAAGTTCAAACATGAGCATCACGTTGTAACTATTCAAGGTATCCCGCCATGGGCCCCTTTATCTTTGGCACCTCTCATCGTCACACATTTAATTTATACTACCACTAGTGCACCTACTTTTGCAATTACTAATGATAATCACTAGCTTTGGCATATACTAATAAAAAATATAGATACCCTATCACTTATTTTACTACTTCCACACCTTCATCTAGCTCTCCTCCATAAGTGACTTTTTCTTCTCACCAAAGATGAATACATCAGTCCCATAGACCACCTCATAGAGATAGGTATATACATAGGATACATACTAAAAATGGTACATTTAGGCCCACTCCATGATCTCATTCCCCACATGCATGATTTAATATTACTCTATACATCTTGACACATGTACTTTCACATGGCACTAAGTCCTCAGATCATGTTCACATGTGTTCTTCTCTCACATTAGTATATAGTGGGACCTTACCCTCTATCCTCATTCAATAGATCCTTATGACATTCACACTTAGGAGTCATACTATTCCCACACCCCCATTACCCGATGATCCATTCATGTTATAGGTTCAAACAAAACCAAGGGCGCAATTACCAATATGAACCACACTTTGCACACATACATTGAGGGAAACCTTGATCCCCTCCCCCAATCATAGTATTTCATATTTTAATAATTCAAAAACATTCAAATAGTGGAAAAAATACAAAAAATGTATCTTAGATCTTTGTTGCATGTAATCATTGTTTGCTTATACTATTCTATGCTGCATTTTTATCATCATGTTACTTTGATTCATAGTATGCTCTATCCTTTACATATGCACATACATGGTCACATGGTACTTTGAGGTGAATGCATGTTATCCTCAGGTTATCACATGATGCATGATAATTAGCATTGTTCTATACCAATCCCATTGAGGATCCTAGGGGAATATACCTTCCATAATTCTCTATATTCAAGCATTATCATTGTGATATCCACCACTTTCATTCTTATTTTCAGCTATATACATTGTGGCATACTATCAATTTTTTTAGCATGCTAACATGTGTTTCATGTGTAGCAATTATCTTGCAGGCCTACTCCCAACCATGGTTATTTGATTTACTTGTATTATATGTTTGTGTCTTGTTTGTAATTGTTTGTGGGCTTTGCCCTATGTTTAATTACTTGTATATCCTTGAATGCCTTGAGCGTCTTATGACATCTTGAGTGATATCCCATGTTTTCCATTAACTACTATGTTGATTTATTTTTATATTACTATGTGTTTTGAGTAGTTTCTATTATATTATACTATGTTTGTTTTTCGCTAACACTTTTTGCTAGTTTATTCCCATTGTTTTGCATGTGCCAAGGTTGTAACCATGCATATTCCCTATTCCACGTGTAGGAGTTCTATTTTAAATGTGCACATCATTTTTATCTTTCCTCATTTGAGTCACACTCACGTTGGTTCATCTCACACACACTAAATGAATGGGGGAAAACATCGAGTGATTACTTCACCCTCTAAGTAGTCCAGAAACCAGACACAAAATGGTACACAATAAAATATGACAAAATATGAGCTAATAAAATGGTTCAAAATCAGACTTGGGAAAAAATCATCACAGGGATAAAAGTGCCCAGTATAGGTAGGAATGGTGGGCACTAGTATCCTACCTAGACATTTCTGTCATGGGGAAAAAAAGGTACCTTATAGGTTGAGCAGGTTCTTAGTGATAGGTTTTTATCAAAATTCAGGAGCATATACTCAGTTACATTTTACTTTCTAGTACAACAAGAAAAAAATCAGTGGAAAGTTTCATACACAAAGAAAGGGAACTATTTACTCTTCTTTCTCAATTTACATTTTTTCTATTGAGATCAAATAAGGAGTGGGGAACCTAGGGCATATGCAAGATAATGATATGCTTGGAACAATGTGTCATCTATGGATAGTTTCTATTGGGTTTTTTATCAGATTATTCTACAAGGATAAACACAAAACCTCGTGCACATCAAACAAGGTTACACTTCCAATGGTTTTGTGAACGCTCCACGCAGTAAGCAAGAGATCAAATCAGAAAATGAGAATCAATTAGATAAAGACAAAGTTTCTAGCATGCTCATAGATAAAAAATAAGAGGTACATATAAGAGTGTTGTATAACTCTTGTGCATGACACATGTACACAACCCTAACTAACCATATTGACCTATTCTCACTAAGTGAGATGACTAACCACATGAGGTGGAAAAGATGTCGAGTGACGACAAGACAAGTCATAAACACAAACACCCCCCTCATTGAAGTTGAGGTAGAGGTCATGGAAATTCAAAACTAAAATATAAATCCCCTAGAACACTAAGAAATATGTGTCAATGGGGCCCATAAATTAAATTCATGATAAGGTACCCATGTACAATAAGGATCTCTAGTAATGGAGGAAAAACCCCTAAGGAAAAACATCCACTTACAAGAGATAAAATACACCCCTAAAAACCCTAAGAAATTATTAATTTTGGATCATATTTGCACAGGTAAATCACTCAGAATAATTATATTATTTTCTGTCTCTAAAATCTTGTGCAATACACTAGGCTAATATATATCCAATATAATAGACAAACCAGTATCCTTTAAAATAGGAACCCATACAAAACAATAACCCGTTAATAGATTTACGGGTACAACAATACTCTATGAATAATATATTGTTGAAACAATATATTCTTTCAAACCTAATATTTATAATGTAAACATTAATAATTAATTTCCTAACATTCCCCCCCTTAATGTTTACATGGTAACAAAAGAACTTTCACACTTCCTTTGCAGCCTGCCGCTTCTGCGCGCTCATGATTCTTGGCACAACACTCGAACTGAAGGTAGAAGAAGGAACACATCAAATTCTTATCGACCAAGCACTGTCGGGAACATATCTGACCGACGAGGATGGGAACACGCTCAGGAATCATCTGCTTATCAACCAGTCACTCTAGGGAACACAACTGACCTAGCAGTGTGGGAACTCAAGCAGGAACACATCTGAACAACCTTCAATGGTTTTTAAGAGGCTAACCATAAACCTAGGTACGAACAGGAACACATCTGACTGTTCTACGTCATCAAGCCTCATGATGCTGCGTTTCACTGTGTTATTGTGTTCTGTACTATGTTTTTTTCATTGGGGAAATAGGAAAAGCCACATACTCAACTAAAATTTGAAAAAACTGAAAATGGACATTGGATCATGCTGATCCATGTTCCCCCCTCAATGTGAACATTCACTTATTCAACACACAACATGAACTCTGAAAAAGAATCACACCAAGCTGAAATTCACACCACACAACTGAATCTGGAACACTGCAAAACTCAAAAAACAAGTACTCACACTGCACACCTGTGCCACCAAATCATTCTGTGCGGCCCCGTTGTTGGTGACTGACGAGAGGTCACTGTCTGACCTCCATCCTCCTGTGCCTCCATCCTCCATTTTTCATGCTGCTAGCTCAGTTGGATTTGCTCATGGAGCTCAAATGCATATTAAAGGACGTCGGATTCCACCGATAGTGCGTCCGTAAAAAAAATTTATTTTATTTTTTTGACTTTTGACAAGTACTATTTTTACAGTGACATTGACCGTATGACATTACAAAATGACCATTAAAAATAAAACCTAAAATCACCTATACGACTCAAAACTGACCAATTTTATAATTGATCTACAATTGACTGACAAGTATTATAACAATGACAACTTAAGAAAAATACATCGCTTGACAGTGACATGCCAATGGTTTTTAATATGGACAAAATCTAATAGATTTTGACATTTTGAATACAAGGACAACATCTAGAGAACCATTTTACCAGACTCCTTTGAATTTGATGACTTGATTCTTTGAAGGAAGACTACCAAATTACAAACACAAGGATGTTTACTACATTTCATAAAAACTGGACTTGACCTCAAACAAGAAAAGACTATACTTAACTTTGACGTGGGAGACTGTCGAGTTGCACATGTGAATGTCAGAAGATATGGTATTACGAATCAACCCGTATCCACACAAAATTGAAACATTGCACCATATACGCTCAAGAGATTGTATATATTGACAAGTGGCGCGATTGTAAAAACAATCACTTCAATATCGACTAATAGCTGGGCACTGATAGGTGTCAGATCGAATGCACTCTTTTAAGGTGTCGACCTACAAAATTACTTTGCCAGGCCGTTACAGACAACACTGTTTTTTGGACAATTATTTTTATTTTAGCCAAGTATTGATCTATTGTACTCTATGGTCTGGTTGCATTAACGAAGGAGGTCTCGATCTGCAGAATACCCCACCCAAACCTTGTCATCCACTGGAACTCTTCTAGGTAAACTAACGTTACAATACACAGATCGCGTCCAAACTTTTATTCGACACCTATCGATTGCAGTCGAGTGAAATGGAATTGTGAGAATTTCGCGTCCACACAAAGGAAGAGCGCAGGAAGGAGGACGAGGAGATGTACAAGACAGGCTCAGATGTGTAGTTTTTAGAAGATCATATATTATCCTTGTCCAAAACACTTGCTTTGGAGGTCGTTAAGTTGGACTTAAAACCACAAAATACTATAGAAAAAATATTACAACTCCTCATCAAGAGTCTTTCCCATGATTCCATTCGAATGATCTGCGTGTGGTCAGAGGACAAAAATTGGGGAGGAAATCAGACTGCTTTGCCCAATTTTTTTTTGATTTTTAACTAAAATCATCACTCGTAGATCACATAATTCGCAACCGATCTGGGATATAGAAACTTTGCCGGATGCAGAGATTGGGGCACTTCAACTTTCAAATATTAAAAAAAATTATATTTTCTATGCCAAACTTCCAAACATTTTTCACGTCTTCTCTCTCGACTTCCTCAAGATCGATATCGATCTGAGACCAAATATAATTTGGAGATCAGATTTGCCACAGGTAAAATCACTACGGAATAATTAATATTATTTTCTTGTCTCTAAAATTGTTGTGCGATACACTAGGCTAAATATATCCAATTATAATGAAAACAAGAATCCTATAAAATAGGAACCCATACAAACAAATAACCCGTAATAGATTTAGGGGGGTGACAACAATACTCTATGAAAATATATTGTTGAAACAATATATTCTTTCAAACTAATATTTATATGTACAACATTATCAATTAATTTCCTTAACAAAATTATGCGTCAAAGGAGTGTCGGGAACTAAGGCATAATAAGGTTATCATGTATAAATTGAAAATATTTTACAAGGGAAGAGAAGAATGAAGAGAAAGGTATTCAGCCTCCCAAGAGGAAAGAATGTCTTAAAGGACCACCCTGTAACCAAATGTAGAGAAGATATCCCTGAAGTGAGTGACCAGGTGTGCGTTCCTATCCAAGGAACGAAGACCATATGTGAGGTAGAAGTGCCAACTACTCCCCGAAGGGATGGTGCATTCTAAGAAGTGATGAAGGAGGAGGGGGAATGGAAGTCATGTAAATATATAGTAAGAGGCCTGAAGTTTGATGAGATCATAAATAAAGTATTCTCACTAAAAAGTTTGTAGAGAAAAGAAGGAGGTGGATCAAGAAATAAAATCCTCATATGTGGTAAATGAATAAGGGATAAATGGAGGTGGGTCCCCATCACTAGGAAGGTCAAACCAAGCTAGAAAATAATTCACCATCATCAGAAGTGAGGCTTGAAATATCATCTAGTCTAGATGAATCTATGAAGATTCTAAAGCAGGAACAAGTGAGAAAGAGAGTAAATTCGAGTGTGATGATTTAAAATTGCAATAATATTGTTCAATTGGAATCTCTCTGACATAAATGGGAATCCAGAGTGAACTAAACGACAGTCCCTGACTAAGGTGAGAGTGATCTTTTATACTAAAAGAGATTAGTTGAAAGTGAAGGAACATAAGCACATTGTTGAAAGTGCCACCATTCACTTTAAAATTACCTCTCCCAAATCAGTGTAGAGTAGAAGTGTTGTCACCAATTGAATAGAAGATAGAAGACATGTACATTGATCTAATGATAAAACTCAATGTATGAGGGGCCATATGATGAGATGAAACGAATCAATCACCACGTAGGATTAGGTGGATACCAATATAACTAAATCTCTTTCTTTTTGTTCTTTCCTTAGTTGCTTCCTTTTCTTTTTCTCAATTTCCCCTTTCCATCGTATTTTCCGTAGAAATTTTGTGAGTGGATGAGAAATATGGCTTGAGAGAAGTTGGAACTATATGTGTTCTCTCTTTAAGAACCATGAGTGAGGTCAATCTTCTTTTCATGTAAACTACTACAGTACCCACATTTGATCCATAGTACGATATTTACGAACTATAAGAGAAGTGGAAGTTTTGATTTGGTGGGGAATGGATAGTCATTTTTATTATCATGATCTTTTTGTTATAAATCTCTTTTGACCACCCTAGGTTTTCATGCCCAACAATGAGATCATGCGGATTTTGTGGATCTAAGATTCCCCATCTGAATTAGGCTATCAATTTTCTCTATTCGAATCAGCAACAAAAAATCATCAAAGGAGAGCATATTACAACTTGACAACAAGGAGATTTTTTTGTAGCATGGAAGATGGAGGACAAAGACAAAATATGCGGACCCCAAATTTGCAAGGTACACAACCCTAACTAACCATATTGACCTTATTCTCACTAAGTGAGATGGACTAACCACATTGAGGTGACAAGCTGTCGAGTGACGACAAGACAAGTCTAAACACCAAACACCCCCCTCATGAAGGTTGAGTAGAGGTCATGAAATTCAAAACTAAAATATAAATCCCCTAGAACACTAAGAAATATGTGTCAATGGGGCCCATAAATTAAATTCCTGACTAAGGTACCAGTACAATAGGATCTCTAGTAATGGAGGAAAAACCCCTAAGGAAAACATCCACTTACAAGAGATAAATACACCCCTAAAACCCTAAGAAATTATTAATTTTGGATCATATTTGCACAGGTAAATCACTCAGGAATAATATATTATTTCTGTCTCTAAAATCTTGTGCAATACACTAGGCTAATATATATCCACTAGAATAGACAAACCAGTATCCTTTAAAATAGGACCCATACAAACCAAATAACCGTTAATAGATTTACGGGGTACAACAATACTCTATGAATAATATATTGTTGAAACAATATATTCTTTCAACCTAATATTTATAATGTAAACATTAATAATTAATTTCCTAACATTCCTCCCCTTAATGTTTACATGGTAACAAAAGAACTTTCACACTTCCTTGCAGCCTGCCGCTTCTGCGCGCTCATGATCTTGGCACACCACTCGAACTGAAGGTCAGAAGAAGGAACACATCAAATTCTTATCGACCAAGCACTGTCGGGAACAGATCTGACCGACGAGGATGGGAACACGCTCAGGAATCATCTGCTTATCAACCAGTCACTCTAGGGAACACAAACTGACCTAGCAGTGTGGGAACTCAAGCAGGAACACATCTGAACAACCTTCAATGGTTTTTAAGAGGCTAACCATAAACCTAGGTACGAACAGGAACACATCTGACTGTTCTACGTCATCAAGCCTCATGATGCTGCGTTTCACTGTGTTATTTGTTCTGTACTATGTTTTTTTCATTTGGGGAAATAGGAAAAGCCACATACTCAACTAAAAATTTGAAAAACTGAAAATGGAACATTGGATCATGCTGATCATGTTCCCCCCTCAATGTGAACATTTCACTTATTCAACACACAACATGAACTCTGAAAAAGAATCACACCAAGCTGAAATTCACACCACACAACTGAATCTGGAACACTGCAAAACTCAAAAAAACAAGTACTCACACTGCACACCTGTGCACCAAATCATTCTGTGCGGCCCCGTTGTTGGTGACTGACGAGAGGTCACTGTCTGACCTCCATCCTCCTGTGCCTCCATCCTCCATTTTTCATGCTGCTAGCTCAGTTGGATTTGCTCATGGAGCTCAAATGCATATTAAAGGACGTCGGATTCCACCGATAGTGCGTCCGTAAAAAAAATTTATTTTTATTTTTTTGACTTTTGACAAGTACTATTTTTACAGTGACATTGACCGTATGACCATTACAAAATGACCATTAAAAATAAAACCTAAAATCACCTATACGACTCAAAACTTGACAATTTTATAATGACTCTACAATTGACTGACAAATGTATTATAACAATGACAACTTAAGAAAATATATCTATTGACAGTGACATGCCAATGGTTTTTAATATTGACAACATCTAATAGAATTTTGACATTTTGAATACAAGACAACATTACGTAGAGAACATTTTACATGACTCCTTTGAATTTGATGACTTTGATTCTTTGAAGGAAGACTACAAATTACAAACACAAGTATCGTCTACTACATTTAATAAAAACTGGACTTGACTCAAACAATAAAGACTACTTAACTTTGACGTGGAGACTGGTCGACTGCACATGTGAATGTCAGAAGATATGTATCTACGAATCAACACGTATACACACAATAATGAAAAACATGCACCATATACGCTCATAGAGATTTGTATATATTTGACAGTGGCGCAGACTTGTAAACAATCACTTCAATATCGACTTCAATAGCTGGGCACTCTGATTAGGTGTCAGATCGAATGCACTCTTTTAAGGTGTCGACCTCCAAAATACTGCCACGGCTCGTACAGACAACACTTGTTTTTGGACAATTATTTTTTATTTTAGCAAGTATTGATCTATGTACTCGATGGATCTGGTTGCATTAACGAAGGAGGTCGATATGCAGAATACCACCAAACATTTTGTCCAATCCACTGAACTCTTCTAGGTAACTAACGTTACAATACACAGATCGCGTCCAAACTGATTCCGACACCTATCGATGCAGTCGAGTGAAATGAATTGTATAAATTTTTCGCGTCCACACAAAAGGAAGAGCCGCAGGAGGAGAGGAGATGTCAATTACAAGGCTCCGATGTGTAGTTTTTAGACAGATCACTATATATCCTTGTCCAAAACACTGTTTGGAGGTCGTAATTTGGGACTAAAACCACATAAATACTATAGAAAAATATTACAACTCCTCATCAAGACGTCTTTTCCCATGATTCCATTCGAATAGATCTGCGTGTGCGTCATAGGACAAATTGGGAAAATCAGACTGCTTTGCCCAATTTTTTTGATTTTAACTAAAATCAATCACTTCGTAGATCAAATAAGTCCGCAACCGATCTGGGATATAGAAAAACTTTGACGGATGGCATAGATTGGGCACTTCAACTTGCAAATATTAAAAACAAAATTATATTATTCTATGCCAAACTTCCAAACATGTTTCACACTGTCTTCTCTCTCGACTCTCATCAAGATCGATATCGCTCTGATACCAAATATTAATTTTGGATCAGATTTGCACAGGTAATCACTCAGAATAATTATATTATTTTCTGTCTCTAAAATCTTGTGCGATACACTAGGCTAATATATAGCCAATATAATAGACAAACAAGTATCCTATAAAATAGGAACCCATACAAACAAATAACCCGTTAATAGATTTACGGGTACAACAATACTCTATGAATAATATATTGTTGAAACAATATATTCTTTCAAACCTAATATTTATAATGTAAACATTAATAATTAATTTCCTAACATAAATATGCGTCAAATGAGTGTCGGAAACTAAAGGCATAATAAGGTACTCATGTATAAATTGAAATATTTCTACAAGAAGAGAAGAAATGAAGAAATGGTATTCAGCCTCCCAAGAGGAAGAATGTCTTAAAGACCACCCTGTAACAAATGTAGAAGAAGAATATCCCTGAAGTGACAAGGTGTGGTTCCTATCCAAGGAACGAAGATCCATATGTGAGGTAGAAGTGCCAACTACTCCACGAAGGGATGGTGAATTCTAAGAAGTGATGAAGAAGGAAGGTGGAATGTCATGTAAATATATAGAAGAGTGCCTGAAGTTTGATGAGTCCTAAATAAAAGTACTTGCTCCCTAAAAAGTTTGTAGAGGAAAAGAAGTAGGTGGATCAAGAAATAAATCCTCAATATGTGGTAAATGATAAGTGGATAATGGAGGTGGGTCCCCATCACTATGGAAGTCAACCAAGCTAGAAAATAATTCACCATCATCAGAAGTGAGCTTAGAAATATCATCTAGTCTAGATGAATCTGATGAAGATTCTAAAGGAGGAACAAAGTGAGAAAAAGAGTAAATTCGAGTGTGATGATAAAATGCAATAATATTGTCAATATGAATCTCTCTGACATAAATGGAATCCAGAGTGAACTAAACGTACATTCCCTGACTAAGGTGAGTGATCTTTTATACTAAAAGGAGATTAGTTGAAAGTGAAGGAACATTAAGCACATTGTTGAAAGTTCCACCATTCACTTTAAAATTTACCCTCTCCCAAAATCCAGTGTAGAAGTGTTGTCACCAATCTGAATAGAAGACATGTCACATTGATCTAATGAATAAAACTCAATGTATGATGAGGCCATATGATGAGATGCACACGAATCAATCACCCACGTAGGATTAGGTGATACCACTATAACTAAATCTCTTTCTTTTGTTCTTTCCTTAGTTGATTCCTTTTCTTTTTCTTTCACTTTCCCCTTTCCATCGTATTTTTCCTTAGAAATTTTGTGAGTTGATGATAAATATGGCTTGAGAGAAGTTGGAACTCATATGTTGTTCTTCTCTTTAAGAACCATGAGGAGGTCAATCTTCTTCTTCATGTAAACTACTACAGTACCCACATTTGATCCATTCGTTACGATATTTAGAACTATAAGAAGAAGTGGAAAGTTTTGATTTGGTGGTGGATTAGTCCTTTTTATTATCATGATCCTTTTTGTTCTACTTAATCTCTTTTGACACCCTAGGTTTTTCATGACCAACAATGAGATCATGGGATTTTGTGGATCTAAGATTACCCATCTGAATTAGCTTATCACATGTTCTCTATTCGAATCAGCAACAAACTCATCAAAGGAGAGCATATTCCAACTTGCACCAAGAGATTTTTTGTAGCATGGAAGATTGAGACAAAGACAAAATAGTTGGGACCAAATTTTGCAAGGACATAAAACATGAGATATGAGTCCCTGTCAATTCCACAATTTTTCAGTTGCAATATTAGAGACTTGATTTTGGTGAAAAATTCCTGGAGAGTGTCAAAACTACTAGGGATGAGACTAATCAATTCATTTTCTAGTTCATGCCCTTTCATTTCATCCTATTTCCCAAAAAAAATTTATAAGGCATCCCAAAATTTCTTGGGTGATTTGGTTGTGTTAATATGAAAGTGCAATTCCGGTGATACAGAAAGACACAAAAGGCCAAAGTCTTCATCACATTTTTCAAACCACTTTTATTTCTTTGCATCTTCTTTAGGTTCAGTTTATAATCCCATAGATATCCGATACAGTTTTTGTTTTCACAAGAGAGATATACAACATATTTTCATTCGTGATAGTTGAATGGGGTAAGCTAAGGAACATAATTAAGATCCATAGTAGGTAAAAGTGAGAAAAGAAAATAGTGGAAGGAGGATAATCAAACAAAAATGAACTCCACCATGAATACATAACTTTATAAGTAGTGTGTTGATTACACCCAAGTGTTCATGCGACGTGAGATGGTTGGTCACTCATCTTGTAATTAGTGAAATATCACACAAATGTGGATACAAAAATATGCTCATTTGTGCACAATGAAACTAGTGAGCAAGAACAAAATTAAGAAAGAAGGGAAGGAGGCTCTCTTTCCGCAAGGTTGTGGCAGATGTACTCACTAACTTGTAAGTGAAGAAGAGTGATTAAAAAAGCAAAGAAAAGGCTAAAAAATGAGTGTTAGGGACTTCCAAAATTCAATAAGGGCTCTAAGAATGTGGAGATAATACTAAGAGGAATGATACACACTCATAAAATAGTTAGTATTAAAAAATGCCCAATAACGCTATAAAATGCACTTTGAAATTTCCTGATTAGTCTATTTTAATAATAAAAGGTGACAAAAAATTGCTAAAAATGATAATAAAATTTAAAAAAATGATAAAATAACTACTTCAATTAAATTAAGAGCCTAAAGGAAAGATTAGATGTCTAATTTAAAAATATCCTAATTGATATTAATTAAAATAACCTACTTTGAAAGATATAATTAGATCCTCAAAAATAATTTAAGACCTAACTATATTAACCTTATCTTATATTAAAACACCCCACTAATTAAAAAATGCCACCTTAATAATATAAAACCCACCCCTTTAAAATAACCGACCCACTTTTACCAACAACCCCACCACTTAATAATTAAAAAATAGACCAAATTTAAAATGCAACCACATTTTTAATTTTATAAAGTTTTGAAATGGCATCGACAACGATTAAAAGTGGGAGATTAGGTTGAAATGTTGTGGCTCGGTCAATGAGGGGAAGGCTCAGTCCATGAGCTCGACATATGGAGGAGAGTGAATGGGGCACATGGATGCAATGTCCTATGCAATGGCTTATAATAGAGCGTGATACACATGACATGGCACAAGTTAGAAGATAAGGCATAAAGCTTGGCATAGCAGGGAGACTGGTCAAATGACCAGGTAGGAGGTAAACACATTGGTAAAGGATAGAAAATGTTAAGGAAGGGTTGAACGCCAAGCAGAGAGGGAAATGACTCAAATTCTCAAGGTAGGACTCGATTGCAACCAAAGGAATGCAAACGACCCCAAGCTCCAATGCAAAGGGTCACAATGAGATCTTAGCTCGGGAAGGAAATGAGGTAGCCCCAAAATCAAACATAGGGGATAGAAATGAAACACAATCTGAATGAAAACATGCAAAGAAAGGTTAAAAAACAACCTAAATCAAATAAAGGAAAAAAAGATAGCCAACAAAGAAATGCAATGATCCAAGGCTAACAATACATGCAAGTAGGTAACCTAAGCTACAAATAGAAGAGATCATTGCAAAAATGACTCAACCACCAACGAAACATGAATAACGTAAAGGGAAAGGTAAATGCGACAACCAAGGTTTGAGGTAAATGAACACAACCAAAATGCACGCAGAGGAAAACAAGCTCGACCCAAACCAATGCAATGATTCAACTTGACCACAAGGAGGCAACTCACTAGGGAGCTCACCGAGATCTACAACATCTCGGCTGAGTTGTTAGGGAGATAGGGAAAATAGGGAAAAAAAATACAAAAACTAGGCAGAGCAAGTAGCTAGGACAAATTTAAAAACCAGAACTTTAAAAAAATTCACTTCCAATTAAAAATTTCTGATTAAAACCAGAGATGAAAAACCTACCTCCAAATTTATCAGTTCCTTCAAACTTAGTTGTAGTTAGTTAGATCTGGATGTGAAACACTCGTAACATGCACAACCAAAAAACCTGTACACAAACTTTGAAAAATGAGATTGTCAAACTTGTAAACAATATTCTAAAGGAAGATCAAAAACTTACAGGAGAAGCACGAAAACTAAAAAACAAATTAATAGCAACTGTAATCAAACGAGTACATGTTTACTAAACAATATCTTTGATACCATATTTGATTTTTCTATGAGGATTAACATGGAACCCCGTGCACATTGAACAAGGTTACACTTCAAATGATGTCATGAACACTCCACGCAGTAAGAGAGAGATTAAATCACAAAATGAGAATCAAGTAGAGAAAGACACAGAGTGTTTGACATGTTCATAGGTTAAAAATAAGAGGTACATATAGGAGTGTTGTGTAACTCCTATGCATGACACATGTACACAATTCTAAATAACCCTATTAACCTATTTTCACTAATTGAAATGACTAACCACATGAGGTGGAAAAGACGTCAAGTGACGAAGAGACAAGTCATATACACCAACATTTTTGACCATCTACAATGGAACTTATTGCAGGGAAGTGTCAATAGAAGGAGGGAAAAATCCTACATTTCTCCCAACACTCTTCCCTTGGCGACAGGAAGCCTAAAGCCTCAGTATGACGATATGATGCTAGAAAAGTAAATGAGGAAATATGTTTGTGAAAACCATATTGATCATGTGGATCAAAAGAAATATGTGTGTACTGTTGAAGGATATGTCATAAAAGCTGTGTAGAATTCTAAAGAGGTATCTACCTTAGAGAACCTATACCTACAAAAGGAAAGGTGTGTGTGCATGGTATCAACCATAGCTCACAAAAAAAATTAGCAACAAAAAATGATAGTATAAACTAGAAAAACCAACATGAACAATACATGTAGAAGTAAATACGAACACTAACAATGCAAACAATTACAAATAATGGCCTACAAAAGGCTTAGAGCTTGGAAACATGGGACACCCATAGTGTCACTAGACAATTAAGGCCATTAGGATGTAAAACAAGAGAAATAAAGGGCATATAAAAGAGGCATGGAGCCACAAACATGGGATACCCACAGTTTCATAAGACAAGCAAGGCACTTAGCTCGCAATCAATGAAGCAAACAACTACTAACACACATAACTATCAAGCATGTATAACACTGTGATTAAAACAATAGACGTATCAAACAAAAGATGTCAATGCTACATAAGACACATGTGTTGGTCTTATTAGTTTGAAAAAATAGTGAGTACACAACTTATATAGTTGAGCATAAATGAGTAAGTGCAAAGGAACTATAAGAGAACAATAACACCTATAAAATGTGGAAGCATAGCCCCCAAGATGAGAATGTAAGGACACATGAGTGTTCCTATAATTGTGTATCAAGTTTTGTGTCCTGCATCCAACTCAATATACCTAGTGAATGCATGTGTGCACAAAAGTAAAGCAAACTATCTATCAAACCGAAGTGACAAACAACACGTATAATGTGAAGTGTTAACAACTCAAGTAAAATACATAGGTCCCGATTTTATATGTTTTGTAAATATTTGAATGTTTTTATATTATCTCAATGTATAGTTATGTACAGAAGATGGATAACAAGAGATCTATTCCATGAGAACTACTTGACGAGATAAAATAGTTGATACAGAAGATAGATATTTAGGCCTCAGTGGTGATGCATGAAAAATCACAACAATAGATTTACAATGAATAATACTTCAATAATACTACTACAAATATAATTCATTCCAGATCATACAATATATAATGAGATGTAATTCCTATATTCTAGGAAGTTGCTCCAACAATCTACCTATATCCGTGATATTGTTGTAACTCACAACAATATCATAACTATCAAATAATACAACCAAATTTGTGAATAATTACTCATGTAATTATTCTCTCTATAATAATGGAGCACTAATAAATTATATTTCCTAACATTTTCCCCCTTAGTGCGAACATGGGGAAAACCTGCCTTTGTACTTGCACCTGCTCATGATCTGGTGATTTTCACAGGATGATCACAAACCTCATGGATGGTTTTGCAAATGGTTGACCACAAACCGAGAATGGTGGTTTTGCAATTGGTTTACCACAAACCACAAAGTGATGGTTTTGTGAATGGATTACCAACAACCAAGAATGGTGGTTTTGCTATTGGTTTACCACAAACCACAAATGAAGGTTTTTAAGTGGTTTACCTACAACCACATCATGATATGCCAAGTACTATTCTCAACCCTCATCATATCTCACTACAGGAAATAACATAGGAAATTATATTAAAATCTGTTGCTCGTACATACATAGAAAAAGATGACATACTGGAAATGGAACATTAGAATCATGTTCCCCCCCTCAATGTGAAATTTCCACTTCTTGAAAACTGCAAACAAGAACACACCACACCACTCGTAACTAGAAGAACTAAAATCAAACTGCACACACACATGTCACCAAAGATGATATGCGGCCCCGTCGTTGGCGACTGATGAGAGGTCGCTGAATGACCTCCAACCTCCGTTTTCCTCCATCCTCCAGTGGATATCTGCTAACTCAGCCAGATGTGACAATGAGACTTAGTAACATGCCTTGAACATTGGATTCCACCAAAAATGCGTTTGTAAGGCAATTTTTTTTTTTTGACAATTTTCCTAATAATCACCTAAAGGACGATAAAAAACTGACACAAATATATTTTTGACACTTTGACTTTGACTATTTTGATAGACTAATGAATCAATTTTTGACTAGATTTTTATAAAAACAATAATTGACTCAACAATACTTGAGTCTTACAAATAACATCAGATGACTCTTTTATCAATGATAATCTTGATAACATACAATATACTAAATGACACCTAAAGAATATTTTATTATATAATGGACATGATCGACTCCACAATTCTAGAACCCTTAATAATAAACTAAAACATACATAATACAAAGACTAAGCTATAAAACTAGACAAGAATATTTGACACTTATGCTAAGACCATGGGTTTAACCCTAAAACCACCAACCTCCCCTAAAAATGCTTGAACCAAAACGTATTTGCATTGAAACAAACAACTGGACCTTGTTCACGAGTAGATGCCAATAAATGTATTACATTGTTACAGCTACGACTGCATCAAATGGAAGATAAATATGATAACATGTAGGAGTGACATGATCCAATTATAGGGCACGATTTTAAACACATACAAGAGCATATATCTAGATTGATTTGCAGGTTTCAATACTCAAGTCGTTTTAGTTGTCTTCAATGCTGAGTTATGAGGATTCTATGCAATGTTTGAAACTCCCAATGCTACGCCTACAAGTGTAAAATGTTTACACGTCCCTTTCTTTAATATTGCTATCTGGTCAAATATGTAGATGGCAAGGTAAATGATCCCCATGGATTTTGATCAAGATTCTATATCATCCATGCGTAAGAGCACAAATACACATCGGATGATGGAATTAATGCAGTGCAAGCTCAGATACAACTTCAAATTACACCAAATACACGAATCCAATGTTGAATGACTGGAAAATATAAAGCAACTTTTACACATAGGCGACAACCTGATCATCTAAGTGTCAAAAGTAATATAATGAGCTTTCCAAGATGTTGGAGCTGTGATTGATACGTGCACAGATTTGAATGGCCAAGAAGACCCACAATAATGAGATAAAACCACAGTCACTTTTTGTAAGGTCGATAGAATGCGCTGTCGAGAAGAGATCAGACCCGGGAGGAATAAATCAGATGCGCTGAGACTTCAATAAAACTTAAGAGCAACGAAGTTGATGTAAAACACCACTATGCATGATCATGCCAAACACTGGATCTTCCTCCTGATTCCTTACGAATCTGTGTATACACCAAGCTAGGGAAAATGAGTATCTGACAATATACCAATGCAAACCTCCAGAAAACTTTGTGTGAATTGGACTGCACTGGATTTGACAATCAACGCATGTTGCTAATCACCAGGTCTATGCTCGATTGGACTATATTTTCAATGAGAAATGACTCGAGCCTTAACATAGGAAAAAAAATATCAGATATAAAACACCAGATGGGGCAATGAACAATATCACGTCTTCCCCAGATAATTCTATTTCTCAAAACTCCATAATAGGTACAAGAAAACCACTCTGATACCAAATGAAAAAGCACAACAACAAATTTACAATGAATAATACTTCAATAATACTACTACAAATATAATTCATTCCGGATCATACAATATATAATGAGAAGCAATTCCTATATTCTAGGAAGTTGCTCCAACAATCTACCTATATCCGTGATATTGTTTTAACTCACAACAATATCACAACTATCAAATAATACAACCAAATGTGTGAATAATTACTCACGTAATTATTCTCTCTATAATAATGGAGCACTAATAAATTATATTTCCTAACAATGCAATTGCTAATGGGACCATTGGAGTAACATATTCCAAAGAAGTTTTAGTAGATGTAGAACTAATATGTGTATAATAGTTATGATGCAATGCACTAGAGGAACGAGTGTGTCGACTACTAGGAGGGTATCAAGAAGCTATGTGGGTAGTATGTGCACTAGAGGATCGATGTAAGACTCTGGGGGACATGGATAAATGGTGCATGGGATTGTAGCACTATGAGAATCCTAGAGAGGTGAGATGAATATTGTGTAACCAAAGGTCTATTAGGAGACATAGGAGGAATAGAGTGACTAGGAATAGTGTGCAAGTGGATAGACCTAATGAATAACTTAGAAGTGCTAGGGCCATAAGAGACATTGTGTAAAACCAAATATATATCTATAAAAGGAATGGGAGGAGGAATTACAAAAGGAGAACTAGGCACACTAATACTTCCAATGGTGATAACCTATTGATTATGGATGAACTTAACACATTGATATATAACTAAACGAATGGCACAAAGATTACGTAGCTAAGCAAGAACTAACCGCAAGGCAACATGACTGAGAGTAGAAGTAATCAATAATGAAATTGATGTAGTAAAATGACCAACTATGATGGGTAGAGTGCTACAATGGTAGCAAGGATTTGTATCAAGTAAAATATTGTGTGTAGAAACTCATAAATATTGCAATAACATGAGAGAAAAAACATTGTCCTTATTATACAAATCGACCAAAACACCCCGTATGTGTATATGATTAATAAAAATAGGAATGGACAAGGTATTTGAAATAAGACCAATATGATCAAAGTCATCAAAATTTATGATCAGAGAAGAAGATAATGTATGATTAATTGTGCCAATCATTGCATTCAAGGGGTGATCACAAGAGTATGGTGAAGGCACTGCACGATAAACATTATGTACATCTGAAGAATATTTAATATTTTCATGCTTAGGAAATGGATCATTGAATATTTTTATCTTAGCATTATCTTTGATTGGATTTGAAGATATAGTAGGCTCCCCCCATTCAATAACATTAGAATCAATAAGATCTTACATAACATGATGAAGCTTTAAGTAGTTTTTTGTACAATTCTTGACACACCGATGATAATCACAATGGGCATTGGAATAAAACTCTTACTTTGAGGTTTACTGATATCAACCTCAAATAGGGGAGGGAGAGATATGAGATTGCACTCAATTAATTGATTCAAGACAATGAGAAGAGTACTTTGCAAGTGACTAGATTGATGATGCACATGATGCAATTTTAGCTTAACAAGTTGTGAGATTATATTGACAATGTCTTTAGAAATAGATTTAACATCATTAGGATTTCCTTTGAATATGAGTTTTCTTATAAAATTAGCAGTAAATGTGTAAGGAGAGATAACAACGTACTTGATTTTGTTCGTATGTAAAAAATTGGCCTTGCACTATTTCAAGGTGTGGCATAGATGGTTGAAAGATATAAACTTGTCAAACATGAAAAAATATTGAAAATGGGCTAATAATCTTTATATGAATAGGTACTACAATTCATTATCAACTAAGATATCATTCATCTTGGTGAGTAGGGTCTTATAATACAATACATAGGCATTAAGAGATTCATTAGGCACTTGTCATATTTTAGTTAGTTGCGCATAAGAAAATTTGTCCTCAATATTAATAGAGAATTGTGCCAAAAATAAAATGGTTAAAGAAGTGAATTTGCACACAAAGTAGGTGGGGAGAGTGTAAAACCACTATAATATGAATTCCTTAAGATTAGATCTAAAACTACTCGTCATTCTCCACCTAGTATGTGATATCTAGATATATCAATCGTTTTTAGCATTTTCTTTTGACCATGCTTATTTTGAATTTTCTCTTGCTAAAATACTTGGAGAGAGGATGTTTGAGTGCTTATGGAAGAGAGATATGGTTTCTTTTCCCTGGTTTGTGGCTTCAAACATGATGCGGGTACTACTCTAATGAATTTAGATGTGGCAGTGTAAGATTTAGGGAGCTTTAAATGCCTTTCACAAGCATATGAAGTGAGTGCCCTAGTGCATTACCTTAGGAGTTCCAGGCTAGCAAATGAGGTATTGTTTACTTGATTATATAGGGTTCAATACATGATTTATCTAAGAAAGGATGACCTAGATGAAGTATAAGACCTAACAAATGATATTAATTTGAAAGTGTAGTTGGAAGTGAAAGCACCCTAAACTCTACAAAGCAAATTACATGACTAACTAAGAAAGGATGACACCAATACCATCTATAGCAAAGGATTGAAGTATATGAGTGTAACATTAAGATAGAATCTTAAAGGAATGCTTAATTAACTTGAATACAATTCAAAATCTAACTAAACATGCCTACTAATATGTTCAATTACCTAACGTGGGCCTAAATAGACCTAAGAGGGAAATCAAATTGGTATGGTTGCTACTCCAAACAAGGTGAAATGGCCTCTCCAAATGAATACATGGTCATTTTGGATATCCATCTACTATCCCCATTGAAGGCTTTAGGCAAGAATTGAGCTTGGCTATAAATCATATTTGGTATATGAGATGCAAATCAAAGCATGGTGTAAAGTATAAGTGTAGATACTTAGTCATTTTAATAGTTTTTCCTTTTAGGAAAACTTGCATTTTGGTTCATGTGGGACTAAATAATGTAGCCAAATTAAGAACAACCAGATAAACTGCAATAAAATGAACTCCAAAAGAAAATAGATCTCCTTCTTCGTTATCAAATAATGAATTACAATGTTTCTTAAATAGGAAAATAACTCCCAACTCGAGTTTCCAAGTAAACTCTAGCTAACTCTGACTAAATCTACTCTAGGTGGCGGAAATTACTATTTTTAGCAGTTTACTAGAACCTGCTATTCTTAGTAAGTTCGCATGCTTATTCCTATGGGCATAGAAATTGCCATGCATCTTCTACATCCCTAAATTAGAGGAATTGCCAACTTTCTAACTCACAATGCAATTAATAGACTAGAATTAACTAATGCTCAAAAATAGGAAAAAACCAAACTATAACTTAAATCCTAATTTTCGGCCTCAAGATGGCGGATTTAGGGCCCGAAAACATGTCGAAAACTTGCCCCAACTAGTAGGGTGGGTTTCCGCTGCGTTTGTCTCATCAAAACACGTGGTTTAAAAAAAAAACGGACTCAAACGGACACCCGGAGCTCAAGTTATGACCTTGTCAAGTTCCTGCTAATTCGGGTGCATCATTCTCCCCTGCTTGAAAAAAATGCAGCTCCTGCAAGTTGTCTTCTTCAAACTACTTCCATTTATCTGCATCCAACTTCTGAATCTCCCACTCTGTGACCCAAGAATTGTCCTCTTGTTCCAGTCCTTTCCAATGTACCAAATATTTGTTGTATTTCCCATGTCGCGTGTCCATTGTTTTCTTATCTAGAATCTGATCCACTTCTTCTTTCTTCTTCACCGGAACCTGCTGCTGCCAATCTACTACTTCATCAACATCGTCCCTTTCTGCACCATCCCCATGAAAATAATACAAATTTGAAACATTAAACACTGGAGAAATATCAAAATTCCCTGGTAATTCTACCTCATAAGCATTATCGTTTATTTTTTTCACGATTTTGCAGGGTCCAATCTTCTTGTACTTCAGCTTGTTATAGGTTCCTCTTAGAAACCTTTCCTTCTGCAGATATACCATAACCAACTCACCAACTGTAAATACCTTTCTCCGTCTGTGCACATCCACTATTTCCTTATACTTGTCATTACTATTTTGCAGCTTCTTCCACACTTCTTCCTGCAATTGTTGTATATGTTCGGCAAATGCTTCTGCATCATCACTGACTCTGCCATCAACGGGTAGATGTACCAAATCTAATACCCCATTTGGATTACTCCCATACACAATTAAAAATGGAGACTTTCCCATGGATCTGTTTATGGAACTGTTATATGCAAACTCAGCTTGCGGTAATGCTAAGTCCCATTGTTTCGAATTTTCCCCAACAATGCACCTTAACAGGTTTCCCAAACTCCTATTTACCACCTCTGTTTGCCCATCAATCTGTGGATGATAAGCACTACTGAACTGTAGTTGAGTACCAAATTTCTTCCATAAAGTCCACCAGAAGTGACTTAAGAACCTTGTGTCCCTATCTGAAGTAATGGTTTTTTGGAACACCATGCAAACAAACAACTTCTTTGAAAAACAAATCTGCTACGCCTGTTGCATCGCTTGTTTTCTTGCAAGCAATAAAATTAACCATCTTAGAAAACCTATCAACAACCACAAAAATGGAATCATTACCTCGTTGTGTTTTTGGTAATCCCAAAACAAAGTCCATACTCAGATTTATCCACGACCCTTTAGGAACAGGCAACGGCATATACAATCCTGTATTCTGTGCATGGCCTTTCGAGACTTGGCAAATTCGACATCTCTCCACATATCTTACCACATCTCTTTTCAGCTTTGGCCAATAGTATTTGTCTGCTACCAAGGCTATCGTCTTATCCTTACCAAAATGCCCAGCCAACCCTCTGCTATGCAACTCTTTCACTATATTTTCTCTCATAGACCCAACTGGAATACATAGTTGGCGTCCCTTGAATAGGTAGCCATCCTGTAAAATATACTCATCCAGGACATCTCCTACATTGTCTGACAATGGACTAATTAGTCTTTCAACAATATCCTTGAAATCAGAATCAGAAGAATACAAACCCTTTATTGCTTCAAAACCCACCACCTCATTTTCCATAGTGGTAAACAAAGTCACACGCCTACTCAATGCATCTGCAACTTGATTCTGTTTTCCGGATTTATGTTTTAGAGAAAAAGTATATCCCTGCAAAAATGATACCCACTTTGCATGCCTACTATTCAACTTCTTTTGGGTATTCACATACTTCAGGGCTATGTGGTCTGTAAATAACACAAACTCCTTAGGCACTAAGTAATGCCTCCAATGCCTTAATGCTTGTACAATTGCATAAAATTCCACATCATAAGTAGAGTAGTTCTTTCTTACCTCATTTAGTTTCTCACTAAAGAAAGCTACTGGCTTTCCTCCTTGACTTAGAACAGCTCCAATACCCACATGTGAGGCGTCACAATCAACCTCGAACACTTTATCAAAATCTGGTAGTGCCAAAATGGGTGCCTCTGTCACCTTCTTCTTCAAGAATTGAAAACTATCCTCAGCTGCCTTTGTCCACAAAAACTACCTTCCTTTTGTGCAATCTATGATAGGTGCTACAATACTGCTGAAATTTTAAATAAATTTTCTGTAAAATGTTGCTAGACCATGAAAGCTCCTTACCTTTGTTTTACTCCGTGGAGTAGGCCATTCAATAATTGCCTTTATCTTTTCTGAGTCCATCTATACCCCACCTGCTGAAATAATAAAGCCCAAGAATACCAAGCTCTCTTGCATAAATGTGCACTTCTCCATATTTGCATAGAGTTTCTCTTTCCTTAACACTTCAAATACCAATCTTAGATGCCTCAAATGTTCTTCTTTAGTTTTACTAAAGATCAAGATATCATCAAAATAAACCACAACAAACTTACCATTATACTCCCGTAGCACGGTGTTCATTAATCTCATAAAAGTACTAGGTGCATTGGATAACCCGAATGGCATCACCAACCACTCATATAATCCATTTCCTGTCTTGAATGCTGTTTTCCACTCATCTCCTTCTCTGATCCGAATCTGATGATAACCACTTCGAAGATCAATCTTGGTGAAATAATTAGATCCAGCAAGCACATCCATCATATCATCAAGGTGAGGTATTGGGAACCGATACTTGATTGTAATTTTATTGATCGCTCTGCTATCCGTGCACATTCTCCATGTTCCATCCTTCTTTGGTGTTAATAAAGCTGGTGTTGCACACGGACTCATGCTCTCCCTTACGACCCCCTTTCGCACGAGCTCTGCCACTTGCCTATTCAACTCTGCATGCAATGTCGGGCTCATCCTATAAGCCGCTTGATTTGGGAGTGAAGACCCTGGAATCAAATCCATGTGGTGTTGAATATCTCTTTTGGGTGGTAATCCATATGGTAGCTCATCAGGAATAACATCTGAAAATTCTTCTATTAATTCTGATGTTTCTATTGGTATTTGAGCACTTACAAGTTCATCCTTATTTGCAACTAGTGCATAACAGAAACCGATTGCCTTTTCCTCCTTCACAAATTCCCTTGCAGAAAGCATATTTTCAGCCTTCCCCTTTTCTTTAAGAGGTATCAAAACTATTTTTGTGCCATCCTTCCAGAAAGTATAAGTATTTTTTCCCCCATCATGAATAACTTTTCTATCAAATTGCCATGGTCTTCCTAGCAGCATATGATATGCATCCATAGGAATAACATCACACCAAATCTCATCCTTATAACTGTTCCCAATAGAAAAGCTTATTAAACATCTCTTATCAACAGTAACTTCATTACCCTTCTTAAACCATGCAATATGATAAGGGTTAGGATTCTTCTCACAATGCAAACCCAATTTATCGACCATCTCATTTGAAACCATGTTCTCACAACTACCACCATCAATAATAACATTACATACCTTTCCTCCTGAAGTGCATCTTGTTCTGAAAATATTTGTACGTAGCCATGCATCCCCCTTGACCTCCTTTCTTGGAGCAATCATTGTCCTCTTGATCATCAGAGTTTCTCCAACATCTGGTGGAATTTCGAGGTCCTGTTCATCTTCTACTTGCTCAGCTTCAACAAGATTTACTCTTGGAGCATCTCCTTGCCTTTTGTCATGTGTATAAGTATGTGGGCATTCAAAAGCCCGATGCCCTTCTTCACCACATTTGTAACAAACAAATGGTCTTCGTGGAGCCTCCCATCCTCTATCGCCAGCATATCCTCTACCCCTAGAAAATCCTCTGCCTCTTTGTTGATTCTGGAAATCTTGTCTCGTATCCTCTTGCTTTTCCCATCCACGAGATGATTCTCCCCTACCTTGGCTGAAACCAGCTCATCCCTGAAAGGAAGATGAAGCCCCCCTATTCATTCCAGGTGATCGCCTAAAACTTTGACGATTTTGTTTTTCCTCAGCCTTTAAGGCTAATTGATAGGCATCCTCCATGCTTTTAATCCTATGCATACTTATCTCATCTTGAATAGAAAATTTTAATCCATTAACATACCTCGCAGCCATTTGTTCCTCAGTTTCTTCATGCTCTACACGAATGGACAACTTGTAGAACTCATCTGTGTATTCTTGCACTGTTTGTAAGTTCTGTCTGAGATTCTGAAACCTCCTGTAAAGGGTTTGTGCATAATCCACAGGTAGAAATTTATCTTTTAGCTTCTTCTCCATCTTACTCCACATCCTAATTCTTTCTTTCCCCTTTCTTGACCACTCTTTCTGTAGGTGATCCCACCATAACATAGCATGACCTTTCAATTTCGTGCATGCAAATTTTACCTTCTTTTCTTCTGACATAGCCTTCCACTCAAAAAATTTTCCCATGCTATTCAACCAGTCTATCAGCTCCTCTGGTTTTAGACTACCACCATACTCTGAAACATCAACTCTTATCCCATAATTCTTTCCTTCTAATGCTCGAAGCATCCTTTCTTCAAAAGCTAATGGTGGTGCTTGCGTTTCCTCCTCTTCACAAACTTCTTCTTCGTCTGTGTCATCTCCACCTTGATTTCCTCTTTGGGTTATCATTGCAGCAAGCGCATCAACTTGTCTCTGCAGATCTTGCATATTTCTATTCATCTGGGCAATACTGCCTCCTCTTCCTCTTCCTCTTCCTGTTTAAACAAAATACTTTGAACCTGCTCTGATACCAGATAATGTAGCCAAATTAAGAACAACCAGATAAACTGCAATAAAATGAACTCCAAAAGAAAATAGATCTCCTTCTTCGTTATCAAATAATGAATTACAATGTTTCTTAAATAGGAAAATAACTCCCAACTCGAGTTTCCAAGTAAACTCTAGCTAACTCTGACTAAATCTACTCTAGGTGGCGGAAATTACTATTTTTAGCAGTTTACTAGAACCTGCTATTCTTAGTAAGTTCGCATGCTTATTCCTACGGGCACAGAAATTGCCACGCATCTTCTACATCCCTAAATTAGAGGAATTTCCAACTTTCTAACTCACAATGCAATTAATAGACTAGAATTAACTAATGCTCAAAAATAGGAAAAAACCAAACTATAACTTAAATCCTAATTTTTGGCCTCAAGATGGCGGATTTAGGGCCCAAAAACGTGTCGAAAACTTGCCCCAACCAGTAGGGCGGGTTGCCGCTGCGTTTGTCTCATCAAAACACGTGGTTTAAAAAAAAACGGACTCAAACGGACACCCGGAGCTCAAGTTATGACCTTGTCAAGTTCCTGCTAATTCGGGCGCATCACTAAAAGTACAAATTAGATTGGAATTACTAATCATGATTAATATTTAATAATCACAATTAGCGAATTAACAAGTGATTAAGATGTGGGAGCCTCAACCAACCGCTTAGGGTCAACTAGGAGGTTAGGATAAGATGTTGAAGCTTGCTGAGATGTTGTGGAGGAAAGTGGGGTGATTTTGAGTGGTTATAAGAGGGTTTTGAGCCAATATTAGGGCATATTGACCAAAACAAAGGAAAAATAGGCATAATTATCTCATAATTGCTAATTGTCTATTTTGAAGAGGATTTTGACTTATAATTCACCTAAAGTGGCATCCTGAATGCGAAAGGGGTTGGGAAATCAATAATGTGGTGTTAATTGGCTAAAGTGGTAAGAAATTCCAGTTAATTAGTGGGAACCACTAATTATAATGGATTTGGCAAGAATGAAAGTGATTTGTGTCTGTTTTGGGAATAAGATTGCAAAAGTGGAATATAGGTGTCTACCGGAAGACATATTGATCCAAGACCATATAAATTAGTCAGTATAAAATATACATTCTTGACCAAACTGTACGACCCTAACTTGGAGTAGGAAATATGCCAAAAGAGGTTTTGGAGTTTATAAACTAATGTTTTTCTATTAATTTTGTGCATTTTATTACTAGAATGTGTTGACACGTCAGTGTGTAAGGATAAGCAATCTAAAAAATGGACCTATGAAAGTGTTAAGTGGGAATGGATAAGTATTTATCATAACAAGAGTCCATTTCCAAATCAAGAGTTTCCAAATTGCAAATTACCAAATTTGAGTGCGTATAATTTGATCGGGTCTAGTGACCATTCTATGGGTGTTAAAATGACACTAACAACCACATCTAATATGTGTTCGGCCCAATCAACTGCATTTTCCCTTCTTTGAGAAAAATACTTGTCTTGTAGCACGAAATCAATTTTCTAGGAGTTAATAGGCCCATATGAACACAAATATCTATGCATAAATATTAAATGTATTAGCCATACACAATTTGAATTTATATCTGACAACACAACATGAAAAACAAATGAATGCATCTACAGTCAATATTTAAAAGGGGAGGTTACTTTCATGACATATTCCAAATTATTGTTGATTATTTTATGTTTGTTAGGAATAGATGATGATTTTTGCTATGGTCTAACACATAAAAATTAGTTGGGTACAACTTCCTATTTGATTCTCCTTCCATGAAGTTCTCAATTCTATCACTCTCAACCCATGCAACCCACATATCATCCTCGTTAATGTTAGGAAATTTTTCTCACTTCAAATCATTACATGTAAATAAATCCTTTTTTGGGTTCTGAGTTTGAAGGCATAGAATTTGATCCCACATTTATGCCATACACTCCAACCTAAAAGAAAATGTTCCATTAAAATAAACCAATACATATTAAACATTGTGGATTCTAAAATAGTACAATATATGAATAGAGATGGTGTAATAAAACTTACACCATTTATAATAAGTTCAATATAGATCAACGAAAATTGGACATCTATGAGCAACAAATAAAATTTAACTATTTGATAATCAACAACATGTGTTAGAGTCACAGTGGCAGTTTGGCCATAAAGTTTTAAAAATAAAAAATATCGTAATCTATCTCAAGCATTTCATAATCCTTCTCTTCTTATATGAACATCCAAATGTCTCATTTCCACTATTCCCTTTTTTGTCCATCTTACATGCAATCTTTAGCTAGTATTCTTATAACCATCAAATCTCCATTCATCTTTGGATTTTTTTTGAAATTCGATTCTCTTCTTCCCTACATACATCAAAAGTCAATTGCTTTATTTACATTTCCTCCATTACTCATATTCATGCAATTCTTATACATGTATCATTTGCACTAGTGTAATGCTAGGCACATAACATTGTATCCTTTAACCTTATTGGATTTTATGAGAATAATCGTAGCACACTGTATAAGGGAATTATAATTTAAGTTTTTAATCAATGATTGAGATGTGTGTTTAATCAGTGGTAAATTTTTTTATACAAACAAGAAAGAAGGTCAAGACATGCTTTATAAAACCATGAAAGAGTGGTGATGATTTAAATATTTCATTAGCAAGTATTCACATTTTCTGGCTGAGAATATGGAGGAAATAAAAGCAAGAAGTGAAAGGAAAAAGATTCTCAAAAAGGAAATGGAAAACTTATTATAAATCATGTGACAATAAATAGAGGAGGGTAAAATTCCATTCTCCTCTTTTATACATACACCAAACATCACAATTGCATTGATCCCTTCCCCTATTACTCCTATTCATGAAATTCTTATACATTTATCATTTGTAGCAATGCAATGCTAGGTACAAGGAATTATATCGTTTATTTTCTTTGAAGTTTTATTAGAATACCCACAACACTGAGTAGAGGAATTATAATCTTAATCAATGATTGAGATTTGTTATTAATCAATGGTAAAGAGATCTAGCATCCTTCAATTTGCAATGCTTAGGTTCCCATCAGATCAAAATTGGGAGGAAGCTAGAGAACATCTACATATAGATATTGATACAAGTAAGCATGTATGCATGGATTTATCTCAAATCAATAAGACTCACATATCCATTTACACTATAATGCAAACATTTTATGATTTTTATGTCATTCAAATTGATGATATATAATTGTTTTTGTGTGTTTAATGTTATGTACGATGACATTCATAAGTTGAGTCTAGATAATATTTTACTTGACACTGAAGAGACTAGATTATATGGTTCAACATGTGTGTGTGGAGTACGTCTTGACATGCCTTTTGTAAATAGATTGTTGAATCAGTACAAGGAATGTGGAGAGAAATATTATATGGTTCTGGTTTTATATGTCATTAGTAGCATTGCTATCAAATAATAGGATAAAAGAACCTTTCTTTACAACAACATGATTAACAAAAAAAATATCTTAGACGGAACAATGGAAATAATCATGTTCTAAGGCCTTTTCTATGGTATCAAGATGAAATTGATGTTCTATTTGAGGAATATTCTTATTTTTATTGAAAATATAGAGAAATTCATATAGGATGTCTGTTCTGATCTACAACTTCCCAATCTTCTTTTCATTTAAGGAAACCACAATTACTTGAGGATTTCCTATTCAATTTGTAATAATTTTCTTGGTGGTTGATATTCTATTAGTGTCTCTTTTATAGGTTGTTATAGCCATTGGTGAGCCTCCATATAGTGAACTTGTACAAACGGTTAGGAAAGAAGAGTTAGGTGTAAGATTACCAAATGTCTATTGTTTGGATTCCAATGGACTTGTACTTAAGAAGGATAAACTTGATGGTTATGTACTATTTTCCATTGATGGTATAGAGAAACAATAGAATGAATAAACAAAAATAGATTTCTTCATGGATCTTGGTTAATCGTGTCTACAATAGTGTTCATATAAATTTAAAAAGGATTTAAAAGTGTTTAAAATTGAATTCTAAATATCAATTGAGGCTCGATAACTAGTGTTTTTTTGGAAAATGTACTCTAAGCAAGGAATTATTTTTGGAATAAGATTGACCATGCTCGTGAAAAATTAAAACTAAAAAATTACACTCCCTTAGGTCATGTAAGCACATAGCTCACCAATTCATAACATTTATAAAGTTATAATGTACATACCAATTCACTTTCACATAGCATGAATCCCATGTACATTGCCTAAAAGAGGCGCATAATACCTTTTCTATCTAAAACACAAAACTGAACAATGAATTTTTATATGAAAAAAATCCATACGAGTATAATCTCTCTAAGCCCAATGTCTGGTCTAGTTTTTTCTTCAAATAATCTTTCTACACCCAAAATTTTTTACAAACAAGGCTTTACAATTCAGTTGTTGACACAAGAATTTGTAAAAATATGTTGATATGATGAATAAGAGAGAAAACGTAAAATAAACTTATATTAATGACTTAACAATTTATCACCTTCAAATGTGAGATATCTTTAATACATATTATAACTCATACCTAAGCACAACCTTCCTATAAATATTCATAGTATGGTATGTACTAAAAATTGTGTGTTTACTTACTAACTAGTTCAAAACCTGTTTATGAAAGACAAAGTGGTAGTGGTCAACAAAATAAAAGTGGGGAATAATTATTCAAAATCATTATATTCAAATTTTTCAAAAGATATGGGAAATCATGGTAGATGGAAAAGGTTGGTGTAGGAATTCCCACTAGAGTCGCCACACTCATCAGAGTCATGATGTGTTGCTCTATACTAATCTATCTTCCATTGTTCAAGCTCTTTGATCTAGTGGTCAACATCGTTCTTCCATGCAAGGATGTCTTGGGATAAACTAGGTTATGTGCCATTTAGAGGTGGGTGTGCGATAAGAGTTCATGAGATTATCTAAGGTAGGATTTGCATGGAATTATAGGTAGCTTTGCTTGGATCCATTTTTCTGTAATGAAATTTGTACTTGTGAGGCATGACTCGAAGATGAAAAGGACTACTATGCCATACATGAAAAACATATTTGCGGCTTCCATATTTCTTTGTGACCATTATCCATAGGATATTTATTATTTGCAATGTTAGCTGATTTTTCGTATTAGGTGCAATCGAGTATGGTGGAAAAGGTGTCACAAAACTTACGAGGGTAATGCGGGCCTTGTGAAGTTGATTAGATATCCATTTTTAGGAAGTTACATAAGAGTGTCCACAGTTTTTGTTTCTAGTTATTCATCTAGATAATATCAAAGCAATAGGCCAAACCAACATAAAGTTGATATAAACAATTAAATTTTCACTTAATCTTGATGCATGAAATTAATTACTTCAACCAAAATAGGGGAATGGAATTAGATTTAAAAAATAGGGTATTTAAAAATTTGGTTATCTATACATTGTATAGACCTAAAATTGGGATTGTTTTGACTATGTATAGATAAACATATCAATGGCAAATAAGCACAACATTTAAGAACAAGAATATTGATACCAACATACTGTCATTCTTTGAGACCTCCAATCTTTTACCATACAAGTGTAAAGACAATATTTATTATTTAATACTAAAAAAGGCCAAAAAAAGAAATATGGCAATGTTTTTGGAGGATGTCAATGTTTTTGGAGCATTCCTACCTCTTAAAGTTGCATAATTAGAAATAAATTTAAGCTTACACAGTCATGGTTTTCAAGTTACCGTGCTCACAAAATTCACCCAAGTGTTGTCAGTAGTTACACAACAAATTTTTTTTTCTGATAAACTTCTCTATAACATTAGATTTCTAACTAAAACTACCTTTTCCCCAGGAAATGGTCACAACTTATGCTTTGTTGGTAAATGGACCCAATCTCCCCCTTTCTATTCAACTATGAGGTCACAAATGAATTGCTCGAATTTGTTTATTATTCCACTATAGAGGAATAAACCATGTGAATTTAATACACTGCAACCGATGCTCAAACCTCTGAAAATCATTTATGCTTACCTTGGATGGAGTATTAATCAAAATTTCATTTCTAAATTCAAGAGGGTGTGAAGTCGTTTTTAAATTTTAAATTTTTAGAGGGGCGAGGGCGGGGAATCAAATTATAGTCAAGTTTCCACTGTCATGTGGTCCTTGCATTTCAAATTAGTAACATGAGGATGGGCCCTTTCCTAATGTGGAAAGAAACATGGCATAAAAACAAACAGACATGGAAATAAGAGGTAGTCAAAGGATATTGAGAAACTAGAATACGGTTAAAGGCTCATAAATTTTTGTTTGTGTATGAATGTTGCAGGTTTTTTGCGTTCTTTTCTAGCTACTGTAACTACATTTTCTCATAATCTTCAAAAAATCTCAGTCTGTTTCGCAGCATGTCATCATAGCAGACATCAATTTGAAATCAAACATGTGGTATTGCTAATAGGCTTTCAAAATGTTTGTGTTACTTAATTTTTTTTTTATAGCTTTTTAAGTGTTAGGTCTATTGTTAAAGGCAATCTTGTTAAAATTTATAAACTTTTTGTAAAAATAAAATTAGTATTTATTTATTTATAGAGTCTAGAAGTTTCAAATTATAATCATAACTAAAAGCTATATTAGAATTTAGAAATGGTCAAATCTAATGCTTTTCTATTTTAAGGTTTCTCATGTATTTGTGTTAATATTTTGTGTTGTAGGTCATAATTGTCAAAACCTTTTTTTCTAAGGTAGATATTTTCGATTGAAATTGACATCTACTAAGTCATTTGAATTTATGCCCGTGAGAAAAAATGGAAAAAATGAGTCCAGTCGAAAAGTTTGAAAGAAAATACTTTCACACATGGAAAGTGAAAACTTAATTACTATTTATCAATAAAGATCTATGGGAAATTGTCAATGGAAAATTAACGAAACTAAAATATTTAGTTGAAGCAATCGTTGGTAGAGGACCAAATTACACTTGTTTGCATCATATAGACTAGCAATTGCATCTGGGAAGACATTGAATAAGTTATTTTGATCTCAAGTAGGAAGCTCATCAGTGGCCTTCAAATAAAAGTTGTTCAGACTCAAGATGGAAGGAGGAAACAACATGGTACAACATATCCATAACAACCCCCTATATCCAATGTGGTTATAGAAGAGGATAATTTGGGGCATATAATTGTTATGTCTTAAAAAAATTATGTCGCAATTGAAACCTACAACATTGTACATTGTGGGTACTAGTCAACTTGGGTGCCTTCCTTCGGAAGCTCACTACCCTACAAGTTTTGGCATGATGATGAACACCCATATGAATGATATACACTACACAAGCATGCACACTACATGAGCATACCCATCAGCTCTATTCATTTTGTACCCTACTACATTATAAGAAGGATCAAAGTCAACTCAATTCCATCAATCCACATAAAGTTTTTCTCATAAATCCATCCAATGATTCTCTTGTACTATGTATGGCACATCTCCCTTATACATAATAATTACTGACAACCATTTTCTCAACACTTTGAATGCTATCAACTCCTATGTCAACTCATACAATCATTGACGATTGATTAAAGGCCATTGGCAGTCTCTTCACCCTATCAAGTGAGAGGTAAGAAGTCCTTGCAACTACAAAACTAATCACAACCAATTTCTCTACTCCTCATCAAAGCTCAATAAAAGAAGATCAAAATTGAACGCGTAGAAACTACAACACAAAAAAATCAAATTGATTAAAAAACACATTATTATTAGAAATAAAACTTAGCTTAATTCATCATTAGTTGATATTTTGAAAAATTTAAAGTATTTAATTTAAAGACTTTAAACTTATGTCAATAAGTATTAGTTATCCTTAGTTGTTAGTTAACTAAGTGATAGTGTCTTCATCGCTAGGTTTGTGGGATCATGTTCTATCTTGCATATTTTGTTCCTGTATGATTTCCATGAGGGGCAATATGTTATTTCTGCATATTTGCTCAGATTAGGTGATTTGTTTCCATATATTATGGATGTGATAGAAGCTTTCCAATATCTATAAATATTGTAGCTCTCTCATTTGTTTTGTAATGCTTGATTTTGTTATTAATAAAATACACAAGCACCGTCTTGTTTCTGTGTCAAATATTCTTTTCAAGTATTCATTGTCAAGATTTATTTCATAAGATTTATGTCATTGTCAAGAATTAATCCTACCAAAATTGGTATTAAATCATTTAACCCAAACTCTGAGAGAATAGCTAATTGGGAAATGGGAATTATCCTCTAACCTCTAGTTTGATCATATTAGCATGTCAGGTCCCTAGGGGCCTGTAACCTTTGAAGTGAAACTAAATCAACTCCGACAACACAAGAAGGATGAAATAATATCACATCTAAGCTTTTGAAGTACATTAACTTATGTCCAAAAGTTGGGTGTTGGTTTATACTAACAATGCACCCACAATACACTATAATGCATGTTTTCTTTTATTTTCAATCCAAATACATATGGAGAGATATAACAACAAATTAACCCTTACAATCAAATCATAATTCATTTTCCATATAAAACAATTGGTCATATGACAATTTTGGGGATGTATAAAAATTATGTCAGTGTGAAGTTTTGTTTCTTGTTATTGTTAGGAAGACCCCCCAATATAAATTTAGAAAACTTGAAATCTCTTTAACAAAACAACTAGATCCCTTCCTTATTTATACTTGGAATTGAGATGGAATCTAATTTCTAGAAAAGTATGTTTTCCAATATATATATAATTTGTATGACGCAACAAAAAAGTTGGCAAAAAGTAACACATAGATATATCAATTTTACAAATTTATTCAAATAACCCTTTACCCAAAAAAAAGGAAATTTTGGCACTTAGTGATTTGAACTCTAGACCAATGATGTGGACCAGATGGTTTTAGCACACTAATGATGACCTCACTTAAAGCATGCATTTGAGATCTAAAGAGAGGGTTTTAAAGACAAATTTGAAGCTCACTATAAATAAATAAATAGAGTTGTAACTAAATAAATAGATTTGTAACTAAATTTGAAGCTCGCTATAAAGTTTTTGTCACCACGAAAAAAATAAATATTCAACACCTCCTTATGGTTTTTCCACACCTTTGATATGAAACTTTGGTCATTTTTAGGGACATTTTCTAGACAACGAAAACCAATAGACATCTTTGTTTCTTCTAGGCCCTCTTGAAAATTTCAATCCCTTTTGTAGACACAATTATCAGATTTGAACGCCCTAACATCTAGAATCACACAATGTTCAGATTTGAACGCCCCTTAGCACAACTATTTTATACCAATGCAATGTCCAACATGCTCCTTCCAATGCTTCACAGAGATTGTCAGATGCCCAAAAAGGTCTACAAAATGTGATGCAGTAATGGATAGGGGTTCAATTGAATGATTAACCACTCATACTCAACAAAAGAGATTCACATAAACATTTTGAGACTAGAGACAAAGACAACCACTTTATTCATTTTATTACGAGAAATCAAAGAGATTCAATTACATATAATCTCTCACCCTTCTTTGGTTACAAGAAGGGTGAGAGATTATATGTACAAGAAGATGAACAACACTCAAAAAACCCTTTAATGGGCTCAACTCACACTTTATCCTTAATGCTTTCAAAGCACCCACAATATCCACACAAGTATTTTCTCTCACACCAATCTCCCTTCTCTAACCTCCTCCCCTTCCTTTATTGGGTGTGAAGTGTCTTTGAATCTCCTTTTGTTCTTGAAAAAAACTCAAAATGAGCAAGGTTGTTGTTGAGCTTATGCAAGTCTTGCAGGTGAAATCACTGGTTTTTGCATATTGATGGTTATGTAATTATTGCAATGGTCATGTTACTACCCTGAGGGTTTCACAACCGTTGGTTAACATAAACATGTTAATAGGAAAATTTTCCATGAGACATAACATTGTCTCAAAGAATAAAATATCACTTCTCTTATTTATAAGGTCTATTAAGGTGTTTTTATACTTCATGGATGATTGTTCGTTTCTTTCACACTCTTGAATAAACTCAAATGCATGTAAACTTAAGGAAGACATTTTTGGTTGATGCAAGATTACTCGTGGACCTAAATGCTCTTACATCATAATACATGAAGAAACAAATGGATTTTAGGGAGTATGTTAAAACAAATAAACCATGAGCTTCTTTTATATTCACTAAGGCCCTTAGCTAGAGAAAAAATTGAAAATCAACATACCAACATAATGTATTCAACAATAAATCATGTGTAGTGTAATTAGCCCAAACTTTATCTTTTTAAATGTTTGCACATAACTAGTAGTATATATGCTTCAAATTTTTCTTTTGGTATAGGGATTGCTTTTGAAATAGACAACTTATCTTTTCACAACTTAAATATGATTCTTATATGTGTGTCTCACGTGTCTTAAATGTACTAATGTACCTTGGTATTTATATACTGAATTCAAATTAGGACATTATTAGCGTGCAAGTTGACACACAAGAAGTGAAAAAAACCAACAAACATGGGCCAAAACCTTGAGGCACCTAGATCATGGGAAAAAGGCCCCACAAGAAAAATTTCCATAGTGTTATGAAATAAATCAATGGCATAAGACCTAAGATGGCATCAGAAGATACCCTTAGGGCAAACATGGGACATGCCCCTAACCTATTGTGAATGTACGCTCATATATGTATATGATGCATTTAGGTCTTGCATCCATCTCAATCAAAACATTAGTAGCATGTATGTGAGAAACAAGTGTAACATAATCTCTAAAAATATGTAGATAAGAATGAAGCACATGATGTGTACTCTACCATATGCATGAAGTAGAAAAAAATCCATATCGTAACAAAGAGAGTGTTCCTCAAGAGGCAACTACATGTGTCTAGAGGTAATTGAGGAAAAATATTCTGATCAGATGGATAGTAGATCAAAACAAATGAATTACATAAGCCCTAAGACAATAAACTCTATCACCAAAGAAACAAGATATAACCCTAGATTGTAACAAAGAATGTAAGATAATAAATATTCGTTGTAATGTGGATAGGGTATAAGAGCAGCTACAGATTTACATTGAATAAACACACAGAATAATCT